>OY979704.1:49124756-50495752 GCA_963855925.1 Inga laurina
GTGCGTGGTGGGACCCGTGTTTGCATGCAGGTCGTGCGTGGTGGGATTGTTGAGCAATACCGACCGAATGGGCTTGGCATATGCCCCTCTTGTCTTTACTTTAGTCCAGCGAGGATGACCCACATGAACGCCCTTTTTAATATGCAATCTATCATCGGATTCCTCTCTTGCCCCATTCTTCCCAGCGCATATTTGGCTATCCTTTTCAGAAATCTGAAGATGCTTCACGTGAAGAGGTTTCTCTTTAACCAACCTTGGCTCAAACACCGATTTTCCTTTTCCTTTCCCTTTTCCCAACACAGCGACTAAAGGCAACTTTGGAGGCTCACACTCAACCTCATCCGCACTCGCACTAGCAAGCACACTGAATCGGGATCCTCTCCCCATACCCTTATCTTCTGCAAAGTTCTTGCTGCTTTTACCTTCTGCATAGCTCCCGACACCCGCTCTGAACCTGCCTTCATAACTCCTCAAAGGACGCGCTTTGGCAGGCCTCCGCACAAACATCCACGGTCCAAACACCTCATCTCTTGCCGGGAGGGAGGTTCCCGTCGACGACTCCGGTGGTGGAACAGCTGCCTGACTAACAGAACCAGAAGGAACACCCGCATGGGAGGCGACTACAGGTGATTTCCAAGGACACTGCTCATGCTTGTGACCGTATCTGCCACATGAGAAGCAAATAAGGTTCAGGCCTTCATATTCAATATTGAAAAGCTCCGAGGCTGAGATAACACGAGGGACCAGCTTTTTCTGTAAATTTAATTCAACACATATCCTGGCATAACGTCCCCTTCGGATTGATGCATCTTCTTGGTCCAACTTCTCCAAAGAGTTTATGTCCACTTTAAGAGTCTTCCCCACCATATCTCCAAGCCTCCACATGCATTCCTTATTGTAGCACAGAAGTGGCACATGAGGAATACGGATCCAAGTTGCAACCCTTCCCAGAGGATTATGGAATGGATTGAAATATGGAGACCACCTCTGCACCAGTATTGAGTGTTGAGCTATCGACCAAGGCCCTCCAAAAAGGATATTCGCATGGAGCTGCTGCCATCCATCTTGTTCTTTTAATTTTACAACATAATAGTTGTTGGGAAGATCGATTAGATCAAAATTGCTTATCCGCCAAATTTTGCATAAATGATCCTTAAGCTTGAAGAACTTGAATCTTGCACCCAAGACAGTGACAATGAGGGCATTGTTCCAAGGTTTGGCCCATCGGTTGAAATCTTCTTGGGACATATCCATTGAAGGATAAACATCCATGAGGTTTTTAATCTCTTCTGAAGGCTGGGGAAGATCCCAGGTCTGGTTCAATGTATCCATGAGGTTTTTGACAAGTGACTTTGAATTGGTACTATGCTCAATAACTGCTAGTGACAAAAACAGTAACATATAAATTATATGTTTGATAAGGCTACTATGGTAAAAATGAAGTGTTATATTTGATCAGTGAAGGAAATTTTAATGTGCAAAATTATTTAATTGATTAATAATGATGATGACGCTGAAATAGAAAATTTTAAAGGAATTAGTGAGCAAGTAATATTAGGTTGCTTATTTAGAAAAAGTATAACTGCGTACGTACCTGATGAGGCCTCGTACTCCAATGGGATATTGCATATATTTGGGCAATCTATTATAGCTATAGTACCGGACAAGTAATTGAAGTCATAACCTGTGTAAATATCTCTCAACTTTGGCAACCTTTTAAGATTTAAATAATTCAGTCTGGGAAACAGCTCTTCATCATGACTAACCACTTCACTTTCATAAGCTTGAACAACACCCTCAAGTTGAGAGCAACTATGAATACTTATTCCCTTCAATGAAGGACAATGAGATGCTAGAGAATATGACAACATCATTCTCACTTTTTGACAATCATATATATGAATGGTCTCAAGTTTGGGGAAGCAAATAGTAGTTGCATAAAGATTTTGAAGTGATTCTTCACAAAATATTCCCTCCCATTCATCGCATTCATTTATTTCCAATTTCCTCAACTCTGGAAGGCTTGTAACAGTAGCAAGAGTGAATATATTTCTCAATCTTGAGCATTCCCACAATGTAACATCTTCAAGTTTATGGAGGCTCACAATTTGTGTGGGGCCCTTCCAAATGCATTCCAACTCTGGTAGACCTCGGAACCATATAGATCACAATTCTGAATTCACCACCCTTACTCCCTCATTCTCATGCTTCTGTAGAGTAAATATATTGAATAATTAGATGAGAATACCAATGATGGACATATGTGTGGGTATATGAATCACATCAAATTAAGGGGAAGTATAAGATTACAAATTAAACCCCATTAATAAATGCACTTATTTTTAAAATTGTAATAACATAATCTCAGTTAGATCTTATATATATATATAATCGACCGTACAATGTGAAACCTATACACACATACACCTGGGCAAAAAAAAAAAAAAAAAAACCCTTACACACATACACACATGTAAGTTATACACGCATCCACGTTGATTTAATTCAAACGAAAGAGCCTTGGATAAGTACTTTCCACAATAAAGAGAGAAACAAATAATTTCTCAACCTTCATTTATAGACAACACCTGTAAATTTACTCATTCCATGAGATAGTAGGGACACTACTAGTATTTTAAACAAGTGCTTTCCACAGTAAACCGGTGACAAAACCAATAACATAAAAGTTATTTTCTTGACCAACACATATAATAAAAATAAAAAGTGTCGCGTTTGACAAAGTAATTAAAAGTAATTATTTGGCAAACAATTAAAAAGAAGTTTACAAAATCCATTCATAAAAAATAATTAATGAAGTTTAAGGATAATAATTTTATATATTTTTAAAAAAGATAAAATATAAAAAAGTAGTTGAATCATTAGTATGTAGCGTTAATACAATTTTCTTAAATTTTATAATATGAAGATTGTTTTATATTTACGAAACCATAAATAAAAAAGAAATAATGAGATAATACTTACGTGTTGTGGACTTTCTTGTTTATGACGAAGGGACTCCAGCTTGTACTCATATCCAAAAACCTCTCTCAATTTTGGCAAATTGATCAAACGTAATTTCTTCAGTCTGAGTAGTAGCTGATCCCATATGCTACTTCTCCATCACTTTCTCCATCAACAAGCCTCTCAAATTCAGAGCAACGTCTTATGTGTAGCTCCAGTAGTGAAGGACAATGAGAAGCTAGAGAATATGAGAACAACCTTCTCACTTTTAGGCAATCATATATACGAATGGTCTCAAGTTTGGGGAAGCAAATAGTAGTTGCATAAAGATTTTTAAGTGATTCTTCACAAAATATTCCCTCCCATTGATTTGACCGTGTCTTTACGCCTTGGGATCAAATGCAAAATATTTTTAATCAAAGAATTGCAGTACAATGCAACACTCGGGTCGTCTCACTTGAGGAGCCTTTATTGAGCTACCTAAGTAAACTAATTATCATGCAAATACAATTAAAACAAAGGGGAAATGAGCTTTGGTTTTTGAAATTAATAATTAAAAGAAAGTGCAATTTTTAATTAAAAGCTAATCTAATATTTTTGGTATTTTGGAAAATAATAAAGAAAATGAATTGGGCTAAAAAGAGATTATATGATAAAATGAACCTTGATGGCCAATTTGGTGGCTTTCCTAGCTTCTTTAAAATAATTTGGGAGTTATTTTTGCATCAAGTCAAATTTAAAACCCTAAGCAATCGCATTAGGTCCAATCTACCTAATAAATGACTAGTCCTACAATCGCATTCTTAACCACCTCTTAGGTAAATTGTTAAAGACCCACTTGATGTGTATTGAAAATGGATTAATGCACTTGGTTCCTCTTAATTGAAAGCACAATCGCGACATTCAAATTAAATTAAATCCATCACACAATCTAGATATCACATAGAATGTATAACTTCATTAATCCAATAGGAAAATAAATCCAATAAAATTCAAATGCACTAATACCAAATTCAGCACAAGATATTAACCAACATAGACAAATTATCACTCATATAAGTCTTAAATAATACAAATATATCAATGCAAAATTAATCCACAAAGACATAATGTTTAAATTGAGCAAATGGAAAATAATAAACTCCCCTTGTAAAACCTTGAAGCTCTAGCTACCTCCTCTACCACCAATACCCAAGCAATTTAGCCAACCATGATCTTAACAGCAACCACAATCTCCTCAAGACACCAAAAATCCATGGAAATATGAATGAATGTCTGAATTAATGAAAGATGAGAATGGTTCGGTCAATGAAGAAAAAAATGAAGTTGAAGATTGTGAACTAGAGAGATTATGAATGAAGTTGGGAATAGGAGTTGATGGTGTTTCAAGGAAAAGGAACAGACGAGGTAGTGGAGGATTGTGATGATTGTGGTTCTGATCCAAGATCTGTCACGGTGGTGGATAAACGTTGGACAAAGAAGAACAGAGGAATGAAGAAGACGATGGAAAGAGAAGGAAGAATGATGATGGTGGTTAGAACTCCAGGTCTCACAGCTCTTCCTTCTCTGTTCTCGGTTTCGCTCCCAGCTCTGTTCTGTCGGGTCTGATGAAGAAGGTCGCCGGCGACGCTGAGGTGGAGTGGAGGTAGAAGGTCGCCGGCGACCAAGAAGAAAGGAAGAAAGAAGTCTGTGGTATGCGATGATGGTGATACTCGATGATCTGCAATTCTCCTCTAATCCCTGTGCGGCGCCTCTGTTATATTCTCAGCTTGCTGTCTCTCGGATCGGGTTGCCATATCCAAATCTCTATATCCATCAAATCCGGGTCAGGCTAACGGATCCATGGGTCAGCCATTTTTTTTTTCCCTCCTGCTTTCAGTTGTCCAAATGTTTTAGTCTTTGGGCTTCTTTTTTTTGTTTTTCTCTTGTTGGGCTCCCACGTCCTCTTGGGTTTCAGCTCCAGGAAGCCCAATTGATTCTGTTTCTTTTCTTTTTTTTTTTTTAATTCAAAACAGCCTTAGGTCCTTGGGCTTGCATCTTGGGCTTGTTCTTCTTTTATTTTATTTTTCTTTGCACTTGGCCAAATAATTTGAACCTCCAAAAATTTTTAATTTCCTTCTTTAATACCTACAATACAAAATTAAGCAAAAGGTAATATCAAAAGTTCAAGGGACAGTTGTATAAAAATAATTAATAAATTGTGATCATTTTACCCCTAATTACCATTAATTCAAAACAAATGTCCCTAATTAAAATTTGTGTTTAATCATGCAATAATGTCCTAGAAAATACATTAAAATCCTAAATTAAGCATGGAAAATTCATATAAAAATATGGTTCAATCACCCATTCCTCACATCCTCCTACTTTTAGTATCTTCAACTCTGGAAGGCTTGTAATAGTAGCAAGAGTGAATATATTTCTCAATCTTGGGCATTTCTCCAATATAAGATCTTCAAGTCTATGAAGGCTCACAATTTGTGTGGGCCCCTTCCAAATGCATTCCAACTCTGGTAGACCTCGTAAACATATAGAGCACAATTCTGAATTCACCACCCTCACTCTCTCATTCTCATGTTTCTGTAGAGTAAATATATATTCAATGATTAGATAGATGACACAATTCAAGAGATGGACAATATATATATATATATATATATGAATCACATCAAATTAAGTGGAAGTATAAAATTACAAATTAAACCCCTTTAATTTCACACATTTTAAAAATTGTAATAACATAATATCATTAAGTGGATTATATTTAGGCCTTCTTATTTCTATTATAAACCGTATAGTGTGAAATAAACACACACACAGACACACATGTAAGTTATAGATATGTATGCATTGACGTTGATTTATTTCAAACGAAAGAGCCTTGGATAAGTACTTTCCACACTAAAGAGACTGTCACAAAAACAGTAAAATAAATAATTTTGCAACCAACATTTACAAACAAGATCTGTATTTTACTCATTCCATACGGTAGAGGGAACACTACTAATATTTCAAATAATTTTGGCTTTCCCTTCATAATAAGAAGATTTGTTGTATGGATGCAAAACATTAAATAAAAAATTGAAATAATTATCATCTTTTCTGAGGATATGTTTTGTTTGTAATATATATTATTCATGGTATTAAAAACTAAATTAGACCGGACCGACCGGGTTAGACCGAAAACCAGCGACCCGGTGACATGTCCAGTCTGAGTGTTGCTTAGACTTGGCAAAAATCTGACCCGGGGTAACCGGCCATGAATTGGAATGACCTGCTGGAGCAATTCAGGGTTACCTGCTGTGTTGGCTGGGTTACCTGGGTCACTTTTTTTATCACCGGATAAAAAACACAAAAATGCCAAAAGAAAACACTACTACAAAAAGGTTGAAAGGTGGCGCACATTTTGTGGCACTTCCTTAATGAAGTGCCACAGCTGCTCATTTATTATTTTTGTTATATTTTTTTTTTAACCAGCTGTGGCGCCTAAAAGGGTAGGCGCCACAGCTGGTATGATTAAGTGTGGCGCCTGGCACACTTAACTTGCTAAGACCAGCTGTGCCAGGCGCCACACTAGTGTCTGGGTCAGGTGTGGCGCCTGACCAGACAGGCGCCACCCCTGACCCTTTTTAAAATAAAAAAAAAAAAATTTTGTTAAGGACTTTTTTAAAAAAAAAAAAATTTTTTTAGTCATGGGTGGCGCCTGCGTGGTCAGGCGCCACCCCTGACCCTTTTTTTAAAAAAAAAAATTTTTTTTCAGGGGTGGCGCCTTCCTGGTCAGACGCCACCCCTGACCCTTTTTTTAAAAAAAAAAAAATTTTTTTATCAGGGGTGGCGCCTGTCTGGTCAGGCGCCACCCCTGACCCTTTTTTAAAAAAAAAAAATTTTTTTTTTTCAGGGGTGGCGCCTGCCTGGTCAGGCGCCACCCCTGACCATTTTAAAAAAAAAAAAAAAATTTGATTTTCTATCCCTTCCCAACCAATTAGAACCCACCCCGCCCCACCCCCTTATCCTTAATGTTTCCCGCCTCCCTCCCCCCAATCTCTTTCATTTCCCGCGTGCCGACACCCCCTCCCTTTCTTTACCTTTTTCTCATATCTTTAATCATTCCCTCTCTCATTTTCACTTCCAGTATCTGCGTGCTCTCCCCTTCCTTCCATTTTCTTATCTTCACTTCTTAAAACGACACTCACACGAGCACACGTCTTTGTTTTATCCCAACTGCCAACCCCACTCCTGTCCCTATTATTCCCTTTTCTTTGTATTGTCTACAAGTTTTTGGTCCCCACTTCATTTGGTAGCTCAAATTTCTTCCTTCCCTCACTGAAGATTGCGTCACCAACGGCAATTACGTGGTCCCCCACTCCACTGCCCTGATCAAGCTGTAAGTTAAAGTTGCGTTTTGTTTTTATTAATTTTTTTTTCAGGTTGTTCTGCTGTTTTTTTTTTTTGGCATGCTTGATATGGTTTTTTTTCCCTATTATGACACGCATGCTTGTATATTTATATATCATATATAGTCATCTTCTTCATGGATGGTGTTATTATACTAGTACATAAACCAATTTAGAAATAGATATGTACATAGTATGTAATTTCATCCGATCAACAGAGGAAAAAAATATAGAATAATGTAACTAAAATTATTGAGCACGATGACAATGCCCATATGTATTATGCGTGCGCTCTCTCTCTCTCTCTGTCGGCAGGATTTTTTTTTTGTGGGACCATCTAGTTTTGTTTCTTTGCTCTTTACATGTACAACACCTATATATATATTATATATAATATACAAATGTGTTTGTTGTTTGTAGCTAGGCGTGTGTGTATTGTAGCTAGGCGTGTGTGTACATATATATTCCCATTACTAGAGACTTATCCGATCCCCATTGTAGGCGTGTGTACTGTGTTTTAGCTCTCACTAGTTCTAAGAAATTAATGTAATAAGTTACAAGAACAATGAAAGAATTGAATTTATATGTTATATATAACCATAAATTTGAACAACAGTAATTAATATACAAGTGACTTGAAATTAGATAATCAAATTAACTTTTAATAATATTGCTATTTCTTTTAAAACTTCTTCAAATTATTTGTTTTCCAAAAATCAAAATCATTTATTTAATATTATTTCATGTATTAAATATATATTTGTGTTATTAGTGCTATTTTGTAGAGGTAAGAAAATAATTTTTTGTATTATCTTATTAAACTATAATAGAGAAAATCCTATATAAACCCAAATGAAAATAGGAAAAATTGAAATCAACAGAATAAATTGAATAATTCGTTAATTGAGTCATTAACTTATTTAAAGATTTTAAAATATGAATAAAATGACTTTAATATATCAATGTTAATATTTAATAAAATAAAATATAATTTATCTATATTGTTTAACTTTAAATATATTAACTAAAACCGTAAAGGGAAAAACATACAATAAGGGTTATGCTTTCTTTTTAATTTTATTTTATTTTCTTTATTTTTTTTCTGAATCATATTTTTTTATTTTATTATATTTTGATGTTTATTACACATATTATTATTTAAAAAAAATAACTTAGAACCTGAAATATTTTATTGATTTATTTATGTTTAATTTGTGTTTGTAGTTTCAGTTCATCAGTCTATTGAAGCTTCTATTTACGGTATGTTTTTTAAATTTTGAGCTTACAAATGTGATTTTAGTTAAATTTAATAGTTATAATTTGTAGGTGTTCTAATGATTGTTATTGATTAATTGCATAAGCAAAATAATTATTTATATATTCTTAACACTTGTATTTTATTTATTGACTTGTAATGTTTTCTAATTTAACTATGATATATTATTGTGGCAAATATGGTTTCTTTTGTTATGAGTTGTAAAATTTTATTATAATGCCTGAGAATAATTAATGAATTATTTGGCAATTTAAATATTCAGTTTAAGACTTAGAAAGCTTCAATTATGAAGATTCATGTGGTGTATGTTATTTTAAATTAAAATTGGTAAGAGAATATAAAAGTAATTAGTAAATGCAATAGTCATACAACTAACCACGTAATTTTTTAAAAAAATAGATTGAAGCCCATAGATGGATCGTAAATAGATGTCATCTAATCGATGTTCAAGGGAATATATAGATAGGGTGAAGGATTTTATTACATTTGCAACTGAGCACACAAAAGATCCTGGCAAAATCTTATGTCCTTGCTTATCCTGTTGTTTTGGAAAGCGGATTAGTCAACTTGATTTGCTAGATCATTTAGTGTGTTATGGTATTGATCAAACATATATACGATGGACAAGGCATGGTGAGACCAACAAGCCATATAGTGATCGCGTGCATACCACGGGTGGTGCCTCGGATGAATTTGATCAAAGCATGTTTGATGAAGATGATGCTCTTGAAGAAATGGTAAATATGGTTGAAGGGGTGCTTCATAACTGCCCTAACGAATATGAGAAGTTGAAAGGTGATGCAGAGAAACCATTATATGTCGGAAGTACTAAATACACAAGATTGCTAGCAGTGTTGAAGTTGTACAATTTTAAAGCTCGCTACGGATTGAGTGATTCGGGTTTTACCGCATTGCTTGAACTGTTGCAAGATATGCTTCCAGAAGAAAATGTACTTCCTACCAAGACATACGAGGCAAAGCGAATTCTTTGCTCTACAACCGGTATGGGATATGAGAAGATACATGCATGTCCTAACGATTGCGTATTATTTCGAAATCAGTATGCAACGTTGGAGAAGTGCCCTAAATGCAACGCATCTCGATATAGGAAGAAGAAAGGAAAAAGTCCTTTGAAGGTGCTATGGTATTTTCCCATTGTTCCGAGATTCAGGCGACTGTATAGTAATGCAGAGATTGCTAAGCAGTTGACATGGCATGCAGATGAAAGGATTAAAGACACGAAGCTTAGGCACCCTGCAGACGCTCCTCAATGGAAAAAAATTGATCATGAGTACCCTGACTTTGCTGATGAAGTCAGGAACCTTCGCCTTGCACTGTCAACTGATGGAATTAATCCGCACGGTGTTCAGAGTAGCACACATAGCACGTGGCCGGTGATATTGATGATTTATAACCTTCCTCCACACTTAATCATGAAACGCAAGTTTATGATGTTGTCCATGTTAATTTCTGGGCCAAGGCAACCTGGGAATGATATAGATGTATACTTGGCTCCTTTAATTGATGACTTGAAGCTGCTTTGGGATGAAGGCGTTAGTGTGTATGACGGGTACATGGAAGAAAGTTTCACTTTGAAAGCCATGTTGTTTGGCACAATTAATGATTTCCTTGCTTATGGAAATTTGTCAGGATATAGCGTCAAAGGATATGGTGCATGCCCTATATGTGAAGATGACACTCATTCAATGCGACTTCATCATTGTAAGAAAAATGTTTACATGGGGCATCGAAGATTCTTACCATCACAACATCGTTGGAGGAAGTGGAAAAAGCCTTTCAATGGTGATGCAGAAGAAGGTAGCCCGCCGAAGATGTTGACCGGTTCCCAGGTGTATTCCAAGGTAAAAGACTTGGAGAACAATTTTGGCAAACCTTTTGCAAAACAAATCGAGACAAGCGGTTGGAAGAAAAAGTCTATTTTCTTTGAACTTCCATATTGGAAGTCTTTATATGTGAGGCATTTTCTTGATGTGATGCACATAGAAAAAAATATCTGTGATAGTCTAATTGGCACGTTGCTTAATATGCAAGGAAAAAGCAAGGACAATGTCAATTCGAGGTTGGATTTAGTGAACTTGGGAATTAGAGAAGAGTTGGCACCGATTGAGCAAGGGTTTCGTACCTATCTACCGCCAGCGGCATACACTCTGTCGAGAAAAGAGAAGAAATTGTTTTGTGAGTTTCTGCAAGGAATTAAAGTCCCCGAGGGCTACTCTTCAAATATAAAGAACCTTGTATCGGTAAAAGAGTTGAAGTTAAAGAACCTTAAATCTCATGATTGTCATGTGCTCATGCAAAATTTCCTACCGGTTGGTATACGATCCATTTTACCCAAAAAATTAAGGAACACTATCACGAAACTTTGCGTGTTTTTCAAGTTGATCTGCAGTAAAGTGGTTGATTCAACCAGGTTACAAGATTTGCAAAGGCTGATTGTGTGTACTCTGTGTGAACTTGAAATGTATTTTCCACCTTCTTTTTTTGACATTATGGTACATCTAACTGTACACTTGGTCAAAGAAACTCAATTGTGCGGTCCAGTGTACTTGAGATGGATGTACCCAAATGAACGATTCATGAAAATATTAAAGGGGTATGTGAAAAATAGATACCGTCCAGAGGGTTGTATCGCTGAAAGTTACATGGTTGAAGAAGCAAGTGACTTCTGTGCTGATTTTCTATCAAATGTTGACCCTATAGGGATCCCCAAGTCCCGTCATGATGGCCGAAGATCAGGGAAAGGAACAACGGGGAGTGATGTAATAATGATATCAGTGACTGAACGGGATCAAGCCCACTTGTATGTCCTACATAACACTGATGAGGTCGAACCGTATGTAGAAGAACACAAGGATGCTCTCCGATTGGTACATGGTGATGGGAATGAAAATTTATTAACAACAGAACACAATAAACAATTTGCAGGCTGGTTGAAAAATCGTATTAACGATGAGATGGAGAGGAATCCTGATTCAGTTTCTGAAAAATTGAAGTGCCTGTCGAAGGGACCGAGCTTACATGTATTATCTTACAATGGTTATGCAATCAACGGTTACACATTTTATACACAAGACCATGATAAACAGAGCACGATGCAGAATAGTGGGGTAACACTTGTTGCTGATTCTTGGCATAGATCCAGTGCTAAAGATACACACCCTATCTATGCATCAATGTCATACTTTGGTGTCATTGAACGCATATGGGAGTTAGATTACTCTATGTTCAGGGTCCCTGTCTTCAAATGTCAGTGGGTTAACAACAACAGTGGATTGCGGATAGATGACTTAGGCTTTGTGCAAGTGGACCTTTCTAAGGTTTGGTATGAAGATGATCCTTTTATTTTAGCAGCACAGGCAGAACAAGCATTTTACATTCCTGATCCTGCTAAGAAGAATTGGTCTATTGTACTTCCATCCAACAAGAATCGTCAAGCAGAAGTTGATTTTGAAAGTAATGAATATTTGAACATCAATAATGATGATCCTTCATTTAAGAATTTGTGGTCAGCAGAGATTGATATAGATGTAGATGCAGATGAAGATGAAGATGGAGATGGACCCCTATACGTGAGACATGATCATAAAGAGGGAACTTGGGTCAAGAGGAACACAATTCTCAATTCAACACGAATTCTGAAGAATAAAATTTTAAATCAGACAAGAAAAAGGAAAAGATAATGATTGCCTTGACTCATTTACTTGTACGTATGTTTTTATAAATTTCAAAATAATTTGCTTTCGTTGACATACAAGACCATTGTGCACTGATGTTTTGATTTGGTTTATTTCACTTGCAGGAGTATGGACTCACCACATCATGACATTGATGACGTTCCCAGTCCCGTACCTGATGACATTGATGACGTTCCCAGGCACATTGGTAGACAGAGATTTGAGGCGAACGTCAGACGTGGCAGGACAGTTATGGCGAGGTTGATCAGACTGAGAAGTAACGGGATCAAGTTACAAGTAGAGTGGAATGAACTTGGGAACCCGTTTGGGGAGAACAGTACCTCGTTAAATAACTTCATCGGGACTACGGTTCGAGACAGAGTCCCTATTACCGTTCAAAATTGGAAAATGGTAAAGAAAAGTTATGAGGATGGGATCTGGGCTGAAATACAGGTAACACCTTAATTATATATTTATTCGGTTTGCTTTGTTTCACTTCATTTCAATCTTACATATGATATATGTTTTTTGACTTGTTTACAGAGTGTTTTTATTATTGATGATGATCGGAAGAACTTCGTAATGAGAAAAGCCGGAAAAATTTTGTGAAAGTTTCGTTCTGATCTCGTCAAATATTTCTTGAGGGATGATAATGATGATATCATTACTACACCGCCTTATCCATTGTACGAAGGAATCATCACTCAAGCAATGTGGGATGAGTTTATCAAAACACATACAACTCCTGATTTCCTGGTAAGGGGATTTGTTTATTTTTCCCTATTACGTGTAATGTACGTATTTGTAAGTAACATTTATATATTTATATGAATCATTTTGATCTAACTAGGAGTTGAGCGAGAAGAATCGAGCTAACGCGACCAACATGCCATACTGATACACACAAGGACCTGTTTCATACAGAAATTTACAAAAACAAATGGTGCGAACTGATGATTATTTCATTCATAATAAAAATTGTATGAATATCATTTAACTTCGACTAACTTCGATGTGCAAATACAAGAATCAGGCTCAGATATTACACAGGTTCCACGACATGAGCTGTGGGTCAAGGGTGTCACAAATAAGAAAGGTGAAATTCGTAGTGAGGAAGCAAGAAGAGTAGCCGAATAATTTGTAAGTATTCAATTATATTATGCGTTCAATAAATAATTGGCTTTACTTAAATGAACTCCATTTATAATAACTAATTTTCATTGTAATTCTTTTTGGGAAAGCGACAAATGACACAGGAGGATCCTGCGTTGGCGACCTATGTTGGTCGGGACGATTTATTGAGCAGAGCGTTACCAGTACCCGAGTATGATGGTCGTGTTCGGGGTACTGGTTTTGCAGTGACCCCATCAGCATACTTCGGACGTCAGAAGCGCTCGAGTAGAAGTGATGTTTCCCACCTACGTGACGAGATGTCTAGCTTTAAGCATCAAATGCAAGAACTTCAACAACAAATGCGCTACAAGGAACAACGAGAAGAACAATTCACCGAACAAATGCGTTTGCTGCAAGAACATAATGCGTTGTTAACAACGCAAATACAACAGTTGGTCCAGGGTAGGCCAATACCAAATGTTCCGTTCTGTGATAGCCCAAGTTTCAGAGATAGCTGCAATTCCATGCCTAAAGTCCCTTTTCCTTCGGTAATTAATTTCTTTTCTACTTAACTTTATGTTAAATTATAATTAAGTGAATTTAACATATTAACTCTGTTTTCTGTAGGGGGAATTTCAATGCAAGCTATATGTCGAGCAAGCATCCAAGCACGCGGTTGCAGTAGGTGTTGCCTACAACACTGGTGAGGACATACTGCACAATTCACCGTTGCCCGATAACACACTCCGGGTTAGGGTTGACGTCTGCACGAACGAAGACGCCCTCTTACCGATCCCGTCTCAAGATGAGCAAAATAAGGTGGTAGATGTTGTAGGTGGCTATGTTGCTTGGCCAATAGGTCTTATCGAGCCATGTGGAAAGGTCGTTCATTCAAAATTCCCTGCACTTTTCCTTCGAACTTTCATCTCGAACTGTGATTTAATTTTCTGATTTGCGCAGGGTAAGATTTCAAAGTCTTCAACAACACAACCCAAGTCAAAAGCATCGGCCAGCCAACAGAGCAGAAGAAGACATACCTCATATCTCGATCAATTAATATTGATTGCACCACAATTGATTGGTGAGGGAGTAGTGCCATTACGTATTCCAAGACATATCTACAATGTTGGTGGTCTAGTTGATTATATTACTGCCGAGGTCGTGCAGGAAATATGTGCTCGTGATTGGGTTAGTGCTTTGGCTATCAACATCTGGATAAGGTACTTCACTATCATCGTTTATCACTGTTATTAATATATCTCGTTCCATTTCTTTTGTTTCTCATGACACTGTATGTTTTATACCAGGCATTTGGACCAGGACGTTTTAATGGATACACACAGGGTCCAATTTGCATTTGTTAACCCTTTTCTCGTTGGTAATCGTGAGGGTAAAATAGATGTGACTGCGCAGTCTAATGGGCTGAAAGATTACTTTACCAAGAAAGCGATAGCAAATACATTATTTTTAGTGCCGTATAATGCGGGGTAAGTTATTATTGGTACAATTTTTGTTTTTATTGTTTAACTTCTATCATAACATGATTGTTCAAAAAATATTTTTAAAATATATTTTAGGCGCCATTGGATATTGATCGTTATCAATCCAGCGGAACCTTCAGGCCCTCGCATTTATTATGTGGATCCTCTGCAAAATGGTCTTCCACAAGACCGTTTTGATATGATGCTATTGATCAGTAGGTAAGTATACGTGCCTATGTATAAATATTTGCGAACGTGATTGAATAATCAAAAGTAATCATTTTCTGTTTCTTTTGTTAGCGCATTGACTGCATATCGGTCGTCTGTCACGTTAAACTATTCTAAAGTTACTGACCCCTGCCTTAGTTATCCTTGGAAGAAGATACAGGTATTGATATTTGACTTTACTTAGAATTTGTTAGTAAACACTTTTTATTCATGAACAGAGTTAAATATTGCATTATATTATTGCAGTGCCCTTTCCAACCTAATGACAATGATTGTGGGTACTATATCATGAAATTTATGAAGGATGTTATTATGCATGATCAACCATTTATTCCTCAAAAAGTAAGTCATTTAGTTGCACTTCATATTGTGTTGTAATGAAATTGAATTAGTGCCTGACAGTTATGTTTTACTGATTTCAATTCGTTCTAACTTGTGTCTGATTGTATATATCTGTAGTCTTATGAAGATCAACGTTGTGATGCTTTGACAGACCATCAGGTTAATGAAGTGATCGAGGAATGGTGTGAATATGTGTTTAGGCAAATCCCTAGGTAGCTATATTTACTATTAAATTCACTAGCTGATTTTTTTTGTGTTGTTTCTAATTGCCAATATAATTGTTGTGTCTTGCATGTTTGTTCAAGTTGAATTTGTTGTATTATATTTCATTCAGCTAGGTTTACAGTATATTGTATAACAATTTTCATTACTACTTTAGCTAATCAATCATTTGTTGGTATCATTTTAAAGTTATCTATTATTGTTCTTATTAAACCTTGCAGACTATAATTATATATGCATGAGAAAAAAATATGCTAAAAAAAACCAATACGAAAAACCCAAAAAAATATGAGAAAAAATATGCAAAAAAAAAAAACCAGAAAGTAAAAAAAAAAAAAAACACCTACTGTGGCGCCTGGCCAGCCAGGCGCCACCCAAAAAAATATGAGAAAAAATATTCAAAAAAAAAAACCAGAACGAAAAAAAAAAAAAAAAACACCTCCTGTGGCGCCTGGCTAGCCAGGCGCCACAGCTGGCCCACCCACCTGTGGCGCCTGGCCAGCCAGGCGGCACAGGAGGTATGCTTCCTGTGGCGCCTGCCAGGTTAGGCGCCACAGAAAGCTATTTTTTTAAAAAAAAAAATTTAAAAATCTGTGGCGCTTCCAAGCGCCACAGCTTTTTTTAGTAGCGTTAAGATAGGTGGCATTTCGCAAGCGCCATAGCTAATGCAATTATAAGCGCCACAGATTTGGTTTTTTGTAGTAGTGAAAGGAGTGTAATAGGAAAAAAAGGAGGAAAGTAGAAGAAGATAGGAAAACTATAGGAATATATCCCATAAAAAACATATTGTTGTGAAAGAAAACTTTTGACAAATCACAAAAGAGGAATACTTTAGCCTCGATGTTTGTTGTTAAAGGCTTCAAGTTTTACCCGAGAGTGACCGGAAAATAAAATTGAAAATAATTGAGGGAGTGACCCAAAAATGTGAGAGACGAGAGATTCAAATTGCAATTGCTCATTAAAGAAAAGAAAGAAGAGCTACAGCCCAATAATGTAATGGGTTTCGTTTAGGACTTTTCATCTGTAGTTGTTCGAAGTGGGCCTCAAACGCTATGATCTCCTTTTTATAAAAATAAAATACAAGTATATATTACAATATTGCACATTTTCCAAAGTAATTAAAGCCGGACCAGCCACTGAACCGGTTGGGGTATTGGGTCACGGGCTAGTGGGTTAGACTGGAGTCAAACCGGAGCTAACCCGGGGCAAAATATGTGAGAAATTAAAGATTTTAGGTTTATTGATATGAAATTCTAAAGAAAAATAAATTTTTTTTTTTTAAATGTACCAAACCGGGTTGATGACCGAACCTGACTAGTCTACCAACCGGTTCTCTGGTTTCCAGACCGGTCCGGTCCAGGTTTGAGTACAATGACATTTTCCCATGATCTAATTTATAGGAATATATTTATATAATATGAAAAAGACGAGAGGAGCAGTCCTATAATATTTTAAATATTATTTTTATTAAAATTTTTATCCCTAAAGTAGTAAAAAAATGAATGTTTTAGCACATTTTAATTAAACTATATTATTTCAATTACTATTGGTTTGACCCTAATTAACCTCGGTCTTATCCACTTACTCTTGACTAATTATCTTGGCCAGTTCATTACCTAGTCTGATTTTTAATACATTCATTTGAGTTAACAATATTTTAAGTTAAATTTAAAAAGTAAATATCCAAATTTTTTTAAAAAAATATAAGAGAAAGGTGGAGAGCTAGAAAGGAAGAAAAATTCTCTTTAAAAATATCTTGACTACAGCTTGTAATTTCAATCCATAAAATGGATAAATAATGACGTGAGGGCATCAATATAACATGTCCTTTGTCTTAAACTTGTGTTCTCCAAAGGTATTCAACAAAGTTTTCCACGTCCAAAGAAAATGAGAAAATATTGCACTTAAAGTCTTTGTAATTTATAGATAATGCATTCACATTGGTTCTCCTAGATAAAACAATCTTAAACAAGTACTTTCACCGGTGCCAAAGCCAATAACATAAAAGTTATTTTATTGACTAACACATATAATAAAAATACAAAGTGTCGCGTTTGACAAAGTAATTAAAAGTAATTATTTGACAAACAATTAAAAAGAAGTTTATAAAATCCATTCCTAAAAAAATAACTAATGAAGTTTAAGGATAATAATTTTATATATTTTAAAAAAAGATAAAATATAAAAAAGTAGTCGAATCATTAGTATGTAGCGTTAATTCAAATTTTTAAAATTTCATAATATCAAGATTGTTTTATATTTACAAAAACTTAAATAAAAAAAAATAATCAGACAACACTTACGTGTGGTGGACTTTCTTGTTTATCATGAAGGGATTCCAGCTTGTACTCATGTCCTCCTCCAGAAACCTCTCTCAATTTTGGCAAATTTTCCAAACGTAATTCCTTCAGTTTGAGTAGCTGATTCCCATATGCTGCTACTTCGTCACTGTCTCCATCAACAAGCCTCTCAAGTTCAGAGCAATCCCTTATGTCTAACGTCTCTAGTGAAGGACAATGAGATGCCACAGAATAAGGTAATAGCCATCTCACTTTGTTGCAATTCCATATGTGAATCTCCTTAAGTTTAGGGAAAAGGATCAAGGTTTGCTGATTTAATGTTAGAAATTAAACCAAAGTTAGTTTCACAGATTATACATCGATTATGGCCTACTATTAATAGTACATAATAATCCTTTTTTAAAACAAGAAGTAGCCATATTACATATTTAAGGACAAACATGCCTTTTATATTACCAAAAATTGAAAGGAAAAGTGGAAAACTTACAAATTTGAATAGCAATAAAAGAGGCACGCTGAAAAAGGCCTTTTTTGACGTCCAACGAAAATTTAAAAAAAAAATCATTTCTCTTATAATATGGTAATTAAGTAATTTGATAGATCATGTATCATTTCTGATGTATTTTAAATAAAACAGTCCTCAGTAATTATTTGCTTCACAGAAACACAAAATGAAAATTAAGAAAATTCGTTCATAAATATAAAATTAATTATTTGACAAAAAAAAAATAAAATCAACAAAAGAGATTAAAGTTTTTATCAAATTCATATGTGGAAAGATAAATGACTAATGCAGTTGCAAATATATTTTGTAATACTCCCTCTGATCTTGAATATAAGAGCTAATTTGGGTGTTTCCTTGGGTCTTAAATATAAAACCCCAATTTATTTTATTTTCTAAACTTATATTTTTTTTCTCTGAATCTACTCATATTGATTGCATATATATAAAGATGTTACTATCAATGGGGTAACAATTAAACTACAAACTTAAGGAACAAAAAACTCCTGTAGTTTAATCTTTAGTATGTAGCGTAAATGCTAAATACAAAGATCTAGAATTTAATGATAAGGACACTGTTATATAATTAAAACCATTAAATAAAAAAAAAATGAAATGACTGTTGCATGTTCTTGAGAATATTTTTCTTATTACTAATATATGTGTGTTTAATTGGATAGTATACATGAATTTTAAAACGGATCTAAAAAGTGAACATATCAAATTGTGTGTGTGTGTGTAAAAGAGGTAGGTGAACGAAAGGAAAAAAAATCCTCGAAATATTTGAAATTTTTAGCTAACCCATATATCAACACTAATTTCTAAAGAAAAACGTTTCTCTTAAAATATAGTATGTAATTTACGGATAATGTGTGGTAATTATTTCCAATTTCCATGACAAAAATACAAAATAAAAATTATAAAGTGTTGTTCGGAAAAATAAAATTAATTATTTGAAAAAAAATTAAATTGACATTAAATTTTCTATCAAATTCATATGTGGAAAAATAAATAACAAATGTAGTTTTTAATTAATATTTTGTAATACTAAAAAAGAAACCCGAAAGAAAAACTCAAGCGCTTTAATCCTTAGTGTGTACTGTGTAGCGTATATTCTAATTAAATACAGAGATCTAGAATTTAATTACAAGAACACAATAGCTAAAGAGAGTTATTTTAATCAAAACAAAAGTTTGAAAGTTAAATTTAACAATTCACTAACGAGTATTATGTGGATGAAAATTTAACGAGAACATGGATGAAAATTAAATATCAAATAGATAAAGAAAATTTGTTTTATATTCTATATTAAAGGGACGTTTATATACATTTTCAAAATAGAGGGAGTGTTCATTTAATTCAGGTAAAATAGAGTGGTGATTAGTATATTTTACTCTTATATAAATATAATTTTCAAACAAAATGGAAAGTAAACATGGGTATTTTTAAATTAAAAAAAGAGGCAGAGTGATAAAAGAGAAAAATGAAATCGAAATGTAAACATCGTTAACTTTAATCCTATTAAAAAACTTGAGGTAGACTAATGGAGTGAGTGAATGAAAAGATAAAAATGTTTTAAATATATGGGAAATTATTAACAGTTGCACGGAAACTATTTTCTTAGTTGAAACGGAACATATATGTTATATGATAGGAAACAAAAAATTTTCATGAAAAATGGAAAAGAAAACATGACTACTTTTAACATAAAAAAAGTAGAGATAAAGTGAGGAAAAATAAAAATAATATGAATATTACCTGTTCTTAAGGATATTTTCATAATAAGAGAGTATATTTTTAATACTTCAAAAAATATATTAGTCGATAATAAACACATTTTTAATACTTAATTATATTTTTTAAAAATAAGATGTAGACTAGTACAGTGAATAACAAGAAAAAATATCTGCTACAAATGTGTGAAATTATTAGTAGTTGCTTCCCACAGTATAAAGATATGGTCAGAAATTGTAATGCATAAATTACCCCTCACGGTTTTAAAACACATCAAGAAGAAAAATATTCTGAAATTTATAGCGCAGCTAATGTGGGATTTTACATAAACCAAGCATTGATTTCATATAATTTAAGAAAAACGCTATCAAATTCATATAAAAAATAAATAAATAAATTAGCATACAACTAATATTTCGTTAGTTGAAAATTAATTCAAAAGGTAAATTTTTTAAACTAATGCATGAACATTGATTATTATTTGTAATATGCATTGATTCAAGAGGATATTTGAGGATAACACTTACGTATGGATAATCCTGCATATCATTAACTACTGGGTCCCCTTGCGCAGCTTCTTCATCAATGAGCCTCTCAAATTCAGAACACTCGCTTATAATTATTTCCTCTAGTGAAGGACAATGAGAAGCAAGAGAGTAAGAGAATAGCCATTTCACTTTGTTGCAACCATCAATCTCAAGTCTCCTCAGCTTTGGCGTTTTTGTAATCATGGCGTGAGTGAAGATGCAAGTTCTCAATTGGGGACAATTTTGGATGATCAGCTCTTGCAACATGGGGAGAGAGTAGCTAATACATGAATCTTTGAACACTTGTTCAAGATTATTCATTTCAACCAATGTCAAAGTAATCAGGTGCGAGAATACTTGCTGTGTTTGAAGAATGTCAACATCAAGGTTATCAATGATGAATCTTTTCTCTTGACAACCATAAACCCATAAGTGCTTTATCTCAAATAAATTTATTTGTTTAAGATCCCACCTACAATTATATAACCAAAGGCAGTTTGCTCTTTGAATGAGATCTTTCATTGACAAACTAAGAGTAGAGACTTTGAAGCCTTGCATCCATAAAGCTCTCATTTCTTCATTACCACCATCCAAACTATCCAAATAGTGTGGATAAGAATAGTATACTCTCAAATCATTAAAAATATTGCTTCTGGAATCACAGATAACATACCTCTTCAACCTTGAAAGAGAGAAATTTTCTGGGATGGTAGATTTGTTATCCCAGAGGTATAATTCTTCAAGTTTCTCACATCTTCCAATTACTTCTAAATGGCTTTTCTCAATTTTACAACCCAACACATCCAAAAGTTTCAGCATTTTCATGTCCACAATTCCAGCGGGTAATTCATTGAATGTAGAGCCACGTATGTCAAGAACCTCCAATCCTTTGAATTCACCCAAAAAAGAGATGTCACCCAATCTTTTTCCTCTAAGGCATAAAGTGTGAAGATTTGTTAATGACACAATTGATTGCGGGAGAGCAATCAAGTGTGGTACCCAATGGCGAAAAGCTCCATTTAAAGCCATATGTTATGAGTGCCAAGACTTTGAGTGCATTTATCCCTACAAAATCTTCAATGAGCCCATGAGGTTGAAGTAGTAGAATGTCAAGTGTTGGACAACGCAATTGGTTAGAAAGCTTGAAATTCTCATCCAAATTCCACAATGACAATGCCTTTGTATCTTTCAGACTTTGGCGGTTGCTGACCAGCATGTTTGAAACTACATGGCTATCCACAAGAATTGCTTGATGTTGCTTATTTGCAATCCACAAAGCTACATCTCGAACTAAATCATGTATTTTTACACATGCTTGCTCATCGATACTCATCAACAAACAAGAATCCAACAAGATGTCAAGAGCCACTAATATCTCTCTCCTCGCATCTTCCATTGTGGTGATACTCTCCTCTAGCTCAAGTGTCCTCTTGCCAAACCGAATTAAATCCTCTTTATGGATTTCATGATCTTTAGGGAACATAGAGCATAATAAGAAGAGTGATTTGGTTGTTGAACTTGGCAAATTATCATAACTCAATTCAACACATGCATAAGGGCTTCTAAAACCCTATTCAACATTCAACGGTTGGAAGTGTTTTAGTTTCCATAGTGCTGATTCCCACACTCTAATAGGTTTTCCCTTTAAAGAGCTTCCCACCACGACAATTCCAATTGGAAATTCCTGGCACTCATCAACGATTTCCCTTCCCACATCATCAAACTTATTTGTGGGATCACTGTATAGGTTTGCATGCTTCTTGAATAATTCCCATGCTTCCTCCTTAGTTATCAAAGGCAGTTCAATGATAGTCTCACAATCCATAGAGACACATACAGTCCTCTGGCGAGTGGTTAACAAGATTCGACAACCTTCAAAAAGTGGAATGCCAATATCTTCAAGGCTTAGATACTCCCACACATCATCCAGGATTATAAGTATCTTCTCATTTTTCAATCCTTCTGATAGCCTTTGTGCTCTTACAGATTGAGTTTCATCTTGAAATTTCAAGCCTATTTGCTCTGCTAGTTCCTGCTGAAGTTTTGCAACATTAGGAGGTTTTGAAACAACCACGATAACAACCTTCTCAAAAAGCTTCAAATCATTCACTTTCTTTCCCACTTCCTTTGCCAAAGTTGTTTTGCCTGAGCCCCCATGCCATAGAGTCCAATCATCTTGTTCCTTCCATCTTTTATTGCCTCCAAAAGATCATTAGAAGTAGACTTCCTTGAGTTGAAATCCACAAAGTCTTTGGAAGAGAAGTAAGTGATGCCAGGAATTTGGGTGAGATGAGAAAAATTGTCTTTCTCAAAGTGGGAATCCTTTTTGAGCTGCATCATCCGCTTTGCCTTATCATCCATTTGTTTTGCCAAGGAATACCTGTGTGACACGTTGAAACAACTCTTTCCTTCCCCTTCAACCTTTCGTTGCAACTCATGCACATCTTCTAGAATTTTCTCCACATCATTCAACCAATTCTTCACAGGAAGCATTATTTCCTCACTATTTCGGGTAGCTTGATCCTTACGTTCCTTCACTTCATCTAGCCTTGTCTTCAGCTCATCTTTTGCTTCCTCAAGCTCTGTAATGAATTGCTTGAAGCAAAACAAGTAACGAGCACGATCTAAAATTGGACCAGCAAGGCATTCTAGAACCTTTTCTCCAATACCGATAACAATGTCTGCCATCTAATGCAATCATAATTAATGTCGTAAGTAATTATTTCTAATACAAGTCAATGGTATACGTATAACATCCAATCAATATGAGACAATATCTAATAAAATTAGTCTTATGTCATCTCCGATCTCGTGAAAAATTTATAAATCGTTTATGACAAAGCAAGTCATATAACTCATTTTATTAACGTGTTTGTTTCTCCTATCATATGATTCAACACTGAAAAGAACAATATAAACAATTAATTGGTCTTGAATACTATCTATCCGCTATTAATAAAATATTCACACCGCTGTCTGTAGTTCAATTGATACAAATATAAAAATAAGGACCCACAATAGACATCTAAAGGAATAAAGACATACAATGGACATCTATGAAATAAACAAGAAATATGGAGTTTGGCTGGATGAGGTATTCTGTTATAATCCTCACTACCTCAAAATATCGTAATGAAATTACATGATTGTCAAAGAAAAAAGTAAATAATAAATAAATAAATATGGAGTTTGGCTGGATGAGTTATTCTGATATAATCCTCACTGCCTCAAATGTCGTAATGAAATTAGATGATTGGCAAAAACCAAAAAAAAAAAAAAAAAACGTTAGATGAATAATACTTAAATATCTACCAGAGTGACTCTCAAATCAAATAAATAGATGCCCAACTACACAAAAATAGCAAATAATAATTCACCCAATAAGTACAAACACAATGTATATTAATTTTCAACGAGTTAAAAAGTCCTGAAATTAGTTATTGTATAATTATTGAGGGAACTGAAAGAAGGCAAAATAAGGCCCATATGCACTCAGAAAAATGGTACTTATTGAACTAGTTTCTGGGCTGATTATAGTCCTGATTTCTTTTTTCTTTTTGATGACAATATTCAAAATTTCCATAAGTAATATGATTCATCAATTGCGTATGATCTTATTAGTATGAACTTCATTTCAGATCGCAATATATCAAACAGCTTGCAAAAGAAGGTCCAAGTTTAAAATTATTTTAATTTTTATAATTGTATTTTAATATTACCATGATGTTAAACACAACTAAACTTTTTTATCAGTTGTTTGATAAATACATATTTAACTTAAAACTGAAAATAAAATCACTAAATATTTGGATGAGTTAAATTAAAATAATTCGTTTAGATGAAAAGCGAGCAAGTTCAATGTATAATGTTAGGACAAAACTTATGTCAAATTGCTTATATATATATTAGGTCAAGTTCTTCAATTATACTTTGTCATGTGTGATTTTTATTATCAATAATGATTCAGCAAACTTTTAAAATTTTATTAATGTGAATTATTAAGTTAAGAAAAGTCCACATCTCAAGATTTAATTGGAGAACTTGATCTAATTGATATAAACAACTTGATATAAGTTTTGTTCATAATGTTAAAACTTAAAAGCATCTAACCAATTCGGTGTTTAATGCACTACTATTCTTCATTTCTTTGGCTTGAAAATTTTATAATTCTTTTGTATTATTTTTTATGAAAATAATTCTTTTATACTCTTTTTTATAGTAAAAAAAATGTAAATTCTTTATATACTGAAATTTTAGATAAGTTGGATTTTAATGAGAACCATAACTTAAAAATAATCTGACTTTTTTCAATAGTATATATTTCCGAAGATAGGCATTCCATCAAATTCAGGGCTCAATTTCAATTAATATAAATTCAATTTAATACCGAAAAAGCATCTAACAGATTTCATTTTTAATTTTCTAATAATATTTTGATTAAAAAAATAAAACAAAAAAATTGTAATAATGTTTTGATTAAAAAAAACAAAACAAAAAAACAAAGTGTCTTCAAAATAATATTACCTGTAATTTTTTCTATATATTACAGGTAATATAATGAAAATACCATTAAGGAAAGGCGGTCAGAAAAAGTTCTGATAATACCTCGTGTGTGTGTGTGTGTGTTAAACTTGTTGTAGAACGGAAAAACATAACAAACAAAAAGTAGTTTCAGTGGATTTAACAATTTTTAACAAAAATATCAATCACAAAAGTTAGTTGTTAGAGGGTGAATATAGATTAAAAATACACATAATAATTTGATTGGAAATAAGTACCAAAAATATACAAAGTACCAAATGTTTTTCATAAAACGGCATATAAAATTTAGTACATTATTATTACCCAAATCAAATTTTTCATTATCATCTTGGTAGCCAAAAAAATGCTCAAACAATTTTTTTTTTATCATAGACTCCCAAAAGAAAGAAATAAAGATTGATCACATGTAAAAAAAAAAAAATTATGATTTAACGTCCTATAAAATAAAGAGCTTATATTCTACTATTTACCTGTAATGTGAAGTGATGATAATTTTGGATGTTTTTTTCCCAGGCAGAACAAGATTTTTTATTTTTATTTTTATTTTTTTTTGTTGCCCACCCAGTTCACCGGAGCTTTGCCCCGACTACATCCAGATCTGACCCGCGTCATGCACCTGGCTTTGGTGGGAGAGTCTCCGAATTGGAATTTTCTGCATACACAAGGCTCGAATCCAAGACCTTGCTTAAGCGGAACCAAGCTGCTTACCACTTGGACTAACTTCCATTGGTGGCAGAACAAGAATTAAAGGGGAGAAAAGTAGAACGATGATGATTAGAACTGCTTCTAATAAAAGAATAAAAAAAAAAATTATGTTCACCAAGAAATGACCCAAAATTCAATTTTGTTCTATTTGAGATTACTTATACTTAGCCAAAAAGGAAAAAAAAGAAAAAAGAAAACCTTATTATTTATAGTTTTATAAAAATAATTATTTTCATTTATTTTTATTATGCAAGGGGAAGGAAAAGCATAACGTTCTCATTTAATTTTTCTATATACTTAAATATAATTTGAGACGCACTTTTTGTAAGTAAAAATAACATGGGATACATATAAGTTCAAATACTTCATTATTTTTAAAACTAGAAAATATTCATTAATGCCTCATTTTAGATTTATTTTTCATCTTATTTCCAAATTTTTGGCCAAAAAAATATATTTTCAAATTAAACAATATTTTGTGTAATAATTGATATTTATGTAACATATAAGAACAAGCAATGCGCACGTCTGTCATATTATAAATAAAAAATCAAGTAAAAAGTAGTATTCATTCCGCTGATATATTTTTTAGCCAACTAATATAAAAACTAAATAACATGAAAATTAACAATGATTTATTTAATCATATACTGCCCAAAAAAAAGAAGGATAAAATGTTCTCTTGTTAAAGGAAATGTAAAATAAACAACTTATATTCTGTTGTGTGTTTGACATTATCGTAAAATGATTAATGAATGTTGACTTGAGAACTATGATTTCTTTTTTCTTTTTGATGAAAATATTCCAAATTCCCATAAGAACAATGATTCTCCAACTGCATATTATCTTAATACAATGTGAACTTCATTTCATATCACAGTTAAGCAGATGATAAGCTGGTTTCTTGTTGATGAGAAGATAGCTACCGTTGTTTGGGAAAGAATCAAATAAAGGGTAGTAATGTAAAATTTTCAAATTTTGAAATCTCATTTTAAGATATCTAACCTGATTTAGAATTTGTAAATTTAATAAACTAATTTAGAATTTAAGTAATTCAACCATACGTTTTTTAAAGGGATTTTTCTATTACCAAATGATATTATTTTCAAATTAACTTTTAAAGAGTTTCAATTTCTACAAATTCATTAGTGTAAATTTATTTTGAAATTTGAAAGGAAGAAGCGAAAAAGGAAAACCTCCTACATGTTTACTTTTTAGCGCTTCAGGTATATAGGATTGATTTAAACTAACATGACCTATTAAAGTATGAAAAATTCAGTTAATATAAATTCTGTGATATAAAACATCCGGCGGACTATGATGTGTAATTTTCTAATATTCTTTTGCACAATTAAAATAAATTAAAAAAAGAAATATAACAAAGAATGTTTAAGTAAATACATACCTGTACAACACAGACACGAGATGAACTTGATGATATTTCAAAAGCTTGAACAGTAAACGAATGATTGAGGCTGCTGCTGGAAGGAATAGTGAATGAACGAATGTAAATAAAAATGACTCAGAAGATAGGAAAGAACAAACGAGGGATAAATGTAAATAAATCAAAGAAGATAGTATAAGAACTAAGAAGTCAATGATTAAACCAACACCTGTAACATTTTTCAGTTGGTATGAAAAAATTCAGTTATTATAAATTTAGGGTTGCATAGGTAAAATATCTAGCTGATTTTTTGATGTTTAATTTTCCAGTATTCATTTTGTAGAAAAAATTAATTCAAGAATCAATATAACAAAGAATTTCCAAGTCAATAGAAGATCACCTTGATGATAAGAAGGCAATGAATTCAATGAGGGATGAACGTGAATGAACATAAAATGTCTGAACTCTTTAAGGGAATATATGACGACAATTTGTTCTTTACTTAGCTCTTTAATATTGGGGATACCAATTCTAAAGTTTCAAGTAAACCATACATATATATTCATTCCTTAATGATGACTTAAAACCATTTTAGTAAATACTGCTTTAGCTTTATTGTGTATGTTGTCCTCATTGAGGTCCTTTGTTTGAAGAGGAAGAAAATGAAAGTATTCCCTTCTTTCTTTGGACACCAAAGAGATTCTTACTTCAGTTTTAATAAATCAAAGAGAAGAAACATGTGATGCAAGTCCCAAACAATCAAGTTATTCCATACGTAGTACTTTATAATTAATGTTCAACAAGAAGTACAACGGTTGTCTAATGGGAAGTTCTATGCAAAAGACATTGGAAAACTATGTAATTCATACTTATTGTGTGTATGTACACACACCTGGATAAGTAAGAAGAGAGTCTATTGCGAAAATCATTGTTAAAAAGAAAAACACCAGTCAACTTCTAAGTCAGTCACTAATTTGATTGGAATCAAAAGGAAAAAGATAAAGTAATTATAAAGTACTAATTCATGGAAAACTTACTAGTATAACCATGAAGTACTCTACATTACACTTTTATAATATAATTTGGAACAGAGCAATGGTTGAAGAGTCACTCTGAGAAAGCTACTGGATCAGAGGCATCTTACTCAAGGAAGAAACTGACACATCAGATAAAATTTCCATTTGGGTGTTCCAGTTGAGGTGTCTCTTTAACCAAACATACCTATCTAAATGAAAATAAGGGAAAACTAACATTGTTTCTAAAGAAGGCAAAGCAGCAATTTAGATAGTTAGTGATTAAAATCACTCGATAAATCAAACAGGCAAGGATATATTCTGTACTTGACAGACAAAAAATTAACAGAATCAATTATGACTTTATTTTTTCATAAGACGTCAAAAACAAAGCTTGTGAAGAGAACACAGAACAAATCTAAAAACAAAGTAAGAAGCTAACCAAGATATGCCTTCTCTCCTAGATATTCTCGCAACATAATCAGCACAATTCATGGGCTCTCTGCATGAAAACTTCAGCTCTAAATTCAGGTCTGAGTAAATCATGTCACCGATCTCATTGGTTTCAGCTCTAAATCAGCACAATTAGCCTGGATTCGAATACTTGATGCTTGAATATTCCATTCCCCCTTCTTCCATCAGTAAGTATAAAGGGGTGAGAATAATTTTTTAGCCTATGACCATTTCCCTCTCATGACTCCTTTGCATTTCTATAGTACACAACCACCAAACGCCTGAGTCCAAGGCCATATTTTGACTTTCATCCCACCGGCATTATGTTGGATATTTCCTTTAAGCCATTCCTGCAAATCAGAACAAATAAATGGGGTTGGGTAAATTAAACTAGACTCTACTTGCTATATCACAATCTGTCAGTATATGAATAAGTTTTTCCTCCCCATTACACTCAAAAGGACACACACACAGTTTTTATTCCTCATTTTGCTCTAAATGAAGTTGTACAAAGCCTCTCATGGTACACAAAGAATCCAATCGGTGAATTATTCTACCCACAGTCAAATTTCTAAGCTGTTGTCACACTAAAACCCCCGTCAGACGATTTCCTCCATACCAATATTCGCTCTTGGTTATAGGGTGGTTTCACTGCCCTAATTCAATCAATCACCCACAAAAGTAGGAATTTTCTCCACTTTTGTGAGTTCCAAACTCATCAAGAATGGCCTGTGGTTTGATGAGATGTTTAGTTTTATCAAAAAAGTGGACTAAAGGCACATCTGGTGATGTGCACAAATCTATTACTAGTTCCATCTCTAATTTTCTGTCCCACTACAGCACAAAAACCTTCCCTAGAGACTCAATTATGACTTTAAAACTGACAACTAAGCTAAGTAGCATTTTTCTTCATCTACAGAATTTATATTTACAAACCACCACTCACATATATTTCTTCTCTTACTGTTAAATGTCAGCAATGTCAGCACCAAACATTTGTAGTTAGCATGAGTTTGTTGACACTCGCACATGTGCCTCCGTCAATCACTCATAGCACCTACCGTTTTGTCTCTCTGATTATTGTTTAGTCTATTTTTCTGTTTGCCTATATATATTGTAATTCTCTTATCAGTTACATATATGAATTGAGAATGAGATTGTATAATCTCATATGGTATCAGAGTTGGCCCTAAAATGCTTGGCGACCAGCGACGGGGAGAGAGAGGGAGAGAGAGAACCGACGGAGAAACAGAAAAACAGGGGAGTGTTGGAAATTTGAGATCCGACTCACACCGGCGAGTGAGCATACATCGCCGGGCCAGGGACGACCGCAAGCCGACGATCGGCGGAACCCTGAAGCCTGGCGTCAATATGAGCAGCGCGTGGCATCCACACGCCACCTGTCCATCGGCGCGTGAACACCACGCGCCGCCTTCCGTACACAGGCATCTGAACAGCGAACAACATTTCCCCCCAGAAAACAGCCTACTATTTTTCCAGCCACAATCTCTTCCTAGAAAATACATGGATCCTTCCAAATTTCCTCCTCTTTTTGGGTCTCTTCCTAGAAATCCACCCATAATTGGGGCCACACCAATGGCACTCATGTCCGGAACAAATCCTGAAAGTCAAGACTCATCCTCCTCCTCTCATTCCTCTGCTACAAGTAGCACAGTAACTACACCGTGACTCTCCGATAGTCAAATTATGGCCATTAATCATAGGTTTAATGGAAGAAACTATCTTCAATGGTCCTAAACTGTGCTAAGATATATCATGGTAAGATAATGGAGAAATATATCAATGGTGCACCTCCTCAGCCTCCTCCTAATGACCCCAATTTTGATACATGGTTTGCCGAAAACAATCAAGTTATGACTTAGTTGTGCAATTCCATGACTGATGAAATCAGTGAAGGTCATCTTCTGGCAAACACTACAAAAGAAATCTGGGATGAAGCAAAACAGACCTATTCTTCCCTTGATAACACCGCTACACTAATCCACCTGAAGCAACAACTGCGAGACTTGAGACAAGGTAACTCAACAGTTACTGATTACTACAATGTCTTACATAAATTGTGGCAACAGCAAGATCTCTTCGATTCACATTCATGGGATACTGTCAAAGATGCTCAGCTGCATAAGAAGATCATAGAAGAAGAACGAGTGTATGACTTCCTCCTGGGTCTCAACGATTCATTTGAGGAAATAAGAGGCCGAATCATGGGACTAAAACCCATGCCATGTTTGTTTGAAGTAGTCAACCATGTGCAATTCAAAGAAAGTAGAAAACTCCTGAATTAAGGCAACCAAAGTCTAATTGAAAGATCGGCCCTGGCAGCAAAAAGACCACCAGACAAATGACAAAATAAGTGGTGTAATTATTGTAAGAAGAAGGGACATATCAAAGAAGAATGCTGGAAACTGCATGGAAGGCCAACAGTTAACAAACAAAGTCATATCACTGTCGTTGAGCTAGACACTGAAGACAATGATTCCTTGAGTAAAGAGGAACTGAAAATGTTTCGAAGGATGCTGGACAAACAAAATAGGTCTAACTCTATGCTCAGTATCAACCTGTACAATCAGGTAACTCTATTATAGCTCTAAATACTGTACGAGCCAATGAAAATGCTTGGATTATTGATTCAGGAGCAACATATCACATGACTGGTAATCGCACATTATTTGCAACTCTTAAACTAATTCATGAGAATCTCTGGGTCAAAGTTGCGAATGGCTTGTACACTACTGTTGAAGGAATTGGCACCATCATACTCTCTAATTCCCTAGAAATTCACAATGTTCTATTTGTTCCCGCACTCACGGTCAATCTTATATCCGTTAGTAAATTAACTAAAGATCGACTGTGTCGAATCATTTTTGATAATGATGTTTTTGTTTTTCAGGATTTAAATTCGAGGAGGACGATTGGAACTTCTAGAGAATGGGATGGATTGTTCTACCTTGAAGGATCACACTTGAAATCAGAAGATGCAAGGAAGGCGAGACGGGCACTGGTTAGCTCCAATTCTCAGAATAATACTGTACACTTATGGCACTGTCACTTAGGCCACCCTAGTTTTGATTATATGAAGCATTTGTTTCCAGATTTATTCAATAAAAAGTATGTTCCTTTTCATTGTGACAGACGAGAAATTCAAATTGCAATTGTAAATTAAAGAAAAGAAAGAAGAGCTGCAGCCCAATAATGTAATGTGCTTCGTGTAGGACTTTTTATTTGTAGTTGTTCGAAGTGGGCGTCAAACGCTGTGATCTCCTTTTAATAAAAAAAAAAATGCAAATATATATTGCAATATTGCACATTTTCTAAGGTAATTAAACCAGGACTGGTCACTGAATCGGTTGGGGTACTGGGTCAATGGTCAGTAGGTCAGACCGGAGCTAACCCGAAGCCAAACATGTGAGAAATTGAAGATTTCAGCCTTATTAATATAAAATTCTAAAGAAAAATAAAAAAGTCTTTTTTTTGTAAAAGTACCAAACCGGGTTGATGACAGAATCAATCTACCAGCTAGTTTGCCGGCTTCCGAGTTAGGACTGGCCGGTCCGATCCAGGTTTGAGTACAATGAAATTTTCCCATGATCTAATTTATAGGAATATATTTATATAATATGAAGAAGAGGAGAGGAGCAGTCCTATAATATTTTAAATATTATTTTTATTAAAATTTTATACCTAAAGTAGTAAAAAAATGAATGTTTTAGCACATTTTAATTAAACTATATTATTTCAATTACTATTTGTTTGACCCTAATTAACCTTGGCCTTATTCACTGACCCTTGACTCGTTATCTTGACCAGTTCATTAACTAGTCCGATTTTTAATACATTCATTTGATAGTTAACAATATTTTAAGTTAAATTTAAAAAGTAAATATCCAAATTTTTTTTTTTTAAAAAAAAAGAGAAAGGTACAGAGCTAGAAAGGAAGAAAAATTCTCTTTAAAAATATCTTGACTACAGCTTGTAATTTCAATCCATAAAATGGATAAATAATGACATGAGGGGCAACAATATAACATGTCCTTTGTCTTAAACTTGTGTTCTCCAAAGGTATTCAACAAAGTTTTGCACGTCCAAAGAAAATGAGAAAATATTAAACTTAAAGTCTTTGTAATTTATAGATAATGCATTCACATTGGTTCTTCTGAATAAAACAATCTTAAACAAGTACTTTCCACAATAAACCAGTGCCAAAACCAACAACATAAAAGTTATTTTCTTGACTAACACATATAATAAAAATATAAAATGTCGAGTTTGACAAAGCAATTAAAAGTAATTATGTGACAAACAATTAAAAAGAAGTTTATAAAATCCATTCATAAAAAAATAACTAATGAAAAATTTTATATAATTTTAAAAAAGACAAAATATAGGAAAGTAGTTGAATCATTAGTATGTAGCGTTAATACAGGTTTCTTAAATTTCATAATATGAAGGTTGTTTTATATTTACGAAACCTTATATTAGAAAGGAATAATGAGATAACACTTACGTGTTGTGGACTTTCTTGTTTATCACGAAGGGACTCCAGCTTGTACTCATATCCAAAAACCTCTCTCAATTTTGGCAAATCTTCCAAAGTTAATTCCTTCAGTGCGAGTAGTAGCTGATTCCCATATGCTGCTACTTCATCACTGTCTCCATCAACAAGCCTCTAAAGTTCAGAGCAACTGCTTATGTATAGCTCCTCTAGCGAAGGACAATGAGATGCCACAGAATAAGGTAATAGCAATCTCACTTTGTTGCAATGCCATATGAATACATCGATTATGGCCTACTATTAATAGTACATAATAATCATTTTTTAAAACAAGAAGTAGGCATATTACATATTTAATGACACGAACATGACTTTTTTATTACCAAAAATTGAAAGGAAAAGTGGAAAACTTGCAAATTTTAATAGCAATAAAAGAGGCACGCTGAAAAGTGAAAACGGCCTTTTTTAACGTCCAGGGAAAGTTTTTTAAAAAAATCATTTCTCTTATAATATGGTAAGTAATTTAATAGATAATGTATCATTTCTGATGTATTTTAAATAAAACGGTCCTCAGTAATTATTTGCTTCACAGAAATACCAAATGAAAATTAAGAAAATTCGTTCATAAATATAAAATTAATTATTTGAAAAAAGAAAAATAAAATCAACAAAAGAGATTAAAATTTATCAAATTCGTATGTGGAAAGATAAATGACTAATGCAGTTGCAAATATATTTTGTAATACTCCCTCTCATCTCTAATATAAGAGCTAATTGGGGTGTTTGCTTGGATCTTAAATATAAAACCCCAATCTATTTTATTTTCTAAATTTATATTTTTTTTCTCAATCTATTCATATTGATTGTACATATATAAAGATGTTACTATCAATGGGGTAACGATTAAACTAAAAACTTAAGGAACAAAAAACTGTTGTAGTTTAATCTTTAGTATGTAGCGTAAATGCTAAATACAAAGATCTAGAATTTAATGATAAGGACACCGTTACATAATTAAAACCATTAAATAAAACAAATGAAATGACTGTTACATGTTCTTGAGAATATTTTTCTTATTACTAATATATGTGTGTTTAATTGGATAGTATACATGAATTTTCAAACAGGTCTAAAAAGTGAACATATCAAATTGTATTTGTGTGTGTGTGTGTAAAAGAGGTAGGTGAACGAAAAGGAAAAAAAAATCCTGAAAATATTTGAAAGTTTTAGCTAACCATATATCAACACCAATTTATAAAGAAAAACGTTTCTCTTAAAATATAGTATGTAATTTACGGATAATGTGTGAACTCTAACGTATTTTATGAGTAATTATTTCCATGACAAAAATACAAAATAAAAATTATAAAATGTTGTTGGGAAAAATAAAATTAATTATTGGACAAAAAAAATTAAAATTGACGTTAAAGTTTCTATCAAATTCATATGTAGAAAGATAAATAATAAATGTAGTTTTTAATTAATATTTTGTAATACTAAAAACGAAACCCGAAGGAAAGACTCAAGTGCTTTAATCCTTAGTATGTAGCGGATATGCTAAATACAAAGATCGAGAATTTAATTACAAGATTGTATCCAAAAAAAAAAAAAGAATTTAATTACAAGAACACAGTTGCTAAAGAGATTTTTTTTTTCCAACCATCAAAACAAAAGTTTGAAAGTTAAATTTAACGATTCACTAATGATTAGGTGGATAAAAATTGAATATCAAATAGATAAGGAAGATTTGTTTTATATTTTATTTTAAAGGGAGGTTTATATACATTTTCAAAGTAGAGTAAGTGTTTAATTAATTTAGGTAAAATAGAGTATTGATTAGTATATTTTGCTCTGATATAAATACAATTTATATTATATTAAATAAAATGGAAATGTAAACATGGCTATTTTTAAATTGAAAAAAGAGGCCGAGTGATAAAAGAGAAAAATCATGCATATACAGACACACATATGGTATTCGATGATAAACACACAATTTTCAAATGAAATCGAAATGTAAACATCGTTAACTTTAATTCCATTAAAAAACTTGAGGTAGACTAATGGAGTGAATGAAAAGATAAAAATGTTTTATATATATGGGAAATTATTAACAGTTGCACGGAAACTATTTTCTTAGTTTAAACGGAAAATATATGTGATATGACAGGAATCAAAAAAATTTCTTGAAAAATGGAAAAGAAAACATGACTACTTTTAACATAAAAAAGTAGAGATAAAGTGAGAAAAAATAAAAATAATTTGAATATTACCTGTTATTGAGGATATTTTCATAATAAGAGAGTATATTTTTAATACTTCAAATATATATATATATATATATATATATAATTCGATAACAAACACACATTTTTAATACTTAATTATTTTGTTAAAAAAATAAGATGTAGACAAGTACAGTGAATAACAAGAAAAAATATCTCCTAGAAATATGTGAAATTACTAGTAGGTGCTTCCCACAGTACATAGATGGATAAAAAATTGTAATGCATACATTACCCCTCACAGTTTTAAAATACATCAAGAGGAGAGATATCCTAACCCTTATAAGATATTTTTCTTCCCCTGCAACCAATATGGGATTTTACATAAAGCAAGCATTGATTTCATATAATTTAACATTAACGCTATCAAATTCATATATGAAAAAACAAAAAACAAATTTAGTATACAACTAATATTTCGTTAGTTGAAAATTGATTCAAAAGGTAAATTTTTTAAACTAATGCATGAACATGGATAATTATTTGTAATATGCATTGATTCAAGAGGATTTTTGCGGATAACACTTACGTATGGATAATCCTGCATATCATTAAGTAGTGGGTGCCCATGCGCAGCTTCTCTATCAATGAGCCTCTCAAATTCAGAACACTCGTTTATAGATATTTCCTCTAGTGAAGGACAATGAGAAGCAAGAGAGTAAGAGAATAGTCATTTCACTTTGTTGCAACCATCAATCTCAAGTCTCCTCAGCTTTGGCGTTTTTGTAATCATGGCGTGAGTGAAGATACAAGTTCTCAATTGGGGACAATTTTGGATGATCAGCTCTTGCAACATAGGGAGAGAGTAGCTAATACATGAATCTTTGAACACTTGTTCAAGATTATTCATATCAAACAATGTCAAAGTAACCAGGTGCGAGAATACTTGCTGTGTTTGAAGAATGTCAACATCAATGATGAATCTTTTCTCTTGACAACGACAAACCCACAAGTGCTTTATCTCAAATAAATTTATATGTTTCTGATTCCACCTACAATTATCTAAACAAAGGAAGTTTGCCCTTTGAATGAGATCTTTCATTGACAAATTCAAAGTAGAGACTTTGAAGCCTTGTATCCATAAAGCTCTCATTTCTTCATTACCACCATCCAAACTGTCCAAAATATCCACATAGTTTGCAGGACCATATATCTCCATAGGTTCATAAAAAATATTGCACCTGGAATCACAGATAACATACCTCTTCAACCTTGAAAGAGAGAAATTTTCTAGGATGGTAGATTTGTTATCCCAGAGGTATAATTCTTCAAGTTGCTCACATCTTCCAATTACTTCTAAATAGCTTTTCTCAATTTCACAACCAAACACGTCCAAAAGTTTCAGCATTTTCATGTTCACAATTCCAGCAGGTAATTCATTGAATGTAGAGCCACGTAAGTCAAAAACCTCCAATCCTTTGAGTTCACCCAAAAAGGAGATGTCACCCAATTCTTTTTCTCTAAGACATAAGGTGTTAAGATTCATTAATGACACAATTGATTGAGGGAGTGAGCGATCAAGTGTGGTATCCCTCTGCCAAATGCTCCATTTAAAGCCATATGTTATGAGTGCCAAGACTTTGAGTGCATTTATCCCTGCAAAATCTTCAATGAGCCCATGAGGTTGAAGTAGTAGAATGTCAAGTGTTGGACAACGCAATTGGTTAGAGAGCTTGAAATTTTTATCCAAATTCCACAATGACAATGCCTTTGCATCTTTCAGACTTTGGCTATTGCTAACCAACATGTTTGAAACTATATGGCTGTCCACCAAAATTGCTTGACGTTGTTTCTTTGCAATCCACAAAGCTACATCTCGAACCAAGTCATGCATTTTTACACATGCTTGCTTATCAATACTCATCAACAAACAAGAATCCAACAAGATGTTAAGAGCCACTAAAATCTCTCTCCTCGCATCTTCCATTGTGTTGATACTCTCTTCTAGCTCAAGTGTCCTCTTGCCAAACCGAATTAAATCCTCTTTATGGATTTCATGATCTTCAGGGAACATAGAGCATAATAAGAAGAGCGATTTGGCTGTTGAACTCGACAAATTATCATAACTCAATTCAAGACATGCATAAGGGCTTCTAAAACCCTCTTTAACATCCAAAGGTTGGAAGTTTTTTAGTTTCCGAAGTGCTGACTCCCATACTTCGATAAGCTTTCCCTTTAAAGAGCTTCCCACCACTGCAATTGCAATTGGAAGTTCCTTGCACTCATCAACGATTTTCCTTCCCACGTCATCAAACTTATTTGAGGGATCATTGTATAGGTTTGCATGCTTCTTGAATAATGCCCATGCTTCCTCCTTAGTTATCAAAGGCAGTTCAATGATAGTCTCACAATCCATAGAGACACATACATCCCTAAGGCGAGTGGTTAACAAGATTTGACGACCTTCAACAAGTGGAATGCCAATATCTTCAAGGCTTAGATACTCCCACACATCATCCAAGATTATAAGAAACTTCATGTTTTTCAATCTTTCTGATAGCCTTTGTACTCTTACAGGTTGAGTTTCATCTTGAAATTTTAAGCCTATTTGCTCTGCTAGTTCCTGCTGAAGTTTTGCAACATTTGGAGGTTTCGAAACAACAAGCAGAACAACTTTCTCAAAAAGCTTCAAATCATGCACTTTCTTTCCCACTTCCTTTGCCAAAGTTGTTTTGCCTGAGCCGCCCATGCCATAGAGTACAATCATCTTGTTCCTTCCATCTTTTATTGCCTCCAAAAGATGATTAGAAGTAGACTTCCTTGAGCTGAAATCCACAAAGTCTTTGGAAGAGAAGTAAGTGAAGACAGAAATTTGGGTGAGACGAGAAAAATTGTCTTTCTCAAAGTGAGAATCCTTTTTGAGCTGAATCATCCGCTTTGCTTTATTATCCATTTGTTTTGCCAAGGAATACCTATGTGACACGTTGAAACAACTCTTTCCATCCCCTTCAACCTTCCGTTGCAACTCATTCACATCTTCTAGAATTGTCTCCACATCATTCAACCAATTCTTCACAGGAAGCATTATTTCCTCACTCTTTCGGGCAGCTTCTTCCTTACGTTCCTTCACTTCATCTAGCCTTGTCTTCAGCTCATCTTTTGCTTCCTTAAGCTCTCTAATGAATTGCTTGAAGCAAAACAAATAACGAGCACGATCTAAAATTGGAGCCGCAAGGCATTCTAGAACGTTTTCTCCAATACCGATAACAATGTCCATCTAATGCAATCATAATTAATGTCGTGAGTAATTATTTCTGATACAAGTCAGTGGTATACGTATAACATACAATCAAGCAATGGTAATCCTCACTACGTCAAATATCGTAATCAAATTAGATGATTGGCAAAAGAAAAGTAATGAAATAAATTAGATGAATAACAAACAAATATCCACCAGAGTTAAACAAATTAAGAGATGTCCAACTACACAATGTATGTTAATTTTCTTTTTGATGACAATATTCAAAATTTTCATAAGTAATATGGCGTATGATCTTGTTAGTATGAACTTCATTTCAGATCACAATATATCAAACAGCTTGCAAAAGACGGTCCCAGTTAAAAATTACTTTATTTTTTATAATTATATTTTAATATAATCATGATGTTGAACAAAACTAATCTTTTTGTATAAATAAAAAGAGCAATGTCTTAACTATCAGTTATTTGATAAATACATATTTAACTTAAAACTGGAAATAAAATCCTTCAATATTTGGATGAGTTAAACTAAAATAATTCATTTACATGAAAAGCACGCAGGTTCGGTGTTTAATGTTAGGACAGATCGAACTTATGTAAAGTTGCTTATATACATTAGGTTAAGTTCTTCAATCATACTTTGTCACATGTGCAATTTTTATTATTACTAATTATCCAGCAAAATTTTAAAATTTTATTAATGTGAATTATTATGTTAAGAAAAGTCCACATCTCAAGATTTAATTGGAGAACTTGATCTAATTAATATAAACAACTTGATATACGTTTTGTTCTTAATGTTAAAACTTAAAATCATCTAACGAATTCAGTGTTTTGTTTTTAATGTTAAAACTTAAAATCATCTAACCAATTCAGTTTTTAATGCACTCCTATTCTTCATCTCTTTGGCTTGAAAATTTTATAATTCTTTTATATTACTTTTTATGAAAATAATTCTTTTATACTCTTTTTTATAGTAAAAAATGTAAATTCTTTATATTCTGAAATTTTGGATAAATTGATTTTAATGAGAACCATAACTTAAAAATAATCTGACTTTTTTCACTAGTATATATTTCCGAAAATACCGAAAATAGGCATTCCATCCAATTCAGTGCTAAATTTCAATTAACATAAATTCAATTTAATACCAAAAAGTCATCTAACAGATTTCATTTTTGATTTTCTAATAATATTTTGATTAAAAAATAAAACAAAACAATTTTCCAATAATATTTTCATAAAAAAATAAAACTAAACAAGGTGTCTTCAAAATAATATTACCTGTAATATTTTCAATATATTACAGGTAATATAATGAAAATACCACTACGGAAAGGCGGTCAGAAAACGATACGGATTACACATATACTGATAATACCACTAGATGTGTGTGAGAGTGTAAACTACTGTTAACTTGTAGAACGGAAAAGCTTAACAAACAAAAAGTAGTTAAGTGGATTTAACAATTTTTAACAAAGATATTAATCACAAAAGTTAGTCGTTAGAGGGTGAATATAGATTAACAAGTACATATAATAATTTGATTGGAAATAAGTACCAAAAATATACAAAGTTAGTACCATAAGTTTTTCATAAAACGGCATATCAAATTTAGTACATTATTATTACCCAAATCAATTTTTCATTTTTCATTATCATCTTGACAGCCCAAAAAATGCTCAAACAATTGTTTTTTTTTATCATAGACTCCCAAAAGAAAGAAAGAAAGATCGATCACATATGTAGTTTGTTTCTAATGATGTTCTCATGTAAAAAAAAAAAAAAAAAAATTTATCATCCTATAAAATAAAGAAGGGAGATTTACTCTTAGGTCCCAAGGAAGGAAGATATTATCAGAAAGATCCCTCGAGATTGTAAAACACACTCAACAGATTGTGAATGCACGCAGAAGAGTTGTAAACATGGACCTTTCTAATAATATGTTGCTTGCTTGGGACTTATGAGTGATTTTCCCAATAAAGAACTTATATTCTATTATTTACCTGTACTATAAAGTGATGATAATTTTGGATGTTTTTTCCCCAGGCAGAACAAGAATTAATGGGGAGAAAAGTAGAACGATGATGATTAGAACTGCTTCTAATAAAGGAATAAAAGAACAAATTATGTACACCAAGAAATGACCCAAAATTCAATTTTGGTCTATTTGAGATTGTTTATACTTTATACTTAGCCAAAAAAAAAAATGAAAAACTTATTATTTCTAGTTTTATAAAAACAATTATTTTCATTTATTTTATTATGCAGGGGGAAGGAAAAGCATAACGTTTTCATTTAATTTTTCTATATACTTAAATATAATTTGAAACGCACTTTTGTAAGTAACAATAACATGGGATACATATAAGTTCAAATACCTCAATATTTTTAAAACTAGAAAATATTCATTAATGCCTCATTTTAGATTTATTTTTCATCTCATTTCCAAACGTTTGGCCAAAAAAAATCTTATTTCCGAATTGAACAATATTTTGTGTAATAATTGATATTTATGTAACATAGAAGAACATGCTATGCGCACGCCTCTCATATTATAAATAAAAAATCAAGTAAAAAGTAGTATTCATTCGGCTGATATATATTTTTCGCCAACTAATATAAAAACTAAATGACATGAAAATTAACAATGTTTTACTTAGTGCCTGTTTGCATTAGCAATTAACAATCATAATCGTGATTTGCATAAATGACATTGGTTAAAAGTGTCATTGGTCAATGGTAATTTCTGTTTGGATATTTTTTTTTTTCACAAGTGACTTTAAAAATTGTGATTATGTGTAGATTTCATTTATTAAAAGCACTTATGAATGTATAATTACCAAGAAGAGTATGAATTTTATAAAGTTATATTTAACGAAGGAAATAAATATAACTGAAAGAAAAATTATAAATATTGAAGTATATTTTAGAGAGCATATATGAGACCAATCATGATCACATGACTTAATATCTAATTAGAAAATTAAATTCATAAATATGATGGCTAACTATTTTGTTAGGACTGCATTGCATCAGATCATGCAATCAAGTTTATTTCTCCAACAAAGCTATTTACATTTTCATGATTATATTTAATAATACCGATAATTGAATATTTAATAATTATTATTAAATATGATTTAATAAATAACATGAATATTTAAATATTATTTTTATTTTATAATTGTTATCATTTAAAATAATTTAAAAATTTATGTTAATTAATGGCAAAACAATATTTAAAATAATATTATTTGAACTATGTTAGTTGAGAAATATCAGACAAGATATATGTAAAGAATATTTGGAGAGAAAGGGCAAATTGGAGAAATTATTGTTGGAAAGTTTCAATAAGGATTTTCCAATCGTATAAGCAACCCTCTTGTCACTTATACTGCTTAACGTGACGTTAGAAGTTGAAATCATGATTCATCAGGACTGATAGGGATTCTTAAAAAATTATCCAAACAGGACAATCAGGATTTAGAATCAACTTTTTGGTTTCAATCAGCATATCTGAACACCCATCGCTTAACCAAACAGGCACTTAATCATATGCTGCCCAAAAAAACAAAAGGATCAAATGTTCTCTTGTTAAAGGAAATGTAAAATAAGCAACTTATATTCTGTTGTGGGTTTGATATTATCGTAAAATGATTTATGAATAGTCACTTGACAACTATGATTTTTTTTTTTTTTGGATGAAAATATTCCAAATTCCCATAAGAACAATGATTCACCAACTGCATATTATCTTAATACAATATGAACTCCATTTCATATCACAACATGTGGGATGGGTAGATCCCCAGTTACGGAGAAGATAAGCTGGTTTCTTGATGAGAAGATAGCTACAGTTTTTTGGGAAAGAATCAAATAAGGGGTAGTAATGTAAAATTATCAAATTCTGAAATCTCATTGTAAGATATCTTATTTGATTTAGGATTTGTTAAATTTAATGAACTAATTTAGAATTTGAGTGATTCAACCGTAAGCCTTTAAAAGAAATTTTTCCTATTACCAAATGATATTATTTTCAAATTAACTTTTAAAGAGTTTCAATTTCTACAAAATTCATTAGTGTAAATTTATTTTGAAATTTAAAAGGAAGAAGCGAAAATGGAAAACCTCCTACATGTTTACTTTTTAGTGCTACAGGTATATAGGATCGATTTAAACTAAAATGACCTACTAAAGCATGAAAAATTCAGTTAATATAAATTCTGTGATATAAAACATCCGGCAGACTATGACGTGTAATTTTCTAATATTCTTTTGCATGATTAAAATAAATTAAAAAAAGCAATATTACAAAGAATGTTGAAGTAAATACATACCTGTACGACACAGACACTAGATGAACTTGATGATATTTCAAAAGCTTGAACAGTAAACGAATGATGGAGGCTGCTGCTGGAAGGAATAGTGAATGAACGAATGTAAATAAAAATGACTCAAAGAAGATAAGAAAGAACAAATGAGAGATGAATGTAAATGAAACAAAGATAGTATAAGAACTAAGAAGTCAATGATTAAACCAACATCAGATGAATAATACAAATCCTGATACATAACATTTTTCAGTTGGTATGAAAAAATTCAGTTAATATAAATTTAGTGTTGCATAGGTAAAATATCTAGCTGATTCTTTGATGTTTAATTTTCCAATATTCATTTTGCCAGAAAAAATTAATTTAAGAATCAATATAACAAAGAATTTCCAAGTCAATAGAAGATCACCTTGATGATGAGAAGGCAATGAATTCAATGAGAGATGAACGTGAATGAACATAAAAAGTTTTGAACTCTTTAAGGGAATATATGATGACGATATGTTCTTTACTTAGCTCTTTAACATTGGGGATACCAATTCTAAAGTTTCAAGTAAGCCATATATATATATATATATTCATTCCTTAATGATGACTTAAAACCATTTTAATAAATACTGCTTTAGCTTTATTGTGTATGTTGTCCTCATTGAGGTCCTTTGCTTGAAGAGGAAGAAAATGAAAGTATTCCCTTCTTTCTTGGGACCCCAAAGAGATTCTTAGTTCATTTTTAATAAATCAAAGAGAAGAAACATGTGATACAAGTCCCAAACATTCAAGTTATTCCATACGTAGTACTTTATAATTAATGTTCAACAAGAAGTACAATGGTTGTCTAAAGGGAAGTTCTATGCAAAAGACATTGGAAAACTATTTAATTCATACTTATCGTGTGTGTGTGTGTGTACACACACCTGGATAAGTAAGAAGAGAGTTTATTGCGAAAATCATTGTTAAAAAGAAAAGCACCAGTCAACTTCTAAGTCAGTCACTAATTTGATTGGAATCAAAAGGAAAAAGATAAAGTAATTATAAAGTATTGATTCATGGAAAAACTTACTAGTATAACCATGAAGTACTCTACATTACACTTTTATAATATAATTTGGAACAGAGCAATGGTTGAAGAGTCACCCTGAGAAAGCTACTGGATCAGAGGCATCTTACTCAAGGAAGAAACTGACACATCAGATAAAATTTTCATTTGGTTGTTCCAGCTGAGGTGTCTCTTTAACCAAACATGCCTATCTAAATGAATATAAGAGAAAACTAACATTGTTTTTAAAGAAGGCAAAGCAGCAATTTAGATAGTGATTAAAATCACTCGATAAATCAAGCAGGCAAGGATATATTCTGTACTTGACAGACAAAAAATTAACAGAATCAATTATGACTTTATTTTTTAACAAGATGTATGATCTTAACTTCACTTTTCCTCTTTTTTCAATTTATATGTCTTTTTAGAAGTTTAATGTAACATTTATGGACATTTTCCTTTATACTCTTATTTATCAGTAATGCGAAAATATTTTAATGTATTAAATTAAGTATAAATTGAGTAATGTAGTCAATATCTTAACAAATTTATTGCATTTCCAATCGTGCCAAAATTTTGAAAAATAAGGATTAATATTTTTATTAATGTTTTAAAAACTGAGCCAGAACAGCTGGACCGCCGGTCGGAGTCGACAACGGCTTGGTTTTCATATAAAGGCCGTTTTCAGCGTTCGGCCGTTTTAGACTAGCGAAAAGCCATTTTTTAACTAGAAACCGCTTTTAGGATGGAATCTGGAACTGATCTATAAGAACCAAACAGCTAAACTTGTATATAGAAATGAGTGTAGAAAAAACAAAAAAGAAATCTAGAAGGAGATAGATGAGGATCTTTCGTCATACCTTGCTTCAGCTCCTCTTTTCTCTACTTGTCTGTCCAATGTTTCTGTGTGTATTTCTTTGTTTGAAAGTGCAAGTTGAATGAAGGATACAGAGGATGAAGGTGAGAAGGCTTACTGTGAAAGCAAAGTGAGAAACAAAGAAGATAAAAATGAGAAAGCTTACGGCAAAGGAAATAAAGTGAAAAAGATGAGTGAGGGTTTTTATTTTTTAGACTGACAAGTAGGACTTGTGAATTGTTTGAATCAAGCAGTGTGAGGGAACGTCCTTCTGATTATTTGTCAGACACCACGTGATTGGGGTAAGGCCCAGAAGCTAGGGCTAGAGCAACAATTTCACTAAGATTATTCAAATTTCATATAAATATTACATTAAGTTAATGATAAATGGTAAATGGTAAATGTTGGGTGGCCATCAGGAGCTAGAAGAGATTTTTCTTTATAATATAAAGATAATGTATTAACACAAAATGATTAAAAATAGTTTATTTTAAAAATAGTTTAGCACAATTTTTAAGAAAACTAAATTTATATACATTTGTGTATATATATCATATTATTTTTGAGAGTTCAGAATGTCATTCCCAATAAAGAAAAGGCTTCTTAAGTATATTGTTACTGTCCAATTTTATAATTTTTCTTCATACAATTACATGATAACCTACTTGTGTGTGTGTATAAAAGTTTATGTGATAATTATTATACATTTTTAATGTTTTATTTTCATTATTCTTCATGTATTTATTATATTTATATTATTATATATGTATATAATATTATTATTTTTATTTAATTATTATGTCACTGGTCCGACCGTTGATCCAAATGATCCGACCGTTTGAACCGTGACCTGTTAACTTATCCGGCTTGATGTCCGATCCGACTTTTAAAATATTGACTTTTACTCTTATGGCATGTGCGTAAAAGATAAACAGAGTAGTTAGAATGTTAGATATTTAGAGTGATGGAAAACTAGGTGCTATAGCGCTTAACTTTGTGATTCTTTTTGAGGCTCAATCCCCTTCCTATCACAAAACTTAAAAATTGAGCATGTTCTGTCACCAAAAATTGTTTTTTAACTTTAATGCTTGTTTGGATGAAAAGAGAAATTGAGAGGAAAGAGAAATGGGAAAAAATTTCTCTTCTTATGTTTTGGATCAATATAAAAGAAAACAAAGAAGAAGAAAAATAACTAATTTAATAATAATAATTATTCTTATTTTTTTAATGATGCATGCAATTGAGGTTCAATACTTGTTTACTACAAGCTGAGTTTCAGAGCAATTTTAGTTTGCTGGTTAATATTCTAACGTGGCACTCCTGCTAGAATTGTAATTTAGATGCATCAGTTATAGACAGAGTTGCAACAGAAAAGAGCTTATAATACTAGGAAATTAATCCAAACAGTAGTTGGATTCATTCCAATAAGATATAATTAAAATAAAAATCTACGGTGATGATTTTAATTCAAGCAGTAGATGTTTGTTGCAATACCATCCCTCAATGAATCCCCTCTCTAAACTGTCAAGTATCTCTAGCTTTCATACCTGTAACGTATACACATCTGTACAATGAAGCTGCTCTGTTTTATTTTTTTTTTCTTTTCAAGCCTAATAAGAACTTGTACACATTGACAATGAGTTCCTTGTGTTCTCACACCGATCGCCCTGGTTCAGATTGATGAAGATGATGATCAATAGTGAACAATGCGCCTCTCCTCCTCTGCAACTCTTGGTTGTGGAGAAAGAAAATAAAATAAAACAAGAAGTAGATGATGATGATCATATAATAATACTGAAAATGTTATTTTTTTTAGAAAACTTCCAAATTTTATTATTTATTATTATTTTTATATCCTAAATTTAACTACTTCTATTTTGATTTAAATATATGATATTTACAATGAGATCTCAGAATAATACGCCAAATTGATATCTTACAAAAAAATCTTGGTTAAATCCCTTTAATTTAATATTGTTGATTCATCAAATATATGAAAATATATCTCAATTCAGTTGAAAATCTCCACACCCCCACACTAGCACCAAATCTTGTCCTTAATATTTTAAGAAAGTGCTACAACTTCTATATATATATATTTTATTTTTTCAAATATTGAACATGTCTTCTCTAGCCCTTTTTTGAGGAAGTGCTACAACTTCTATAATTTTTGTTTTTTAATTTTTTAAAAGCATTAAATAGCTTTGATATTTATTGACAAAAACGCTATGAAAGATAGTCCTTTTATATAAAAAATAAAACAAATTTACCACTTACTCTCTCAGCACCATCATTTTCCCCCTCAGTTCCCCCATTCCAATCTCTCACTGCCCCCCTCTTCCCTTGGTACCTCTCCTTCTCCTTATGGAGTTAATTAGAATCCTTATAAATAAATTAACTTTGGTTAAATCTTATATCTATATACAACCCCAAAATAAAGCATAGAAGCAAGATTTTAGGGTCGGCATACCTTGCTCATCTTTTATGCTCATCCCCTAAATTTTGGGGTGGGGAACTCTTTTTTATTATTATTTTATGTATTTTTATTTATTTAAATTAAATTGTATGCTGCACCTTGAAAAAATTTTGCTACATAGTATCTCAAATTAATTAATTTCTAATCTTGCATTCAAAAATATTTTTCATGCAACACCAGCATCCTAAAATATTTTTCCAGTAATACCCAATATCTAAAATATTTTTTTAATATCCAGTATCTTAACCTAATTAGTATCTTAACCTAATTAGTTTTAAGTGCTTGGAGTATTTTTTCAAAAAAAAAAACTTTTTCTTTTTTGGGATATCACTTTGATGGTGAACAAGACTAATCTTTTTTTATAAATAAAAAGAGTAATCTTTTAACTATCAGTTATTTGATAAATACATATTTAACTTTAAACGGGAAATGACATCATTCAATATTTGGATGAGTTAAACTAAAATAATTCATTAGATGAAAAGCGCGCAGGTTCCGTGTTTAATGTTAGGACAGAATTTATGTAAAGTTGCTTATATACGTTAGGTTAAGTTCTTAATCATACTTTGCCAAGTGTAATTTTTATTATTACTATTATCCAGCAAACTTTTAAAATTTTATTAATGTGAATTATCATGTTAAGAAAAGTCCAAATCTCAGGATTTAATTGGATTGGAATACTTGATGCTTGAATATTCCATTCCCCCTTCTTCCATCAGTAAGTATAAACGGATGAGAACAATCTTTTTAGCCTATAACCATTTCCCTCTCACCACTAGCATTATGTTGGATATTTCCTTTAAGCCATTCCTACAAATCAGAACAAATAAATGGGGTTGGATAAATTAAACCTGACCTTCCTTGCTATATCACAATCTCTCAGTACACGAATAAGTGTTTCCTCCCCATTACACCCAAAAGGACACAAAGGATCCAATCTGTGAGTTATTCTGCCTATAGTCAAAGTTATAAATTGATGTCGCACTAAAACCCCCGTCAGATGATTTCCTCTATACTAATATGTGCTCTTGGCTGCAGGGTAGTCTCTAAATTCAATCAATCACCACAAAAGTAGGAATTTTCTCCACTTTTCTAAATTCCAAACTCGTCAAGAGTGGCCTGTGTGGCATGATGAGATGTTTATTTTTATCAAATAGCTGGATTAAAGGCATGTCTAGTGATGTGTACGAATCCCACCAAAATCTATTACTAGTTCTATTTCTAATATTCTGCCCCACTGCAGCACGAAAATCTTCCTAGCAAAATCGATCATGGCTTTAAAACTGACAAGCTAAGTAGCAGTTCTCTTCATCCAGAGACTTTAAATTTAAAAACCATCACTAAAGATAAATAGGATCATTATATTTCTTCTCTTACAAATGTCAATGCGTGGCTGAAATCTAAATAGGATCTTGGGAAGTTATGTATCCACTAAAGATAAATTAAAGGATGCGAAATAAGTTACCTACAGTTGTTGCTGATTCTAATGGTTCAGAGCTTAACAGTGCAAAGCAACATAACAGTGTCGTTTCTGCACTTAACCTCTTGGCATTTAGAAGCCATCCATCATCATTGGATCAAAGAGATCTCCACAGCACCTGAATGGCAGAAGAAGAACAAAGCTTCAACATAGAAACTGCTCGAATGGACCATTGGGTGTCTTTGATTTGGAGAACAACCAAGATTAAGAGCAACAACGTGGTCGTTTTGCCGCTGTCAGTGGACAATTGTACCGAACAGATCCCCGTCGATTGCCGTCGAAGACGTTTAGGTATGTACCCACAAATATTTAGAGAGTGAAAAGGTACATGGTATAGTTTGATGTTTCTTTACATTCTATTCTTTTTTCATTCAATTTTTGTCCTTCTTCCTGCTCATAGTGAATGCCTTATGATGCAGTGGAAACTATCGTATTAGGATTTCAAAACTATAGTGTGATGATACCTTCATTGCTCGTTCGATTCATGGGAGGAACTGATGTAAGCCGAACTTCTGTTGTTCTGTCTTCTTTCATCTTCTATTATTGATTCACCAAAGAACATGCAGGAATGGTATATCAGTTTGTTAATGCTTTGTATCCTTATGTGTCTATTTAGTTATATTATGCTAGGTGCTGATCTCATGTGCCAGTTCCTATTCGAATTTTTAACTTAACAAAACTTCATAGAATTCCTTTTAACTATATAGGGTTAACTTAGCAATACAGACTTTACTCTTTGATACTCTTCTGCAATCACTTTTCGGAACCAGACTGCCTGCCATTGTTGGAGGATCTTATGCCTATTTGATACCAATTGGTTATATCATCAGTGACTCCTCGTTGCATCGAATTAGTGATAATCATGAAGTAAGTTTCCTTTATCCATACAGCCAAGTGTGGGGGCTACTTTCAAGGTACACAAGTTGCATTTGAAAATGTTGGTGAAACAAAAATTACAATAACAATATATACAAGAATTTGCTGAAATATGGTTTATGGATCTTCTCACCAAATTTTTCAGTCCTGTTAACATGGCACCTGTAGTTGGATTGCTTGGATTAGGATTATTTCAAAAAGGTAAAAGTAAAATGACTTGACCGTTTATGTCACTTTGGTTATAAAAGGATTTTCAATCTAAATGAGGATTTCCTTGAATACAACCTCTGAAGTTGATACCTGTTTTGAGTGAGTCCATATTTTTTTACACTGAGGATTAGAGGTATACCTCTCTGCTTCTATTTCTACTTATTTAATCTAGTTTCGATCATACAGGATTTCTGAATGTTTTTTGATTTGGCCCCTAAACTTTAGTATATTGATGTAGTTTCTTTCAAAAGGATATTTAACTTACTGAGCTGTATACAACCTTATTTGCATACTCCCTCTGGTCCTTATTATAGGACACCAACTACCAATTCTCACAAACCAATAAAAATAGTTAAAAGCATTAAAGTTGTCCTAAAATCAAAATAGTTTCCAATATTACCCTTACCAACTACACTAAACTCCAATATCCATTAATCATTATTCTCTCCCACTACCCTTATTAAATATGGGCATACATGGAAAAATAAATTAAATGCTTCTTGGAGACTTACAAATGCCTTATAAAAAGGACCAAAAGTACTTGTTAGTCGGTGCCTTATAATAAGGACTAGAGGGAGTACTATCTAAGTTCAATGGATCATTTGGTATGCAGAATGCTAGGGATGGATAGTAAAATAGAATAAATGGCTAACAAGTAGTAAAAATGGACAGTCAATGTTGAGTAATATGAGTGATCCAATAGACACTGCTTATTTCTTCTTTTCCCCTAAGTTGTTCTTGAATTGGAAAGGTGATTTGACACAACCTTAGCAACCTCAGGGTCAAATTACAATTTACCACGAATTAAATGCAATATAGTGCAAACAACTCGGAATCGTTCTCTTATCAAGGAGTCATTTATTTTGACTTCCCTAAGTAAAACTAAGTGCTATAAACATGGTTAGAAAAAGGGTTTTAAAATTGATTTTCTTTAAATCAAAATTCATGAAAATAAAGCTATTTCTAATTTTTTTTGGTATTTTTGAAAATAATGAGAAATGTCAATTTAAAAGTGAAGATATGTATAATGGTTACTCTTGGTGATGAAGAAAATGCCTATCCTTGCTCAAAACGATTATAGGAATTGAAACTCATTAAGTCTTAAGAAAAACCTCAAGATAACACTTAAGTTCAATATTCCCAATTAATAGTAGCTCCTATGAACATAGCTAACTACTACCTCTCGAGATATTGTTTAAAACCACTTAATGTGCAATTGAAATTGGAATAATGCAACATGAGTTTTTTTGAATTTGAGTGTTAAACAGCCCCTCAAGGATACAAATCAACCACATTAACTAGACAATAACACGTTAATTAACATCATATCATTGCAACTACAAAGAAATTCAAACATATATAATTTTCACACTACAAAATTCAATCTCAACTACAAATATCAAACCAACAGAGATAATTAACATCAATCTCAGTTCCAAAATCACATATATAAAAATTCTTAAAATTAGGCAATCCAAATATATAATTCTAGTATAATGGAATGATAACAAAACTTCATTAAACTCAAAACTCAAGCACAAATCATCATCACCAAGAATTGGAATGTTAGCCACTCATCAGAGCTTCACACTAATCACAACTTCTTCAAAATACCCCCAAAATCCCATTGAAATTGAAGGTCCGAATCAAAAGAAGTAGAGAATGGGCTATATTGGTTTTTGTTTGTGAGATAATGAAAGTGGCTAATTGTGGAGTATGGACGAAGTAGATGACTGTGGAATGAGTAGGAGAGAGAGAAGGAGGAAATGGTGGAGACAGAGGATGTTAATGTTGGTGGTAGAGTAAGAGAGACGATGGTATGGAGGAGGAGGAAGGGCAGTGACGGTGAAAGTGAAGTGTAAAGGAGAAACAGAGGAGCAGTGACAGTAGTGGTCTGGTGGAGGAAGAGTCCGACGGCGGTGATAGTGTAGACACGATCTTCGGCTCTGCCCCTCTCCTTCCTAGCTATCTCCAACCCATGAAGCTCTTCGGCCTTCTCAGATTCAAGATCGCTGCTCACACTGATCTCTGCTTCCCCAACTCTCAACTCAGATCTCTCGCTTCAGGTTCAAAGTCTCAGTCTCGCGTTTCAGCCTTCCAAGTCCACTTACAGTGCTTCTCTGGTGCTGAGGTTGCCGGAAACAGAAATATAGAGAGGAAGGAGGTCCTTGACTGTGGTGGTGACTCTCCGTCTCTTTCCCTCTCCTCTCAAGCTCTCGTTCTCTGGTTTCACTCCCTTGCGCGGCGCCCCCCTCGCCCAAGCTCTCGGCTTCCTCTATTTTCTCAATGCCGTCTTTTTTTTCTCTCGAGTCTGTCTTAAGGTTTCTGATCTGCAATTCAGACCCCTCCTCCAGTGTCGGGTCTCAGCTTTAAACAAACCTGATAGGCTGATAGTTCCTGGTCAAAACGTTTTGACCAGGGACTTCCTTAAAAAGATTAAAACCTTTTATGGAGGGACTTTAGTGAGTATTTTTGAAATTTTTTGGGGTTCTAATGTAATTTCCTGCAATTTTGGGTACTTTTCTGTGATTTTTTACTGACCCATTTTCTCCTTAGAACTATGCAATTTTCAGAATTTATGGGCCCTTTTTTGTAATTTTTTCCAAGCTTCAAAATATTAATTCTCACCTCCAAAATCTACAATTTTCTTTCAAAACACCTGAAATGTAAGATTAAGCACAATTGTAGTATCAAAAGTTTAAGGGATCATTTGTATGAATAATTAAACAATTATGACTATTTTGCCCCTATTTACAATTAATTCGATACAAAAATCCCTAATTAAAATTAGTGCTTAATCATGTAATATTGTCCCAGAAAATGAATTAAAAATCCCAATTTAATTATGAAAATTTATACAAAAATACGGTTCAAACAAAAGGGAATGCTTTTTTCCTTGTCCTTATGATACCATATGGGCCTTAAGTCTACTCAATTATTTGATTCTTTGTTTCAGTTGGGAAACTATATAGAAATTGGTCTACCAATGCTGTTGTTGGTGATTGTATTGTCACAAGTAAGTGGAAAATCATAAAGAAAACACAGTGCTTCAAGTCATCACATCATCAATTTACTTCAGACAAAACTAATTTTATATAATTTGCAGTATTTTAAGCATGCGAGACCATTTAGAGATATCTCTATATTTGAAAGATTTCCAGTGTTGATTTGCATTGCCATTGTTTGGATCTATGCTGTTATATTGACTGCAAGTGGAGCTTACCAGCATAAACCTGCTAGAACACAACACATTTGTCGTACAAACAGAGCAAACCTGATATCTATAGCCCCATGGTACCCCATCTTTTTGTTCAAATCTTCTAATATTTTGAACTTTTTGTTGCTGAGGTCTGAGGTTTCTTTACATGCTAATAATAGGTTCATGTTCCCGTACCCTCTCCAATGGGGCCCGCCGACATTTTCCGATGGTCATGCATTTACTACAATGTCTGCAAGTTTTGTCTTAATGGTTGAGGTAACCATTTACTATCCTATTTATGTCACTCACTATTATTACCTTCATTTTGACTAACATGGGTAAGAGAATGATGTTCTTTTCTGATGCAACATAGCATGCCTATGTATGTTTGTTCAAATGGTTTACACACAACAAAAAATGACTGATATAAGCTGTTTGGATAAAAAAAACCATGGGCTTTTGAGTATTTGTGTTACATATATTTTATGTCTTATTCTCAACCGCCATTTAGGCCCGGTAACAATCTACAAAGCTTTAGAGAGTCAATGACCTGAAAGTTGAAAGAGAAAAGGAGTGCCTTTTAATAGTGTTGCCCAAGCACGCCAACATAGTGGCACATAGTGTATGTTTGGTATTGCTTATTATGGGTCAATAAGTACTTATTATATAAGTCAAGATAAAACTCTTCTCACATACTTACCTCGTAAACCGTAAATCACGATTTATAAACACTTATTGCCAAAAAATAAGCTATCCCAAAAGAGCACATTATAAAAAGCAAAGGTGCCACTCACCAAAACGCCCTGTATCTGGTAAGCATTCAAGGTCTCGTTTGATTTTCTATTTTCAAAATTATTTTTTTGAAAAAAATCAAACACTTGTTTAGGAATTATTTTTCAGTTAAGTATTTTGTGAAAAAAAAAAATAATATGGCTTTCAAAATAAAAGACCAAACATTTGTTCTTTCACAGTATAAAAAAAATATTTGGGCCTAAAGGGCTTTCCAAGCCTAAATAAATAAGCCCTGAGATGGCAATATTCTTTCTTGTCGACTAGCACGTGCAAACCCCAAGGATGAATATCATTTTCTTTAGCGTGTGAATATGTTTTCTTATTCATGTGATTTGCTTTAATAGGGTGGGTGAAACAATTTTTTTGGATATAATTAGTACTTAATAATTGAATTGATAAATCAATGGATCAAATTATTTGGGGAGAAATACAGTTTTTAAGCTATAATTATTTTTGAGCTTAAAAAAGGTAATTCTCCAGAGAAGTTAGCTAGAAGTCAAATTTTGACTTGAAAAATTAGGAGAATCATTTCACAAGAAAAATTAACTTTTGAAAGTGTTACATTGATTTTGTTGGAGGTGAATTGCTTAAAAGAATTAATTATGTGCTCGTTTGGGATAACTTATTTTTGGGCAATAAGTGTTTGTAATTCATGATTCACAGTATACCAGGTAAGTATGTGAGAGGAGTTTTGTCTCGACTTATGTAATAAGTGCTTATTTTCTAAAATTAAGTCATTCCAAACACTCACTATATAACACTTAATTCTATCTTTTTTGTTAAGTCCATATATCGTCCTATTGGAAATAATCTTATTCGAAATACTATCGGATACTAAATATGGGTATATCTTTCAGAAATTCAAACATCAATATGAGATTTAATTCTAATTAGGATAAGATATTATCATAAATTATCAAAATTCCCTACCATAAACCCAAAATCCATAAAAATCAAGCCCAAACCTTGAATGAAATGTGGGTGTAGCTTTCTTTTTTTTCCGCCCCCAAAAAAGAAAGATGGGTGTAGTCCTTTTTTTAGAAAGAAAAGGATGATCCTTTTTTTGATCTGGACCGTTGGATCAAGATCTCAACGGTCCAGATTTAATATATTATAAAAATATTATTATTATAAAAAATTTTATAATAATCATATTTTTATAATATATTAAATCTGGACCGTTGAGATCTTGATCCAACGGCCCAGATCAAAGAAAAGGATCCTCCTTTTCTTTCCAGCAAAAGACCAAAGCCAGGTTCGTAGTTGACCCATTAGTAATTGAGGAAGATAATAGGATTATACGATAACGTGAAATCAATAAACTCGATTTTGGAATTAAAAAAAAATTAATGTTAAAATTTATTAAAGGATATTAGATTTAAATTTTGAAACCCAAAGGATTATATACAATTTAAATTTATTAGAGGAAGTTAAATTTAAAGTTGACGGGATTTTTTATATATTATAAATTTATAATCCACATTTTGTTATTTTTAGATGCCACGTCAACATCTTTTTTGCTTGGAAATTTGATAGGGAGTTAAGGTTAAAAATTATTAAAATTTTAAGTAAATTAAATATAAATTTTTAAATACGAGGGAGTTATATGTAATTGAGAGAAATTAAAGAAATTTTATAATATATTTAATTCTTAATATAAGACTTAGTTAACTAATTTAGAGAGATTAAGATTAAAAATTTTAAATAAATTATTTTAATTATTTATATTTATCATTTTTCTTTAAACTAATTTGTCTGTCTTATAAATAAATAGATAATTTAATGATACTTCTTAGCAAAATTAAGTAACAAATATTATAATGAAATAATTTTCTTAACTTCATTAACTCCTCCAATTAGTTAACTCAATATTAATATAAATGATAGTAGCATGATATAGGAGACTACGGAGTAGCGCCAATAAAAGATTCACGTTCTTATTTTACCCCAAAAAAAAAAAAAAAACAAACAAACAAACAAAACAAAGAGTCACGTTCGTATATATATATCTATAGATTTTTTGAGCAAAAAAGTGTATATATCTTTAGATTTTGAAAACCTTGTTGAGTGAAATTAAAAAAAGAAAAAAAGAAAACTTAATTGAGTGCCGCTCCGGGCATCATCTCATTCTTCCCTTCCCTCGCCGTCGCTAGAGCTCTCGTTCTTTCACTCTCTCGTCCATTCAGGTTTTTTTAAGCCTTTTTTTTTCTCTCTGTTCTCTTTTGCCCTTTTATTCTCGCCTCTGTTTCTTCTTCTCTTGTGATGATTATGTCAATTGTGTCCTTTTATTATGTGGTTAAGTTAGAGAAATAAGTGTTTTTTCCATGCATGAATTGAAACTAAACCAACCTTTTTCTTGCTGGACCAGTTCTGCATATATTTGGTGCATAATTTTACCTTAAACTATTTTTTCTCTAATGTTATTCTCACACTCTGTCTTATCCTAATCTGCCAGACTTTTAGTTCTCTCATCGCTATTGTGGTTCAAACCATTAAATTTGAGGTTTCTACCTACTCTTGCGCAGCATCTAGTAATCGGAAAACGCTGCGCACTAGGCAATTAACTTCTATTTGGGACGAATATGGATTTCAACGCCATTGGAGATCCTACAAACAAGCTCAAGGGTGTTCGAATTTCATCCCTGGATGATGGTGGTGGTGGTGATGAAGAGGTCCTTATTGACAATGAGCATGAAGATTATGACTCTAATGATGAGGAGGAAGAGGACCCTATTACTTTAGGTTTTGTTGAGGAACCTAAAAATAAATGGTCTCTTCAACGGCAATATTTTCCAAGCAAAGCTGGAGGTGCCCCGGTAATTATATAATTTGATCAAATTCTTTTATTGTTGCAATAGACAAAAAGGGTCAGGGGTGGTCGAGGAAGTTAATTTACATATTGGGAATAAGGATGAAGAAGAATCTATTCAAGCCTCGCATATTTTGAAACACTAATTCACGACTTGACAGTTTTATCTGTTTATAAATAGGCCTGGCTTGACCCAGTAAATATACCGTCTGGAAGGTCATGTATGTGTGACATATGTGGAGAACCTTTACAATTTCTTCTTCAGGTAGGATTCCTGTTTAAATTGTAGTTATATGTAGTTTATTCCTCTTTAAAAGTTCGTGGCTTTCATATTTCTTGAGCAATCTTCCTCTCTATTTTTTATTTGGTGGCCAATATTTATTACCAAGTGTGATGGAATATATCCCTATCCCTACTCTTGGTATTATCTGTAAATTGTTCTTAGATCTTCCTTAGTAAATGTCTATGTTATGGTATTGGAGCCAGAGAAGAGAGTGAAAGAGTGAAAGGGAAAGAGAAACGGAGAATAGGGTTTCAAGAGATAGAAACGGAGAGAGAAGAGAGATAGAGAAATTGAATATGCACTTCCATTCTATAATGAATCAATGGTATGAATAAAAGTGTTGAAGGTTCTTTATTTATAGGCCATGATCCTTACCTACCCCCAATGGTATGAATCAATGTTACAGAATCATAGTTCTGTATGAGAGAGAAAGGGGGAAAGAGGGAATAGGATTACGTTTACATATCAAAGTTGCTCATTACTTTGCTGTCTATGGTGTTGTAACTTCTAAATGCATTTTTCTAAACTAATTTATAATGGCAATCTGAATTAGCTACATTCCTCTATATTTATAATTGGAGTAACTCGTCCTAATGCATCTAGAATTAATTGGAATAAATGAATGCATAATATGTTGAGTGCTTCTTTTTTGCTTTACGACTTAACGTTTTGATAGAATATCATACTTTGAACTTCTAGCTGCTCTATGTGATTGGTGTGGTACATGGAAAGGAGATAAACTCTGCAGTAGTTGTAGACTAGTACGGTATTGCTCTGAGAAGCACCAGGTAACTATGCCTCTTAAATTCCTTTCAGTTCTTTATTTATAAATTTGATTACTAAGAAACTCCTTTTCTCTCATTCAACTTTCAGGTTAGGCACTGGCGCTCTGGTCATAAAATTGCATGCCCTCAGATGAAAGTTTCTACTCATACAGCTACATCAGTGGAGTCTAGGAAAAATTGGTGTTCTAAAGTTTTGTAGACTATTACTGAGCGTAAACGGTTATTGAGAATGAAAACTCATGGTATGAAGAAGCTAATTACAGTGATAATGACTTTAAGGTGTAAAATGAATCGTTATTAATTATTAAAAGGAAAACCATATTGTACAAGCATACATCGTTGAGAGCTATTGTCTAAAGGCGTTTTCGTGATATTTAAATTTTGGCAAGTTGAACTCAGAATAATTCTTGACAATACAGATGCCAACAACACTCTGTGGCCCGAATTTGAGATCATTATTGAAGATGAAAGTGATAACAATAACACAGACATTTCTGAGAGCAATGCTTTAACTAGTTCTTTGATCTCAAAGAGTAGGAATGATGACATGATGAATTCCATAGTGGAGAGTTTTCAGGTATTGCCTCAAATTCATCTGTAATTGACAGTATAGTTTATATGCAACTACATTCTTTGCTAATTATACTTTTGGGGCCTGTGAACAGGGTGATGATGACAAAAAGAGTTGGGTCTACTTCCAGGAGCGTATTGCTTCAGCCCCTGAACAAATATTGAGGTGATTATTGCTTAACTGATTGAAATTCTGTCGGAGAATTGCTTCAAGCAGCACAGAAATTTCTGGAAAACTAGATTATGTCATTTATGAATGTTGTTGGTGCCAGATTCTGCCACAGCTACTTTATTACTTAGGCGTCGACAATGAAGCGGACTCTATGGATTGGGCTTCAATTGTGGTGTATACATGTGAAGCATCTTGTGACTTAGGTGTGGCTTACGAAGAAGAATATGCTTGGGTTCAACTTTACTTGCCTTCCCCCACCTGACCTGACAGTTGAGATATCTATTTTTCCATTTTTTTTAATAGAGGGAGTACGAAATAGGAATATAGAAATGTAGTATCGAAAGAAAATTGTGTATCATATTGATATAGGATATTGATTTTTTTGATTGAGAATATTCAGTTTTGATTCATATTTATTCTGATAATCATCCCTGCTCATGTCAACATTGGTTTGGAGTATAGAGTCCCATTTGGATTACTATAAAGGTGGGGTATTAGTGTGATGGTGACTGTCCTTGAAATTAGAAACTTCCCCTTTTTTCTATTCAAAAGGGTAGACACTAACAAGTAATAGCTAGGGGTTATAAGCGGAGTTGAACCAGCGATCTCTTGTGTACAGGAGGCTATTATTGGCATATAGAAGCTTTTGATTAGTAGGAGATAAAGTCTTTCCACCTAGAAGGGATATGAATAAGCTTTCTTAAGTAGAAAGGGAAGTGCTTGATAAATTTTGTAAATTTATCAAGTAACTAGGATATAGCTAGCTAAAATAGTATCACTCTTGCAAGAGCAAAGCATGAATGAGTTCACTATATAAATAAATCAAATGATTGAAAGCTAATAAAGATATATGGAGGGAACACCAGAAAGATAATTTGATTAGTAAAAAGATATAGCATTAAAGCTAGGTTTTGTGTAAGGCAAGTTCTTCCAAGCCAAGAGAGTAGATATGTTGATGTTGTGGATCACAAGGAAAGAATGAAGAGACCAACGGCTGCGATATATGATTGTGACATAAAATGCAGATTAAGGGACTCGATCTAAGTTAGTTCTAGTTTGAATAAACTTATTTTAAATGAGTTTGTGCTATTCAATATAAATATATAAGAAGAGTTTGTTTTGTAAAGCGCAAAAACACTTATTTCAAGTGCTCCCAAACAAAAAGGTGATTTTGGTTAAACCAAGCATGAGAGATTTGTTAAAAGAACCTTGAGAACTTGATGTGTTGGCTATATGGGCCTTCAAGAAAGGGAGTAAATTGGGTGATTCCAAACTTTTGAATTTTTTTGGTAGTATAGAGAACAGAGAAATAGAGTAGGTGCAGAATGAACTTTAAATGCAAACAATGAGAAACTAGGAAAAAGCAAGGTATCATATTTATATTGGTTGGGCCTTACCATTTAGCTTACATCCAGATCTCAAGATCACCACCAAGTATTTTTGCCATCCTTGCAAGAACCTTGAGAACATGGGCTTCCCAAGAGGAATGTGTTAGAAAAAAGTATGTTTTAAGGTTTTTTTTTTTTTTTTTGCCAACTAAAAGAATGTTTTAAATTTATTCGGATAAGTTAATACAAATTAAATTATCAAAATAAGATAAGAAATATTTCTCAATAAATTAATCATATTTTTCTTAATTTAAATTACCTTTTTTCTTAAAGTTAAATAAATGCCACATATTGCTGATTTTGCGAATCCTAAAGGTTTCTAAATCCATCTAGTTGGGTGCTTGCACACAGTCATGTCAAGGGATAAGAATAAAAATGTCACCACCATCACCACCACCACCACCACCACCACCACCACCATCATCATTCTTCTTCTTCTTCTTCTTCTTCTTTGGTTGCCAAAAGTATAATTGTGTTGAAATAAACAAACGATAACAAGAAATAAATTCCAAATCAAACACATAACAAACAAAAGGCTAAATCCCAACAAAAATAACTCTAAGCTCAAACAACACCACCATCATAAACCCTAACCCTAGGCAAAGTCAGAGAAGCATATGAGTTGCCGCCGCCTCTTGAAAGAGGAAGAAAATCCATAAACATAACAAATCAGTAAACATATAAACATACACAATGCTCATATATAATTGAATTTTCTCCGTTAAGCTAAAGATTATTTATAGGGAAACTTATAGAAAAAGAACTTTAAAATTATAAAATCCCAAATTAAGTTTGTTACCAAAAATTGATAAGGGAATGATGAGACTTGATAAGTAATTCACAACTCATTTTATCGGAAATACTTAATTTGGGATTTTACAATTTCAAGATTCTTTTTCTATCTTTTTCCCAAGATTATACTCACCATGCGCGATATTAAATGGCGAGTTCATCCATGAAGTGGATAAAACTGTACATATAAATAAAAACCGAATTACTATGAGCTCCCAAGAAAGAAATTTAATCGTCAAAGAGTCCTAATAATAACTAAAGAGCATGCAATAACAAGTTTCAATATAAAAAATGACAACACATCAATATTGGTATTTCTTGGTAATTAAATCCCATTCAGAAGACAGTAATTTCCCAGAAATAAAAATATCTGACAGCATTTTGGAAACGGACTTACTACCAACAAAGTTGATCATAACAAGTTAAGCAATTCAAGCAAGGCACCATCTTTTTCAGCAGAGGAATTTGCGAGGAAATATGAAAGATTTACATGTTCAGATAAAATATTTAATGCTCCTTCCGATCTTAATTATAAGATAAAATTGATTTTTTTTAGAAAAATTAAAGAAGCTAATTAAATTACTTTAGAATATTTTTATTTTTATTTTTTTCTTCAGACTAATTAGTTTGGATAATAAATTAATATATAATCTAAGATATATAATATATGATATGATTAAGTAACTTATTTAGTTTCCTTAATTTCTTCAAAAAAATTAACTTTATCTTATAACTAGGACCTTAGTATCCATATATGAAACTAGGTAGACAATGTAATTCGAACCTTGGAAGTGGGGCCATTTGAAGGAAGCTGGGAAGTTTCCATACTTTATTGGGGAACCTAGTAACTAGTAAAGGAGGAAAGCATTCTCTTTCAATTCATCTTTTGTCTGATAAACGGAGTGACTGGTTTACCCTTGATAGGATTGCAGGGACAGGACATGGTAGTGATGGTACCCTAGGTGATAGAGGAAAGAATAAAAGGAGAATTATATTCAGGTTCATTTAAAAAATAAATAAATAAATGATCCCATTCTAACATTCACAATTCTAAAACTGTGAATTGACACCTCTAAAAGTATGATTGATAATTATATGGGACTAATTTTTCATTTATTTTTTTATGCGAGACTTGAATGTAATTCTCCCAAATTATATATATATATATATATATAATTTAGAAATATTTATATTGAATGGGATTAAATTTTGAAATTTTATGAAATATTTAAAATTGAAAAAAAAAAAATTGATTTTGGGGCCTCATTTATGATTTTTTAAATACATGAAACTTTGGTATATTTAAGTGGTTCATAATAATTTCAAAAATCCAAGGGTCATTTGTTTGACTACATTTTTTGGTGAAAATTTTGATTACTTTTAATATAAATTATTAATTAGTAATTTTATGAGTTATGGAGCTACAGTATTTTTTTTTTTTTTTTTTAAAAAGGCGAGAGAAGCTAAAATCACTTATTAACATTGTCTATACTAGGAAAATAAGGAAAATGCAAGATATTGAGATAACATAGATGAAGGAAGACGAGAGAATTGAAGAGACAAAGGGGAAGTGGCTTTTCTCCTTTTCCCTTACCCTCATTTTTCTCTCATTTGCTCTTTTTTTCTCATCTTCATCATTGGATTAAAATTTTAATGGTCTAGATGTTATATATTATAAAAATATTATTAATTTTACTTAAAAAATACATAAATAAGTTTACATTGTTAAAATTTGATAAGAAGTAGTTATTATTATAGACTAAATTTTCTTTCCATTTTTTTCACTACAGATGTGAATTGTTCAGAACCAATTTTAGCAATTAAAATTTATATATGTATTTTTAACTAAAATTATAATAATATTTTTATAAGATGTAAACTCTATATCATTGAAATTTTCATCCAAGGGTGGAGATGAGAAAAGGAAAGCAAAGGAGGGGAAAATAAGGGTAAGAGAAAAGGAGATAAGCCACTCCAAGAAAGAGGGGACAATTCTTATTCACTACAAGCTTACAATCATTAAATATAATATATGGCAACTCGGTTGCATCATGGAAAGTTCATTAAAAAAAATCTTCCAACATCTCAATATTCTCCTTTTTTCAACACCGCACCATGTTCGTTCTGTGACTCTCCATATTTTCAAAATTTCAAGCCGCTACGCCCCAGGCTCTAAAGAATTAAAAAAAGGAGTCTATCTCATAACTAATAAGCCTCAAACAAACGGACGCGGCTTGCATCCTTTTCTTCCGCTCCAATCTTTTTCTATCAAACTGTACTGTTTTGATGTAAAATACATGAGTTTCTCATTTTTATTTTTTAAAATAATATTCACCATCCTGAAATATTTTTAAAATATCAGTCAGTACTCTGTAATATTTTTTTTATTATTATTCAGTATCCTGAATTAATTTTTAATACACCCAGCATTCTAAAATGTTGCATCAAAAATTACTTTAAAATGCTAAGTGTTACTAAAAAATATTTTGGGCACTACATGCAATAAAAATTAGTTTAAGATACTTAGTGCTTATGGAAAAAACAAATATTATAGGGTGTTAGATGCTAGATATTGGATGGTACTTAAAAATATTTTAGAGTGGTGGATGGAAGAAAAATTATTTTAGGATCTTGAAAAAATATTTCAGAATACTGACTAACACTAAAAAAAAATACTTCAAGATACTGGATAATACTAAAAAATTATTTTAGGATCTTAAAAAAATATTTTAGAGAATTGAATGGTACTGAAAAAACACTTTACGATGGTGAATGCTATTTTCAAAAAAAAATGAGAAACTTATATATTTTATATCAAAACGATACAATTTGATAGAAAAAGATGGAAGCGGACCATAAGAGAAAAAGAGGGAAGCCGCGTCCCAAACAAAACTGCTAAAAACAAAGAGCTTGCTTTACAGTTTTGCGAAGTTGATAGCTAATGAGACTATTGTTCCGTACCAAGAATGATTTGGGGGGGGGGGGCATTTCTTATTTAAGATAGTTAAATATGAAATTTGCAGTTCCCCTATTTTATCAGAAATTGTTGATTATATTTAATAATTATATAAGAATCAAAGGATTTTATCATAACTATTTATATTTGAAATTATGTTTAATAATTATAAAAGATGTGGTATTTTCAAAATAATGATGTTATTGCTCAGTAACCAAAACTTAGATAGATGTATTTAAATAAGAAAATGAGATAATTAATCTGTAGGTCCTTATAGTTTCAATCAATTTTTAATTAGGTCCCTATAGTTTTTTATCCTTTTTATTAAATCCTTATACTTTCACCTATTTTTTGTCAGGTACTTGTAGTTTTTTCCTTTTTATCAAGTCCTCATTGTTTCACTAGATTTTTAATTGGGTTCTTGTGGGTTTTTTTTGGATTTTAATTTATTAATTTAATTTCAAGTTAAATCAATAAATAATATTAAAATATAATTTAAAAATATTAAATTTAAATTAATAATTACATAATTTAAAAATTAATTAATTTTAATTCTTAATTAAATAATTATAATACAATTCAATTTTTAGAAAAAAATTTTATTATTATAATTCAAATTTTATAATTATAAAAATAAATAAATATTAAAATAAAAATATAGATAATATAAGTATATGTTTAATTCAAAAATTAGAAGGAATAATAAAGTTGAATTATAATAATAAATTTCTCTAAAAATAAAATGGAATTATAATTAATTAATTAAGAATTAATAATTATTTATATTAATTATTTTTGGAATTATATAATTATTAATTTAAATCTATTATTCAAAAATTATATTTTAATATTATTCATTTATTTAAATTTCAATTAAATTAAAAAAAAACCTTCAAGGGCCCAATTAAAAATCTAGTGAAATAATAAGGATCTGATAAAAAAAATAACTACAAGAACCTGATTAAAAACAAATAAAAGTATAAGAACTTAATAAAAAAATATATAAGAATCTAATTAAAATTTGATTGAAACTATAAGAATATACAGATTAGTTATCCCTAAGAAAAATATTTAAAAATGCCACAAGAAATAGTACAGATGCAATGAGAAATTTAAAAAAAAAAAAAAACTTATATAGGGTTGTTATGTATCAGAAAGATTACATATCACACAACTTTTTTGAAGACCTTGATCTGATGTTTGTATTTAGAGTTGGATCGGTACAACAACAATAATTCTCAAATGTTTATAGTAGCCAAGCTAGAAAGAAAAAAAAGCTATGTAGTCAGGCTTCATCCGCTCTTCGATCATCTTCTCAAATACTCCCTACCGTCATTTTTATAAACAATTCTTTCTTTTTCGCTATTAGTGTATAATATAAATTTTTTTTTGTCTCAAAATTTAAACTATTTTTTTTCTTATTTATCCCTATTATCTTTATATTAATTATTCCTCACTTACCACTAATTTTCTTTCATTTAATCATTTATTATTTATTCTCTCTTAGATTTTATACTCATTTTCTCTCCCATGTTCTTTTCATAAATAGGGGAATATATATACAAGAAACATGATATTTTTTATACATTTATTATTTTTAATTAATTTTAATCACCAATTCATTTTGCACAATAAAAGAAAACTACTTATAAACAGAACAAAAGGGAATAACTAAGTGCTTCTCCCCCTCTTTCATTCGGAGCAAGCCCACTAATCATGGAGGTCCACGTTATCAGATTTCTAACTGTCATGAGTAAGAACAATCTCTTTGCAAACACTCTTGGATTCGCTAATAGGGCTACAATTTACGTACATGTCGACAAGACTACTCTCAAGTCTCAACAATCACATTTCCACACAGCCTTGGTGTAACAACTTTACCATGAACTTCTTTTCCCTGCCTCAACCTCCCCACATTAGCACAAGCTTGTCAACACTGACCCAAACGTAAATCCTTCTGGGGATAGCCTATGATTTCTATGCATTGTTAGAATAATCTTACAATGATGATCCTAACATATTGCATAATTCTTTAAGAAAAGAGCAGTATTGGAAGACTTGATGAAATACTTTCAGCCATAACGATTTTGTATGTAGTAAAATATGATGAAATGTCATGAATTTCTTAATAAAATTTGTGAATGACTTGATAGTGTGAATTTTTCACTTAATAAACAGAAATTGTTAAAACCTAATAAAATGTCGTGAATTCCTGAATAAAACTTGTGAATGGATTTGAGTTAAAGATCAAAAGTTAATATATATATATATATATATATATATATATATATATATATTTCTTTATATATTATGTCTTGAAAGCTATTGCTTATTGATGGCCCAATGATGACCAATCTTTTAGAAAAACCACCCCACCCTCGCCATTTTAGAAATATTTATTCCTAAGAGGATATTCCTTTCCACTGGAATATTCCAAAATACATACATATATATATATATATATATTTAATGATATTTTTATAATTTCATTTAAATTTAAAAAAGACACATCAGGTACTAATATTTCGTTGATATTATAAATATTTGAAATTTCATTTTATCCCTTTATATTGTTAAAGTTTTTTTTTTTGGTTGGATTTTCCCCAAAATAATTTTAAAAAGATCAAAGATTGTAGGAATCCGAAGCCCGCGTGAATATGGTTTTGCCCACAGAATCAAAGATAGTAACATTGAGGGTCTGATGTTCCCCCTTATTTACAAGATTGCCATCGCCCCCACTAAACAAAACTCTCAAAACCTGCCAAGTGCCAACTCACAGTCTCCCAGAGTCACAGTCGGCGCTTTCCACTTGGTCAGCACATATTTCTTCCTGCCTTTCTTCCTCACACAATGAAGTCCTAAAATTCATGATTTCTTAAATAAATAAAAGATGTTCATATAATTGTTGGAAAAAACAGTTGTATAACTAGTCCTCCCTCCAAATCCTTATGTAAGACCTAAATTAGTACATATTTTATAAATACAAACCAACACAACTAAAACTTTTAATTTATGCCAATTAATTGTTTAACCCACACATTTGAGATGAAAGAGACTAACAATCATGTAGAATGATACTTCATACTCAAGTAAACATAAATTATTTATACGAATTAAAGCAAAAGTGGCACTAAATCATAATAAAATTATTATTAAAATATAAGAATTTATTATCTAAATTATTATGTAACTTTCTCATAACCTGATAATAGATTTCTTAAAATTAAATAGCATTGTCTTAATATTCTTTTATTTTTTTTAATTTATATAAACATAATTTGAATTTTGATCACTTCCCACGCTTATTATACTGTTGTCCGTGGACCACTTAAATGTCCCTTTTTATTTTATATTTATATTATCTTTTTATTTCATCTTTTCATACCAACCAAACTTAGCCTTTGTTTAAAAAAAAGCTCTTTTGATTGCGGGCAAAAAAAAGAAAAAACATTTGTCAAAATAAAAATTTTCTCACATACTTATACAACACAAAAGCACTTAAAATTAATTAATTAATTAATTAATTAATTATGAAAAGTAATTATACATTTCACACTTTGAATCTAAAATTTTGCATAAAATATGGGCGCTAAAATGTTATTATTTCTCCACAAACACATGAACCATCCATATGGTAAATAGAAACAAAAAAGGACTTCCTATTAGGATTAGTAGGCACAGCGGAAAATTAAAATTCAAAATTTTTTCAATCCTAAATGCGGATCAGTCAATGGTATTTAAATCGAATAGTAGAGAAATGTACTTTTCTTATGTGTTCAATTTTTCTTTTTGATCTCAAGGAGCTAACAACTTAGATCAGCTCCTTCTACCAATATCCACACTAATAGGAATCCAACACAAACAGCGTGCTAGCGCCACCAACGTCCCTCTCTGGAGTTTTCTTTTCTCACAGCTCTCTATCTATCTTTTTTCATCACACGTAGAAAACCTTAGTTCACTGTTTTAAATAACTAGTTGGGCTTTCTATTTTATGATGGATATTGGATTTTTAAAATTAATCTTAATTAATTTTGAAATCCATATCATATCAATTAACAATTAATTGTCTTTTGATAAGCAAATTAAATAAATATGGTTTAATTAAATCTGTCTAACAGTTTTAATTTAACCTATTTATTTAATTTGAATAAAGAGCCAATCGAAATAGATTTAATTTATCTTTATAAATTAAATCCTAGATATCATATTTTTGTCGTATTAGTTATTAAATTTAATTTATCTGATAAAACTAAATTTAAAACTAACATAATATAATAATATTATCATATAATATATATATATATATTTCGAAAATACATATATGTATATATAATATTATTAATTTTTTTTGAATATATATGTATACATATTCGTCTACCCTAAATTAACCATTACATTCATTAAATATAGACATACCTTAGATTCAATAAATTTGGACATTATGGCTCGTGTTAGGCTATTTTTGTGTGCGACCTTATAGGCCTATATGAAGTTAGCAGTGGACCAATGACTATACTAATCCACAAATCCTAAGCGGTCTCTAGCAAGACATTACGATTATCCAATTCATATGAGGAACGATAAACCGATGCAACCTGTCATACAACCATATCACGTCCCTTTTGTCACACGATATTTCGGTCAAGGATGAGGCATGAAGAATATTATCCTCCTATTCTTGACCATTACTTTCTCGATCCCTAAGTAGTCTGACTATAGAAATGGAAACTCCTTTCCATCGTAGTATGTCCATACATTTATCAGACTTACTCATTGAGGGGCCCGGTAATATCTCTCTACTAATGTGAAGGAAGAATTCTATCTTGACCATTCACATTCATCTGTATAAAAAACCATCAAGCCTGAACATAGCTTTTATCATCAACTGGTCAAAGGTGACTTTTGACTAGGTTAAAGCTGAGCGACTCTCATATAGGAATCCATATAGCGAGTCGGTCCAATACCTTATACTCTTATAAGTGCTTAGGACTTTGATTCGTATCTCCATACCTCTTCAAAGTCATATTGGTCTTATTTCATCTTTACTCCTGTATTGATGACCGACCACAAACATTTATGACAATCATTATGATTTATAGGATAGTCAACACAGTGAACTACAAATAATATGATAACAAAATGAAGAAATTCATTGAATAACAATGTTCAAAGTACAATGATTGGCTTCTATGGCACAATTTCCAACACTTCCTAGTTCCCATAGTTTAAGAGCTTGTTTGGGATGGCAGAAAGTGGCTTTTTTTTTTTTATAAAATAGTCTAGTGGTATCATTTTAGGGTGTTTGGGTTCCTGTTTTTGCAACTGAGTTTTTTTTTCCAAAAGTAGCTTATGAGAAGGAACTCAAAAGTTTGTTTTTTTTTTAAAAAAAGTCACTTTTGTCACCGTCAATCCAAACATAAATCACATTTAAAATCTAACTTTTATCTTATCTTAAATTTGTAAAAGTCATATTGAAATAAGGTTATTTCTACCACTACTAACCCAAACAGGCAAATGTCACAAATCACAACTTACAACCTTGTCCGCAACAATTCATTTAATGCCCTTTAACTCACCTTTCAACTTAGTTGAGTTAGTTCTTCTCAAATTTTCCATTGACATTCTTTTTGCTGGTCACTGCAAACAATAATATTATAATTAATTATAATACCGTATTAACTTGATATAAAATACCCCCTTCTGTAACTAAATATAAGATTCAAATAATCAATTTGTAGTTATAAAAAAAAGCTAAAATTAGGTAATATCATTAAATATTTTTTTAATTATACCTTTATTTGTAAGGAGGATAAGTAAAAGAGACAATAAATACAACAAACAAAGTCATGGGCTAAAGTTGAAAAAAGTGCAATAAATGCTCTAATAAACCTAAAATGAAGCTTATATTTTAGGGCTGATATATTCTCAAGTTTGAAATTTATATTTAGGGATGAAGGGAGTAGCAACATTTTAGATAATACTTATTTAAAATACTAATTCAGTTAATAACTAAGAAATATCAAACTTTTAATTATTATGCCAGATGCTACTCCTCTAATCCTATTTATAAAATATTTCTAGTATATTTCACACAGACCAATAAAACCCTTAAACTTCATTAATTCTATCATACAATTTAACAACTATTCAACTTTAACCTTATCTAATACTCCCTCCGGTCCACAATATTTAGCGCTTCTAGAAGAATAGTTTGTTTCAAAATATAAGTCACTTATAAGATAATTAATGCTAATTTTTCATTTTTGTCATTATAATTAATGCTCATTTCTAATTTTTCCCACTTATCAAATTTTCAAACACATTTTTATAAAAAAAAGGTAAAAAAGGGCAAAAAAGTTTCAATTTATGATATATTTAATGAGTTAACTGTCATTTCTTATTTCCTATGATTAATTAAAGTGTCATATATTATAAGCCAGAGGGATTATGCATTATACCACATAGGGGTGGGCATGGGCAACACTGGGCAAGGTGGGACCTTTGCCCAATGCACAACCTAGAGGATGATGGGTTGTATTTTTGCATCTTGTTATTCAGCTCTGCCCGGTAGAAACCCTAACCATTTTGGGAAGGGCAACAGTGAGTTAGGTAGGGCGAGCATCTCTGCCTAAGTGGTAACTCTCTGCCCAATACCATATGTAAAAAAGCTTCAATTATACCAACTAAATACTATTAAAAACTTTAAATACATTCCATAATTTCAAACCTTGATATATTTCAAAATAAATCTATAACTTGAGTCTTAAAATTAAAAAAGCTACCATACATTTTAATACTTACATAAGAAATTATGAAGTACTATGTGCTTATGTGTGAGTATTAATTTTATATGAACAGGTGTAATTGTCATAAAGACTTCACTAAAACTAATTTTCTTGTCTCAAATCTCAATTTTTAATGCTTAGTATCATCTTTCCAAATCAAAAAGCCACATCCATCCAAAAATCAATGACTTATATGTAAATAGCGCTAGATGGATATTAAATAATAATATAAAATATTTCATAAAAATAAAATAATATGTGTGTGTGTAATTGAATAATTCATATAGAATAATATCTACTTTATATAAAATAATATATATTTTAAATAAATTGTATATAATTTTTTTGTTAGGGGAAAATAGGCAGGGTAGTAACGGGCAACTGAACAGTATACTCACCCCTAAATTATTACCATATGAAAACAAAATAAATACAACAATGAATGAAAGGGCAAAAAATATCATATAGCTAATTTAATGAGGCGCCTTATAAAGTGAATCAGAAAAAATGCTTCTATCTCTACTATATAAATAGAACCAAAGGAGTATGTGACTAGATGGCATATTGCTAAGCTTTTTTGCCCTAAAGAAAAAGTAAGCTAGAATTAACAATTATGAGAAACATTGTTAATAAAAATAATCAATAATTTATAAGAAAATATAAAATATTAATAACTATGAGAAACTCCTCTGATTCTTATAGGTCGGATTAATAAATATAATCAGTAATTTATAATAAAATAAAAAATAGGGAAACACTCGTTTCATATTTAACCATATTAAATAATCAATGTGTTATAGTGACTAGCTAGTTAGCATAATGGTTAAGCTTATAACCACATCGATGAAGAATTCCAAAGTATTAATGAACATAATTGTTCATATTTATGAAATATCAAACCTATATATTTTGCTATATTTGATTTGTTTTGTTACAACGTACAACCAATTGAACTTGTGAGATTCACATTGCTCGACTTGGTATTAAAAAATAAAAAAAAAATAAAAAGAAAAAAAGAAAACCTTAGGGCCTCGTTCTGTTTTTTTATAAAATAATTTTATAAAGTTGATTTTAAAAAACAAGTTTGAAAAAAAAAATCTATTTGGATAGCGCTTCTAAAAAATCACATTTGGAAATAAAAAATATATAAATTTGTTTGAAATAATTAGGGAAAATCGCCTAAAAATACATTTGGGGAAAATAAATTGCTGAATACTACCAAGCGTGCAACCGATCTTTCGTTGTGTGCAAACCATATTTCATGTATGCAAAAATCTTACATATAAATGTGCAAAAAATTTTCCGTTATGTGCAAAATATCTTCCATTATGTGCAACAGATCTTCTATGATAGCATTCAGTCATTAATTTACCAAAAGTATTTATTTATAATTCTCCCAAATAATTATTCTTATACCATCAAGCTAGATAATAAAAAAGAAAAAGAATTGTTTGATTACTTACTTTATGGTATGATTTTCTTGCTAGTGGCCGTCGTGGTCAACGAGGATGTGGTGGCGGTTGATGGATCTGGCTGCGGTCCGCTGCCAGTCCTTTTCTCATAAATTACACCGTTTTGGTGTAGTTTGGGGGTAAAGGGGTGGATTTGTTTTTTTAAAAAATAGAATATAGTATTTTAAAATATTTTTTTGGAAGTATCTAGTATCTTAAAATATTTTTTAAGTAACATGTAGTATCCTAAAATAATTTTTAGTACTTTAACCCTTTAAAATATGTTTTCAGTTGTACCCAGTGTGTTAGCAGACTGATTACAATTTAATTCTTAATGTATTTTAAAAAGTTAAAAGAACCAAAAAATATTTTAAAGGGTTAAAAACACCAAAAAAATATTTTAAAGTGATTTTTGGAATTGAAAAAATACATTAAAGGGTTAAGAACACCAAAAAAATATTTTAAAGTGATTTTTGGAACTAAAAAAAATACATTAAGGGTTAAATTGCAATCAATCTGCTAACACACTGGGTACAACTGAAAAAATATTTTAAGAGATTAAAATACTAAAAATTATTTTAGGATACTACATGTTACTTAAAAAATATTTTAAGATACTAGATACTTCTAAAAAAATATTTTAAAATACTATATTCTGTTTTTATAAAAAAAAAAAAACACACCCTTTACCCCCAAACTACACCAAAACGGTGTAGTTTAGGAGAAAAGGACTGGTAGCGGACCGCTAGGCAGCGGACCGCAGCCAGATCCGCGGTTGATACCCATGATGCTTGTGTCGAGGATGAACAGGTAGTGACTTCAGAGAAGGAGGAGTTTCCTCATTTTCCAAAACTAAAAATAAAAAATAGAAAAAAAAATAAAACATCTAAAATTTGTTTTCCTTTTTTTTTTTCAAAAAAAAAAAGTTACTATTTTTTTTTTTAAAAAAACCTAGCTAAAAATAAATTGGCGTACAAGTTTTTTGCCCCCTTAAAAAAAGACTATTTTTAAAAGGAAAATTTTTTAAAAAATACAACTTGAATTTTAAAATTCTAAATTAGTTTTGTTAACAATAAGAGTAATGTGATTGATAAATAAAATAATGGGATTGATAATTCAAATTCTTGTCAAATCACTATTTAAGATTTTGAAATTCAAATAGTATTTTTTAAAAAAATATTTCCTTTTTAAAATGGGAAACAAAAGTGCCCTTAGTTTCAACTTTCAAACAAAAAATGTCTAATGGAGTTTGTCCTATCTACCACGCGATGAATGTATTTTGCTAAGATACTTTGTAGCTGATGGTTTTTTTTTTATGTAAATGCAAAATTATGTTTCATCCAAAAGAAAACTTTCGAACAATTTGAATTTCAAATGATTGGATTTAGCTGATTAGATTTGTTTATAACGGTCAAGGAAGAAAAGTCACAACAATTTCTTGAATAAACATAAATGGTGTTAACAACTTTTTTTTTGCCAGAAAATAGTGTTATTAACTGATTTTTGGTTCTCTCACCTAAAAAATAATTACTGACCTCCATAAGTCATTAAAAATAATAATTAATGATTTATAATTAAAAGTAGTCAAATTAATGACTGTTAAATTTTTGAAATTTTATTTAAGAACAATTCAAATATTTAAAAAAAACCATTATTGAGGAACGAAAATTAACTCTTTTCCATTTTTAATATTTCATATAATTTAAAAATTTTATACTTTTTTTTGCTAGATTTAAATTTTTATATTATTGAATATAAATATTTCTAAATGCTAAAAATATACTTTTAGTCCCTTAACTTTTAAAATATAATTTTTGTTTTATATTTCTAACACTGGTAATGTTGTTGATGACTGTGTAGCTGTCAAGACATATTTAAATTTTAATTTTTTAATATAAAATATTTAGATTATTAAACTAAAATACACTGACATATCACTGCAAATGAAATTGAGATTTTGAAATTTAGATTATTAAACTAATATATTAAGATTATTAAATTAGAAATTTTTTAATACAATCAAGGTTTTGATATTACTGGCTTCATTAGATTTTTAGATATTTTTCAATTTATACATTTATTAAATTTAAGATTAATAGCTTTTAATGACACAGTCATCATTTGAGTTTGTTATCTTAACTTTTTTTGTTAGCAACATTAACAGTGTTAAAATTATAACATCAAAAGTGTACTGTATAAAGTTAAGAAACAAAAAAATATACCTTATATAAACTTGAAGCAATAAAGTATACTTTAGCCTATTTATAAATTAGGAAAAATGTCCATTTTTACTCTAGAAGTAACCACCCAGGAGAGCTGGGTATCCAGAAGTTTTTAGAAAAGTAGTTTTTCCCTGAAAGTAACCAAAATGGAGCATTTTTTACCTGAGGCAACGGAGACCCTAATTGCTGTCTGCCATGTGAGATTGGACGCCACATCAATGCATATGTTAGATTTTTACTCTTGAAGTAACCACCCAGGAGAGCTGGGTATCCAGAAGTTTTTAGAGGACCATTTTTGTCCTGGAAGTAACCACCCAGGAGAGTTGGGTATCCAGAAGTTTTTAGAGGAGCGTTTTTGTCCTGGAAGTAACCAAAATGGGGCATTTTTTACCTGAGGTGACGGAGACCCCAATTGCCGTCTGCCATGTGAGATTGGACACCACATCAATGCCCACGTTGGAGATCCATATGACACCTATTAACATATTCACGTCATTCTTTTTCTTTCATTTTTTCCATCTTTAATGCCCTTGTTCGGTGTTAGGTCAGAGGCATTAAAGGAGATGGCTTTAATGGCTGAAATAATTGTAGAATTGTGAATGATTCATTAACAGGAATAAGCAAAGAAGAGAACAATTGCGAGGCTCAACAACATCATCGATGACAAGAAGTGGGATGAGAAGCAGAAGAAGTTTTAAACTTCTTAGACGGTGTGGTCGAGAGCTCCAATACGATGGTCTAACGAGGATATGTAACTACGGTGAGGTGGATCCTCTTTCGACTTCATGGACATAGATTAACCCAAGGAGGAGATTTTACAGTTGTCGAAATTATCAACAAGTAGGGAGTTATTTAAATTTAGGGAAGGAATTAATTGATCTTGATTTTTGTCTATGTTGTATGATTGATTTGTAGGGTAAATTTTCAGGGAGGGGCTGTGGGTATTTCAAATGGCATGGTGATGAATTGGATGTGAGAGTGACAGAGGTGATCAATGAGTTGCTTGGCCATCTGGATAGATTGTATGATGACAATATGAGGTAGAGAAGAGACGACGCCAAAGAAAGTGGTGATGTTGACTCTGAGATGGCTCGCATATATTTAGACATGAAGAAAGACAAATTGCAGACTTTGGGTTGCATATTGTGCATTGATGGTAAGCTGAGTTGTTTTTGTTTTGTTCGCTTTGGCTTAAGGGATTGTTGCAGTTAGTGCATTGGAGGGACGTTAGGTGTTTTTTTGTTAAAATGTAGGGGTTTTTATGTTAGAACAATGTAGTTGAAACAGGCGAAGCTTGTTGTAATGAATGTCAACTCTATAATGAATATTAAAGTTCATGGTCTTATTTTGCTTAGTGATGTAGTGGCAATCGCTTATAAACATATGGAATTGGGGGTAATAGATATAATTTGCACTTATGGATATAAAACATAAGTGATAAATTGATTTTATTCTTGGTAAATCGATTTATCATTGTTGTTACAATGACATAAATCAATTTGCCTATATCGTAAATTGATTTACCACTTCTTCAAGTGATAAACCTTGTAACGGACATAAAACAGAGACAAGTGATAAAACAAAGATAAGTGATAAATTGATTTTGTTCTTGGTAAATCGATTTATCATTGTTGTCATAATGATATAAATCGATTTGCACATCGATTTGTTTAGATCATAAATTGATTTACCACTTCTTTAAGTGATAAACCTTGTAACGAACATAAAACAGAGATAAGTGATAAATTGATTTTATTCTTGGTAAATCGATTAATCATTGTTGTCACAATGACATATATTGATTTGCACAATGACATTTGAAAACTTGGCTGCTCTCGACCAGATTTGGTAAATTGATTTACAATGCCTCATAAATCGATTTACTTTAGAGTTGAAAATTTAGGTGTTCTCGGTCAACTTTTGTAAATTAATTTACAATGGCTTATAAATCAAGTTACTTTAAATTTGAAAACTTAGCTGCTTTCGATTCACAGCTCACATGCAGACCGCTTCTTTTCACCCTAATCGTGCTTTCTCTCTCACGCAACTTGTTCGTGTAGATGGATTTGGGAATTGGGAAATAGGTCATTACCCTTTTGCCTTAACTTTAAATCACTCCCTGCTAAAGCAGGGAAATCGGGCCGAGCCTGTCGGGCCGGGCTTATGATTTAGAGACTAAAACAGAAAGCGGGCCTAAAAGGGCCGACCCTGCAGCCCTGTAGGGCCGGCCCTTTTAGGCCCGTTTAATATTTTTTAAAAAATAAATTAATATTTATAATATAATTATATCAAATTATCAGTATGAGAGACACTTAAATATCTAATAAAGTATTAGTAACAGGCAACCACTTATTAAATGGTTTGATTTATTTTATTTTCTATAATGGTTTATTCATTTAAACTTTAAAAAAGAGGCTAATTTGGATATTAAATGATTATTTTAACTAAAAATTTATAAGTTTTAAAAATAATGTATCTCAATTTAAAGCAAAATAATAAATAAATGGTAAAATTTGAAAAAGAATTTTTTTTGATTCAAATGAGTCCAGACCCGTTTAGGATCGAGCCCGTGAAGGGCTAACCTTATAGGGTTGCGGGCTTCAAAAATTAGGGGTTTTTTAGGAAGCGGGCTTAAACGGGCCAGCCCATATTCCCAACTCTACTCCCTGCCACATCATTTTGCCACCTCCACACCTGGTCAGTCGTTTTAACACCACTTCTTTCGCCTCAGTTCAACACTTATGCCAGCGTGTAATTTAAAGAGTCAATGTCAAGTCTCCGTTGCGTCAGGTCAAAAATAGCCCATTTTGGTTGCTTCCAGGGCAAAAATACTCATCTAAAAACTTTCAGATACCCAACACTCTTAGGTGATCACTTTCAGGATAAAAATGAACCTTTTCCCTACAAATGATATACTCTTTCCTTTATCTCCTAGGGTCCCCTGGCCCTACATTCCTATCAAGGGTAAAATAGTCACTCCATTTATTAGCAAAAAGTGAATAAAAAGAGAGTGCCTCCCTGCTTTACTAGGTTCCCTCGTAAAGACTTGAACCTTCTCAGCTTCCTTCCAATGACCCCACTTGGGAAATTGTGAATTATGGCGCCATAAGGTTCCTTGATAGTCATTAGGGAATGAAATGGGGGATTTTTGGGGAGATTTTTCATTCTGCAATCTGTCAAAAAAAAAAAACAAGCTTCTAGACTACACAACACAAGAGGGCGATGCGCAGAAGCTCTGACTTGTGTGTGTATATATATAGTATTTCCTTATTTATTGAATTTCCTGCTTTTGTTTGCTTACTTTTTATCTGCACTTTACTTTGTTCTGAATTCCTTTCCTTCCACCTTTTTTTCCTCCTTCCTTTTCTGTTATTATTATTTTTAGTCTCTCTGTTTTTCTGCTGTGCGTGAGCTTTATCAGAAGCTTCAGCTTTCAACAATGGCGGACAATATCCATACACCCATGGATCAGCTTCAGGACCTTGAGTACTGCATAGACTCAAATCCTCCGTGGGGTACGCCTCGGTTTTTCTCTTTCTATAATCTCTTTTGGGTTTTTTCTGTTTCTGTTTTACACGATTAAAGAAATGTGCTTTGTGGGTCTCTCTCCGTTGTTTTGGCGTCTCTTGCCTTACCCATTATTACTTCCATTTTCTATATCTTCTTGTCTTCCTCTCATAATCATGTGCCCCTAATAAGTAAGAGTTTTTTAAATATTGGCTTGACTGTATTCTTGCTGTAATTTTTTCCCAACAAAACAGAGGATGGAAAGCTAGTCACTTTCTTAAGTATTATGACTAAACTTTTTTCTTAGCGGTGCAGACATTTCTTAATTGAGGGAAAATGCTGCTATTTATTGAGTTTTCTTTTTGTTTGCACACTGAGTATCATTTTCTTTATAATTTCTAGGAACAAATTTACACGGTGCCTTCTGGCTTTAAAATTAGTTTCCAGAGCTTCCCGGTACTTCATGATCATGTTTACTTGTCCTTGGCTATGGAAGAGTATAATAACCAATAATGGCATCATGTCACGCTAAGTTACGCTTTTACCCTATCAAGGAAGCAACTTTCTCCTTCTAGCTTAGTTCTGGTGAATGAGTAATTAATTACTGAGGAGATTAAAGTGGCCCCACCTATTTATTTAACTCATGACGTTAGTAACCTCGGCATGGGTTTATGTTCTATCTACAGTAGATGAGTTATTTATTATTTATTTATTTTTGCTGTAGCTTACTTCTACATTGAAACTACTGGGAATTCAAATCAGCTTATATAGTTAAAAGGTTTAGGCTACTGGACTATCTGGAATATAGAGATGTTAGTCATAGCAGTGAAAATGAGACAAATGATTACTGACTTTCGCTTCCAGAATTTGGACTAACGACTGAGTACTGTGTTTTCTTTGGACATACTTTGCTGAATTTACTTGGGCATTTCTTATAAGGTTCTCCAATAAAAACATGAGATGTGGAGAAATTTTAGAAAGACTCAATCGTGTGTTCCTTGAGTTATGAAAATTATTCACTTATTATGTTTTTAATGGAGAACTTGATAGTGAATGCCTCAAACCTCTACCCACGTTCTGTTCTGTTTTGATTTTTTAAATTAGAGTATTCAGTTTTCTCTAGATGCCTAGCTGCAAGAAACACAGTAGCTCAAACAAAAAACAATCTGGTATGAAATGTTGTGCTTGACTTGTCTTTTGTTCTATTGTGTTCTGCTTAAATTATGTGCAGTTGATAGTTAAGTAGAAATTAAGGTTAGATCAGATTGTGTATGGTTCTATGTAAGTCAGGTAAAACATTTCATACCAGACTTGTTTTTTGTTTGAGCCAGTAGAGTAACAGAAGTGATACAATAAAAACGGATCATAAACTAGGCCGCAATGAAAATCATGAAGGTCCCTTGGGGGTCTTTACCATAGAAATGGATTAGCATAATATTAATTTGTATCTGTCACTCAAAGGTTGTAAAGATTCACTTGGATATTTCCATGTGAGTGACTGAGGTCTAGCTGAATTGCATAAAAAACAATTGTCCAAATCTAGTCTTCAGTTGTAATTTAAGCATAGGAATGCAAGTTGTGTGATATATCGCCTATGCAAGTCAAATGAATAAAGAAAGCCATTGTCATATTCTGCTGCTGACTTTCTTCAAGCTTGGGAGATATTACAAGTCCTGGCTACATTACCATGTAGCTATGATAAGCATGTTTCAACTAAGCCATAATGTGTTCGTTTGAGTGTGTTAAAGCACAAGATAATACACCTAAAGGAAAGCCGCTCCCAAGCACGTGACCACTCATGTATTGTATAGTTAGCACTAATAGATCCTTCCAGAATGCACACACGTGGCACGATACAATTTGTAATTGCATTCTATATATACCACCACTGTAGACAGTCATAACATGATATACAATAGAAAATCAACAATGTGGCTTATACGATTGTGTCCTACCTTTCTTTCTCCTCTGTTTCACATTCACTCACTTTTCTAAAATGGTATCAGAGCAGTAGAGTCAGCAATGACAGAAACACCATTATCAAAAACCTCCTCCACTGTTCATGAACACTCATCCTCATCCACTAATCCACCACAGACCACCACACAACCCTCTAATGTCTCACACTTCATCTCTGTGAAACTAAATCCAGACAACTACTTAATCTGGAAAACTCAAATGCTCCCTTACTTATATGGTCAGCGATATTTCTGTTACATCGATGGCTCCAAACCACAGCCCCCACCAAAACTTCCAGATGGCATACCAAATCCAGACCACATTAAATGGTTTGAGCAAGATCAGTTGGTCCTCTCTCTTCTTATCTTGTCCTTATCTGAGAAACTCATCGGTCAAGTTATGAGGCACAAAACCTCTAGAAATATGTGGTATGCACTTGTGAATCTTTTCTCTCAACAATCTCAAGCCAAATACCTTCAACTCCATCAAGAACTCACATTTGAAGAAGGGAGGTGAATCTATCTCAGACTATTACCAAAAAGGCATTCAACTTGCCGATTCCTTGGCTGCCACTGGAAACCCAATATCTGATCGTGATTTTATTATCTATTTACTTGGAGGTCTTGGCACTGATTTTGACCCAATAGTCACCTCTCTTACCACTAGAAAAGAGGCTCTTACTCCTGAAGAAACACTCAGTCATCTCCTTACCTATGAAGCCCGACAATCTCAAACTCACGGCACTCAGGTCGCTCAAATCTCCGCTAACACTGTTACTGTTTCAAACGGCATTTTGCCAACTCCCACCTCTCACCGAGGTCGTGGCGGACGATTTTTCTCTTCAAACAGAGGACGTGGGGGACGTTTCCATGGCAGAGGATATTCTGGCCGAAACTTTTTTGGTCGAGGATCATTTAGCAGAGGTGGTCGCTTCAATTATCGTGGAAGTGGTGGCCGACACATATCTTCGTACTCTGACAAAAGTAGTACGTGTGCTTTATGTTGCGAGCCAGGCCACAACGTTGCACAGTGCCCTCATCGATATGATCCCACTTTTCAGGGACCACAATCCTTTTCTGCCAACTACTCTGTTTTTCCCTATGACAATGATACTCTGTGGTACCCGGACACAGGTGCCACTAACCATATGACTGCTGATCTTGCAAATTTGAATATCCAATCCAACCCTTATCAAGGTCAAGAATCTGTCTATGTTGGTGATGGCGCACCTCTCAACATTCAGCACACCGGATCTGGTCACCTATCCACGCCTAATGGCAACTACCTTCTCTCTCACCTTCTTTATGTTCCTCACATCTCTAAAAATTTATTATCTGTGTCCCAATTCTGCATTGATAACAATGTCTTTTTTGAATTTCATGCAAACTCTTTTTTTGTGAAAGACACCAAAACCAAGGCCACACTCCTACAAGGTCGCAGCCAAAATAAATTGTACCCAGTTCAGAGTCTTCGCCCTCCACCATCTTCCATCATTGCATGCATTGGAGTTCGCACGTCTCCTCAACAGTTGTTCAACACATCATTTCCTCCAACAATCTACCAGTATCTCCACACTCGCCCTCTTCATCACAGTGCTCTGCTTGTCGAGTCTCCAAAAGTCACTGTCTCCCTTCACCTTCATCTCCAAATCATTCCACCGCTCCTTTAGATTTAATATTTTGTGATGTATGGGGTCCATCCCCTATCCTTTCAGTTAATGGTTTTAGGTACTATGTTAGTTTTGTCAATGACTTTTCTCGTTTCCTCTGGTTGTTTCCAATCAAAACTAAAGATGAAGTTTATTCCATTTTTCTCAAGTTTCGTGTCTCAGTTGAAAATTTATTTCAAAGAAAAATTCACTATTTCCAATCTGACTGGGGAGGTGAATTTCGTTCGTTAAGCAAGCTGCTTTCCTCCACCGGTATCCATCATCGCATCACCTGTCCTCACACGCACACACAAAATGGCACTGTCGAACGCCGTCATCGTTCCATCGTTGAAATTGGTCTCACTCTTTTGTCCCATGCGAATGTGCCACGTGTTTATTGGACTCATGCGTTCTCCACTGCTGCTTTTCTTCTCAACCGACTGCCCTATTCCTCTCTTAATAATCTAAGCCCTTTTGAACTTCTTTACAACACCACACCCAACTACAAATTTTTAAAAGTCTTTGGCTGCGCTTGCTGGCCCAATTTAAGGCCTTATACAAAAAATAAACTTGAACCTCGCTCCATCCTCTGTGTTTTTCTCGGCTATAGTCCTCACCATCTTGGATATATGTGCTTACATCCTCAAACAGGAAGCCTATACATTTCCCGTGATGTTATTTTTGATGAAGCCCGTTTTCCCTTCTCGGAGCCCACCTACACACCTCAGCCCAATCCGTCAACCTTAACCATCCTACCTCTCTCCCTTCACGAACCTGTCTCCCAAGCACCATTCCCTGTTTTTAATATGCCTCCTCCCAAACCCAACCCACCTACTTCTCAAGGCCCAAGCCCACAACCTCAAACCCATTCCCCTACACCTCATCCTGCATCTCCATCACACATCTCTTCCCCACCGACAACCTCACCCAATCCCGTGCCCCCTGCCTCCTCCCCTGCACCATCGTCCCTTTCCTCCAGACCCACCCACCCTGAATCTACGAATCCTCTGGTCACCAGATCTCGTGCTAACGTCACCAAACCACGCCTATTTACAGATGGTACCATCCGATGGCCCCCACCCAGGGCTCTCACAGCCGTCACCGCCTCGGATTGTGTGCCTACCACTGTCTCTGAAGCTCTAAAGCATCCCCACTGGCGCAAGGCTATGGCTGACGAATTCCAAGCTCTTCTTGATACTCAAACTTGGCAGCTTGTTCCACCCACTTCCTCTCAAAATTTAGTCGGCTGCAAATGGATTTTTTGGATCAAGTACAACCCCTCCGGCACTGTTGATCGCTATAAGGCCCGTTTGGTGGCCAAGGGTTTTCATCAACAAGCCGGCCTCGATTACTCGGAGACCTTCTCTCCAGTCATGAAACCCGTCACCGTTCGGCTCATTCTTTCTCTTGCTGTGTCTCGCAACTGGCCTATGCGGCAACTCGATGTCCAGAATGTCTTTCTCCATGGCTCCCTTGAAGAAACGGTTTATATGTCTCAACCACCGGGGTTCACTCATCCAGACTTTCCTCACTATGTATGCAAACTCAATCGCTCCTTATATGGCCTCAAACAAGCCCCTCGTGCTCGGTTTTCTTGCCTCAGTCAGAAACTTCTTCATCTCGGCTTCTCTGCCTCCAGGTCTGATCCCTCTTTATTCATCTATAATTCCCTTGGCTGTCACATGTTCATTCTTATTTATGTGGATGACATCATTGTTACTGGTTCCTCTGAGAAAATGATCACTGATTTACTTCACACGCTCTCCTCTTTCTTTCCTATTAAAGATTTGGGTCCACTCAATTATTTCCTCGGTGTCGAGGTTCACCCTGTCTCTGATGGCATTATCCTGTCTCAACAAAAGTATATTTTGGATCTCCTTCATCGAACCAACATGCTCTCTGCCAATGCAATGGCCTCTCCTATGGCTGTCAATTCTAAACTTCACCTCATTGGTCCTACTTTCTCTAATCCTAGTCTCTATCATAGCATTGTCGGCAGCCTTCAATATCTCTCATTCACTCGTCCTGATTTATCCTTTGCAATCAATCGTGTATGTCAATTTATGCATGCCCCTAGAGAACATCACGGGTTGCTGTGAAATGCATCCTTCGCTATTTATGTGGCACTTATAATTTTGGCTTACACATCAAATGGTCTGGCACCTTTAATCTCTTCTCAAGTGCTACATCTCTCAAACCAAAATTTTTAGAGGCCTATTCGGATGCTGATTGGGGTGGCTGCCCCATTGACTCCCGCTCCACTGGGGGTTATGTTGTTTATTTTGGCTCTAATGTCATTTCTTGGAGCTCTAAAAAGCAGCCGACCGTCTCCCGCTCCAGCACTGAATCTGAATACAAATCTCTTGCTAATGCCACTGGTGAATTAGTCTGGATTGAAAATCTTCCTGGTGAACTCCACATTCATCTTCCTGAGCCACCCACTCTGTACTGTGATAATTTAGGAGCCACCTATCTTGCTGCTAATCCTGTTTTTCACTCCAGAGCAAAACACATTGCACTGGATTATCACTTTGTTCGAGAACGCGTCACTGCCAAAGCTCTCCGCATTGCCATAGTCTCTTCCAAGGATCAACTTGCTGATATATTCACCAAGCCATTAACCACTCATCGCTTCTTGTGGCTTCGATCGAGTCTCAATGTCAAACCTCTCCATTTCGTCTCGCGGGGGGATGTTAAAGCACAAGATAATACACCTAAAGGAAAGCCGCTGCCAAGCACGTGACCACTCATGTATTGTATAGTTAGCACTAATAGATCCTTCCAGAATGCACACACGTGGCACGATACAATTTGTAATTGCATTCTATATATACCACCACTGTAGACAGTCATAACATGATATACAATAGAAAATCAACAATGTGGCTTATACGATTGTGTCCTACCTTTCTTTCTCCTCTGTTTCACATTCACTCACTTTTCTAAAAGAGTGCGTGCGTGAGCATGCATTTGGGTGTGAGAGAAAGAGAGAGGGGTAGGATTCTGTTACACCCCATGGCCCATGTATCTAGATATCTGAAAAGTTCAAGCTTTCTCAACTTTAAACAGACATACAATCTAAGTTATAGTAAAGAACCTCAAATATTTAGAGAGTGAAGAGGTACATGGTATAGTTTGATGTTTCTTTACATTCTATTCTTTTTTCATTCAATTATTTTCCTTTTTCCTGCTCATAGTGAATGCCTTATGTTGCAGTGGAAACTATCGTATTAGGATTTCAAAATTACATATTGGTGCTGGGGACTAGTGTGATGATACCTTCATTGCTCGTTCCATATATAGGAGGAACTGATGTAAGCTGAATTTCTGCTGCTCTGTCTTCTCTCATCTTCTATTATTGATTCACCAAAGAGTATGTAGGAATGGTATATTAGTTTGTCAATGCTCTGTATCCTTATGTGTCTGTATTTATTTACATTATACTTGCTGCTGATCTCATGTGCCAGTTCCCATTCAAATTTTTAACTTAACAAAACTTCACAGAATTCTTTTTAACTATATAGGGTTAAATTTTGGCAAAGATGGTCTTGTCAGGTTCTGTTAATATGGTGTACAAAAAGCATTTAGTGATTTTCTTGCTCATACAACCAAGGTGACAAAGCAAGAGTAATACAGACCCTACTCTTTGTAGCCGGCATTAACACACTTCTCCAGTCACTTTTTGGAACCAGACTGCCTGCCATTGTTGGAGGATCTTATGCCTATTTGATACCAATTGGTTACATCATCAGTGACTCCTCATTGCATCGAATTAGTGATCATCATGAAGTAAGTTTCCTTTATGCATCTCTTCATAGCGGTGAATTAGTCTAGTAACGCATAATAAACTTTAACATTGATTTTCTTTTGTTCCTTGCCATCTAAGGGAAAAAATAAAATGACATGGAAAATTATGTCACTTTGATTATAAAAGGATTTTCAATCTGAATGAGGATTTCCTTGAATGCAACTTTTGAAGTTGATAACTGTTTTGAGTGAATCCATATTTTTTTATGCTGAAGAATAGATTTATACCTCTGCTTCTATTTCTACTTATTTAATGTAGTTTCTGTCATACAGGATTTCTCGACGTTTCTTGATTTGACCTCTAAAATTTAGTATATTCTCAATGTTTCAGTTGGGAAACTGTGTAGAAATTGGTCTACCAATGCTGTTGTTGCTGATTGGATTGTCACAAGTAAGTGGAAAATCATAAATAAAACACAGTGCTTCAAGTCATCACATCATCAATTTGCTTCAGACAAAACTAGTTCTGCATAATTTGCAGTATTTTAAGCATGTGAAACCATTTAGAGATACCCCTATATTTGAAAGATTTCCAGTGTTGATTTGCATTGCCATTGTTTGGACCTATGCTGTTATATTGACTGCAAGTGGAGCTTACCGGCATAAACATGCTAGAACACAACACATTTGTCGTACAGACATAGCAAACCTGATATCTACCGCCCCATGGTACCCTATCATTTTGTTCAAATCTTCTTATATTTTGAACTTTTTGTTGCTGAGGTCTGAGGTTTCTTTCCATGCTAATAATAGGTTCATGTTCCCGTTCCCGTACCCTCTCCAATGGGGCCCGCCGACATTTTCCGCTGGTCATGCATTTGCTACAATGTCTGCAGTTTTTGTCTCAATGGTTGAGGTAACCATTTATTATCCTATTTATGTCACTCACTATTATTACCTTCATTTTGACTAACCTGGGTAAGAGAATGATGTTCTTTTCTGATGCAACATAGCATGCCTATGTATGTTTGTCCAAATGGTTTACGCACAACAAAAAATGACTGAGTATTTGTGTTCCATATATTTTATGTCTTATTCTAATGGTTTTGGAATAGCTTTCCAAGGTCTTGAGAAATTAAAATACCCACATACCAACTTATACCTTTGTGTTTAGTTATTTCTGTTGATTGTTTCTGTAACTATAATACTCACATTCTGAAAATTGTTGAAGGAGCTGAAAATATTTTTCCGAACTCATTTATTTGGTAGCAATTAGATGGATATTTCTTCCCTGATTTGCAATGTTTATTATACCATCATGATCATTATTCAATATTTCTTTTTATTACTTTTCCAAAATAAGGGGATGATGTTTATTTTTTATCCTCAAAATCAATTTTTTTTCCTTCAATTTTTATTATCCATTCCATTCGTTTTCAATGTACATACCAAATAATAAAATGGAAGAATTTAGAATAATCATAATGTTAGCCTCCTTACCATTTTGGTGAATTCTGCTATGGTGTTCTGATACAGAATTTCTCAATGCAGTCAACTGCTGGGTACAAGGCAGCATCTCGGTTGGCAATTGCAACTCCACCTCCTACTTATGTTCTAAGTCGAGGCATTGGTTGGCAAGTAAGTCACTACTTAACACAAATAAGTTATGAGTATTAATCAAGTACTGCCTATGATCACACTGATCGTTGAACTTTGACTCAATTGATTTGCAAGTCCTATTACTTGAATTGCAAGAAATGCATTATAACAGTATTATAGATAAGCTACTTAAATGTGTCTGAAAGCTGATCCTGTTAATTCTGCACAGGGTATTGGTGTCTTGCTCGGTGGTCTTTATGGAACAGGGACAGGTTCTACTGTTTCGGTGTAAGTAACACCCTTAAGTGAGATGTTACTGCAAGTTTCTTTTTGTATATGGTCTTTTAAGTCTTTGAATATTTTTAGCTTGATGACCATCTTTATTGTGTATTCTAGAAAAAATGTAGGGCTTCTTGGACTAACCCGAGTTGGAAGTCGAAGGGTTGTTCAGATTTCTGCTGGTTTCATGATATTCTTCTCCATGTTAGGTTGGTATATTTCTTTCAAAACATTAATCTGCCGTTCTGCACAACTGATATAACAGAAATGAGGTTCTGAAGTTTACTTTCTTTCACATTTTGTATTTTTAAATTCGGGGCAATGAAAATACACCTCTTCAAGTTTATGTAATTTAAAAGTAAAAAATAGTGAAAGGACAAAATAAAAACAAGAGTGGTAAGACTATTATAATTGTACAAGAACGAATGCCTCAACCCTAAGGCCTTGTTTGGGATACAAAGTGAATCTCAGTTTCCAAAAGCTAAATGATTAAACTTTTGGGATAATTTTGAGTTTCTTAAAGTAGAACTCTTTGCAAATGACTTGAATTGAAAATGGTTGTATTCACATTCTTCTATCTCTTCTGCTGTTCCGAGCTTGACAAGTCAAGCTTTATGATGACATAATAGAAGAAATCTGAGTAAGAAGTCAATTATTGTTTTGTTTGTTTCTGCAGGTAAGTTTGGAGCTGTTTTTGCATCTATACCGTTCCCGATATTCACGGCACTGTACTGCATTCTCTTTGGCCTCGTAGGTATGCAAGCAAGTAGTTCAATTGAATTTCCATTTCCATAGTTAACTTTGGTTCCTCTATTCACAGTTACTTGTTCTTGTTGCTTCAGCTTCAGTTGGAATATCTTTTCTTCAATTCACAAACATGAACTCCATGAGGAACCTAATCATCACTGGGCTATCATTGTTCCTTGGAATTTCAATTCCTCAATTTTTCAATGATTACTGGAGTCCTCCACACCATGGCCTTGTTCATACTAATGCTGGATGGGTGAGTTCTCCTTTAGTAGCCTAACTAGCTGTGAATTTGATCGAGAAGTTTAAGGGGAAAAAGTAATTTTGTGGATGTAAAAAGATGCTTATGAGTTATGCCCTTGGACTAGAAAGTAATGTCAAGAGTATATTTCCTATGGTGTTTAATGTAGGAGATAAATAACTAATTTGTATAGATTTAGAAAATTAAGTTTTAGTTATTTGTAAAAAAAATGTTAGTTTTTCTGAAGTACCCATTTTAATATGTGCAATCAGCAAGGGAGAGGTTAGGCAAAAAATTATAAATTTGAGAGACAGTGGATTAAGGTTAGGACAAAAACAAATCTCTCTACTAGTTCTTACATTTAAGGTGGGAGGGAGTAATAGATTTTACACTTGTTTATGTGCAAGAAAAATCGAATATCTTTTCAGAAATGTTGAACTAAACAGGTTAGTGTCAAATAAATTACAGTTTACTTCTAGCTGTAGTACCTTCTCAAAAACTCGTTAAGCCAATTTCTAATTTGTAACTGTTCCATGTTGAGTTGCATTCTTTTATGGAACTTGCTTCAAATGTATCAATGCATGAATGTAAAGAATCCAAATTCTTTTATTAGATGATTGAGCTTTTTGTATTTAGAATTTAAGTAAACGCTCTTTGAAATACAACCCCCTTGAAGTGCAGCTGCAAAAGAGGCAGAATTTGAATTTTGGGGTTCCTATTTGTTATATGTTTTTCAGCAAAATTTTCTTTTTGTCACGGTTTTCTTCGTAAAAAATGAATACAGGTGATTGTACTGTTAAGAAATAATTAAAAACTATACCGTGACAATAAAATAAAGGATAAGGATAAGAAACCATTGATTAATAGAATATCAGAAAAATTGAAATTCTATACAAGTGTTGTAGATATATAAAATAAGAAGTCCATACAAGCCACACAATCTACATAATTACATAACACATCTCAAATAAAACACAACCTCAAAGTAAAGATATATCTTTCTTTTTTGTATTTTGTAGTTTCTGTATAATCTTCAACACACTGACACAAATCCAACACATTTTTTCACACCATTTAGTAAACACACAAGTGCAGATAAACAAACCATTAGAAGATCAAAGCTCATCATCCCTCCTTTATTTTCTAACTTTCTGGTTTGATCTCCAAATCTGCAAAAAATGTTAGTAACAGCTTAACTATTACATCAAAATGGAACATAGAATAAATAAAAGCTAATGGCCATATTTATTCCACACATTTTTCAAAACTGTCCTTAGATAATGTGGATCAAACTAGAGCTATATAACTATATACAACGACCAGAATAATTTGTTAAATATGTGAAATTAGTGAAAATTAATTACTTTTAGTTATACAATTATTGAATTTCTAATATTAGTGCAACATGTCACTAATCTAAAATTAACTTTGGTCCTTAATATAAGAGCTTTTTTTTTTTTTTTTTTTTTTTTTGTAGGGGGAGATGGTCCTAAATATAACTAATTAAGTAGTTATTCCATATTTTTCTGTAAAGTATCTCTATCGATTGCACACATTAAGTAGTTTTCACTAAGGACAGTCATGATGAAAAATGATATTTTAGAAAAACTAATACATATTATATTTGTTACAAATAACTAATATAACTAATTATCTTAATCTACCCATATTATCTAGTTCTAATATAATATGGACAAGAGGTAGTATATTATGTTGATTTTGATATAATGACAATTACATGGAAACAAAAATTTTAATGAATTATTTAAATTTCTCATAAAGAATAAGGAGGTAAGGCATCGGACAATTCTCTTTAACAAGTGATTTTGAATTGGTACTATGCTCAATAACTGCTAGTGATAAGGCTACTATGGTGAAAATGAAGTGTTATATTTGATCAGTGAAGGAAACTTTAATGTGCAAAATTATTTCGTTGATTAAGAATAATAATAATAATAATAATAATAATAATAATAATGAAAAAGAAAATTTTAAAGAAATTAGTGAGCAAGTAATATTAGGTTGCTTATTGAAAAAGTATAACTACGTACCTGATGAGGCCTTGTACTCCAACGGGATATTGCATATATTTGGGCAATCTTCTATAAATATAGTACCAGATAGGTGATTGAACTCATAATTTGTGTAAATCTCTTTCAACTTTGGCAAGCTTGTAAGATTCAAATAATTCAGTCCAGGAAACAGCATTTCACTATGATTAACCACTTCACCTTCACAAGCTTGAACAACCCCCTCAAGTTGAGAGCAATCATCAATACTTATTTTCTTCAATGAAGGACAATGAGAAGCTAGAGAATATGAGAACAACCTTCTCACTTTTTGGCAATCATATATATCAATCCTCTCAAGTTTGGGGAAGCAAATAGTAGTTGCATAAAGATTTTTAAGTGATTCTTCACAAAATATTCCCTCCCATTCCTCACATCCTTCTACATATAGTGTCTCCAACTCTGGAAGGCTTGTAACAGTTGCAAGAGTGAATATATTTCTCAATTTTGGACATTCCTGCAATATAACACTTTTAAGTCTATGGAGGCTCACAATTTGTGTGGGGCCCTTCCAAATGCATTCCAACTCTGATAGACCTTCTAACCCTATAGAACACAATTCTGAATTCACCACCCTCACTCTCTCATTCTCATGTTTCTGTAGAGTAAATATATAATCAACGATTAGATGACAATTCAAGAGATGGACAATATATATATATATGAATCACGTCAAATTAAGCGGAAGTATAAAATTACAAATTAAACCCCTTTAATTTCACACATTTTTAAAATTGTAATGACATGTTTAGTCCGGGTGTTGCTTAGACCCAGCAAAAATCTGACCCAGGGTAACCGGCTATGAACCTGTGTGACTTGGAGCAACTCAGGGTAACCTACTATATTGGCTGGGTTACCCGGTTCACCTTTTTATCACCGGATAAAAAACACAAAAATGCCAAAAGAAAATGAGTGTTTCAGGAAAACAAGGAGGAAAGTAGAAGAAGATACGGAAAACTATAGGAATATATCCCATAAAAAACATATTGTTCTGAAAGAAAACTTTTGACAAATCACAAAAAGAGGAATACTTTAGCCTCGATGTTTGTTGTTAAAGGCTTCAAGTTTTACCTCAGAGCGACCGGAAATTAAAACTAAAAATAACTGAGGGAGTGACCGAAAAATATGACAGACGAGAGATTCAAATTGCAATTGTAAATTAAAGAAAAGAAAGAAGAGCTGAAGCCCAATAATGTAATGGGCTTCCGTGTAGGACTTTTCATTTGTAGTTGTTCGAAGTGGGACTCAAACACTGTGATCTCCTTTTAATAAAAAAATGCAAATATATATTGCAATATTGCACATTTTCTAAGGTAATGAAACCTAGACTGGTTACTGAACCGGTCGGGGTATTGGGTCAAGGCTCAGTGGGTCAGACCGGAGTTAACCAGGGGCCAAACATGTGAGAAATTGAAGATTTCAGGCTTATTAATATGAAATTCTAAAGAAAACTTTTAAAAAAAATATTTTTTTAAAAAAGTACCAAACCGGGTTGATGACTGAACCGAGTCAACCGACCGATCTACCAGCCGGTTCAACGGTTTCCGAGCCAGGCCTGGCCGATCCGGTCTGAGTTTGAGTACAATGACATTTTCCCATGATCTAATTTATAGGAATATATTTATATAATATGAAAAAGAGGAGAGGAGAAGTCCTATAATATTTTAAATATTATTTTTATTAAAATTTTATACCTAAAGTAGTAAAAAAAATGAATGTTTTAGCACATTTTAATTAAACTATATTATTTCAATTAGGATTGGTTTGACCTTAATTAACCTCGTCTTACCCACTGACTCTTGACTAATTATCTTGGCCAGTTCATTAACTAGTCCGATTTTTAATACATTCATTTGATAGTTAACAATATTTTAAGTTAAATTTAAAAAGTAAAAATCCATTTTTTTTTAAAAAGAGAAAGGTAGAGAGCTAGTAAGGAAGAAAAATTCTCTTTAAAAATATCTTGACTACAGCTTGTAATTTCAATCCATAAAATGGATAAATAATGGCGTGAGGGCAACAATATAACATGTCCTTTGTCTTAAACTTGTGTTCTCCAAAGGTATTCAACAAAGTTTTGCACATCCAAAGAAAATGAGAAAATATTAAACTTGAAGTCTTTGTAATTTATAGTTAATGCATTCACATTGGTTCTTCTGAATAAAACAATCTTAAACAAGTACTTTCCACAATAAACCGGTGCCAAATCCAATAACAAAAAAGTTATTTCTTGACTAAGCTAAAAATATAAAGTGTCACGTTTGACAAAGTAATTAATAGCAATTATTTGACAAAACAATTAAAAAGAAGTTTATAAAATCCTTTCAAAAAAAAATAACAAAAATAACTAATGAAGTTTAAGGATAATAATTTTATATATTTTAAAAAAAGATAAAATATAAAAAAGTAGTTGAATCATTAGTATGTAGCGTTAATTCAAATTTTTAAAATTTCATAATATGAAGATTGTTTTATATTTATGAAAACCTTAAATAAAAAAATAACTAATGAGAAATTTTATATAATTTTAAAAAAGACAAAATATAGGAAAATAGTTGAATCATTTGTATGTAGCATTAATACAGGTTTCTTAAATTTCATAATATGAAGGTTGTTTTATATTTACGAAACCTTATATTAGAAAGGAATAATGAGATAACACTTACGTGTTGTGGACTTTCTTGTTTATCACGAAGGGACTCCAGCTTGTACTCATATCCAAAAACCTCTCTCAATTTTGGCAAATATTTCAAAGTTAATTCCTTCAGTGTGAGTAGCTGATTCCCATATGCTGCTACTTCTTCATCACTGTCTCCATCAACAAGCCTCTCAAGTTCAGAGCAACGGCTTATGGATAGCTCCTCTAGAGAAGGACAATGAGATGCCACAGAATAAGGTAATAGCCATCTCACTTTGTTGCAATCCCATATGATAATCTTCTTCAGTTTGGGGAAAAGGATCAAGGTTTGCTGATTTAATGTTAGAAATTAAACCAAAGTTAGTTTCACAGATTATACATCGATTATGGCCTACTATTCATAGTACATAATGATCCTTTTTTAAAACAAGAAGTAGGCATATTACATATTTAATGACACAAACATGACTTTTTTATTACCAAAAATTGAAAGGAAAAGTGGAAAACTTACAAATTTTAATAGCAATAAAAGAGGCACGCTGAAAAGTGAAAACGGCCTTTTTTAACGTCCAAGGAATTTTTTTTTTAAAAAAATCATTTCTCTTATAATATGGTAAGTAATTTAATAGATAATGTATCATATCTGATGTATTTTAAATAAAACAGTCCTCAGTAATTATTTGCTTCACAGAAATACAAAATGAAAATTAAGAAAATTCGTTCATAAATATAAAATTAATTATTTGACAAAAAAAAAATAAACAAAAGATATTAAAGTTTTTATCAAATTCATATGTGGAAAGATAAATGACTATAATTGGGGTGTTTGCTTGAGTCTTAAATATAAAACCCCAATCTATTTTATTTTCTAAATTTATATTTTTTTTCCTCAATCTATTCATATTGATTGCACATATATAAAGATGTTACTATCAATGGGGTAACGATTAAACTAAAAACTTAAGGAACAAAAAACTGTTGTAGTTTAATCTTTAGTATGTAGCGTAAATGCTAAATACAAATATCTAGAATTTAATGATAAGGACACTGTTATATAATTAGAACCATTAAATAAAAACAATGAAATGACTGTTGCATATTCTTGAGAATATTTTTCTTATTACTAATATATGTGTGTTTAATTGGACAGTATACATGAATTTTAAAACGGATCTAAAAAGTGAACATATCAAATTGTGTGTGCGTGTGTGTAAAAGAGGCAGGTGAACGAAAGGGGAAAAAAATCCTCAAAATATTTGAAATTTAACGAGAACATGGATTAAAATTAAATATCAAATAGATAAAAAAGATTTGTTTTATGTTTTATTTTAAAGGGACGTTTATATACATTTTTAAAATAGAGGGAGTGTTTATTTAATTCAGGTAAAATAGAGTGGTGATTAGTATATTTTAATCTTATATAAATATAATTTTCAAATAAAATGGAAAGTAAACATGGGTATTTTTAAATTAAAAAAAGAGGCAGAGTGATAAAAGAGAAAAATCATGATATAGACACGCATATAGTATTCCATGATAAACACACAATTTTCAAATGAAATCGAAATGTAAACATCGTTAACTTTAATTCTATTAAAAAACCTGAAAAGATAAAAATGTTTTACATATATGGGAAATTATTAACAGTTGCACGGAAACTATTTTCTTAGTTGAAACGGAAAATATATGAGATATGATATGAAACAAAATTTTCATGAAAAATGGAAAAGAAAACATGACTATTTTTAACATAAAAAAGTAGAGACAAAGTGAGGAAAAATAAAAATAAAATGAACATGACCTGTTCTTGAGGATATTTTCATAATAAGAGAGTATATTTTTAATACTTCAAAATATATATTAGTCGATAATAAACACAAATTTTTAATACTTAATTATTTTTTTTTAAAAAAAAGATGTAGACTAGTACAGTGAATAATAAGAAAAAATATCTCCTAGAATGTGTGAAATTATTAGTAGGTGTTTCTCACAATATATAGATGAGGTCAAAAATTGTAATGCATACATTACCCCTCACGGTTTTAAAACAAGTCAAGAGGGGGAGGTATCCTGATCCTTATAAGGCGTCTTTCATGCCCTTCCACAGTCAATATGGGATTTTACATAAAGCAAGCATTGATTTCACACAATTTTAGAAAAACGCTATCAAATTCATATACAAAAAAAAAAACAAATTTAGTATACAACTAATATTTCATAGTTGAAAATTAATTCAAAAGTAAATTTTTAAACTAATCCATGAACATGGATTATTATTTGTAATATGCATTGATTCAATAGGATTTTTGCCGATAACACTTACGTATGGATAATCCTGCATATCATTAAGTAGTGGGTTCCATACCAGCACATCATTAAGTAGTGGGTCCCCATGCGCAGCTTCGTCATCAATGAGCCTCTCAAATTCAGAACACTTGCCTATAAATATTTCCTCTAGTGAAGGACAATGAGAAGCAAGAGAGTAAGAGAATAGCCATTTCACTTTGTTGCAAAAATGAATCTCAAGTCTCCTCAGCTTTGGCGTTTTTGTAATCATGGCGTGAGTGAAGATGCAAGTTCTCAACTGGGGACAATATCGTATGGACAGCTCTTGTAACATGGGGAGAGAGTAGCTAATACATGAATCTTTGAACACTTGTTCAAGATTATTCATATGAGCCAATGTCAAAGTAATCAGGTGCGAGAATACTTGCTGTGTTTGAAGAATGTCAACATCAAGGTTATCAATGATGGATCTTTTCTCTTGGCAATGATAAACCCATAAATGCTTTATCTCAAATAAATTTATTTGTTTAAGATCCCACCCACAATTATCTAAACAAATTCCAAGTTTTGACAAATCATAAAAGAGGAATACTTCAGCCTCGAAGTTTGTTATTAAGGCTCCAAGTTTTGCCCCAGAGTGACCAGAAATAAGACTGAAAATAACTGAGGGTTCAAATTGCAATTGCAAATGAAAGAAAAGAGAGAAGGGCTGCAGTCTAGTAATGTGATGGGTTTCGTGTAGGACTTTTCATTTGTAGTTGTTCGAAGTGGGCCTCAAATGCTATGATCTCCCTTTAATTAAAAAAAATTCAAATATATATTGCAATTTGCACATTTTCCCATGATCTAATTTATAGGAATATATTTATGTAATATGAAGAAGAGGAGAGGAGAAGTCCAGTCCCTTAATATAATATTTTAAATATTATTTTTATTAAAATCTTTATACCTAAAGTAGAAAAAAAATGAATGTTTTAGCACATTTTAATTAAACTATATTATTTTAATCACTACCGGTTTGACCTGAGTTAACCCCGGTTTGACTCATTGACCATTGACTCGTTATCTCAACCAATCCGGTTTTTAATACTTTTATTTGATGGTTAACATGAATATTTTAGATTAAATTTAAAAAGTAAATATCCAAATTTTTTTTTTTTAAAAAAAGAGAAAGGTAAGAGCTAGAAAGAAAGAAAAAATTCTCTTTTAAAATATCTTGACTACAGCTTGTAATTTCAATCCATAAAATGGATAAATAATGACGTGAGGGCAACAAAATAATGTGTCCTTTGTCTTAAACTTGTGTTCTCCAAAGGTATTCAACAAAGTTTTGCACATCCAAAGAAAATGAGAAAATATTAAACTTGAAGTCTTTGTAATTTATAGTTAATGCATTCACATTGGTTCTTCTGAATAAAACAATCTTAAACAAGTACTTTCCACAATAAACCGGTGCCAAAACCAATAACATAAAAGTTATTGTCTTGACTAACACATAATAAAAATATAAAGTATCGCGTTTGACAAAGTAATTAAAAGTAATTATTTGACAAACAATTAAAAAGAAGTTTATAAAATCCATTCCTAAAAAAATAACTAATCAAGTTTAAGGATAATAATTTTATATATTTTAAAAAAATATAAAATAAAAAAAAGTAGTTGAATCATTAGTATGTAGCATTAATACAAATTTCTTAAATTTCATAATATGAAGATTGTTTTATATTTACGAAACCTTAAATAAAAAAGAAATAATGAGATAATACTTACGTGTTGTGGACTTTCTTGTTTATCACGAAGGGACTCCAGCTTGTACTCATATCCAAAAACCTCTCTCAATTTTCGCAAATTTTGCAAACGTAATTCCTTCAGTCTGAGTAGTAGCTGATTCCCATATGCTACTTCTTCATCACTGTCTCCATCAACAAGCCTCTCAAGTTCAGAGCAATTGCGTATGAATAGCTGCTCTAGAGAGGGACAATGAGATGCCATAGAATAAGGTAATAGCCATCTCACTTTCTTGCAATAACTTATGATAATCTTCTTCAGTTTGGGGAAAAGGATCAGTGGTTGCTGATTTAATGTTAGAAATTAAACCAAAGTTAGTTTCTCAGATTATACATCGATTATGGCCTACTATTAATAGTACGTAATAATCCTTTTTTAAAACAAGTAGGCATATTACATATTTAAGGACAAACATGATTTTTATATTACCAAAAATCGAAAGGAAAAGTGGAAAACTTGCAAATTTTAATCGCAAAAAAAGAGACACGCTGAAAAAGGCCTTTTTTTACTTCCACGGAAAATTTTAAAAAATCATTTCTCTTATAATATGGTAAGTAATTTAATAGATAATGTATCATTTCTGATGTATTCTAAATAAAACAGTCCTCAGTAATTATTTGCTTCACAGAAATACCAAATGAAAATTAAGAAAATTCGTATGTGGAAAGATAAATGACTAATGCAGTTGCAAATATATTTTGTAATACTCCCTCTCATCTCTAATATAAGAGCTAACTGGGGTGTTTGCTTGGATCTTAAATATAAAACCCCAATCTATTTTATTTTCTAAATTTATATTTTTTTTCTCAATCTATTCATATTGATTGCACATATATAAAGATGTTACTATCAATGGGGTAACGATTAAACTAAAAACTTAAGGAACAAAAAACTGTTGTAGTTTAATCTTTAGTATATAGCGTAAATGCTAAATACAAAGATCTAGAATTTAATGATAAGGACACTGTTATATAATTAAAACCATTAAATAAAAAAAATGAAATGACTGTTGCATGTTCTTGAGAATATTTTTCTTATTACTAATATATGTGTGTTTAATTGGATAGTATACATGAATTTTAAAACGGATCTAAAAAGTGAACATATCTAATTGTGTGTGTGTGTGTGTGTGTGTGTGTGTGTGTGTGTGTGTGTGAAAGAGGTAGGTGAACGAAAGGGAAAAAAAAATCCTCAAAATATTTGAAATTTTTAGCTAACCCATATATCAGCACTAATTTATAAAGAAAAACGTTACTCTTAAAATATAGTATGTAATTTACGGATAATGTGTGGCAATTATTTCCATGACAAAAACACAAAATAAAAATTATGAAGTGTTGTTCGGAAAAATAAAATTAATTATTTGAAAAAAAATTAAAATTGACATTAAAGTTTCTACCAAATTCATATGTGGAAAAATAAATAACAAATGTAGTTTTTAATTAATATTTTGTAATACTAAAAAAGAAACCCAAAAAAAAAACCTCAAGTGCTTTAATCCTTAGCGTGTAGCGTATATACTAATTAAATACAAAGATCTAGAATTTAATTACAAGAACACAACAGCTAAAGAGAGTTATTTTAATCAAAACAAAAGTTTGAAAGTTAAATTTAATGATTCACTAACGATTATGTGAATGAAAATTTAACGAGAACATGGATTAAAATTAAATATCAAATACATAAAAAAGATTTGTTTTATATTTTATTTTAAAGGGACGTTTATATATTTTTTCAAAATAGAGGGAATGTTCATTTAACTCAGGTAAAATAGAGTTGTGATTAGTATATTTTACTCTTATATAGATATAATTTTCAAATAAAATGGAAAGTAAACATGGGTATTTTTAAATTAAAAAAAGAGGCAGAGTGATAAAAGAGAAAAATCATATATAGACACACATATAGTATACGATGATAAACACAATTTTCAACTGAAATCGAAATGTAAACATCGTTAACTTTAATTCTATTAAAAAACTTGAGGTAGACTAATGGAGTGAATGAAAAGATAAGAATGTTTTAGATATATGGGAAATTATTAACAGTTGCACAGAAACTATTTTCTTAGTTGAAACCGAAAATATGTGTGATATGATATGAAACAAAAAATTTTCATGAAAAATGGAAAAGAAAACATGACTACTTTTAACATAAAAAAGTAGAGATAAAGTGAGGAAAAATAAAAATAATATGAATATTACCTGTTCTTGAGGATATTTTCATAATAAGAGAGTATATTTTTAATACTTCAAATATATATATATATTATTCGATAATAAACACATATTTTTAATACTTAATTATTTTTTTAAAAAAATAAGATGTAGACCAGTACAGTGAATAACAAGAAAAAATATCTCCTAGAAATGTGTGAAATTATTAGTAGGTGTTTCCCACAGTATATAGATGGATCAAAAAATGTAATGCATACAATACCCCTCACGGTTTTAAAACACGTTAAGAGGAGAGGTATCCTGACCCTTATAAGATATTTTTCTTTCCCCTCCACAACTAATGTGGGATTTTACAAAAACCAAGCATTGATTTCACATAATTTAAGAAAAACGCTATCAAATTCATATACGAAAAAACAAATAACAAATTTAGCATACATGAACATGGATTATTTTTTCTAATATGCATTGATTCAAGAGGATTTTTGCGGATAACACTTACGTATGGATAATCCTGCATATCATTAAGTAGTGGGTTCCATACCTGCATATCATTAAGTAGTGGGTCCCCATGCGCAGCTTCTCTATCAATGAGCCTCTCAAATTCAGAACACTCGCTTATAGATATTTCCTCTAGTGAAGGACAATGAGAAGCAAGAGAGTAAGAGAATAGCCATTTCACTTTGTTGCAACCATCAATCTCAAGTCTCCTCAGCTCTGGCGTTTTTGTAATCATGGCATCAGTGAAGATCAAAGTTCTCAATTGGGGACAAAATTGTATGGACAGCTCTTGTAACATGGGGAGAGAATAGCTAATACATGAATCTGTGAACACTTGTTCAAGATTATTCATATCAAACAATCTCAAAGTAACCAGATGCGAGAATACTTGCTGTGTTTGAAGAATGTCAACATCAAGGTCATCAATGATGAATCTGTTCTCTTGACAAGAAGAAACCCATAAGTGCTTGATCTCAAATAAATTTATATGATTATGATCCCACCACCTACAATTATCTAAACAAAGGCAGTTTGCTCTTTGAATGAGATCTTTCATTGACGAATTCAAAGTAGAGACTTTGAAGCCTTGTATCCATAAAGCTCTCATTTCTTCATTACCACCATCCAAACTGTCCAAAATATCCAAATTGTATGGAGTTGGAGCTCGCATATATCTCTCCGTCTCATAACGAAAAATATAGCATGTGGAATCATAGATAACATACCTCTTCAACTTTGAAAGAGAGAAATTTTCTGGGATGGTAGATTTGTTATCCCAAAGGTATAATTCTTCAAGTTGCTCACATCTTCCAATTACTTCTAAAGAGCTTTTCTCAATTTTACAATCAAACACATCCAAAAGTTTCAGCTTTCTCATGTCCACAATTCCAGCAGGTAATTCATTGAATATAGAGCCACGTAGGTCAAGAACCTCCAATCCTTTGAGTTCACCCAAAAAAGCGATGTCACCCAAATTTTGTCCTCTAAGGCATAAAGTGGGGAGATTCGTTAATGACACAATTGATCGCGGGAGTGAGCAATCAAGCCTGGGACGGTACCAAATTCCCCATTTAAAGCTACATGTTATGAGTGCCAAGACTTTGAGTGCATTTATCCCTGCAAAATCTTCAATGAGCCCATGAGGTTGAAGTAGTAGAATGTCAAGTGTTGGACAACGCAATTGGTTAGAGAGCTTGAAATTCTCATCCAAATTCCACAATGACAATGCCTTTGCATCTTTTAGACTTTGATGGCTGTCCACCAAAATTGCTTGATGTTGCTTCTTTGCAATCCACAAAGCTACATCTCGAACTAAGTCATGCATTTTTACACGTGCTTGCTTATCAATACTCATCAACAAACAAGAATCCAACAAGATGTTAAGAGCCACTAAAATCTCTCTCCTCACATCTTCCATTGTGTTGATACTCTCTTCTAGCTCAAGCGTCCTCTTGCCAAACCGAATTAAATCCTCTTTATGGATTTCATGATTTTCAGGGAACATAGAGCATAATAAGAGCGATTTGGCTGTTGAACTTGACAAATTATCATAACTCAATTCAAGACATGCATAAGGGCTTCTAAAACCCTCTTCAACATCCAAAGGTTGGAAGTTTTTTAGTTTCCAAAGTGCTGCCTCCCATACTTCGATAGGCTTTCCCTTTAAAGATCTTCCCACCACTGCAATTGCAATTGGAAGTTCCGTGCACTCATCAACGATTTTCCTTCCCACAACATTAAACTTATTTGAGGGATCATTGTATAGGTTTGCATGCTTCTTGAATAATTCCCTTGCTTCCTCCTTAGTTATCAAAGGCAGTTTAATGATAGTCTCACAACCCATAGAGACACATACATTCCTAAGGCGAGTGGTTAACAAGATTTGACAACCTTCAACAAGTGGAATGCCAATATCTTCAAGGCTTAGATACTCCCACACATCATCAAGGATGATAAGTATCTTCTCATTTTTCAATCTTTCTGATAGCCTTTGTGCTTTTACAGATTGAGTTTCATCTTGAAATGTTAAGCCTATTTGCTCTGCTAGGTCCTGCTGAAGTTTTGCAACATTTGGAGGTGTCGAAACAACAAGGACAACAACCTTCTCAAAAAGCTTCAAATCATGCACTCTCTTTCCCACTTCCTTTGCCAAAGTTGTTTTGCCTGAGCCGCCCATGCCATAGAGTCCAATCATCTTGTTCTTTCCATCTTTTATTGCCTCCAAAAGATCATTAGAAGTAGACTTCCTCGAGTTAAAATCGACAAAGTCTTTAGAAGAGAAGTAAGTGATGCTAGGAATTTGGGTGCGACGAGAAAAATTGTCTTTCTCAAAGTGGAAATCCTTTTTGAGCTGCATCATCAGCTTTGCCTTATTATCCATTTGTTTTGCCAAGGAATACCTATGTGACACGTTGAAACAACTCTTTCCTTCCCCTTCAACCTTTCGCTGCAACTCATTCACATCTTCTAGAATTTTCTCCACATCATTCAACCAATTCTTCACAGGAAGCATTATTTCCTCACTATTTCGGGCAGCTTGTTCCTTACGTTCCTTCACTTCATCTAGCCTTGTCTTCAGCTCATCTTTTGCTTCCTCAAGCTCTCTATTGAATTGCTTAAAGCAAAACAAATAACGAGCACGATCTAAAATTGGAGCCGCAAGGCATTCTAGAACCTTTCCTCCAGTACTGACAACAATGTCTTCCATCTAATGCAATCATAATTAACGTCGTGAGTAATTATTTCTAATACAAGTCAATGGTATATAACATCCAATAAAGCAATGGTAATTATAGAATATACAATATGAGGCAATATCTAATAAAATTAGTCTTATGTCATCTCCCATCTCATGAAAAATTGATAAATCTTTTATGACAAAGCAAGCTATATAGCTCATTCTATTAACATACGTGTTTCTCCTATCATATGATGCAACGCTAAAAAGAACAATATAAGCAATTAATTAGTCTTGAATGGCATCTATCCGCTAATAATAAAATATTCACACCGCTATTTTTGGTTCAATTGATACAAATATATAAATAAAGACCCACAGTAGACATCTAAAGTAATAGAGACATACAATGGACCTGTAATGGAATTAGATTATTGGCAAAAAATAAATAAATAACTAACTAAATAAATAAATATAGAATTTGGCAGGATGAGTTATTCTGATATAATCCTCACTACCACAAATATCGTAATGAAATTAGATGAATGGCAAATAAAAAAGTAAATAAGAAATAAATGGAAAAACAAATAAATATATAATTTGGGGTTAAGGTGCAAAAATACACATGTGATTGTCCTCGAAATGCACCCAACACCAAATGCTTTTTTTAGGTGCAACAGTGACTATGTGGTTATAAAATAGGTGCAAAAATACCCTTTGACCGTTAGTTTGACTGTTTGACTGTTTGTTTGACTTTTTTATACTGAAAGTGATGATATGTACGATGACATGGACGCTGGAGTGACATTCTGAAAAAAAAAAAAAACTTGCTGAAAATCAAATTTTCCTAATAAATCATATAATTTAATAAAAATTAGTAATATAATATATGTATTATAATGATTTTAATTTAATAATATTGGAAATCTAGGGTTGGGAAAAAATTGAGCAATCAGTATGTTTTTTAGGGCAACAGCTCTGCTGAGTGAGTTAAGCACTCTGCACTCAGATTTGAATCTACTTCAGCGAAGGTAGTACTAAAATAGTGAAATGTGGGTAATATTAATTGCAAAGCTTTACCAGTCAGCAAGTTTTTTTTTTCCAAAATGTCACTCTAGCATCCATGTCATCGTACACGTCATCACTTTCAAGGTCAAAAAGTCAAACTAACGGTCAAAGGGTATTTTTGCACTTATTTTGTAACCACATAGTCACTGTTGCACCTAAAAAAAGTATTTGGTGTTGAGTGCACTTCGAGGACAATCACATGTGTATTTTTGCACCTTAACCCTATAATTTGGCTGGATAAGTTATTCTGACATAATCCTCACAGACTCAAATATCGTAATCAAATTAGATGATCAGCAAAAGAAAAGTAATGAAATAAATTAGATGAATAACAAACAAATATCCACCAGAGTTAAACAAATTAAGAGATGCCCAACTACACAAAAATCGAAAATAACAATTCACCCAATTAGTACAAACATACAATGTATGTTAATTTTCTTTTTGATGACAATATTCAAAATTTTCATAAGTAATATGATTCATTAACTGCGTATGATCTTATTAGTATGGACTTCATTTCAGATCACAATATATCAAACAGCTTGCAAAAGATGGTCCCAGTTAAAAATAATTTTATTTTTTTATAATTATATTTTAATATAATCCTAATGTTGAACAAAACTAATCTTTTTTTGTAAATAAAAATTGTAATCTTTTAACTATCAGTTATTTGTTAAATACATATTTAACTTAAAACTGGAAATAAAATCATTCAATATTTGGATGAGTTAAACTAAAATAATTCATTTAGAAGAAAAGCTCCCAGGTTCAGTGTTTAATGTTCGGACAGAAATTATGAAGTTGCTTATATATATTAGGTTAAGTTCTTCAATCATACTTTATTATGTGTAATTTCTATTCCTAATTATTCAGAAAACTTTTAAAACTTTATGAATGTGAATTATTATGTTCAGGAAAGTCCACGTCTCAAGATTTAATTAGAGAACTTATCTAATCGATGTAAACAACTTGATATACATTTTGTTCATAATGTTAAAACTTAAAAGCATCTAACCAATTCAATGTTTAATGCACTACTATTCTTCATTCCTTTGGCTTGAAAATTTTATAATTCTTTTATATTATTTTTTATGAAAATAACTCTTTTATACTCTTTTTTATAGTAAAAAATATAAATTCTTTATATTCTGAAATTTTGGATAAGTTGGATTTTAATGAGAACCATAACTTAAAAATAATCTGACTTTTTTCACTTGTATATATTTCCGAAAATAGGCATTCCATCAAATTCAGTGCTAAATGTCAATTAATATAAATTCAATTTAATACCAAAAAAGCATCTAACAGATTTCATTTTCATTTTTCTAATAATATTTTGATCAAAAAACTAAGAAAATTTCTAATAATATTTTGATTAAAAAAAAAACAACACAAAGTGTCTTCAAAATAATATTACCTGTAATATTTTCAAGGGAAAATTACGAAAAAGGACTAAGGAAAAGAAATATTTAGTAACAAGGACCTTATAAATTATAATAATTCTAAAGGATTAAAAATTAAAATATAGATCTATAATTATGAAATTAAGGTTGACCAAACTCCTTAGATTTTCTCTAACCTCATCTCAACTATTTGACGGTTAATTATCAATTGATATTCCCTCCTTAAGTATGCCCTTAAATTGATTTGACTTTTATTTAGATATTGAGATTCCTACAATATTGGTAGTTTATTTAGGAATTTTTTGTTTAAGAATTTTAAATTTTAGTATTCTTCATTTTTATAACATTCTTTTTAGGTGTATCTTGTTTGTTTAAGCCCTTTTTCCCATGAAAAATCATATATTTTTTAAAGAAATATATTATAAGATTATTTGTGATTTTTTAAGTTTTTAAAATTAATCAAAATCTAAAGAGAGGAAGATTTCTAATTATTTATGGATTTTACAAGCTATTTTAATTCGGGTAACTTTTAAAATAATCTGATATGTATGAGGAAGAATATAATAAAAATATTGATTTGAATATAGATTTTTTTTTAATCAAAATATACATGGAGATATTATCAAATTTGATAATAAGGAAGGTTAATTTTATAATTAAAAATTATATTTTAATACCACTAGATATGTGTGTGAGAGTGGATTTAACAATTTTTAACAAAAATATTAATCACAAAAGTTAGTCGTTAGAACGTGAATATGGATTAAAAAATACACATAATAATTTGACTGGAAATAAGTACCACAAATATACAAAGTTAGTACAGTTTTTCATAAAACGGCATATAAAATTTAGTACATTATTATTACCCAAATCAAATTTTTCATTTTAATTATCATCTTGATAGCCAAAAGAATGCTCAAACTTTTTTATCATTGACTCCCAAAAGAAAGAAATAAAGATCGATCACATTTGTCGTTTATTTCTAATTATGTTCTCATGTAAAAAAAAAATTATAATTTATCGTCCTATAAAATAAAGAACTTGTATTGTATTATTTACCTGTAATATAGAGTGATAATAATTTTGGAGGTTTTTTTCCTAGGAAGAACAAGAATTAATGGGAAGTAAAGTAGAACGATGATGATTAGAACTGCTTCTAATAAAAGAATTAAAAAAAAAAAAATTAAGTTCACCGAGAAATGACCCGAAATTGAACCCAAAGTTGAATTTTGGTCTATTTGTGATTGTTTATACTTAGCCAAAAAAAAAAAAAAGGAAACCTTTTTATTTTTAGTTTTATAAAAAAAAATTCATTTATTTTTATTATACAGGGGGAAGGAAAAGCATAACGTTTTCATTTAATTTTTCTACGTACGTACTTAAACATAATTTGAAACGCACTTTTGTAAGTAAAAATAACATGGGATACATATAAGTTCAAATACCTCATTATTTTTAAAACTAGAAAATATTTATTTATTAATGCCTCATTTCAGATTTATTTTCATCTTATTTCCAAATTAAACAATATTTTGTATAATAATTGATATTTATGTAACATAAAAGAACATGCAATGCGCACGTCTCTCATATTATAAATAAAAAAAATCAAGTAAAAAGTAGTATTCATTATGCTGTTATATTTTTTTCGCCAACTAATATAAAAACGAAATGACATGAAAATTAACAATGTTTTACTTAATCATATACTGCCCAAAAAAAAGGATCAAAGGAAATGTAAAATGAACAACTTATATTCTGTTGTGTGTTTGATATGTTCGTAAAATGATTTATGAATATTCACTTGAGAACTATGATTTTTTTTTTCTTTTTGATGAAAATATTCCAAATTCCCATAAGAACAATGATTCACCAACTGCATATTATCACAACATGTGGGATGGGTAGATCCGCAGTTACGGAGAAGATAAGCTGGTTTCATGATGAGAAGAGGAGAGGGAATCAAATAAGGATAGTAATGTAAAATTATCAAATTTTGACATCTCATTTAAAGTATCTAACCTGATTTAGAATTTGTTAAATTTAATGAACTAATTTAGAATGTAAGTAATTCAACCATACCTCTTGTAAAGGAATTTTTCCTATTACCAAATGATATTATTTTCAAATTAAATTTTAAACAGTTTCAATTTCTACAAATTCATTAGTTTAAATTTATTTTGAAATTTGAAAGGAAGAAGCGAAAAAGGAAAACCTCCTACATGTTTATTTGTTAGTGCTTCAGGTATATAGGATTGATTTAGACTAAAATGACCGAGTAATTTTCTAATATACTTTTGCATAATTAAAATAAATTTAAAAAAACAATATAACAAAGAATGTTGAAGTAAATACATACCCGTACAACACAGACACTAGAAGAACTTGATGATAGTTCAAAAGCTTGAACAGTAAACGAATGATGGAGGCTGCTGCTGGAAGGAATAGTGAACGAACGAATGTAAATAAAACTGACTCAAAGAAAATAGAAAGAACAAACGAGAGATAAATGTAAGTAACATCTGATGAATAATTCAAATCCTGATACATAACATTTTTCAGTTGGTATCAAAAAATTCAGTTAATATAGATTTAGTGTTGCATAGGTAAAATATCTAGCTGATTCTTTGATGTTTAATTTTTCAATATTCATTTTGCCAGAAAAAATTAATTTAAGAATCAATATAACAAAGAATTTCCAAGTCAATAGAAGATCACCTTGATGATGAGAAGGCAATGAATTCAATGAGATGAACGTGAATGAACATCAAAAGTTTTGAACTCTTTAAAGGAATATAGGATGACGATATGTTCTTTTCTTAGCTCTTTAATATTGGGGATACCGATTCTAAAGTTTCAAGTAAGCCATGAATATATATATATATATATATATATATATATATATATATATATATATATATATATATATATATATATATATATATATATATATATATATATATATATTCATTCCTTAATGATGACTTAAAACCATTTTAATAAATACTGCTTTCGCTTTATTGTGTATGTTGTCCTTATTGAGGTCCTTTGCTTGAAGAAGAAGAAAATGAAAGTATTCCCTTCTTTCTTGGGACCCCAAAGAGATTCTTAGTTCATTTTTAATAAATCAAAGAGAAGAAACATGTGATACAAGTCCCAAACAATCAAGTTATTCCATACGTAGTACTTTATAATTAATGTTCAACAAGAAGTACAATGGTTGTCTAAAGGGAAGTTCTATGCAAAAGACATTGGAAAACTATTTAATTCATACGTATCGTGTGTGTGTACACACATCTGGATAAGTAAGAAGAGAGTTTATTGCGAAAATCATTGTTAAAAAGAAAAGCACCAGTCAACTTCTAAGTCAGTCACTAATTTGATTGGAATCAAAAGGAAAAAGATAAAGTAATTATAAAGTAATGATTCATGGAAAAACTTACTAGTATAACCGTGAGGTACTCTACATTACACTTTTATAATATAATTTGGAACAGAGCAATGGTTGAAGAGTCACCCTGAGAAAGCTACTGGATCAGAGGCATCTTACTCAAGGAAGAAACTGACACATCAGATAAAATTTCCATTTGGGTGTTCCAGCTGAGGTGTCTCTTTAACCAAACATACCTATCTAAATGAATATAAGAGAAAACTAACATTGTTTCTAAAGAAGGCAAAGCAGCAATTTAGATAGTGATTAAAATCACTCGTTAAATCAAGCAGGCAAGGATATATTCTGTACTTAACAGACAAAAAATTAACAGAATCAATTATGACTTTATTTTTTAACAAGACGTCAAGAACAAAGCTTGTGAAGAGAACACAGAACAAATCTACAAAGTAAGAAGCTAACCAAGATATGCCTTGTCTCCTGGACATTCTCGCAAGATAATCAGCACAATTCATGGCCTCTCTGCATGAAAACTTCAGCTCTAAATTCTAGTCTGAGTAAATCATGTTGCCGATCTCATTGCTTTCAGCTCTAAATCAGCACAATTAGCCTGGATTGGTATACTTGATGCTTGAATATCCCATTCCCCCTTCTTCCATCAGCAAGTATGAAGGGGTGAGAATAATTTTTTAGCCTATGACCATTTCCCTCTCATGACTTCTTTGCATTTCTTTAGTACACAACCACCAAACGCCCGAGTCCAAGGCCATATTTTGACTTTCCTGCCACCGGCATTATGTTGGATATTTCCTTTAAGCCATTCCTGCAAATCCAAACAAACAAATGGGGTTTGGGTAAATTAAACCACACTCTCCCTGCTATATCACAATCTCAGTATATGAATAAGTGTTTTCTCCCCATTACACTCAAAAGGACACACTATGAGTTTTTATTCCTCATTTTGCTCTAAATGAATTTGTAAAATGCCTTTCATTGTACACAAAGGATCCAATCTGTGAATTATTCTGCCTACAGTCAAATTTATAAGCTGATGTCACGCTAAAACCCCCGTTAGACGATTTCCTCCATACCATTATGTTACATGGTGGTTTCCCTATTCAAATTCAGTCAATCACCCACAAAAAGTAGGAATTTTCTCCACTTTTGTAAATTCCAAACTCGTCAAGAATGGCCTGTGGTTTGATGAGATGTTTATTTTTATCAAATAGGGGGACTAAAGGCACATCCAGTGATGTTCACAAATCCCACCAAAATCTATTACTAATTCCATTTCTAGTTTTCTGCCCCACTGCAGCACAAAAATCTTCCTACCAGACTCAATTATGACTTTAAACCGACAACTAAGCTAAGTAGCATTTCTCTTCATCTAGAGACTTTATATTTACAAACCATCACTTACATATTTCTTCTCTTACAAATGTCAATGTGTGGCTGAAATCGAAATAAGATTTGAGGAACTTATCTATCCACTAAAGATGTATTAAAAGATAAGAAGTAAGTTAATTACAGTTGTTGCTAATTCTAATGGTTCAGAGCTGGCATTCGTAGCTGAGGCATCCTGATCCCATGTGGAGCACCTTTGTAAGCACACTCTACAAAGCAACAAAACAGCACCCTTTCTGCACTAAACCTCGGCTATTCTTAATATCAATGACACAGGACGTACCACATCTCTTGATTCTTGGCATTCAGATGCCATCCATCAGCGTTGGATCAAATAGGCCGTTGGGTGTCTTTGATTTCAAGAATGGCCAAGATTGGGAGCAACAACAGGGTTGTTTAGTTGCTCCGTGAGGAATCCGAATGTCAGAGGAAGAGCACGGTGGCCGCATTACCGGCATGGTACGGAACAGACCCCGGCCGATAGTCGTCCATGACGGACACAAAGTGGAGACGGCGAATCTGTTTAGGTTTCATTCTATACGACCTGTGAAATGCGAGATTCACAGTCCTCAAGTATTCGTTTGGAAAAAAAAACACTTCGATTTTTATGTTTTAAACTTTTAATACCAAAGAAAGTCAAATCAATAAACCCTTCCGATTTTATAATTGGAGTCTCCAAGGGTCAAGAGCATGACTTGGGGCCATATTAGTTTAATAGTTTAGTACACTTTTTTTATATGGAAATAATTTTTTTTAATATTCTTTTAATCAATAATCAATGCCCTTGGATGCATTCTACCGTAGATTATCATATCCCTCCATTCTCATTTGTAAGAAAAAACAAAACTGACGTACATTGAAAAAATAATTAAAAGTAGTTATTTCTCATGATTGATGCTTTCTCCTATTCCCATTATAAAATAATTTTAAAACGATATGTATGATCTTAACTTCACTTTTTCTCTTTTTTCAATTTATATGTCTTTTTAGAAGTTTAATGTAACATTTATGGACATTTTTCCTTTATACTCTTATTTACCAGTAATGCGAAAATATTTTAATGTATTAAATTAAGTATAAATTGAGTAATGTAGTCAATATCTTAAAAACTTTATTGCATTTCCAATCGTGCCAAAATTTTGAAAAATAAGGATTAATATTTTTATTGATGTTTTAAAAACTGAGCCGGAACAGCTGGACCATCGGTCGGAGTCGACAACGGCTTGGTTTTCATATAAAAGCTGTTTTCAGCGTTCAGCCATTTTAGACTGGCGAAAAGCCATTTTTTAACTAGAAACCGCTTTTAGGATGGAATCTGGAACGGATCTATAAGAACCAAACAGCTAAACTTGTATATGGAAATGAGTGTAGAAAAAACAAAAAAGAAATCTAGAAGGAGATAGATGAGGATCTTTCGTCATACCTTGCTTCAGCTCCTCTTTTCTCTACTTGTCTGTCCATTGTTTCTGTGTGTATTTCTTTGTTTGAAAGTGCAAGTTGAATGAAGGATACAGAGGATGAAGGTGAGAAGGCTTACTGTGAAAGCAAAGTGAGAAATAAAGAAGATGAAAATGAGAAAGCTGACGGCAAAGGAAATAAAGTGAAAAAGATGAGCGAGGGTTTTTATTTTTTAGACTAACAAGTAGGACTTGTGAATTGTTTGAATCAAGCAGTGTGAGGGAACGTCCTTCTGATTATTTGTCAGACACCACGTGATTGGGGTAAGGCCCATAAGCTAGGGCTAGAGCAACAATTTCACTAAGATTATTCAAATTTCATATAAATATTACATTAAGTTAATGATAAATGGTAAATGTTGGGTGGCCATCAGGAGCTAGAGGAGATTTTTCTTTATAATATAAAGATAATGTATTAACACAAAATGATTAAAAATAGTTTAGCACAATTTTTAAGAAAACTAAATTTATATACATCTGTATATATATATCATATTATTTTTGAGAGTTCAGAACATCATTCCCAATAAAGAAAAGACTTCTTAAGTATATTGTTACTTTCCAATTTTATAATTTTTCTTCATACAATTACATGATAACCTACTTGTGTGTGTGTATAAAAGTTTATGTGATAATTATTATACATTTTTAATGTTTTATTTTCATTATTCTTCATGTATTTATTATATTTATATTATTATATATGTATATAATATTCTTATTTTTATTTAATTATTATGTCACTGGTCTGACCGTTGATCCAACCGTTTGAACCGTGACATGTTAGCTTATCCGACTTGATGTCCGATCCGACTTTTAAAATATTGACTTTTACCCTTATTGCATGTGCGTAAAAAATAAACAGAGTAATTAGAATGTTAGATATTATATGACTCATTCGATCAGCAGAATGAAAGAAAACTTGCATCAATAAAATTCAGATATGATATTGTTAATCTAGGAATAGGAAAGATAAAATAACATGCATAAGATACTAGGTAGAGAAGAATCGATTCGGCTCTAATACCACATGTTGAAATAAATATAGAAATAATTCCTAAATACATAATATATAAACTCTAGAACTAAGAGTAACTACAAAAGACTTTATCAGTAGTACCTTTGGCCATAGTAACTCTAAAAGCTATACCTCACAACTTGATAACTGAAAAAGAGGAAAGGAGATTAGAAGAAAATAACTCGGGATTCTTCTAAAGGGAAGATGAATAGTTGTCACCTGTCAGGGAACCCTTAAGGAGAAAGCAAATATATTTCAATGTTACTACTCTAAGACTCGGCCTATGCTATTTATAACCTCTCATCAAGGCTTGTAATAGTTTACCATCCAAGCAGGTAACCCTAAATCAAATCTCTATCCAAGTTACATGCTGGCCACAATCAAGAGATATTTTATTCAAAACAATGATAAGATATTATCTAGATATAATCTATATTAAATAATAAAATATCTAACATCTTGAGGTAGATGGCATTATTTTGTTTGATTCTTAGAGAAGATGACTTGATCTCTTATTCTTGCAAATTCTCTGATGAATGGCGTGTTGTTGATAATTTGAATTGGTGAAGATGATGTCAATCAAAAAAGAAGAAGAAGAAGAAGAAGCTGTGAAGATGATGATTGTTGAGGCATGATTGATCTTCCACATCAGGAAAGACACAAGATTGTGCCGTTGTGCTGCGTTAATCTAGAATTAATTTGAAAGCCTAACAAAGAGTCACGTCAATTGTGATATTCTCTTTTTTTTTTAAAAAAAAATGCATCTAAGAAGAAAGAGATCACAGAGTGTGCAAAGCTCAAATATCGAGCATGCACATATTATATTAAAAGAGAATCATTTATTGCTTTTTTTCGTTTTCATTATTCATAACGTTTCTTAAGTAGTGCAATTCTATTACAAAGATTTGAATAATCTAGTGCAATTCTATTACAAAGATTTGAATAATCTAGTGCGAGTATTTATTGGATGGAATGGCTCTAAGAGGGTGAATCTTTTTTAATGTAAGTCCAAATTTTTCCTCCATGTCTATTTCATTAGGTTGGAGATCATCTGCTAGCTTCCAATTGTACTTGTGGATAAGAGAAGCTAACATCAAGTTGACTGATCTGAAAGCCAATGGCAATCCAGGACATATTCTTCTACCTCCTCCAAAAGGAATGAGTTGAAAATCATGACCCTTGAAATCTATTTCACTCTCCAAAAACCTTTCTGGAATGAACTGATTCGGGCCACACCATATGCTCGAGTCTCTTCCCATAGCCCAAACGTTTATAAGAATTTGTGCATTTTTTGGCACTGTAAAGCCACAAATCTCCGCATCTTCTAGTGCTTTGCGAGGTACTAACAATGGAACTGGTGGGTGCAAGCGAAGAGTTTCCTTCAACACTGCCCTTAAGAATGGCAACTTTGTGACATGTGATTCTTCTATTTTAATGTCTTCATCACCAATGACTTGTTGAAGCTCATTTCTGAGTTTTTCTAGTTTCTCAGGATTACGAAATAGCTCCGCCATAGCCCATTCCACGGTACTTGATGTTGTATCGGTCCCAGCAACCAACAAATCCTGTAGAATATTACTTGATGTTGTACCAGTGCAATATATATCAATTAACCTCATCAACAATTTAATATATTTTTTTGCCATGATAAAAAAATTAATATACACTTTTTTGGGAAGAAAATTTAATATACACAAGAAAAGCATAAAAATGAATTCTTTTTGTTATATTCGATTGATGAGATTGTGTGGATCATATCGTTTCATGTGGCTGACAATGCTCACAAAATATCACTTTTCACAACTAATAGTTTAGAACAATAATAAAGATTTCAAATGTAAAATAAATAAAAGTTAAGACCTTCTCTTTACAAATTTCTTTTTTTCTTTTTTTTTTTTATTTTGGATTGAGTCTCTTTACAAATCTCTAACTGGAATGGTTCGTTGACGGAATAGAAGCATTAATAATGAATGGGACAACTTTGCAAAATATCTATTGCCTGTTTATTTATAATAATTTCACAGAATTTTCTGTGAGGAATCATCATCAAATTTTAAATAGGTTAAATTACACATAACTCTCCTAAACTTTGGGCATATACAAAAAAAACCCTCAACCTTTAAAACTTCATAATGAAGTCAACTAAACTTTCAATAATAAACACCTTAAAATATATTTTCTGTTCGTATAACTACGTCAAGCCTTTTTCTTTTTCTTTTTTTCCTTTTTTTTTGTTGGCCAAAACTGTCTCAAACTGAGTTACATGCATGTATCTCCCTTAAATTTTAATTTATGTCTAGATAAATAATGAGCGAAATTATTAATAGGGAAGTTATCTGCATAAATGTAAAAGTATAGGGGATTCATTACAAAATTTCAAATCTTCAAGGAGGTTAGTTATATGACATAACGAAATTATCTATATATAACATGCATTAAAAGTAAGAATGAATTTTATCTGCATAGAATAATATTTCCATTGCATTTCATTGGTCGGTTGAGTATATGTGGACGAGACTCGAGAGATAATTGAGAAATATCTAGAGATAACACTTACCCCAAATAAATGCGCGATATCCAGTCGGCCCAATTGAGTTTTGTCGTCTTCCTTTTGACAGAGCAATGAACCTAACACATCTTTATGAACATCTGAGTCTGGCTCCATTTTAGAGGCTCCAATCAGTTCCATTCTCTCTCCAACAATATCTTCAAGAATCTTGAGCAACTTTCCAGAATACTTATCCATTCTCGAGCGTGCACCTAGTGGATCAAGTACACGAAGACATGGAAAAAAATCTGAAATATTAGGCCTCCCAGCTTCTTCCATCATGCCCCATACAAGATCTCTGAATTCTCGAGATGAATCAGAAGCAAAACGAGCAAGATCAATAGAGAAAAGAGTGCTAGTTAATGAATTAAGTACTGTCGTAAAGGCAAGTTCACCAATATCCAATGCTTCACTTTTTCTGCAACATTCATTTACATACTCTAACATTTCCTGCAACTTGCTTAAACGCAAATTCTGTGTAGAATCAAGTTGTTAAGAAGAGAATATTTTGGTGATACAGGCTCTTCTAAGAGTCTTCCATTGAAGTGAAGGATCTAAGAGCACAACAGAGACTTTGTGGTGGTCATGGGTTTGAAGTGTGTGAGGGACTGTTCGACCTGAAAAAGCTAAGTTATGTTTTTGGAGTGCTTCTTTGGCTGAGTCTGGAGAGGAAATAACTATGGTGGTTATGGAACCTAGTTTGATAGTCATAAGAGAGCCATAGGTTTTCGAGAGTTTTGAAAGAGATTGATGTGGGTTTTTGCCGATTTCTAAGATGTTTCCGATGATAGGAAAAGGAGGAGGACCAGGTGGGAGATTGGAAAATTTAGGGTTTTGGTTTTGGTGGAAGATGATCCAAAGGCATGAGAATAGGAAGGCAAGTATGAGCATAAGTGTTGAGTAGTCCATGACCTTGATTTCTCACTCCCGGTTGAAAGTATGCTAAATTTCTCTCTCTATATATAGGGGCCACGGGTATGTCCTCTTTTCCCTTTTTGTTTTATCAAAACAGTTGAGATTATTGAAAAAAAGAGCCGTCTAGCATTGTTTTACGAGATTTGTAATATTTATTATGTAATTTAGTTTTTATGGTTGTAATTTGTTTGGATTATGTTTTTGCATTGTAATTCATTATAAACGTTTAAACTAGAGTATAAACATATTAACTTAAATAATTTCAAAGTCTTTATGAAATTTTCTTTCTCTCTTAACATTGTATTCATCTTTTTCTGCAAAACGCCCAAACTACTAGATGGGTATTTGATGATATTGCTACGCTTGACTCTAACCTAACAATAATTTTCTTCCAACACATCGCTATAATTGTTTCGGGAATGTTCCAAGCTCTCGATTCTACAGTTAAAGATGAATCTTAAGAAAGTCAAGTGTAGAGGAGTATAAAAAAGGGAATTTAAATTAAAAATTAATATACTAGCTACAAGGAGCAAAGGATCAAACAAAAAGAGAAAAAGAAAGGAGTGAGGTTAGTGTAGCTACTAACTTTTCATCAAAAGGTGACATCTTTTTAGCCATCATTCACTTCTTGATAACCAAATCAACGATAGCCCATATATCATTGCGGTTGTCAATATCCTTAAGGAGTTCATAAGGCCGACCTGCCTAATATTAGGGACCAAGAATTGAGATCACTAACAATAAAGTATGGAGAACACTAAACAAAATACATTGGCGACAATAATATATATAAGTATTACTATAATTATGGTGCTAGCTATATTTCTTGAAAGTTAAGCTTCTTGCAGATTTAGTCTGAATTTTGATTATGATAACACCTTGATTTATGGATTAAATTATTATTATGATAACTAGAGATGGTAATATGGGTTTTAACCATGGGCCAAACACGCCCAACCCGGAAAAAAGAGCGATTTGGGTTCTGAAAAATTGGGACTATTTTGATGTGGTTCTTTTTGGCTTTGACTCATATGGGCCTAACTCATGGTGGGTTTGACTATTTTTATTTATTTTATTTTATTTTTAAAAAATCTGAGACTTCTCTGAGTGTATTGTGTAACCTAACACCATTAATATCAACTAATTACAGGGTTATTAAACCCGGACCGGACCGGCCGGTCCGGCCCGAGAACCGGCGAACCGGCCGGTAAACCGGTCCGGCCCGGGAACCGGCGAACCGGCCGGTAAACCTGTCCGGTTCCCGGTCCAGTCCGGGTTGGTATTTTTTAAAAAAAAAATTTTAAATTTTTCCTTTAGAATTTCATACTATAAGTCTAAAATTTTTAATTTCTCACCGGTTTGGTCCCGGTTTAGCTTCGGTTTGGTCCCGGTTTGACCCACTGACCCTTAACCCAGTACCCCGACTGGTTCAATGACCGGTCCGAGTTTTAATACCTTGACTAATTATTGATTTTATTGATTATTAATGATGGTTTTTGGATTTCTATTTATTTTGTAATGTGTGGACTTGTGATGAATGCTTAATTTGTAATGTTTCAAACTATGAATTTGATGTTTTATTATCACTTTATCATTTTGTAATGAATTTTTAATTTTTGTATGGTTTAGATTTGTAGAAAAAAAATGCAGTATAATGTTTTAAAACAAGTTTGAAAAATGCAATATGAAAAAAAATTAAAAAAATAGAAAAATAATATGGGTTGAGCGGGCTAACCCGCCAACCCAAAGATTATGGGTTGGGTTGACTAAATATCGACCCATATTGATATGGTTCTTTTTTGCGTGGACCCATATGGTTCCAATTATGATGGGTTAGCCCAAACTTGATGGTCCGGCTTATATTATTAGCTCTCATAACTCCTTGAATCATGAGGGCCAACTAATGATTTATGGATATAAAATATTGATGTTGACTTTTTAAGAGAGCAGTAAGTAATTATTATAGTCAAAAGAGGGTGATAAATATAGTTATTGATATTTATTTCACTGTCAAAGTATACGGAATACACTAACGACATTAATATAAACACAACTATTTTCTCAACAAATGGTTGCACAAGAAACGGTTTTTAACGGCGTTATTACAAGTATTATAGAAGATATAGACTTAAATATTAATTTGTTTTTAATTTGAAATACCAATCATAAAGCTAGTTAGAAATGAGATGCACACAAGAGATTTGCCATTCAAATACTTTTGGTATTAAAAATTGTTTTATTCATGTATGTAGAATTGATTAATTCTTAATATGGTTTAAAATTTATTAAAAAAGGCCCTATTCATTTTTTTTAACCTTTTTTTTACTTGTTTTAATGGATTTGATGATGAACTTGCTTGACCAAAATGATGTAAGATGCGTCCTGAGTAGAGCCAGGCCAAGCTCGTCGGGTCGGCCTATTTAGGCCCTCAATTTGTAAGAGCCGGGCTTAAGATTTTTACCTCAAACGTGAAAAAGAGCCTTAAAGGGTCATTTTTTTCTATTTTTTAAAATTATGTATATGATAATAATATTATTAATTTTTTATACTTTGTTAATGATGTTGTAAATATTTATTTGTTGTTGTCTTTTTTAGAATTAAGTTTCATAAGAATATCTTCCATTAAGAATCATAAAAATTAAAAACTCATAAAAAAGATTTCTTATTTCTTAAGTATTCTTACTAAATTTGTATTTTTTGACTTATTTTCTAGTAATTTGTTTGTTCATATCTTATATTGTTTATTTTGTTGACTACTTACGTTTTTCAAGACATGTTTATAAGAAGTATTTTAATTTTGTTAAGTCTTCTCATTAATTATTTGTAACTATAATTTGTGGACAATAGTTTAACCTTGATTATGACTTAATGATAATGTTTGTTTGTTGCATGGTGCATTTCATTTACACCTTAATGTTGTCACTTGTCAATATTTGTGTTAAATTAGGACTCTTATTGTTGTAATTTGTTTCTTTAAAAAATGACCGGCCATTTTAAGCCCTAACTCATAAAGGGTGTAACCCCCTCACCGTAATTACATCCGAATTACGAAATTTAAGTGAATTAGAGACCAATAAGATAAAATCATAATTTATAATCCCGCATCCAAGAGATGGGGCATTTCAAAATCGATTTCAAAACGTAGTTAACTCTTGTCTCACATTCACGTGCGGATATAACTACCAGAGAAATCAGAGTACATAATAAATATCAAAGTGCGGAAACCAAAATCCCGGCAAACCCCGGGTTAATACATATAACTTGGGTTTAATATTTCCCAACAACGGGGATTACATATCCAGTTATTCACATTTACATCTATATACATTCGGTATTACCGAAACCAAAATAAGGATAACCAACTACCACTAAGATCTCGGAGTAAGCCTAACTACTCCTGGTTGTCCGCTTCCCTTTCGAGCCACTCGCCCTTTCTGAAAAGGTTATTCATATGGAAGGGGTGAGATTCTAAAGAATCCCAGTAGTAACAACAATTTTATACCACATGCAATCACAGAATATGCACACCAATCATCTCATACAGCAACACAAGTCACTCCACCCTCATCCCCTTTTACCGCCGGGAAGGCATACGACCTTAACCCGAACCGTTGTTAGCGACTCAGGGACTATTGGCGTGGCAGTGCATACAAATAGCCACACGGCTCACATATAGCCTTTCGGCTTTCACAAATGGCCCGTCGGCCTTCACAAATAGCCTTTCGGCTCACAACTAGCCTTTTGGCCCACATATACACATATATCACACCCTAACCTCATCCCCTTTTACCGCCGGGAAGGCATACGACCTTCACCCGAACCGTTGTTAGCGACTCAGGGACTATTGGCATAGCGGTGCTTCCACAGTTTTCACAAAACTTGCAGCATACGATTTTCATTTCAAAACAATGACATAATATACATACAATGTATCACACAAGGTATAAAGAAAGAGTCACTACCTGTATCCTTCCCGACTGGCTCTGGCACCTTAGCCTCACGAGGACGACAGATGTCAAATCCTATATCAATTAGGGACAACCAATCAATCTCTTATCCATATGTATATTTCAATAATTCTCTAAGTTGGTTATCATTTAGGACTCTTTAGGTGACTATTAGAGGCCTAAACATATGCCTAAAGGGTTGGAAGACACTACCCAAAAGACCCCTTACTCGAAGGCAAAACACTCATTTTTGATCATCTCACTCGAGCACAGATGCTCTCACTCGAGCACGAGTACGGACATCACTCGAGCACAACAGAAAGTGAGACTGCGAGTGAGCACCCGAGAGCACACACACAGCTCTCCAAGCACAGGATCACTCGAGCACAGCCATTTGCACTCGAGCACACACCTCAAACCCGCGAGTGAGAAAGCACACTCGTGCAACTTTCCCGCGAGCATCAACCCAAGAGCAACAACTCACACCAGAAGCACAAGCTCACTCGAGCACGATCCTCAGTGCTCGAGTGAAACGGCTATGCTCGTGAGTGTCAAAGCACACTCTTGGCATCAACCAGCGAGTGAGGACCCGAAAGCAACCTCAACTCCGGACTCGCACCTTCACTCGAGCAGAACCATGCTCACTCGAGCATGTTCTTCGCTCACTCGAGCACAAGGCGATGCTCGTGAGCACAACCCATAAAACCCAGATAACTGGAAGCACAACAGGGAAAAACTTGCATATCACTCGAGCACGTTCTACCTCTGCTCGAGTGATGTGTATCAGAGACCAAAACGCAGCCAAAAACCAGAAAACACCAGATGGTCAATTCCTTCCCCAAAGGTTCCCCAAACTCAACCAAAAGCTCACACACACTTGGCACTATCTAGGGAACATATTGGTCACTTCATAAACACTCTAAAAACCCATTTGACCACAATCAATCACTAAGGTCTCAATGACACACCATATCCAAATTCCCTTAACACATTTTTATCATTCCAAATCTTATCCAACAATCCAATAACTCTACAATAACTCATTTTTAACATTAAACACTATGAAACTCCTAAAATCCACATTTGGTGCAAATTAGGGCAAATTTCCAGATTTGACTAAACTTAGCCAAAAATCATAAACAATATATCAAAACACCATAAATGCCTACCTCTTCTCTTTGCCCAATTCAGAACCTTGATTCCTCAACTTCCAATTTCGAATCAATGTCCCAAACAACACTATTCAAGACTCTACAACCACCACAATGTAGCTCTCAATGAGATGCATATTTTTAGAGAAGAGGATTGGAGCAAAGGAGGATTACAACTTACCAAGATTCAAGCTTTTCTCTTTTCCTTTTCCTTGCTTCAGCGAAACCATGGAGGAAGAGAGAGAAAATGAAGTGGAGGAGATGATGATGATGATGAAGATGTCACTCACCCTCCACACACACACACTCAACCGAACCAAGAGAGAGAAGAGGGAAAAAAGTGAGGTTTTGTCTTCTTGTGGCCTCATCTAACCACTACCACAATGCCACATGTCCACATCTCAAGCACTCCCTCAAAAGCTCACATAACCGCAAAGCACAGGATTCCAACCCATTATCAATGAATCTCAACCCTTGATCTTAAATACCACACATATTATTCCAAACTTCACATTACATTAATCCCAAAAGTGCTTAATTACACTAATTACAATGATTATCAGAGCCATTAGCCCTAATCACAAATCGGGATATTACAAAGGGCAGTCAGCCCTGTAGGAATGAGCTGGCCCTTTTTACTAGCTCTAAGGTCCACGAGAGTGTGACTGGACCAGAGCTCCAAACTATTCCAATATGGTGGGCCCGCCTTCACTTTACCACTCCGCTTATAATATGTAGTTTTCTGGAAGCAGATCCTCTCATTATCTAATTTTCTCATCATCCCTCATGAGTCCATCTGAATTGTTGATTGAGAAGAGATGCCATCTAGACCGTTGATTGGGAAGATGAGAGAAAAGTTGAAGGACTGATAACTTGATGATATGACTCATTTTTTATCTTTCAGATTATTTGGACGGACATGATTTAGAGATTATGAGAGATGATGAGAAAAAGGATAATGAGAGAAACCGGACCCGTAGTTTTCCTAATGTTTGCATTTAATATAAACACCTGATAATACCACCAACGAGCAGGGCACGGATCTGATAAGCGTTGAAGAAATCTGATGAGTTGTTCCCGTTTGTGAGGCACCATTTAAGTGCAATTTATGAGGCTGAAAACGAAATTAAACCTACATTTTGTCTTTTCTGTCCTGCTTGCCAAAACTAATGAGAAGAATGATCGAGCAATAGATTTTTAGTTGGCTTTTCTCATCTCAATATCTCATAACTAATTGTACCATTTTTATGTCCAAACTATTCGTTTATAAATGGCTCTTCCATGATCCAATGATCATAATCCATCTTTCATCCTTCCCTAGATTCAGATTTCGCCCCATCTTGTACTTGAGATAGACAAGAAATTATTTTCCCAAAGCTTCATTATCTTGCTAAACTCTTATTCTCCCAATAATTTGAGATTAATCTTCCATAATTACTTTTTGAAGATTACTTAATCATATGACCAATGTAAGACCATCAGAAATTCATATTTATAAGGGAGTAAGTCCCAAATTTTTTCCTTAGATATACATTTTATCTCAAGTATTTTCATTTATTTTCCAATAATTTGCGCTATTTTTAGGTAAAATCTCATAAAGTGTTCTTTAACCCAAAATTTCCTTTGAAACCATTTTTATAAATTCACATTAACCATAAAATGATTTTTCCCTTATTTTGTTTTCAATTATTTGAGGCCTATGGTATTTTTCATATTTAAATTGGCTAATGATCCTTTACTTAACCAAAATTCTAATAATTATTTATAATTTCTTTCTGTGGTAATTTCTTCCTTTATGCCTCAATTTTTCACAAAATTCGGGGCAAAATTTTTAAAATTGCCCTTATGTACCCGTAAATTTGAAAATTTCAATTTTACTCCAACTTGAGAAGGTATTAATATAGTATGACCTTGGTGTGTCTATAATTTTATTCGGCCTTCAGCTAAAAAGTGATTAGCCTTTACTGAAAAAGGCCGGATGTTACAACACTCCTTAATTTTATTTGGCCTTCAGCTAAAAAATGGTTTTGGTTTCCAAGGAAGAAGATGACAATCAAAAGGCATGACAAAAGAAAGTTATAGTAGTAGCATAAGTGTTGAGTTGTCCATGGCCCAGCGCTTTCGTTCGCTAGCTGTGTCTGATGAATCAAAACTTACGGCTATTAACTATAGATCCTTTTGCAATAGTATTAGGTGCAAGCGATATCTTAAACAGATAAATTAAAGTTAGAGATCTACAGATATTTTTACCATGCATTGCCACATGTGACTTATATGGTTGTCAGTTGGCGAGAATGATTCAAATTTAGACTTCATTATGGTATATTTTCTTTACCTATAGGTCAAGATTCACCGATGGTTCCGTAAATGAAACTCCATCAAGATCCTTTTAATAAGATTCAGTTAACCAAATTACTTAGTTTAAGAAACTTGTTAAATTTAGTTCAAAGTAATAAATATATAAGAAATATGCTTTTTTTTTTCTTCTAAAGATGCCTTTAATATTCAAACAACCCCAAAATGGATCTTAAAAAAAGGATCGGATCAATTCAAAAATTTAGATATTATAAAAATGATGGAAGGGAGTAGTTGGATAGTTAATTGGCAATGACAATGATTGAATTTAGGAGACTAAAATTTGTTAAATGCAATAAATGTGCAAAAATTTTATTTTTGGAAATATACCTTTATTTTAAAGAAAATAAGGGGCTATTTGATTTTATTTTTAAAAACTGTTTTTTTCAAAAAAAAAAAAAAAACAAAACAAAACCTCTTTGATAAACTGTTTTCCAAAAACAGCTTTTAAAAACTAAAAAACAAAAATTTTTTTAAAAAACCAAAAAAAAATCATTTTTTATTGTTTTCTTGTTTTTGTTTTCCTATTTTTTATTTTTTGAGGCCGGCATTTATCCACTATCGACACTATAATACTAGTGACGACCACCGCCACGTCACCAGCAACGACAGCATCGCTGCGTTACTTCAAAATCAGATTCTTTTAAACAACTATCCAAACAATTTTTTGTTTTTAATTTTTAAAACTTGTTTCCAAAATCTGTTTTATAAAAATGTTTCTAAGAAAGAAAACAAAGAATAGAATGAAACAGCCTTAAGTCTGAGAGAGAATAAGGGCCCGTTTGGTACATTGGAATTGATTTTTATGGAAATGGAAATGGATTTGGAGATGGATATGGAAATGGATATGGAGATGCAAATAAGATTTAAAGTTCGTTTGGTATGTTATGGAAATGAGACATGATTTTTAAACAAAAGACCAAAATGCCCATCTATTTTTTTTAAATAAAAAATCCTTTATACTTCTCTTCCATGTAACTTTCGACCACCACCAAGATTTACATCATACCTCCGGCAATCAAAACCATGAACAGATCAAAGAATCAACAATCAAATCTATGGAGCAATAACCAAGTATTCTTACGAAGTTTGTATTTTTTGACTTATTTTTTAGTAATTATTTTGTTCATATCTTGTGTTGTTTATTTTGTTGACTACTTACGCTTTTCAAGACATGTTTATAAGAAGTATTTTTAATTTTGTTAAGTCTTCTCATTAATTATTTGTAACTGTGATTTGTGGACAATAGTTTACCATTGATTATGACTTAATGATTATGTTTTTTTGTTGCATGGTGTGTTTCATTTACACCTTAATGTTGTCACTTGTAAATATTTATGTGTTAAATTAGGCCTCTTATTATTGTAATTTGTTTCTTTAAAAAATAGCCGATCATTTTACGCCCTAACTCGTGAAGGGCAGTCAGCCCTGTAGGAATGGGCCGGCCTTTCTACTGGCTCTAGGGTCCATGAGAGTGTGACCGGACCAAAGCTCCAAACTATTCCAATATGGTGGGCCCGCCTTCCCTTTACCACTCCGCTTATAATATGTAGTTTTTCTAATGTTTGCATTTAATATAAACACCTGATAATACCACCAACGAGCAGGGCACGGATCTGATAAGCGTTGAAGAAATCTGAAGAGTTGTTCCCGTTTGCGAGGCACCATTTAAGTGCAATTTATGAGGCTGAAAACGAAATTAAACCTACATTTTGTATTTTCTGTCCTGCTTGCCAAAACTAATGAGAAGAATGATCGAGAAATAGATTTTTAGTTGGCTTTTCTCATCTCAATATCTCATAACTAATTGTATCATTTTTATGTCCAAACTATTCGTTTATAAATGGCTCTTCCATGATCCAATGATCATAATCCATCTTTCATCCTTCCCTAGATTCAGATTTCGCCCCATCTTGTACTTGAGATAGACAAGAAATTATTTTCCCAAAGCTTCATTATCTTGCTAAACTCTTATTCTCCCAATAATTTGAGATTAATCTTCCATAATTACTTTTTGAAGATTCCTTAATCATATGATCAATGTAAGACCATCAGAAATTCATATTTATTAGGGAGTAAGTCCCAAATTTTTTCCTTAGATATACATTTTATCTCTAAGTATTTTCATTTATTTTCGAATAATTTGCGCTATTTTTAGGTAAAATCTCATAAAGTGTTCTTTAACCCAAAATTTCCTATGAAACCATTTTTATAAATTCACATTAACCATAAAATGATTTTTCCCTTATTTTGTTTTCAATTATTTGAGGCCTATGGTATTTTTCATAATTAAATTGGCTAATGATCCTTTACTTAACCAAAATTCTAATAATTATTTATAATTTCTTTCTGTGGTAATTTCTTCCTTTATGCCTCAATTTTTCACAAAATTCGGGGCAAAATTTTTAAAATTGCCCTTATGGACCCGTAAATTTTAAAATTTCAATTTTACTCCAACTTGAGAAGGTATTAATATAGTATCACCTTGGTGTGTCTATAATTTTATTCGGCCTTCAGCTAAAAAGTGATTAGCCTTTACTGAAAAAGGCCGGATGTTACAACACTCCTTAATTTTATTTGGCCTTCAGCTAAAAAGTGGTTTTGGTTTCCAAGGAAGAAGATGACAATCAAAAGGCATGACAAAAGAAAGGTATAGTAGTAGCATAAGTGTTGAGTTGTCCATGGCCCAGCGCTTTCGTTCGCTAGCTGTGTCTGATGAATCAAAACTTACGGCTATTAACTATAGATCCTTTTGCAATAGTATTAGGTGCAAGATATCTTAAACAGATAAATTAAAGTTAGAGATCTACAGATATTTTTACCATGCATTGCCACATGTGACTTATATGGTTGTCAGTTGGCGAGAATGATTCAAATTTAGACTTCATTATGGTATATTTTCTTTACCTATAGGTCAAGATTCACCGATGGTTCCGTAAATGAAACTCCATCAAGATCCTTTTAATAAGATTCAGTAAACCAAATTACTTAGTTTAAGAAACTTGTTAAATTTAGTTCAAAGTAATAAATATATAAGAAATATGCTTTTTTTTTTCTAAAGATGCCTTTAATATTCAAACAACCCCAAAATGGATATTAAAAGAAAGATCGGATCAATTCAAAAATTTAGATATTATAAAAATGATGGAAGGGAGTAGTTGGATAGTTAATTGGCAATGACAATGATTGAATTTGGGAGACTAAAATTTGTTAAATGCAATAAATGTGCAAAAATTTTATTTTTGGAAATATACCTTTATTTTAAAGAAAGTAAGGGGCTATTTGATTTTATTTTTAAAAACTGTTTTTTTCACAAAAAAATAAAACAAAACCTCTTTGATAAACTGTTTTCCAAAAACAGCTTTTAAAAACAAAAAAACAAAAAATTTTTTAAAAAGCCAAAAAAAAAAATCATTTTTTATTGTTTTGTTGTTTTTGTTTTCCTATTTTTTATTTTTTGAGGCCGCCATTTATCCACTATTGACACTATACTACTAGTGACGACCACCGCCACGTCACCAGGTTAGCAACGACAGCATCGCTGCGTCACTTCAAAATCAGATTCTTTTAAACAACTATCCAAACAATTTTTTTTTTAAAAATTTTTAAAACTTGTTTCCAAAAATTGTTTTATAAAAATGTTTCTAAGAAAGAAAACAAAGAATAGAATCAAACAGCCTTAAGTCTGAGAGAGAAAAAGGGCCCGTTTGGTACATTGGAATTGATTTTGATGGAAATGGAGATGGATATGGAAATGGATATGGAGATGGAAATAAGATTTAAAGTTTGTTTGGTATGTCATCGAAATGAGACATGATTTTTAAACAAAAGACCAAAATGCCCATCCATTTTTTTTTAAATAAAAAAGCCTTTATACTTCTCTTCCATGTAACTTCCGACCACCACCAAGATTTACATCATACCTCTGGCAATCAAAACCATGAACAGATCAAAGAATCAACAATCAAATCTATGGAGCAATAACCAAGATATATTCAAGAACTAATTCAAAAACGAAGAAATCAGAAATAAACACATTCAAAAATAAAACATCATGAAGGGTGAAAGAGAACAGGGTCGCGAAAGGGTTGCTGCTATTTCCTTCAATGTCAGATCAAAGAACAAGATGACGCACTTCGTGGCTGGATATACGAGGGTGAAAGAGAGAGTCAGATCGTAGAAGGATTTCCAAAATAACCTTTAGCGTCATCGCTTGGGACTCCGTCAGTGATGAGTTGAACCAAAGTGAGAGAAAATGGAGAGATCGAAACATATGAGCAAGTTCGAAATATATCAGAAAGTAGAGTATCCAATTCAGACGAAGGAGAAGAGGCGGCGAGGTCGTTGTCGCATGAGAAGGAGCATAGTGGAGTTGCCTCTTCAGATAGTGGTGGGTGGGCGTCTCGAACGATGTTGTAGGTGACAATGGCTGGTGTAGGACTCACCGGCAGTGGGGTGGGCATATTGTCGTGGTCGGCAAGAAGGAAGGGGTCGCAGTCGTCGTTGCCGTCGCAGGCGAAAGAGCAAAGGTCACTGTCTTCATAGGTGAAAGAGGAAAAAGTTTTCCGTCATCGACAATGAAAGAAAAATGCAACATGAAAAAAAAATAAAAAAAAAATAATATAGGTTGAGCGGGCTAACCCACAAATCCAAAGATTATGGGTTGGGTTGACTAAATGTCAACCCATATTGATGTGGTTCTTTTTGGCCTAGACTTATAAGGTCCCAACCTATGATGGGTTAGCCCAAACTTAGTGGTCCGGCCCAAATTATTGGCTCTAACAACTCCTTGAATCACGGGGGGCAACTAATAATTTATGGATATAAAATATAAAATAATGATGTTGACTTTCTAAGAGAGCAGTAAGTAATTATTATAGTCAAAAGAGGGTGATAAATATAAATATTGATATTTATTTCACTATCAAAGTATACGGAATACACTAACGACATTAATATAAACACAACTATTTTCTCAAAAAATGGTTGCTCAAGAAACGGTTTTTAACGGCGTTATTACAAGTATTATAGAAGATATAGACTTAAATATTAATTTGTTTTTAATTTGAAATACCAATCATAAAGCTCGTTAGAAATGAGATGCACACAAGAGATTTGCCATTCAAATACTTTTGGTATTAAAAATTGTTTTATTCATGTATGTAAAATTGATTAATTCTTAATATGGTTTAAAATTTATTGAAAAAGGCCCTATTCATTTTTTTAACTTTTTTTTACTTGTTTTAATGGATTTGATGATGAACTTGCTTGACCAAAATGATGTAAGATGCGTCCTGAGTAGAGCCGAGCCAAGCTTGTCGGGTCGGCCTATTTAGGCCCTCAATTTGTAAGAGCTGGGCTTAAGATTTTTACTTCAAAAGTGAAAAAGAGCCTAAAAGGGTCATTTTTTTTTAAAATTATGTATATGATAATAATATTATTAATTTTTTATACTTTGTTAATGATGTTGTAAATATTTATTTGCTTTTGTCTTTTTAATAATTAAGTTTCATAAGAATATCTTCCATTAAGAATCATAAAAATTAAAAACTCATAAAAAAGATGTCTTATTTCTCAAGTATTCTTACTAAATTTGTATTTTTTGACTTATTTTCTAGTAATGTTTTTGTTCATATCTTGTGTTGTTTACTTTGTTGACTACTTACGCTTTTCAAGATATATTTATAAGAAGTATTTTTAATTTTGTTAAGTCTTCTCATTAATTATTTGTAACTGTAATTTGTGGACAATAGTTTACCATTGATTATCACTTAATGATTATATTTGTTTGTTGCATGGTGCATTTCATTTACACCTTAATGTTATCAATATTTATATATCAAATTAGGACTTTTATTATTATAATTTGTTTCTTTAAAAAATGACCGGCCATTTTAGGCCCTAACTTGTGAAGGGCAATCAGCCCTGTAGGAATGAGCCGGCCCTTTTTACTAGCTCTAAGGTCCATGAGAGTGTGACTGGACCAGAGCTCCCAACTATTCCAATATGGTGGGCCCGCCTTCACTTTACCACTCCCCTTATAATATGTAGTTTAATTTTTCTAATGTTTGCATTTAATATAAACACCTTATAATACCACCAACGAGCAGGGCACGGATCTGAAAACCGTTGAAGAAATCTGATGAGTTGTTCCCGTTTGTGAGGCACCATTTAAGTGCAATTTTTGAGGCTGAAAACGAAATTAAACCTACATTTTGTCTTTTCTGTCCTGCTTGCCAAAACTAATGAGAAGAATGATCGAGAAATAGATTTTTAGTTGGCTTTTCTCATCTCAATATCTCATAACTAATTGTATCATTTTTATGTCCAAACTATTTGTTTATAAATGGCTCTTCCATGATCCAATGATCATAATCCATCTTTCATCCTTCCCTAGATTCAGATTTCGCCCCATCTTGTACTTGAGATAGACAAGAAATTATTTTCCCAAAGCTTCATTATCTTGCTAAACTCTTATTCTCACAATAATTTGAGATTAATCTTCCATAATTACTTTTTGAAGATTCCTTAATCATATGATCAATGTAAGACCATCAGAAATTCATATTTATTAGGGAGTAAGTCCCAAATTTTTTCCTTAGATATACATTTTATCTCTAAGTATTTTCATTTATTTTCGAATAATTTGCGCTATTTTTAGGTAAAATCTCATAAAGTGTTCTTTAACCCAAAATTTCCTATGAAACCATTTTTATAAATTCACATTAACCATAAAATGATTTTTCCCTTATTTTGTTTTCAATTATTTGAGGCCTATGGTATTTTTCATAATTAAATTGGCTAATGATCCTTTACTTAACCAAAATTCTAATAATTATTTATAATTTCTTTCTGTGGTAATTTCTTCCTTTATGCCTCAATTTTTCACAAAATTCGGGGCAAAATTTTTAAAATTGCCCTTATGTACCCGTAAATTTTCTATTTTTAATTTCACTCCAACTTGAGAAGGTATTAATATAGTATCACCTTGGTGTGTCTATAATTTTATTTGGCCTTCAGCTAAAAAGTGATTAGCCTTTACTCAAAAAGGCCGGATGTTACAACATTCCTTAATTTTATTTGGCCTTCAGCTAAAAAGTGGTTTTGGTTTCCAAGGAAGAAGATGACAATCAAAAGGCATGACAAAAGAAAGGTATTGTAGTGGCATAAGTGTTGAGTTGTCCATGGCCCAGCGCTTTCGTTCGCTAGTCTGTGTCTGATGAATCAAAACTTACGGCTATTAACTATAGATAAATGTATGCTGCATAAATGTAATAATTAAGGTAGTACATACTTGCAGTGGGGGAGCCATCGATGAACACTATGAAATTGTACAAGATATTTCTTAGTCATTTACTTGTTTGCTCCCATGTGTATTTGTCCTTCCTTTTGTTTTTTTTTTTTTTGTGTTTTTTGAAATTGAGATGTTTGTAAAATTTATCAAAAATTAATATATATATATATATATATATATATATATATATATATATATATCATGAAATCAAAATCATTATCACTGTGTTTTTGACAAATATTATTACATGCTATAATCATCATTTTCAATCAATATATCATTATAATTAGAAACGATATAATTAGACGCCCAGGAGATACTTTTGCAACAGTATTAGGTGCAAGATATTTTAAACAGACAAATTAAAGTTAGAGATCTACAGATATTGTTACTATGCATTGCCACATGTGACTTATTTGGTTGTCAGTTGGCGAGAATGATTCAAATTTAGTCTTCATTATGGTATATTTTCTTTACCTGTGAGATTCTTCCAAAAACATCACAATGGTTTTTCGCCTCTAAACTTTAATATTTTGGCATTAATGATAATAGTATAGTCATTTTAGAGGGAAAAAGTTGAAGTGACCCTATCATAAGGTTTTAGGTCTGCTTACTGATTAACATTATCTCTTCCCTCTATGATTGACTATTCACAAATCACATGAATAATATAGCTTGTATTGAGCTCCATCTCCATCATAGTTTTTTTTTTTTAAAGTTCTCTAAACAACGGTAACAACAAGAAGTAGCCTTATCCTACTAGATGATGGTCAGCTATATGAATCCCATGACATCATTGTATTCTATCAATAATCAAATCTTGAGTTAAATTGTTAATTAAGATATCCCTCTTAATAACTTCATTAAGCATTCACTTCAGTTTTCCTCTACATACCTTTTTTCTGAGAACTCTATACTACTTAAACTACCCTTCTTATTGGCGCATCCTTTGGTCCTCTTTGCGCCATTTTCTCCTTCATAGATGTTACCCCAACTCTTCCTCATGTGTGTTTATTACAAAACTTATCTTTTCTTATATGGTCCCACATTTATTTCAATATCCTTATTTCAGCCACCCCAATTTATTATCAGGTTGTCCTTTTAAAATCCAACATTTACTACCATATGGTATTGTTGGTCTTGTAGTAGAACCCTAAGTTCTCACACCAAAACGTTGATTACCATATCACATAAAATATATTTGAACAATTGTACGAGCACATTTTGTGTTTGGAACAAGCATACGGTTAAACAACCCCAAAATGAATCTTATAAAAAGGATCGGATCAATTCAAAAATTTAGATATTATAAAAATGATGGAAGGGAGTAGTTGGATAGTTAATTGGCAATAACAATGATTGAATTTGGGAGACTAAAATTTGTTAAATGAAATAAATGTGTAAAAGGTTTATTTCTGGAAATATACCTTTATTTTAAAGAATGTAAGGGGCTATTTGATTTTGTTTTTAAAAACTATTTTTTTTAAAACAATAAAAAAAAAAAGTCTGTTTGATAAACTGTTTTCCAAAAATAGTTTTTAAAAATAAAAAAACAAAAAATTGTTTTTAAAAACCAAAATCATTTTTTATTGTTTTATTGTGTTTTTTTCCTATTTTTTATTTTTTGAGGCCACCATTTATCCACTATCGACACTATAATACTAGTGACAACCACCGCCACGTCACCAGCAGCGATAGCATCAATGCGTCACTTCAAAATCAGATTCTTTTAAACAGCAATCCAAACAATTTTTTTAAAATTTCTAAAACTTGTTTCCAAAAACTGTTTTATAAAACTGTTTCTAAGAACCAAAAACAAAGAATAGAATCAAATAGCCCTAAGTCTGAGAGAGAATAAGGAGAGCGGGAGCGGGTGCGGCACGAGGTGTTTAATCTACCTTTCTTATTGCCCTCTATGCCCCACATCCCAGCTGTTTATCTCATCCACTAGTTAAAAACATTTCATTAATCAAAACAACAAAGTTTTGAGTTAGAAAATATTAATAGTTTATTCAATATTTTCAACCTTAATCATTCAAGATGTTTACCTTAATTCCTCTTCCTCTTCACCAAAATTTTTCTTCAACGCCAAACCACCTCTGTTTGAAGTTAGGAAGGAGCTTGTTGAAGCAAACAATGAGGCATGGTGTAACACCCTGTTTTTATTCGCCAATATGCCTTGTAATTATTTATGGCATTCAATGGAATAAAATGATGGATTCTAGTGTATTTGGAATGACAAAAATAATCTTAGTTGAGGTTATTTTTGAATTGGGCTAGAAATAAGACATAAAGTCAATTTTTGTTTTCCCAAAAGTCGATTTTTAAAGCCCAAAATGGAGAATAAAATAGTACAATATTTGGCCAAAGAAGAAAGTGAAGGAAGAAGCCACAATTAAATGCAAAAATGTAAGGACAAAATTGTAATTTTCCAATAAAACACAAAATTAATTATTTTCCCAATTAATTGAAGCCAATTTCAGTTAATTAAGGAAAATAAAGGGGAAAATATATATTTTGAGAAAAATATGCAATTTTGGAGCATTCTTGGCCAAGTAAAATCAAGTTTTAAAAGTCAAAAAGTATAATATACTTGATTATTAATTAAATAAGGGAATTATGGAAAATGCAAGAAGTGAATATTATTTCCCTTTCCTTTTGTCATTTTCATCCAAATGGGGGAAAATATGAGGAAATATATTTACTTGGAAGCTAGCTATGCCATGTGTCATCATCTTGAACCAAGTAAAAAGATGAAGAAGCAAAAAGGTAAATCACATGGTAATTTGGCATTAAACTATATTATTTCACAAGAGGATATTTTTAAAACATCATCATCTCCTTTTATTAGCTCTCATTTTTGTCCAACTAGAGAAAATAGAGAGAGAAAGTGAGCTTGAAGAAAGTGAGAGCCAAGAGAGAAGCAAGAGGCAAAAACAAGGTAAGTGCTTATGATTTCAAGTGTTTTTGCTTCTAAAATCATGGAAAAGCTTCTCTAATCTCTATTTCCTCTTGAAAATCATGTTTAGCAAGCAAAAAATCCAAGAGATAGAGAGAGAGGGACAATGCCTAGAGAGAGAAAGTTGAGAAATAAAGAGGCAATCTCAAGAACTTTGATCCTCTTGGTTAATATGTTGTTATTATGGTTGGCTTGATTTGTGGTTGTTTTGGTAAATTTGGGATGATGAAACCCTAAGGGGTTATGTTGCCCAAATTTCCACAAATCATGTTCAAATGGTATTTAAATGGTTAATCATGTGATAAGGAGTGAAAATGAAGGAACTTTAAGGGTTAAATCAAGAAAACCAAACTTTCCCTTTTCTTTATGCATGTTTCGGCAAACATTGAAACTAGGGGAAGGAGTTGGAATTTCATCAATTTGATGGTTCCATTGTATTTAGAAGGGAAAATTGTGAAGGGTATATGTGATTGTACAGTGTGAAAAGCCTTAGAATGTGAAATGACAAAATGAGCCCTAAAACCCTAAATAGGGGCTACCATGTGCAAATTTGTCTTTTGGTAGTGAATTTGGCAATTCTGTGATAAAAAAGGATTCTACATGCAAAACTATGTAGGATTAGGTTGGGTCATAATTTTTGGAAAAGTAGAGTTGGACCGGGTACAGAGGGGCTTGGACCGAGTCCCTTGGGGCATTTTGGTCATTTTGCAATATTAAGCTAAGATAACCAACAAAAAGAGTTTGAAAGAGTCTAGAGTAGTACATGAATAAGTATTCACTCGAATCTTGTAAAACTTGGAATTTTAGGACCGGACAGTTACCTCGAGCCAGAACAAAATTCAGGAACTATTTCTAAGCTGAAAAGGGACTTAAGGTAGTAACTCTATCTTTCATACACCATGTAAACTTGTATATGCTTTGTGTGTACCATCTTATGTATTGTAATATCCCAACTTTTTGATTATGGGCTAATCATGATTATTGTGGATAATTATGCATTTAATTGGAATAATTATGTGTTTTATGGCAATATTAATTAATATGTCATAATTAGTAAAAAAATTGGAAGAATGGAAATATTGGCTATAAGTTGGTAATTAATGGGGAAATTAATGACTAACTAAGTGGAAATGAGAAGTGTGAGTAAAATGGCTAATGGAAGGATTAAAATGATTAAATTGGTTGTTACCTTATGAGAGCAAATTAAATTTTGCCATGTGTCAAGTGAAGAAGAAGAGAGAGGCTAGAGAAAAGTCAACCCCATTGTTTAGTTTTTTTTCTCTTTCTTCTCTTCTCTCTTGTTCGGCTGGCAGCATGGGGGAGGGTAGTATCATCATTTCTCATCTTCTCCCACACTCCATCTCTCTCTTCTCTTCCCCATTTCTGCACCATTGTTGCTCAAGAAAGAGAAAGGAAAAAGCTTATGATTGAGGTAAGTAAATGACCTCTAATGTCAAATTTCACTTCATTAATGTTGATCCTTGGAGTGAGAACTTTATTTTGATGTTTATAGTGTGCCTATTAGTTTTGATTTGTGCCTACACGAAATTTTGGAGGTTGGTGAATCAAGAAATCTCTTTGGCAAAGTGAAAGAGGTAAGTGAGACTAATTTATCTATCTAGGTTTTATGCCAAATGGTTTAGTTTGAAATTTTTGGAAATTTTGACCTTTAATCTGAAAATGATGACCACTGGGCTTTTGGTATGTTTTTAGCATAGTAATGGTATGTTGGGAATGTATATGGATATATAGGATTGATTGGGAATTGAAATGTTTAGTTTGGATGATTTTGGAATTTGGATGTTTATGTTGCCAAAAACCAAAGCATGATAATGGAGTAGGATTTTGGTAATTTTGATGATTCCATTGAATTCTTTGGATGTTTTTGTGTAGGAGTAGCTTTGGTAGAAGTTTTAGGTCCATTGGGATCAATTGGGCAAGTGTTAGGAAATATGGTCAATTTTGCTGTGTTTTCTGGTTTCTGATAGAATCACTCAAGTGATCTGGGGTTCACTCGAGTACAGGATGAATAACACTCGAGTAAGGATGAGTACCAGTGCGGTAGTACAAACTTCCTTTCTGCCCTCTGTGTTCTTGTTGCACTTCCGTGGTCAAAGGCAGGTGTTGCCTCACTTGCGAGTGTGGTGGGACATCACTCGAGTGAGCTTCCTATCACTCAAGTGCAGGTGTATGAGACACAGTGAACTCGCGTCTCGGGTTGTCACTCGCGTTCGTTTTCCAAAAGTGTGTCTTAGCACTCGCGAGTGCTAAGCCATCACTCGAGTGCTCTTGTCACTCGAGTGCTCTTGTGAAACCTTTTACAAATCTCTCACCAAGATACTCCCCCTTACGGCAAGTCTTACGAGCAGAGCAATCCCAAAGATCTTCCTCTCCTGCTTACTCATGCAAGTCTTACAAGCAGCAACGTTCTCTCCTGCTTACACCCCTGTAAGTCTTATGAGCAGCAACGTTCTCTACTGCTTGCACCTTGTAAGTCTTACGAGCAGGATGTCTTACTGCCAATTCTCTCTACAGCTTCTCCCGTAAGGAAATCAACCCTCTCAAGGTCCCTCTACCTTGAGATCAACTCAGAAATATATTTGAAGGTGTTTACAGACTCTCTCATAGAGTGGGTATAATACACACTGAAGTACAATACAAATAATCACACTCTCAATGATAAGTAAATAATCACACTCTCAATGATAAGTAATACAGAAACTGGAAAACAGAGAGTGTTTGGGTAGAATCAGAGGATTCACATTTCTATCATTTTTCTCGTAGTTGCTCGCTTTCTCTGTTTTTCTCCGTTTTTCATCGATGTTGAATGCTCTCTCATTTATAGTTGATGAATATGATGGCCATTGTGACTTTGTGAGCATTCGTCCGTTGGAGTCATTTTGACCGTTGAGCATATTTGAAAACGAGCTACTGTCCGTTGCAGAGTGGAGCGTTTTGTTGAACAGCAGGAAGATTCATTTTGAGCTGTAGTAACGTTGTGGAGCGGGATGAATATGTTTGAGTTTCCAGACAATCTCTCATGGTGGGTCAGTTGCTTGTCGTGGTAGGTAGCCGTCATTTGGTATGTAATGATGGAGTTCACTGTAATTGACTTTTATTTGAATCTGCAACCCGAACGTTTAATATCCTGTTTCACATTGCAAAATACTTAATCATTAATATGATGAAGTATTAGTCATGGGTATGTTGGATCATTGGTCAAAAGCTAAATTTCTGGCTTCTGGGACTCATCACGTTGAGTGAAAACTTTTCCATACTTGACCTCCGTTCTTGAAGATTCAATCCAAATATTTAATCTCCTATTTTACACTTGAAATATATGTTAGTTAATGTTTAGGAACAATAACAAGTAAAAACATAATGATTGTATAACATTTAACCACGTTTGGATTGATGGCTGTGAGGCTCTGAACTTCTACGTTGCTTCTGTCAGGACCTCACTCGAGTGCAATATGGCTCACTCGAGTGCAGTTGATAATTTCACGTTTTGACTTCTTCTCGGGCAAGCACTCGCTACACTTCACTTGCATCTGCTCGAGTGAATTCTCAACATCACTCGAGCACAACACGTCCTGCTCGAGTGCGTCTTTCGTTTTCACGTGCATGCTTCTTCTCGGGTTATCACTCTCATGTCAAAACTTGCATGTGCTCGAGTGAGAAATACTCCAATGCTCAAGCATGAATCCTAGTGCTCGAGTGTTACAGATTTCTTCACGTTTCAGCTGCTTCTGGACATCACTCGCACAACTTTTTCAGAGAGATAGTTTTTACACTTGCGGGTGATGTGGGGCCACTTTAGAAAACATTTGTTAATTTGATTCAAATGATGTATCATAAGAATGCTCTTGCCATATGCATTCCAATGCAAAAAGAATCAGCTCCAAACTCCTTGTATTCTGCAAGTTATGATCGAAAGAGTGTCTATTTCGCTAGTCTGCACAAGCATCAACTTCCAGAAGGCATAGCTCCTAGAATATACGTTCAAATTAGGCAAATTACCTATCCATGGAAAGCTATTTGAGTCTACTTTCATTTGGCACTGGGCTCATCTCAATCCGATGTGTAGTTTGTAAGTTACGTGCAAAATACCGAACCTGTCTTGAAAAGTGACGGTGATTTCAGTTTCATTTTCCATGAATCATATCACCTTCATTTGATCTTCTTTCAATGTGATCCTGGTGGCAATTTTACGTGTTGTGAGTCCTCTTTCATATGCCACCGGTTTCAGGTCAATCCAACGTGTGGTTTGAGAGATATGATAAAAATACCGGACCTCTGTCAGACTGAACGTAAAACAGAGTAGAACAGAGTGTTCACCTCGTGCTTGAGTGAATTCATCCGTGCTCGAGTGAGTTCTTCCTGTGCTCAAGTGAAACACCTCGTGCTCGAGCATAACACCTCTGGAACTGCCAAAACTCATATATAAGTCATCTTAGCTTCGTATTAACCTATTCCAACCATCATTTGATCATAGAAACCTTCGGTATCATCATAGAAACCTCCGGTATCATCATAGAAACCTCCAGTATCACTTCTAACAACTTGAATCTTGATATTCTTGATAGATCTTCCAAGTTCTTCATTCTTCAATATCTTTATTTTTTATTTTCCTCTTGATAATCATTCTTCATAATCCTAGTAGGCATCTCCTTGACTATCTTCAATTTATTTTCTTCTTCTTCCTCTTGTTCATTTTCATTAATTCAATCTTCTTCATTCTTTGCTTGACTAATCTACAAAATATGTAACATTAAATATAGTAGTTAGTCAAAGAAATACATTATATAAACTTTTTGCTCTTATCACTTCATATCTATATTTTTCATCATCAAAACTAATCATATCTAACATCAGTGAGAAATGTCAGTTTTGTATTCCAAAATAGGGATCTTTGGGGATAGTCTTTCATCCCCTTAGGGCTATTGTTAAAGGTATTCTTGCGTACTAAAAGAGCAATAATGATAACCAATTAAGTGTTAATAAGTTATTAAGAATTAGAATAGAGAAAAACTCTTCGTCATTGATTATAATTATAGGATATGGTATTTGCCCTACTCGGGAGTGACCAGTGCCAGAGCATGCACGGAAGGACTCAGGTAGTAACTCTTCTCTCATGTTATGTATGATGTTTTGGTATGCATGACTTGTCATTAAATTTGTGAACTATGTGTGCCATGGTCCATTACAGCGTGAGCCATTTAGGGAGTGACAGTGGTCATCTCTAGCTCGACCGTTGAACTGCCATTGTAATCAACATGGATCTTTATGAATCCGACCCGTGGGGCGGTGTTTGTGAATCCAACCATGGGTTGTGAGTTTATATCTTGCTTGTATGGCTTGTGTTATGAAATGCTTTATATGAATCTTAGCTGTGGTGAAATATATTGTGTGACATGTATGTGCAATGCAGCATGAGCAAGCATAAGGGTGACATGAGTCATATATGCCTTTGCCATTGTAGTTGCAATGTGTGTGTGATGATCTGCTTTCATGCCTTATTGTTGTGCATACTATGAGTGATTTGACACTACGAGGATTCCTTAGAATCTCACTCTCCCATAAAACAATTTTTAGATAGGGCCGAAGGATCTAAAGGAAGGCGGGTGATGAAGAGTGGATAGAGCTCATGGCTAGAAGTTTTATTTTGGAAACTTGGTTATCATTTTGTAAAACATTTGGATATATATTTTGTTGGGAATTACATGTACATATTGGATAGGATTTGTTTAATCCCCTTGTTATGGGAAACTCTTTGGGAATTTTTGCCTTGTAGAACCCTTTATTGATTAATGGAACCCGAGTGTGTCGGGAATTTACTGTGTACTCTGATATATATGACTGAAATCAACCTGTACAGGCCACTTGTATTAAAATGTGAATATGAGACCATCGTGAACAGGTTTTGTAAAGGTTTTTGAACCCCTGATTTTAGGAGAATTATATTTTGTTTAAGTCCCAAATCATTTATGGTCTCTAATTCAAACTTAATTACGTTTTTACAAACTAATCTTGGCCTATAGTGGAAGGGGGTTACATGTATAATGCACTCTTGAATTGGTATGGGAAAAACACAAGTACCGTCCAGGGGAAAAGCACCAATACCCTAACGGCCCAAAGGGGATCTAATTATGAGAATTTAGTATCAAGAGGGTACATTGCCCAGTTTGTGGTTGTAATTCTAGTTGAGGTATAGAAAGTTAGGGTCTAACAGTAGTTCATCCTGACTCGGGGTCTAACAATGGTTGGCCTTGAATATGTGTACATTCTGATATATATAATTATAGTATTATTATTCTATTGCATTATGTGGTACTTGGCATAATTATTTGTTGCATTTTAAATAAGTCAGTTCATATTGAATCTCACCCTTTTTTAAATTTAAACATATTCTAGCAGAAGCCAGCGGCTCTTGGGGCAAAACGGTTAATACCGGCAATTGAAGTGTCCGGATCAAGAAGGCGGAGCCATTGGTTATCGTTAGTTTATTTAGGTAGTTTTTGGAAGAAATTTGTATATATTTTCAAACCCTATGGAGAACTCCTGTATTGTAAACAAGTACTTCTTATCAATATATTTGTGCTATTTTCTGTATGCTTGTGAAACTATGCTTTTATCACTTTGGCAAGTATCAAAATGTTAAGGGGTTTGACACATGCCGTTAATAGTGAACCTGAAGTATAGGGGAGCAATAAGAAACACATGAGTGAGTGGGAAAATAGATGTGAGAGAATGTTTGAAAAATAATTAATGCAAAAATATAAAAAAAATTGATATATATATATATATGTATGTATGTATGTATGTATATAATCTATCACAAAACTTTTGAGACTATTTGCTCTTTACTTTGAGAATGATATATATATAATCTATCCCAAAAATTTTGAGACTATTTGCTCTTTGCTTTGAGAATGAACTCCACCCCCACACTATTACATAATTGCATATATACGACAGTTATTATCGACCATATATACATAACGGTTCCAAACCGCCATATTTGAAGGTGCTATATATGCTCAGCGTAGATAACTAACAGTTCCGAACTGTGATTTATTCAGTATCTCTTACAACGGTTCTAATATAATAACCGTTATGTATTGAGACTTGGTGAGGTCATTATATGTGTAATGATGGCATAATAAAAAAAAATGACCATTATATAACCAGTAATGATGGCATAATACATAACGGTCTCATGTAAACAACCATTATTTATTCAGTAACATAAATAATGTTTTTATGTAAGAACCACGAAGTTTAATAAAAATAAATAACATGCTCACATAAACAATCGTTATTTATTTAGTAACATAAATAATAATTTGTAAGTAATAACCATAAACTTTTATAATACATGATTATTTTTATGTAATAACAGTGATGTATTGATGTTAGACTCTTCCTGTGAGAGTTTCTAAGCTAGTTGGATTAGACTGTATATAATGGAACAGTACCTCCCACAACGAGTAGCCATGCAAATTGGGATGGATCAAGACATTCTATGCTTTGTGAGAAGAATCAATGGCAACTGTTGAACTATATATGTGATAATATAACTGTCAACTTATACCTTCTCTCTCTTCACATGAATTAAGCAAGGTAAACAAGGAGACAGAGTAAAGAATAATGAATATATCTATCAAAAAGGGTGCAAGAGTATGCAAACCTAAAGTGAAACTAGGTCAATTGAAGTTTGCATACTCTTGTTCCCTCTCTGATATGGATATTCATTCTTTTTCACCCTCTCCTTATTTGGTTGGCTTCAACATTTTGAAGACATGCAACATATAGGTAAACAGTTACATTATTATATATATGTATATAGGTTAGGGGTGCAATTAATTCTAGCCACAAAGCCTAGAAAATCTTGACCCATCCTAAATTGTATAGCTAAGAAACTCTCACATTGAAGAGTTTACGACTCATGGTCTAGAAAATAGAGGTAAATAGAGTGGCCATCATTGTTATATCCCTCAAGTGATGTATGCCAAAGATTATCATCATCACTCGAGTGCCACTCAAGTGATGATGGAGGTAGTGAAATAGGGATGAAGTATCACTACAATGTTCTTATCTAGATCAAGGAAAGAGAAGTGAATAGTAGCTTATCAATCTAATGCCTACTTGAGTGATATCAAATTTTGGGAGAAGATGAACTGTCAAGTATCACTCTAGTACCCACTCAGTGATTATCATCAGGAGAAAGCAGCAACCAGTAATGGCTTAAAACTAGAATACTTATAGCCTTTAATAAGGAAAACTAATCGGTTGCTTTATTTAGAACATATTGTTGAGTAATTGCAAGATTACTCAAGTAAGGTATTGTGTTTATAACCTTATTTGACTTCTGGTCAGCCTCACTCGAGTGATGGCAAAGTATGATCACTTAAGTGCCTACTCAAATGATGTTGAGGCCTATGTATTTATAACTTAGCAATAATATCATTTTCACATTGTCACATGAAGATTCACTCCCAGTGCTCTACTGAAACTTTTTCACCCAATCATTCTCAAGCTTATTCTGATCAAAACCCCTACAAAATTCATCCTAGATTAGTTCCTAAATCATCCTAGATCCTCAAAATTCTCACTCAATAGTTGCTAGGCTAACAAGCATCTTCTTGTGATTCTGAGTTTTGCTAGGCAATTCTGACCTTGGCTAGAGCAAAGACAACAACTAATGAGCTTGAGGAGTCTCCCCCATCGTAGGCTCTACCTCCTTTAAAGAAATCCAAATCTAAGAGCATGAAGCATCCTCAACCAAAAGTATAAGAAAAGGCTCCACCAGAACCAAGACCAAAGGCTAAGGGTACAGTAATTTCGAAGCCAAGAGCTACTCGATCAATGACTGGAGATACCTTTACAAGTCCAATGGGTAGAGTAAAATCAAAGGTGCCTCCAACTCCTCCTGATTCTGACTCAAACACTCTATCTTGGACTAAGAGAGATGTACATAAAGCTCAATTGAAGTCCAAGCTATATCATATTATGGAAAATATGCTAGATAAAGCATTGGATTCTAAGATCGCTCCTAATCCTAAGAAGCCAAGAAAAGGGGCAATGATGAGGACTAACTATTTGCACCCATGGGTGTAATGCCTCTAAGTTGGATTATCTAATCTAATTCCTTTCTGAATTTGCTAAGAGGCCTATCTACAAAATAGTATACCTTCATCTTCACCATCTCACAGAAACACTAAAGCTTGATTTATTTCCATATCTTGAGCATTATTCACCCTGATTGCCTATTCATATGTCATGTTGTCCCAAAGTAGTTAGACCATTTTATTACTCTTTGGAACCTATTGAAGATTGCATCGAAGAGGGATTAGTGTTAAAGGATTAGTTAGAGGCTACTGTTAAAGGACAAAAGTTTATAATCTCTCTAGCCAAAATCAATCAATGGTTAAGAATTAAGAAACCCCCAGCTGAGTCTCCCAGAGAATTTACTCCAGCTAAGATGTAGAGGATAATAGATCCACAGATCTAATGGGGGTTCTGGACTTCAATCCTAGTGGTATATGTGATCCACACAAAATTATCTAGTACATTTACACCAAGGCCATAGTTAATAAGTCCAAAAACTATACTCACTTTATCGCTAGAGATTACAAGATGATGGCATCTATCTTGAATAAGGACAAGAGAAACTTAGGAGAAATTATCTTCTTAGAGATCAAGAAATATATATACACTTCAACCAAGTCTACTCCAATGTCATATCCATAACTTATTTCACTCTTTTAGTAGGACGCATATTGGGAATTGAAGATAGACCTACCTTTGCCTCATACTCTAGATACCACTCCAGAAAGAGGAAGAAAACTGAGCCAGAGACATCCAGGATTGATGACATACAGTCTACTGCTTAGGATAGATCTCCTGCTTCTTCATTTCTAGGCTCCACTATATAGCTTTACTTGAAAGAGGTTCTTCAAGGATTTCATGTGAAAATGGCTACAACAAATGCCAAGTTCATTTCCTATATTGATGATAGGATGAGACTGTAAGAGGCAAGCTTCACCCAAGAGGGGGGTGAATTGGGTGATGTAATAAATTTTTCGCTTGAGGTGGTGATATGTAAATATAGTGGATAGAGTAGAGTAGAGAAGATTTGAACACAGAGAGTTATACTGGTTCGGCCTAACAACAATGCCTACGTCCAGTCCTCAGAGATCAAGACCTACTGAGCTTTTCACAATATCTCCAAGATTCAATGGGCTCTCAGAACGCCACAAGACAACAATCGTCCTTGAACGGACTACGAGCAGAAATATTCTCTCAACAAGAAACTTCTCTCCCCCTTACGACAAGTCTTATGTGCAGAGAAACAACCTATGATCCTTCTCACTTGCTTATGTATACAAGACTTATGAGCAGCAACATTTTCTTCTGCTTACACCACTGTAAGTCTTATGAACAACAACGTTCTCTTCTGCTTGTAACTTATAAGGCTTATGAGTGGAAGATACTACAAGGAATTCTCTCAACTGCTTCTCTCGTAAGAAATAACTACCCTCTCAAGGTTCCAATACCTTGAGATCACATAAACATAGAATTTTGAGTTGTATGAAGACTCTCTTTACAGAGCAAATGAATAAACACTGAAGATCAAAGTGTATACAGAGAAAAATGATGAATAGCAGGAACTTGATATGAGCTTATGAATGCATGTGCTACGTTGTTGTTGTTATCCTTGAATCTCTGTATATATATATAGTTACTTCAGTTTTTGCCCGTTTGAGAAATCATCATTGGAGGAGCTGGACATTTGCAACTGTAGAAGAACACGCGCATGTTTGAATAATCTGAATGTGGTAGGTGCGAACGTGTCTGTAATCATGTTGTCTGCCGATGTTTGACTTTTCTCCGTAACAACCAATTTGAAACGTTCATCTTCCTGTATTATACTTTTAAAACAATCAAAACAATATTAAATAATAATAATAAGTAATGATGATATGAATTAATAACAATAAACCATATTCGTAATGAACGTTGTGATACTTATCATTTTCGGTGGTCAAACAGGGCATCACTCGAGCATGAAAGCCTCACCTCGAGTGATCTCCTATTTTCCTTCATATACTTCTGTTATCGGGTTGTGCTTGCATGGAAAATCAGAGAGAAAAGATCTTCACTCGCGGGTGAAGAGAGGTCTCACTCGAGCACAAATTCTCTGCTCGAGTGATCTTTGCACTTTACACTGGGAATGTCTTCTCGGGTCATCACTCGCATACCATTTTGACAAGAGTGAGAATTTGCACTTGCGGGTGATATGGACCCTCACTCGAGCACACTTACCTCTGCTCGAGTGAGAAGCATATTCTCAAGGAATATGCTCTCTTGAACAAGCACTCGCAACTGATCTGGAGAGGGATGGAAATATTACTCGCAAGCATGGACGTGTCACTCCAAGCATGGATGGGTGTGCTCGAGCACACTTGCATATTTCTGAAATTCAAGACTCTCGGCCAAGTACTCGCAGTGCCTTTCTCGAGTGAATGATGGAAGCATACTATAACTTGCTCTCGGTCAAGCACTCGCAGACCCTTGCTCGAGTGAATAGAGGAAGCATGCCATTACTTGCTCTCGGGCAAGCACTCGCATGCCTTCACTCGCATATGTGCTCGAGTGAGAATGACTTCTCTGCTCGAGTGCATACCTTGTGCTTCGAGTGATACATTGAATACAAAGGGAGAATGCCTCTCGGGTACTCACTTCCTGGCTTTCTCTCACACCTGCTCGGGTACAGAAGTGATTTGTGCTCGAGTGCAGATTTCATGCTCGAGCACTCAAGTGCAATTTCACAGCAGATATCAGCAAACTTCAAATAATGCATTTGGTAACTTGGAATCTTTTCTTAACCTTCTAAAGACATGTTTTACACATAATTGAATTATTGTTATCATCAAAACTTGGGATCTAACATTCTCCCCCTTTTTGATGATGACAAAACTCTTTGTGATGAAGGTTTAAAAGAAATTGAATGAAATTCCAAAATGCATATCAAGTTTAAGTTCCAAATTCAAGTTTTCCTGCAATGTTTCCTTTGGACACTTAACAGCCAAGATAAGTATAGTATGAGGTATATAACTTAACAAGAGCTTAATAACTTGAAACATTGAAATTTTGATAATAAAAAAAAACTTGAACCATGTCATTAACTTTAACAAACTTGAACAAAATAGTAAAATGACATACATATCAATGACATACATATCAAATCCTACCCCAATACAGAAAACTATCCAAACACCCATATACACCCTACAGAAGCTCAGAAGACATCACACATCCTTCTCCCCCGTTTTGTCAACATCAGAAGGGGGTTCTGGAGGTGGAACAAAAGATATTATGGCAGAGAGAGGGTCAATGGGCTGGTCAGGAGGAGATGGTGGTTGTGGGACAAATGTAACATCTATATTAGACTCAGGATTAGTGAAAAGTACATGAGTCTCTGGATGAGGGGGTGAGGTATGAGTGGTCTCTGGAGGCACCTCGGAAGATGAGGAGGGAAAATGTGAGTGCAGGAAAGTCTCCATATTAGTGATCCTCTGTGACATCTCATCTTGTGTTTTGAACATCAGTTCAAAGTTAAGATTGGCCTGGTCTACCAATTTAATGACTTGTGTTTCCATTTTCTCCACAAGCTTCTCATATTCAGTCACAAGCTCCTTCTTCAAACTTGATACAGCTTGATTAATTACCTCAGACAGATGATTGGATAGAGAGGCATTGAGAAATGAAGGAGGAGGAATAGGACCTTGTGCAGATGACTGTGCCTCATCTCCTCTGGATGGAGTGGCTTCCCTCTTTGATGTGGCTTTGGTCCGACTCACCGGAAGATTAATACCCATGTGAGTTAATTGAGTCTTTCCAAATCTTGAGATGAGAACCCTTTCTTTTCCTTCCAAATACCAGATTTTGTTTTTCATCAAGATGAAGGAAACAAGTTGAGGGTAAGGTATGGTTGTGGATCTTGTTGAAGAAAATCGAAACCTTCTCATCTCACTAAAAATGATCTCCCCTACATTCCTTTGTTGCCCAGCAACCAATGAAGCCAATAGATAGTAATCCTTTTGTGCAAAGTGGGTAAAGTTTTTGGATTTATTGACTATGCTCCGGGAATAAATGTAATGAAGGATTCTGTGATGATTAGGCATATCAATAGGCTTGAAAGTGAGGGGGCCAATTGGGTCTTTTGGTCTCAAAATGTTAAAAGTTTCATTGGCAGAGAATGAGGGTGGATCAGTAGGAGGTGCCACATAACCAAGTAAATCATTTATGATTTTGGCAGAAATTAAAATGAATTTCCCTCTAATGATTATAGATACAGCTTCTTCAATCAAATCCCCGGATCTAGACATGATATTATGAGTTTTCATGTTGGAATAAAATGTCTTTACAACAGTGGGGGAATATGGCAAATGAATTTCTAACCAAGGAGCATAGTATTGAAGATAAGGGTATAAGTCCAAATGAAAATTCTTTTTCAGATAATCCAAATCAACATATACTACTGGGCAGAAATGTCTATGTTTGAATTCATCATCATATACCTTCTGTGGTAAAGCCTTAAGCTCTGTCACATTGAATCCCTCAGGAGGACTAGTGAGTTGGTCATCCACTGGTGCTTGAGAGGCAGAAGGTGCTCCTGAAGCAGAGGCACTTGGTTGATGTGAACTTGAAACACCAGCTTGAGAAACAATTTTCCCAACTATCTTGTCCAGTTTTGATTTCTCTATGGCTTCCCGGAGTTGTTTACTGAAAGTATCCCCAGAAGAAGAAGATGATTGGGGTTGCTCTGAATCCTTCTTCTTTCCCTTTCCTTGTACCTCTTTGGATTGAGACCGGGTGATTATGGGTTCCTTGAAGACCACACCTTTTGATTTCTTTTGAGGAGGTTGGTCTTTCTTGGAAACTTGAGGCTTTGGGTGAGGTTTCTTAGCGGGAGTTCTCTTTTTGGTCTTAGGCTTAGGAGGAGGTGAAGGTGAGGGAGAGTTTTTGGGAGATGGAGGAGTAAGTTCAGGGGTTCCAGATTCACTGGCAGCAGAGTGAGTGGAAGAAGGAGAATGAGACTTTTGAGGAATAGAGGGTAACTTTGTTCTTGCCATTGAAGAAGGGAAGAGAAACAAGAACTCTTGTTTTTGAAAGAAGAGAAAAAAAATACAAGTGAAGATTAGGGCACAAGTGAAGAATGCAGAAGACAAAAATCACCTCTTATAGAAGATTGAAAGATTGTAACGGCGATTTGAAGCAGAAGGACGTGATTGAATAATGAGAAAACGGTTGAAGATGAAGAGTTGTGTCTTTCGAGTGAGAGAGCACTTCGAGTGAGAGGAGGAAGTGCGACGTTCTGAGCTCCCCAGTAACTGATATAAGTGACAGTGCTCGAGCATGAACCCTAGTGCTCGAGTGATGTTCATACTGTGCTCGCGAGTGTTCTATCTGTGCTCGAGTGATGTTCTGGAAAAACAAAGAAACAAGTAGAACGTACCTGGATTGTTGATTCCCTGACATATTTTGCATCTTTGTACTCAAATCCTCCAAGATCATTTGAGTAACCATGATTTGGATAGCTTTTGCACAGAATTTCTTCTTCCTCACTCGAGCAGGCATTTCTCACCTCAAGCATGTTCATACCATGCTCGGGTGAGAATTCCTCACTCGCGAGTGAGCTCAATTCTCACTGTAGTTTATGATATATTCCCTTGGTATTAATAACTCCTCTGTTACCCTCTGTTTTCCATGTTAGGAAGCAGAGTATCAAAAATAGTGCTGTGCTCGAGCAGAGCTTTTTGTGCTTCGAGTGACACAGCTCATCACTCGAGCAGCACCCTCTGTGCTTCGAGTGAGAATCCTGCAAAAACAATTTTGACCTCTCCGATGCTAAAGTCAGTATGGTTATCATCAAAATAGACATTTAATTAAACTTTTTAACAAGAAAACTTACAACTCATTAGGATTAACCATTCCCAATTCTCTTCGAATATAGAGGAATTGCTCTTTTGCAATTGGTTTCGTGAAAATATCCGCAAGTTGGAGATGAGTTGGTATGAATTCCACTTTGACATCTTTCTTTTGAACATGATCTCAAATGAAATGATGTCGAATGTCTATATGCTTGGTTCTTGAATGTTGTACAGGATTCTTTGCCAAGCTTATCGTGCTAGTATTATCACAATAGATTGGGATTTCTTTTAAGTAAATTCCCAAATCTTGAAGTTGTTGTTTTAACCATAGCACTTGAGAACAACAACTTGCCACAGCTATATATTCAGCTTCAGTCGAAGATAATGAAACTGTGTTCTGCTTCTTGCTGAACCATGACACTAGAGACCCTCCGAGAAATTGACATTGTCCACTGGTACTCTTTCTGTCAGTTTTATATCCACCATGATCTGAATCTGAATATGCCATTAAGTATTCGTTTCCTCTCTTTGGATACCAAAGTCCAAGCTCTGAAGTATCTCCTAGATATTTGAAAATTCTTTTTACTGTCTCTGCATGAGATACTTTAGGATTGGATTGATACCTTGCACATATTCCTACACTGAACTGAATATCTGGCCTGCTTGCTGTAAGATAAAGTAATGAACCAATCATTCCTCTATACTTTGTGATGTTGAAGCTAGGTCCCTTTACATCAGCATCCAGCAATGTTGTAGAACTCATTGGAGTATCAGCTCCGTTAGCATTATCTAGACCATATTTCTTCAGCAATTCTTTCAAATACTTTGTCTGAGATATAAATATGCCATTCTTCTTTTGTTTGATCTGAAGTCCAAGAAAGAAGTTCAATTCTCCCATCATGGACATTTCAAATTCTCCCTGCATAATCTTAGAGAAATCTTGACACATAGATTCGTTAGTAGCACCAAAAATAATATCATCAACATAAATTTGAACTATTAGAATATCATTTTTGTTATGTTTGATGAATAGAGTTGTATCAACTTTACCTCTGACAAAACCTTGATCAAGAAGAAATTTGCTTAGTCTTTCATACCAAGCTCTGGGTGCTTGTTTCAAACCATATAATGCTTTCTTAAGTTTGAAGACATAATCAGGTTTTGTTTCATCTTCAAAACCAGGAGGCTGTTCGACATATACTTCCTCCATAATATAACCATTTAGAAAAGCGCTTTTTACATCCATTTGATAAAGTTTAAAACTTTTGATGCAAGCAAAGGCTAAGAGTACTTGTATTGCTTCCAATCTAGCCACTGGAGCATATGTTTCCTCATAATCAATACCTTCTTCTTGATTATAGCCTTTGGCAACCAATCTTGCCTTATTTCTCACAATGATTGCTGATTCATCAAGTTTGTTTTTGAAAACCCATTTGGTCCCTATAACCGTATGATCTTTAGGTCGAGGAACCAAATCCCAAACTTGATTTCTTTGAAATTGATTTAGTTCTTCTTGCATAGCAATCACCCAATCATTGTCAGATAAAGCTTCTTCTATATTAGAAGGCTCAATTTCAGAAATAAAAGCTGAAAATGTTACCTCATTTAAGATTCTATTTCTGGTTTTGACACCTTCTTGGATATCTCCTATAACTTCATCAATTGGATGATCCTTCATATGTCTCCATGCTTTAGGTTGAGCATGATCATCGACATCTTCTAAATTTTGAAAATCATTTGTTTCAAAATCATCCTGCTTTGAAAAAGATTTGTTTTTCTTGATCGAATCCATTTCTTCTTCATCAATAAGTTTTGTCTGAGATTCAATTTCATCAAACACAACATGAATAGATTCTTCAATAGTACATGTTCTTTTATTGAAAACTCTATAAGCTTTACTTCTATTAGAATATCCTAGAAAAATACCTTCATCAGATTTTGAATCAAATTTACCTAAATTTTCCTTACCATTGTTGTGGATGAAACACTTACACCCGAAGATATGAAGATGAGCAATATTTGGTTTTCTTCCTTTATAAAGTTCATATGGTGTCTTTCCAAGGGATTTGCGAATATATGCTCTGTTCGAGATATAGCATGCAGTACTCATTGCATCTGCCCAGAATACTTGTGACATCTCTTTTTCATTAAGTAATGCTCTTGCCATTTCTGTAAGCACCCTGTTCTTCCTTTCCACTACTCCATTTTGTTGAGGTGTTCTAGGAGCTGAGAAGTTGTGATCTATCCCCTTGTTGTTGCAGTAATCTTCAAACAATTGATTATCAAATTCTCCTCCATGATCTGTTCTAATAGAGATAATAGAAATACCTTTCTCATTTTGAACCTTTTTGGCAAACATAATGAATTCAGCAAAAGTTTCATCTTTTGAGGCAATGAATATAGTCCAAGCAAATCTTGTAAAATCATCTACAATTACTAATGTATATAAATTTCCTCCAAAACTTTTTACTCTTGCAGGTCCTACCAAATCCATATGAAGTAATTGTAAAGGTTTTGAAGTGGAAATTTCATATTTTGTTTTAAAAGAAGATTTAGTTTGTTTGCCTTTTTGACATGCTTCACAAATCATGTTATCTTTGAATTTGAGTTTGGGAAGGCCAACACCTAAATCTTTTCTGATCAATTTGTCAAGTTGATTCATATTGACATGAGCCAAACGCTTATGCCATAACCAACTTTCCTCTGATCTACTAAGAAAACAATTTTCAGAAGAATTTGAATTTAAATCAATTGTATAACAATTACCGTCCCTTTGAGCTCGGATTTTTGCCTTGATAGTTTCTTTGTTTAGAAGTAGATCTTTCTTACTTACTATCAAGCATTCTTTCGAGTCGAAAATCACCCAGTTATCTTTGTCAGTGCTTTGGCTCACGCTTAAGAGATTGTGGCATAATCCTTCTACATAATATACTCCGTTAATTTGAAAGTCATCTGTTCTTCCCACTTCACCAATTCCAACAATACGTCCGGATTGATTTCCTCCAAAAGTCACCTTTCCTCCTTCTCTAGGTTCAAACATGGTGAACTTATTTTTATCACCAGTCATGTGTCTCGAACATCCACTATCGATATACCATTTGTTCGCTCGAGATGCTTTGAGACATACCTAGAATAAGATGATCAAGCTTTAGGTACCCACACTTTCTTGGGTCCTTTGTGGTTAGTATTTGGAATATGTGTCCCTTTCGGAACCCATTTATATGTTCCAACAACCTTTCCCTTTTTGAAATAACACGATGAAGTATAATGTCCTTTCCTATTACAAAAATTGCATGACACAAATGGATTTGATGTATGCACAGAATTCCTAAAATATTTAAGATAGTCTCTACTATTCTTCTTATTCTTATCATGCACAGCATTATATCCAATTCCAGATTTATCAAAGGAAACTTTCTGAGAACTTAAGATAACCTTAAGAGTTTCACTTCCTTTAGTAAATTTTTCAACAATCTTTGTTAAGTCTTCTATTTTCTTATCTTTCTCTTTACACATTTCATGTGATGATATGACATTACTTTCTAATTCTTTTACTTTCTTCTTATAACTAACCATTTCTTTAGCAACTTTAATGAACTCTGTATGCAATGCATTATATTCAGATAACAATTCATTATAAGAGGGTTCAGAGTCACTTACCTCAGAGTCTGATTCTTCTTCCTTAGCTACCAAGCATAGATTGGCTACTTCGTCGTTGTCATTTTCTTCGTCTGACGAACTATCACCCCAAATAGATGATATATATGCTTTCTTTTTCTGCTTCTTTTTGTCTTTGTTTCTGAAACATTCAGATTTGATGTGTCCTGGTTTTCCACATTCATAGCATACTATTTGGTGTTCTTTGTTTTCTTTCTTGCTTTGTCCACCTTGATAATTCTTGAAATTCCTTTGTCCTCTTCTGTAGAATTTCTTGAACTTTCTCACGATCATTCCCATTTCATCATCACTAGGAACATCTTCATTCTCGGAAGTTTCTTCTTCTTGAATAGCTTTAAACGCAACTCCCTTTTTCTTTTTATCATCGAATTCTTCAAGTTCCTTTTTGAATTTCAATTTACCTTCATATTCAGAAAGGCTTCCAAAGAGAGCAGCTACGGATCTCATAGACTCTCCTTTGGCTTCTTCGATGGATGTCACCTTTGCTTCCCATTCTTTCGTAAGAATATTAAGAATCTTTCTTACCTGGGAATTTTGATCAAACGACTTTCCAAGAGCAGATAATTGATTAACAAGATGAGTATACCTTAGTTCAAATTCTGATATACTTTCTCCAGATTTCATACGAAATAAATCATACTCTGTAATTAAAGTATTGATCCTATTTTCTTTGATTCCAGATGTACCTTCGTGAGCAATTTCAAGAGCATCCCACATATCTTTGGCAGTAGGTAGAGTACATATACGAAAATATTCTTTTTGACTAAGAGCACTCTGTATCATTAAAATGGCTTTGCTATTTAATGTTACTAACCTCTTGTCATTTTCGTCAAACTCATCTGGACTCTTTTTAACTGCTCTATCTTCGATTTTCTTCATTGGAACATAGTCACCATCTTGTATAACATTCCATAATCCGTACTCGTTGGCCATCACAAACACTCTGAATTTAGCTTTCCAGAACGAAAAATGTTCTCCAGCAAAACCAGGAGGTCTAGTGATTGAAGCACCGTCTGGAAGGATATTTTCACCCATTGTTGCCATTTGTCGGATCCTTCTCAAGCTATTAGGCTTTACGGAGAAGACGAGTCTCTGATACCAAATGTAAGAGGCAAGCTTCACCCAAGAGGGGGGTGAATTGGGTGATGTAATAAATTTTTCGCTTGAGGTGGTGATATGTAAATATAGTGGATAGAGTAGAGTAGAGAAGATTTGAACACAGAGAGTTATACTGGTTCGGCCTAACAACAATGCCTACGTCCAGTCCTCAGAGATCAAGACCTACTGAGCTTTTCACAATATCTCCAAGATTCAATGGGCTCTCAGAACGCCACAAGACAACAATCGTCCTTGAACGGACTACGAGCAGAAATATTCTCTCAACAAGAAACTTCTCTCCCCCTTACGACAAGTCTTATGTGCAGAGAAACAACCTATGATCCTTCTCACTTGCTTATGTATACAAGACTTATGAGCAGCAACGTTTTCTTCTGCTTACACCACTGTAAGTCTTATGAACAACAACGTTCTCTTCTGCTTGTAACTTATAAGGCTTATGAGTGGAAGATACTACAAGGAATTCTCTCAACTGCTTCTCTCGTAAGAAATAACTACCCTCTCAAGGTTCCAATACCTTGAGATCACATAAACATAGAATTTTGAGTTGTATGAAGACTCTCTTTACAGAGCAAATGAATAAACACTGAAGATCAAAGTGTATACAGAGAAAAATGATGAATAGCAGGAACTTGATATGAGCTTATGAATGCATGTGCTATGTTGTTGTTGTTATCCTTGAATCTCTGTATATATATATAGTTACTTCAGTTTTTGCCCGTTTGAGAAATCATCATTGGAGGAGCTGGACATTTGCAACTGTAGAAGAACACGCGCATGTTTGAATAATCTGAATGTGGTAGGTGCGAACGTGTCTGTAATCATGTTGTCTGCCGATGTTTGACTTTTCTCCGTAACAACCAATTTGAAACGTTCATCTTCCTGTATTATACTTTTAAAACAATCAAAACAATATTAAATAATAATAATAAGTAATGATGATATGAATTAATAACAATAAACCATATTCGTAATGAACGTTGTGATACTTATCATTTTCGGTGGTCAAACAGGGCATCACTCGAGCATGAAAGCCTCACCTCGAGTGATCTCCTATTTTCCTTCATATACTTCTGTTATCGGGTTGTGCTTGCATGGAAAATCAGAGAGAAAAGATCTTCACTCGCGGGTGAAGAGAGGTCTCACTCGAGCACAAATTCTCTGCTCGAGTGATCTTTGCACTTTACACTGGGAATGTCTTCTCGGGTCATCACTCGCATACCATTTTGACAAGAGTGAGAATTTGCACTTGCGGGTGATATGGACCCTCACTCGAGCACACTTACCTCTGCTCGAGTGAGAAGCATATTCTCAAGGAATATGCTCTCTTGAACAAGCACTCGCAACTGATCTGGAGAGGGATGGAAATATTACTCGCAAGCATGGACGTGTCACTCCAAGCATGGATGGGTGTGCTCGAGCACACTTGCATATTTCTGAAATTCAAGACTCTCGGCCAAGTACTCGCAGTGCCTTTCTCGAGTGAATGATGGAAGCATACTATAACTTGCTCTCGGTCAAGCACTCGCAGACCCTTGCTCGAGTGAATAGAGGAAGCATGCCATTACTTGCTCTCGGGCAAGCACTCGCATGCCTTCACTCGCATATGTGCTCGAGTGAGAATGACTTCTCTGCTCGAGTGCATACCTTGTGCTTCGAGTGATACATTGAATACAAAGGGAGAATGCCTCTCGGGTACTCACTTCCTGGCTTTCTCTCACACCTGCTCGGGTACAGAAGTGATTTGTGCTCGAGTGCAGATTTCATGCTCGAGCACTCAAGTGCAATTTCACAGCAGATATCAGCAAACTTCAAATAATGCATTTGGTAACTTGGAATCTTTTCTTAACCTTCTAAAGACATGTTTTACACATAATTGAATTATTGTTATCATCAAAACTTGGGATCTAACAGAGACAGATGTTTGACACGTTGAATCAAAACTTCTAGACATTGATTACTCAGTAGGAGGCTCAAACACAATTTATGTTAGAGTTTGAAAACCTTCTAAGGACTTTTGGACAGAGGTTGGATGCCTTATGGCCTGCAAAGACTATATCAATAAAGCCCCAACCTATATCTTTTTCTTGTTCTCTACTTATCCATACTCTTACTTTTGATCCTACTCTAAAGACTACTTCTCAAGGTAATGTTCTTTTCACTTTACATGATCCTATTTCTTTAGCTCATATTGATATCACCCTTGATTAAGATCACACTCATCCCTCTTATGAGCCTATTAGCATTAATCCTATAGCTACTGGTCACCTTCCTTATGAGGAGCCAATAATTTAGTCTCAATCTCCATCCTATACCTCTAATGATCATCAGTCTCACCACTTTGGTGATTTTGATTCCCATGTAGATTAGGAGATAGAGGTCACTGAGCCATCCCAAGAACCCACAAAGCCTACTCAAACTCCTCTCTATGTGCCTAACCTAAATAATACCATTATTCTAATATACCCCATTCTGACTCTCTTACCTTTGCTCATCAAGAGGAAGACATAACTGATGACGCTTCTACACCTGTTACTGTAGTTCATTTAAGGACTATAGTTCCATATTCTCCTTCCTTCTCCACTAAGTTTGACTAACAAGCTCCCAATGCACGTCTTAAAACTCATACATCCTCACCTACTTTTACCTTACCTACTCCTTTTTCCCTTTCTGATGCTGATAAAAGGGGGATAAGAGATCTAATGATGATAGGAGATCTAATAATGAGGGTTCTTAGTGTTGGGATTGGTAGGCACAACGGAAAATTAAAATTCAAAACTCCTAGTATGGGTCTGTCAACTACGCTTAAATTGAGTAGTAGAGAAGCGTACCTTTCTTATGTGTTCAGTCTTTCTTTTAGACTCAAGGAGCTAACAACTCAGATCATCTCCCTCTATCGGTATCCATACGAATAGGAATCCAACACGAACAACATGCTAGTGCCACCAATGTCTCTCTCTAGAGTTTTCTTTTTCCATTACTCTCTATCTTGCTTTTTTCATCACCTGTAGAAAACCCTAGCTCACACATTTTTTTTTAAATAACTAGTTAGGGCTTTCTATTTTATGATGGATATTAGATTTTTAAAATTAATCTTAATTGATTTTGGAATCCATATCATATCAATTACACTTAATTGTCTTTTGATAAACAAATTAAATAAATATGGTTTAATTAAATCTGTCCAACAATTTTAATTTAACTATTTATTTAATATGAATAAAGAGCCAATGGAAATAGATTTAATTTATCTTTATAAATTAAATCCGAGATATTATATCCTTATCATGTTAGTTGTTAAATTTAATTTATCAGATAAAACTAAATTTAAAACTAATACAATATAATATAATATAATAAAAATATAATATAATATAATATAATATAATATAATATATATTTATATGTATTTCAAAAATACATTTATGTATATATCACATTATTAATTTTCTTTTTGAATATATATATACATATATATATTTGTCCGCCCTAGATTAACCACTGCATTCATTAAGTCTAGACATATCTTAGATTCAATTAATATGGACATTATAGCTTGTGTTGGGCTATATATTTTTGTGCGCGACCCTGTAGGCCCATATGAAGTTGGCAGTAGACCAATTACTATACTAACCCACAAGCCGTAAGTGGCCTCTAGCAAAATATTACGATTCTCTAATTCATATGAGGATCGATAAACCGATATAACTTGTCATACAACCAAATCACATCCCTTTCGTCACTCGATATTTTAGTCAAGGATGAGGCATAGAGAATGTCATCCTTCTCTTCCTGACCATTACTTTATTGATCCCTGAGTAGTCTGATTATAGAAATGGAAACTTCTTACCATCATAGTATGGTCATATATTTCTCAGACTCACTCATCGAGGAGCCCAGTAATATCTCTCCACTAATGTGAGAGATAAATTCCATCTTGACTATACATATTCCTCTGCATGAAAACCACTAAGCCCGAATATAGCCTTTATCATCACCTGGTTAAAGGTGACTTTTGACTAGGTCAAACTAAGTGACTCTCATATAGGAATCCATGATGATGTTAGATATGATTAGTTTTAATGATATCAAATATAGATGTCAAATATTAAGAGAAAAAGGTTTGCATAATCTACTTATCTTCTACATTGACTAACTACTATATTTAATGTTATATATCTTGTAGAATAGTCATAAACTCGACGATGGGTTGATGTTATTTTGCTTAAAATACCTCATAAATAGAGAATGATCATCAAGAAGAAAATCAAGAAGCAAGGGATTGAAGAAAGAAAAAAATTGTAAGATCTAATAGGAATATCAAGATTTAATATTAGTCAAGCAAAGAAAGAAGAAGATTGAAGATATTCAAGAAGAATCTAGTTGGGTTAAGAAGAATGATCATCAAGAAGAAAAACAAGAAGAAAGAGATTGAAGAAAGAACTTGCAAGATCTAATGACAAAATCAAGATTCAAGCTCTTAGAAGTGATACCGGAGGTTTCTATAATCATATGGAGGTTGGAATGGGTCAATTTGAAGCCAAGATAACTTATATAGAAGTTATGGAACTTCCCCAAAGTGCTTCCTTAAGTATTGGCTCTCTGCCAAGTTTTAGAAGGCATCACTCGAGTGATGAGCACTCTGTTGTGCTTTATTGTTGCATTACATGACAGAGGTTTGGTATTTTGGCCATATCCCTATAACCATTATTTGGGTTGATCCAAAACTAGTTTCATATGAAACTAGACTCCCCACACATCAAATACGCATTAAAGGAGTTCATATAAGAGATATATGATCTTTGGAAGATGGCATTCCAATTAGCATCATATTTTAAAAGAGCTTTGGTATTTTGAACATAACTCTCAAATTACACGTATGATTTAGTTGAGACTAGTTTCATGTGAAACTAGACTTAAAGAGCTTTCCATCAATAGGTAATTTGTCAAATTTGAAGTTATATGCTAAGAGTTATGCCTTCTAGACATTGACACTTGTGAATTCAAAGTCTATCTAGTGTAGTAGTTACTCTTTGGATCATAACTTGCAAATACAATGGGTTTAGCGCTTTTTCTTATTGCATTGGGAAGTAGATAGCAAGAGCTTTCTAATGATATGTAATTTGCCATGTTTGGAATCAAAATGAAGAGATCACTCGAGTGATGTCTCAGGATTACTCGAGTGACCACTCGAGTGATGAAGTTGGAAAATGACTCTGATGATCTCTACCAGATTTTATAGGGGATAACTTAAGTGGTCACTGGAGTGATGACCCAGGATCACTCGAGTGACAACTAGAGTGATGCGACAGACAACGTATCGTAACTTCAAAAAATCATGAGAATAATTATGTAACTCACTCTTCTTGCTTCCAATTACTCTAACACTTCATTATTTTAGTGTTTAATGCATATTTCTAGGAATACAATGAAGAGATGATGTGAAGAAATAAAAGGTGACTTTACGAAAGTGAAGTGTCCATTAAACATAATGGCTAGTTTTTTCAAATACAAAGAATAGTCAAACGAAGCAACAGGACTCTAACGGACAAGTTGAAATGGTCAAACGGTCATCAATCTTCATCAACTATAAATAGAAGAGTATTTAAAGTTCAAAATAATGATGAGATCTCAAATGCACCAAAAATGCTATGATCATAAATCATCCACTTCTACCCAAATATTCTTTGTATATCTAGTTTCATATCATTTACCTTATAGAGAGATTGTTTGTATTGTACTTTAGTGATTATTGTTTGTATTGTACTTCAGTGATTATCATATCCACTCTGTGAGAGTCTATAAACACTTTAAATTGTATTTCTCAATTGATCTCAAAGTAGAGGGACCTTAAGAGGGTTGATTTCTTTATAGAAAAGCTGAAGAAAAATTCCTGGTAAGGCTTTTTGCTCGCAAGACTTATAAGGTGCAAGTAATAGAGAATATTGCTACTCATAAGACTTGCACAAGTAAGCGGAGAGAAAAGGTCTTCAGAATTGTTTTGCTCATAAGACTTAGTGCGTGTAAGGGGGAGTAACTAGACTGTAACCTTATAGTGTGTAAGGGGGAGTAATTCAATGAGAGATTTGTAAAGGGCTTCACAAGTGCTCAGCTAAACTTGTAGGATTGTAGTGGTTCTCAAGTACCCAATTAAACTTGAGGGATATAGTGGATTAAAATCTAAAGAGAAACTTGGGGACTGGACATAGGTCATCTTGGATTGGATAGAACCAAGATAAATCACAGTTTGCATATTCTCTTCCCTAAGCTCTTATATTTCTAGCATACATGTTTTATATACTTACTTATGGTTTTATACTTCCATACTTATTGCTTTCATAAGATGTGAAAAGAATTTCAAAGTTCTTAATTTCTTATCATACACCCAATTCAGCCCCACTCTTGGGTGTCAGCCAGTTCTAACAGAAGATCTCAGGTCAAAGGGGCATAGTGACATGGTTATATATAAGTCAAGTTTATGACTTGATTCATGCAACATTCTCATAGTAGGTCAGTCCAACACCTTATACTCTTATAAGTGCCTAGGACTTTAATTTGTATCTCCATACCTCTTCAAAGTCATACTAGTCTTATTTCATCTTTGCTCCTACATAGATGACCAACCACACACATATAGGACAAATATTATGATTTATCCAAGGATAGTTATCATAGTGAACATGCAAATAATATGATAACAAAATGGAGAAGTTCATGAATAACAATGTTTAAAGTATACTGATTGGCCCATAGGACACAATTTCCAACATCATCCCACTTGCACTTGGTACAATCATTAATTTGTCTAATTCTTATTGTCCTAACATGAAGCTCATGCTCTGCCTATGTAAGCAACTTGATAAGAGGATCAGTAACATTGTCTTCTCCTACTACTTTATATATGTTTATATCACCTTTATCATTGATTTCTTTAATGAGATGAAATCGCCTGAGTATATGCTTGCTCTGTTGATATGACCTAGGCTCCTTGGCCTATGCAATAGCACCACTATTGTCATAGAATAAATCTATTGGATTTGAGATGGTAGGCACCAACCCTAGTTCAATCATGAACTTATTAATCTAAACGGCTTCCTTAGCTACATCTGATACTGCTATATACTCAGCTTCTATTGTAGAATCTGCTATAGTGCTTTGCTTGGAGCTCTTCCATTCAAGAGGAATATGTATCCAATTACATATTTAAGGTCATTCTGGTCAATTAGGAAACTTGCATTTGTGTAACCAGTTACACAGAGCTCATCATCTAATCCACCATATGCCAAGAATAAGTCCTTAGTCCTTCTTAAGTACTTTAGGATATTCTTGACAATAGTCCAATGATCCTCACTAGGATCTTATTGATATCTGCTGGTCATACTTAAGGTAAATGAGACATCCGGTCAAGCACATAACATGACATATATGATAGATCTAATGGAAGAGGCATATGGAACCTTGCTCATGCGATCTTGTTGATCAAGTATACTAAGACACAAATCCTTGCTAAGATGGATGCCATGAGATATAGGCATGTAACCCCTTTTTAAATCCTGCATAATGAACTTATACAGTATCTTGTCTAGCTATGTGCTTTGACTTAGACCTATTAGTCTCTTAGATATATCTCTAATATCCTAATCCCTAAGATATAGGTGGTTTAACCTAAGTCTTTCATCAAGAAAGACTTTCCTAACCGAGACTTGATACTCTGTAAGGTAAGAATGCCATTCCCAATGAGTAGGATGTCATCTATAGAAAGTACTAGAAATATAAATGTGCTCTCACTAACCTTCTTGTAAACAAAAGGTTCATCAATGTTTTAAATGAATCCAAACTCTTTAACTATTTCATCAAAATGATGATTTCATATCCTGGATGCTTGCTTCAATCCATAAATAGATCTTTGAAGCTTGCACACTTTACTAGAGTCTTCTGAACACACAAAGCCTTTAGGTTGTGTCATGTACACATCCACAAGTAGCTTTCCATTAAGGAAGGTTGTTTTGACATCCATGTACCATATTTCATAGTCATAATATGTTGCAATGGCAAGAAGGATTCTGATTGATTTGGCCATTAAAACTAGGAAAAAGGTTTCATCATAGTCTATACCATGAGTTTAAGTGAATCCTTTTATAGCCAGCCATGCCTTAAAGACATTTACATTGTCATCCATGTCAATTTTCTCCTTGAAAACCCATTTGAACCTGATGGTTTTTATACCTTCAGGTAGATCAACTAAGGTCCATACCAGATTGTCGTACGTGGATTGCATTTTAGACTTCATGGTATTTAGCTATTTCTTAAATTTTAGTCCTACTATGGCTTTTCAATAGGTAGTTGGCTCACTTTGCTCAATGATCAACATATCATGACTTTCAATAATCAGAAATCCATATCTCTAAGGCTGATATTGTGTCCTATCAGATCTGTATGGACCTTGTGTTACTTGAGGAGGCGCAACAACTTGTTTTGAGTCTTCTCTATTTTCCATCTATGGTTTTGTGCCACCTTGTGACTCTCAAACTTCTTTGAGATGTACCTTGCTCCCCTTGTTCTTTTAGAGATTAACTATCTTTCTAGAAACATACCATTTTGAATAACAAACACTTTTTTATCAGTGGAGTTATAGTCACGGTATCCCTTCTTTTCCTTAAGATACCCCATGAAAAGGAACTTTAAAGATCTGGGTGCTAATTTATTTGAGGCATGTTGCTTAACATATACCTTACTTCCCCAAATTTTGAGAAAAGATAAACTAGGTTTCTTTCCAATCCATATCTCATATGGTGTCTTTTCAATTACCTTAGATGAAACATGATTTAGTGTAAAGATAGCTGTCTCTAGGGCATGGCCCCAACATGATGGTGGAAGATATGTTTGACTCATCATAGATCAAACATATATAATAGTGTTCAATTTCTCCATTCAGGAACGTCATTCTATTGTGGTGTTCCTAGAGGAGTCAATTGTGAAATTATCCCACAACTCCTGAGATGGTCGATGAACTCTTGGCTCAAATATTCACCACCTCGATCAAATCAAAATGCTTTAATCATTTTGCCAAGGTGGTTTTGTACTTCATTTTGGAATATTTTGAACATTTCAAAATATTTAGATTTATGTTTCATTAGGTAGATATATCCATATCTACTAAAGTCATCTATAAATGTTATGAAGTACAAATAACTTCCTCTAGCAGCTATATTCAGTGGTCCATATACATTTATATGTATGAGGCCCAATAAATCATTCGGTCTTTCACTATGCCCAGTAAAAGGTGCCTTTGTCATCTTTCTTAATATGCAAGATTCACATATACCATATGATTCAAAATCAAATGAGTTAGAACTCTATCTTGATGTAGTTTAAAAATATGTTTCTCATTTATATGGCCTAGACAATAATGCCATAGGTATGTTGGATTCAAATCATTTGACTTGATCCTTTTGGTAGTTAAGTTATAGATATTTCCACTATTAGGATGTTCCAAATTTAATATATAATAACCAACATGCAAATCACCATTAGTATAGAAAACATCATCACGATAAATAGAACATTTACCATTCCCAGTAATGGAAATATAACCTTCCTTATCTAAATAAGAAAGAGAAACAATATTACTGCTCAAAACAGGAATATAATAGCAATTGTTCAAAACTAACAAAAGCCCACTGGGCAAAACTAATTCATAAGTGCCTACAACTAAAGTAGAACATCTTGCTTTGTTTTCAACTCGTAGGTCCACTTCACCCTTCTTCATCTTTTTACTATCCTAGACTCTACACATTTGTATAAATGTGAGAACTACATGTAGTATCTAATACCCATGTAGAGGAAGTAGAAAGACAAATATCTATAACATAAATACTTGAAGAGATAGCCCCGCTATCATTCTTTATCTTTTTAGATTTTGAGGTAGAGTTCACAATTCCTCTTCCAATGACTGGATTCATTGCAGAACAAGAATACTCCTTCCTTTGGAGGCTTTGCCTTCTTGGCTACACATTTAGTTTTGCGCTTGTTTGACTCTTTGGTCTTACCATTAGAGCTATTACCCTTCCCCATGCCCTTGCCTTTCCTTTTCATACCCTTTCCTTTCTGAAACATCAAAATAGTGTTGGGCTTTTTCTTAATGTTCTACTCAGCAGTTTTTAGGATCCCATACAATTCATAAATTGATTTCTCCATGTTGTGGTTAATGACAAACTAGTTATAAATTTTTGGGAATAAGTTCCAGATCAAATCTGTAGCAAACTCTTGGCTTATGGGAAATTCAAGCCTGTCAAGGTGATTAATTTAGCCTTTCATCTTTAACACATGAGCACTAATTGATGTACCTTCAGCGATCTTGCAGGAATGTAAAGCCTTTGTGGTCTCATACCTTTCTCACCTTACCTGTTACTAGAACATTTCCTTGAGATGCATAATCATCTCGTGAGCCCCCATAAGTTCCAGATCTCTTTGGTGCTCTACATCCACAGAGTTTCCTTATGCTACGTGTAAGTATCTTTCTAAGCTCTTAGAGTTTTGGCTACAGGCTCCTCAGGAATGGGTTGATCTAGGACATATGCTTTTCTTTCCTGCTTGAGAACAATTCTCAAGTTCCTTAACCACTCAAGAAAGTTTGTCCCATTGAGTTTGTCCTTCTCAAAGACTGATTGTAAAGATAGTATAGCAGTATTACTAGTTGACATGATTCTATAATAAAAGGGGGAGAATGTATGTTGTATTATATATGGATGTTGCACTTCATTCAGACATATTTTTCTTAAAGGAATTGTCATCATCAAAAAGGGGGAGAATGTTAGATATGATTAGTTTTGATGATGTCAAATATAGATGTGACAAGATAAGAGCAAAAAGTTTATATAATGTATTTCTTTGACTAATTACTATGTTTAATGTGAAATATCTTGTAGATTAATTAAGTTGAATTATGGAGGAAGAATGAGAAGAAAAAATTATCAAATATACAAAGAAGTTATTGAATTGATAAGAATGAACAAAAGGAAGAAGAAGAAAGAAACTGAAGATTGTCAACAAGCTGCCTACTCGGATTATGGAGAATGATTATCAAGAGGAAAATCAAAAAGAAAGATATTGAAGAAAGAAGAACTTGGAAGATCTACCAAGAATATCAAGATTCAAGTTTTTAGAAGTAATTTTGAAGATTTCAAAAATTTGAGGCACTGTTTTGCATTGTAGCAGTCGTTACTGTAGCAATCACTCAAGTGAGGCAATATAGCACTCGAGTGTGGCATTGTAGCATGCAGGTACTATAGCATGCAAATCACTGTAGTGCTCGAGGTGCAAAATGGAAGGGCAGATTCACTGTAGCAAGTGTGGCACTGTAGCACTCGAGTGAAGCAAGAACACACTCGAGTGTTGGAGCACTCTGTTCTACTCTGTTTTACGTTCAGCCTGATAGAGGTTTGGTATTTTGGCCATATCTCTCAAACCACATGTCGGATTGACCCAAAACCAATGGCATATGAAAGAAGACGCACAACACGAAAAACGGACACCAAGATCATATTGAAAGAAGCTCAGATGAAGGAGATATGATCCGTGGAAGATGACACGGAAATCACCATCACTTTTCAAGACAGGTTCAGTATTTTAGACATAACTCACAAATGACATATCGGATTGAGACTGAACCAGTGCTATATGAAACTAGACTCAAAGGGATTTCCATAGAAAGGTAATTTGCCTAATTTGAAGTTATAGTCTAGGAGCTATGCCTTCTGGAATTTGACGCTTGTACAGCCTAGTGCGATAGACACTCTTTCGATCATAACTTGCAGAATACAAGGAGTTTGGAGCTGATTCTTTTTGCATTGGAATGCATATGGCAAGATCTTTCTTATGATACATCATTAGAATAAAATAAATAAATTCTTTCTAATGTGGCCCCACATTACTCACGAGTACAAAAACGCACTCTTGAAAAATGTCATGCGAGTGTTGTCCAGAAGCAACTGAAGCGTGGAGAAATTTAGCAACACTCGAGTATTGAACAACACACTCGAGTGAGGATCAGAATTGCACTCGAGTCATACAAGTGTTGACATGAAATTGTTAACCCGAGAAGAAGCATGTACGTGAAAATAAGAAGCGCACTCGAGTGAGAGATGTTGCACTTGAGTGATGTCCAGAATTGCACTCGAGTCCGTGCGAGTGAAGAGCAGCAAGTGTTTGCTCGAGAGCAAGCTAGAACATGAAATTGTACATGCACTCAAGTGAGGCATCTTTGCACTCAAGTGAAGTTGTAAAAGAACCAAAATGCAGAAGTTCAGACTCTCATGGCCATCAATCCAAACATGGTTAAATGTTATACATTCATTATGTTCTACTTGTTATTGTTTCTAAATGTTAACTAACATATATTTCAAGTGTGAAACAGGATATTAAACATTCAGATTGAAGTTTCAAATAAGAAAGTTAGTTACGGTGAACTTCATCATTACACACCGAATGGCGGCTACCTACCACGACAAGCAACTGACATACCACAAAAGACTGTCAAATATTCAAACACAAACGATCCACAACGTGACGTGCAGCTCATAATGAAACATCCTACTCTTCAATGGGATGCTCCAATCTACAATGGATATTTCATAGTGGGTAGATATTCAAATGCGCTCAACGGTCAAAATGAAGTAATAGGACTCCAACAGACGAATGCTCACAATGGTCATCATCTTCATCAACTATAAATGAGAGAGCATTCAAAGTCGATGGGTAACAGAGAAAGCGAGCAACTACGAGAAAAATGATGGAAACATGAATCCTCTTCTTCTACCCAAACACTCTTTGTTCTGCAGCTTCTACATTACTTATCATTGAGAGAGTGATTATTTGTATTGTACTTCAGTGAGTATTATATCTACTCTGTGAGAGAGTCTGTAAACACTTTCATCTGTATTTCTGAATTGATCTCAAGGTAGAAGGACTTTGAGAAGGTTGATTTCCTTACGGGGGAAGCTGTAGAGAGAATTGCCAGTGAGACATTCTACTCGTAAGACTTACAAGGTGAAGTAGTAGAGAACGTTGATGCTCATAAGACTTATAAGGGTGTAAGCAAGAGAGAACGTTGCTGCTCGTAAGACTTGCATGAGTAAGCAGGAGAGGAAGATCTTCGGGATTGCTCTGCTCGTAAGACTTGCCGTCAGGGGCAGTATTTCAGTGAGAGATTTGTAAAAGGTTTCACAAGTACCCAGCTAAACTTGTGTGATTGTAAAGGCTTTTCTTGTGCCTGGATTAAACAAGAAGATAGTGGATTTGAAAATCTCAGGAGGAGCTTGGGGACTGGACGTAGGCCATCACAGATTTGACCGAACTAGGATAAATCACAGTTTGCATATTCTCTTCCCTAAGCTCTTATATTTCCAGCATTTATTATTTAATCTAACTGTTGATTTATAAACCTTCATACTTACCACTTTCATTAAGATGCGAAAAGATTTCCAAAGTTCTTAAGTTTTTATTATACACCCAATTCACCGCCCTCTTGGGTAATAGCCGGTTCTAACACATACAATCTGGCATGTTTGATCCCATCTAATGCCTTAAGATCCAAAACCATTTTGTTAATCTCAATTAAGTCAAAACAATAATAAATCTTTGTGAGTAGTACCATTACCTACGGTTGTCTTACCAAGATAACTCAAATGCATATACTTTGGTGGAACCTACATTTGAGAGATGTAGGTTTTGACAATTATTCATTAATTGATGGTAGTATGACTTAAGATTTCATTTAGAGGGCTTAATTAATTATTTCATTTATATGAATACATATATTGTTGTTGTATCTCATACAAATATACATATATATGTAAAATATACATGTAATAATCTAATCAAAAGAAATATAACTTAAACATGACATAATATGGCTCACCTAACCTAAATTCTCTCAAGCCAATGAGAGGACCTCCCTAGTAAGAAAAGTAAAATATATTGAGAAACCTCATTTAAACATATGAGGGGATTAAGATGAAAAGAGAATGTACATCCAGACTATGCAGGGGAAGGCATGGCATGGAGCCCATATTTAAAAAAAATTTACAACCCTTGTAAAACTAGAGCCCTATTGTTCACCATACCCAAACAATTTTAAAAATTAAAACCACAACAAATAACAATTCATACAATATGAAAAGCAATAAATGTTATGATTATGTCGCGCTACAAATAGTTAGCCATGGCAATCCCACTAATTCCTTATTGAAATAAAGAGTGATCCCAACTTTTAATGAGAATGATCCTATCAGTACTAGAAAGGCAAAGGTATGCTAATTTAGTATGATTGGCTTCTATAATACTAGCTTCCTCATATTTTGCTTGATTTTTAACCTTTTTGACACTAGCAGTAGAGGTATCACATGTCTCTAAGAATAGTTATAAATCTTCTTAATCTATTCATCCTTAACATTTCATGTAAGAGATCCCCACATGTTTTTACTCAACATGCTGCCCATGAGATTTTGAATCTAACAACCCTATAACACAAGAGTACCAAAGCTAGGCCAAGTTTTCCTTAGTCTCGTATCCTTCTTGATTAATCACCATCAATCGAATCCAAAGCAATATATCACATATACAATTTATAATCTAGATGAAAGCGCAAGCTCAACTTAAATGCACAATTGACCTGGCTCTGATGCCATTATTGGGATTGGTAGGCACAACAGAAAATTAAAATTCAAAAGTTTTCCAATCCCTATTGCGGATCTGTCAACAGAGTTTAAATCGAGTAGTAGAAAAGAGTACATTTCTTATGTGTTCAGTCTTTTTTTTATATCAAGAAGCTAACAACTCGGATTATCTCCCTTTACCGGTATCCACACGAATAGGAATCCAACACGAACAGCGTGCTAGCAACACTAACGTCTCTTTCTGGAGTTTTCTTTTTCCATGACATTTTATCTTGCTTTTTTTAATTACATGTAGAAAACTCTAGCTCACACTTTTTTTTAATAACTAGCAGGGCTTTCTATTTTATGATGGATATTGGATTTTTAAAAATAATCTTAATTAATTTTGAAATCCATATCATATCAATTAACACTTAATTTTCTTTTGATAAACAAATTAAATAAATATGGTTTAATTAAATCTGTCAAATAGTTTTAATTTAACATATTTATTTAATATGAATAAAGAGCCAATGGAAATAGGTTTAATTTATCCTTATAAATTAAATCCAAGATATTATATCCTTATCATGTTAGTTATTAAATTTAATTTATCAAATAAAACTAAATTTAAAACTAACACAATATAATAATATTATCATATAATATAATATATATACACATGTATTTTGAAACTACATACATGTATATACAATATTACTAATTTTCTTTTTGAATATATATATATCCATCTATCCTAGATTAACCATTACATTCATAAAATCTAGACATATCTTAGATTTAATGAATCTGGACATTATAGCTCGTGTTGAGCTATTTTTGTGTGCGACCCTGTAAGCCCATATGAAGTTGGTAGTGGGCAAATGACTATACTAACCCATAAGTCATAAGCAGATCTAGCAAGACATTATGACTACCCAATTCATATGAGGATCGATAAACCGATGCAAATTATCATACAATTATCATGTCCCTTTTGCCACACGATATTTCAGTCAAGGATGAGGCATAGAGAATATTGTTAGAATCCGTGTTTTTATGATAACAAAGTGTTAAAACATTTTTTTGTAAAGGAATTCATGTTTTGAAGATGTAAACTTAAGTTTATTCGATTATCCAATGCATTTCACAAGTTAAGAGAAAGTTACTGTGAAAAATTGCTAATGTACTTAAGTGAGGAAAATGCACTTGAGTACTGGAGGTATGAACACTTGAATATGGCCTCACATTCTTGCAAGTGTTAGGCAGAAGCTGGTTCAAAAAGTGAAATTTTACTGATGCACTCGAGTGTAGAGGGTGCACTCAAGTCCTGAGACAGGCAACACTCGGGTATGAACTTACACTCTTGAAAAGTGTCATACAAAAGCTGATGACAAAACCTGAAAAATTGCTGATACACTTAAGTTCAAGTGACACACTCGAGTGGGTATGCTTTTTACACTCGAGTTTAGAAAGTGTGTCCATGTAAGTGTTTCACAGAGAGTCATGCAGAATCAAAAATAGCCTAGTGTACTCGAGTGAGGGACTTAATACTTGAGTATTGATAAGAAGTTTACTTGAGTTTTGAAAGTGCAACCATGCAAGTATTAGCTCTAGAGGAAATAAGATCCTAAATCCAAAAAGTGTACTCGAGTGTCTCTATATGCACTTGAGTGAGGGACTAACACTCGAGTCATGTAGCAACACTTTCAAGTGAACCTCAGCAACCTTGCATTCTAAAGTAGTACTAGAAAACATAACAAGTTGATATGTTATGGTGCACTCGAGTGAGGGGTAAGGCACTCGAGTGTCGACTTGTACTTCTAGTGCAAACTTTGCACTTTCTGTAGGAACCCAGTAAAGAGATGTTGAACAAGATGAGCACTTGAATATTGACATTGTGCACTCGATTGTGGCATGAACACTCTTGCAAGTGCTTGGTCGAGACAATCTAAAAATGTGACAATAGTCCAGTGCACTCGAGTGAGACCTAAGAACTCGAGAGAGACCACCCAACACTTGAAAGTGAAGTCATGCACTTGAAAGTGTAATCAAGATAAATCTGTATAGCCATGCAAATTTCAAAGAAAAAGCGACTGTGAAGATTAACACTCGAGTGAGAAAGAAGAACTCAAGTACATCTAGCTCAAAAGTAGAATGCAATACAAAGTCATAGCAAACAACCCGAATATGGTTAAATGATACTTATTCATTATGTTTGTGCTTGTTGTTATACCTAAGTGTTGTCTAATATATATTTCAAGTGTGAAATTGGATAATGAACATTCGGATTACATATTTAAATTAAAAGGTTAATTGCAGCAAACATCATCATTACACACCGACTGCCAGACAGCTGTCATAACATGCAGTTGACCTACCAAGAACAAATGTCTAAAAATATAAACTCCCATATCCCACTCCACAACATGACATTCAATTTCTTAATGAAACATCTCGCTCTCCAATAGTACAATACTAGTGACTACTTCAGACTTGCTATAAATTTAGAGCATCAGAGATAAAAGAATAGAGAACACAGAATGAGATCACACGCTGAGATTTACACGAGTCTCTACTTTTCATATTTATCTCTGTAATCTTATTGTACTTCAGTAATTATCATGTCTACTCTATGAGAGAGTCTATATACACTTTCAAATTATATTTTCATTTGATCTCAAGCTAAAGGGACCTTAAGAGGGTAGATTTCGTTATAGGGGAAGCAGTTGAGAAATTCCAGTAAGACTTTCTGCTCGTAAAACTTTCAGGGGTGTAAGCAGGAGAGAACGTTGCTGCTCATTAGACTTGTATACGTAAGCAGGGGAGAAAGGTCATAGGGAATATTTTGGATGTAAGACTAGCTATAAGGGGGAGAGAATATTCTAGGTGTTAGAGTATTTCTGCTCGTAGTCCTTGCTAGGACGATTCCTATCATGTGACGTTTCCAGAGCCCATTGAATCTTGGAAAATTAGTGAAAATCTTAGAGGTGTTGATATCTGAGGACCGGACATAGGCATGGGGTTGGGCTAAACCAGTATAAATCTCTGTGTGAAAATTCTCTTATCTCTACTCTTTCTTCATTTATTTCCATAGCACTCTAACATGTGAAAAATTATCACATCACCCAATTCACCCGCTCTTGGGTGAAGCTTGCCTCTTTCATTTGATATCAGATCAAGTTTTTCTCGTAAAAGTTTAACAACTTGAGAAAGATCTATTCAATGGCATCAATGGAGGAAAACATTCTTCCAGATGGAGCTTCAATAATTAGACCTCCTAGTTTTACCAAAGAACATTTTTCATTTTGGAAAGCTAAATTCAGAATATTCATAATGGTGAATGAATACGGTTTATGGAATGTAATACAAGATAATGACTATGTTCCAACAAAGAAAGAAGAAGATAGAGTCATGAAGAAAATCCCAGAGTAATATGATGACAACGACAAATAGTTAGTAACCTTAAATAGCAAAGCTATTTTAATGATACAGAGTGCCCTTAGTCAAAAGGAGTATTTTCGAATCTCCACACTGTCGACAGCTAAAGACATATGGGATGTACTTAAAATCACTCATAAAGGTACATTCAGAATAAAAGAAAATAGAATCAATACTATAATTACATATCATGATATGTTTTGAATGAAACCTGGAGAGAGGATCTTTGAATTCAAACTCAGATATACCCATCTTGTCAATCAGCTATAAGTAGTTAGGAAAACCTTTGATCAAAATTCCCAAGTGAGAAAGATTCTTAACATTCTTACAAAAGAATAGGAAGCAAAGGTGACAACTACCGAAGAAGCCACAGGTGAATCAATGAGATATGTACCTACACTCTTTAGTGGTCTTTCTGATTATAAAGGAAATTTGAAATTCAAGAAGGAACTGGAAGATTTTTATGACAAAAAGAAAAGAGGAGTTGCTCTCAAAGTCATCAAGGAAGTTGATTCATCAGAAAATGAAGATGAACTAGATGATGATGATATGGGAATGCTCGTAAGAAAGTTCAAGAAGTTTTATAGAGGAGGTCAACAGAACTTCAAGAATCATCAAGGAGGACCAAGCAAGAAAGAAAACAAAGAGCAACAAATCGTATACTACAAATGTGGAAAACATGAACATATCAAGTCTGAATGCTTCAAGAACAAAGACAAAAAGAAGCAGAAAAAGAAAGCATACATATCTTCCATATAGGGTGATAGTTTATCGGATGAAGAAAGCGATGATGATGAAGTTCCAAACATATGCTTGATAGCCAAAGAAGAGGAATCGGATTCGGAGGTAAGTGATTTTTAACCACTTATGATGAATTATTATCTGAATGTAATGCATTGCATACTGAATTCATCAAAGTAGCTAAAAATGGGTAGTTATAAGAAGAAAGTAAAAGAATAAGAATGTAGAACTAGTACTCTCATATCAAATTTTTCATGTGTATTATGTGAGGAAAAAAGATAAGAAAATAATTAACTTAACAAAAACTTTAGAAAAATGTACTAGAGGAAGTGAAACTCTTAAAGTAATTTTAAAATCATAAAGAGTTACTCATGATAAATCGAGAACAGGATATAATTCTATTCAAGATAAAAATAGAGGAAAGAAGAAGAAAGGCAGTAAAACATATCTCAAATATTTTAAAAATATAATACATGCATCAAATCCATTTGCATCATGTAATTACTCCAATAGGAAAGTGTAACCCCCTTCCAACCAAGGTCGAGATTAAGTTCATAAATACGTAATTCAGTGTGAAATTAGAGACCATAAATTATTTGGGGCTTATTGAAATAATCTTTTGCCCAAAACTGGATTTGCAAAAACTTTTCTAAACCTGTTCATCAATGGTCTCATATTCACATTACAAATACATAAATGGCCTGCACAGGTTGATTCCATTCACAAATATCAGAGTATAATGCAAATTCCTGACACACTCGGGTTCCATTCATTAATAAGGGTTTTACAAAGGCACAAAGCCCACAATTCATTACCCTTAACTTGGGGATTACACAAAACTATACCACCAATCCCAATATATACAATTGTTTCCCAAAAACATCCAAATAATTTACATGGTAACCAATAACCCAAAATATATTTCTAAACTGGAGTTCTATTCGCTCTTTGTCACCCGTTTGCCTTTCAATCCTTCAGCCCTATCTAAAATGTTTAATTTTGGGAGAGTGAGATTCTAAGGAATTCCTGTAGTGTCAAATCACTCATAGTATGCACAACAATAAGGCATGAAAGCAAATAATCACATACACATTGTAACTACAACGGCAGTTACAAGGCAAAGGTAGGTATGAATCATGTCACCCTTGCGTTTGCTCATGCTGAATTGCTCATGCTGCATTGCATAACACAATCCCCACAATATATTTCACCACAGCTGGGATTCATATAAAGCATTTCATACACAAGCCCCACTAGCAAGATCAACACATAGCCTACGGGTGGATTCACAACACACCGCCCCACGAGTCAGATTCACAAATATCTATGTCAATTACGATGGCAATTCAACGGCTGACCTAGAGATGACCAGTGTCAATTGTAATATCCCAATTTTTGATTAAGGGATAATCTTGATTATTGTGGATAATTATGAATTTAATTGGGATTATTATGTATTTTATGACAATATTAATTAATGTCATAATTAGTGGAAATTGGAAATATTAGTGCATATGTGTGGTATTTAAGATCAAGGGTGGTGATTCCTTGACCGTGGGTCGGGATCCAGTGTGCTTAGCTTGTGTGAGCTTATTGAGGTAATGAAGGAGATGCTGACATGTGGCATTGTGGTGGCCATTGGATGAGATCATATGAGGACAAGGGAACACTTTTTCTCTTTTCTCTCTTTCACTCCATCTCTCCATTTCTCTCTCTCGTGCTCCCTCTCTCATTTCTCTCTTCTCTCTCTAGTCCACCATTGTTGAAGGCAAGGGAAAGAAGAAAGCTTGATCTTTGGGTAAGTAAATGATCTCCTTTGCTCAAACTCCCTTCACAAATGTTGATCCTTGAGTAATGGGCTTCATTTTGGTGTGTGTAGTTTGGTCATTTGGTTGTGATTTGTGCCACACGAAAATTGATTGTTGGAGAATCAAGAACTCTCTTTGAAGAAGTTGATAAGGTGAGTAAGACCTATCTTTCTATCTAAGTTTCATACCATTTGAAATACTTTGAATTTTCTGGAATTTTGGGGCCATTTTCGAAAATGAGGGCCATTAGGAGCTTGGTATGTGTTTGGTATGAAATTTGTATGTTTGGAATGCATTTTTGATAGATAGAATTGATTGGGTTTGAAATTGTTAAGTTTGGAGATTTTGGAAGTTTAGTGTTTAATGTTACCCAAAACCAAAGCATGATAATGGAATAGGATTTTGGTGATTTTGACCATTCCATTGGATTCCTTGAGTGATTTTGTGTGGGAATAAGCTTGGTTGTTGATTTTGGATTCATTAAAATCACTTGGGAAAAGTTGGAAAGTTGTCTTGTTTAGGCTCTGTTTTTCCCTGTCATTTTGAGCGAGCGTTTTGAGTGACCAAATGGTATTGGAAAATTATGAAACTTTCCAGTCTTAAATTTCACATCCCAAGCTTCAAAATGGACATATATTTTGTGTCATTTCGTTAAGAATTCTGTGAGATATGCTTGTCCAAAGTTTGGGATTGAAACAGAACTCTGTTTTGGGAGTAGTGTGTAGTTTTTGGTGATTCTGTATTTGTGTAGTGATTTCCAGTGAGGGGCTATATTTTTCCTTGAAAGAGGACTCATATACCTTTCATTTGGCTTTGGAATCACTTCGTTTCGATTTTTCTAGAATTAGTTATGGTTTTTCAAAGTTCAGCCCAGAGTCAGGAAACTTCTGGGCCGCGGCCCAAGAGTGGCGGACCGCGGCCCAAACCTTTCTGACCTGTTTTGGGCTGCGGCCCATGAGTGGTGGGCCGCAGCCCAAGGCCTTCTGACCATGTTTGGGCCGCAGCCCAAGGAATGGTGGGCCGCGGCCCAACCCTGTGTTTTGGCACTTTGTGTTATCGAAAGGGGATCTTTAACCTATTGTTTCCCAACCTTTTGGGGCTTTTATTAGAGGCATTTGGGGCCTCTTAAGAGTCAATTATGATAACCAAAACTAAGTGTTTCAAGTTAATTAAGTCTTGGAATAGAATATAACCCTTCGTCCCTAATTATGAATATAGGATTTGATATTTGCCTTCCTCGGGAGAGACCGGCGCTAGGACACGCACGGAAGGATCAAGGTAGTGACTTTTCTCTCATATCTTGTATGATGTCTTGGCATGCATAACTTATCGTTGATTTGTGAAATGTATGCCATGGTCTATTACGGCGTGAGCACTTCAGCGTGAGCCGTATAGAGAGTGACAGTGGTCATCTCTAGGCCGGCCGTTGAACTGCCGTCGTAATCGACATGGATTTTGTGTATCCGACCAGTGGGGCGGCGTTTGTGAAACCAGCCGTGGGCTGTGTGTGTGTATCTTTCCTATGTGGCTTGCGATTATGATATGCCTTATATGGATCCCAGCTGTGGTGAATTATACTGTGTTGATTGTTGTGATGCAATACAACGTGAGCAATTCAGCGTGAGCAATCGTAAGGGATGACATGTGTCATACTAACCATTGCCGTTGTAACTGCCGTTGTAGTTGCTTGTGTGGATAATGATTTGCTTACATGCATTATTATTGTACATTATATGATTGACTTGTTACTACGGGGATTCTTTAGAATCTCACTCTCCCAAAAACCATGTTTTAGACAGGGCAGAAGGATCAAAGGGAAAGCGGGCGACGAAGAGTAGTTAGAACTCCAGTTAGGAGTATATTTTGGGATTATTGGTTATCATGTATAACTTTTGGATATTTTTAGGAAACAATTGTGTATATTGGGATTGATAGTATAGTTTGTGTAATCCCCAAGATAAGGGTATTGAATAGTGGGCTTTGAGCCTTTGTAAATCCCTTATTTAATGAATGGAACCCGAGTGTGTCGGGAATTTGTTTATACTCTGATAATTGTGAATGAAATCAACTTGTACAGGCCATTTAGTATTGAAATGTGAATATGAGACCGTCATGAACATATGTTGTAAAAGTTTTTGTGAGTAATGATTTTGGGGAAGTTTGGTTTTGCTTAAGTCCCAAAATCATCTAAGGTCTCTAATTCTACATTAATTACGTTTTATGAACTAAATCTCGGCCTTAATCGTGAAGGGGGTTACATCAATCGCTATACGGCTCACGCTGAAGTGCTCATGCCGTAATGGACCATGGTACACAGTTCACAAAGTTCAATGATAAGTTATGCATACCAAAACATCATACACAATATGAGAGAAGAGTCACTACCTAGTTTGTTCCGTGAGTGCTTTGTCTCATGTCTCTCCCGAGGAGGGTAAATATCATATCCTATAATTATAATTAAGGACAAAGAGTTATTCTCTATTCCAATACTCAATTGACTTCACAATACTTAGATTTGGTTATCATTTATGTCCTTTAAGTAGTTACAATTGGCTCTAATAAAAGCCCTAAAGGATTAGGAAACATCGAGTTGGAAACCACTTTTCAAAATCACAAGGTGCTGAAAACAGGGGGTTGGCTGCAGCCAAGAAATCTCTGGCTGCGGCCAAAAAACATCACAGAAAGTTTCTGGCTGCAGCCAAGAATTTTCTGGCTGTGGTAAAAAACAGCTCAAAAGTGTTCTGGCTGTAGCCCAAAATTTTCTGGTTGTGGCCAAACAGTGGTTTGAAGGTTCATGGTTGCAACCAAGAATCTTCTGCCTAACGACAGAAAAATTCTGTTTCGCAGCTGAACTTCCATAAATCATAACTAATTTTAGAAAAATCAAAATGAGGTGCTCCCAAAGCCTAATGAAATATATTTAAGTCGTCTTTACTAGAAAAATATAGACCAATACCAGAAATCACCACACAAATACAGAATTTAAGAAATGTCCATACTAGTCCAGAATTGATCCCAGATTTAACATCAAACTTTGGGCAGTCATAACTTCTATCTCATAAATCGAAATGGCATGACATATATGTCCATTTTGAAGCTTGGGATGTGAAATTTAAGACTAGAAAGTTTCAGAATTTTCCAACACCATTTGGTCTTTCAAAACATTCGTGCAAACTGACTGCCCAGACAGAGTTCACACAAGACAGATTTTCAATTTCCTATCAAAGTGTCCAATGACTCCCAATATCAATAATCAAACCTATTCCCATACAATTTTCCATAAGGAACACAATAGCAACCTCAAAATGACCAAAATCACAACCCAATCACATGCCCTGCTTTGCCTAATGCACAAAACCAACACAAAGTTGCCAACCTTCACATTTCCAACCTAAATCCATTCCATCAACCCAAAACACATATCAAAGCACTAATTCCATGACAACAAAAATTCAAACACTACAAGACCCTAATTTTTGAAATTTCAAGCCAAATTTCCAGAATTTCCAAGTTAAAGAATTTGGCACAAAACTTATATAGAAATGTCTCTTAAACTCACCTTAACAACTTTCTCAAAGGAGTTTCTTAATTCTCCAACCTCCACAATTTCTTGAAGTCTCAAACCAACACCAAATGGAAAACTATAACCATAGAAATGTTGCTCTTAACTCAAAGAACAACTTTAAAGAAATGAGTTTGAGTAATGGAGGTCATTTTCCTTACCTTTTCTCAAGCTTTTCTTCCTCTATTTTTCTGCAACAATGGTGCCAAGACAGAAAGAGAAAATGAGAGAGAGAGAGAAGTGATGATGATGAAGCATGGGATCTGATTTTTGCTTCCCAAGCCTATGCCTACACAAAAATGAGAGAGGGAGAGGGAAGAGAAAAGATTAAAATATTGTTTATTTGACTTTTCCAAAGCCCTCTCTCTTGACCTCATCTTGACAAGTGTCAACTTCTCATTGGTTTTCATAAAGTTAAGTAACCAATTAGTCACTCTACCCATTCCATTAGCCATTTAGTTACATATCTCATTTCTCCTTAGTTAGTAATTAATCTCTCCATCAATCACAAACTTATGGCTATTCTTCCAATTCTCACTGATTATGGCATATTAATTAAAATTACCACATAATACATAATCATATTCTTTTCCCTTCTTCCATGCTCCATTTACCCCTATTTTAGCCCAAATAATTATTTGTCACATAATTATGCTAAAAAACAAGGTGTTGGGCATTTCCAATAACTGATTCATGTCTCAAATCAACTTTAATTCCCAAATCATTTTCAATAATTGCCATTAGCCCTTAATCAAAATTTGGGGCATTACAGAAATGCCATTATACTTAATCATGCCATTCTAGAAAGGGCAAGACCATTGGCATATACACATGGGTTCCAAAAGGGATGCATGTTCCAAGAGTATTTCATACTAACCACGAAGTACCCAAGAAAGTGTGGGTACCTAAAACTTGATCATATTACTCTAGGTATGTCTCAAAGCATCACAAGCAAACAAGTGGTACATTGATAGTGGATGCTTGAGACATATGACTGGTGACAAAGATAAGTTAACCATATTGGAAACTAAAGAAAGAGGAAAAGTAACCTTTGGAGGTAACCAATCTGGTTGTAATGCCGGAATTGTTGAAATAGGAAAATCCAATGATGTTCAAATCAACGATGTATATTGTGTTGAAGGATTATGTCACAACCTCCAAAACATGAGTCAGAGTATTGACAAAGATAACTGGGTAATCTTTGACTCAGAGGAATGCTTGATAGTAAACAAGAAGGATCTACAAGTTAACAAAGAATCTATTTAAGTGTAGATCCGAGCTCAAAGGGACGGTAACTGTTTACTCTTGATTTAAATTCAAATTCTTCTAAAAATTGTTTTCTTAGCAAATTTGAGGAAAGTTGGTTATGGCATAAGCATCTTGCTCATATCAATATGAATCAACTTGATAAATTGATTAGAAAAGATTTAGTTGTTAGTCTTCCCAAACTTAAATTTAAAGACAGATTTGTGATGCTTGTCAAAAAGAAAAATGAACTAAATCTTCTTTTAAAATAAAGAATGAGATTTCAACGTCCAAACCTTTACAATTACTACACATGGATTTAGTAGGACCAGCAAGAGCAAAAAGTTTTAGAGGAAATCTATATACTCTAGTAACTGTCGATAATTTTATAAGATTTTCATGGACTATATTTCTTGCTTCTAAAGATGAAACTTTTGCTGAATTTATTACGTTTGCCAAGAAGGTCAAAAATAAGAAAGGTATCCCTATTGTTTTTATCAGGACCGATCATAGAGGAGAGTTTGATAATCAACTCTTTGAAGACTTGTGCAACATTCAAAGAATAGATCATAATTTCTCTACTCCAAGAACGCCTTAACATAATGGAGTTGTAAAAAAATAAAGAATAGAGTCCTCACAAAGATGGCAAGAGCAATGCTCAATGAAAAAGAGGTATAATAGGTGTTCTGGGTAGATGGAATGAGCACTGCATTCTATATCTTGAATCAAGAATATATCCGCAAGACCCTTGGAAAGACACCCTATGAGCTTTACAAAGGAAGAAAGCCAAATCTTGCTTATCACCACATCTTTGGAAGTAAATGCTACATTCACAACAACGGTAAAGAAAATTTGGGTAAATTTGATTCAAACTTTGATGAAGGTTTATTTTTAGGTTACTCAAATAAAAGTAAAGCATATAGAGTCTTTAATAAAAGAACATGCATTGCAGAAGAAACCATTCATGTTGTGTTTGATGAAATAGACTCTCAAACAAAATCTTTTGATGAAGAAGAAATGGATTTGATAAAGAAAACTAAACATCTATTGGTTTCAAATCAAAATGATTTTCAAACAGATGATTTTTAAACTGAAGAAAGTGTCAATGATTATGCTCAACCAAAAGCATGGAGACATATGAAAGATCATCCAATTGATCAAGTAATTGGAGATGTTCATGAAGGTGTCAAAACCAGAAATAAAATACGTAATAAAGTGAGATTTTCTGTATTCATTTATGAGATTGAACCTTCTAGTATTGAAGATGCACTTTCTGATAATGATTGGGTGATGCTATGCAAGAAGAGTGAAATTAATTTCAAAGAAATAAGTTTAGGATTTGGTACCTCGACATAAAGATCACTCAGTCATAAGAACCAAATGGGTTTTCAAAAACAAACTTGATGAATCTACAATCATTGTGAGAAACAAGGCAAGGTTAGTTACCAAAGGCTATAATCAAGAAGAAGGTATCAATTATGAGGAAACATATGCTCCAGTGGCAAGACTGGAAGCAATACGAGTAGTCTTAGCCTTTGCATGAATTAAAGATTTTAAACTTTATCAAATGGATGTGAAGAGTGCTTTTCTAAATGGATATATTATCGAGGAAGTTTATATAGAACAACCTCCTAGTTTTAAAGGTGAAACAAAACTTGATCATATGTTCAAACTTAAAAAGCTTTATATGGTTTAAAACAAGCACCAAGAGCTTAGTATGAAAGATTGAGCAAATTTCTTCATGATCAAAACTTTGTTAGAGGAAAAGTGGATACGACCCTTTTCATCAAACATAAAAAGAATAATTTATTAGTAGTTCAAATATATGTTGATGATATAATTTTTGGTGTTACTAACGAATCTCTCTATCAAGAATTTTCAAAGCTTGTGCAGGGAGAATTCAAAATGTCTCTGATTGGTGAACTAAACTTTTTTCTTGGACTTCAAATTAAGCAACAAAGGAATGGGATCTTCATATCCCAAACCAAATATTTGAAGGATTTATTAAGGATATATGAAATGGAAAATGCCAACGAAGATAACACTCCAATGAGCTCTACCACAGTGTTGGATGCTGACGTGAAAGGTCCTGACTTCAACATCACTAAATATAGAGGCATGATTGGTTTATTACTCTATCAAATAGCAAGCAGACCAGATATACAATTCAACATTGGAATGTGTGCAAGGTATCAATCTACTTCTAAGGTATCATATGCAAAAACCATAAAGAGAACTTTCAGGTACATAAGAGATACTACAGAGCTTGGCCTATGGTATCCAAAAGGAGGAAACAAATATTTGATGGCCTATTCAGATTCAGATCATGGAGGATACAAAACTGATAGAAAGAGCACCAATGGATAATGTCAATTTCTTGGAGGCTCTCTGGTATCATAGTTCAGCAAGAAGCAGAACACAATTTCATTATCCTCTACTGAAGCTAAATACATAGCTATAACAAGTTGTTGTTTTCAAGTACTATGGTTAAAGCAACAACTTTAGGACTTGGGAATCTACTTGAATTAAACACCTATCTATGGTGACAATACCAGCACCATAAGCTTGGCCAAGAATCTTGTGCAGCATTCAAGAACCAAGCACATAGATATCATACATAACTTTATTCGAGATCATGTCTAAAAGAAGGATGTCAAAGTAGAATTCATACTAGCACATCTTCAACTCGCTGATATATTCACAAAGCCAATAGCAAAAGATCAATTTTTATATATACGGAGAGAATTGGAAATGATTAATCCCAATGAGTTGTAAGATTATTAATTATGTTTAGTATATATTTCTATAAATGCTTTGATAATTACTATACTAACTTAAGCATCTGAGTATGTCGAAGTTTGTTTTGCAAGAATATTATATTTACGATCACTAAAATAGAAACAAACAAATATTAGATGAAAACTTGGTGTGACACTCAAGTGAACACTAGAGTGAAAGTCATAGTACTCGAGTGCACATTCAATACTCAAGTTCAAAACTTGATTCACATACTCTGCTTTCAGTTTGTTAAACAGGGATTAACAGAGAATACATAAACTCTGAGAGTATACTCAAGTCCATCAAAAGTGTTGATACACACTCGAGTGCCAGGGGTTACACTCGAGTGCAGGTAGAACAATACTTGAAAGTGCTAGTGACAGACTCGAGTGTAGGAAGAACACTACAGAACAACTTGAGAAAATAGCATGGTTTACTTAAGTGATCTTGGTGGACTTTGAGTACAAAGATGTATGAGGATAGAAAATAAACATAGGTCTCTACAAGTTACACTCAAATCAAGTACGTAATTGCAATTTTATGATGTTATTTTCTAACACACTCAAGTGCAAGAATGCAAACTTGAGTGCATATGTATTTGCAATTGAGTTCATAAATAGCACACTCGAGTGTTGGGGGTTTATATCAGTAGGTCTGAAAGCTCAAATGATACACTCTTTCACTCATACCCAAGCATTTATTTACTTGTAACTCACACCCACTCAAATTCCAACTGTTACACTTTAAATTGACGCCTCCATTACCATCAATCACTTATGACAACCCTTCAATTCACTCTAATTGAAAGATTTTTTCTATAAATCCTTCCACTAAGCCCTACATCGCCGGACTTAAATCTTTTAAAGTCCTCTATTTCTTCATCTCACTCTGATTCATCATAATGTTTTGTACAAAAGTGCCTCAAGTGACTCAAGAAGCCTCTTTATCACCATCTACATCAGATTCTGTCTTCAAACTTTTCAGTGAGTCTACAACATCGATAGCAACACTAACTCTGACTCCGTCTATGACTCCAACTCCACCTTTTCCTCCTAAGCCTACTGTTACCAAGAAGAAGTAACTCCTACAAAGAAGAAGTATCCTAAACCAAAAGTGAAAGATGTTCAACCTCTTCTAAAGAAGGCTAAGGGAGTGTCTATCAAGGAACCGATTATGACTTAGTCAAAAACTAAGGAGGTACAAGGAAGGAGGAAGAAGAAAGCTACAGAAGTCCCAAAAGAATTGTGTTCTTATAGTGAAGATGATAATCAACTTAGACAAGCAATAAAACAGTCAAAGTTAGATGTCTTGGTTAGCAAGATTGCCTCCCAAGCTGGTGCCTCTGCTTCTTGTCACATTCCTGGACAATCTAGTTGTAGTGGATCACAGTCGGGAGCACCAGCTACCTCTCAACCACTAGTGGAAGAAGAACTTGATCTTGTCCCTCCTGATAACTTCAATAACTAGGAATTGAAACCTTTCAACAAAAAGGTATATCATACTAAATTTGCTCATTGTACCTTTTACCCTGTGGTATACATAGACCTGGATTATTTGAATGATCACTGTGGCCTGAATCTTAGACCATCCCTGGAATTTTATCAACCATGGCTTATTGTATACTTACCATATTCACCTATGGTCGTTAAAACCTTTTATTGCCATATGAAAGTGAAAAATATTGAGACTAAAAATGGTGAATTGATAGAGGAAGGGATTGTTATTACTGTTAGAGGACAATCTATGATGATTACCCCCTCTATTATAAACACTATTCTTGGCTATATCATACCACCCTCTGAGCCAGCCCAAGAATTCACACCAGATCAAATTTTCAAATTGTTGAGATCGGGTAAACCAATAGCCCTTTGAATTTCAAACCTATCACAATGCCAGACTCTCACCATATCCTTTTCTATATATATACTCACAACATCATAAATAAATCCAAGAACCTTACACACTTTACCCATAAGGATTACAATTTGTTGGCTTCTTTTCTTACCGGCCAACAGAGGAATGTGGGAGAACTATTCTTCAGTGAAATGAACAGATTTAGGCTCTCTTCATCTAAATCCAACAATATTCCATATCCTTAACTTGTATCCCTCATCCTTCGCTACAACAAAATTTGGTATTTGGAAGGAAATGAGAAGGTCAAGATACCATGATTTGGTCTGACTCAGAGGACTCATAAGGGACTATCTTTTCCTATCAGCAAAGCACTTGCACCACAATGAGAAACTATACCCTTAAAGGCTGATGAGGCTCAATCCTCTACAAGAGGCAGATCTCCATCTCCTTCTCCTTTATTCTTCGGTACATCAATTCAAGGCTTTATATCAGAAATGGCCAATGAAGCAATGGCCAGCTTGAAGAAGGAATTGCATGCTGAATATAAGAAGCTGGTTAAGAAAGTAGAGTCATAAGTCATCAAACTGGTAGAAAAGACCAATCTAAACTTTGACTTGATGATTAAGACTCAGGAGGATCGTATGAGGAGATTAAATGAACTGGTGTCATTCCTACACACTCACCTTCCTGTTCAGCCTACTTCTTTCATTTTAACCCCTGAACCACAACCAACTACCTCTGCATCTCCATCCACAACTGCACCAGCAACCACTAAAGTACTGTTCACATACACCAATCCTATTACCTCAGCCACTATAGATGTCACATTCAATGGTCAATCCTCTCACCAACCTGCTACTCAACCATCTTCACCACCTTTTGTTTCATACCCTATTGATCCCTCTACTATATTTGTATTATATACTCTACCACAGCTTGATCCTAACACTGATCCTATCACTTCTCCTCAACCTCCCTTTTCTCCTGGAGATAAAATGGGGGAGAAGAAGGAGTTATGGCATTTATGCTTTTGGAGCCTTTTGATAGGGATAATAGATTAAAGGGGAGAATTTTATGTATTTTAGGAGCATTTCATTTTTTTTGTACTTTGATTTTTTCATGTATTTTGTTATCAATTAATGAAGTTATGATATTTATTATTCAATTTGTTGCTTAATTGTGGATTCAAAAGTTAAACTATACATTTGAAACATAAACTATGACTTGATCTTGTCATAAGTGTTGTTGTGAAAACCTTATAGAGAACTTGATGAAAAATGCCAAACAACAGCAAACAATTTTGAACTTTAGTAACTTTGGTGTTTATGCATTTGAAAATCAAATAAGAAATTTCAGTAAGTTTTATAATTCAATTAAGTTTTCAATTCCATCACTAAGGTTTTGTCATCATCAAAAAGGAGGAGAATATTAGACACTGTGTTTTGATGATAACAAATTGTTAATACAATTTTTTGTGAAGGAATTCATGTTTTGAAGATGTAAACTTAAGCTCATTCAATTATCAAATGCATTACAAAAGTTAAGAGAAAGTTACTATGAAAAATTTCTGATACACTCAAGTGAGGAAGATGCACTCGAGTACTAGAGGTACGAATACTCAAGTATAGCCTCACACTCTTGCAAATGTTAGGCAAAAGCTGGTTTAGAAAGTGAAATTTTATTAATGCACTCGAGTCCTGAGACAGGCAACACCCAAGTATGAACTTACATTCTTGAAAAGTGTCATCCAAAAGATGATGATGAAACCTAAAAATTTACTGATATAGTCAAGTTCAAGTGACGCATTCGAGTGAGTATGCTTTTTGCATTCGAGTTCTGGAAGTGTGTACATGCAAGTGTTTCACAAAGAGTCAAGCAAAATCAAAAATTGCCTTGTGCACTCGAGTGAGGGACTCAACACTCGAGTGTGGGTAAGAAGTGCACTAAATTTTGAAAGGCAACAAACAAGTGTTAGCTCGAGAGGAAATAAGATCTTGAATCCAATAAGTGCACTTGAATGTCTGTATATGCACTCGAGTGAGGGACAAACACTCGAGTCATGTAGCAACACTTTTAGGTAAACCTTAACAACCTTGCATTCTGAAGCAGGACCAGAAAACTTAGCAAGCTGACATGTGATCATGCACTCAAGTGAGGGGTATGGAACTCAAGTATTGACTTGCATTTCCAATGCAAACTTTACACTTTCTACAGGGTATAAGTGAAGAGATGCTGAATAACCCGAATATGATTAAATGATACTTATTCATTAAGTTTTCACTTGTTATTATATTTCAAGTCTGAAATAGGATAACAAACATTTGAATTACAGATTCAAATAAAAAAGTCAATTGCAGCATACATCATCATTACACACCGACTACCAGACAACTGTCATCACATGTATTTGACCCACCATGAACAAATGTATAGAAATACAAACGCCCATATCCCACTCTACAATGTGATGTTCAGTTTCATAACGGAACATCCCACTCCTCAACGGCACATTACATAATGACTACTTCAGATTGCTATAAATTCAGAGCATCAAAGATAGATGAATAGTGAACACAAAATGAGAGCACACGCTAAGAATTTACATGAGTCTATACTTTTCATATTTGTCTCTATAATCTTATTATACTTCAGTGATTATCATGTCCACCATGTAAGAGAGTCTGTATAGACTTCCAAATTATGGTTTCATTTGATCTCAATCTAAAAGGACCTTGAGAAGGTAGATTTCATTACAGGGGAAGTAGTTGAGAAAATTCCAGTAAGACTTTCTACTCGTAAGACTTACAAGTTGCAAGCAGGAGAGAACATTGCTGCTTAAAAACTTATAGGGGTGTAAAAAAGATAAAATGTTGCTATTCATAAGACTTGCATACATAGTGTAACCCCCACCTCAATCAAGGCCAAGATTAACGTTTAATGCGGTTAATAACCGAATAAGAGATCCGGGATAATTAAAACTTCTTATAACACCTGTATAAATAGATCTCCATTCATTCGTTCATTAAAATAATCGGCCTATTTGGTCTGTTACATGTACAATATCAGAGTATAACCACAATTCCCGACATTCACCTGGGATAATAACATTAATCCAAAATATTATTCAGGGCATTATTGCTCATCTCAGTATCCATAATAGGGATTACACAAAACTATAATGCTATGATCTATTCAATATTTACATTTGTCCAAAATCATAACCAGTCCAAAATAAAACAAAAGTATCTAAGACTACCGCCGGTAGTCCTAATTGCCCTTAACCACTTGCTTACCTCTTGATCCACTTGCCCTCTCCAAAAATGTTATTTGGAAAGAGTGAGATTCAAAAGAATCCCAGTAGCAACAGTTTACATATATGATACATATAAACAAAGCAAGTAAGCATATATCACAATGCAGCAATCAATATTCGAGACCAGCATACTACCACGTCCCCTCACTGTATACGAGGCCGGGCTTACGCCACGTCCCCTCACTGTATCTATATTCAAGGCCAAGCTTTCGCCACATCCCCTTACTATATCTGTATTCAAGGCCAGGCTTTCACCACGTCCCTTTTCTGTATCTATATTTAATGACTAATATATACAAGCAATGCATTATACATGATATAGGATAAAGTGTCACTACCTTGGTCTTTCCGCTCTTGAGCAGCCATGGGCCTTTTACACTCCAGGAAAATATCAAATCCTAAAGTCATAATTAAGGATGATGTATTACCACTTAGTCCAATACTCAATATCTTCATAATGCTTAAATTGGTTATCATTATTGTCTCTTAAATACTAATATATGCCTCTAATAAAAGCCCTAAAGGTTTGGAAGAACTACCCCAAGGATCCCCTTTTAGAAGCATAAATACTGATATTTTCCACTATTTCACTCAAGTGAAGATGGCCTTACTCGAGTGATTGGACACTGACACTCGAGTGAAGACGGCCTCACTCGAGTGATGGTATGGTCTGCATTCGGGTATTAGGGAGTGAGGAACAGCGAGTGAGCACCCGAAAGCATAAGAACTTTTTCAGAGACAGGGACACTCAAGCACACAATACTTCACTAGAGTAATAGCCAAATGCTTCACTCGAGCACTAGAAAGTGAAGTCCAGGAAGTAAGAACCCAAGAGCAATGGGAGTTTACAAAGGAGAGAAGCACTCGATCATGAGACTTCTCACTCGGGTGGAGACCGAATTCTCACGAGTGTTGTGACACACTCTAGCATTCAATCGTGAGTGACAACCTGAGAGGCAAGTTTTTGGTGTCAAATACACCAACACTCGAGTGAGAGGAGTCTCATTGGAGAAAGAACCCACCACACTCGTAGGTGAGGCATCACTCTTGATCTTTTGCAGAAGTGCAATGCAGAAACTGAAGGGAAAACAAAGGATTTCAATGACTCACTCGAGTGATACTCCCCTCACTCGAGTGATATGCATCAGAAACTAGAAAACGCAGAAACACTGATAGTCTTTCCCAAAATTTTCCCAAAAGCTTCCAATGGACCCAAAACCTCAACCAAAGCTACTCCCACATAAAATCACTCAAGGAATCCAATAAAACCATATGAACATCCAAATTTTTACTCCATTATCCTGCTTTGGTTTTGGGCAACATTAAACACTAAATTTCCAAAATCACTAAACTCAATCATTCAATCCCCAATCAATCCTATCTATCCATATACATCCCAAATATACCATTTCCATACCAATAACATGCCAAATGCCCAATGATCATCATTTCCAGAAATAGGCAACAAATACCCAGAAATTCAAAACTAATCCATTTGGCATAAAACTTAGATAGATAGATTGGTTTCACTTACTTCTTCAACTTTTCCAAAAGGACTTCTTGATTCTCCAACTTCCACAATCTCTTGAAATCACAAATCAATACCAATGAACAAACTACAACCATCAAAATGCAGCTCATTACTCAAGGAACAATTTTAGAGGAGGAAGCTTAAGCATTTGAGACCATTTCCCTTACCTTTTTGAAGCTTTTCTTCCTTCCCTCTTTGGTCTCCAATTACAGCATGAAAAAGAGAGAGAAATGGGAGAGATGAGTGATGAAGAAGATACAATGATCACACTACTCCCCTCCATTTCTCTTGTCAGCTGAAATGTGGGGGGGAGAGGAGAGAGAAATTATTTTAAATTTGCATTTTGACTTTTCTCTTATCTCTCCATTCATCCACACTTGCCACTTGTCCTCTTCTTATTGGCTCCCATAAAGTAAACACCCAATTAGTCACTTAATCCCCCCATTAGCCATTTAATCGCACTTCACATTTTTCTCTTAGTAATTAATTTCTCCCTTAATCACTAACTTATGGCCAATAATTCCATTCTTTCAATTTCTTCCTAATTATGGTACAGGAGATAAAATGGCCACAAAACACATAATAAATCCAATTTAAATTCACAAATCTCTACAATAATCCTTATTAGCCCTTAATCAAAATTTAGGTGTTACACATAGGTAGGAGAGAAAGGTCATAGGGATTGTTCTACATGTAAGACTTTCTGTAAGCGGGAGAGAATATTCTAGGTGTTGGAATATTTCTACTTGTAGTCCTAGCTTGGATGATTTCTATCTTATGGCATTTCAAGAGCCCACTGAATCTTGGAAAATTAGTGAAAATCTTGGAGGTGTTGATCTCTGAGGACTGAATGTAGGCCTGGGGTTGGGCCGAACTAGTATAACTCTCTATGTGCAAATTCTCTTATCTCTACTCTCTCTCTCTCTCTTCATTTATTTCCATGACACTATAACACATGAAAAATTATCACATCACCTAATTCACCCCACTCTTAGGTGAAGCTTGCCTTTTTCCAATGTCATCCTTTTATTCCTAACCACTACTTTCTAGATCCCTAAGTAGTCTAACTATAGAAACGGAAATGCCTTTCCATCGTAATATGGCCATACATTTCTCAGACTCAATTATCGAGGGACCTAGTAATATCTTTCTACTAATATGAGGGACAAATTCCATCTGATCATTCACATTCCTCTGCATGAAAACCTCCAAGCCCGAACATAGCCTTTATCATCATCACCCGGTCAAAGGTGAATTTTGACTAGGTCAAAGCTGAGCGACTCTCATGTAGGAATCCATGATGATCTCAGGTCAAAAGGACATAGTGACATGGTTATACATGAAACAAGCTTATGACTTAATCCATGCAACTTTATCATAGCGGGTCGGTTCAACACCTTAAACTCTTACAAGTAGCTAGGACTTTGATTTGTATCTCTATACCTCTTCAAAGTTATACTGGTCTTATTTCATCTTTGTTGCCACATAGATGACCAACCATAAACATTTAGAACAATCTCTATGATTTATCCAAGGATAGTTATCATAGTGAACATGCAAATAATATAATAATAAAATGGAGAAGTTCATTGAATAACAATGTTTAAAGTACAATGATTGGCCCTTAAGTCACAATTTCCAACACTTAGAGTAGTAAGCATAGTGGTGATGGCTCTCTGAATAATTCTCATGGAGATGATACTTCTTAGGACTTGATTTATATCTTTCTTATATGTATTGGCCATGTATATATACTTATGTGTCTTTTTTATATCAATCTACACATCTTGATACATTGACTTGTTATTTCTTATAAATCTAACTGTAATTATGTGGCAATATTAATATCTACATATATACTAACTTTATGATTTTCTGGGTTTAATGATGATTATATGCATTTGGATGAGTATCTCAGTCTTTAAAAAATTTTCAAACTATTTTCACAAAGAATTTCAAAAGACAAGTTAAGTTTTGTTATCATTAAAAAAGGGGAGAATGTTAGATTCCATGTTTCGATAATAACAAAGCTTAAGGAAAGTGTTTTATAGGAGAATCATTAATTTGCATCTTCAAAAAATATTTTTTAGACAACAGTAGTAAATCACTTAAGTGATATGAAAAAGACTAAATCACTTGTTCACTTGAGTAATGTGTTCAGACATTGCCACTCTTAGTCCACTTCTAAGGAATCACCCAATTGTAAAAATTCTTGTTGATCACTCAAGAGATGTTTTTTTGAAAATGCTCTTCACTACAAAAGCTACTGGAAGCGATTCACTATTTTTCTCAAAAGATCACTTGAGTGAGCACTCTTGAGTGATAAATCAATTTGTCATCACTTTCTCTCCACTGTAGTGATTTTGAAAGTGATATGTATTATGTAAAAATAGTGAGCACTCAAGTAACCCATCAAAGTTACATCACTTTTATATCAATCAAGTGATTTATCCAGTAACCTATTTTCCAAAAAAAATGATTTTCAAAAGATCACTTGAGTGAGCACTCGAGTGACCTGATATTTTCACATCACTTTTACTCCATTTGAGTGAACTAGGAAGTGATATGTTTTTTGATAAGTAAAATATCTGCATATTTATTTTTCCTTATATTATGATTTTGTAGGTGATATTTGAGCTTAATGTAACGAATTTGGGTATAAGTGATAAATAAATAATTATTTTGGAATTATTATTATTATATAATATTTTCTTGCTTTTGTTTTGATAGCCACATACAACACTATGTTAAAGAGAAAAGAGAAGAAAGGAGACCTAAAAATAGACCCATAGGATTGAAACAAGACAAGGAAGCACAGCTGGAAAAAGTGAAAAAAGTTAATGTAGCATCATCACTGTTCATAGTCACTGTAGCAGCTGACAAGTTACTGTAGCAACCAACAAACACTATAGCACTCATGAAAAAATAGCAGGAGTTCGAATACTTCGCCTACCTATATTTAGGCGTGCATCATCAAAAGAAAGGGAAGGAGGTGTCCTTCTCTGACAAAAGGATAGGTGTTTTTTCCAACAGTTCTAAATACATTGTATTATATCTTAGAATTAATTTCATGTATTATATTACTTTTTGAATGACTCCATCTTGGAATGCTTAGGTAGACCTCCTTTATAGGCAGTATAGGTAGTCCTTCTTTATGGACAGTATAGGTAGCCACCTACATGAAAGGTTTTACCTCCTATAAGGAAGACTATATTTCTCCATTTTCGTGCATCTTGTGGTTGTATATTTATGATGTGGAATTTAATAATCAATTTTTATGCAATGTTTATGAAGTTTTCAAGCTATTTTGGTTTTGTTTTTTATTTCATCATGGGTTAAATTTCTATTTTCCTATGGTGATGATGTATCATCTAATGATGGATTGAATCTTAACTTATTAAATCTAGTTTTAATTTTTCCTTCATCATTACTACAAAATATAGATATTACTACCCTAAAAGATGTTCGTTTTTTAAAAATAGAAGTTAAAAATAGAGGCGGTGGTATTTTTATAATTAAATGGGGGGATTGAATATCTTTAGACATCCCAAATTTGAATTGGGACATCTAAGGTTTTAAATTTTGCCTCTCGCGCCAAAATATGAAACTTTAGGCGTCCTCATTCTAAAGTATACTTAAGGCAGGACTTTAGACATCCCCAGTTTGATATAGAATGCCTAAAGTCCCTCACTTTAGGCTTCCACAGTCAGCCTAGGGATGTCTAAAGTCCACTTTGGACTACCCTAGGCTGACTAGGGAAGTCTAAAGGCTTGACCAACATCCTATCAGTCAGCTCCACCCTGCTCTAACTTCATTCTTTCTCTTGTTCAATGTGTTTTCTCTTCTTTACTCGTTTCCCTCTCTATTCTTGCTCTGCATTTCCCTCTGTTCCAATAACGCTCTTCTTGTTTATCCGGCGGATCTATAGGTGACCAAGGAAAGGACAAATGTGTTGTCATTTCTCTCTCCCTCTCACAACCATTGTCCAACCGGTGCCACTATAGGTCGTCTCCTTCTCCATCGTCCACAAGTTTGTCTCTCACTCTCACAACTTTGCTTTCTTTAACACAAAAATTCTTGGAATCACTAAAGTTCTACTTTTGTTACAAAAATGCTTGGAATCACCGTCTCCCTATACACCATGGATAGCTAGTTTCCTTGACACCATCAGCCACCGTCCTTGTTGTTTTTGTTATTAAGAATTTAAAAATAAAAAATTCCCTTTAGTTATTAAAAAACAAAATTAAAGATACAACCACATTGTTTGTATACTACATAGAGGTCCTGACATGGGATATTTATGGGAGGCATTTGTAATAATCCAATGGAGATAACCATGGTGAATTTATAATTTTTTTTAATTTAATAGTAGCTATGATTTATTGGAGGCCTTTGATAAATAAGATTTAATTGGAGAATTAACAAACACCAACAAAATTGTTATTATGAATTCCCCTGGACTTGCTTTTTAAACTTATAGAAGGATAGTTATAAAAAAATGTGGGGAAGGATTTGCTTTTTAAACGTATAGAAGAATACTTATAAAAAAATATAGATAAGGGGCATGGATGTTCTTTGGGCCAATTTTTAAATCCTTCATTTTGTCATATAACTTAATTTAAAATTTGTTAAGTTAGGTCACTCTAATTAGAATGTGATTAATTCCATTGTCTTTTAATAGGATTTTTCCATATCTTTTTCAATCAAAAACATAAATTTAATTAGATTGTGCTGGATGTTTCCTTACCATGTAAGAGACATTGTGGTTTATTATGAATTATTTGTCGATCCTATTTCTGCAGTTTTAATTTTTGGAGTAGTGAAGAATATAAATAGTCATTTCAAAAAAAATAAAACTTTTAACGTCTGTAGAGAAAAAGGGACGCCTAAAGTAGATACACTGACACTTCAGATATCCCCAATTTGAAATGGGGAAGTCTAAAGTCTAGACTTTAGACTTCCCCATTTTAAAAAGGTACATCTAAAGTCCAGTGTAACACCTTAAACATCCCCATTTCAAATTGGGGACGTCTAAAGTGTCAGTCCAACACTTTAGACGTCCCCATTCCAAAATGGGGACGTCTAAAGTCCAGACTTTAGGCGTCCCTTTTTTTACGGACATTATTGCCATGTATTTTTTACGTCGTTCACATAGACGTCCCCCTGTTTTCAAACGTTAAAAGGCCTAAAAAAGGGACGTTAAAAGCATTTTTTGTATTAGTGCATGATTGAGTTTTACTTATTGTTCTTAATGCTTTCAATTGATTGGCCACATTTTGAATGATTTCAATATGTATTTTGAGACTAAAAGGAGATGCATGTGTGTAAACCCTATAATTAAAACCATAATTTGCATATGAAATAGGAATATATCATATGAGTTGTGTAGTTTTAATGAGTTCCATAAATCTTAATGCATGATTAATTGCTTAAATTTATATAGGAATATATTGGATTAGCAATTAATTATAGAATTGTTTAACCTTAGAAGAGGCTAGTAATTAAATTAGGGAAACTCGATGATCAAGCAAACAAAATAAGTTGAACTTGAATAGATAAGTGATTCAATCTAAAATTTGTTAAGTAAAATGTGACCGCTAGAGCTTTTTTCTCATAGTTGCATTCATATCATTTCCACTCATATTTAATCATTTTTTATTCTATATTCTCATTCACCAAATAATCGATCGATTGATTAAGTAAAATGTGATCGCTACTGGGGACTGTTATCATTAATATCAATACCAAGTAATTTTAATAGTAATTTGGTCTTTTTATTGCATTTTTTTTCTTTTTTTGTGTCTTGTGTTTCTTTTCAGGCTTTTGTTTTGTGCATGATCAAATAAAAAAAGACTGAACTACAACCTTTTGATTCTAAGATCAAGAGAACTTGTTGAAAAAATCAAAGAGTTTGAAAGCAGTGTACTTCAATTTTAAGCAATCAAATGGAAAATATGGCGGAAGAAGTACTAGATACCAAGACACTCTGTGACTATGTAACACCAATAGTCATAGGGACAAATTTTGGAATCAGAAGATCACCAGTAGTAGCTAACAACTTTGAAATCAAGCCTACAATTATACAGATGGTACAAGCAAATCAGTTCGGTGGTTTACCAACAGAAGATCCTAATGAACATATAGCCAACTTCCTAGAAATCTATGACACATTCAAGCATAATGATGTTACTGATGATGCCATTAGACTTAGACTTTTCCCTTTCTCACTCAGGGATAAGGCTAAGAGCTGGTTACACTCGCAACCAGTGGGAAGCATAACTAGATGTGATGTCTTGGCATAGAAATTTGTGGCAAACTACTTTCCTTCAGGAAAAATTGCTAAATTGAGGAATAAAATTGCCTTATTTACCCAGCATGAACTAGAAAGCCTCTATGAAGCCTGGAAAAGATATAAGGAGTTACTGAGGAGATGCCCTCATCATGGGTTACCAGATTGGTGGTAACTACAAATTTTCTATAATGGGATGACGCATACCACCAGAATTATTGTAAATGCTACAGTTGGAGGATCTTTAATGGGAAAAAATATAGATGATACTTACAATCTACTTGAGGAGATGGTAGCCACTGCATACCAATGGCCTTCTGAACATAATATTTATAAGAAAGAACTTGGAGTACATGAGTTGGATATCCTTACAACTTTGTCTTCTTAAGTTGCACCTATATCCAAGCAAGTGGGCTCACTAAGAAACCAAGCATATGTAATCAGCACCTTTGCCGATACTTATAATCGGTGTGGAGGATCTCATATGAGCACGTAATGTCAATAAGGACACCCATTCATGCCGGAGCAAGCTCATTTCATCGGGAATCAAAGAAATGACCCATTCTCAAACACTTACAATCCAGGTTGGTGAAATCATCCAAACTTTAGTTACAGAAATAATCAAAATGTGTTCAAGCTGTAAGTGAGCTACCAACAACAAGCTCTTCAACAACCAAATCCACCACAGTAGAAAGTGAATGTAGAAGATGCATTGGAGCAACTAACCATGAATACATCTCAATTCATGGCTAGGACTGAGGCAACACTCAAAAGCCACGAAGCCTTAATAAAGAATTTAGAGATCCAAATGAGCCAAATTGCAAATATACTAAACTCTAGGCAACCAAGAACTCTACCCAATGACACCGAAAGAAACCCAAGAGAGCATGCGAAGGCCATTACACTAAGAAGTGGGAAAGAATTGAAAAATCTTATAACTAAAAAAATAATAATAGAAAAAAGAAAGAAAGAGGAGAAGAACAAAAAGAGGAAGCACATAAACCCAAAGATGATGATGTGCTACCAGGAAGAATCAGCTTTCCAGATAACCCTCTTCCATATGTACCACCAATTCTATACCCTAAAAGATTCATGAAGGCAAAGTTAGACAAGTAGTTTGGCAAGTTTCTAGAGGTTTTTAAAAGTTACATATCAACATCCTTTTACAAATGCTCTTGCCCAAATACGCAGTTATGCAAAATTCAAGAAAGACATTCTCTCAAATAAGTGTAAGCTTGAGGAATTTGGGACGTTGCACTTACTGAGGAGTGCAGTATAATTCTATAAAAGAAATTACCATGAAAGTTTAAAAATCGAGGAAGCTTCTACATACCTTTCACTATAGGTCAATGTCACTTTGAAAGAGCACTTTGTGACCTTGAAGCAAGTGTAAACCTCATACCTCTATCTGTCTACAACAAACTCAATCTTGGAGAAGTAAAGCCGACCACAGTTTCTTTACTTCTGGCTAACTAATAAATAAAACATCTGAGGGGTGTCTTTAAAAATGTTCTGGTAAAGGTGGACAAATTTATCTTTCCAGCTGATTTCATAATACTCGACATAGAAGAAGACTAAGAAATTCCTATCATTCTTGGGAGGCCATTCCTAGCAACTGAGAGAGTGTTAATAGATGTGCAACATGAAAAGTTAACCTTGCGAGTTTGAGGTAATCAATATCCTTCAATATTTTCAAGGCTTTGTCTTTTCCAGATGAATGTGACACCTATTACAGAGTAGATACATTGACCAACTACATAAAAGATGTAGTTAATGAAATTTATATGGATCAACCATTATCAATAGGAATGGTATATGTGTCAAAATCTACTAATCCTGAAGTCTTAGAGCAGACTAGGTACCTTGAAGCAACTCTCCCAATTTTTGTCAAAAAACCATTTGAAAATCTGGGAGAAGGCTAAGTAAGCCAGTACCATCAATAGAGAAACCACCAATACTGGAGTTGAAAGCACTCCCACCCTACTTGAAATATGCTTATATGGGAGGAAATTCAACATTACCAGTAATTGTCTCTACAGCTCTTACTCTCAAAGAGAAGAAAAGTTATTAAGAGTTCTAAGGGAGTATAAAACAGCATTTGTATTATCAATAGTTAATATAAGAGGGATTAGTCCTTCAATTTGTATGCATAAGGTCCTGATAGAAGACAACTACAAGCCATCCCTCGAGCACTAGAGAAGAATCAATATGAATGTGAAGGCAGCTAGTGAGAATTCAGACAACAAGCTTATGAAATTGCCAAGTTATATAAGGAGAGGACAAAACTATTACATAACAGAAGAATTTTGATGAGGGAGTTCATACCGAGACAAAAAGTGCTTTTATATAACTCAAGATTAAAGCTCTTTCCAAGAAAGCTGAGATCAAGGTGGTCATAACTTTTCACTATGATTCAAGCATGGCCATATGGAATAGTAGAAATTCAAGATGGTGATCTAAAATTCAAAGTGAATGGGCAAAGGCTAAAAGAGTATAATGTCAGTGCACTCAACACTTTGAAAAATGTCATCACGGTTGAGGAACCAACAGGTAAGCCCTCCTTCTCGCAGGAAAAATTAAAAATTAAAAATTAAAAAAAATAATTTAAAAAATAAAAAATGGGTCAATTAGTTTGGGTTTTTTCTAGCTAAAGACATTAAAGAAATACGGCTATTTAGGATGTAACCTAAAACTTCTTTTCCTTACTCCTTAATTTTTCTTTCTTACTCGCTGAAGCACTCTACACTACATTGAGAATTTTAGTTTTCATCATTTTCATTTCAAGTTAACATGGAAGAATCTCTTGTAAAGCTTAAAAATAGGTTCCCCACTATCCCTAAAGATGTGCTCCGGAAGATCTATAGTTTTTGACTTGAAAGCATTTGGGCCTTCTTAAGGATGTGCTGGATCATTAAAGCTTAGGTACATTTAGCAGGTGAGATTCATAAATCATTTATCAAACCTATGCCAGGAATGGGAAGACGTTCATATTCCAAAAAGAGAAGAGAAAGAATAAATGTCTGCCATAAATGTGCAAGGTGGACATGTGATAAGTGCTGTAAGAGCAAAGGTATGGTTTCTATAAATCAAAAAGAAAAATTAAATTCATAAAGGATGGACTGTGTAAGGAGTCATTGGATGATATCATTTAAACTCTTGAGACGCATCCAAGGGGTGATGTTCATCATATTCTTCTCGATTTAATGGACATATTAAAAAAAGAAAAAAAGTAGTACTATCTTGGGAATCTGACATTAAAAGACCTTGTTTGCAGTTTATAAGAAAATTGGATGGGAAGCAAATCATCGATTCATAGAAAGCGTTTAAGCCGTTACTGGATATAAAACCAAAGGAAGATGTGAGTCAAAACCACAACTACTGTACATAATCGTGCTTTTGTCTAATCTGTCTTATCTTTTCAATAGCTTTTGTCTAATCTATCTTATCTTTTCAGTAACGTTTAACTTTCTTTACTCTTTTTATTTAATTTCTTCACGCAAATTATACCGGTAATTCGTGTAGGAAATTTTTTCAAATTTCTTTGAAAAATGTATGATTTGTATGATTTTGTTGTCATTGTTTTAGTAGTATAAATATGCACTCTTTCAATTGTAAATGTACACTCTTCACTTGTAAATATGTACCCTTCCACTTGTAAACACAAATGTCTGAGAGAAAAAAAGAGAGAAAGGGTATCACACTAACATGTAGATTTACATCCATCTGCATTTTTTGTAAATCTGATTTGGGCAAGGATGGAGAGTTCTAATTGTAGCAAAAGAACTTAGAATTGCATTAGCTACTAGAAACATCAACTTTTTATACGGGGGAAGCATCCAAGGCCTAAGGGGAAGTATGGCCATTTCTGCAACTATTAATAGAAGCAAGGGTTTGAGTGTAAGGGTGAAGGAGTTGGAAGATCACACCTTTTCCTTAGAACAAGAGTTACATGTTTCAAGCTTGCCTGAACAAATAGGATGTATGTTTTACAAGGCTGAAGCTTTTATTGCTCTACCCGGTGGTTTAGAGACGTTGGATGGGATTTCTAGCATTGCATATTCAGCTAAGTCGAACTTTCACAAAAAGCCATTAGGATTGTTAAATGTTAATGGTTTTTATGATGATCCATTATCTTTATTTGATTATGCTGTGGAAACAGGATTCATACCCCAAGTGCCTTGCCATTCCATATTTTTTACACCAACTGCTGATCAGCTGCTTGATCAACTACAAGCCTATAAACCTAAACTATATCTATAAATAGGTGGACAATCTTTAGATAGCAGTCAGAAGCAAAATCTAGATACCACTCTTCGGTTGTAACTTTCCTTAGTCTTTTGGTTTTACTTTTAGCATTTTGGTTTACTTTATTGTGTGTTTATGTTTTAAAAAAAAACTTTCTCTAAGCTCTAGAAGACATTGAGGACAATGTCTGATTTCGGTTGGGGGAAGAGTAGTTAAAAAAATTAATTAGTTAGTAAAAACCATTAGATGCATAGGGAGTGAAAAAAAATGGTAGAGTAAGGAGTTATTATTAACTCTTGAAATGCATTTTATTAGTTGCATGTTTTTGTTCCTTCTAAAAAAAGTATAAAAAAATCATCTTGTTTAGGTTTTTTGTAATGATCTTAAGAAGTATACAAGTTTTAGGTATGGATCAATTGAATTTAGAGATTTGATAGCATGAATAAACAACTGATTGTTGCAATTGATGATGAATTTTGAGATTGAATGAGCTGAGCTTTAAAGCCCTTAATCATAAGCTTTTGAGCCTATAATGATTATTTCTCTTTTGTGTGATATTTACCTATTAAGTTGTCACTCTAGAACTTGCTTTAAATCTGGTTGAGATTACATTTCACATGCATATTCAAAAATGATAAAGGCATTTATTTTCTTTATCTAGAGCTAAATAGCCAACCTTACAATTATATCGTTGCTAAGCCCCTTTGAGACTAATTGACTGTTTCTTTGTTCTCAACTCTTTAACATGTGTTTTAATGATATATCAAGTGCTTTGGAAGATTAGCAGAGTATTTGAAACTCTTGTAAAATGGTCTTTTGACAGGTGTGGGGCGTATATATCATCAACTTTAGAGTTCAAAAAATTATCAAAAAAATTATGGAAAAAAAAAGAAAAAGAGAAAAAAATGAAAAATAATTAAGTATTTGAATTGTGGGTTGTTATGATGAGATAAATTTATTCATAAGTAGCCCATTTTTCAATTGCTCTATTTCTTTAGCCCTTCATATCATGTTTTACATTCCTTTTACCTTAGCCCCATTACAACCCTAATAAGTCCTTTTGATTTAAATTATGCATGTGAATTAGGTAGTGGAGATTGAGATTTTTATCAAGCCTATGGTAGTGCAATGTTTTCGATTGAATTTGAGCAAAACACTTACCCTTAAACACATGAGAGATTGAGAGAATAAGTTATAATTACAAACTCGGTTCATTCATTTTCAAATAAAGTTACCATTTTATATTTTCATTGATTCATGAATACTATGACCTCTTTACTTTTCAATTGTGTTCTTGCTTATGACTTGATACTTCAGATTTTGTTGGAAGCACATATTAGTCACTCCTTGTTCGAGGATGTCTAAGAACTAAGTGTAGAGGAATTTGATGAGTAAAATATTTACATATTTATGTTTCCTTATATGATAATTTTGTCGACTATATTTGAGCTTAATGTAATAAATTTGAGTGTAAGTGATAAATAAATAATGATTTTGGAATAATAATAATTATTATTATACAATATTTTCTTGCTTTTCTTTTGATAGTCAAGTACAACACCATGTTAAGGAGAAAAGAGAAGAAATGAGACCTAAAAATATACCCACAAGATTGAAACATCACAAGAAGGCGCTGTTGGAAAAAGTGAAAAAAATTAATGTAGCATCGTCACTGTTCATAGTTACTGTAGTAGTCAACAAACATTGTAGCACTCAAAGAAAAAGCAACAGACACTATAGCACTCATGGGAAAAAGTTATAGATGTAACCCCCTGCCTTTAAACATGTAATTATAATTCGGAATTCAGAATTTTAAATGAAATAGAGACCAATAATCATCAAAAGTCATTTGCAATCCCTTCTTGCAGAAGGATTTTTAACAAAACTTTCAAAATTCTTTCTTGTTCTAGTCTGAAGTGCATGTATCTCATATAATTACCTGTGCAGTTAAATCACATTTATACATATCAGAGTGTGAGACAAAAATCCCAGTAACCCCCGGGTCATGTATATACTAACTGTCAGGTTTATAATTCCCAACTAGGGGATTACATACCATAATCAAAATATTATATACATCCCAAAAATAATTTACAGTAATCCCAAACCCAGATTGATAGCTAACTATCAAAACCAAAATATCCCTGAAGGCCCTAACCACTCCGGGTTGTCTACTTCTCCTTAGAGCCACTTGCCTTGACTGAAATGTTAGTCATAGGAAAGAATGAGATTCAAAAAAATCCCAGTAGTAACAAATCACTCATACCACATGTAATCACAAAGCATGCAAGAAAATCATCAAGCAGCATCACAACATAAAACATAGCACACAGGCTGCCACATATGCACATAATCACATAATCTCATCCCCCGTATTCCACCGCCCCAAAGGTACGGTCCTCCCACCATCAACACCGGTGGGCCACGAGTGAAGGTTTCACAAATAGCCTTTCAGCTTTCACATATAGCCTTACGGCTTTCACATAGTCTCATCCCCCAGATTCCACCAACCCAAAGGTCGATCCTCCCACCGTCAACACCGATGGGCCGCAGGTGATAGACTCACAAACAATGATCAAACAAACATACCATGTATCACATATAGTATAAGGGAAAAGTGTCACTACCTTGTTCTTTCCTGGCATCGTTTGGCACCGTTGGCTCACGAGGATAGCAAATGTCAAATCCTAAATACCAAAATCAAGATGGCGGATTAATTCTCTACTCCCAATTCTCACTTTTAAACACTTAAAATAGGTTACCACATAAGTTCCTTAAGTGACTATAATAAGCTCAATGAAAACCTAGAGGAATTGGGAAGTACTAGGTTGGAAAACACTTTTCAAAATCTCAAAATGCTGAAAATGGGGGTTGGCTGTAGCCAAGAATCCTCTGGCTGCAGCCAAAATACACACAGAAGTTTTTTGGCTGCAGCCAAGAATTTCTGGCTGCTGCCAAAACTGGCATAGAAACTTTTGTGCTGCAGCCAAGGCATCTTTGAAAAATCCTAATTAATTCTAAAAAAATTAGAAATGAGGTGATCCCAAAGCCAAATGAAATATATTTAAGTCCTATTACTAGGAAAAATATTGATCATTCCTGGAAATTACCACAAAAATACAGAATCACACAAATTTCATTACTGCCCCAAAACTAAGTCCATTTTTTACCTCAAACTTTGGGCAGTCATATCTCCCAGTTCCTAAAATGAAATGGAACAAATTAAATATCCATTTTGAAGCTTGGAATGTGAGCTTTAAGATTTGAAAGTTTCATACTTTTTTGACATCATTTGTCTAGTCAAAACGTTCACACAACCTGACTTCCTAGAATATACTTTCATGGACAACATTTCAATTTTGCACCAATGCTTCCAATGGTTCCCAAATTCATATCAAATATCATTCCCACATAAATTTGCACAAGGAATCCATTGAAATCATTAAAACAACCCAATTTAACCTCCATTGACATGTTACACAATGACCACCACATGTCTTACCAAGAACTCAATCAAACCACCATATTGCAAACCAATCCAAACCAACATTCCAAATCAATTTCAAATGCTCAAAGACACACAATGACACCAATTTCACAATAAACACTAACCAATTTACACATTTTGAAATTAAGCCAAAATTAGGGCAAAAATCCAAAATCCTCAAAGCTAAACCAATGACCACAATAAATATGTCAAAAGGTTCCAAAGGCTTACCTTAACTTCTTCCTAAAACTAATTCTTGATTTCCACCACTTCCAAATTTTCTTAAGCTTCCAATCACCACTAATCAAAAATCTAAAACCATAGGAATAATGCTCTCAACACCTAGAACAATGTTAATAAAGAGTATTTGAGCATTCATGGTCATTTGGAGCACTAACCTTAGATTTTTCTCTTTCTTACCAAGCTTGGACGAAAATGGAGTGGAGAGGAGAGAGATGAGAGAATGAAGATGAGATCAGATTTTCCTTGTGCATGAGACTTTTTGGCCAACCTAAGTGGAGGAGAGAGGGAGAAAAAGAGGTTGAAACATTGACTTGATCTAAGGGCTCACAAATGGACATTTGGCAACATCTTAGCCCTCCTTTCCTAACCTCACATAACACATGCACACACACAAATCATCTCATACTCATGAATCCTAATCATTGATCTCAAGTTACCTATGAGTTTTCTCTTTGGTAACTGACCAATCGGTCGGTAACTTTCCAGTTTTACCATTTTTCCCTTGATTATGGCAATTATACTCAAATCACTTCCAACTAATCCCTATCACTCTAATTATCTAATCACGCAACCTTTCCCTATACTTAACCCAATTAGACCTTATACCAAACTTAATCATAAATATAAGGTTTAGGCATTGATCAGAACACGTTTGAATCAAAATTCACATTGTATTCTTCAAAAGTGCTTAATTACAATCACTTTTGAAGTCATTAGCCCTTAATTGAAATTTAGGGCGTTACAATAGACACTGTAGCACTCGTGAAAAAATGGGAGGAGTTTGAATGCCTGCCTATATATAAGTGTTCATCATCGCAAGAAAGGGAATGAGGTGTCCTTCTCTGACAGAAGGAGAGGTATCTTTCTCTGACAATGCTGGATACATTGTATTACATCTTAGAATTAATTTCATGCATTATATTACTTTTTGGATGCCTCCATCTTGGAAGGCTTAGGTAGACCTCCTTTAATTTATGGATGGTATAGGTAGTCCTCCTTAATGGGTGGTATAGGTTGCCACCTACATGGAAGGTTTTACCTCCTAAAAGGAAGGCTAGATTTCTCCATTTTCATGCATCTTGTGGTTGTATATTTATTTTTTGGAATTTAATAATCAAGTTTTATGCAATGTTTATGAAGTTTTCAATTTATTTTAGTTTTGTTTTTAATGTCATGATGAGCTAAATTTCTATTTTCCTATGGTGATGATGTAGCTTACTAATGACGAATTGAATCTTAACTTATTAAATCTAGTGTTAATTTTTACTTCATGATTGAGTTTTAATTATTGTTTTTAATGCTTTCAATTGATTGGCCACCTTTTGAATGATTTCAATATGTATGTTGAGACCAAAAGAAGATGCATGTGTGTAGACCCTATAATTAAAACCATAATTTGCATATGAATTGTGTACTCTTAATGAGTTCCATAAATCTTAATGCATGATTAATTACTTAAATTCATATAGGAATATATTGGATTAGCAATTAATTATAGAATTGCTTGACCTTGGAAGAGGCTAGTAATTAAATTAGGAAAACTTGACTATCAATCATGTGGAATAAATTGAACTAGAATAGATAAGTGATTCAATCCGAAATTTGTTACGTGAAATGTGACCCCTAGGGCTTTGTCTCATAGTTGCTATCATATTTTTCTACTCATATTTAATCATTTTTTATTTTGTACTCTCAATCACCAACTAATCAATTGACTAAATAGAATTAAAATTACCCATTTTGGTACTTAGTGATCAACCCTCATGGGGACGATACTCTACTCACTTCTATATTATTTGTTTATGACAGTGTATACTTGCACTTTTTAATAAATCATTTACACTTATAACATTTTCTAAAAACAATAAGCTTAACTTGATTACTCAAGTGAGCACCCGAGTGATGCACCAATTTGGTAATCACTTTCAATACACTCAAGTGATCAAAGAAGTGATCAATTTTACTTAAACTTTATTTTCAAGTTGATCACTCAAGTGAGCACTTGAGTGACCAGTCAAATAGAGATCACTTCCACAATACCTAAGTGATTTAAGAAGTAATCAGTATATTTCACAGAAAGATCACTCGGGTGAGTACTCGAGTGATCTCACAATCTTGCATCACTTTCACATCACTCTAGTGATCTTAAGAGTGATATACCATACTCTCAAAATGGCTTTTATGAACAAAGTGATGATCACTCGAGTAAGCACTCAAGTGATGCAGTCACAGTGACATAACAACGTCTTGAAAATTTTGATAATCATTCAAATCACCCTCAAATAGGTTCCTTTTACCTTTAATTGATCTCATACATTACTAAACTATTTTATGAACATGTTTTAGTTGCTTAATCATGTATTAATACAAGGATTAGCAAAAAGAATTTTTTATCAAAAGCATTTAATGCTTCCTTCCTCAACCAATCAAAATTCTCTCTATCCTCCAATAGCTACATTAAAAGACTGAAGAAGTGACCTCATACATCCAATGACTATCTTCAAACAAGCAACAGTCATTAATTCACTCCAAGCTATAAATAGTTGAGCATTGAAGATGAAGGCACCAACTCTCTAATAGCTTTCACTATTTCATTTATTGCTAAGTCTAATGCTCTATTCTTATGACATTTTTTATGCTTCAATGTTCATTCATTTACTCTTTGAGAGAGAGATTACATTGAATCATTTATTATAGTTTGTTACTCATAGTAGTAGGACCTTGAGTGTGGGTATTGATTATAAGGTGTAAAAGGGGGCAAGTGTTCCTTGAGAAGGAACTTACTTATATTGAGGCACAAGAGCCCAACAAATCTTGGAAGCTTAGTGAAACATTTAGAAGGATTTCTGGGGACTGGATGTAGGTCAAGTAGTTGACCAAACCAATATAAATCTTGTGTGTCTATCTCTTCAGTAATATCTCTCCAACTCGATCTCTTTATTAAGTTTTTAATCTAAGTTTAAATTTTTAATATCACCCAATTCACCCCCGCTTGAGTGAAAGACTTGCACTAACAGGGTATACATAGTAAAAACTTAGGTAGCTCAAGGTGTAAATCTTTATACTAAAGTATTCAATTCCTTTACTCAAATTGTCACCAAAGCTCAGACAACGGGCCTTCTGGTAGGGTAGTGCCAACCAGTAAGGGGAACTTGTATTTTTTTTTAAAAAACATGAGGGGCATTTTGGTAAAAACATTGCTTTCATAACAGTTTCTGCTAAACGTTATTCACCATGTGTACGAATTTGATGTCACATCCTATAAAGTAATGTCATATCAAATAAAAAGAAAAAGCATTTACAATTATTGGTGGTTAGGGGGTGTACCGCTTGGATTTAATTTGGGGGTAAAGACCAAACGCCAACACTTGAGGCCCCGTTTGGTTCATTATAATGATTTTAATGGAATAAGAAAAGCAAAGGAAAGTGAATTGAATAGGGAAACAAATGGGAATGGTATTTAAAAATATATTTGGTATGAAAGAAATTTTCAATGGGATTTGGGTATGATTTTCATGGAACAACACTTCTTTTTATGTCCACTCTCATTCACTTTATATTCTTATCTTAGATCAACTCTGAATGGTTAAGATTTAATATCCAATAAAAATATTATTCTAATAATGAATCACAAAAAAATATAAATAATCAAGTATAAGTTATTAAAATTTGATCTACATAGTTCATATCTGTATACTTTTATTAAAGCATTTTATATAGTTTTCTTACTTTTTATAGGATATTAGATCTCAACCATTTAGAGTAGATCTAACTGTGAGAATAAACAATTTGTGAGAAGTGGCTAGAGCGCAGTAGGTGTAAAACCCCTTAACATTTTGACATACGTAGAGTGATAAAGAGATACTTCCATAGGCATACAAAAATAGCACATATATACTAATATTAAGTACATGTTTACATACAGGAGTCTTCCCCGCAGGGTTTGAAAGAATATATATATTTTGTCCAAAAAATATCAAAACAAACTAATAATAACCAAACAACTCCGATCTTAGGATCCGCACCTCTCAATTGCCCTTATTCGCCATTTTGCCTTTAGAGCCACTAGCTTTTGCTAAAATATTTATTTATTTGAAAAAGGGTGAGTTTCAAAAGAATATTGGTAGTAACATGCAATCAATCTTATAAAATGTGAAAATTAAATATGTCATGTTCCATGTTATGCAACAAATTAATAATAAAATCACAACATGCATACATGAGTTAGGGGCTCAATCCTCCACTATCCGTATAACCTTGGTTGGGATATTACTCAACAACCATGTTAGTGTGTCTTAGTACTCACAAATTTCCCTCCTCAGCAAAAACCACATTTATTAATTAAATTACTAAAGATGGCATACACAAACATATAATAATGGCATAGTGTATGAAGGATCGAGTTACCACCTTATGTCCCTTTTTGCAACAGAAAACAGTTCCTAAATTTAGAATAGCTCGGGTGTAACAAACTGCTCCTAAAAATCCAAATTTACAAGAATTAGGTTAAAACTCATCCATATACCACTTTAGACTCTTCCAATATACTGGGGTTGGTTATATTAGTTTAAAACTATAAAATTATCAAAATGCACTTGGGACCCGGTCCAGGCCCTTTGATACCCGATCCGATTGTACTTTTTCAGAAATTTTTTACCTGGGCTATTCCTACACAGTTTTACGTGTAGAATACATTTTTGACCTTGTTTTTGAGGATGAGAAGGCGGATGATGACACCAAGGGTTTTCTTGCAAATCTTCCGCATTACATTCCATCTTGGTGATTGAGAGAAAAAAGAGGAGGCCGATAAAGAAAATGTAGGAAAAAATAAATGAAAATAGGGAGTTTAAATAGATATCTAGAAGGGACATGAAAAAACCATCATTACATGTATTGGAAGTTGAATAAGACATAATGAAAGAGTACCTTCTCCTAACAATCAACAGATAACGAGAAGGCACCTAAAGTCAACCTAAGAAAAAGAAAAGGTTTCGAAATTTTTAATTATCATTTATTAAGTTAGAACCATTAAGTATGTTTGCCAAAATACTTTACATTTTTTAATTAATAATAATCATGAATTATTAAAATTTTTTTTGTTAACTTTATTATTAACTTAACGTTTATTAACTTAGAACCGTTAAGTATGTTGGTAAGAATACTTTACAGTTTTTAATTAACAACCATAAATTCTTAAGTTATTTTTTTTAAAATTTCATTTTTAATATTTAAAAAAATAATGATGTTCAGTCATCACTACCACTGTCATCCTCATCCTCCTCCTCCTCCTCCTCTTCCTTATCCTCATCATCATATCGAAGTAGGGAGATGAGAGGTCTGACAGTAAGTCATATTCAACATCATTATAATGAAGTATATTGTTTAACTTCCTATTCAACTTGTTGGAGTATGCCGTGAGACGCCTTATGTGGCGGTCAAGGCTTGCCAACATCAACATCACAACCTCCATTTCAAGAGGAGGTGGAGGAGAAGGTGGTGGTGATAGAGGCATATAAGAATTACATAAAGGTGTGAGATTCAGTGGGTTCTTGGCACCTCAGTACAAGCAAGTTCCTTCACCTGGACACTCGCTCCCCCTTACAAGTTGTAATCCAATCCCAACTCAAGGTTCCACAACCTTAAGTTATCTCAATAACAAATATTGAGTTTGAATGAAATATCTCTCTCACAGAGTGAATAAGAATCACTGAAGCATAGAATTATAAGTATAATGTAAAACAGAGTAATGAACTTGATGATACGTTCGTGAGTGTTCTTGTTATTCTTCTCTGTTTGGATGTTCCCATATATATAGATACGTTGGTAATGATTGTTGGAACATATTTCTTCATGTCCGTTGGAGCGTGCGCAGCCATTGTTGACTTTTCCAGTATTTGAAAGATATACGTTTGGGGTAGGTGGCGGTAGGTGACATTTGAACGTTGCATTTGACTTTCCTTATTTGGTAAGATCTCTTCATTATTTATCTGCAAATATGCTAAGAATACTAATACAATGAAAGGTTAATCATATAGGAAACAAAACAATGAACGTTGGAATGATTTCTGAATTTCTGGGTTTGCATACTCGAGTAGCTACTCGAGTATTCATTAAAGTTTACTTGAGTACATACTCGAGTATCATCGGGAAAACTTTGATGAACTGCAAGTCAACAAACAAATATAACATTACTCGGGTAGTGCATGGAATAAACCAAATTTCAAACCTTTGGAAATACTTATTTACTCGGGTACCTACTCGGGTAAAGTATACTTTTCTTTATTGGTTACTCGAGTACCAACTCGAGTAAACCTTCAAATAAACTTTAGGTTACTCGATGCTTTACTCCAGTAATGTTGGTAGGATTTCAAGGCTGAGAGCACTTCAAGTTTGATTACCTTGTTACTCGAGTACATACTCGAGTAAACTCAATCTATGTGCATAGCTTACTCGGGTAATGAATTGAGGTTTTTCTTCAAAAATAACTCTGCATACTCGAGTACATACTCGAGTAATCCACTTAAAATGAGTCATTAAATACCTGCATACTTGAGTAGCACCTCGGGTGAAGTATCATAAAAATAGATCAAGTTATTCGAGTACTACCTTCAGGTTTTTGCTTAACACAGTGAGTTACTCGAGTAGCTACTCGAGTAACGTTGGTAGGATTGCAAATGCCGAGACCAACACTTTTCTTGAAACAGGGGACTCGAGTACATACTCGAGTTTCATTGGCAGGCCGAGAGCAACTGGAAGACTTTTACATGGTTACTCGAGTATCTACTCGAGTAACGTTGGCAGACAGAGAGTAATTCCAAGTTATTTACCTGGTTACTCGAGTGGCTACTTGAGTAACATTGGCAAGCCGAGAGCAACTTGAAAACATTTACCTTATTACTCGAGTATTATTGGCAGGTTACTTGAAGGTGTCTCTTGTTACTTCAAGTTTCTGTCTCATTACTCGAGTACATACTCGAGTAATGCCTTAGAAAACTTGCTTCTCATCAAGTTTCTTAGCTTTTTCTCTTGGCCTTTCTCCATTACCCCAATGCTTACTTCAAGTGATGCTTTTCCCTGTTATTACTTTGTTCAAACTTATTTATTAATTAAATCTTTTTCATAATATTCTTTGTTATCATCAAAACATGAGATCTAACATTCTCCCCCTTTTTTATGATGACAAAACTTGGTGATTTTGAACAAGATTTTTGAAAGTAAGTTCTCAAATAAACACTTCTTGAATTCAATGATAAAATTTGAAAAACTTGTTAAGTTTATATTCAAAATGTTTTGAAAAAGATTGAGATTATTACATATTCACCTTGCATACATAGTAAACTTCAATAGTCCAACAATGTATCATATTTTAAAGCTTAAATGGACTTGAAATGAAATCATAACTTAAATAAACTTGCATTAAACTTAAAATTGCATTACAAGATGACAAGATGAAAAGCTTAACAAGTTCAAAAGCTCCCTAAATCCCATATACCCAAAAGTAAACACAATCACTCCATAAAATCACACTCAAGCTCTTCTCCCCCTTTTTGTCTTCATCAATAAAGTGGAGGGCTAGGAGGCTTGATCATTGAGATAGGCTTCACTGGAAGAACCAAAGAAGCATCTGAACCAGAAGAGTCAAATGAACTAGAAGAGACTGGTTCAGGAAGATTAAGTGGAGGAATATGGATGTCGTCTCTGGGAGGAATAGATGGAGGCTGGTAGATGATCATAGTAGTAGTCTCTACCTCTGGAGTATGATGATCAGAAGATGAGGAGGGAGAGATTTCCTCAGTATGGGTAGGAGATGGAATAGGTTTAGGAGCGGGTTCAGGCTGAGGTTTGGGTGGTGAATCATCAATGATGATATGAATGGTCTTATTGGTGTCGGGGTTATCCACTGAGTATAGGATATCTTTGGGTTGTGGCTCAGGTGGACTAGAGACCAGAGGAATAGAAGGCTCAGCCTCAGTGTGAGGAATATCATAAGGAATGTGCTCTGGAGGTGGTGGTGGTCCAGAAGAAGATGGACCAACAGAAGGTCTAGGACCCAAGGAATCCAGTCGTGCCAGAATCAATCTCAATGTCTCACCCTGGTCACGTTGCTCAGCTAGCAACTCCTCGTGCCTCTTATCCATCTTTTCTACCAACTCCGCCATCTTGTTATTCATGTTGGTTATCAGTTCAGCATTTGTGTTAGCAATGTCAACATGGAATCCTCAGAGCATATTCTCCATCAAATGCTGAAGTGTGGCATTGAGGAAGGAGGGTGATGATGTAGTAGCAGCTGGAGCCGATGACTGAGTGTCATCCATCTTGCTAGTCTCGGTCTCAGTCTTCTTCTTCTTCTTCAACCCAGACTCCAGAGGGCCATTGAGAGGAATATCAATATTGAGCTTGCCAATCTGATTTCTCCCAACTGGAGTAATCCTCTCAATGTGTTCCTTGCTCTCCAGATACCATATCTTATTCTCCTTCAGAATGAGAGAAACAATATGAGGATATGGCATTGGTGTGGTAGCTTTCCCGTCCACTCTGTATCTTTTCATCTCAGAAAAGATATACTCCCCCAAGTCCTTCTGTTCCTTCAGGAGTAATGAAGCAAACCATCTAAAGTCCCTATAAGAGCAGTAGGTATAGTTGTTGGCCTTGTTCACAAGGGATCTAGAGTATATGTACCATAAAACACTGTGATGATCACACATATCACTCGGTTTGAAATTTAAAGGGCCAACAAGCTCACCAGGTTTAAGGACAAAAAATATTTGGTTTGAGTCTAGTTGGGAGTAAATGTCATCTGGGGGGTTCTCTATCCCTAACCACAAATTTATCCTCGAGTGTGAGATGAGAATCTTTTGGCCTCTCACAGTGGTGGTCATCTCTTCCTCAGCTGAGGTTCTGTTTGGTTCATCTAGGATCTCAAGGTTACAGTAAAAGTGTGTGACCACTTTTGTGCAAAAAGGAAGTCTAATGGAAAGGCAAGGCATAAAAGGTTCTAAATAGGAACTAAGATCATGCTTCAATACCTCCTGAAGTAACTTGAGATCCACATAGTGTGTCTTGCACACTTTCCTCCTGGAGAATTGAGAGAGATACTTTGGGGACTCCTCCAGTTTGTTGACATTGAACCCCTTCGGAGGTTTGGTGATCTCCTCTTCTGGCATTTTGGATTTCTTTGAAGACTGCCCCTTCTCCATTTGATCTAGGATGCTCGCCATTGCCTTAGCCACATTCTTATCATATTTGGGCTTTTTAGGAGGCTTTGGTGTGAAGGAGGGAGTAGAGGAATCAGAGGGTGGAGGAGAGGGAGATTTGGCACTCTTGCCTTTGCCAGTAGAGGTACTCCTCTTGGATTGAGCCCTTGTAACTATAGGCTCTTTGATCACAACCCCTTTTGGTTTCGGTTTCAGTTGAGGTTGAGGTTGTATTTTGGCTTTTGATCTAGGGGTAAGTTTCCTTCTCTTTGTGGGAGGAGAAGAAAGAGGGTCAGAGAGTCGTTGGGATTCAGATGAATTTGTGAGAGTAAGGTTTTTGGTTCTAACCATTTTGAATCAGTGAAAGTTGAAAATCTCAGAAAAACATAGCCAAGAGTCGCGAGATCTGAGAATCTGAGCAGAATAGGAGGTTTTTAAAGTTGAAAAACAATGGGTTTTGACGGAAATGAAGTAAGAAAGTGATTGTGAAAAATTTTTGTAAGAGAGTAGAGTGATTTACTCGATGAGATTTTGTGGAAATGACCGAGTTTGCGACAGATAAAGACCTAAAACCCGATGTTACTCGAGGCATTACTCGAGTAAACTTCATGGTTACTCGAGTGATCATACAGAAAATCTCTAAAATAATTCATTTAAATTGCGTACCTGGCATGAATAATATTGTAATTATCCATGTATGTTCCCTCAATCATTTTATAGCCAATTTGAGCAGATTTGAGTCGTTTTTCATCAATTTGGAAATCTGGACTTGCAGTTACTCGAGTCCTTACTCGAGTAAGCTTCAAGTTTACTCGAGGCTCACCTCGAGTAACCTGTCTTTTCACTTCTGACTGTTCATTTCTTAGTAACTAAACCGTTTGATTTAAATTTTAGGTAACTTGATCCGTTACTTCCAGTTTTGGAAGACCATTACTCGAGTAGATACTCGAGTAAAGTACTTCTTTACTTCAAGTTGTTCCTCAGGTAATGCTTCTCTGTCAGTCATTACTTCAAGTTGGTACTCCAGTAAAGGTGTCCTCTGATAACCTCTGTTTTTATTTCTCAAAACATAATTTCAATCTTCCTGCAAAACAAATTTCTACATACTCCGATGCTTAAATTAGTGATCATCAAAACATTAACAAATGACTTCATCTAATATTATGAGAAACTGAAATAACTTACAACTTATTGGGATTTACCATTCCCAATTCTCTTCTAATGTATAGAAATTGATCTTTTGCAAGGGGTTTTGTGAAGATATCAGCTAGTTGAAGATGAGTAGGAATGAATATCACTTTCACATCTTTCTTTTGGACATGATATCTGATGAAGTGATGTCTGACATCGATATGCTTGGTTCTAGAATGTTGAACTGGATTTTTTGCCAAGCTTATTGTACTGGTATTGTCACAATAGATTGGTATTTCGTTGAGATAAATACTAAGATCTTGTAGTTGTTGTTTTAACCATATCACTTGTGCACAACAACTTGAGACTGCAACATATTCGGCTTCCGTTGACGAAAGAGACACAGTATTTTGTTTATTGCTGAACCATGATACAAGAGATCCTCCAAGAAATTGTCCTTGTCCGCTAGTACTCTTTCTGTCTGTTTTGTATCCACCATGATCAGAATCTGAATATGCAACTAGATATTCACTTCTTCCTTTGGGATACCACAGACCCAATTCTGGTATGTCAGCAAGGTATCTAAAAATTCGTTTAACAATTTCGGCATGTGATTCCTTTGGTGCTGATTGATATCTTGCACATATGCCAACACTAAATTGAATGTCTGGTCTGCTTGCCGTGAGATAGAGTAATGATCCAATCATTCCTCTATATTTTGTGATGTTGTAGTCTTTCCCTTTGACATCAGCATCAAGCAACGTAGTTGAGCTCATAGGCGTGTCCGTGCCATTTGCTTCATCCATTCCATATTTCTTCAATAGCTCTTTTAAGTACTTTGTTTGAGATATGAAGATTCCATTCTTTCTTTGTTTGATTTGCAAACCAAGAAAGAAATTCAATTCTCCCATCATTGACATCTCAAACTCTCCCTGCATTATCTCAGAAAATTCCTTACACAGAGATTCATTAGTAGCACCGAAAACAATGTCATCAACATATATTTGAACAATTAAAATATCATCACGTTTTCGTTTTATAAAAAGTGTTGTATCAACTTTTCCCTGTACAAAACCTTGATCGATAAGAAATTTACTGAGCCTTTCATACCATGCTCTAGGAGCTTGTTTTAAACCATATAAAGCCTTTTTGAGTTTGAAAACATGGTCAGGTTTGGTAATATCTTCAAATCCTGGAGGTTGTTCTACATATACTTCCTCCATAATGTAACCATTTAGAAATGCACTTTTTACATCCATTTGATAGAGTTTGAATCCTTTGATGCATGCAAAAGCTAAGAGTACGTGTATAGCTTCCATTCTAGCCACTGGAGCATACGTTTCCTCATAATCAATCCCTTCTTCCTGATTATAGCCTTTGGCCACCAATCTTGCCTTGTTTCTGACAATAATTACAGATTCATCGAGTTTGTTCTTGAATACCCATTTAGTACCAATGATCGGATGATCCTTGGGTCGGGGTACTAAATCCCAAACTTGATTTCTTTCAAATTGATTTAATTCTTCTTGCATTGCTATAACCCAATCATTGTCTGATAGGGCTTCATCATTGTTAGAAGGTTTAATCTCATAAATGAATGCAGAAAAACTTACTTCATTAAAAATTCTATTTCTAGTTTTGATCCCTTCATTCACATCTCCTATGACTTGATCTAAGGGATGACTTTTATTGTATTTCCATGCTCTAGGTTGACCTTGTAATATCCTGGATTATGACCAAGGATTAGCAACTTCAAAGTAATGTAACTAATATTAATTAAGCACTTTTGAAGTATATATTGTGCATTGTGATGATAATCAGGGGTAAAACGGTAAATTTACCGACTGACTGGTTAGTTACCGTTGAGAACACTCCTTAGTAATCAAGATCAAGGGCTAGGATTGAAAGACCAAAGGGTGGAATCTTGTGCATGTGAAACTGTGTGAAATTATGGTAGGGAGAAGGAGATGGTGCCAAGTGTCAAATTATGGACCATTGGATGAGTCAAAGTTTTCAAACTCATCCTCTCTTCCTCCCAAGTCGGCTAAGTGTATAGAAAGAATGGAAATGAATCATCATCTTCAATATCTCTCATCTCTCTCCATTCTCTCCATTTTCGCTAAACAAGCAAGGAAAAGAGAAAGGGAAAAGCTTGAGTTTTTGGTAAGCTAATGCCTTCATATGCTCAAATGTCTTTCATTAATGTTGTTCATGAGGTTGAGGGCTATGTTCCTATGGTTTCAGAATTTTGGTTGGTGAAGTTTGAGAGCTTGTGAATTTTGGAAAGTTGAAGAATCAAGAAGTTGGCTTTGGAAGACATAAGAGGTGAGTAGTTGATGCACTTTGGAATGGATTGCAATGTGTGTGTTGATTGGAGATGTTAAGGTGACATGTGGTGATTGTGGTAGAACATGCTCATGGATAATGAATATGGTCATTTTTTATGGCTCCAATGTGTTCCTTGAGCCAAATTGTATGAAAATAGTATGTGATTTGAAATTAGGGACCATTGGAAACCAAGTGGCAAAATCTGGAAAATCTGTCCAATGTAAGTCTGTTCTGGGCAGTCAGATGGTGTGGACGTTTTGACTGGGCAAATGATGTTGAAAAATTATGAAACTTTCCAGTCTTAAAGTTCACATCTCAAGCTTCAAAATGGACATATATTTTGTGTCATTTCGCTTTTTGAGCTGTGAGTTTGAACTGTCCAAAGTTTGGCATCAAAGCTGGACCCTGTTTTGGTACAATGTTAGGTTTTTGGTAAATCTGGACTTTTGTGGTGATTTCTAGTTATGGCCAATATTTTTCCTTGAAAGAGGACTTAAATAGCTTTCATTTGGCTTTGGAATCACCTTATTTCGATTTTTCCTGAATTAGTTATTATTTTTGGAAGTTCAGCCAGAAACTGGATTTTCTTGGGCCGCGGCCCAAGGATGTTGGGCCGCAGCCCAAATGTTTCTGTGCGTCTCTGGACAGCTTTGGGCCGCGGCCCAAGGATTCTGGGCCGCAGCCCATGGATTTTGGGCCACGGCCCACCCCCAAAAAAATGTGTTTTGCACTTTTGAAGGTGGTTTTGGGTATAGTCTTTCCCAACCCTTTAGGCATATGTTTAGACCTAAAATAGCCACCTAAAGAGTCTAAATGATAACCAACTTAAGTACTATGGAATTAAGAACTTGGGAAAAGATTGACGGGTTGTCCCTAACTTGGTTTACAGGATTCGATATTTGCCGTCCTCGTGAGCCCGCAGTGCCAAGAAACGTCGGGAAAGGATCAGGTAGTGACTCTCTCTCTCTCTTATACTATGTATAATGCTCTGTATGTGTGTGTTATCACTGTTATGTGATGATTCTTTGATGCTGCTAAGATTACAGCTGGTGATAGCTGTCGTTTACAGCGCAAGCTGTCGTTTACAGCGCAAGCTGTCGTTTACAGCGTAAGCTGTCGTTATTGTGAATACAGCGTAAGCTGTCGTGATTATGATTACAGGGAGAGCTGTCGTATTGTGCATACAGCCGTGAGTGCTGTCGTTTGTGGTGAAAACCATGTATCTTTGAGATTGCTGCTGCTGTTGCTGGTTGTGATTTATATACATGCTTGGTGTTATGCAATGTGTGAGTGGTTTGTTACTACTGGGATTCACTCGAATCTCATTCTTTCCTATGACTAATATTTCAGACAGGGCATGTGGCTCAAAGGAGAAGCGGCCAACCCAAAGCACTTAGGATCTTTAGGGATACTAAGGATTTTTGAGATGTTGGTTATCTACTTTAAACTCGGATTACTGTATATTTTGAATTAGGAATATTATATTCGATTTTGGTTGTGTAATCCCCTAGCGAATACTTGTAACCTCTAGATTATATATGTATAGAACCCGGGAGTTGCCGGGGATTTGGTTATACACTCTGTTATACATGAATGTAGATAAACTGCACAGGTAATTATATTCGAATTTTGAAATGGAGACCAGGAATAGGAAGAGATTTTGAATGTTTTGTGAAAACCCTACTACAAAGTGGGAGATTGAAATGAGTTTAAGTTATCCGATGGTCTCTAATCCGAATTAAATGTGCATTATCGAATTATAATTACGTGATTAAAGGCAGGGTGTTACAGACCTAGTGATTGCTCTTCTTCCTTGGTTTCATCAACCTCTGGAATAAGAGTTTTAGAAATAGATTGACCATTTTCTTGATTTAAAACAACTTCCTGTTATTCATCAATGGTTTTGTCAGAGGATTCAAATTCATCAAATACAATATGAATTGATTCTTTAATAACATATGTTCTTTTATTGTAAACTCTATATGCTTTACTTCGGTTAGAATATCCTAGGAAAATTCCTTCATCAGTTTTAGAATCAAATTTTTCTAAGTTATCTTTGCCATTATTATGAATGAAACACTTACAACGGAAGTGTGTAGATGAGCAATGTTTGGCTTCCTTCCTTTGTATAACTCGTAAGGTGTCTTTCCAAGTTTTGTTCTGATATAGGCCCTATTTGAAATATAGCATGCTGTACTCATAGCATCTGCCCAGAACACTTGAGACACATTCTTTTCATTCAACATTGCTCTAGCCATTTCAGTGAGCACTCTATTCTTGCGTTCCACAACTCTATTTTGTTGAGGCGTCCTTGGAGCAGAGAAATTGTGATCAATGCTATTAGTATCACAATATTCTTCAAAGGCTTGATTTTCAAATTCTCCACCATGATCAGTCCTAATACCTGCAATGGACATACCTTTCTCATTTTGCACTTTCTTGACAAAAACAATAAATTCTTCAAAGGTTTCATCTTTTGATGATAGAAAAATAACCCATGTAAATCTAGAGAAATCATCAACAATGACCAATGAATATAAGTTGCCGCCAAGGCTCTTTACTCTTGTTGAACCAACTAAATCCATATGTAATAATTGTAGTGGTCTATTTGCTGAAATCTCATTTTTCAATTTAAAAGATGATTTAGTTTGTTTACCCTTTTGACATGCGTCACAAATCAAGTCATTTTTTAAATTTACTTTGGGTAACCTAAGAACTAAATCCTTTTTGAGTAGTTTGTCTAATTAATGCATATTGACATGAGCTAATCTCTTATGCCATAGCCAACTTTCATCGGTATTACTCAGAAAACAGTTTTCAGATTCATTTCTACTAATATCTAGAGTATAACAATTACCTTCTCTTTTTGCTCTGAGACTTGCCTTGATATTCTTCTTATCAAGTGGTAAGTCATTCTTGTTGATAATTAGACATTCCTCTGAGTCAAATATTACCCAGTTGTTTTTGTCTGCACTTTGACTTACACTTAGCAAGTTATGACATAATCCTTCGACATAGTATACGTCTTTGACTTGTATGCCTTTGTCATTTTTTATTTCACCAATTCTTGCTATCCTTCCAGTTTGATTTCCTCCAAATTTTACCTTCCCACCTTCTTTAGGTTGTAATTTGGTAAAGCTTTCGAAATCACCGGTCATATGTCTAGAGCAACCACTGTCTATGTACCATTTGTTGTTTTTGGATGCCTTGAGACATATCTGCAATAAAATGACTAAGTCTTAGGTACCCACATCTTTTTGGGTCCTTTTGGGTTAGTACAAATCGTTTTCTGAACATATGAGCCTTTAGGTACCCATTTGTAGGTTCCTATGTTTCCTTTCTTCTTATGAATGCATGAAGAAGTATAATGACCTTTTCTATTACAATAACTACAAAATGCAAAAGGATTCGATGTATGCACAGAATGCTGGAAATAATTCAAATATGATTTACCTCCTGCTTTCTTTCTACCTTTCCTTCTAGCTGACTTTGGATCATATCCAATTCCAGATCGGTCATTTACAAAACGTTGAGCTTTTAAAATAACATTTAGCATCTCACTTCCTTGTGTAAATTTTTCAAGAGTTTTTGTAAGATCAGTGTTTTTCTTTTTCAAAGAAGAACAATTTTCACAATCCTTTTCTGAACTTTCTTTAAGTTCAATTTCAAGAGCTTTGTTTTTCTTTTTGAAAAAAATTAATTCTTTAACTACTTTGAAGAATTCAGAATGTAAAGCATTATATTCAGAGAGTAATTCATCATAGGAAGGATCAAAATCATTTACCTCTTCTTCTGTTTATTCTTGAGCGACGAGACATATATTAGCTACTTCTTCCTCATCACTTTCTTCGTCAGAGGAGCTATCACCCCATTAGCAGATACGAAGGCCTTCTTTTTGTTGAAGAATTTGCCTTTTCTCTTTTCTTTGCTCTTTTGATTCAGTTCTGGACATTCTGATTTGATATGCCCTGGTTTTCCACATTCATAGCAAATTATATGATCTTTGCTGCTATTTCCTCCTTTTTGAAAGTGTTTGAATCCTTGACCTTTCTTGTAGAACTTTCTGAATCGTTTTATGATTAGGCCCATTTCGTCATCGTCAAACTCCTCATCCTCATCTTGATTTTTTTTCTTTTGCTTTTAGTGCTAGGCCTTTCTTTTTCTTGTCACCGATGTCATCTAGTTCCCGTTTAAACTTTAGTTTGCTTTTATATTCAGAAAGACTTCCAAATAGAGAAGCAACTGATCTCATTGATTCTCCTTTTGCTTCTTCTATTGCAGTGACTTTGGCCTCCCACTCTTTAGAAAGAATATTCAAAATCTTTCGTACTTGGGTATGCTGATCATAAACTTTCCCAAGTGTTGCAAGTTAATTAACAAGATGAGTATATCTAAGTTCAAATTCAGATATTGATTCACCTGATTTCATTCGAAGTAGATCGAATTCAACGACCAAGGTGTTGATCCGGTTCTCCTTTATTCCCGAAGTTCCTTCATGAGCTATTTCCAAAGCTTCCCACATTTCCTTTGCTGTTGGAAGTGTGCAAATTCTGAAATACTCACTTTGACTCAAGGCACTTTGTAACATCAGAATTGCCTTGCTATTGAGAGTGATAAGTTTCTTGTCATTCTCATTATACTCCGCTAGCGTCTTAGGAATTTTCTTAGAATCTACAATCTTTGTAGGTTGATAGTTTCCACTCTCAATCACATCCCATAGCCCATATTCAGTAGCCATCAGGAATACTTTGAACTTTGCTTTCCAAAAAGAAAAGTGTTCGCCACTGAAACCTGGAGGTCTAGTGATGGAAGCTCCATCGGGAACAATTCCTTCACCCATACATGCCATTGGATCCTTCTTAGGTTGTTATACCTTAACAAGAAGACCTACGCTCTGATACCAAATGTTAGAGCAAGTGTTTCACCCAAGATGGGGGGTGAATTGGGTGATATTAAAAATTTCATTGCAAATATAAAATTTGACGGTGAAATTAAAACAGGAAGGAGTAAGGAGAAATATCACCGAAGTGTACACCGGGAGTTATACTGGTTCGGCCACAACCACTTTGACCTATGTCCAGTCCTTAGAGCTTCTCTGAGAGTTTCACTATAACTTCCAAGATTCAGTGGGTTCTTAGCACCTCAGTACAAGCAAGTTCCTTCACCTGGACACTCGCTCCCCCTTACAAGTTGTAATCCAATCCCAACTCAAGGTTCCACAACCTTAAGTTATCTCAATAACAAATATTGAATTTGAATGAAATATCTCTCTCACAGAGTGAATAAGAATCACTGAAGCATAGAATTACAAGTATAATGTAAAACAGAGTAATGAACTTGATGATACGTTCGTGAGTGTTCTTGTTATTCTTCTCTGTTTGAATGTTCCCATATATATAGATACGTTGGTAATGATTGTTGGAACATATTTCTTCATGTCCGTTGGAGCGTGCGCTACTCGGGTAACATTGGCAGGCCGAGAGCAACTTGAAAACATTTACCTTATTACTCGAGTAATTACTCGAGTATTGTTGGCAGGTTACTTGAAGGTGTCTCTGGTTACTTCAAGTTTCTGTCTCATTACTCGAGTACATACTCGAGTAATGCCTTAGAAAACTTGCTTCTCATCAAGTTTCTCAGCTTTTTCTCTTGGCCTTTCTCCATTACCCCAATGCTTACTTCAAGTTATGCTTTTCCCTGTCATTACTTTGTTCAAACTTATTTATTAATTAAATCTTGTTCATAATATTCTTTGTTATCATCAAAACATGAGATCTAACAAACTTATTTATTTTGATAATATAATATATACACTTCTCTAATTTTGTATTCATTTTTTGTACTTTGTATAGGGGTTGTTCAAAAGACATTATATTGTTCAATTTATATATTTATATATATATATATATATATATATATATATATATTGGTGTAATTAAGTGGATTCCTATAGTTGTAATTACAATATTGAAATTTAAACCATTGGAGATGATAGTTTCTATTATTGAAATTAGTAGGGTTTTTCATTTTTATTGTGTAAATTATAATAATTTATTGATTTATTTTGTTGTTGAATAATTAGTTGTTAGTTAATTATAATTATTTTTATTGTTAGGTTTGATCTCTTAATTTTTAAATAATTATTTACTGCTTATATATTTACTTATTTATACATATAATTGTATATAACGAGTGAATTTGGATATTTGTTCCATTCATTATTTTTTATTTCAACTTTTATTTTTAATTATTTATTTATTTTCATTTATATCAGTTGAATTTCCTGCATTATTTTGTTTTTTCCTATCAACTTATTTGTTTTGGTCATATAATATATACACTCCTCTAATTTTACATTTATTTTTCATCAATTTATACATTACTGTTCTAACCAATTGGGTTGTTTAAAAGATATTCGGGAAATTGCAACCAAGTCCCAATTAACAAAATTAATGCAATCAGGTCCCTTGAAATTATCAAATTGCAGTAAAGTTTTAAAGGACCTGAGTGCTACTAATTCCAAATGTGAAAATATAATTTTACACCAATCACAAATTACATGGAAATTAATAACAAATTTGGAGCAACCAATGACAAGTTACATAGCAACAACATATGTTTCATAAATAAATATCATAGACATGCAAAGATTCTTAATTGTAAAGTTATAGGTGTATCTTATCTATACGCATCGGTATGGATGTATTTTTTATTTCAATTTTTACTTTTTCTCTTTTAACTTATTTATTTTAATCTATATTAGTTACATTTTGCTTACATTATTTTTTCTCTTTTAACTTATTTATTTTGGTCATATAATTTATACATACCTCCAATTTTGTATTTATTTTTTGTCATTTATATACGTTACTGTTCTTTTTTTTAATATAAAGGCAAGCAAAGCTTGTAAATTACAAAGACCTATGACTAGGTAACACCTACTGATCTTGCAGTGACTCACTACACTCCAGAGCGAAAAGGTTAATGCATTCTATAGGAGCTAACACTAATTCCATGTATTCCTGATTGCCCGTGTGAGCCTGCCCTGCTAAATAATCAGCACATCCGAGATTTTCCCTGTATGTATGGGATATTTCTAAGTCTCAGTCCCTATAAATAAAGGATCTGGTATCCAAAATGACATCATACAATGGGTGCTCGGTTTCACATTTTATCGATAAAAGCTGAATAGCTTGTAAAGAATCTATAAAGAGCCTGATTTTGGTAAACCCCATCTATTTACATAATTGAAGTCCTCTGTTGATTGCATGGATTTCCACAGCAGTTGAGAAGTTGAATCCCAATTTCTGCTGAAATCCATGTACCCAATTACCTTGGTGATCTCTGATAACCCCTCTGCAAGCTGCGTGACCACTACTAGCTCTGGATCCATCCACATCTACACATATAAAACCTGGGTCTGGGGGTTACCAGTAGCTTAGCCCCCTCTCCAAGACTTGGAATATTTGATGTCGAAATCTGCCATTCACCACGCCTTCCGAGAAATGATACAAGCATTTGTGGATTACCCCTTTTACGTTGTCTGCTCGTCCTCCAAACGCTTGACTACATCTATTCTTCCATAAGAGCTAACACACGGTACTAAAAACTCTATGCCATGGCCATCTAGCCACCCTCCTATTTCCTGGGCAAAATTGTAGGTTCCATGTAAGCCATTCCTACAGGTTACCAGTAAAAAAACATAGTATAGTATATATGGTTAGTTAAAGAAAATCACACTCTCTTAGCCTGCTCACAATCCCTCAATATGTATATAATACTCTCCTCACTCTCACACTCAAAAGGACAAGTATTTAGGATACTCAAATTATGTCTCGCTCAAATTTCATTAGTAGGGAGTCTCTCATAGAAAACCTGCCACAAAAGGAGCTTAACTCTTTCCGGAATATCCCAGTGCCATAAACTTCGCCAATGAGGTTGATGACAGTGTTCTTGCTGATGATAGACTATGTCATATACTGACTTTACTGTGTTCTTGCTGATGATAGACTATGTCATATGCTGACTTTACACTAAAATTCCCATCTAATGTGTTTCGCTAGCAAACTACATCCTCCCCTGAGCCCGTAGGAGGGGTCACCATCATGATTCTATCCACGGCCCAATTGGGAAGAAAGGTTTCCCATTTGGCTCTATCCCATTAGCCTGCTCGAGTAACGAAAGAGTATACCTGTGCATCCAAATCTACTAAATGAGCATTTCTCTCAATGTAACACTTAAGTGGTCTATCCATTGGAGCCCAACAGTCCTCCCAAGCTTGGGTTTCTTCTACTTCTTAGCTTCTTCTCAACTCTGCTCTTAAAATCTTCCCAAACTGTCACTATGCCACTCCACAAGACTGATCGATTGCCCCATCTCTATACTTAGGGCAATTTATCAATCCCATATAAGTATTTCATACATAAGCACTTCACCCATAGAGCTTCAGGTTGAGTAATTATTCTCTAGCACAATTTCATAAGAAAAGCTTTATTCTGGCAGCGTAAATCTCTTATTCCCAAACCTCCTTCCATCTTCCTACCTTTTAAGATATCCCATGATAGCAGATGCATTTTCTTGGATTCTTCCTGCTGGTTCCAAAAGAAATCCCTACTCATTTTTTCAATAATTGCTAGCGCCCCTTTCAGAATTAGAGTTTATTGCATCTGGTACTGAGGAATTGCTTTTAAGACTGACTTGATTAGGACAATCCTACTCGCCATACTCAGATATCATCCCCTCCAGCTTGTCAACTTTGATCTCACCTTTTAGATTAGTGGCGCGAAAGTCATCTTAACCATACATTCGTGCAAGATCAGAATTCCTAGATACTTCCCAAGGTCTGTTGTCAAACCAATCCCCACAGTCTGACTCATCTTATATGCTTTATTAAAATGGATATTTCTAGACATGAACATTTTTTATTTACTCAGGTTGATCCTGTGTCCAGAGACTCGACAAAACAACTCCATGACTTTCTTTATCTCATCATCTGTTCATTTGTGGCCTCATAAAATAGCACCAAATCATCTGCAAAGAAGATATGAGAAATCTTTGGACCAAAAGTGCCCATTCTTAGCGATTGCCAATTCCTCATTTCTACTTCCTAATGAATTAGTTATCTCAATAGCTCCTTACAGAGAACAAATAGATAAGGGCTTAAAGGGTCCCCTTGTCTTACTCCCCTCGACAGTCTGAAACTCTCTGAAGTAACTCCATTCCAAAAAACCCTCATGGAAGCAGATGAGACACACGACATAATCAGTTTAACAAAAGGCCCTCCCAAACCTAAGCTGTGCATGGTAAATTCCAAGAATCGCTAGTCAAGCTTGTCATACACCTTTTCCAAGTCTACCTTCATTGCTACGTACCCCTTCCTTCCCTTCTTGTTTCTTATAGAATGGATTGCCTCCTGAGCTATAATGATATTATCTACTCCTTGTCTTCCTGCTATAAAGTTGCACTGGTTTTCTGCAACAAGATGCTTCATGAAGCATTTAAAACGGTTAGCAATAACCTTACTGACTATTTTGAAACTAACATTGCATAGAGATATGGGCCTAAAATCCTTCAAAGATGTAGGCTAATCGATTTTAGGAATCAGGACAATATTGGTCTGATTGATTTCTTGGATATCCTCAGGGCTATCAAAGATTCTGCATACCAGATCACATATCTTTTGCCCAACCAACTCCCAATGTGTTTGGAAGAAGTGAGGATGCAAACCATCCGGTCTCGGTGCTTTGCACACTCCCATCTCAAATGCAGCATTCTTAATCTCAGTCGGAGAAATATGCCTCTGTAGTAGTTTTAACTGGCTTGCATCCGAAGAAGGGAAGTTAGCCCTCCATGGCGAGAAGGGCAATGAAATATTCTCTGCCATAAATAGCTTCTAAAAATAGTCAACAACCATGCCTCTCAAAAGTCTCTCATCTGTAATCTAGTTAACATTTTCATCTTGAAGCACCTCAACTTTGCTTCTTTTTCTCCTAACTATGACATTGGCATGAAAGAATTTCAAATTTCTATCACCTCAACTAAGCCACTTACATCTTGATTTCTGGAACCAAATCATTTCTTCCTGCAAGGCAATCTTGTGATGCTCATCCTAAAGTTGTTTTTCAAGCCTGAAAAGCCCATTCTGGTTGCCCTTATAACTCCTAGAATGATCAATTCCTTATAATCTTCAAATGATTTCTCGCTTCTTCTTTACCACATTTCCCACCACTCTATCATTCCATGCAGTTGCCTCCTTTTTAAACTACTCTTGTCCTTGGACCTAATCTTTCCTATGCCACATTGCTTTCACTACATCACATAACCCCTCTTCAACTCACGACGCAGCTTAATAATGGAACCTAGTTTCCCTTCTACCACACGATTTGGCTTATCTATCTCCAACCACCACCACTCGATAATCTGATTTGAACTTGAGAAAATGATAGGCTTTGGCGTGTGGGTTTTTCAAATCCCAATCAAAACTACAAAAAGCCCAGTCTAGCCTCTCCTTAACCCCTATCTTTTCCCAAGTAAATCTGTCTCCCACTACTAAAATTTCGATAAGATTACAGCCCTCTATACAATTTCAAAAATCATACATTGAGCCATTGTGGGGGCCGCACCCCCTCTTTATCTCTGGGATTCAGAATAGTGTTAAAATCACCTAAAACCAGCCAAGGAGAGGTTATTGTATGATTAATGGCACACAAATCAGACCAAAGATCCCTTTTCTTTAGAATACTAGTGTCACCATACACAAAGGTCACCAGCACCAGTTCTTGTCCATTCTTATTAAAGATTTTATAGTGTAATTATTGAGTATTAGAATATACATATTCAATATAAAAATCCCTGCTATTCCATAAAACCCAAATACCCCCTGCATAACCCATAGCTTCGATTCTTAACCAATCAGTAAACCCCAATTTCCTAACCACTATATCAGCTCTATTACCACTGACCTTTAGTTCCACTGAACCCATTACATCAATAGCATATTTTTTGACCACATCTTTAAATATCCAAGAAAAGCTCTACCACCCGGCCCACGACAATTCCAATGAGACTATCGTAAATAAACAATAAGTCAATAAAAACCAAGGATTAATTAAGCTTGAGATTACTTATCTGGTGGTTTCCCTCACAGCATGACGACCACCTCCAACTAGTATACTGAATGGCTCTCTAAACCTTGCTCGTGTATACCATGCTTATCAGTGGTCACGTCCGAATTAATCAAAGCCATCTGCATTTTGTTTTTGAACTCCCAGATACCCCTAGTTCTCAGCTTCCCCAACCAACACCACTGTTCCTGGGTTTACATTTCATCCTTGCTAGGCATTAAACACTTCCTTGTTCCTTTTCTAGGTTGGATCTTGCTTCCCACTGTTATCCAAGTTCCTTCTATTACATTGTAAGCTCTATGGGTTATTTTCCTCATTGACTTATTTTCCTTTTTTCCACCCGGGTTCACATCCGAAGTTAGGCATAAGCCCAAGCTCTTGGCCTCACCAATATCACCACTTACTATAGACTTGTTACTTGCCTTGTTCAAGACTTCAGTCCAACATCTCCCCCCCACATGGACCCCCTTCTTCCCTCTACTCTGACCTTCCCTGAGCATTAGCATACTTTTCTGAGCAACTCGAGATCTACCCTTTGCACACCATTTCTCAGTTTCCGCCACCTCCTTCCCATTCCTTTGATCAGAATTCAAACTCAGCTCGGGAACCACCCCCTCTTCTCACTTCGTACATTCTAGAACAGTAAATCCAGACTGGGATGCTCTGCCTTCCACTATACCTTCTGAAGATCCAGGTAGCCTCCTATCACCGACTCTGTCCCTACCCTCGTTCCTTCTCGAAAAATGCACGTTGGATGGTTTGTGAATGACATCCAAGGTCTAAACTGCTCTACCTTTATCGGAAGTGGTTTCGCCGATGACAACTTAGTTACCGCTAGATTTGCCCGATTCAAGCTCTCCATCAAAGTCTCTATTTCTGGTACAACACCCCATGGGCACTGTTCCTCTCTATGTCCATACCTGCTACAAGTGAAGCATATTAATCCCAAACCTTCATACTCAATATTAAACAGAGTCAACGCCGAAATGATTCTTGGGACCAATTTTTTCTACAGATCCAATTCCATACAAATCCTGGTATATCATCCCCTATTGATTTTCACTTCCTCCGCTTCCAAATTTTCAATGGTATTCATATCCACTTTCAGAGTCTTCCTAATCATGTCCCTTAACCTCCACATACAATCTGTTGTAGATCAATAGCGGCACATTTAGGATTCTGACCCAAGTTGCTACCCTTCCTAGAGAATTATAGAATGGATCGAAGTATGGAGACTACCTCTGCACTAAAATGGTGTGTTGCGCAATTGTCCACATGCCATCAAACAGAATCTTCTTATAGTATTGACCCCAATTTATAGGATCCTTTAGTCTCACCACATAATAGTTATTTGGTAAGTCGATTAGCTCAAAGCTACTGATATGCCAAACTCTACTCAGGTGTTCCTTTAATCGATAGAAATTTATTTTTGCACCTAGGATTGTGATAATCAGCGAATTATTCCATGGTTTTGCCCATCTGTTGTACTCCTCATAAGTCATGACCATTATTGGATAAACATCTATGAGTTGCTTCAACTCTTCGGATGGCTCAGGTAAATCCCAAGATTGATCCATAAGATCAGAGAGCAAGGAGTCCTCCTCCATACTCAAGCTACCATAAGCTATTCCATTATACTCTATTCCCTTGAAACGTAACAGCAAGTCCTTGTATGAAATGCCATAACCAGGCTTACTTGGTGACATTACCCTCTACACTTGCTTCTCTGATTTTGTATCAGTTATACGCGTATTAGCATCCTCTGAAGTACTGACTTTAATTGGAGTTGACACCCTCTGAACTTGCTCCTCTATTTTTTAACAACCTTGCTCACTTTGTCTACCCTTACAGCAATGACACTACCTTCCTTCTTCAAAGATCTCCCCTTTCCAGCAAACATACTCACTTTCAACGCTCTAACCACCGGTGTTTCCCGGATGCCGGGATCACCCATTGGAGAAAGACTCTAAAAGGCACAAATTCCAAGAGAGAGAAAAACTAAAACCTAACTATTCAAACCAATAGTTTAATATAACCTCCTTATATATGTTAGTATTCTAATCTATTAGATTGTTCAAAAGGTGTTACGTTGCGATTATGCATAGGTGAATCTTATCTATAGGCATATGTATGGTTGTAATTATATTGTTCTAATTTTTATCTATTTTAGTTAGATTTTTAAGTGATGTTGTATTTATTAATTATGCTATCTATTTTGGTCAAACCCCTTAACATTTTGATATTTGCCAGAGTGATAAAGACACAGTTTCACAGGCATACAAAAAATAGCACAATTTATACTGATAAAGAATACTTGTTTACAATATAGAAGTTCCCCATAAGGTTTGAAAATATACACAACTTTGTCCAAAAACTACCAAAATAAAATAACACTAACAAATAGCTCCGTCTTTTACACCCGGACACCTCAGTTGTTGGTATTTACAATTCTACCATTAGAGCCTCTAGCTTCTGCTAGAATATTTTAACATTTGAAAAAAGGTAAGATTCAAACGAATCTCAGTAGTTACAAACAATCGATTATATAAAATGCAAAAAATAATCATGCCTGGTACCACCTAATGCAATAAAATAAATACACTGTAATAATATCCAAGAGTGCATTTTTGGACTCACGAGTATAACGGTGCCATGTCAAACTTGATTTATTCATTTGACTCTAAATATGGCAAATGATGTATCAAAAGAGAGCTCTTGTCATATGCATTTCAATGGAAAAATAATCACCTCCAAACTCATTGTATTCTGCAAGTTAAGATTGAAAGAATGTCTATTGCACTAGACCGCACAAGCGTCAAATTCAAGAACGTATAGATCCTAGGATATTACTTCAAATTTGCCATTTTAACTATCCATGGAAAGCTCTTTGAGTCTAGGTTCATATGGCACTAGTTTCACCTTAATCTGATGTGTCATTTATGAGTTATGCCCAAAATACCGAACCTGCCTTGAAAGTGACGGTAATTTTAGTGTCATTTTCCATGATTCATATCTCTTCCATCTGAGCTCCTTTCAATGTGATCTTGGTGTATATTTTTCTTGTTGTGTGTCTTATCTCATATGCAATTGGTTTTAGCTCAATCTGACATATGGTTTGAGAGATATTGCCAAAATAATGGACCTCTATTAGGCTGAATGTAAAACAGAGTAGAACAGAGTTGCCCGACATTCAAGTGTGTTCTTCTTTCACTTGAGTGCTACACTGCCACACTTGCTATAGTGATTCTACACTTTTAGTCTGCACCTCTAGTGCTATAGTGATTTGCATGCTATAGTGCCTACCAGTGCTGTCTAATTTCCTTCTGACCATAGAAATCTTAGAGTTATTTCTTAGAACTTGAATCTTGATATTCCCATTAGATCTTGCAAGTTCTTCTTTCTTTAATATCTTTCTTTTTGATTTTCCTCTTGATAATCATTCTCCATAATCCAAGTAGGCAACTCCTTAATTGTCTTTAGTTTCTTTCTTCTTCTCCGTTTTGTTCATTCTCATCAATTCAATCACTTCTTTGTATATTTGATAATTTTGTCTTCTCATTCTTCCTCCATAATTCAACTTAATTAATCTACAAGATATTTCATATTAAACACAGTAATTAGTCAAGTATAAAACACATTACATAAACTTTTTGCTCTTATCATTTCACATCTATATCTGACATCATCAAAACTAATCATATCTAGCATTCTCCCCCTTTTTGATGATGACAAATCCTTTTAGAAAAATATATCTAAATGAAGTACAACATACGTATTTTTCTTACATTTTTCTCCCCCTATTTGACATCAGCAAAAAGTTTGAAATATATAAAGAAGTAGGGCTTTTGGAGAAGTAAATAAAGTAGATATGCCTTTCCTTTTATTAATCAAAATGAATAAATCTAGAAAACAATTTACTCTACCCCTATGCAAAAGTACTTTCATTTTTAATGTGAGGGAACTGAAAATAGGTTTGGAGAGGTATTCAAGAAAACTTTTATAATCAAGATAAATGAAATATATGAAACGAATTCTTGAAATGTAAAGAGAGAAGGTTTAAAAATTCTCATGTAGATTTTGAAAAATGATGATGAGCTCCATGAAGTCCGTTGCTTTATTCTTTGGCAATGCTAGTTCATGATGATGTACACCACATTTTTGTTATGCAACTTTGATGTATATTCATGTTGTTGTCAGGATTCTCCAATTGAGTTGAGTTTCTGTTTAGCATGCTCAATGCTCATTTGTATTGGCATATGTATTTGTTGCTTTGAATATTGTAGCCAATATATTTCCCTTGTTTAAAATGTTGAAACATCTTTCCTCAAGTTTGATAGTTTATGTTGAGGAACATTGTTGTGCAAAACAAATTCTCCTGTCACAAATTTAAATATTTCTTCGCAAAGAGAATTGTTAGATCAGTCAAGTAACAAACTGTTCTTTTCTGTATGATATGTTAAAATTAAGATCATGAAAAGAGCAATATAAGAGTAACTCATCATCAAAACTAATCAAGACATGTTGAATACAGATGAGTATGTTAAAAGGACTTTCTTCCAAAAAAGGAGATAAGCTTTCAAGATATAAAACACATGTGAATGTGAAGCTCCCCCTTAATTGATGCATAGTTTTAAAACTTGTCTTAGGAAAACAGTTAATCAATCTCCTGGATTTTGAAAATAATTGGAAACTTTATATGGAAATTGATTTTGAAAGTATGAAGGTTTGGAGTAGAATCAAATTTGAAAATAAAATAATGACAATGCTATTCAGGAGTTTTACTTGAGTGAATCCAATATCACTTGAATGGTTACTTGAGTGATTCTACTTTACCATTACTCGATTGTTTACTCAAGTGATGCAACTCAAGGAATTTGAATTAAGCAAGAATACAATACCTCAAGTAATATTGTAATCATTCGAATCATAATCCTATGTAGTCCATTGATGCTTCGTTGGCTAGTTATTGTCTGATGAAGTGATTAGTACTAAGGGATTATGAAGTGTAGTCTCTATAGACACTTAAAGATGTCAAGATGAGCTCAAAATAAGGCATTTGTGCATATTAAATTAGTATATGCCCCTTGTTTCCATTGAGAAACTTTGATTTCATCATAGCACATTGCTCCCTTATTTTGACATCCATAATCTCAAATAGAACTTTGAAGTTCTGGTTTCCTAAGTCACACAGCTACCTCATATTATCATTCATTGAATGATGATCTTAGCATTGTTTGTAGCAAGCTCAATGTGAAAGTGTTGAACCTCCTTTTTCATATAGCCCTTGATAGATGGACCAAAGACTAAAGGACATGGAGGACTAGTTCAAGTAGCATACTGTGTCTTCCTCTGAACACCTCTTTCTCTGACTACATCAATAGCTGGTCACTTGCTAGTGCTAGGGTGTCATTTGAATAATATCACATATTCTGCTTTCACTCATACTATAACACTATCAGTTATGCGACTTCTGTTAGTCTCTGATCTTTATATCCGATAGCAGGGCATTTTGGTTAACTCCTGCAAGAGTATAAATATATGCTCTTTGATACCCAACTTTATCTTAGGTCCATACAATATTAGACATTATAACTCTTATGCTCTTATACAATTAAATTATATGATATTTGAGCAAAGAGTATCATAAACCAACAAAGATTGAGATATAATCTTACCCAATAAATTCAATCCATTGAATCATAAAACATAATGAACAAGTGATACCAGGAATGATGATGATCAATGAAAATTTGTAAATACATTCTATATAGAAAATATATCATTGATAAGATTTTCATGCAATTGATGTAAGTTAGATCAAAGAGAGTAGAAAATCTATCTACAATTATCAACTTTTATAAAATGATAAATCATGAATGAAATCAAGTTTTCCAAAATGATAATAAGATATGCAAATTGTTTCAAAATCTCAAATGTTCTTTCGAATCATAAATAGGCATTATTAAGATTTTGAATTCATGGAAACTCATTTATGAAATCAATCCTCATGCTAAAAATAGTAGAAATCAATATATGTTTACATATATCAGAAAGCTTCAATTTTGGAGAATGTGTCAAATATTTGAAGTTAACATGTTGGAGTATATTCTTGAGAGCAAAAGTTATAAAACTGAAGCATTAGACAAATAGACTTAGCATGAGTGATTAAGGATAATGACTTTGTTATTGACCAAGAGACAGTCTTGACTTTGAAGAGTAAGAATACCACCAAGTCAAGGATTTGAATACTTTAGTTGCTCGGAGATAGGTAATGTCAACTGTTAGGGCATTCAAGAAATAAGAGCAAATATGTAGTTTTATAAACTATGAAGTTTAGGCTCATTGGTCTAGATGACTAGAGTTCTAAAGTGCTATCTTATAAAGTTATTCCATTGCAATGGTTAATGCATTTAATACATCAATGAACATCTGTAATTCTTGGAATAACCTAGCCAAATAAGACTCTAGATAAGGCATAAGGCATTTACATATTGAATTCTTTTATGAGAAATACACTTAAACCTCATATAGATAGTTAACTTGTTAGACGTAAGGTTTAACATGTTAGAAAATAAAGACTGAATAGTCCAAGCATTAGATAGCACATTTAAGATCATTGATCAATATGTCAACGATGGAAAAATACTCTGGTGGATGACTTTGAAGTATTTCTAACTTTCAGTACTCAAAAATATTAACTTTTGATTTTTTAAACCGATTTAAATGTAAACAAAATAATTTGCAAATCATGTGTATGCAGTTTTATAACACACGATGGATTGAAATCAAAAACATATTTTTGAATTGTGCACTTCAAAACATACACTGATAGAAAAACTATTCACAGTTTCACTTTTAGTTCATTTAGCAATCTGAAAAACGTTTTGAAAACTATAAATGATTGATTGCTAATTGTAATGCAATAATAATCAAGTATTTACTACTCAAATTGATTTAACGATGGTTGAGTTTTGAAATTATTGATACAGCGTACCTGGATAGAGTGTAACTTGTAAACACCCAAGTTAATTTCCATATCTTTGTACTTTGTACTCAAACCCTTCAAGATCACTTGAGTAATCCATGTTTTAAAGCTAATCCATGCATTTGTACCTGTTGCATTCGTGAGTTCTTGCTACACTTTCAGGTGAGTTATTCATGCACTCGAGTGTGATTACTTCTCACTCGAGTGTGTGACATTATTCTTGATGAACTCGAGATTATCCTTAGAGTTTCTACATACTCTGTTAAACCCTATTTTACAAATTAGAAATAGAGCATAGGATTCAAATATGCACTCAAGTAACCAACTAGTGCTCGAGTGTTAACATGCCTTACACTCAAGTGTTCACTTCTGCACTCGAGTGTCATGCTTCTTTTTCAAGTTATTTCTACAAAAATCATATAACCTTTTTTCTTCCTTCGATATCTAATTCTACTTAGATCCATTCACAGTTAGCTTGAAAGAATCATAATTCACATGCTCTAAGAATATAGACACTGCAAAGAAATTAAGCATAATAATTTGAGAAAAACTATTTTCTCATGGAGTATACATATATACATAAAATGTTAAGCTATTGAACATTGTGATTCTTTATGAATGAATTTTCTAGAGATTGTGAAAACATATGTGCAATGCTTATATCTAAGGTAACAAGTAACAAGGTATAAACCACAATAAATGTTAAAAATGATAGTATAGGAGGTTTTACCGTTGCTTACTTTCACATTAGGTGCTTAGAGGATTGCCTTTGCATACCCACTGCATCTTTCTTTGAAGCTCTGTGTTTGTGTATTTAGCTTTAGGATTATGCACAGCTTTCTCATATGATGTAAACTTTGCGATAATTTTTCTTTATGTATGAGAGATCCTCCTCTTCTTGTTCTTTTCAAGATAGTTGAATGGTACATTATGGTAGCCCTTCCTTGAGGTGAAACATACTCCTTTTATCCATTGCTTCTTTTTGTGGTTATACTCTGTAGTTCTGGCAATGGGTGCTCTGAGAGTTCTCACTTTCGAGATAGACTATATGAGCCTCTTTATTGGTGTATAAGAAACTCTTGGCTTCTTCTTCATTTTCTCCATTCCTTTATGTACATTCTTCTTATAATCAATCTGCACAAATAAAGTACTAGATGGACATTTTGGTACCCACATATACTTGGGTCCTTGATTGTTAATATTAACCCTTACATGTCTCTTCGGTACCCAAATATACTTATTTCTCACAAGGGAATTTATTCTAATATATCATGTGTAAGAAATATAACCAGATTTGCCACAATATTACAAATTGTATGAAGATATACATTATGGGATATCATGCAAGTATTATGTCGATCATGAGAGTAGAAACTTGAATGGATTATATTTGAACAATCTTTCTTCTCAACAAACTTTCCAGCATATTTGAAAAAAAAATTCTTTTCTCAATAGAGTCAACAATTGGTTGAAAAACAAACTTTTGTAGACTCTAAAAATCAGTTTTATGAAAATCACACGAAGAATTAGAACTTTTTACCTTAAATTCATCTTAAACTTCGGAGAGTGATTTTTCTTGTCCGTCCATAATGAGCTCTTTTCGAGAATCATCTTCTTCTTGTCTATCCATGTTGACTGTATGGAAGTGTTCTATGATGTCTCCATCTTCATCATCAACTTTCAACTGTTCATGCACAGTAGATGCGTAGCATGTAGTTTCACATGAACTGTCAACACTTTCAACTTCAACACAATTGTTAGAAGTATAAATATAATCAAGAGTGTCCCATATATGTTTAGCATTAGAACAAAATCTAATTTTCTCAAAATCATTTTCTATCATAGCACTATAGAGAATCCTCATTACTCTAATGTTTAATGAAAACATTTTCTTTTCCTTTTAAGTTCAATTCTTCCTCGGTTTGAAATCAAAAGCATTTGTAAAAACATTCCACATATCAAAATCATAAGTTTTTATAAAACTAGTCATTCTAGCTTTCCAAAACCAAAAATCAATATGTTTCAAAAGAGGTGGGATTGTATAGTCAAAACCTTCTAAAAGTATAAAACACCTAAAATCAGCCATTCAAACTCTTGAGAAGGTTAAGTACTTTAAATAAGAGCCCAGGCTCTGATACCAAATGTTAAAACCAGCTAACACCCAAGAGGGGGGTGAATTGGGTGTAAGATAAAAACTTAAGAACTTTGAAAAACTTTTCGTATCTTAATGAAAACAGTAAGTATGAAACAAATGAATCGTAAAACAATAGTTAGATAAAAAAATATATGCTGGAAACATAAGAGCTTAAGGAAGAGAATATGCAAACTATGATTTATCCTGATTCGGTCCAATCTGTGATGGCCTACATCCAATCCCCAGGCTCCTCCTGAGATTTTCAAATCTACCATCTTCTTATTTAATCCGGTACAAAAAAAGCCTTTACAATCCCATAAGTTTAACCAGGTACTTGTGAAACCTTTTACAAATCTCTTACTGAAATACTCCCCCTTATGGAAAGTCTTACAAGTAGAGCAATCCTGAAGACATTCCTCTCCTGCTTACTCATGCAAGTCTTATGAGTAGCAATGTTCTCTCTTGCTTACACCCTTGCAAGTCTTATGAGTAGCAATGTTCTCTACTGCTTGCACCTTGTAAGTCTTACGAGCAGAATATCTTAATGACAATTCTCTCTATAGCTTCCTCCATAAGGAAATCAACCCTCTCAAGGTCCCTCTACCTTGAGATCAATTCAGAAATACAGATAAAGTTGTTTACAGACTCTCTCGCAAAGTGCATAAACTGATCACTGCAGTGCAATACAACTAACTCTTTCTCAAATATACATGATATAGAAAATATATAAGAACAGAGAGTGGTTGGGTTAGAGTGGATGACTCGTGATATAAACATGTTGGCATTGTTGAGCTCTCGTCATTATCTTCTCTTCTCTGAATACTATCATATTCATAAATGAGTTGTAGAAAATAACCATAATAAGCATTTGTCTGTTCGAGTCACATTTCTTATTTGACCATTGAGTGCATTTGAACAACTAGCCGCTGTCCGTTACAGAGCGAAGCATCTCGTTGAAGAACAGGATGATTCATTATGAAATATGCATCAAATTGTGGAGCATTTGTGTTTCAGACATTCGTTCATGGTGGGTTAATCTTTTGTCATGGTAGGTAGCCGATATTCGGTGTGTAATGATGCTGCCCGCCACAATTGACTCTTTCATTTGAATCTATAATCTCAACATTAAATTTCCTATTTCGCACTGCAAAATGATTAATCAATAATATGATGAAGTATTAGTCATGGGTATGTTGGATCATTAGTCAAAAGATGAATAGTTGATTTCTGGAATCATCAAGTTGAGTGATGATATTTTCCATACGTGACCTCTATTCTTGAAGATGCAATCCAAATGTTTAATCTCCTATTTCTTAGTTGAAATATATGTTAGTTAACATTTATGTATATAAAAAATGAAAACATACTGAATAAATAACCTTAACCATATTTGAGTTGATCATTATGAGGCTCTGTTTGGTTTGTGGATTCTGCCAGGGTCTTTCTCGAGTGCAAAGAATCCTCACTCGAGTGCAACACCAATTCTCTACTTTTTCCTTTGTATTAGAGTAGCTCTTCCATGTGAATTTGAGAGTGTGTGATTTCTCACTCGCAGGTAATGTGGGGCCTCACTCGAGTGCATTAGTATATTTCATCTTTAGACTTCACTTCTAGACAGCACTCACACCATGTTTTCAGAGAATGCAATTTTGCACTTATAAGTGTTACGTCTTCACTCAAGTACAGTATGGTTTACTCGAGTGCATTTCTTATTTTCACGTTTTGTCTTCCTCTCAAGCAAACACTTACTACACTTTACTTCCAAGACTTGAGTGTATTTCTTGCCATCACTCAAGTGTTACCAGTCATGCTCAATGCTCTTCATATTTCTCTGGTTATATTTCTTCTCGGGTTAACACTTTCATGTCAACACTTGCATGACTCGAGTGCATTCCTTGACTTCACTCGAGTGCATTTTCATTCACTCGAGTATAGCTCAAATACTTCCACTTCACAACCACTTCTGGACAACACTCGCATCAAAATATCCAAAAGTATGTTTTTGGACTAGCGAGTGTAACGGTGCCATGTCAGAATTGATTTATTCATTTGACTCTAAATATGGCAAATGATGTATCAAAAGAGAGCTCTTGTCATATGCATTTCAATGGAAAAATAATCACCTCCAAACTCATTGTATTCTGTAAGTTATGATGGAAAGAATGTCTATTGCACTAGACCACACAAGCGTCAAATTCAAGAACGTATAGATCCTAGGATATTACTTCAAATTTGCCATTTTAACTATCCATGGAAAGCTCTTTGAGTCTAGTTTCATATGGCACTAGTTTCACCTCAATATGATGTGTCATTTATAAGTTATGCCCAAAATACCGAACCTGCCTTGAAAGTGACAGTAATTTTAGTGTCATTTTCCATTATTCATATCTCTTCCATTTGAGCTCCTTTCAATGTGATATTGGTGTATATTTTTCATTTTGTGTGTCTTTTCTCATATGTCATTGGTTTTAGCTCAATATGACATGTGGTTTGAGAGATATTGCCAAAATACTGGACCTCTGTCAGGCTGAATGGAAAACAGAGTAGAACAGAGTTGCCCGACATTCAAGTGTGTTCTTCCTTCACTTGAGTGCTACACTACCACACATACTATAGTGATTCTGTACTTTCAATCTGCACCTCGAGTGCAGTAGTGATTTACATGCTACAGTGCCTACCAGTTTTGTCTCATTTCCTTCTGACCATAGAAATCTCAGAGTTATTTCTAAGAACTTGAATCTTGATATTCCCATTAGATCTTGCAAGTTCAGCTTTCTTCAATATCTTTCTTTTTGATTTTTCTTCTGATAATCATTCTCCATAATCCAAGTAGGCAACTCCTTGACTATCTTCAGTTTCTTTCTTCTTCTCCCTTTTGTTCATTCTCATCAATTCAATCACTTCTTTGTATATTTGATAATTTTGTCTTCTCATTCTTCCTCCATAATTCAACTTAATTAATCTACAAGATATTTCACATTAAACACAGTAAGTAGTCAAAGTATAAAATATATTACATAAACTTTATGCTCTTATCATTTCATATCTATATTTGACATCATTAAAACTTATCATATCTAAAACAACTAAAGTTAGTCCCATAATTGCACACCTCAGCTAGGCTTTCAGCCACAGAATCGGCAATGTACCCTCTTAGTACTGAATTCTCATAATTGGATCCCTTTTTTTGGGCTGTTGGGGTATTGGTGCTTCTCCCCCAGATAGTTCTCATAAAAGATGGCATACACAAAGCGTATACCTGTTTACATAATGTATGAGGGATAGAGTTGCTACCTTAGGTTTCCTTTTTCAACTCACAACTATTCTTGGATTTTGTTCCAACTCGAAGCAAATTGTTCAATCCTAAAATTTCAAGTTTTACAAGAATTGAGTTTATACTCGTTCATGTACTAGTCTAAACTCTTTCAAGCTCATTTTGTTGGTTATCTTAGTTTAAAACTGCAAAATACCCCTAGGAACCCGATCCACCTGTACTTTTTCAAAAAATTATGACCCAAGCTAATCCAACACAGTTTTGCATGTAGAATCCATTTTTTACCTTAGAATTGATAAATTCATTGCCAAAAGACAGATTTGCCCTTGGCAGCCCCTATTTAGGGTTTTAAGGTTCATTTTGTCATTTCACATTCCAAGGCTTTTCACACTTTCTACTGAACATAAACCCTACACAATTTTCCCTTCTGCACAGAAAGGAACCATTAGATTAATGAAATTCCAGCTCTAACCCCTTGATTTTCTTTATTTATCCTTACAGCTCTTTCCTTTTCACTCCTAATCCCATGATTAACCATCTAAATACCAATTGAACGTGACTTGTAGAAATTTGGGCAGCATAGCCCCTTAGGGTTTCATCATTCCAAATTTACCAAAACAACCACAATCAAGCCAATAATCACAACTACAACATCATATCATCAATGGAATCAAGGTTCTTGAAGTTACCTCTTGATTGTTCAACTTTCTCTCTCTATGTGTCCTCCCCCCCTCTCTCTCTCTCTTCCCTTGGAGTTTTGCTTGCTACACATGATTTTTATGGAGAAGAAGAGATTAGAAGAGGTTCTACATGAATTAAAAGGCTAAAACATAAGGATTTCACAACCTTACCTTGAATTTTGCCTTCTTGCACTCTCTTTTCTCTTCTTGTTCTTCAAAGCTCTTTCTCTCTCTATTTTCTTTGCTTTGGACAAAATATGGGTCTTGGAAGAGGATGATGAAGATTTAAAAATATCCTCTTGGAAAGAATATATTTTACTATCAATTTGCCATATCATTTTTGCTTTTGGCTTCATATCCCTTTTACTTGGTTCAAGATAATGACAAATGGCATAGCTAGCTTCTAAGCATTTATTTTTCCCTATAATTTCCCTCCTTGGCCGAAATTCAAGAGAGAAGGGAAATAATAATTAGCTCCTTGCATTACCATAATTCCCCCTTTGAAATATAATACTTTAATGCAATTATCACATGTTAAAATTTTAAGCTTTATCCCTTTCTAACCAAATCATAACTGCCTCCTCTTTCTCTTGTTAGGGTGATGAAAATGAGGCCCTTAAAGTAACCATATGGGCTTATTCAAATACTTCTACCCATCTCTTGAAATTGCCTTGTACTTAACCCTTTAATTACAACTTGACCTTTGACTTTTCAAACTTCACTTTTGCTTGGCCATAATTACTCCAAAATTGGATATTTATCTCCAAAGATATATTTTCCCTTTATTTTCCTTATTCAAGTGCAATTAGCTTAAGAAATGGGAAAATAATTAATTTTTGTGCTTTATTGACAAATTACCATTTTTCCCTTACATTCTTGGATTTAATTTGGTTTTTCTTCCTTCACTTCTTTTCATGGCCAAAATTCCCCTTCAAATTGGGCCAAATATTATACTCTTTTATTCTCCATTTTGGGCTTTAACGATAGGCTTTAGTAATGGCCTTTTTGAAAGACAAAAACTTAGCTTTAAGTTTTGCTTTAGCCCAATTCTCATGAAAATGGAAGTTTACTAACTTCTTGAATTCCAAATGCACTAAAATCCGTCATTTTATTTCATTGATTGCCATAAATAATTACAAGGCATATTGGTGAATAAAAAGTTGACTGTTATAATTTCTCTATTAATAGGAGTAGCAGAATGTTTTTATTTTCCAAATATTTATAAATATTATATCATGAATTTTTTTTCTTTCTTTATAACTTTTTTATTATGTGTATACACACCTCTGATTTTTTATTATTTTTTTGTCCTTTATACATAACATGTTCTAATTTTTATTTTAGATTTCATTTCTTGATTCTTAATTTTCAAATAACTTATTTACTTATTTATTTGCATATATATTATTTGATTAATTATTTGCTTATTAATATATAGATTGTATATAAACAGTGAATTCAGGTATTTGTTCCATTCATTTTTATTTCGATTTTTAATTTTTCAATTATTTATTTATTTTCGTATTTGTTTGTTTGTTTTCAATATTTTTAATCTTGTTTGTTTGTTTGTTTTTCAATTATTTATTTATTTTCTTGTTTTTTTTAATCTTTTTAATTGGATTGCTTACTTTTTTTGGTGGGCCCAAGGTATTCACCGCTGGTAGCAGTGACTAATCCCCTCTTACCGTAGACTTCCTCAAGGAGCTTTAGTCCTGACCATGAGACCCTTTCCATACACACTGCTAGGAATCGAACCCCTGACTAGATACTTAAAGAATTGGATTGCTTACTTTATCTTGCTTTCTTTCTTATTATACTACTATAAAAAAAACATAATAAATAGCGCTTATTTTTAAGAATACTATGACTCTTAGGAAGCGCCATAACTCTCAGCGCTATAAAAGAAAGCTATAGTGCTTCTTGAATCTATGGAAGCGTCATAGATTATTTCTCTTTTTAAAAAAAATAACTTCCTATAGCGCTTTCTTGGGAAAGGGCTATAGGAAATGCCCCACTTCCTTACACACTTCCTATGGCGCTTCCTAAGGAAGGCCATATGAAGTGACAGGGAAGCGGAAGTATTTTTTTTAAAAAAAATAATTTCACGTAATTTTTTCCTTCTCATAATTAACCCTATATTTTATAGTAAAATCCACAGCTAAAATGAACAAAACCAAATTAGAATCAAACCAAACCAAAATAAAGTAACTCTAAACCAATAACTAATTCATAAAATCACTACATATCATAGTTAAATTAATTGGATGCATTACAAGCTAACAAAAATACAAGTGTTATAATTATTTCACTTATACAACTTATCAATAACAATTGCTATAGCAGCTAAAAATTATAACTACTACACATATCTTCACATATACAACCTATATATAGTAACATGTAATATTATCGCAATTAATTTTCAACATATTCAATTGAGAATAATTTTTTTAGATTTCATAAGAAATTAAATATAAAAGACATCAAGCAAATTAAACTAGTAACAACTAATAAAATTATATTTGTAAGCTCAAAAATTAAAAAAACTTACAATGTATGGAAGTTTAACAAGAAAGAGTTGTAACTTCAAGCAAATGCCTGAAAAAAAAAATTATAAGCACACATAAAACTACAAGCTAAGATTCATAGCAAATTTTTAAACTTAAAAACACAAAGGAAACTATAGTGCAAATTGACAAAAGCTTTGCTATTGAAAAAAAAACATATAAGGGAGTTTCTGTAGGAGGAGACAAGAAGAAAAAAAACTGGGAGACCAAGCTTTGTAGTGCCAACGGAAGTGGGGATCAAATGTTGAAGAAATATGGAGGAGAAGGAAACAAGGAACAAAAAAAGTAGGGGACTAAGGAAGCTTTTGCATTTGCCTCTGTAAAAATAGAGAGAAGGGAGTAGGGTCAATGCAACTGGTTATTGGTGAAAATAAAGAGGAAAGAGTGGGGACAAAGTATTTAGATGATGTCATAGATCTAGATCTAAAGATGAAAAAGGGCTTTAGGCAGCTATAGCGCTTGCTAAGACAAGTGCCATATCTAACCTGTTTTTCTTTAAAAAAAAAAAAGGTGGGGCAGGCTTCCTATGGCGCTTCCTTAAGAAGTATTTTTTAAAAAAATATAATTTTACATAATTTTTCCCTTTTCCTAATGAACCATGTATTTTATAGTACAAATCCACAGCTAAGTAAATAAAACAAAACTAGAACCAAACAAAACAATAATGAAATAACTCCAGACAAATAAGTAATTCTTAAAATCACTACAAAATCATAGTAAAAATAATTAGTTGCAATACAAGCCAACAAAAATACAAGAAGAAAAAGTGTAACATCCCCAAATTTATTCACTAAAATGTAATATAATTATTTAAAATATTCAATAAAATAGAGAATATTCATGGCATAGGAATTAAAAATTGAAAATTGAAATGTGGACAGTGCTTCCAATGAAATTGCCTGTGAAGCAGTGAGTTTGTCATGTGGTTTTGGATAACCAAATGATGACAAATATTTATGAAAATTTCCAGAATGAAAGTAGACATCCTAAACTTTAATTTGATAAGTCATATGAATCATTTAAAGCTATATATAAAGAGTTGTGAATTTTTTACTTTAGCCTAAAAAAATTGCCTATTTCCTGCAATAGCATCCAAAGAATTTAATTCTAGGAATTTTATACTTCTAATTGGCAAAGGGCCATATTTTTCCTTGAAGCTAGACTCAATAAGGGTTCTATAGCCTTTAGAATCACTCCAACACAATGTCTATAAATTTAATTATAATTTTTCAAAGTTTGGACAGAAAATCTACCAAAATTGCCAAATAATCTAAAAATGGAATTAAAATGTGATGGCAATATTGTAATTTTAGGATAAACCCATCAGCCAATTTTCCTACTCAAATAGACCCTTAGGGCATCTTTTTGATGGACCAAGGAAGGGAAATACTAGTTACATGTTAATTGGGCTTATGACCGTGGTTACATGTAGATGAAGTTATGACCCCAAAAGTCAAAATATTGCATTTTTTTACTAATTAATTAAATCAAAGGATAAAGGCACATATTATAAAACAAATTCTCATCCTCCTTACCTTCAAAAACTGTTGGCCAAGAGATCTCAAAGGAGAGAGAGAGAACTTTGATTACTAGAGAGAAGGAAGAGCAAAAGTTGCAAGGTAAGTTGATTTCTTTGGTGATTTACCTCCTAACTTGTGTAATCCTTCCTCTAAGTTGTTCTTCTACATGATTCAAGGTGTTTTGGAAGAACAACCTTAGAGTTTGAGAGGGTTAGGGTTTCAGCCTAGTGAGAAGAACAAGAAGCAAAGGTGACTTCCTGAACTTCAATCTTTGGTTGCTATTATTGTTATGGTTGGTTTAATCTGTGGATTTCTGATTGATTTGCTATGGATTGTAAAATTAGGAAATGCCAATCCCTAACCATTATGCTACCCAAATTTGGTTTAAATTGTGTTTAGAATGTAATTAAATAGTTAATAAAGTAATTAGAAGAAGAAAGAAGCAAGTCTGCTGAATCAAAACTCAAAAACCCCAATTTTTTCTAGAGAATCTCTAAGTTTCAACAAGGTCAAGAAAAGGGGGTTAGGCCTAGATTTTTCATAATCTGATTATTCCATTGTGATCAAGAGGGAAAATTAGGTGGGGTTATAGTTGATCACTTTTTTGGAAAAGCCCCAAAAAGTGAAATTACAAAAAGGCCCCCGAAACCCTAAGTTAGGGGCTGCTAAGTGAATATTTGTTTTTTGGCAGTGAATTTGGTAATTCTAAGGCCAAAAATGGATTTCTTGGATAAAAATATGTCAAAATAGCCTTGGTCAAAATTTTAGGAAAAGTATGGTTGAACCGGGTACAGCGGAGCCAGGCCGGGTCCCAGGGGCATTTTGGTAATTTTTCAATATAAACTCATATAACCATTAAAAACACTATGAAAGTGTCTAAAGTCATACATGAATGAGTTCTAACCTAATTCTTGTACATTTGGAATTTTAGAACCAAAGTAAGAGCTGAGCCGTTGGCACGAATTATGAGAAACCCTTTTTGAGTAGCAAAAAGGGGTTTAAGGTAGTAACTTTATCCTTCATACACTATGAAATTGTCTATATGTCTATGTATGTCATTGTTTGTATCTTAATTAATCAATATGGTTTACCAAAAAGGGGCAGTTAGTGCAAGAAGTGCACTTTCTCCTAGGGGTTGGGTAACAATCCAACTGGTGTACGGATAGTGGGGTTAGAGCTCTACTCATGTATACATGCTATTATATTGTTCATTAACTTGTACATACCAGGAGCATGACATATTTACTTTCTGTATTTTATATGATACTAAATGTTGCTAATGGGATTCCTTGGAATCTTATCCTTTTTCATAAATAATAAATATCCAACAGGAACCAGTGGCTTGAAGGGAAAAGTGGTAGATATGGGAAACTGATGGTGCGGATCCCAAGATAAAAGCTAGTTGGTTATACGTAGTCTAATTTTATATACTTTGGATATGTTGGGTGATTATAAATATACTTTCAAACCCTGCAAGGGAAGATTCCTGTATGTAAACTTGTACTTAATATCAGTATATTTGTGCTATTTCTGTATGCCTGTGGAACTGTTCCTTTATTACTTTACGAATTTTGAAATGTTAATGGGTGTTGACATTCACGATATTAGAGCTTAAAGCGATTCTGGCATTACAAGAATGGTATACTGATTGGTCTAATTTGCATAATAATAGGAATCATGAGCGGTCAAAGTCAACAATTGGAGGGATCGCTCTCAACAGTGAATCAGGGTACCCCAAGTCAGAGTGTAACTGTGGAGCAGCAATCAATAGAGATGATGATATCTAGGGAACAGGTCCAGGTTGGAGCGGTGTATGAGCCTTAGCCGAGACTTGAACCAGTACGTTGAAGGGGATGGGAGATTCTGAACAACCACAGACTGAGGAGTTCGAATTAGATCTAGGTTCTGTTGCCTGTTCCCGAGTTAGAACTATGCACGTAGTACACAACTTACCACCATATAGGTATTTATGGGAGTATATGGGAGGCATATATTAGTGGGCCTGCAATGAGTTGGACATCCCTATGGCCCAATATATGGTATACTTGGAGGAGATAGACATATTACATGCGGGGCAAAGCGTCTTTTAGTTAGATATTTCGGATAATGTGTGGATTCGCACTACATTATCTTTCTTTCCGGATACAACATTTTGGGCCAAGAAGAAGAATGATATAGTTGAACAAGGCCCAAATAATAATTTTGATGAATTCATGGAGCATATTACCAAGCTAGTACAGCGGTACATGTATAGCGAGTAGTGTGGGGCCAAGTTATTATATTTTGGGTGACCGGAGGTAGCCGGTACATCTTTTAGGGTGAAGGCAGTCATAGGAAACTAGCGGATGGAAGCCAATAGAGCTGGTGTCAGTGTTTTGGATGGGTACACAGAAAGTTAAGCGTGTTGTCTCAAGGAAATCCTAGGATAGGTAACCCCCTAGGAAGTTGCATATAACTTAAGAGTTATGTAATATAAAAGGGACAAGTATGTCATGTACAATAGTTTATGGGTTGTGATATTTCTAGCTTTCTGTAACTACTGTAAATAGCTTATGTATGTTATAGATAACATACATGTGTACCCGAATTATTATGAAATGACAAAAATGCCCTTGCAGCTATATAAAATTTATTTCTTCTTTAGTCTTAGCTAGTGAAGTACCCAAAATGATACGCCAAGAAGAGATCATAACCCCAATTGGGAAGATAACCCTGGCTCGATACAACATATTTAGAGCGGGATGGCACGGTGACAAACTATGATGAACAATCTTAGAAATGAACTGTGCGAGGTATGACAGAGATAGGAAACATTAGAACATCTTGAAAGGTAAGTAGGTGAACATAATCCACCTAAGCAACCTTATCAGCAGCCACCACCCACACTTGATTATGAAGAAAATATTTTTCAAACATGGTTGAAATGGTTTGAGAAACAACAACCTCCTGCTTTCCAAGGGAGATTTGATCCTCTGCAAGCAGAAGACTGGTTATCCACATTGGAGTAAATTTTCACAAGACTGATGTGCTCCAATGATGTCAAGGTTCAATTGTCTATCTTCAAATTAGAGGGAGAAGTAGATATATGGTGGAGGAATACAGAGTTGATTCTATAGGCAGGAAGTATTTCGGTAACATGGAAATGTGCCAGGGGAAATTCAATAAAAGATATTTCTCTCAATCAGACAGATTAGCAAAAGAAAAGGAATTCCTCAACATACTACAAGAAAATGAAGAGAGCTTTGATGAGTACCTTGCACGGTATCACCAAGTGTCTCAATATTCCTTGTACCTAAGACATCAGGATGACGAGGAGTAGAGCTCCGACAAACTGGTACAAGGATTAAAACCAAAACTATGAAAGAAATTGGTCTCTAAACACTTTACAATGTTTACCAGTGCGGTTAAAGAGTGTCGACTTGCTGAGAACGACTTGTCGAGCTTGCACCGTGATAAGAGCAACAACTACAGGGATGTGTCTGGTAGTGGTAGTTCCTTACAAAAACATAAAGATCAAGATGAATTGTCTAGAAGAAACTATAAAAGGCCAATGTAGGCTGGAGCCCACAGAGGTCAGAATTTCTCTAAGGCCAGAAAATGCTGGTGGTGTCACAAGCCATACCATCCTGGTAAAACATATAGAGGTAAGCTAGGAAGATACGGTCCAAATAGACAAGATCTAGCTAGCCAAATCTGTTATCAGTGTCAGGAACTAAGGCATCTTGTTAAGAATTGCTCGCAGAAGCAACAGCTACAAAAGACTAGACCAGTAACTCAGGGTGTGGTACATGTGATAACTCAAGAGGAGGCCAAAAAATCTCTTGAATTTATTCAAGGTACGGCTTCTTTTAATAGCGACTCACTGTGAGTAATGTATGATTTAGGTCTAATTATTATTTCATTATAAATGGTCTATAGTGAAACTTGATATTTGATGAAATTTAGGAGTTAGTCTTTGGATAGAATAGAAATATGGACAGAGTGTAGGAAATAGGAAATTGATAGTGATTTAATAGTGATGATATGTTCTACCAAAGAAAAATAAGGCTTCTTTAGTAGAGCAATTAAAGTGGTTTTACTATGATCTTAATAAAACATGGTGAGCAAAGAGTAGCCAAGAATTTTGGTTACATGCTCAAGAGAGAGAAAAGGAAATAGGTCAGTGGTCAGTAAATTCCCTAAATCTTTCTGAAAGATATGAGTAGATAGGGATGATTGAGGGTTTAAGTTGTGATTAAGAGAATTACACTCTGAGAATCAACTTTCGTAGTTGAATTGACCACTTAGGCATTTGATATGGCCTGAGTTGCTTAAGATATTAGAATATGATATCTGATGAGTGGCGAGTATACCATATATTGATCCTGAAGGATCTAAACTGATGATACTGAAGGTTGAGAATAAGCCTGAATCAAATCTAAGCTGAAATAATGTTTAAGTCGAAATGTGAATTGGTTACACTATGGTTCAGATACATGACAGAAGTTTGAACCTTGTGGATAGTGTTGAACCTTCAATAATGTTTGGAGGATATCACCTAAGTACCAGGAAGGTTAGAATAGGAGCTATTAATCTTGATTCTTAGCGAAACTTATTAGGTAAAATTGAGGAAAATTATTTCTAATGTATGTGATGTTAGGGTTCTAGATTTCAAGATGGACCTAAAAGTTGGGTTAGGGACCCTAGGCTGTAAATCTTACATGCTAGATATTGTAAAGGACCTGCGTGTCTAGAGGCCCTAAGACCTAGTTGACTAGTATGTCCTTAGCTGGCGAATTTATTCAGAATTGTGTTGTGCTAGTGATGATCCATGGAACTGAGGAAAGTGATTTCCTGGCTCAACTAATGTTGATGATTTAAGAATTGAATTGTGATCAAAGAATTAGACACAATAGTTGAACTAATTTCTTAGGAATTTGAATTAACTTGGATGGCCTGAGGAACTACAACATGGTACTAGAACGTATTGAAATGTGTATGAGGTTTCTCAGAGTTGCTAGTTGCTAGTCTAGCACAGGGGAAGACTTGGAAATTGGGGTTTGATGACCTGGTAGGCTGATGAATTCCCTAGATTTTGTTTCGGAGGATATGAAAAGGGGCTACACTAGAAAGGGAAGTGGACATGGTAAGTATGCATAAATTCCCATATGAGTAGATTGTGCTTACACCCATGGGTGTAAGGGTGCCACAATCAATGTATGAATGAGTAGTATAATGAATGCCAAGGGACATGAATCACTAGTGGATTTGATTGTCTATCATTGCATGGCTACATGACTTAGTAGTAATCCTCGAAACTTGTTGGTTCATGACATAGTGATGAACTCAAGGAGTAAAATGAAACACAAGCAACAACTGTGAATAGTATTGAACATTGTAGGAGAAAAACAACTCTAAGCCAAGTTGAGTAAATGCAAGTTTGGCTTTTAGAGGTAATATTTCTGGGTGACGTAGTCTCATAGCAAGGGATCCTGATGGACCTTGGTAAAGTGGAAGCCGTACTGAACTGGGAAGGCCAGAAACTGTGATTGTGATATGCAGTGTTTTGAGTCTTGTTAATTATTATAAGGGGTCTATACCAAATTTCCCTAGAAAAACTCAGCATTATGTGTGGGATGATGATTGTGAGAGGAGCTTTGAAGAGCTGAGATGAAAATTTATTAAAGTACCAATATTGAGAAACCCATATGCCGGTAGGCATGGATTGGGATGTAATTTGATGCGGGCTAAGTGGGGCATATGTATCTTGTTAGTTGAAGCTTCATGAATTGAACTATCCCACCTATGATCTTGAGTTGGTGGTAATGGTATTTATATTGAATCTAGAAACATTATCTCTATGGTGCAACCGTAGAGTTGTACTGTGCCACAAATACTTGAAATATTTACATGATCAGAAAGAACAGAATCTGAGGCAGTGTAAGTGGATAGAGTTGTTGAAAGATTTTAACCTAGAAAGTAAATACCATCCAAGGTAGGCCAATGTAGTGGCAGACGCGTTAAACCGTAAAATAGGGCAAGTTGCGGCCCTAAAGATAAACATGAAAATAAGTCAAGTAAGCAGAGAATATTAGCTGCTCAAAGCAAATTAAAAGGTTACCTTGTTAAGAGGCAAAAACCTCTAGAGAATAAGGTCGGTGACCAAGTGCATGGGCACCTGTGTAAAGCATCGATCCTTGATCGAAAGGAATTACTTAATAGGTACCTTATATTGCCATTGTCTGATAGTTCCTAAAGTGTATGGTTTTGTATGTGTAGCAAATTTCGAGGATGAAATTTATTTAAGTGGGGGAGAACTATAATACCCCAAAATTTATTCACCAAACTGTAAGTAATTATTTGAAATATTCAATAAAATGGTGAATATTCATGGCCATATAAATTAAATATTGGAAATTGAAAGGTGGATAGTGCTTCCAATGAAATTGCCTGCGAGGTAATGAGTTTTTCATGTGGTTTTAGATGAACAATTGATGACACAAATTTATGAAAATTTTCAAAATGAATGTAGACATCATAAGCATTAATTTAATATGTCATATGAATCATTTAAAACTATATACAAAGAGTTATGAATTTTTTAAGTTAGCCCAGAAAACTGCCTATTTCCTAGAACAGCATCCAAAGAATTTAATTCTGGGAATTTTGTGCTTCTAATTGGCAAAGGGCTATATGTTTTCTTGAAGCGAGACTCAATAAGGGTTCTATAATCTTTAGAATCACTCCACTACAATGTCTATAAATTTAATTATAATTTTTCAAAGTTTGGACAAAAAATCTGCCATAATTGACAAATAATCCGAAAATGGAATAAAAATGTGATGGCAACATTGTAATTTTGGGATAAACCCATCAGCCAATTTTCCTAATCAAATGGACCCTTAGGGCGTCTTCTTGATGGACAAAGGAAGGGAAATACTAGTTACATGTTAATTGGGCTTATGATCGTGGTTACATGTAGATGAAGTTATGACCCAAAAAGTCAAAATATTGCATTTTTTACTAATTAATTAAATCAAAGGATAAAGGCACATATTATAAAAACAATTCTCTTCCTCCTTTCCTTCAAAAACTGTTGGCCAAGAGATCTCAAATGAGAGAGAGAGAGAACTTTGATTACTAGAGAGAAGGAGGAGCAAAAGTTGCAAGGTAAGTTGATTTCTTCGATGATTTAGCTCCTAACTTGTGTAATCCTTCCTCTAAGTTGTTCTTCTACATGATTCAAGGTGTTTTGGAAGAAAAACCTTAGAGTTTGAGAGGGTTAGGGTTTCGGCCTAGTGAGAAGAACAAGAAGAAAGCAAAGGTGACTTCCTGAACTTCAATCTTTGGTTGCTATTATTGTTATGGTTGGTTTAATCTGTGGATTTCTGATTTATTTGCTATGGATTGTAAAATTAGGAAATGCCAATCCCTGACCATTATGCTACCCAAATTTGGTCTAAATTGTGTTTAGAATGTAATTAAATAGTTAATAAAGTGATTAGGAGTAGAAAAAAGCAAGTCAACAGAGTCAGAATTCAAAAACCCCAATTTTTTTCGGAAAATCTCTAAGTTTCAGCCAGGTCAAGAAAAGAGGATTAAGGCTGGATTTTTTTTTAATCTAATGATTCCATTATGAGCAGGAGGGAAAATTAGGTGGGGTTACAGTTGATCACTTTTTCGGAAAAGCCCCAGAAAGTAAAATTACCAAAACGCCCCTGAAACCCCAAGTTAGGGACTGTTAAGGGCATTTTTTTCTTTTGATAGTGAATTTGGTAATCACGAGGCTAGAAATGGATTCCTTGTACAAAAATATGTCAGAATAGCCTGGGTAAAAATTTCAGAAAAAGTATGGTCGAACTGGTTACAGCGCGGCCGGGCCGGGTCCCAGGGGCATTTTGGTAATTTTTCAATATAGACTCATATAACCACTAAAAATACTATGAAAGTGTTTAAAGTCATACATGAATGGGTTTTAACCTAATTCTTGTGCATTTGGAATTTTAGGACCGAAGTGAGAGTTGAGTCATTGGCACGAATTACGAGGAATGCTTTTCGAGTAGCAAAAAGGGATTTAAGGTAATAACTTTCTCCTTCATACACTATGCCATTATCTATATGTCTATGTATGCCATTGTTTGTATTTTAATTAATCAATATGGTTTGCCGAGAAGGGGCAGTTAGTGTGAGAAGTGCACTTTCACCTGGAGGTTGGGTAACAATCCAACCAGTGTACGGATAGTGGGGTTGGAGCCCTACTCATGTATACATGTCGTTATATTGTTCATTAATATGTGCATACCATGGAGCATGACATAATTACTTTCCGCATTTTATATGATCGATTAAATGTTGCTACTGGGATTCCTTGGAATCTCACCCTTTTTCATAAATAATAAATGTCTAGCGGGAACTAGTGGCTCAAAGGGAAAAGTGCTAGACATGGGAAACTGATGGTACGAATCTCGAGATAAAAGCTAGTTGGTTATATGTAGTCTAATTTTAAATACTTTGGATATTTTGGATGAATGTAAATATACTTTCAAACCCTGCGGGGGAAGATTCTTGTATGTAAACTTGTATTTAATATCAATATATTTGTGTTATTTTTGTATGCCTGTGGAACTATGCCTTTATTACTCTGCGAATATCGAAATGTTAATAGGTGTTGACAAAAAGGACTTTGGGCAAAAAAAAAGAGCGGCTAAGCAAGCACCATAACTGACCCTTTATTTTTAAAAAAAGAAAGGTGGGGGCAGCTGGAAGTGGGCTTCCTATGGTGCTTCTTAAAGAAGTGCCATAAAAGGGGCATCACTAAATCCCTCTTTTATAGTAGTGTTAACTTATTTATTTTAGTTAAAAAATATAAACACACCTCCTGTTTTGTACTTATTTTTGGCTATTTATACCCATCATTGTTCTAACATATTGGGTTGTTCAAAAGATAGTATGTTGTCATTTTTCATAAGTCAATCTATATGTATTTGTATAGTTGTAGTTGTTATTATATTCTTCTAATTTAATCGGTTGGAAGTTATAATTTGGAAAAATTCTAAATAAATACCATTTGAACTTAGAAAACCCAAAAAAGTCTATTAACACATGAAAATGACAAATAGGTCTCAAGGGACTAATCTGGGATTTTGAAATATTGTGCTTTTGCCAAAATGGCTTTCAAGTTTTTTTGAAAAAAGAAAAATAAAAACCCTTGCCGGTACTGGAGCTCTACCGCCGCGGCCGTCGGAGCTCCGACGGCTAGCACCACCCTGCCGGCGAGGCAACCGAAGCACCAGCGACAAGTTGAGCAACGGGATTGACTACTTGAGCTCTTTAAGCCCTATCAAGCGTCATTTACCGATTAAATAAGGGCAATGACAATTTTAGTGTTGGCAATGACAACTTGAGTATAGTTATTAATAACCTCGAGAGTACAACTTGTCAATCGCTATACTTAAAATGTCATTGCCTTTATTTAACTTGTTAACAATGTCAAATAGGGTTAGGAGCTAAAATAGTGAATCTCATTACTCAACTTGTCAATCACATTACTTAATATATCACCAGAGGTTTGGCCGCTGAAGGGGTGGTGCCCACCGCCATAGCTCCTCTGGTAGTGATTGCGAACCTCTGGCGCTAGCAAGGATTCTTTCTTTAAAAAACACCTTGAGGGGCATTTTGGTAAAAGAAGAACATTTCAAATTTTAGAATAGTCTTTTGAGACTTATTTGTCATTTCCATGTGTTAACATACTTTTTTGGGTTTTCCAAGTTCAAATGATATTTTTAAGAGAAAATTCCAATTAAATACCATTTGAATTTGAAAAACCCCAAAAAGTCTGTTAACTTATGGAAATGACAAATAAATCTCAAGGGACTATTCTAAAATTTTGAAATGTTGTGCTTTTACCAAGCCCCTCAATTTTTTTTCTTGAAAAAAAAGAACCCTACCCTTTGCCACCGTCACTCCTCCGGGGTATGCACCACCCTATGGGCAGGACTCCGGTGACAAGTTGAGTAATAGGATTAACTACTTGAGCTCCATAAACCCTATCCGGCATCGTTAACAAGTTGAATAAAGGTAATGATAACTTGAGTATAACAATTGGCAAATTGTGCTCCCAAGGTTATTAATTAATGGCTACACTTAAGTTGTCATTGCCTTTATTCCACTTGTCAACGATGCTTGATAGGGCTTAAGGAGCTCAAGTAGCTAATCCCATCTCAACATGTCATCGAAGCTCCAGCCACTGATGCCGGAGCTCTGGTTCTTTTTTTTAGGAAAAAAAAAACTTGAGGGGCATTTTGTTAAATGCACAAAATTTCAAAATCCCAGATTAGTCCCTTGAGACCTATTTTTCATTTCCATATGTTAACAAATTGGGGTTTTCCAAGTCCAAATGGTATTTATTTGGAATTTTCCCTTATAATTTTTGTTACCAGAATTTGTGTTTTCTTATAAAGTTGTGATGAATGGAAAAAATAGCTTTCCTTTTTAACATATAAATTATTTATTTTAAACATTTATACGCTGATTTATAACTTACTTATTTAATTGCTTTTTTTATATAGAGTTGTATAAAAAGAGTGAATTTGGCTATTTGTTCCATTCATTATTTTTTATTGATTTATTTATTTTTGTATTTATTTGCTCACTTATCTGTTAATTTATTTTTATCTAGTTTAATTTAGTTGGATTGATATGTGATGTTGTATTTATGAATTGCTATATGTTTTTCTATTAATAGGTGTAGTAGAATGTGTTTTGCCAGACATTTACAAATATTATGTCATGCATTATTTTGTTTTCTTTATTGTTAACTTATTTATGTTGGCCATATAATATATACACATCTCTAATTGATGATGTACCTACTGATGAATTGGCATACTGGTGACAAGATAATGTTAACTCAAAATTGGTTTGTTTAAAAATGGACCACCATGACTAAATTTTCATGAGAATGATTTCAAGTCTTATATGCATGGGTTAGTTGTTACTTATGTTAAGTATAAATAGAAATTTTAAATTCTTTCAAACTACATTTACTTTTGCTTTTACGTATTTGCATTTTGCGCTTATTAGTTTTTTTGTTTGAATCAGTTAGAATGATTACTTATGAAAATTAAAGTCCTCTCATTCAAATTTCAATTCAACTCCAAAAGTTACTAATGAAATTAAAAAAAAGACTGAATGAAGAAATAACATCTACCTGCAATATGAAAAAAAAAAAAAAAAAGCCCTTACATTAGACAAATTGGATAATAAATTAATTATTTTATTAATATTCTAATGAATTTTGTTCACATCAGAGTAACCACCCCTCCTACAAGGAAAGAGAGATTTGATTAATATACTAATAGAAGTCTATCGTAATAGATTTATTAGCCCATACAATGTACAGGAGATTTTTCTAGTTATATTATAATGTAACATAAAAAATTAATTAAAAAAAAGTTAAAATTTGATATACATGATTCACAAATGTAGTGGGAAACAGGGAAAAAAAAATAATGGTTTTATAATAAGGAGCTGGGGAAGAAACAGAGAAAAAGGGACCAAGAGAGAAGGTCCAAATGCATACAGTAATGTCTATTCTTCTACCGACATTTATTGCATCTGTAATATATTAATATATCAGGTAATGAAGTTTTCCCTTTTCATGCCATTCTCATGGTTGCATGGTAAAACTGTATCAAGAGTTTTATATTCTTGAGGCCTTGTTTTTACATCTTATAGAGACTAACTGAGTTTATGGTACCATTCCTTTCAACTCTTCAACACATTGGTTCCAAAATTCAAATCGGTTGTTCTGTGTCCAAATCTCCGCGAACTCTTTTGTTTCCTCCAACCATATTATACTTTATATGAATGATTATACATCAACTGGTTAAAATCTCTAGGAATTCTTTTTGTCTTTGTATGAATCTTGGGTCAAGTTGTATCAAGCTACTTAAAGAATTTTTTCGATATTACTTAGTATCTAAAAAAAATTTGTGTATGTCAACCATTTTTAGTCCAATTTTGCCCTTAAAAGCATTTTCTCAATAGCAATGAGAACCTTAAATTTTAGGATACTGAGTTCTACTAAAAAAATACTTTATGGTACTGAGTACACCAAAAATTACTTTAAGATATTGAGTGTTATTGGAAAAATATTTGTTTGATGCACTAAAAATTAGTTTAGATAACTTAACCTCACAACTCCTTCGTGAAATATACTCCCTCTAGTCCTAATTATAAGGCATCACAAATAAACTACTAATTCTTACAGACCAAGAAATGATATTTAAGTCATTAAATTTGTCCTAAATTGATATTTTTCTAACTTTACCCATCTTTAAATGATGTGACTAAATTTGTTCAACTTTGAACCTCAAGTAATAACAAAGGTAAAGTGGGAAAAAGTAATTAATGTAGCTGTTGATGCCTTAAATTTGGACACAAAATTGCTTCTAATTGGTGCTTTATATTAAGCACAAGAGACAGTAAAATCTATACTATATATTCCTATAAGATATAACAGTCCAATATGCTTTTATTCCGTCAGTAGATTAGGTAAGAAAGCATTCTTTCCATGCATATTTGAATTGAAATGGTAGCAAATGATCTTTGAACTTTACCCTTTTCCTTGCGTTATCTTAATAGCTTTACTTCGGACGCAAAAACATAATAAGGGAACCAATGACATTGTAGCCTAGTATCATAAAGGCCCCCTGTAAGTGGAAAGTAATAGGTTTGTTCCCGCTTATAACCTTATCATCAAGTTGTTAATGTCTGCCATTGTAACTTTAAAAAAACAACATTATAAGGAAATCCATATAGGTCGATTGTTCTATCCATCTTAAATGCCAACTACTATTAACATTTACATGCAGAGGGGTAGATGAAACAAAAACCAGCAAAATAAAGGACAAAGAAAAATGTAACTCATTCGCAATAGGAGTATATGTTAAACAAAAAGAAATATTTCAGCAGATCCTATGTTATAAAAACCTATGGTTATGTATTATAGTAAAGCATGGTCAGAAATTTATTCATTCCCACTGATGAATCACAATCTATCATTAATTTTGTCATTTTTTGGAGTTCATTATTTTGAAGCTTTTTGTGAACAGAAGGGCGATTTATATGTTTTTTGTACTGACATAGCAACTGTGGCAACTTTACTTCTGTTTAAAGTGCTACATCAATAATCAATATAATACAAGTATTTGATTTAACATTACCCAGCTTTAATGGAAGCCTACGCGTAGTTAATACTCCGCCGGTCTTTAATATAAAACACATTTGTGGAGTTGATTTTGATTCTAAATATAAGCTATAGTTTTTATATTTATCAATCTTTTCTTAATTTACTCCTATTAATATTCCCTCAACAATAATCAAAGAGAATAGGGAATGAGGGAATTAAGAGAGATGAATAGGGTGTTCTAGACAATAGATATCATATTAACTAATTCAACTAACTTCTTTAATATAATCAAATTAGGTGTATAGTCTTATTTTAAAGACTAGAAGGATTAACCATACGGTGCGCACATGAAAATGATGAAAGCGTTCCATGTGTGTAGTTGAAAATTAAATAATAGGGGTTGTTAGGTTTTACTTATTTTAAGCGATAAATAAGTTAAAATAATTATGTCCTGTGGCACAACAAATATGCTTTTTGAGGGTTTTCCAGTGTTCCCAGACATTTTACCCCTTAGGCCTCTTTGGGGTGACGGAAATAGAGGGAAGAGGAAATTTTAATGAGTTCAGCTTAAAAAAAATAGATCAATGGGGTTAAAATTTTAATATGAAAGATATAAAAAAGTAAGAAAAATTAATTAATAGCTTTATTTTAACCCTTCTTCTCCAATTTTTTAAGGGGAAATCCCTCATAAAGAACTTGAAAAATACTATAAGACAAAAAGGTGTATCCAATATTCATAATACTAAAAAAGTGTGAAGGCTCGATTTATCTTTTTAAAATTCAAAAGGAAATGACATAAATGGGCATTGATGAGTTTAAAAAAAACATAGAAGAAGGCTCGATAATTTTGCCAACTTGAGATTTTATTTTACCAAGTTCATATATGAAATTCATAATTCTCCATTTAAAATTAAAAATTTGAAAATATAAGAAAACAGGTATGCATTAGTTCCTAGACTTGATATAATATTACCAACTTGGGATTTGATTTTACCAAGTTCTGGTATGAAATTCTCATATCTCCATTTAACATTGAACACTTGAAAATAAGACATGCCTGAATTAATTCCTAGACTTGATATAAGATTACCAATGTCATACCCTTGTCTGATTTTCCATATTTACAGAGTGCTTGCACATAGTTCGGTGAGCAACACAGGAATAGCATAAATATATTGATATATTACTACAAGATCCATGATTACATCACAACTTTACCCCGCAAGGTTTGATAATAATACAAAAATGTACAGAATATCCAAAATTATTCCAAAATACAAACTATATATATAACCATGACCTTGGTCTCAGGAAATATGCCCATCAGTTCCCCATATCTACGTTCTTTCTTTTTGAGCCACTGGCACCCGCTGAGATATTTTGTATAGAAAATGGGGTGAGATTTCAAGGAATCCTGGTAGAAACATACTATCATTCATATAAAATGCGAAAAGTAAATATGATATGCACCATATATGTGTCAATTAATAATAATATAACTCATCATCGTCATGTATAAATGAGTAGGGCTCTTACCCCACTAATCGTACACCGGTTGATTCTTACCCAACTCTCAGGTGTAAGTGCACCTCAAACACTAACTACCTCGTATAGGCTAACCATGTTGATTAAAAGCACAAACAATGGCATCCCAACAATCATATGAACTATAGCATGAAAGATAATGTTCCTACCTAAGTCTCTTTCACCCCGTTTGTGTGCCTCGTAAAACGTGCCAAGCTCAGGCTCCCACTTCTGTCCTAAAATATCAAATGTACAAGAATTAGGTTATAACCCATTCATGTGCCATTTTAGACACTTCCATAATGTTTATAGTGGTTATATGAGCCTACTGTGAAAATTTACCAAAATGCCCCCAGGACCCTGGCCCGGCCCCGATTTACCCAGTCTGACTGTACTTTTGCTGAAATCTTGATTAGGGCTATTCTAACATATTTTTGCCCAAGGAATCTATTTCAGGACTCAGAATTAAAAAAATTCACTGTCCAAAGACGAAATTGCCTTTGGCAGCCCCGCTTTCCGGGTTGCAGAGGCGTTTTCGTAATTATGATGTGTCGGGCTTTTCCAAAAAAGTGACCAACTGTAAGCCCACCTAATTTTCCCTTTTGATCACAATGGCATCATCAAATCATTGAAAATCCAACTCTAACCCCTCCAAACAGTACTAGCCAAAATTCTAGAATTTTCCGAGGAAAGTTGGGGTTTTTTCGATTCTGACCTCAAATCCTTACTCCTTTCTACTCCTAATAACTTTATTAACTATTTAATTACATTATAACTACCATTTAGTCTCAATTTTGGAAGCATAACATTTAGGTTACAATATTTCCCAAATTTTACAATCAAGCGAATTCAACAGAAATTCACTGATTAAATCACTCACAACAACCAGAACAATCAATATTTAAAGTTTAGGAAATTACCTCTTCTTTCTTCTGGCTTTTCCTTCTTGTGGTTGAACCCTAACTCTTCCAAACAATGAGATTTTACCTTCTCAAACACCTTGAATCAAGCAGAAAAGTAGCTTAGATGAAAGATTATACAAGTTAGGAGCTAAACTATCGAAGGAAATCAAACCTACCTTGACTTATGCTCCCCCTTCTCTCTACAAAATATGAAGAACCCTCTCTCACTTGAGCTCTCAAATGACGACAGGAAATAACAGGGAAGAGGAATGAGATTGCTTTCTCTAATACCTGCTTATGTCATTTTACATTAGGCTTACATCATAATTTCAAATTTCCAAAATCCTAAAATTTGGAATTTTTGTGCTTAATACTTTATATACATGTAACCATATCATTCAGCCCAATGAACATGCAACTAAGTTTTCCTCCTTCTTGTTACATGTAATGGCATCCCAAGTGTCCTTCTTCCATGTCTAAATTGGCTTCATAACTTGTTCAAGTTACGTGTACACTTTAACTCACACTTTTCCCATTTTCGGATTTTTTTACAATTCTAGCAGATTTTCTGCCCAATCTTTGAAAAGTCATAACTAATTTTGTTGACATCGTATTGGAGTGATTTTAAAGGCTATAGAACTCTTATTGAGTCTAGTTTCAAGGAAAAATATAGAATTTAGCCAATTAGAAGCATAAAATTACCAAAATTAAATTATTTGGATGTTGTTCCAAAAACTTTCTAGTCTTCTGGGCTAACGTCAAAAATTCATAACTCTATCTATAGCTTTAATTGATCCATATGACCTATCAAATTAAAGCTTAGGATATCTACTTTCACCCTGTAAAAGTTCATAGTTTTTGCTCATCATTTGGTCTTCCAAAACCTCATGACAAACTCACTGTCTCACACGAAATTTCACTAGAAGCATAATCACTTTCTTCAAAATTCATCATTTTATTTTCTTTAATGCCCCAAAGATATAAGAAACATTAGAGAATAGATTTGGAACACCTGTTAAACCGAGGCTTAGCAGTCTACTTAGTTCAGGCTTATTCCTAAGTCTCCAATCCCAAAATTCTGGATATTACATTTCTCCCCCCAATCAATAAATTTTGTCCTACAAATTTGCTACACAATCATAACCATAAACTCTGGGGTAACGCTTCTGTGTATCTTTCACTAACATCGTTACCACTAATCAAAATCTACTTATACAAACTAAGATCCCTGAAATTCTCTATTGGCTTTTTGCTTATGAATCATCATGTCTGCCACCTGTACTATTTCACGGCTCAATGCATCAGTGACAACATTAGCCTACCCTAGATAACATTTATATTCTATGTCTTAATCTTTCAACAACTCTATCCACTTACATTGCGTCATATTTTGCTCTTTTGAATCATACACTTATTTCAATATTTGTAGTCGCAATACAACTCCACCGTTACGCCATAAAGGCAACGTTCCTAGATTTAATACAACGCTATTACCATCAACTCAAGATTATGCATGAGATAGTTCAATTCTTAAAGCTTCAGTTGACGAGATGCATACGCCCTCACCCTGCTCACATCAGTTTACATTTCAATCCATGCTTACTCACATATAGGATTCAATACCCTTCCCAATCCATGCCGACTGGCATCAGTAAAGACAATAAAGGTCCACTGTGGATCTGGGATTATCAGTGTTGGTACTTTAATAAATTTTTGTCATCAGCTTTCCGAAGCTCCTCTCACAATCATCATCCCATGCATAATGTTGAGTTCTGGGGAATTTTGATATAGGCCTGTATATTACAACCATAGTTTCTTACCTTCTCAATTCAGTACTCTTCCACTTTATCAGGGTCCATCAGGATCCCTCGCTATGATACTACGGGGCCTAGAAATGTCACCTCCGAAAGCCATAACTTGCATTTCACTAGTACAAAAAAGGGCTTTTAGACCGGAACATTTAGACCAGTTATATCGGATAAGGTCTTAAATATATGACCAGTGGCATTTTTGTAATTAATGGTTTCATTTTTGGGTATTTTATTGAAATTGTGAAATGACTTGGCCTCCATTTTCTATGTTCGATTCTGCAGCAAGTCGTCAACCCACTTTTCAACACGCATCCACAACAATTAGGGATCGGAGGGTGCATTGCCTCCTAAGAGAGACCTTACTCAATTCGAAAAGTAGCCAAACACTGTTCAAATCCAAAGGAAAAAGAGGTATAGAAAACTGACCGAAGCTCAGGATTCTTGATTTTTTAATCCTGACTCTAGTTTTTCTTCAGTTATATCGTTCAAAGCAAAAGCCTAATTGGGACTTTCAATTTGTATTTTACTGGCATCTTTCTTCTGTGGACCTGGGTGTATTTTATTACCATTAATTATTCTGAAGAGTTTTATTATATGCATGTGAGAGTACATTTGCCATTCCCTTTTTTGAATGTTCTCTTCTTTGGGGTTGTTATCTTGTTTAGGGCAAGGCTGAACATAAAATTATGTAACTGGTTTATCACATTCTATGTATATTTTCTAGTAACTGGTTTATCACAGCATCAAGTTCTTGAGAGTTACATTAGCAGTAAGATTATTTGATTGAGTTGGAGAGTGAAAAGCCTACTTTGTATTTATTTATTTTTCTTCGAAATTCGCATGTGTAGCTATCTATCATCCTCTCACGAGTGTACTCTGCTTTGTCATATGAGACATCTCTCTCCATGCTCAGAATTTAAGAGCAATTACTCTTTTTAGTTTTAGTAAACATGAGTGCATGGCTTTTTAGTTGGAGACCCACATATGGAGTTAATGGGCACATGATGCATTCAATCTCTGAATTCTCTAAATATTATAAACAGAATTTCACTTTAAGACTAGTTATAGTATTAATAGTCAATCGTTGAAGTGAATAAATATGAGTATAAGTATCCAGTTGGTTATATTATTCAGTTTTGCATTATTCAATTGGTTATATTATTCAGTTTTTCATTATTGTCAGTTTTATAGGGATAGGATAAAGTTGTTGTTTTCTCTTTATGTGTTAGGCTATAAATATGCCAAAATATGGATGAATGAGTTTGGTCAGAAAAAATATGGACGAATGAATGATGTTATTATTGAGATATTTATTTCATCTCTTTCCCTAAAACTCAGAATATGGTTATAGTCTCTCTCTTATTCTCTCAACTCTTCCTTCTTTTCTTCCCTCTTCCCTCCTCTCCTCTTTTCTCCTTTTTTTTCTTCTAACTCTCTGTTCACTTCTAACTCTATATTCATCTAGAATTATAGATTCTGTTACTAGAGTTTCTCTTCTTCTCTACTCTTTCTCTTCTCTTTTTTCCCCTTTCCCTTGTTTCCACTTCTATTTTCCAAATTATAACAGATTTGACTAATAAGTTTATAGGTCTTATAATCTTCACCCCTGGTTTATGTCTTTTTCCATTGTATTCAAGGAAAAAGGGGGTGTATTGTGAGGATAGTTACTTTTAGATTGCCACTGAAAAAATAGTTGAGTATTGAATGCAAAATTTTTTTTGGTTAGTAATGAGGGCTAAGCCCGATACTATATTTCAGAAAATTCTAAGAGGGAAAGAATTAAATCCCCTATAATCACTTTCAAGCAAACTTCAAGTACCAAATGGTTGTTTTAAGAATGTACTTAGAAGAGTTGCAATGGTAAGTTCAAGATTATTTATTTCAAGCCCTCTGGAACTCAAAAAACAAAACACTCCCTCTTATCTTTTGTGCTACTTGATATATATATTTGTTAATTTCATTCTTTCCGTAATTTGGTTTTGCCTCATTTTTCCCTTTACCGTAAGCTTATGATGAAATCTTCAGTCCTTCATCGATTGATTTTAATTTATCTTAAACCATCACTATCCTTAAATAGTGTCTTAAAGTGAGGATAATGAGTCATCCTAGTAAGGGTACTCCGAATCCAATTAATGTTAATCAAAGCGAGCCTAGCAATGCTCCAAGCAAGGAACAAAGTGAGCCACTTAACCAGCCCATACGATGAAGGGGTAGGAGAGGCACCCAATTGAGAGACATCCCCCTTAATCAGAATATCGAGGAAAAAATTTCGATTGAGTTTAATAAATATTGGAAACTAATCGGGCCTAATGCAAGCCGGTATAGGAGTTTTGTCGGCCTCCTAGCACGCAACAAGCCTAGCATCTTGATAGAGCAGTGGAGAAATGTGGATAAAAATGTGAAGCGACACATTTGGGAAACTATCCAGCTCACTTACGACATTCTTGAGAGTGAAATCATGTATAACAAGACAATGACATATTGTGATGAACGCTGGATGAAGTTTAAGACAAGTCTAGCCAACAATTACATGCATATCGAGGTGGGAAAAGGCCAGCCTTGTCCTAATCCATGTGACCAGTATTCATACATTGATGAACACACTTGGCAAGAATTTAGATGGCTTTTGACTACTCTAGAAGCATTGGTGAGTTGACTTATTTTGCATTTAATTTACTTGTGAATTGTCTTTATTGAATGTAACCTTAATTTTGATTTCTTATTCATAGGAAAAAAGGCAAAAGGCCTAAGAGAATGGTAGAAAGAATTATTGCCCCTATACAATGTCTCATGGGGGTTATGCGAAGGACGAAAAAGACTTGTTGGCTGCCAAACGGAAGAGATTAAAAGAAGCAGCTCAATCCAATCCTTCTGTTCTTCTTTCTCCACCATCTCTGATACGTCGCGAAGAGAAGTGGTTGTTCACTCACCAAAAGAGGAGCGGGTCTTATACGAGTGAACAATCTCGTATAGTTGGTGAGAAAATTGGAAGTATTATTGTTTTTATTAATTATTTAGTAAAAAAATTTTATTACTAATCTTTATCATCTGTGTCTTACAGGAGAAGCTTCAAAAAAAATAAGCCGAGGGATCATTTAGGTTAGATGGGAGGAATGACATATTGACTATAGCTACAAGAAAACATGAGTATCTCGGCCGTGTCAGGGGGGTTGGAGGAGGGGTAGGCATAAGGGATTACTTTAGAGCAGCCCCCAGCCATTCCTCAAGTGTGATGACTAGGGAGGAGATGGAGCATATGTTGGCTATTGTGAGGGCAGAAGCATCATTTGATGCTCGATTTGAAGAAAGGTTCAGCAAGATGAAGGAGGAATGGATTATCATGGTGAGCACAAGACAAGATACCATTGCTCCTCAGGCACATTCCCTAAACCCTAAACACAGCACTAAAGGGAGTTGTATTCATCAGTCATCAGAGGGTCCTAGAAAAGAAATTGGTGAGCCTTGTTACCTGTTTGTGGAGGATCCTCTGAGACAATTAGTTGCATAGGGGAGCATGCACAACTTGGGATCAACTGTCCACCACCAAGATATAAAAGATGATCAAGTCAGAGTGGCAATTGAAGTGGTGATCGTTCCAGATGCACCTCTCCCTATCCCGGTTGATGACTTTAAGATTATAAGTGATGTCCTCAACTCTTTCATCTTGTGGCCAAAGAACCTTGTTTCTGATCGAGCTGAGGAATCCTCGATCACAGCCCCGCCACCTGTACCTCCCTCCACTCAAGATGTTTCACAGCCTCCATTGAATGTCATGCAGTGAGTGATTCTTATGGCATATGATACGTCCTTTCGAACAAGAGATTGGCATACTGAGTCAGTTGTTGGAAAGTCAAGGGTGCAATGCTATCTTGAGAGGGATGATTTAATGTCCCTGGTAGCTCCTCAACAACAGCTTACATTTTGATTATCCAAATAATTTTAATGTAAGTATCTTCACCAATTGGAAGTAAATATTTTACAAATTACGCCGTTAAACTTTGATTTGTGTGCTTGCATTATTGTAGATACATGAATCGTAATTATACTTTTTCAGGCTTTTTCAAAAAAGTGACCAATTATAAGCCCACCTAATTTTACCTCTTGATCACAATGAAATTATCAAATCATTGAAAATCCAACTCTATCCCCTCCAAACAGCACTGGCTGAAATCCTAAGATTCTTCGGGGAAAGTTGGGGTTTTTCGATTCTGACTTCAAATCCTTACTCCTTTCTACTCCTAATAACTTTATTAACTATTTAATTACGTTATAACTACCATTAAGTCTGAATTTTTGAAGCATAACATTAGGTTACAATATTTCCCAAATTTTACAATCAAGCGAATTCAACAGAAATTCACCAATTAAATCACTCACAGCAACCAAAACAATTAATATTTGAAGTTTAGAAAGTTACCTCTTCTTCCTTCTGGCTTTTCCTTCTTGTGGCTGAACCCTAACTCTTCCAACAATGAGATTTTACCTTCTCAAACACCTTGAATCAAGCAAAAAAGTAGCTTAGAGGAGGGATTATACAAGTTAGGAGCTAAATCACTGAAGGAAGTCAAACCTACCTTGACTTATTCTCCCCCTTCTCTCTACAAAATATGAAGAACCCTCTCTCACTTGAGCTCACAAATGATGACGGGAAATAACAAGGAAGAGGAATGAGATTGCTTTCTCTAATACCTGCTTATGTCATCTTACATTAGGCTTACATCATAATTTCAAATTTCCAAAATGCTACAATTTGGACTTTTTGTGCATAATACTTTATATACATGTAACCATATCATTAAGCCCAATGAACATGCAACTAATATTTCCTCCTTCTTGTCATATGTAATGGCATCCCAAGAGTCCTTCTTTCATGTCTAAATTGGCTTCATAACTTGTTCAAGTTATGTGTACACTTTAAGTCACATTTTTCCCATTTTTGAATTTTTTTACAATTCTAGCAGATTTTCTGTCCAATCTTTGAAAAATCATAAGTAATTTTGTAAATATTGTATCAGAGTGATTCCAAAGGCTATGGAACCCTTATTGAGTCTAGTTTCAAGAAAAAATATAGAATTTAACCAATTAGAAGCATAGAATTCCCAGAATTAAATTCTTTGGATGCTGTTCCAAAAACTTTCCAATTTTTCTGGGCTAATTTCAAAAATTCATAACTCTTTGTATATAGCTTCAATTGATTCATTTGACCTATCAAATTAAAGCTTAGGATGCCTACTTTCACCCTATAATAGGTCATAATTTTTTCTCATCATTTAGTCTTCCAAAACCTCATGAAAATCTCACTGTCTCATAGGAAATTTCACTGGAAGCATAATCACTTTCTTCAAAATTCACCATTTTATTTTCTTTAAAGCCCAAAGATGTAAGAAACATTAGAGAATAGATTTGGGACACCTACTAAACCGAGGCTTAGCAATCTACTTAGTTTAGGCTTATTCCCAAGCCTCCAATCCCAAAATTCAGGATATTACAACCAACCTGATATTTGATTTTACCAAGTTCATATATGAAATTCACAACTCTCCATTTAAAAGTGAACACTTGTGAAAATAAGAAAATAAGCATTGATTAATTCCTAGACTTGATATGAGATTACTAACTTTAGATTTCTCCAAGTTTGAGTTTAAAAATAACAACTCCACAAGTCTTATCTAAAATCCTAAACCATGTAAGCTATTACTCACTTCTCATTTGAGTTTACCAAGTTCAGGTTTGAAATTCACAACTCATCTTATCAAATTAAACACTTGGTGAAAATGAGGAAAAGACATGTTGTTCTAAAAATGTTAAATTCATAAACACTTCAAAACTATAACCACTTTTCCTATTTAATTCACCAATATGGGATATGAAATTATAAAAGAGTTACATCAACCTAAACATGTAACAATTAACAACTGTTCAAAAGCAAATAACAACTTCATCTTAGACCATTACCCAAAAACCAACAAGGCCATGATAGTACAATGATATTATGACATTCAATGACAAGTGGGCATTACGATAGTGCTTTCACTTAATGTTCCTTTATCACTGACACCAACCCATATATTACTTACAAAATTTTTGGTATGAAATTATAGAGTTACATCAACCTAAAAATGTAATGATTAAAAACTATTCAAAATCAAATAACAACTTCAGCTCAGGCATTACCCAAAAACCAGCGAGGCCATAAGAATAACTAGTTTTATGATATTCAATGATAATGAACATTAAGATAGTGCTTACATCACAAGGGAATGCAAATCATAGTGAGAGAAGCAGGGCAAATCTGTGAAGGTTGATTTGGGGATACAAACCACCAGAAAAGTTGGATCTACAGAGGAGACAGTGGTATAGATCAAAGATTTTCATTACCGTCATTGGGGAAACTATCACCATTGCTAGGGGAGGTTACTGTCACCATTGTTAGAGGAGGAGGCCATCATTATTGTTGGAAGACGGTGTCTCAGCTGTCGTTTATTGCATCACTAGATAAGAGGATGGATAAGGAGATTTTGTCAAAAAGATGAGAATATATATATATATATATTTGGGGTTTGTATCATTTCCTTTTGATTTCAAAAAGGACAAATCAAGCCCTCACACTTATATAGTATTAAGAATATTGGGTGCACCTTTATGTTCTTTAGTATTTGTTAGAATATTAACAAATAAATCAGTATCCATTGTTGGTCCTTGATTTTAGGATCTTGATTATAGAAACTTTATTATTTGATTTCCTAGTCTTATTTTTAATCCTAATTTTCCTCCTTTTATTTCTCTTCATTAGCCTATATATTATAACCTCCTTTCATCTAAATAATACATTACAGAGAGTGTTTATTCATCTGAACTATTGGTATCAAAGCTTTGGCCATTGATCCAATGCCAAAAACTGAGGTTGAAACAGTAAGGGAGGGCGAGAACCACGAGAGAGAGAGAGAGAGAGAGAAGATCCAATGGTTCCAGATCCGGTGAACGGTAGCAAGTATGAGCACACCGCCAACACAAGAAGGACCAGAAACCACCAATCGGTGGATCCCAGAGAGGCGAGGGTGATCGGAGCAATGCATGGCCCCCATGCACCACCACAGTACCAACATGTGAAACCCATACACCATCGTCCATTACATTTTTTCCACAATCCCTTTTTCAAAACCATGAATCACTCCTAATTGCCTGCTCTTTTTTATTCTGTCCCTGAAAATTCAACCAAAATCATAGTCTCTTTTTTATTATATCCCTGAAAATTCAACCAAATTCATAGTCACTCTAATAGCACTTATATTCAGTACAAATCTTAGATTCAAAACTCATCTTCTTCCTCCAATTCTTTTACTACAAGCAGTGCAGTTATGGCACCAAAATTCCTAGAAAATCAAATTATGGACATTAACCATAAGTTTAATGGAAAAAAAACTATCTCCAATGGTCCCAAAGCGTGCTAAGGTATAGTCGTGGCAAGAGAAAGGAGAAATATATTAATGGGGCAGAGCCTCAACCAATCCCAAATGACCCAAATTTTGATACATGGTTTGCTGAAAATAACCAAGTCATGGCTTGGTTATGTAACTCTATTACTGTTGATATCAATAAAGGCTATCTCCTGGCAAACACTACAAAAGAAATCTAGGATACATCCAAAAGAACCTACTCTTCTCTTGCTAACACTACTACCTTGATTCATTTAAAACAACAACTTCAAGATTTGAGACAAGGTAACATGACAATGATGATTATTATAATGCTTTGCTAAAACTCTAGCAATAGAAAGCTTGTTTGAAGTTCACCCATGGAAGAATGTCAAGGACGCTCAATCATATAGGAAGATAGTGGAAGAATGAAGAGTATATGACTTTCTCCTTGGACTCAATGATTCTTTTGAGGAGATAAGGGGCAGAATCATGTCTTCTAACGAGATAAGGGGCAGAATCATAGGGTTAAAACACTTACCACATCTATTTGATATAGTCAACCATATGCAGTTTGAAGAAAGTAGAAAACTCTTGAATCGAAGCAGCCCAAGTCAAATTGAGAGTTTGGCTCTTGTAGTAAAAGGACCACAAGATGAACGAAGAAAAAATAAATGTTGCAATTGTTGCAAGAAGAAGAGCCACATCAAAGAAGAATGTTGGAAACTGCATGGCAAGCCATCAACTGGCAAACAACACATCCAACAGAGCAACCTCACTACAACTGAGCAAGAGGTTAAGGATGCTAATTCCATAAGCCAGGAGGAATTGCAGGTGCTTCGTAAGATTTTAGACAAACAAATAAGTCCAACTCTATGCCCAGTGTCAACCTGGTGCAATCAGGTAATTCTATTATAGCTCTCAATGCTATATGGGCTAGTGAAGATGTATGGATTATTGATTCAGGAGCTACAGATTATGTGATTGGTAATTAAACTTTATTTACAACTCTCAAATTGTGTTCTGAACTCTTCGAGTCAAAGTTGCTAATGGCATGTTCACCAAAGTTGAAGGAATTGGCACAAACATACTATCTAATTATCTAAGAGTTCACAATGTTCTATTTGTACCTTCACTTATAATCTAATATCTGTGAACAAATTAACTAAAAGGCAATTATGTCGAGTTATCTTTGATGATTATTTGTGTCTTTTTCAGGATTTAAACTCAGGAAAGATGATTGGGACTTCTAAAGAAAAAGATAGACTTTTCTACCTGGAGATATCAGAGTTGAAGAATAAAGATACTTGGAATGCACGAAAGGCACTGGTTAGCTCAACATCTCAAGATAAAGATGTATTTTTATGGCATTGTCGCTCTAGCCATCCTAGTTTTGATTATATAAAACATGTGTTTCTAAGTTTATTCGATAAAAAGTTAGTCCCTTTTCATTGTGAAACTTGTCAATTCGCTAAACAAATATGATCCTTCTCCCAAAACAGCCATACATACCCTCTACTCCTTTCCAACTAATCTATAGTGACATATAGGGTCCAACAAGAACAAAAACCCTGACAAATGCAAAATGGTTTGTCACTTTCATAGATGATCACACCAAAATCATGTGGGTTACTTAATGAAAGAAAAATCTGAGGTAGCCCAAGTTTTCCAAAATTTCTATAACTTTGTGAAAAACCAATTTCAAACCTCCACCAAAGTCCTCCGAAGTGACAATGCTAGGGAAAATATAAGTGACAACTTTAAAGAATTTATTAATTGGCATGGAATTCATCATCAAACCTCATGTCCTTACACACCTCAGCAAAATGGAGTTACTGAATGAAAGAACCGCCACTTATTAGAGGTAACCATAACTTTATTAATGGAACGAAATCTGCCCACGATCTTTTGGGGTGATGTAATCGTAATTGCCGCCTATTTCATCAACTGAATGCCCTCCAAAGTCCTCAATTATGCCACTTCTATCCAAACACTCCTTGACACCTTTCTTAATTGTCCTTTTATCAACCCATTACCCCAAAGAGCGTTTGGATGTGTTGTCTTTGCCCATACACATGATGGAAGCAAGATTGATACTCGTGCCCAGAAATGTATATTCCTAGGATACTCCTCTACCCAAAAAGGATAGAAGTGCTACTATCCTACCTTAAAGAAACTATTGTCTCCAAAGATACCATATTCTATAAGGAGGATGCCTATTATCCTAAATTATTCAGGGTGAGCACACAGATATTGAATGGCTAATTTCACATGAACTATCTCATGATCCCACTTCCAATATCCCTAATACCCATAATACCTTACCATCATCATCTTCTAATCCCTTACCAGTCCCTGATACATTGCTATCGTCCCCTTCTATACCCACTTCTCCAACCAACCAACTTAAACCTATACCTAATGAACTAGAAACATAGGTTGAAATCATTTATGGGATGGATAAAGGAAGTGGATCAAAAGGAAAGCCCAGACATTTGTCTCAGGAAGAAGAAGAAAATGGTATATATGTCTCTTCCAATTGAAGGAATGACCATACTCTGACCCAGGATTAGATTCTAAAGAGATGGGTTGTCCTATTGTACTGAGAAAAGGGGTAAGATCTTGTACTCAACATCCAATTCAATGGTTTGTCTCATATGGTAATCTGTCAACAAAGATGTAAAGCTTTGTTGTAAATAGTGCACATATTAAAATTCCAAATACTTTCCAACAAGTTATGGCTTATCCAAATTGGAAGCTAGCTGTAGAAGAAGAGTTAAAAGCACTTGAGGAAGTGAAACTTGGGAAATTATAGCTTGTCCTATAGGAAAGAAACTGACAAGATGTAAATGAATATTCACCCCAAAGTTCAATCCCGATGGAAGTATCAACAAGCACAAAGCAAGACTAGTTACAAAAGAGTATACTCAAACTTATGGGATTAATTACCAAGAAGCCTTTTCCCTGGTAGCTAAATTCAATACAATTCAAGTATTGTTGTCAATTGCAGCTAACTTAGATTGGTCACTACATCAGCTAAACGTCAAGGATGCATTTTTAAATGGTGATGTGGAGGAAAAGGTCTATATAGAGGTTCCCAATGGAGTTCTAGCTCCAAATGACTCTGTCTACAAACTTAAAAAGCCTTTGTACGGGCTAAAGCAAACTCTAAAGACATGGTTCAGAAGTTTTTCCGAAGCAATAAACAAAACTTAGGTATAAATAAGGGCAAGCAGATGACACTTTGTTTATCAAGAGTGATAATAGGAAAGTCAATATCCTAATTGTCTATGTAGATGACATACTTATTACAGGGAATGTTGAATATTCCATTGCCCAACTAAAGAGGGACCTGTCAAATGAGTTTCAGGTGAAAGATATTAGCCAAATGAGATAATTTTAGGGTATGGAAGTGGCAAGAACCAAAAAGGGAATCAACATGTCCCAGCAGAAGTATACCCTAGATCTGTTACATGAAACAGGTATGTTAAGGGCACAACCTAAAGGAATATTGATCGAAGAAGGTTATCACCTAGAGATCAAACCAAATGGTGTCCTAGTTAACCCAGAATGATACAAAACACTTGTCGAGAAGCTAATATACTTAACCCACACACATCTAAACATTAGCTATGCAGTTGGAATAGTAAGTCAGCTCATGCACTAACCATAAGAATAGCACATGGAGGCTGTATACAAAATCCTGAGCTATTTGAAACTTAATCCTGGAAGAGGAATCTTCTTTAAGAAAGGCGCTGTAAGAAATATTGAAATCTACACTAATGCAAACCATGAAAGAGATAAAGAGAATAGAAGGTCAACCACAGGATACTGCACATATGTGTATGGAAATCTGGTTACGTGGAGAAGCAAAAAACAAACTATGGTTTCAAGACGCAATGCAAAAGTGGAGCTAAGATCTATTAACGAAGAAGTGTGTGAAGGGCTTTGGGTTATCAGACTATTGATGGAATTGGGAATTCCATACGAGGGACCCATGCAACTTTAGAGTGACAACAAGGCCAACATCGAAATGATGAAGAATCCTATTTATCATGATTGAACGAAATATGTTAAAATAGACAGGCACTTTATTAAAGAGAAGGTTGAAGCAGGCATTATAAGCTTGTTCTACATGCGATCTACAAATCAGATTACAGACATAATGACCAAACCACTAGGTAGAGCCAAGTTTGAAGGGTTTTGATGCAAGTTGGGAATGATCGACATATATTCTCTAGCTTGAGGGAGAGTGTTAGAATATAAGGAAATAAATCAGGATCCCTTAATTGTTGCTCCTTGATTATAGAAACTTTATTATTTGATTTCCTAGTCTTATTTGTAATTTTCCTCCTTTTATTTCTCTTCATTAGCCTATTTATTGTAACCTCCTTTCATCTGAATAATACATTACAGAGAGTGTGTATGCCGTTGAACTATAGTATTTTCCAAGTTCTTTACAAGGGATTTTCCCTTTTTCAAATTCGAATCCTTTAAAATTTTTTCTCCCCCCCCCCCCCCCTCATTCCAAACAAATCATATATGCCAATGGTTCAATAGGTCGGTTGTTCATCAATATTCATGCCTAGATTGCATCAACATAATAAATTTTATAGTGTGTACTTTTGTATTTGGTAGGTCATGTAGTAACGGGTGAGGTTACAAACGAGATTGAATATGAGTTTTTATATCATTAGATAATAAGGCCATTAGCCTATAGCCTGTATGTTATCAATATTTTCTTCCTCCTTATGCCCCATAAGTTCCGCATTGTCCAACTAAGGCTGTGTGTTTTTTTAGGCACGTGTATCTCTTTCTATTAGAAATTATCATGTTGGAGACATTAGCAGAACTAAATGGTTATACCTCTCCCAGCGAGGATTTGAATCTTACTTCACCACATTATAAGGGATTAGCCCCTTCTATTAGATCCAATACCCATTGGCCTAAGGGTATGTTTTGATTCTTTTATTACTTTTACAAATTAATGTTTGGGTAAAAGTTAAATAATCTGATGATTATGTTGGGATAAACTTTTATAAAAATGTTTGTTTGACAATTTAAAATTTGTTTGAAAAATTAATTGAAAGACGGGTTTATGAAAATGACTAAAAGGACATGATTTTATTAAATACACATATATATTTTGTTTTCAATTTGATAATTTTAATAGAAATATTTAAAATTAAAATTACAAATATAAAAAGAATTAGGGTTTGTTTTGGTGTGGGGGATTTGGAGGGGAGGGGAGGGGAGGGAAAATTGTTATGAGTTGAATTTTAAAAGATTGAAGAAGTGGAGTAATAAAATTTTAATAAAGAGAATATATAAGATAAAAGAGTAAGAAAAATTAATTAAAAATTTTTAACCCCACTTCTCTAATTTTTTTAAATTCAACTCAAAAAAATTTTCCCCCGCCCACTTTCCCTCCCCTCCCCTCAAACCAAACAAGCCCTTAATGTTTTGTTGGAAAAAAATTTGAAACGAAATAACTAAACACTTTAAGACCCTGGTCGCAAATCCTCGAGCTTCTGAGTCGGAATTGGGAGGTGAGGATTACATGTATTAGACAGGGTATTAGGAATGCCTTAAATTACTGAGGAGGGGATACGGGAATGGAATGGAAGCGGTAACACCGTAACAGTGACTAAGGTTGAAGATATTATTGGGCTGGGCCCTTACTTCTACCAAAAAAGATTTGGGCCTAAAGTGCTTTTGAGGGAGAAATAAGCTATGAATAAAATGTCATTATCACCAAATTGTTGGTTGAGAAGGTAATAGGTCTCATCCAAAAAAATAGGAAAACATAAGTTTGAATATTAAGAAACATATTTATTAAGAGAGGTGAAAATTATTTGCTCTCTAAACCTCCAAAAGGAAAACCTTTACATTATACTTAAAAAAAAATGTCATTTATACTAAACGATAAGTGGTCTCATCCTCATAAGAAATATTATTTATACTCTATATAGAGTGAGGTTTTCTTTTTCTTTTTTTCTTAATTAAAGAGGTAACCATTAACGGCCTAAGGTTATAAGTAGCCAAGCAGGACCGAACTTGCCACTTCTCACTTATAAAGAATGTTTCATGCCACTAGACTACAAGGCTATTAATAATATTATTTTTAGTCCATTAACATGTGCAAAACCAAAAGAACAAATATAATTTTTTAGTGTATGAATATGTTTTCTTATTCATGTGATTTGCGTTAAGCAATTTTTGCCCCCCTCTTTTCACGATAAGAGTGAAACGAATTTAAATCCTATGACTTTACATCTTAGCTCCTTGCAAGTGAAAGCCATGTTCAACAATTGAAAAACAAAAGTTTGCAAATTAGCCAATAAAGTTGAAACGCTGAAGAAGTCTTGGCTCCTTGCAAATTAAGAGATTTTTAAGGCCAAAAAGAGGTAACATATCTCAAGAAAATTATATTAAATTAAAATTTTTGGTTAATTAATTAATTTTTAGCCTAAATTGTATCATTTCAATTATGTAAAAACCTCGAATAAATGGAAAAAATGATGGAATTAATTACATAAGGATTGAATTGAATTAATGGATAAAATTATTCCTGAAGAAATAGAGGTTTTAAGCTTATAATTATTTTTCAGCTTTAAAAAAGTACTCAAATTCTTCGGAGAACTATGACGTATTTGTTTCAACCCTATTGCATATACTACTTGTTGCATTACCAAAAATGGTATATTTGATTGAACTTATTGATGGTAATACTAATCATGATTACGATGGTAATAAAGATTGGTCAAAAAAAAAAAAGGAAGGTTGCAAATTTTTTTTCTTTTTTGATAATATCCATTCATAGTCATAGGGGAAACTGGACCACTGTGAATACTCATTGCAACCTGCAATTCTTCATGAAGTTTCAATTTTAACTTCAATGGTATAGTGAAAAGACAAAACTTGCTCTCAATAAACAAATATCCAATCAGATCATTTATCATCAAAAGCCCTAATTGCACATACACAAATGTGAGGGCCAGAAGCTGAGATCGAGTTGGGTTCACATAAGGATTTATACTTATGATTCAGCAGGACTTTCTCAGCAACATCATAAGAACTAACTGTTCGCATGATCGCCAACCCTCACAAAAGGATTGATCAAGAAATCCTTTGATGTGGTTTAGCAAACTTTTCTGAGATGGAGCAAACAATAGCCTTTTATGACCAAAACCTCACAAAAGGATTAATCAATAGACTGTTCGCATGAGGTGGTTTCGCAAACCTTTCTATGTATCTTATATGAACAACAACAACGATTACCTAGGCAGATTACCTAGGCAAAATCCCTCTGTAAATCCTGTTCGCATGATGAATCTAGGTTTTACAAGTATGGCTTCTCAGCAAGAATTTTAGTAATTTAACATTAAAACTAGTGGTACACCTAAGACAACAGCAACCGATAGGACTAGGGGCCGCGGCAAGCTGTGTGTCAGGTGATCTCCAACTTGCCACAGCTATTAGCAATTTTTTAGAAATATTATATTAAGGGTAAAATAGATTTTGTATTTTATATTAATATTAAATAATTATTAAAAATAAACTACGGCACATTGCTTAAAACAACAAACCAAACATCAGTATTGTAATTAATATTGCATCTTTTTTTGGACTAATAATTAATATTGCATCTATTTCCATTGCATTGTACTACAAGGTGTAAAAAATTGAGAGAAATTCTTGCATGAACCAGGTGTACCATGTCATCTGTACTCTATCTAATAAAATCATACCACATCAATCTCATTAAATCCTATGTATTTAAATTCTCTTCTCTTTCTTCATTTATGTCATTTGAAAATGTCTCATCAATCTCCTCTCTCTCATCCATGTAGGATTTAATGAGATTGATATGGTATGATTTTATTGGATAATACACATATAGATAACGTGGTGTACCTGGTGTAAGAATTTATGTGATATGGGTCATACATTGATGATTCATTTGCAATTAGACAGTAAGGATGACCAAATGACAGCAGTAAAAACATGAAGGAAATGTCCAAACAGAAAACATGAAGTTCAAACAGAAAACATGAAGTTCAAACAAAAAACAATGTGCAACATGAAGTTGTCTAAAACTAAAAACATGAAGGAATGTCCAAACAGAAGAATTTGATCAGAAATGGATGCAAAACTTTGAAATGACAACGGCAGCAATAAAATTCAAGTATTGATACAAGTAACAGCAGAAATTCCTCAACTTTACAGAATACAAAGGGAAGAAAAATTACAAAGGTCAGTCCCTCAAATACCATGCCTCCTGTATCACCCATATCACAGAAATTGTCCTACACAGATACATAAACCTTGTTAGCAATACATATGAGAACAATAATGTACAATGTAACGTTTGATTCAAAAACTCACTATTTTTGTAATAGCTCATAGATAAATTCAGCACAACATGTGCGAATGAAATCAATATCTTCTTCAGGAAAGGGATCAGTAAGATCAAACATCTGTAACACCAAAACCAGACGAAACATTGACTTAGTAACTTAAAAACAATAAAGTAAAACAAAAGTTCTGAAATATAAATTTACCTCTTGAGTAAAATCAGTCGTGCCTAGAGTGATAATATTGTAAATGTGTCTCAAAACATAAAAACCACATAAGTTGGACCCCTGTGGTTGCCTACGGCTCTGAGAAAAAACATGATATCATTAAAACAAATATAAAGGCATGTCTTATTACATTCTTTAAACAAATCCATATGTACTAACCTTTGGCATGATCCATGTAGGGTCCTTTAACTCACAAACATGCTTACCGCAAGCACTGTGTAGGAATGTCCACATAGCCCTATGATCATCACAATGACAAAGGTTATTGGTTTTACACAAATTCCATAAACTTTGCATACAAAAGGTAATAATGCAAGAAAACTAACGAATTCATGGTCTTTTTCAAATCATTCCCTGGTTTAAAGTGGAGGGAACATAAGAGGATGACAATATAACTATTCTTGCATAGAAGAAGCAACTGCCAATGATCACTGAAAAAAACAGAAGAATATTAAGCAAACATAAAACATTACATAAATTATAAAATATCAGTTTGTTTCTTGCCTATGCACAATGGAGCCAAGAAACACTTAGTTTCAGTTTCACTAAGCCTCTCTGATAAGTATCTATGTCTACTAGCAGTAGTGGTCCTTTTCTCTTGGATGTGATGGGGGCATAAGAATCCAAATTTTTCGCTTTTGCCAGAGGAGACCAACCTACGATGCACTTACCTACAATAATGCAAGCATATAAATAAAAGGTAAACGGTGAAACTTTTAAAATATTTACTTTGAATTGCAGAAGCTACTTACATTAAGAACAGTTGGACAATCCCAATCGTAAGATTTTGTCTAGGAGCTATCAAGGAAGTTGATGGTAGCAAGTGCCTTCTTCACATATCGGACAAGCTTTGTGGCCTTTAACGCTATATCCTGACAAGTTCCCATATGCAGGGAAGTCATTTATAGTACAAAAGATCATTGCTCCCATATTAAAAGTCTCCTTCTTGTTCGCATCAAAAACATCGACACCTTTATCCCACAACTCTTTCAATTCTTCGATCAAGGGTTCTAGGTAAACATCTATGTCATTTCTGGGTTGCTTTGGTCCCGAAATCAACATAGACAACATAATGTACTTTCGTTTCATACATAACAATGGAGATAAGTTGTAAATTACCAACAGAACAGGCCATGAACTATGTATACTGCTTAGGCTACCATAAGGATTCATACCATCTGTGCTAAGCCCAAGCCTAAGATTCCTAGTTTCTTCACCAAAGCTAGGAAATAATTGATCGATTTTCTGCCATTGAGAAGAATCAGCTGGATGTCAAAGCTTTCCATCAGAAATCCGCTCATCTGCATGCCATCTCAAATTTTTGGCATCAATTTCATTAACAAACAGGCGCTTAAACCTTGGAATAATTGGAAGATACCACAACACTTTTGCAGGGCCCTTATTTGATTTATACCTCGGAGTTTCACATATCAGACATTGCTCCTTCTCTTCATGATCTTTTCTATACAATATGCAATTATTAGGGCAAGCATGGATCTTTTTATACTTCATCCCTAGTGGACACAGTATTTCCTTAGCATCATAATATCGATAAGGCAACACATTATCATCAGGAAGCATGTCTTTAAAGGCCTCAAGCATTTCTAAAAAACTCTTGTCGCTCCATCCATGCCGTGCTTTCAGGCTTACCAATTTCAATACAGCTTTCAACAATTGGTATTTTTTACACCCTGGGTACAGCGGCTTCTCAGCATCACTGCACATATTACCATATGCATGTGATTGTTCAAAAGCCTCTTCTCCTACATCACGAATAATATCCTCTATCCGATCATCCATATCCGTGTCATTATCATCACAAGTCACTTCCCCCTGTTGAGATGCACTTGGCATTTCTAATTATTCACTATGCCATACCCATACTACATACGTCTTACAAAACCCTTCACAAATTAAATGTGTATATATATCTGCAGCACTTAATCGCTTCTCATTCAAACATTTTACACAAGGGCAATAAAACATCCCACTATCATCATCGGCATTTCTTTTTGCAAAGTCTAAAAAACCCCTCACCCCAACATCATATTCAACACTCGTCCATTTGGCTTGTATCCAACTACGATCCATATATTCCAACATCTTTTTTTTGTTTTCTACTTTTTCCCCTGGAAAAGGCAGGAGTATGATGAGAGCATGCAATCATTACACCCAAGTACCTAGTTTAACTAATACATAATGATAACGTGGGCTTGCAAGTTGAGTTGGGACTTGTCTTACTATTACAAGTAATCAAAGAAAATACAATCAGAGAGGCAATTTGTAGGCGATGGAGAGGGGTTGGTGTGTCTAAATTTGGCTAGTTAGTCAGTAGGAAGTTATCTTCCCTCAATATATGCAACTAATAAATTGTATGAAGAAATAATCTAACTTCATCTACAATACCGTTAAAATGGTGGGAAGAGTCACAAACCCTATTTAGTAGGTTGATAGCTTCAAAAGAGGCCATGAAGATCCCTATCACTAGTCAGTAGGAAGTTATCTTCTCTCAATATATGCAACTAATAAATTGTATAAAGAAATAATCTAACTTCATCTACAATACCGTTAAAATGGTGGGAAGAGTCACAAACCCTATTTAGTAGGTTGATAGCTTCAAAAGAGACCATAAAGATCCCTATCATCAAATTCGCTATTACTGTAGGTAGGGACGATGATTTAGCTGAATTTATTAATAGAGTGATAGTTAACTGCCACACCTTTTCCCTTAAAATGAATAAAGTTTTGTTGGATTGAGAGGGAGGGAGGGAGGATGAGGACCCCTATAGAGACTTACAGCAGTTATAGCAAGGTCAAGAGTCATGACAGAGGGTTTTATTCGATTTCATCACAACAAAATTGCCTTCGATAGGGGGAATATATGTACATATAACATTATTTATTTAAGTAAAAAAAATTAAAAGGGAAGGAATAGAGGGGAAAGGGAAATCAAAATTGAAGAAGAGGGAGAGAAAATGGTCCCCTATGAGAGTCAGAGATGATAAACCAGAAGAGCCTAATAATTTCTACTCTTCTCGATATCTCTTCTTCCTATAAATATGTGTGTGTGGGAGGGTAATGGTGACAAAGTTCAATCTCTTCATGGAGGGTGGGAATTGAGACGAAAACAGACGATTTCAGGTTTTTCTTCATAGCTGAATTTAGTTGCACCATGATTTCAAGTTGTTCTTCTTTACATAACCACCAAATTTTAACCGATTTCAAGAAGTGGATCACAGAGCAGCAATGCAGTTCATGAAATTGCACTATAGCCCGCGCAACAACGATTAATGAATGAACATATGGACACAATAAACTATCAGACAGGGGGCCAAAGGATACCAAACACCAAACACACCAGAAAATTTATATTAAGCCTAGGCCGATGACCAAACCTGGAGGTAACAGCTTCTATATAGTAATTGTAGAGGACGATGAAGCATACCTTAAAAAAGAGGATGAAGACGTGAATGACAGCGACCAACGAATGACGGACGACAGCACCAATGATGACAATCACGAGCAGCTGAAGCAGTGTATGAAGGCGACCGAAGAACGATGATGGACTCGATTAAGAATATATGACAGCCACCGACAGCGACGACGGACGGGGAGTCGACAGCTAAGGAGAGAAAAGATTGGGAGGGATTTCAGATTGGGAGAAGTGGGAGGAGGAGCGGCGCGAAAATCATATTGGGGAAAAATTTTTAGACCGGTTAATTGGATAACCGGTCTAAAATAAAGGATTTTAAGACTGGTTCTCCTAATAACCGGTCTTAAAAGTGAACTTTTAAGACCGGTTGTTAGGAGAACCGATCTTAAAACCATATTAAAATTATTTTTAAGACCGGTTCTCCTAACAACCGGTCTTAAAACTTTTAAGACCGGTTGTTAGGAGAACCAGTCTTAAAACCATATTAAAATTATTTTTAAGACCGGTTCCCTAATAACCGGTCTCCCAAGTTGTTTATAATTATGAAAATGCCACCGCGCATTTCTTTTAAACCTAATCCACTACAACCGGTCTAAATGGCCCTGTCTAAAACGCGTTTTTTGTTCTAGTGTTTGCAAAAAATAATACGCAGTCTGGTGGATAGCACAAGAATAGAATGAATATATTGATAATATATACATGATTACAGAACTTCCCCGTAGGGATTATCCATGATAATTACAATTGATGTCGCCGTATGGGACTACTAGGGTATCTAAGCCTGTTCCAATGAAACGGAGGCATCTTCCCGTCTTCATTCCACCTCTGCATTCCTCTCATGTAGTTCTCTTCTCTGCTATCAATACACTTCATGTTTTCATGTGTATAAATTGTTTGTAGGGGAGGGTGAGATTTGAGAGAATCTCAATAGGAAACAGATACCATAATGCATGCATGATAGATGCTATGTGTATGACATGTTAGCTTTAACTAGATGCATGCCTCATAATGATATTTTTGTGTGCTCAATGTTTCATGCAACTATGGCCACAATATAAACAGAAACAAGGCTTCATTTTTCAAGTATGCTCTACACAAGCAAAGATATCAAATACATGCAAATAAGGTAAGTTCCCTACCTCTAGTTCCTGAGTCCTTCTCTTGTGCCTTTCCATCAATCCAATGTTTTGTGTCTAGCTCGGTCTACTGTCTGATTCTAAAATTCTAAATGTACAATTTAGACACTTCCATAGTGTTTTTTGTGGTTATATGAGTCTATATTGAAAAATTACCAAAATGCCCCGAGACCCAACCCCGCCGTACTCGGTCTGACTGTACTTTTTCTGAAATTTTGATCTGGGCTATTTTGACATATTTTCACCCAAGGAATCCATTTCTGGCCTCGAAATTACCAAATTCACTGCCAAAAGACCAGAATGCCCTTGGCGGTCCCTATTTCAGGGTTTCAGGGACGTTTTCATAATTATGTTTTTGTAAGCTTTTCTGAAAAAGTGATCAAATGTAGCGCCACCTAATTTTCCCTCCTAAACTCAATAGAATCATCAGAACATAAAAAATCGAGCCCTAATCCCCTGAATTGGATCTGGCCAAAACCCAGGATTCTCCAAGGAAATTTGAGGTTTTCCAATTTTAACTCCACAGACTTGCTCCTTTCTATTCCTAACATCTTTATTAACTATTTAATTACGTTAAAACCACTATTTAGACTCAATTTGGGCAGCATAACATTTAGGACACATCTTTTCTCAAATTTACAATCAGAGCTAATTAATAAAAAATTCACTAATTAAACTACCCACAACATCCAGAACAGCCAAAGATTGAAGCTCATGAAGTTACCTCAACTTTCTTCTGGCTTTTCCCTTTGTTGGCCGAACCCTAGCCCCCCTTAAATTGAAATTTAGCTTCTTAAATACCTTGAATCACATAGAAGAGAAGCTTAGATGAATGATTATACAAGTTAGGAGCTAATTCACCAAAGAAATCAAACTTATCTGGTGAAATTTCTCCTCCTTCTCTCCAAGAATTCTTCACAAGCTCTCACTCTCTTTTGACACTCAAAACTGTCAGTTTAGAGGAGAGAAGAAGATGTGGAAATGTTTTTATAACATCTAGCTTATGTCATCACAATACCTTGCTCATGTCATAATTTCTAATTTCCCAAAATCAATATGTTAATATTTATGTACATAAGCTTTTTGTCTTAAAGCCCAATAACCATGCAATTAATATTTTTCCTCCTTGGCCCATCCGAAAGCACGTCTTAGGGTCCTTTAGATCAGCCAAATTGGCTGATAGGTTTAACCCAAAATTATCATGTTGCCATCACAAAATTTTCCCCATTTCGGATTTGTCTCAATTCTGGAAAATTTTTATCCAAACTTTAAAAAATCATAACTAAATTTGTAGACATCGAATTGGAGTGATTCTAAAGGTTATAAAACCCTTATTGAGTCTAGTTTCACGGAAAAATATAACCTTTGGCCAAAAGAAAACTCCAACTTTCTAAAAATTTCATCTTTGGCCGCTGCCACAAAAACTTTCCAGTTTCATTGGGCTAATCTCAAAAATCCATAACTCTTTGCATACAGCTCTAAAAATTTCCCATGACCTATCAAATTAAATCTTAGGATGTCTACTTTCGCCCTATAAAGTTTCATAATTTTTTATCATCATTTGGTCATCCAAAACCCCATGACAAACTCACTGTCTTAGAGAAAATCTCACTGGAAGCACTATTCACATTCTCTAAAATTCACCATGTTATTGAATATTTCAAATAATTATAATACATATTGGAAAATAAAATTTGGGTTGTTACAATCAAGCTCAACCCAAAACGGAAGAAGGGGGTGGCTGATCACCAGCAATTGAGTAAGATAATAGGGTTATATGACAATGTGAAAGCAATAAGCCAGTATTGATAAATGATAATTAAAAAGGTGAATACAAATTCAAATTCCAACTCATGTTGGCAAAGGCAAAAACCCTCTACTCTCTTAGTTTTGAAAGGGGAAACCCTTGATCAAATAAAAAAGTGTTAGGTGGGAATTAAAAAGCAATTTAATATTAAAAATTATTAAAAAAATAAATTTAAATTTTAAAATTTCAAGGATTATATGAATTGAGACAAAATTAAGGAAATTTTATATTTTTTAGAAGATGATGGATAAACTAGCTCTAATAGAATGAAACATATGCCTATATAAAAATGTAAGGAAACCATACTTTTGTTTTAAGCTAATCAACTTGGTCTTTTTTTTTATTTTTTTCCATCAATCAACTTGATCTTTGTTATAAATGAATGGGTTAATGTGCAAATTTGCTTCAGACGTTTTCGTTGTGAAACAATATTTCCTCTTATTTTTTTAGGTTGAATTTTGCCCTGAAAATTTCAAAATATAGCAATGTTGCCCCCATACAATTAAAAACTCATATTGAGCATTTAAAAAATTATAAATCATATATTTGAAAACTACCAAGGAGATCTGAAAATTAGTTTAAAATATTTTGTTATTGAAATCAGAGCTTGGTTTGCTTTACATCAAAGAGCGGATGGTGTGCTTCTACATGTTTCTTCATTTATTTAGTTAGAGATATTTTCTCCCTCTAAAATTCTATTATTGATTATTGAATAAAAGAGAGTAAATTTAATTTTAAAATCTAATTTAATATAATCTAATCAAATCAAAATATCCAAGATAATCTTAAGATATAATAAATATCAATCTTAAGATGTAATATTCATATTTAATCCTAAAATATACTATATATTAAAAAATAAAATCAAACCTAATAATAATATAATAATTAACTAAATGATCTGAAATATCTTGAAGCATTGCAACACCAAGATTTCTTTTTATAAAAGGAAATTTAAACTAAATAGATGTATTCACCTTATTTAAGGGTCATCCATGTTAAATGCCAAGACTTTCGATCTTTTACAATTCTTCGTAAAATTAGAAATTTAAATATATTATTTAATTAGAGTATATATTATATAATTTATTTAGTTTTTATAATTTCCAAAAATTAGTAGGACCATTATTAATAAATTCATTTATTTTTATTGTTTTTAGAGTAAACTCTGAAAACTTAGTGCACTCTGCCACTACGTGCCTAGGCGAATTCACCCTTTATGCTTGCTTTCTCGCTATTGCAACCTAAGATGAAGGTATTGGGACTGGTACTGATGTTATCCATTTTACGAAGTTTGATACAAGAAATTGAGAATAATATGGGATTAGGAGTATAACAAAAGTAAGATGACTGCAAATAAAATCACCCTACTCAAGTACTGAAAAAGATGTGATGGGATTGAAAAATTTTGAAACTAAATTATATCCATTTATAATAAATTTGGGACAGAACTGCCCCTCTGAAATTTGCTTTCATCGATCTCTATCTCCATTGCTGCAAGCATATGTTCATTGAAGGCAAGCATCCACTGAAACTCTCGCCATCAAATCAATTATACAATTTCCTTCAAATTTTGGAAAAATTGATTCTTGATTTCAATGATGAAAGATTGACCCAAACCATCTAAAGGATCAATATGAAAAAACCAAAGAAGGAGGAGAGGACAAAGAGGGAGAAGGGGTCAAGGGGTCACAGATCAAAGAGGAAGGAGTTGAGTTGCAGATCGAAGTCATCGCCTTCATCGTCGCCGAGCAGTGGGTTCAGTAACAAGGAGAAGACTCATTGTCGCCGTCATCACTGAGATTTGGGCAGTGGCTTCATGAGAGCGATAATCCGCTGAAGTCGAACTATGATACTGAGATATTTGAGGCAAAAAAGAGTACCTTAGTTGTGGGGAGAAAGATGAGGAAAATATTCAGTTTGATCTTCTGTGGCGACAAAACAACGAAGAAACATGGAAATTCTTCAAAATCCGGTCAATTGAATTAAATTGACATCATCGGAATCTAAAAGAAACCAGAGGCGTGTTATTATTAGGGGTATCATTGGCACCATTGTTGGTTCAATGAAGTTCAGCGAGAGAGACGGGGAAGCTTAGGGAAGAAAGGGAATATTATTTTAATTTATTATAAGAGGTATTATAATCTTTTTATAATTTATGTTAATTATGAAATAAAATTAATTTAAACACTCCCTCCAAATATTATTCCATACCAAAATAATTTTAAAATCTCAATCTCAGTTCCAATTCCACTCCCAACAGTTAATCTATCAAAATTCAATACTACGTCGTAAACAAGACCTTATGCTCTCTCATATTTTTTAGAGAGAATTGTAAAAAAAGGATCTCATTGGCAACTTAATTATCAAATGAGACCTAAGAAGATATATGTACATAGAGGGAAGATTTTGTGCACACAGGAGAAGATTTTTACATACGTATAAGGAAAAATTTTGCACACAGGGAAGATATTCTGTACACATGAAAGATAATCTGCATGCGAAGATCCCATTTGACAAATAAATTACCAATGAAGGATTTTTTCACAATTTTCCCTTTTTTTTGTAACCCTTTTTTCCCCTCTATTCTCTCTTGTCTCATATCTAAATAAAAACTAAATCATATATTTAAAAATCACCAAGAAAATATGAAAATTCGTTACAGATATTTTATTACTGGTATATGATTTACCTTACATCAATTGGTATCGAAGTATTTTCGGGTGCGAAACCTCTCTACAGAACGCCCTCCCTATTTCCCTTCACTACAACATGAGGACGTTGTTTTGTTCAGATGTAATTAGTTGGTTTCTTTGTATAAAAAATAAATACAATCGTGGTAGGCCCATCCCCCAATTTATTTTTTTATGCACCCTATTCTTTTTTATCACTAGATAAAGATGTTTGCAAATGATGAAACAAAAATAATATAAAACGTTCTATGGAACTGAGGTAAATCTTGTCTAAATTATTCCAAAAAAAAATACTTTAATTAAAATTAAATTATTTTTAATAATTAAAAATAAATTATACATTTATTTATTTTTTATATAAAGAAACCAACTAATTACAAATTGAGTTGAAATGGACAGGGGAGAAAAATAAAAATTGGAAGTTATAAAAAGTGTTTATTATTGAGTTTTTTTTTTTTTGTGGACAAATTATTGAGTTAGTTATTAGCTACATTCATCTATATATTTATCATTGAGTTAGCTCCTACTAATACCTCTAGAAATAGTTGGAATAAATAAACACAACAATCTGTTTGGGCCGCCTCCTTTTGCTTTAAGAACAAAACCGACAAGTCGTCACCAAAAACAATAATAATACTCTCTCCGGTCCTAATTATAAAATATATTTACCTAATTTTAGAGAAATTAAGAATAGTAATTAAATTAGTTAATCTTATTTATTTTTCTAAAATGCCCTTATTTAATATATATAAGAAATCATGTTTTGTTCATGTTGATCACTTGCCTTGATGTAAAGCAAGTGATCTTGCCTGTCATTAAAATAGAGTTATGCCGGTTTGGTTCGAGTGGAATTAAAAAAAAGGAAAGTTACAATTTTTAAAAATAGAGATGATGACATTGATAGTGTTAAATTGGTTTTCTTACCCTTTATTCTTATAAAATAAAAGAAACAGTAGAATTGAGATGTATGTGACATTAATGAATTGCAAGTATTACTTACTTTATAGAATATATAGGTGTATTATAAAATTATTATTGTGTTTCATTATTATTGAGAAAGTATCAATGGGGGTATTTTAGGAAGAAATTGATAAAAATTAAAATTTTGTCCTATAATTAATACCAAGATCAACTTTTAAATATTATCCTATAATTAAAAACGGAGGGAGTAATAACATAACCGACAAGTCCTTTGCTTTTTAAGTTTTAACCCTGTGTCACTGGACCCAACTCCTTTTTGTCATCATTATCCCGTTTACAGCGCCAACAAAATTTAGCAATAGTTGCGTACATGTGAATATAAAGCAATGCCTGAAAATTCACCAATATGAAATTCACTATCTCATCAATCCTATTTTTTGAGATCAAAGAACTAGTTAAAGCATTGTTCTTAGAAATATTGGTTTTAACACTTCTGTTTTCAATAATGATCTCAAATTCGAAACCGTAGTCTTGCCAGCGTCTGTGTTGTAACATGCCAAAATTTAAATATCACAAAATGTCTTTAGAAAATAGTTCTCTATGATGTATGCTTGTACGATATGGTTTTTATTTTAATCATGGGTTAATTGGCAGTTTTGCTCGGAAAGTTATCACTGAAGAGTAATTTTGTTCCAAAAGTTTTTCAAAGCCAATTTTATCTTAAAAGTGCCAAAAAGTAAGTATTTTTGTCATGGTTGTTATCTCAATTAGCTTTTACTATTAGTTGACAAAATATGCTAAATTGGCAGTTCATATATTATCCATGTCACTTTGGTTAAGGTACAAATTTACTCCCAAAGTCCATGAATCATCAATTTCATAATTTTTCTCAAAGTTATATTTAAAACTTTTAGAGCAAATTTACATTTTAACAAAAATGTCGTGGATGACATATGGATTACCAATTTAGCATATTTCATCAACTAAAGGCTAAAATTAACTGGGATAACGGTAAGATAAAATTACTCTCTTTTAACACTTTTAAGGTAAAATAGACCCTTAACCTTTTAATAATTTATAACAATTTTATGCCTAACGATCATCATGATCATAACTAGTTTCTTCATACCTTAAATACTCAATGATTAGACCACAATTTTCATTCTCAACCGCCATTTAGGCCCATTAATAATCTACAAAGCTTTAGAGAGTCAATGACCTGAAAGTTGAAAGAGAAAAGGGGTGCGTTTTAGTAGTGTTGCCCAAGCACGCCAACACAGTAACACATAGTGTATGTTTGGTATTGCTTATTATGAGTCAATAAGCATTTATTATGTAAGTCGAGATAAAACTCCTCTCACATACTTACCTCGTAAACGTAAATCACGATTTAAAAGCACTTATTACCCAAAAATAAGCTATCCCAAAAGATCACATTATAAAAAGCAAAGGTGCCACTCACCAAAATGCCCTGTATCTGGTAAGCATTAAAGGTCTAGTTTGATTTTCAATTTTCAAAATTATTTTTTTTGAAAAAAATCAAACACTTGTTTAGGAATTATTTTTCAGTTAAGTATTTTGTGAAAAAAAAACAATAATATGGTTTTCAAAATAAAAGACCATACATTTGTTCTGTTGCAGTATAAAAAATTATTTGGGCCTAAAGAGCTTTCCAAGCCTAAATAAATAAGCTCTGAGATGGCAATATTCTTTCTTGTCGACTAGCACGTGCAAACCCCAAGGATGAATATCATTTTCTTTAGTGTGTGAATATGTTTTCTTATTCATGTGATTTGCTTTAATAGGGTGGGTGAAACAATTTTTTTGGAAATAATTAGTACTTAATAATTGAATTGATAAATCAATGGATCAAATTATTTGGGGAGAAATACATTTTTTAAGCTATAATTATTTTTGAGCTTAAAAAAGGTAATTCTCCAGAGAAGTTAGAAGTCAAATTTTGACTTGAAAAAAATAGGAGAACCATTTCACAAGAGAAATTAATTTTTGAAAGAGTTACATTGATTTTGTTGGAGGTGAATTGCTTAAAAGAATTAATTATGACACTTAATTCTATCTTTTTTGTTAAGTACATATATCCATTGTTGTCAAACTCGCGAGTTGACTCTCCAAGTTTACTGTTTTTACGTTTCTAACTTATAAAATCGAGTCGAGTCATTGGTAAACTCGTGATCTTTGTAAACTCGGTTAAATTCACGAGTTTATACATCGAATTTACCATTTTTACGTTTCTAACTTACAAAACTGTGTTAACGCACCCTTAAACTCGAGTTAACTTTTTCAATTTAATTATACTCAACGGTTTTATATATAAATTTTATAGAAATTTCTTTATCAAATACGATAAATTATGAATGTTGATAGATTTAATTTCAATAATTTGGATTTAAAATATATTTAAATCAAATTGTTGTCAACTTTTTATATTTTAATTATTTAATTATATACTAATAATATCTATTTAATGATAAAACTAAACTTTTACGAATTTACGATTCGAGTTCACGATACGAATTTACATCACTATCACGAGTTTGCTTTAACTCACGAGTTTGACAACTTTGCATATATCGTCCTATTGGAAATAATCTTATTTGAAACACTATCGGATACTAAATATGGATATATCTTTCAGAAATTCAAACCTCAATATGAGATTTAATTCTAATTAGGATAAGATATGATCATAAATTATCAAAATTCCCTACCATAAACCCAAAATCCATAAAAATCAAGCCCAAACCTTGAATGAAATGTGGGTGTAGCTTCCTTTTTTTTCCGCCCCCCAAAAAGAAAGATGGGTGTAGCTGACGGATTTGGCTTTGGTCCTTTTCTTGGAAAGAAAAGGAGGATCCTTTTCTTGATCTGGGCCGTTGTTAGGGAGTTAAGGTTAAAAATTATTAAAATTTTAAGTAAATTAAATATAAATTTTTAAATATGAGGGAGTTATATGTAATTGATAGAAATTAAAGAAATTTTATAATATATTTAATTCTTAATATAAGACTTAGTTAACTTATTTAAAGAGACTAAGATTAAAAATTTTAAATAATTTATTTTAATTATTTATATTAATCATTTTTCTTTAAATTAATTTATCTGTCTTATAAACAAATAGAAAATCTAATGATACATCTTAGCAAAATTAAGTAACAAATATTATAATTAAATAATTTTCTTAACTTCATTAACTCCTCCAATTAGTTAACTCAATATTAATATAAATGATACTCCAGTAGTATGATATAGGAGACTACGGAGTAGCGCCAATAAAAGATTCACGTTCGTATTTTACCCAAAAAAAAAAACAAACAAAACAAAGAGTCACGTTCGTGTATATATATATATATCTATAGATTTTTTGAGCAAAAAAGTGTATATATCTTTAGATTTTGAAAACCTTGTTGAGTGAAATTAAAAAAAGAAAACCTAATTGAGTGCCCCTCCCGCGCCGGGCATCATCTCATTCCTCCCTTCCCTCGCCGTCGCTAGAGCTCTCGTTCTTTCACTCTCTCGTCCATTCAGGTTTTTTTAAGCCTTTTTTTTCCTCTCCGTTCTCTTTTGCCCTTTTATTCTCGCCTCTGTTTCTTCTTCTCTTGTGATGATTATGTCAATTGTGTCCTTTTATTATGTGGTTAAGTTAGAGAAGTAAGTGTTTTTTCCATGCATGAATTGAAACTAAACCAACCTTTTTCTTGCTGGACCAGTTCTGCATATATTTGGTGCTTAATTTTACCTTAAACTATTTTTTCTCTAATCTTATTCTCACACTCTGTCTTATCCTAATCTGCCAGACTTTTAGTTCTCTCATCGCTATTGTGGTTCAAACCATTAAATTTGAGGTTTCTACCTACTCTTGCGGAGCATCTAGTAATCGGAAAACGCTGCGCACTAGGCAATTAACTTCTATTTGGGACGAATATGGATTTCAACGCCATTGGAGATCCTACAAACAAGCTCAAGGGTGTTCGAATTTCATCCCTGGATGATGGTGGTGGTGATGAAGAGGTCCTTATTGACAATGAGCATGAAGATTATGACTCTAATGATGAGGAGGAAGAGGACCCTATTACTTTAGGTTTTGTTGAGGAACCTAAAAATAAATGGTCTCTTCAACGGCAATATTTTCCAAGCAAAGCTGGAGGTGCCCCGGTAATTATATAATTTGATCAAATTCTTTTATTGTTGCAATAGAAAAAAAGGGTCAGGGGTGGTCGAGGAAGTTAATTTACATATTGGGAATAAGGATGAAGAAGAATCTATTCAAGCCTTGCATATTCTGAAACACTAATTCACGACTTGACAATTTTATCTGTTTATAAATAGGCCTGGCTTGACCCAGTAAATATACCGTCTGGAAGGTCATGTATGTGTGACATATGTGGAGAACCTTTACAATTTCTTCTTCAGGTAGGATTCCTGTTTAAATTGTAGTTATATGTAGTTTATTCCTCTGTAAAAGTTCATGGCTTTCATATTTCTTGAGCAATCTTCCTCTTTATTTTTTATTTGGTGGCCAATATTTATTACCAAGTGTGATGGAATATATCCCTATCCCTACTCTTGGTATTATCTGTAAATTGTTCTTACATCTTCCTTAGTAAATGTCTATGTTATTGTATTGGAGCCAGAGAAGAGAGTGAAAGGGTGAAAGGGAAAGAGAAACGAGAATAGGGTTTCAAGAGATAGAAACGGAGAGAGAAGAGAGATAGAGAAACTGAATATGCACTTCCATTCTATAATGAATCAATGGTATGAATAAAAGTGTTGAAGGTTCTTTATTTATAGGCCATGATCCTTATCTACCCCCAACGGCTACTAGTACTAACTACTAACAAACTTCTGTTAGTTATTTATTTTCCATACCATTCTATGTCTATTTGTCTGAGTTTTTCTAGTGGATGATAATTTTCTTTAATCTTTGAACTACAAGGTTTATGCACCGACTGAAAAGGAAAGTGCATTTCACCGGATGCTATTTGTTTTCATGTGTCCTTCAATGAAATGCCTTCTTAGGGATCAGCATGAACAATGGAAACGCCGTCCAAATAGGCCATCTAGAAGGTATTGCCAACTGTTCTTAATCTCTTTGCCCTTTGAGTTTGATCAGTTTTCATTATCTAGTAGACAATTTTTTCCTTTTCACTTTGTTTTCCTGCTAGATTAGTTCTAATTATGCTATGCACTCTTTAGTGTGAAGGTTTTCCGTTGCCAGTTACCACGTGATAATCCTTTTTACTCTAGTGAATGTCCGAAATACGATGGGAATGACAAACCTGTTGGAACTGGAGGTCAGTTTTACTCTGCTTCCTTTTCGTTCTTAATGGGGGAATTCTATGTCATTTTGCTTGAGCCAAGTATTGCATTTATGAATGTTTTGGGGGGATCAAGAGTGAATTCATATCAATGATAAGCTACCATGTGCGGAATTGATAATTGTTATGGCCTAGTGATTGAATCCTGCTTTGGGGCTGAACTTGTTGGATTTCTTAGTTTATGGCAATTTATGATTGTTATTGTCTCTGATTGAATGCTAGAGGGGAGAGTCATTGAAAGAATCCAGTGTGAATTCAAAAGGAAAAAAAAATTATTATTCACCTGATAATTGCCTTCTGTCTTTCTGCTTCATGATACATATCGACCTCAATGGAGTCAAAATTATTAACTTGAATGAGTTTGTTACAGAATCATAGTTCTGTATGAGAGAGAAAGGGGGAAAGAGGGAATAGGATTGCGTTTACATATCAAAGTTGCTCATTACTTTGCTGTCTATGGTGTTGTAACTTCTAAATGCATTTTTCTAAACTAATTTATAATGGCAATCTGAATTAGCTTCATTCCTCTATATTTATAATTGGAGTAACTCGTGCTAATACATCTAGAATTAATTGGAATAAATGAACGCATAATATGTTGAGTGTTTCTTTTTTGCTTTAAGACTTAACGTTTTGATAGAATATCATACTTTGAACTTCTAGCTGCTCTATGTGATTGGTGTGGTACATGGAAAGGAGATAAACTCTGCAGTAGTTGTAGACTAGTACGGTATTGCTCTGAGAAGCACCAGGTAACTATGCCTCTTAAATTCCTTTTAGTTCTTTATTTATAAATTTGACTACTAAGAAACTCCTTTTCTCTCATTCAACATTCAGGTTAGGCACTGGCGCTCTGGTCATAAAATTGCATGCCCTCAGATGAAAGTTTCTACTCATACAGCTACATCAGTGGAGTCTAGGAAAGGTTGGTGTTCTAAAGTTTTGTAGACTATTACTGAGCGTAAATGGTAATTGAGAATGAAAACTCATGGTATGAAGAAGCTAATTACAGTGATAATGACTATATGGTGTAAAATGAATCGTTATAAATTATTAAAAGGAAAACCATATTGTACAAGCATACATCGTTGAGAGCTATTGTCTAAAGGCGTTTTCGTGATATTTAAATTTTGGCAAGTTCAACTCAGAATAATTCTTGACAATACAGATGCCAACAACACTCTGTGGCCCGAATTTGAGATCATTATTGAAGATGAAAGTGATAACAATAACACAGACATTTCTGAGAGCAATGCTTTAACTAGTTCTTTGATCTCAAAGAGTAGGAATGATGACATGATGAATTCCATAGTGGAGAGTTTTCAGGTATTGCCTCAAATTCATCTGTAATTGACAGTATACTTTATATGCAACTACATTCTTTGCTAATTATACTTTTGGGGCCTGTGAACAGGGTGATGATGACAAAAAGAGTTGGGTCTACTTCCAGGAGCGTATTGCTTCAGCCCCTGAACAAATATTGAGGTGATTATTGCTTAACTGATTGAAATTCTGTCAGAGAATTGCTTCAAGCAGCACAGAAATTTCTGGAAAACAGATTATGTCATTTCTTGGTGTGATAAATAAGCTTGGAAGTTAGATATTTCTTTCCCCGGGCTAGTCTATCCTAGTATTTATGATACTCATATTATGAACAGAGTGATGGATGTGATGTGACTATTATGCTGCATTACATGATCTGACAATTACTGACGTGAGTGTTAGGGTTACAATGTTAGAAACTTCGATTACCCAATTTAAAAATGTCTACGCTTGTCATTACCAAATGTAGTGGCAATAAAAGGTGTGATGACAAACATGGATGTGTTTTAGCTGTCTGTCAAAAATTTGGCGAGTCGTGTTTCCTTTTCTTTATGTACTACCCTTGTCTATTGCAATTTTTATGGCTTATTTATTTTGGCAACAACAGGTATTATAGAAATACCAATGCAAGACCCATATGGCCTGTTTCAAGTGGTCGACCATCTAGAGCCGATATCCCCAAATGCAGTCACTGCAGTGGTGCTATGTGTTGTGAGTTTCAGGTAAGTTTTTGAGGATCCATTGATTGAAATTCAACTTTATATACCATTTGTCATTCTTTTTCCTGTTACTGATTTATGAATGTTGTTGGTGCCAGATTCTGCCACAGCTACTTTATTACTTAGGCGTCGACAATGCAGCGGACTCTATGGATTGGGCTTCAATTGTGGTGTATACATGTGAAGCATCTTGTGACTTAGGTGTGGCTTACGAAGAAGAATATGCTTGGGTTCAACTTTACTTGCCTTCCCCCACCTGACCTGACAGTTGAGATATCTATTTTTCCATTTTTTTTTAATAGATGAAGTATGAAATAGGAATATAGAAATGTAGTATCGAAAGAAAATTGTGTCATATTGATATAGGATATTGATTTTTTTGATTGAGAATATTCAGTTTTGATTCATATTTATTCTGATAATCATCCCTGCTCATGTCAACATTGGTTTGGAGTATCGAGTCCCATTTGGATTACTATAAAGGTGGGGTATTAGTGTGATGGTGACTGTCCTTGAAATTAGAAACTTACCCTTTTTTCTATTCAAAAGGGTAGACACTAATAGCTAGGGGTTATAAGTGGAGTCGAACCAGCGATCTCTTATGTACAGGAGGCTATTATTGGCATATAGAAGCTTTTGATTAGTAGGAGATAAAGTCTCTCCACCTAGAAGGAACATGAATAAGCTTTCTTAAGTAGAAAGGGAAGTGCTTAATAAATTTTGTAAATTTATCAAGTAACTAGGATATAGCTAGCTAAAATAGTATCACTTCAATGAAACTTGAAAGAGCAAAGCATGAGTGAGTTCACTATATAACTAAATCAAATGATAGAAAGCTAATAAAGATATATGAAGGAGGGAACACCAGAAAGATAATTTGATTAGTAAAAAGATATAGCATTAAAGCTAGGTTTTGTGGAAGGCAAGTTCTTCCAAGCCAAGAGAGTAGATATGTTGATGTGGTGGATCACAAGGAAAGAATGAAGAGACCAACAGCTCCAATATATGATTGTGACATAAAATGCAGATTAAGGGACTCTATCTAAGTTAGTCCTAGTTTGGATAAACTTATTTTAAATGAGTTTGTGCTGTTCAATATAAATATGTAAGAGGAGTTTCTTTTGTAAAGCGCAAAAACATTTATTTCAAGTGCTCCCAAACAAAAAGGTGATTTTGGTTAAACCAAGCATGAGAGATTTGTTAAAAGAACCTTGAGAACTTGATGTGTTGGCTATATGGGCCTTCAAGAAAGGGAGTAAATTGGGTGATTCCAAACTTTTGAATTTTTTTCGTAGTATAGAAAACAGAGAAATAGAGTACGTGCAAAATGAGCTTTAAAAGCAAAACAATGAGAAACTAGGAAAAAGCAAGGTATCATATTTTTATTGGTTGGGCCTTACCATTTAGCTTACATCCAGTTCTCAAGATCACCACCAAGTATTTTTGCCATCCTTGCAAGAACCTTGAGAACATGGGCTTCCCAAGAGGAATGTGTTAGAAAAAAGTTTGTTTTAAGGTTTTTTCTTTTTTTTGCCAACTAAAAGAATGTTTTAAATTTATTCAGATAAGTTAATCCAAATTAAATTATCAAAATAAGATAAGAAATATTTCTCAATAAATTAATCATATTTTGCTTAATTTAAATTACTTTTTTTTCTTAACCTTAAATAAATGCCATATATTGCTGATTTTGCGAATCCTAAAGGTTTCTAAATCCATCTAGTTGGGTGCTTGCACACAGTCATGTCAAGGGATAAGAATAAAAATGTCACCACCACCATCTTCATCATTCTTCTTCTTCCTCTTCTTCTTCAGTTGCCAAAAGTATGATTGTGTTGAAATAAACAAAAGATTACCAGAAATAAATTCCAAACCAAACACGTAACAAACGAAAGGCTAAATTCCAACAAGAATAACTCTAAGTCCAAACAACACCACCATTAGAAACCCTAACCCAGGCAGATTCAGAGAAGCGTATGAGTTGCCGCCGCCTCCTGAAAGAGGAAGAAAATCCGTAAACATAACAAATCAATAAACATATAAATATACACAATGCTCATATATAATTGAATTTTCTCCGTTAAGCTAAAGATTATTTATAGGGAAATTTATAGAAAAAGAACTTTAAAATTGTAAAATCCCAAATTAAGTTTGTTACCAAAAATTGATAAGGGGATGATGAGACTTGATAAGCAATTCATAACTCATTTTATCAGAAATACTTAATTTGGGATTTTACAATTTCAAGGTTCTTTTTCTATCTTTTTCCCAGGATTATACTCACCATGCGCGATATTAAATGGTGAGTTCATCCATGAAGTGGATAAAACTGTACATATAAATAAAAACCAAATTATTATGAGCTCCCAAGAAAGAAATTTAATTGTCAAAGAGTTCTAATAATAACAAAAGAGCATGCAATAATAAGTTTCAATATAAGAAATGACAACACATTAATATTGGTATTTCTTGATAATTAAATCCCATTCTGAAGACAATAATTTCCCAGAAATAAAAATATCTGACAGCATTTTGGAAATGGACTTACTCCCAACAAAGTTGATCATAACAAGTTAAGCAATTCAAGCAAGGCACCATCTTTTTCAGCAGAGGAATTTGCGAGGAAATATGAAAGATTTACATGTTCAGATAAAATATTTAATACTCCATCTGATCTTAATTATAAGATAAAGTTAAATTTTTTGAAAAAATTAAGAAAGTTAATTAAATTACTTTAGAGTATTTTTATTTTTATTTTTTTCTTCAAACTAATTAGTTTGGATAATAAATTAATATATAATCTAGAGTAAAATACTCTGACCACCCTCCAGTTGTGTTAATTACATAGACCTCCCTTCTATTTTAAAAACATACACTTAAGTCCAAACAGTTAACTTCGTTAAGAATATTCTAAAAAGATTCCAAAAATATATTTTTTTAATTAAATTTATTTTTTCTTGCACATTTTGACTAAAGTTGTTTTAAAGAATTTAAGAGCTTTTTTATCTATTACTTAATTTTTATTTTTATCTTTACAAGTAGTTATCTGTTTGATGATTTTAGCATTGGTTAATGTAAATATCACAAACGTTGAATATTCAAGCAAGATTTTAAATAAAAATATGCTTGATCAAATGTATTTATTAATATTTGTGGAAAAAAATATTAAATTATAAATTTAAATGACACATACAATCTCATACTTATATAGTTTATTATATTCGATAAAAATATGTGTTTAATATATATTTTAAGTCAAAAATAATTTATAATATCAAAATTAATAAATTTTTTAAAAAATTAGAAAGTTAGAGAATCTCATAGAGTAAATTTATGGTTGTATAAATTTTTATTAGCCTCTATATATATATAAATAATTTTAATACTGAAGAAGGGCATTTTGGTTAAAAAAAGTTTAAAAGTCAAACTTAACGGTCAACTAACGGTTTGGGTGGATGGAAATAGAATCTCAAACTATAAGGGAGGTTTGTATAACATATATTTTAGTTTTAAGGGAGGTTTATACGTGTTTCCAAAATAAAGGGGAGGTCTGTGTAATTAAGGCAAAACAGAGGGGAGTTTAGAGTATTTTACTCTATAATCTAAGATATATAATATATGATATGACTAAGTAACTTATTTAGTTTCCTTAATTTCTCTAAAAAAAATTAACTTTATCTTATACTCCCTCCGGTCCTAATTATAAGATAAAGTTGAATTTTTTGGAGAAATTAAGGAAGCCAATTAAATCACTTTAGAATATTTTTATTTTTATTTTTTTCTTTAAACTAATTAATTTGACTAATAAACTGATATATAATCTAAGGATACTAAAAATATAAATATTCTAAAGTGATTTAATTGGTTTCCTTAATTTCTCCAAAAAAATCAACTTTATCTTATAATTAGGACCAGAGGGAGTAATTAGGATCATAATATCAATATATGAAACTAGATAGACAATGTAATTCGAACCTTGGAAGTGGGATCATTTGAAGGAAGCTGGGAAGTTTCCATACTTTATGGGGGAACCTAGTAACTAGTAAAGGAGGGAAGCATTCTCTTTTAATTCATCTTTTGTCTGATAAACGGAGTGACTGGTTTACCCTTGATAGGATTGCAGGAACAGGACATGGTAGTGATGGGGCCCTAGGTGATAAAGGAAAGAATAAAGAGAGAATTATATGCAGGTTCATCTAAAATAAATAAATAAATAAATGATCTCATTCACAATTCTAAGAATTTGGATTGACACCTTTAAAGGTATGATTGATAACTATATGGGACTAATTTTTCATTTATTCTTTTATGCGGGACTTAAATGTAATTCTCCCAAGAATACATACATATATATATATATATATAATTTAGAAATATTTATATTGAATGGCATTAAATTTTGAAATTTTATGAAATATTTAAAATTGAAAAAAAGTTTGATTTTGGGGCCTCATTTATGATTTTTTAAATATATGAAACTTTGGTATATTTAAGTGGTTCATAATAATTTCAAAAATCCAAGGGTCATTTGTTTGACTACATTTTTTGGTGAAAATTTTGATTACTTTTAATATAAATTATTACTTAGTACTTTTATGAGTTATGGAGCTACAGTACTTTTTTTAAAAAAAAAAGGCGAGAGAAGCTAAAATCACTTATTAACACTGTTTACACTAGGAAAATAAGGAAAATGCAAGATATTGAGATAACATAGATGAAGGAAGACGAGAGAATTAAAGAGACAGAGGGGAAGTGGCTTTTCTTCTTTTCCCTTACTCTCATGTTTCTCTCATTTGCTCTTCTTTTTTCATCTTCATCATTGGATTAAAATTTTAATGGTCCAGATGTTATATCTTATAAAAATATTATTAATTTTACTTAAAAAATACATAAATAAGTTTACATTGTTAAAATTTGATAAGAAGTAGTTATTATTATAGACTAAATTTTCTTTCCATTTTTTTCACTACAGATGTGAACTGTTCAGAACCAATTTTAGCAATTAAAATTTATATATATGTATTTTTAACTAAAATTATAATAATATTTTTATAAAATGAAAACTCTAGATCATTGAAATTTTCATCTAAGGGTGAAGATGAGAAAAGGAAAGCAAAGGAGGGGAAAATGAGAGTAAGAGAAAAGGAGATAAGCCACTCCAAGAAAGAGGGGACAATTCTTATTCACTACAAGCTTACAATCATTAGATATAATATATGGCAACTCGGTTGCATCATGGAAAGTTCATTAAAAAAAAATCTTCCAACATCTCAGTATTCTCCTTTTTTTCAAGGAACGAAAAACCGGACCGGGCAATGAACCGGTCACAGCACAGGTTTAAGGGTTAATGGGTCAACCGGGGTCTGACCGGTAGTTGAACCGGTCATATTAAAATATTATAATTTATTAGTGATAATATATATTAATATATTTTTAAACTTCTATAGATAAAAATAAAGATTTTTAGAAAAAAATGTTTAAAATCTATTAGTATTAGTTATAATACCTATACTTATGCAAAGATATCTTATTTCCTATAATTATTATATCTTTTTAAATAATTTTTTTCATTATTTTCTTCATTTTTTTAGATTTGTTCTTTCTTTATCTATTTTTCTCTTCATTTTAATCTTCAACTTTCCATTTTTCCCTCAAAAAACACAAAATAAAAGTTTGAAAAATTAAAAAAAAGAAAAAGAAAAAGAAACCGGGCCAACCGGTTGGGCCACCGGTTTTAACTGGTTCTGACCGGTTCAACCGGTCTGACCGGTTTACTAATCAAACTGGACCGAACCAAGGACCGGTTCCCGGTTCAACCGGTCGAACCAGCCGGTCCGGTCCGGTTTTTTGTACTATGCTTTTTTCAACACCGCACCATGTTCGTTCTGTAACTCCATATTTTCAAAATTTCAAGCCGCTACGCCCCAGGCTCTAAAGAATTAAAAAAAGGAGTCTATCTCATAACCAATAAGCCTCAAACAAACGGACGCGGCTTGCATCCTTTTCTTCTGCTCCGGTCCTTTTCTATCAAACTGCACCATTTTGATGTTAAATATATAAGTTTCTCATTATTATTTTTTAAAATAGTATTCACCATCTTGAAATATTTTTAAAGTACCAGTCAGTACTCTGCAATATTTTTTTAGTATTATCCAGTATCCTGAGTTAATTTTTAATACACCCAGCATTCTAAAATGTTGCATAAAAAATTACTTTAAAATGCTAAGTGTTACTAAAAAATATTTTGGGCACTACATGCAATAAAAATTAGTTTAAGATACTTAGTGCTTATGGAAAAAACAAATATTATAGGGTGTTAGATGCTAGATATTGGGTGGTACTTAAAAATATTTTAGAGTGATGGATGGAAGAAAAATTATTTTAGGATCTTGAAAAAATATTTCAGAATACTGACTAACACTAAAAAAAATACTTCAAGATACTGGATAATACTAAAAAATTATTTTAGGATCTTAAAAAGATATTTTAAAGAACTGAATGATACTGAAAAAACACTTTCAGATGGTGAATGCTATTTTTCAAAAAAAAATGAGAACTTATATATTTTACATCAAAACGATACAATTTGATAGAAAAAATGGAAGCGGACCATAGGAGAAAAGGAGAAAGCCGCGTCCCAAACAAAAGTGCTAAAAACAAAGAGCTTGCTTTACATTTCTGCGAAGTTGATAGCTAATGAGATTGTTGTTGGGGGGGGACCACATTTCTTATTTAAGATAGTTAAATATGAATTTGCAGTTCCCCTATTTTATCAGAAATTGTTGATTATATTTAATAATTATATAAGAATCAAAGGATTTTATCATAACTATTTATATTTGAAACTATGTTTAATAATTATAAAAGATTTGGTATTTTCAAAATAATGATGTTAATTCTCAGTAACCAAAACTTAGATAGATGTATTTAAATAAGAAAAAGAGATAATTAATATGTAGGTTCTTATAATTTTAATCAATTTTTAATTAGGTTCCTATATTTTTTTTTCTTTTTTATTAGATCCTTATACTTTCACCTATTTTTTGTCAGGTACTTATAGTTTTTTCCTTTTTATCAAGTCCTCATTGTTTCACTAGATTTTTAATTGGGTTCTTGTAGGTTTTTTTTGGATTTTAATTTATTAATTTAATTGCAAGTTAAATCAATAAATAATATTAAAATATAATTTAAAAATATTAAATTTAAATTAATAATTACATAATTTAAAAATTAATTAATTTTAATTCTTAATTAACTAATTATAATTCAATTCAATTTTTAGAAAAAAAGTATTATTATTATAATTCAAATTTTATAATTATAAAAATAAATAAACATTAAAATAAAAATATAGATAATATAAGTATATGTTTAATTCAAAAATTAGGAGGAATAATAAAGTTGAATTATAATAATAAATTTCTCTAAAAACAAAATATAATTATAATTAATTAATTAAGAATTACTAATTAATTATATTAATTATTTTTGGAATTATATAATTATTAATTTAAATTTATTATTCACAAATTATATTTTAATATTATTAATTTATTTAAATTTCAATTAAATTAATAAATTAAAATTAAAAAAAAACCTTCAAGGTCCCAATTAAAAATCTGGTGAAATAATAAGGATCTGATAAAAAAAATAACTACAAGCACCTGGTTAAAAACAAATGAAAGTATAAGAACTTAATAAAAAAATATATAAGAATCTAATTAAAATTTGATTGAAACTATAAGAATATACAGATTAGTTATCCCTAAGAAAAATATTTAAAAATGCCACAAGAAATAGTACAGATGCAATGAGAAATTTTAAAAAAAAAACTTATATAGGGTTGTTATGGATCAGAAAGATTACATATCACACAACTTTTTTGAAGACCTTGATCTGATGTTTGTATTTAGAGTTGGATTGGTACAACAACAATAATTCTCAAATGTTTACAGTAGTCAAGCTAGAAAGAAAAAAAAGCTACGTAGTCAGGCTTCATCCGCTCTTCGATCATCTTCTCAAATACTCCCTACCGTCATTTTTATAAACAATTCTTTCTTTTTCGGTATTAGTGTAAAATATAAGGAAAAAAAAAATTTTTGTCTCAAAATTTAAACTATTTTTTTCTTATTTATCCCTATTATCTTTATATTAATTATTCCCCACTTACCACTAATTTTCTTTTATTTAATCATTTATTATCGATTCTCTCTTAGATTTTATACTCATTTTCTCTCTCATGTTCTTTTCATAAATAGGGGCATATATGCAAGAAACATGCTATTTTTTATATATTTATTATTTTTAATTAATTTTAATCACCAATTCATTTTGCACAATAATAAAATATTACTTATAAAAGGGATAAAAGGAAATGACTCAGGTGCTTCTCCCCCTCTTTCGTTCGGAGCAAGCCCACCAATCATGGAGGTCCACGTTATCAGATTTCTAACTGTCATGAGTAAGAACAATCTCTTTGCAAACACTCTTGGATTCGCTAATAGAGCTACAATTTACGTACATGTCCACAAGACTACTCTCAACGACCACATTTCCACACAGCCTTGGTGTAACAACTTTACCATGAACTTCTTTTCCTTGCCTCAACCTCCCCACATTAGCACAAGCTGTCAACACTGACCCAAACGTAAATCCTTCTGGGGATAGCCTATGATTTCTATGCATTGTTAGAATAATCTTACAATGATGATCCTAATATATTGCATAATTCTTTAAGAAAAGAGCAGCATTGGAAGACTTGATGAAATACTTCCAGCCATAATGATTTTATATGTAGTAAAACCTGATAAAATGTCATGAATTTCTTAACAAAATTTGTGAATGGCATGATAGTGTGAATTTTACACTTAATAAACAGAAATTGTTAAAACCTAATAAAATGTCGTGAATTCCTAAATAAAACTTGTAAATGGATTTAAGTTAAAAGATCAAAAGTTAATATATATATATATATATATATATTTCTTTATATATTATGTCTTGAAAGCTATTGATGGCCCAATGATGACCAATCTTTTAGAAAAACCACCCCACCCTCATCATTTTAGAAATATTTATTCTCAACAGAATATTCCTTTCCATTGGAATATTCCAAAATACATATATATATATATATATATATACACATATTTATTTATTTATTTATTTAATGATATTTTTATAATTTCATTTAAATTTTAAAAAGACGCATCAGATACTAATATCTCATTGATACTATAAATATTCAAAATATCATTTTTGTCCCTTCATATTGTTGAAGTTTTTTTTTTTTTGTTGGATTTTCCCCAAGATGATTTTAAAAAGATTAAAGATTGCAAGAATCCGATGCCCGCGTGAATATGGTTTTGCCCACAGAATCAAATATAGTAATAACAATGAGGGTCTGATGTTCCCCCTTATTTACAAGATTGCCATCGTCCCCACAAAACAAAACTCTCAAAAGCTGCCAAGTGCCAACTCACAGTCTCACAGAGTCACAGTCGGCGCTTTCCACTTGGTCAGCACATATTCCTTCCTGCCTTTCTTCCTCACACAATAAAGTCCTAAAATTCATGATTTCTTAAATAAATAAAAGATGTTCATATAATTGTTGGAAAAAACAGTTGTATAACTAGTCCTCCCTCCAAATCCTTATGTAAGACCTAAATTAGTACATATTTTATAAATACAAACCAACACAACTAAAACTTTTAATTTATGAAAATTAATTGTTTAACCCACACATTTGAGATGAAAGAGAGTAACAATCATGTAGAATGATACTTCATACTCAAGTAAACATAAATTATTTATACGAATTAAAGCAAAAGTGGTACTAAATCATAATAAAATTATTATTAAAATATAAGAATTTATTATCTAAATTATTATGTAACTTTCTCATAACCTGATAATAGATTTCTTAAAATTATATAGCATTGTTTTAATATTCTTTTATTTTTTTAATTTATATAAACATAATTTGGATTTTGATCACTTCCCACACTTATTATACCGTTGTCCGTGGACCTCTTAAATGTCCCTTTTTATTTTATATTTATATTATCTTTTTATTTCATCTTTTCATACTAACCAAACTTAGCCTTTGTTAAAAAAAAAAAGCTCTTTTGATTGCGGGCAAAAAAAAAAAAAAAAGAAAAAACATTTGTCAAAATAAAAATTTTCTCACATACTTATACAGCACAAAAGCACTTAAAATTAATTAATTAATTATGAAAAGTAATTATACATTTCACACTTTGAATCTAAATTTTTGCATAAAATATGGGCGCTAAAATGTTATTATTTCTCCACAAACATATGAACCATCCATATGGTAAATATAAACAAAAAAGGACTTCCTATTAGGATTAGTAGGCACAGCGGAAAATTAAAATTCAAAATTTTTTCAATCCCAAATACGGATTTGTCAATGGCATTTAAATCGAATAGTAGAGAAATGTACTTTCCTTATGTGTTCAATCTTTCTTTTTGATCTCAAGGAGCTAACAACTTAGATCAGTTCCTTCTACCAATATCCACACTAATAGGAATCCAACACAAACAGCGTGCTAGCGCCACCAACGTCCCTCTCTAGAGTTTTCTTTACTCACAGCTCTCTATCTATCTTTTTTCATCACACGTAGAAAACCTTAGTTCACTGTTTTAAATAACTAGTCGGGCTTTCTATTTTATGATGGATATTGGATTTTTAAAATTAATCTTAATTAATTTTGAAATCCATATCATATCAATTAACAATTAATTGTCTTTTGATAAGCAAATTAAATAAATATGGTTTAATTAAATCTGTCCAATAGTTTTAATTTAACCTATTTATTTAATCTGAATAAAGAGCCAATAGAAATAGATTTAATTTATCTTTATAAATCAAATCCGAGATATCATATCTTTGTCGTATTAGTTATTAAATTTAATTTATCAGATAAAACTAAATTTAAAACTAACATAATATAATAATATTATCATATAATATATATATATATATATATTTTGAAAATACATATATGCATATATAATATTATTAATTTTTTTTGAATATATATGTATATATATTCGTCTACCCTAAATTAACCATTACATTCATTAAATATAGACATACCTTATATTCAATAAATTTGGACATTATAGCTCATGTTAGGCTATTTTTGTGTGCGACCTTGTAGACCTATATGAAGTTAGCAGTGGACCAATGACTATACTAATCCACAAATCCTAAGCGGTCTCTAGCAAGACATTACGACTATCCAATTCATATGAGGAACGAGAAACCGATGCAACCTGTCATACAACCATATCACGTCCCTTTTGTCACACGATATTTCGGTCAAGGATGAGGCATGAAGAATGTCATCCTCCTATTCTTGAACATTACTTTCTCGATCCCTAAGTAGTCTGACTATAGAAATGGAAACTCCTTTCCATCGTAGTATGACCATACATTTATCAGACTTACTCATTGAGGGGCCCGATAATATCTCTCTACTAATGTGAAGGAAGAATTCCATCTTAACCATTCACATTCATCTGTATAAAAAACCATCAAGCCTGAACATAGCTTTTATCATCAATTGGTCAAAGGTGACTTTTGACTAGGTCAAAGCTGAGCGACTCTCATATAGGAATCCATATAGCGGGTTGGTCCAATACCTTATACTCTTATAAGTGCTTAGGACTTTGATTCGTATCTCTATACCTCTTCAAAGTCATACTGGTCTTATTTCATCTTTACTCTTGTATAGATGACCGACCACAAACATTTATGACAATCATTATGATTTATAGGATAGTCATCACAGTGAACTGCAAATAATATGATAACAAAATGAAGAAATTCATTGAATAACAATGTTCAAAGTACAATGATTGGCTTCTAGGGCACAATTTCCAACACTTCCCAATTCCCATAGTTTAAGAGCTTGTTTGGGATGGCAGAAAGTGGCTTTTTTTTATAAAATAGTCTAGTGGTATCATTTTATGGTGTTTGGGTTCCCGTTTTGGCAACTGAGCTTTTTTTTTTTTTTCCAAAAGTAGCTTATGAGAAGGAACTCAAAAGTCTATTTTTTTTAAAAAAAAGTCACTTCTGTCACCGCCAATCCAAACATAAATCACAAATAAAAAATCTGACTTTTATCTTGTCTTAAATTTATAAAAGTCATATTGAAATAAGGTCATTTCTACCATTGCTAACCCAAACAGGCCAATGTCACAAATCACAACTTACAACCTTGTCCGCAACAATTCATTTAATGCCCATTAACTCACCTTTCAACTTAGTTGAGTTAGTTCTTCTCAAATTTTACATTGACATTCTTTTTGCAGGTCACTGCAAACAATAATATTATAATTAATTATGCTACCGTATTAACTTGATATAAAATATCCCTTTCTGTAACTAAATATAAGATTCAAATAATCGATTTGTAGTTATACAAAAAGCTAAAATTAGTTAATAGCATTAAATATTTTTTTAATTATACCCTTATTTGTAAGGAGGATAAGTAAAAGAGACAATAAATACAACAAACAAAGTCATGGGGTAAAGTTGAAAAAAGTGCAATAAATGCTCTAATAAACCTAAAATGAAGCTTATATTTTAGGGCTGACATATTCTCAAGTTTGAAACTTATATTTAGGGACGAAGAGAGTAGCAACATTTTAGATAATAATTATTTAAAATACTAATTCAGTTAATAACTAAGAAATATCAAACTTTTAATTATTATGCCAGATGCTACTCCTCTAATCCTATTTATAAAATACTTCTAGTATATTTCACACAGACCAAGAAAACCCTTAAACTTCATTAATTCTATCATACAATTTAACAACTATTCAACTTTAACCTTATCTAATACTCCCTCCGGTCCACAATATTTAGCGCTTCTAGAAGAATAGTTTGTTTCAAAATATAACTCACTTATAAAATAATTAATGCTAATTTTTAATTTTTGTCACTATAATTAATGCTCATTTCTAATTTTTCCCACTTATCAAATTTTCAAACACATTTTTATAAAAAAAAAGGTAAAAAGGGGGAAAAAGTTTCAATTTATGATATATTTAATGAGTTAACTGTCATTTCTTGTTTCCTATGAATTAATTAAAGTGCCATATATTATAAGCCAGAGGGATTATGCATTATATCACATAGGGGTGGGCATGGGTAACACTGGGCAAGGTGAGACCTTTGCCCAATGCACAACCTAAAGGATGATGGGTTGTATTTTTGCATCTTGTTATTCAGCTCTGCCCGGTAGAAACCCTAACCATTTTGGGAAGGGCAACAGTGAGTTAGGTAGGGCGAGCATCTCTGCCTAAGTGGTAACTCTCTGCCCAATACCATATGTAAAAAAGTTTCAATTATACCAACTAAATACTATTAAAAACTTTAAATACATTCCATAATTTCACACCTTGAGATATTTCAAAATAAATCTATAACTTGAGTCTTAAAATTAAAAAAGCTACCATACATTTTAATAATTACATAAGAAATTATGAAGTATTATGTGCTTATGTATGAGTATTAATTTTATATGAACAAGTGTAATTGTCATAAAGACTTCACTAAAACTAATTTTCTTGTCTCAAATCTCAATTTTTAATGCTTAGTATCATCTTTCCAAATCAAAAAGCCACATCCATCCAAAAATCAATGACTTATATGTAAATAGCGCTAGATGGATATTAAATAATAATATAAAATGTTTCATAAAAAATAAAATAATATGTGTGTGTAATTGAATAATTCATATAGAATAATATCTACTTTATATAAAATAATATATATTTTAAATAAATCGTATATAATTTTTTTGTTAGGGGAAAATAGGTAGGGTAGTAACGGGCAATTGAACACTATACTCACCCCTAAATTATTACCATATGAAAACAAAGTAAATACAACAATGAATGAAGGGCAAAAAATATCATATAGCTAATTTAATGAGGCGCCCTATAAAGTGAATCAGAAAAAATGCTTCTATTTCTATTATATAAATAGAACCAAAGGAGTATGTGACTAGATGGTATATTGCTAAGCTTTTTTGCCCTAAAGAAAAAAGCTAGAATTAACAATTATGAGAAACATTGTTAATAAAAATAATCAATAATTTATAAGAAAATATAAAATATTAATAACTATGAGAAACTCCTCTGATTCTTATAGGTGGGATTAATAAATATAATCAGTAATTTATAATAAAATAAAAAAATAGGGAAACACTCGTTTCATATTTAACCATATTAAATAATCAATGTGTTATAGTGACTAGCTAGTTAGCATAATGGTTAAGCTTATAACCACATCGATGAAGAATTCCAAAGTATTAATGAACATAATTGTTCATATTTATGACATATCAAACCTATATATTTTGCTATATTTGATTTGTTTTGTTACAACGTACAACCAATTGAACTTGTGAGATTCACATTGCTCGACTTGGTATTAAAAAATAAAAAAAAAGAAAAAGAAAAAGAAAAAAAGAAAACCTTAGGGCCTCGTTCTGTTTTTTTATAAAATAATTTTATAAAGTTGATTTTAAAAAACAAGTTTGAAAAAAAAAAATCTATTTGGATAGAGCTTCTAAAAAATCACATTTGAAAATAAAAAATATATAAATTTGTTTGAAATAATTAGGGAAAATTGCCTAAAAATACATTTGGGGAAAATTAATTACTGAATGCTACCAAGCGTGCAACCCATCTTCCGTTGTGTGCAAACCATATTTCATGTATGCAAAAATCTTATATATAAATGTGTAAAAAATTTTCCGTTATGTGTAAAATATCTTCCATTATGTGCAACAGATCTTCTATGATAGCATTTAGCCATTAATTTACCAAAAGTATTTATTTATAATTCTCCCAAATAATTATTGTTATACCATCAAGCTAGATAATAAAAAAGAAAAAGAATTGTTTGATTGCTTACTTTATGGTATGATTTTCTTGCTGGTGGCCGTCGTGGTCAACGAGGATGTGACGGCGGTTGATACCCATGATGCTTGTGTCGAGGATGAACACGTAGGGACTTCAGAGAAGGAGGAGTTTCCTCATTTTCCAAAACTAAAAATAAAAATAGAAAAAAAAAATAAAACATCTAAAATTTGTTTTAGTTTTTTTTCAAAAAACAAGTTACTATTTTTTTTAAAAAAAACCTAGCTAAAAATAAATTGGCGTACAAGTTTTTTGCCCCCTTAAAAAAAGACTATTTTTAAAAGGAAAAATTTTAAAAAAATACAACTTGAATTTTAAAATTCTAAATTAGTTTTGTTAACAATAAGAGTAATATGATTGATAAATAAAATAATGGGATTGCCAATTCAAATTCTTATCAAATCACTATTTAAGATTTTGAAATTCAAATAATATTTTTTTAAAAAATATTTCCTTTTTAAAATGGGAACAAAAGTGCCCTTAGTTTCAACTTTCAAACAGAAAATGTCTAATGGAGTTTGTCCTATCTACCAAGCGATGAATGTATTTTGCTAAGATACTTTGTAGCTGATGGTTTTTTTTATGTAAATGCATAATTATGTTTCATCCAAAAGAAAACTTTCGAACAATTTGAATTTCAAATGATTGGATTTAGCTGATTTGATTTGTTTATAACGGTCAAGGAAGAAAAGTCACAACAATTTCTTGAATAAACATAAATGGTGTTAACAACTTTTTTTTGCCAGAAAATAGTGTTATTAACTGATTTTTGGTTCTCTCACCTAAAAAATAATTACTGACCTCCATAAGTCATTAAAAATAATAATTAATGATTTATAATTAAAAGTAGTCAAATTAATGACTGTTAAATTTTTGAAATTTTATTTAAGAACAATTCAAATATTTTAAAAAACCATTATTGAGGAACGAAAATTAACTCTTTTCCATTTTTAATATTTCATATAATTTAAAAATTTTATACTTTTTTTTGCTAGATTTAACTTTTTATATTATTGAATATAAATATTTCTAAATGCTAAAAATATACTTTTAGTCCCTTAAATTTTAAAATATAATTTTTTTTAATATTTCTAACACCGCTAATGTTGTTAACAAAAAATGTTGATGCAATAAACTTAAGTGATGACTGTGTAGCTGACAAAACATATTTAATTTTTAATATAAAATATTTAGATTATTAAACTAAAATAAACTGACATATCGCTGCAAATGAAATTGAGATTTTGAATTTTAGATTATTAAACTAATATATTAAGATTATTAAATTAGAATTTTTTTAATACAATCAAGGTTTTGATATTACTGGCTTCATTAGATTTTTAGATATTTTTCAATTTATACATCTATTAAATTTAAGATTGATAGCTTTTAATGACACTGTTATCATTTGAATTTGTTATCTCAACTTTTTTTGTTAGCAACATTAACAGTGTTAAAATTATAGCATCAAAAGTGTATTGTATAAAGTTAAGAAATAAAAAATATACCTTATATAAACTTGAAGCAGTAAAGTATACTTTAGCCTATTTATAAATTAGGAAAAATGTCCATTTTTACTCCGGAAGTAACCACCCAGGAGAGATGGGTATCCAGAAGTTTTTAGAAGAGCAATTTTGCCCTGGAAGTAACTAAAATGGGGCATTTTTTACTTGAGGCGACAGAGACCCCAATTGCTGTCTGCCATGTGAGATTGGACGCCACATCAATGCATATGTCAGATTTTTACTTTAGAAGTAACCACCCAGGAGAGCTGGGTATCCAGAAGTTTTTAGAGGAGCATTTTTGCCCTGGAAGAAACTAAAATGGAGCATTTTTTACTTGAGGCGACGGAGACCCCAATTGCCGTCTGCCATGTGAGATTTGACATGACATCAATGCCCACGTTGGAGATCCATTTGACACCTATTAACATATTCATGTCATTCTTTTTCTTTCATTTTTTCCATCTTTAATGCCCTTGTTCGGTGTTAGGTCAGAGGCATTAAAGGAGATGGCTTTAATGGCTAAAATAATTGTAGAATCGTGAATGACTCATTAAAAGGAGTAAGCAGAGAAGAGAACAAATGTGAGGCTCAACAACATCATTGATGATAAGAAGCGGGATGAGAAGCAGAAGAAGTTTTAAACTTCTTAAACAGCGTGGTCGAGAGCTCCAATACGATGGTCTAACGAGGATATGTAACTGCGGTGAGGTGGATCCTCTTTGTACTTCATGGATAGAGATTAACCCAAGGAGGAGATTTTACGGTTGTCGAAATTATCAACAAGTAGGGAGTTATCTAAATTTAGGGAAGGAATTAATTGATCTTGATTTTTGTCTATGTTGTAGGACTGATTTGTTGGGTAAATTTTCAGGGAGGGGGCTGTGGGTATTTCAAATGGCATGATGAAGAATTGGGTGTGAGAGTGACAGAGGTGATCAATGAGTTGCTTGGCCATCTGGATAGACTGTATGATGACAATATGAGGTAGAGAAGAGACGACGCCAAAGAAAGTGGTGATGTTGACTCTGAGATGGCTCGCATATATTTAGACATAAAGAAAGACAAATTGCAGACTTTGGGTTGCATATTGTGCATTGATGGTAAGCTGAGTTGTTTTTGTTTTGTTCGCTTTGGCTTAAGGGATTGTTGCAGTTAGTGCATTGGAGGGAAGTTAGGTGTTTTTTTGTTAAAATGTAGGGGTTTTTATGTTAGAACAATGTAGTTGAAACAGGTGGAGCTTGTTGTAATGAATGTCAACTTTGTAATGAATGTTAAAGTTCATGGTCTTATTTTGCTTACTGATGTAGTGGCAACCGCTTATAAACATATGGAATTGGAGGTAATAGATATAATGTGCACTTATGGATATAAAACATAAGTGATAAATTGATTTTATTCTTGGTAAATCGATTTGTCATTGTTGTTACAATGACATAAATCGATTTGCTTATATCGTAAATTGATTTACCACTTCTTCAAGTGATAAACCTTGTAATGGACATAAAACAGAGACAAGTGATAAAACAGAGATAAGTGATAAATTGATTTTGTTCTTAGTAAATCGATTTATCATTGTTGTCATAATGATATAAATCGATTTGCACATCGATTTGTCTAGATCATAAATTGATTTACCACTTCTTTAAGTAATAAACCTTGTAACGGACATAAAACAGAGATAAGTGATAAATTGATTTTAATCTTGGTAAATCGATTAATCATTGTTATCACAATGACATATATCGATTTGCACAATGACATTTGAAAACTTGGTTGCTCTCAACCAGATTTGGTAAATTGATTTACAATGCCTCATAAATCGATTTACTTTAGAGTTGAAAATTTAGGTGTTCTTGGCCAACTTTTGTAAATTGATTTACAATGGCTTATAAATCAATTTACTTCACATTTGAAAACTTAGCTGCTTTCGATTCACAGCTCACATGCAGACCGCTTCTTTTCGCCCTAATCGTGCTTTCTCTCTCACGCAACTTGTTCGTGTAGAATGGATTTGGGAATTGGGAAATAGGTCATTACCCTTTTGCCTTAACTTTAAATCACTCCCTGCTAAAGCGGGGAAACCGGGCAGAGCCCGTCGGGCCGAACTTATGATTTAGAGGCTAAAACAGGAAGCAGGCCAAAAAGGGCCAACCCTGCAGCCCTGTAGGGCCGACCCTTTTAGGCCTGTTTAATATTTTTTAAAAATAAATTAATATTTATAATATAATTATATCAAATTATCAGTATGAGAGACACCTAAATACCTAATAAAGTATTAGTAACAGGCAACCACTTATTAAATGGTTTGATTTATTTTATTTTCTATAATGGTTTATTCATTTAAACTTTAAAAAAGAGGATAATTTGGACATTAGATGATTATTTTAACTAAAAATTCATGAGTTTTAAAAATAATGTATCTCAATTTAAAGCAAAATAATAAATAAATGGTAAAATTTGAAAAAGATTTTTTTTTGATTAAAATGAGTCCAAGCCCGTTTAGCCCCGAGCCCGTGAAGGATTAACCCTGTAGGGCTGTGGGCTTCAAAAATTAGGGGATTTTTAGGAAGCGGGCCTAAAAGGGCCAGCCCGTATTCCCAGTTCTACTCCCTGCCACATCATTTTGCCACCTCCACACCTGGTCAGTCGTTTTAACACCACTTCTTTCGCCTCAGTTCAACACTTATGCCAACGTGTAATTTAAACAGTCAATGTCAAGTCTCCATTGCGTCAGGTCAAAAATAGCCCATTTTGGTTACTTCTAGGGTAAAAACACTCATCTAAAAACTTTCAGATACTCAACACTCTTAGATGGTAACTTCCAGGATAAAAATGAACCTTTTCCTTACAAACGATATACTCTTTCCTTTATCTCCTAGGTCCCCTGGCCCTACATTCCTATCAAGGGTAAAATAGTCACTCCATTTATCAGCAAAAAGTGAATAAAAAGAGAGTGCCTCCCTGCTTTACTAGGTTCCCTCGTAAAGACTTGAACCTTCTCAGCTTCCTTCCAATGACCCCACTTGGGAAATTGTGAATTATGGCGCCATAAGGTTCCTTGATAGTTAATAGGGAATGAAATGGGGGATTTTGGGGAGATTTTTCATTCTGCAATCTGTCCAAAAAAAAAACAAGCTTTTAGACTACACAACACAAGAGGGCGATGCGCAGAAGCTGTGACTTGTGTGTGTATATTTATATTATTTCCTTATTCATTGATTTTCCTGCTTTTGTTTGCTTACTTTTTATCTGCACTTTACTTTGTTCTGAATTCCTTTCCTTCCACCTTTTTTTCCTCCTTCCTTTTCTGTTATTATTATTTTTAGTCTCTCTGTTTTTCTACTGTGCGTGAGCTTTGTCAGAAGCTTCAGCTTTCAACAATGGCGGACAATATCCATACACCCATGGATCAGCTTCAGGACCTTGAGTATTGCATAGACTCAAATCCTCCGTGATAATCTCTTTTGGGTTTTTGTATGTTTCTGTTTTACACGATTAAAGAAATGTGCTTTGTGGGTCTCTCTCCGTTGTTTTGGCATCTCTTGCCTTACCCATTATTACTTCCATTTTCTATATCTTCTTGTCTTCCTCTCATAATCATGTGCCCCCAATAAATAAGAGTTTTTTAAATATTGGCTTGACCGTATTCTTGCTATAATTTTTCCCAACAAAACAGAGGATGGAAAGCTTGTCACTTTCTTAAGTATTATGACTAAACTTTTTTCTTAGCGGTGCAGACATTTCTTAATTGAAGGAAAATGCTGCTATTTATTGAGTTTTCTTTTTGTTTGCACACTGAGTATCATTTTCTTTATAATTTCTGGGAAGAAATTTACACGGTGGCTTCTGGCTTTAAAATTAGTTTCCAGAGCTTTCCGGTACGTCATGATCATGTTTACTTGTCCTTTGCTATGGAAGAGTATAATAACCAATAATGGCATCATGTCACGCTAAGTTACGCTTTTACCCTGTCAAGGAAGCAACTTTCTCCTTCTAGCGTAGTTCTGGTGAATGAGTAATTAATTACTGAGGAGATTAAAGTGGCCCCACCTATTTATTTAACTCATGACGTTAGTAACCTCGGCATGGGTTTATGTTCTTTCTACAGTAGATGAGTTATATATTATGTATTTATTTTTGCTGTAGCTTACTTCTACATTGAAACTACTGGGAATTCAAATCAGCTTATATAGTTAAAAGGTTTAGGCTACTGGACTATCTGGAATATAGAGATGTTAGTCATAGCAGTGAAAATGAGACAAATAATTACTGACTTTCGCTTCCAGAATTTGGACTAACGACTGAGTACTGTGTTTTCTTTGGACATACTTTGCTGAATTTACTTGGGCATTTCTTATAAGGTTCTCCAATAAAAACATGAGATGTGGAGAAATTTTAGAAAGACTCAATCGTGTGTTCCTTGAGTTATGAAAATTATTCACTTATTATGTTTTTAATGGAGAACTTGACAGTGAATGCCTCAAACCTCTAACCAAGTTCTGTTCTGTTCTGTTTTTTTAAATTAGAGTATTCAGTTTTCTCTAGATGCCTAGCTGCAAGAAACACAGTAGCTCAAACAAAAAACAATCTGGTATGAAATGTTCTGCTTGACTTGTCTTTTGTTCTGTTGTGTTCTGCTTAAATTATGTGCAGTTGATAGTTAAGTAGAAATTAAGGTTAGATCAGATTGTGTATGGTTCTATGTAAGTCAGGCAAAACATTTCATACCAGACTTGTTTTTTGTTTGAGCCAGTAGAGTAACAGAAGTGATACAATAAAAACGGATCATAAACTAGGCCGCAATGAAAATCATGAAGGTCCCTTGGGGGTCTTTACCATGGAAATGGATTAGCATAATATTAATTTGTATCTGTCACTCAAAGGTTGTAAAGATTCACTTGGATATTTCCACGTGAGTGACTGAGGTCTAGCTGAATTGCATAAAAACCAATTGTCCAAATCTAGTCTTCAGTTGTAATTTAAGCATAGGAATGCAAGTTGTGTGATATATCGCCTATGCAAGTCAAATGAATAAAGAAAGCCATTGTCATATTCTGCTGCTGACTTTCTTCAAGCTTGGGAGATATTACAAGTCCTGGCTACAATACCATGTAGCTATGATAAGCATGTTTCAACTAAGCCATAATGTGTTCGTTTGAGTGCGTGCGTGAGCATGCATTTGGGTGTGTGAGAGAAAGAGAGAGGGGTAGGATTCTGTTACACCCCATGGCCCATGTATCTAGATATCTGAAAAGTTCAAGCTTTCTCAACTTTAAACAGACATACGATCTAAGTTACAGTAAAGAACCTCAAATATTTAGAGAGTGAAGAGGTACATGGTATAGTTTGATGTTTCTTTACATTCTATTCTTTTTTCATTCAATTATTTTCCTTTTTCCTGCTCATAGTGAATGCCTTATGTTGCAGTGGAAACTATCGTATTAGGATTTCAAAATTACATACTGGTGTTGGGGACTAGTGTGATGATACCTTCATTGCTCGTTCCATATATGGGAGGAACTGATGTAAGCTGAATTTCTGCTGCTCTGTCTTCTCTCATCTTCTATTATTGATTCACCAAAGAGCATGTAGGAATGGTATATCAGTTTGTCAATGCTTTGTATCCTTATGTGTCTACATTTATTTACATTATACTTGCTGTTGATCTCATGTGCCAGTTCCCATTCAAATTTTTAACTTAACAAAACTTCACATAATTCTTTTTAACTATATAGGGGTAAATTTTGGCAAAGATGGTCTTGTCAGGTTCTGTTAATATGGTGTACAAAAAGCATTTAGTGATTTACTTGCTCATACAACCAGGGTGACAAAGCAAGGGTAATACAGACTCTACTCTTTGTAGCCGGCATTAACACACTTCTCCAATCACTTTTTGGAACCAGACTGCCTGCCATTGTTGGAGGATCTTATGCCTATTTGATACCAATTGGTTACATCATCAGTGACTCCTCGTTGCATCGAATTAGTGATCATCATGAAGTAAGTTTCCTTTATGCATCTCTTCATAGCAGTGAATTAGTCTAGTAATGCATAATAAACTTTAACATTGATTTTCTTTTGTTCATTGCCATCTAATGATTGATTGAGGTTCTTCCCCTGCCATTGGCAGAGATTTATACACTCAATGCGAGCTATACAAGGAGCTCTAATTGTAGCCTCAAGTATTCAGATAATCCTGGGATACTGCCAAGTGTGGGGGCTGCTTTCAAGGTACACAAGTTGCATTTGAAAATGTTGGTGAAATGAAAATTACAATAACAATACATCCAAGAATGTGCTGAAATATGGTTTACGGATCTTCTCCCCAGATTTTTCAGTCCTCTTAGCATGGCACCTGTAGTTGGATTGCTTGGATTAGGATTATTTCAAAGAGGATTTCCTGCGGTATGTGTTGCCATGAGAAGCTTTATATGTTATACATTTGGACAACCTTAGAAATTTTGAGGGAAAAAATAAAATGACATGGAAAATTATGTCACTTTGATTATAAAAGGATTTTCAATCTGAATGAGGATTTCTTTGAATGCAACTTCTGAAGTTGATACCTGTTTTGAGTGACTCCATATTTTTTTACGCTGAAGAATAGAGTTATACCTCTGCTTCTATTTCTACTTATTTAATCTAGTTTCTGTCATACAGGATTTCTCGACATTTCTTGATTTGACCTCTAAACTTTAGTATATTCTCGATGTTTCAGTTGGGAAACTGTGTCGAAATTGGTCTACCAATGCTGTTGTTGGTGATTGGATTGTCACAAGTAAGTGGAAAATCATAAATAAAACACAGTGCTTCAAGTCATCACATCATCAATTTGCTTCAGACAAAACTAATTCTGCATAATTTGCAGTATTTTAAGCATGTGAGACCATTTAGAGATACCCCTATATTTGAAAGATTTCCAGTGTTGATTTGCATTGCCATTGTTTGGATCTATGCTGTTATATTGACTGCAAGTGGAGCTTACCGGCATAAACCTGCCAGAACACAACACATTTGTCGTACAGACAGAGCAAACCTGATATCTACCGCCCCATGGTACCCTATCATTTTGTTCAAATCTTCTTATATTTTGAACTTTTTGTTGCTGAGGTATGAGGTTTCTTTCCATGCTAATAATAGGTTCATGTTCCCGTACCCTCTCCAATGGGGCCCGCCGACATTTTCCGCTGGTCATGCATTTGCTACAATGTCTGCAGTTTTTGTCTCAATGGTTGAGGTAACCATTTATTATCCTATTTATGTCACTCACTATTATTACTTTTGACTAACCTGGGTAAGAGAATGATGTTCTTTTCTGATGCAACATAGCATGCCTATGTATGTTTGTCCAAATGGTTTACACACAACAAAAAACGACTGAGTATTTGTGTTCCATATATTTTATGTCTTATTCTAATGGTTTTGGAATAGCTTTCCAAGGTCTTGAGAAATTAAAATACCCACATACCAACTTATACCTTTGTGTTCAGTTATTTCTGTTGATTGTTTCTGTAACTATAATACTCACATTCTGAAAATTGTTGAAGGAGCTGAAAATATTTTTCCGAACTCATTTATTTGGTAGCAATTAGACGGATATTTCTTCCCTGATTTGCAATGTTTATTATACCATCATGATCATTATTCAATATTTCTTTTTATTACTTTTCCAAAATAAGGGGATTGATGTTTATTTTTTATCCTCAAAATCAATTTTTTTTCCTTCAATTTTTATTATCCATTCCATTCGTTTTCAATGTACATACCAAATAATAAAATGGAAGAATTTAGAATAATCATAATGTTAGCCTCCTTACCATTTTGGTGAATTCTGCTATGGTGTTCTGATACAGAATTTCTCAATGCAATCAACTGCTGGGTACAAGGTAGCATCTCGGTTGGCAATCGCAACTCCACCTCCTACTTATGTTCTAAGTCGAGGCATTGGTTGGCAGGTAAGTCACTACTTAACACAAATACGTTAAGTATTAATCAAGTACTGCCTATGATCACACTGATCGTTAAACTTTGACTCTATTGATTTGCAAGTCCTATTACTTGAATTGCAAGAAATGCAATATAACAGTATTATAGATAAGCTACTTAAATGTGTCTGAAAGCTGATCCTGTTAATTCTACACAGGGTATTGGTGTGTTGCTCGGTGGTCTTTATGGAACAGGGACAGGTTCTACTGTTTCGGTGTAAGTAACACCCTTAAGTGAGATGTTACTGCAAGTTGCTTTTTGTATATGGTCTTTAAGTCTTTGAATATTTTTAGCTTGATGACCATCTTTATTGTGTATTCTAGAGAAAATGTAGGGCTTCTTGGACTAACCCGAGTTGGAAGTCGAAGGGTTGTTCAGATTTCTGCTGGTTTCATGATATTCTTTTCCATGTTAGGTTGGTATATTTCTTTCAAAACATTAATCTGCCGTTCTGCACGACTCATATAACAGAAATGAGGTTCTGATGTTTACTTTCTTTCACATTTTGTATTTTTAAATTTGGGGCAATGAAAATACACCTCTTCAAGTTTATGTAATTTAAAAGTAAAAAATAGTGAAAGGACAAAAAAAAAAAAACAAGAGTGGTAAGACTATTATAATTGTACAAGAACGAATGCCTCAACCCTAAGGCCTTGTTTGGGATACAGAGTGAATCTCAGTTTCCAAATGCTAAATGATTAAACTTTTGGGATAATTTTGAGTTTCTTAAAGTAGAACTCTTTGCAAATGACTTGAATTGAAAAGGGTTGTATTCACATTCTTCTATCTCTTCTGCTGTTCCGAGCTTGACAAGTCAAACTTTATGATGACATAATAGAAGAAATCTGAGTAAGAAGTCAATTATTGTTTTGTTTGTTTCTGCAGGTAAGTTTGGAGCTGTTTTTGCATCTATACCGTTCCCGATATTCACGGCACTGTACTGCATTCTCTTTGGCCTCGTAGGTATGCAAGCAAGTAGTTCAATTGAGTTTCCATTTCCATATTTAACTTTGGTTCCTCTATTCACAGTTACTTGTTCTTGTTGCTTCAGCTTCAGTTGGAATATCTTTTGTTCAATTCACAAACATGAACTCCATGAGGAACCTAATCATCACTGGGCTATCATTGTTCCTTGGAATTTCAATTCCTCAATTTTTCAATGATTACTGGAGTCCTCCACACCATGGCCTTGTTCATACTAATGCTGGATGGGTGAGTTCTCCTTTAGTAGCCTAACTAGCTGTGAATTTGATCGAGAAGTTTAAGGGGAAAAAGTAATTTTGTGGATGTAAAAAGATGCTTATGAGTTATGCCCTTGGACTAGAAAGTAATGTCAAGAGTATATTTCCTATGGTGTTTAATGTAGGAGATAGATAACTAATTTGTATAGATTTAGAAAATTAAGTTTTAGTTATTTGTAAAAAAAATGTTAGTTTTTCTGAAGTACCCATTTTAATATGTGCAATCAGCAGGGGAGAGGTTAGGCAAAAAATTATAAATTTGAGAGACAAAGTGGATTAAGGTTAGGACAAAAACAAATCTCTCTACTAGTTCTTACATTTAAGGTGGGAGGGAGTAATAGACTTTACACTTGTTTATGTGCAAGAATAATCGAATATCTTTTCAGAAATGTTGAACTAAACAGCTTAGTGTCAAATAAATTATAGTTTACTTCTTTATAGTTTAGAATATTTTATTGTTTTAAGGCCTTTGATGGGATTAAGTGGAAAGTTGTCTTGAAAGACCGAGATTGTTTAAGATGTAATTAAACCATCCCGCCACTTAACTTTTACAACATCAAGAACTCATTTTATGTGTGATGATGTGTAACCTTGGCAGTTCAACGCACTAATAAACACCATATTCTCATCGCCGGCCACGGTGGCTTTGATTGTGGCGGTGTTCCTTGATAACACGCTCGAGGTTGATAAGTCGAAGAAAGATAGAGGGATGACATGGTGGGAAAAATTCAGAAAGTTCAAAGGAGATAGCAGAAATGAAGAGTTCTATACTTTGCCATTCAATCTCAACAGGTTCTTCCCACCTACTTGATATATATTCATGATAATGAGAAGCATAGATATAGATCTTTTCTTCAGTCATGACCATCATGTGTGATATTCTTTCTTCACAGTCATCTCTCCTTTTTTTTTTTTGGGTTTTCTTGTTTTTTGGGTGTGGGCCATGTAATAATAAAACTTGGTCCCACTTAGGATTATAAAGCATTTGGATTCATGCTCTGTCGATTGAATAAAGAGAACATTTTATGTATTCTAGCTGTAGTACCTTCTCAAAAACTCTTAAGCCAATTTCTAATTTGTAACTGTTCCATGTTGAGTTGCATTCTTTTATGGAACTTGCTTCAAATGTATCAATGCATGAATGTAAAGAATCCAAATTCTTTTATTAGATGATTGAGCTTTTTGTATTTAGAATTTAAGTAAACGCTCTTTGAAATACAACCCCCTTGAAGTGCAGCTGCAAAAGAGGCAGAATTTGAATTTTGGGGTTCCTATTTGTTATATGTTTTTCAGCAAAATTTTCTTTTTGTCACGGTTTTCTTCGTAAAAAATGAATACAGGTGATTGTACTGTTAAGAAATAATTAAAAACTATATCGTGACAATAAAATAAAGGATAAGTATAAGAAACCATTGATTAATAGAATATCAGAAAAATTGAAATTCTATACAAGTGTTGTAGATATATAAAATAAGAAGTCCATACAAGCCACACAATCTCCATAATTACATAACACATCTCAAATAAAACACAACTTCAAAGTAAAGATATATCTTTCTTTTTTGTATTTTGTAGTTTCTGTATAATCTTCAACACACTGACACAAATCCAACACATTTTTTCACACCATTTAGTACACACACAAGTGCAGATAAAGAAAGCATTAGAAGATCAAAGCTCATCATCCCTCCTTTATTTTCTAACTTTCTGGTTTGATCTCCAAATCTGGAAAAAAAGTTAGTAACAGCTTAACTATTACATCAAAATGGAGCATAGAATAAATAAAAGCTAATGGCCATATTTATTCCACACATTTTTCAAAATTAATTACTTTTAGTTATACAATCATTGAATTTCTAATATTAGTGCAACATGTCACTAATCTAAAATTAACTTTGGTCCTTAATATAAGAGCTTCTTCTTTTTTTTTTTTTTGTAGGGGGAGATGGTCCTAAATATAATACCTCAATCCACTTTATCTCCCATATTTTTCTGTAAAGTATCTCTATTGATTGCACACATTAAGTAGTTTTCACCAAGGACAGTCATGATAAAAAATGATATTTCAGAAAAACTAATACATATTATATTTGTTATAAATAACTAATATAACTAATTATCTTAATCTACCCATATTATCTAGTTGTAATATAATATGGACAAGAGGTAGTATATTATGTTGATTTTGATATAATGACAATTACATGGAAACAAAAATTTTAGTGAATTATTTAAATTTCTCATAAAGAATAAGGAGGTAAGGCATCGGACAATTCTCTTTAACAAGTGATTTTGAATTGGTACTATGCTCAATAACTGCTAGTGATAAAAACAGTAGCATACAAATTTTCTGTTTGATAAGACTACTATGGTGAAAATGAAGTGTTATATTTGATCAGTGAAGGAAACTTTAATGTGCAAAATTATTTAGTTGATTAATAATAATAATAATAATAATGAAAAAGAAAATTTTAAAGAAATTACTGAGCAAGTAATATTAGGTTGCTTATTGAAAAAGTATAACTACGTACCTGATGAGGCCTTGTACTACAACGGGATATGGCATATATTTGGGCAATCTTCTATAACTATAGTACCAGATAAGTGATTGAACTCATAATCTGTGTAAATCTCTTTCAACTTTGGCAACCTTTTAAGATTCAAATTATTCAGTCCAGGAAACAGCATTTCACTATGATTAACCACTTCACCTTCATAAGCTTGAACAACCCCCTCAAGTTGAGAGCAATCATAAACAGTTATTTGCTTCAATGAAGGACAATGAGATGCTAGAGAATATGAGAACAACCTTCTCACTTTTTGGCAATCGTATATACGAATGGTCTCAAGTTTGGGGAAGCAAATAGTAGTTGCAGAAAGATTTTGAAGTGATTCTTCACAAAATATTCCCTCCCATTCCTCACATCCTCTTACATTTAGTGCCTTCAACTCTGGAAGGCTTGTAACAGTAGCAAGAGTGAATATATTTCTCAATCTTGGGCATCTCCACAATGAAACATATTCAAGTCTATGAAGACTCACAATTTCTGTACAGCCCTTCCAAATATATTCCAACTCTGGTAGAACTTCTAACTTTATAGAACACAATTCTGAATTCACCACCCTCACTCTCTCATTCTCATGTTTCTGTAGAGTAAATATATATTCAACGATTAGATGACAATTCAAGAGATGGACAATATATATATATATATATTTATATATGAATCACATCAAATTAAGAAGAAGTATAAAATTACAAATTAAACCCCTTTAATTTCACACAGTTTTAAAATTGTAAAAACATAATATCAGTAAGTGGATTATATTTAGGCCTTCTTATTTATATTATAAACCGTACAGTGTGAAATAAACACACACACAAATACACATGTAAGTTATAGATATGTATGCATTGACATTGATTTATTTCAGACGAAAGAGCCTTGGATAAGTACTTTCCACACTAAAGAGATTGTCACAAAAACAGTAAAACCAATAACTTCACAACCAAAATTTACAAACAAGATCTTCATTTTTACTCATTCCATGCGGTAGAGGGAACACTACTAATATTTCAAATAATTTCGGCTTTCCCTTCATAATAAGAAGATTTGGTGTATGGATGCAAAACATTAAATAAAAAATTGAAATAATGATCGTATTTTTTGAGGATATGTTTTATCCGTAATATATATTATTCATGGTATTAAAAACTAGACTGGACCAGCCAGGTTAAACCAGAAACCAGCGACCCGATTACATGTTTAGTCTGAGTGTTGCTTAGACTCAGCAAAAATCTGACCCAGGGTAACCGGCTATGAACCGGTGTGACTTGGAGCAACTCAGGGTAACCTACTATATTGGCTAGGTTACCTGGTTCACTTTTTTATCGCCGGATAAAAAACACAAAAATGCCAAAAGAAAAGAAGTGTTTCAGGAAAACAAGGAGGAAAGTAGAAGATGATAAGGAAAACTATAGGAATATATCCCACAAAAAATATATTGTTCTGAAAGAAAACTTTTGACAAATCACAAAAGAGGAATACTTAAGCCTCGATGTTTGTTGTTAGAGGCTTCAAGTTTTACCTCAGAGTGACCGGAAAATAAAACTGAAAATCACTGAGGGAGTGATCGAAAAATGTGACAGACGAGATATTCAAATTACAATTGTAAATTAAAGAAAAGAAAGAAGAGCTGCAGCCTAATAATGTAATGGGCTTCGTGTAGGACTTTTCATTTGTAGTTGTTTGAAGTGAGACTCAAATGCTGTGATCTCCTTTTAATAAAAAAATGCAAATATATATTGCAATATTGCATATTTTCTAAGGTAATTAAACCCGGACCGGTTACTGAACCGGTCAGGGTATTGAGTCAAGGGTCAGTGGGTCAAACCGGAGCTAGCCCGGGGCCAAACATGTGAGAAATTGAATATTTTAGGCTTATTAATATAAAATTCTAAAGAAAAATTAAAAAAAAAATATTTTTTTTTAAAAAGTACCAAACCGGGTTGATGACTGAACCGAATCAACCGACCGATCTACCAGCCGGTTCAACGGTTTCCGAGCCAAGCCTGACCGGTCCGGTCCGGGTTTGAGTACAATGACATTTTCCCATGATCTAATTTATAGGAATATATTTATATAATATGAAAAAGAGGAGAGGAGCAGTCCTATAATATTTTGAATATTATTTTTATTAAAATTTTATACCTGAAGTAGTAAAAAAATGAATGTTTTAGCACATTTTAATTAAACTATATGATTTCAATTACTATTGGTTTGACCCTAATTAACCTCGGTCTTATTCACTGACTCTTGACTAATTATCTTGGCCAGTTCATTAACTAGTCCGATTTTTAATATATTCATTTGATAGTTAACAATATTTTAATTTAAATTTAAAAAGTAAAAATCCAATTTTTTTTTTAAAAAGAGAAAGGTAGAGAGCTAGAAAGGAAGAAAAATTCTCTTTAAAAATATCTTGACTACAGCTTGTAATTTCAATCCATAAAATGGATAAATAACGACGTGAGGGCAACAATCTTAAACAAGTACTTTCCACAATAAACCGGTGCCAAAACCAACAACATAAAAGTTATTTTCTTGACTAACACATATAATAAAAATATAAAATGTCGAGTTTGACAAAGCAATTAAAAGTAATTACGTGACAAACAATTAAAAAGAAGTTTATAAAATCCATTCATAAAAAAATAACTAATGAAAAATTTTATATAATTTTAAAAAAGATAAAATATAGGAAAGTAGTTGAATCATTAGTATGTAGCGTTAATACAGGTTTCTTAAATTTCATAATATGAAGGTTGTTTTATATTTACGAAACCTTATATTAGAAAGGAATAATGAGATAACACTTACGTGTTGTGGACTTTCTTGTTTATCACGAAGGGACTCCAGCTTGTACTCATATCCAAAAACCTCTCTCAATTTTGGCAAATTTTCCAAAGTTAATTCCTTCAGTGCGAGTAGCTGATTCCCATATGCTGCTACTTCGTCACTGTCTCCATCAACAAGCCTCTCAAGTTCAGAGCAACTGATTATGTCTAGCTTCTCTAGTGAAGGACAATGAGATGCCACAGAATAAGGTAATAGCCATCTCACTTTGTTGCAACTCCATATGAAAATCTCCTTAAGTTTAGGGAAAAGGATCAAGGTTTGCTGATTTAATGTTAGAAATTAAACCAAAGTTAGTTTCACAGATTATACATCGATTATGGCCTACTATTAATAGTACATAATAATCCTTTTTTAAAACAAGAAGTAGCCATATTACATATTTAAGGACGAACATGCCTTTTATATTACCAAAAATTGAAAGGAAAAGTGGAAAACTTACAAATTTTAATAGCAATAAAAGAGGCACGCTGAAAAAGGCCTTTTTTGACGTCCAACAAAAATTTTAAAAAAAATCATTTCTCTTATAATATGGTAAGTAATTTGATAGATCATGTATCATTTCTGATGTATTTTAAATAAAACAGTCCTCAGTAATTATTTGCTTCACAGAAACACAAAATGAAAATTAAGAAAATTCGTTCATAAATATAAAATTAATTATTTGACAAAAAAAAATATAAAATCAACAAAAGAGATTAAAGTTTTTATCAAATTCATATGTGGAAAGATAAATGACTAATGCAGTTGCAAATATATTTTGTAATACTCCCTCTGATCTTGAATATAAGAGCTAATTTGGGTGTTTCCTTGGGTCTTAAATATAAAACCCCAATTTATTTTATTTTCTAAATTTATTTTATTTTCTCAATCTATTCATATTGATTGCACATATATAAAGATGTTACTATCAATGGGGTAACAATTAAACTACAAACTTAAGGAACAAAAAACTCCTGTAGTTTAATCTTTAGTATGTAGCGTAAATGCTAAATACAAAGATCTAGAATTTAATGATAAGGACACTGTTATATAATTAAAACCATTAAATAAAAAAAATGAAATGACTGTTGCATGTTCTTGAGAATATTTTTCTTATTACTAATATATGTGTGTTTAATTGGATAGTATACAAGAATTTTAAAACGGATCTAAAAAGTGAACATATCAAATTGTGTGTGTGTGTAACCATATATCAACACTAATTTATAAAGAAAAACGTTTCTCTTAAAATATAGTATGTAATTTTCGGCTAATGTGTGGTAATTATTTCCATGACAAAAATACAAAATAAAAATTATAAAGTGTTGTTCGGAAAAATAAAATTAATTATTTGAAAAAAAATTAAAATTGACATTAAAGTTTCTATCAAATTCATATGGGGAAAAATAAATAACAAATGTAGTTTTTAATTAATATTTTGTAATACTAAAAAAGAAACCCGAAAGAAAAACTCAAGTGCTTTAATCCTTAGTGTGTAGCGTATATACTAATTAAATACAAAGATCTAGAATTTAATTACAAGAACACAATAGCTAAAGAGAGTTATTTTAATCAAAACAAAAGTTTGAAAGTTAAATTTAACTATTCACTAACGATTATGGCAATGAAAATTTAATGAGAACATGGATTAAAATTAAATATCAAATAGATAAAGAAGATTTGTTTTATATTTTATTTTAAAGGGACGTTTGTATACATTTTCAAAATAGAGGGAGTGTTTATTTAATTCAGGTAAAATAGAGTTGTGATTAGTATATTTTACTCTTATATAAATATAATTTTCAAATAAAAAGGAAAGTAAACATGGGTATTTTTAAATTAAAAAAAAGAGGCAGAGTGATAAAAGAGAAAAATCATATATAGACACACATATAGTATTCAATGATAAACACAATTTTCAAATGAAATCGAAATGTAAACATCGTTAACTTTAATTCTATTAAAAAACTTGAGGTAGACTAATGGAGTAATGAAAAGATAAAAATGTTTTACATATATGGGAAATTATTAACAGTTGCACGGAAACTATTTTCTTAGTTGAAACGGAAAATATATGAGATATGATATGAAACAAAATTTTCATGAAAAATGGAAAAGAAAACATGACTATTTTTAACATAAAAAAGTAGAGACAAAGTGAGGAAAAATAAAAATAATATGAACATGACCTGTTCTTGAGGATATTTTCATAATAAGAGAGTATATTTTTAATACTTCAAAATATATATTAGTCGATAATAAACACAAATTTTTAATACTTAGTTATTTTTTTTTTAAAAAAAAGATGTAGACTAGTACAGTGAATAATAAGAAAAAATATCTCCTAGAAATGTGTGAAATTATTAGTAGGTGTTTCTCACAATATATAGATGAGGTCAAAAATTGTAATGCATACATTACCACCTCACAGTTTTAAAACAAGTCAAGAGGGGGAGGTATCCTGATCCTTATAAGGCGTCTTTCATGCCGTTCCATAGTCAATATGGGATTTTACATAAAGCAAGCATTGATTTCACACAATTTTAGAAAAACGCTATCAAATTCATATACCAAAAAAATAACAAATTTAGTATACAACTAATATTTCATAGTTGAAAATTAATTCAAAAGTAAATTTTTAAACTAATGCATGAACATGGATTATTATTTGTAATATGCATTGATTCAATAGGATTTTTGCCGATAACACTTACGTATGGATAATCCTGCATATCATTAAGTAGTGGGTTCCATACCTGCATATCATTAAGTAGTGGGTCCCCGTGCGCAGCTTCTCTATCAATGAGCCTCTCAAATTCAGAACATTCGCTTATATATATTTCCTCTAGTGAAGGACAATGAGAAGCAAGAGAGTAAGAGAATAGCCATTTCACTTTGTTGCAACCATTAATCCCAAGTCTCCTCAGCTTTGGCGTTTTTGTAATCATGGCGTGAGTGAAGATGCTAGTTCTCAATTGGGGACAATTTTCTATGGACAGCTCTTGTAACATGGGGAGAGAGTAGCTAATACATGAATCTTTGAACACTTGTTCAAGATTATTCATACCATCCAATGTCAAAGTAATCAGGTGCGAGAATACTTGCTGTGTTTGAAGAATGTCAACATCAAGGTTATCAATGATGGATCTTTTCTCTTGGCAATGATAAACCCATAAATGCTTTATCTCAAATAAATTTATTTGTTTAAGATCCCACCCACAATTATCTAAACAAAGGCAGTTTGCTCTTTGAATGAGATCTTTCATTGACAAATTCAAAGTAGAGACTTTGAAGCCTTGTATCCATAAAGCTCTCATTTCTTCATTACCACTATCCAAACTGTCCAAAATATCCAAATAGTATACAGAAGAATATTTATCCATAGGATCATAAAAAATATTGTATGTGGAATCACAGATAACATACCTCTTCAACCTTGAAGGAGAGAAATTTTCTGGGATGGTAGATTTGTTATCCCAGAGGTATAATTCTTCAAGTTGCTCGCATCTTCCAATTACTTCTAAATGGCATTTCTCAATTTTACAACCCAACACATCCAAAAGTTTCAGCATTTTCATGTCCACAATTCCAGCGGGTAATTCATTGAATGTAGAGCCACGTAAGTCAAGAACCTCCAATCCTTTGAGTTCACCCAAAAAAGATATGTTACCCAATATTTTTCCTCTAAGGCATAAAGTGTGAAGATTCGTTAATGACACAATTGATTGCGGGAGTGAGCAATCAAGTCTGGTACCCCTCCACCAAAAGCTCCATTTAAAGCCATATGTTATGAGTGCCAAGACTTTGAGTGCATTTATCCCTGCAAAATCTTCAATGAGCCCATGAGGTTGAAGTAGTAGAATGTCAAGTGTTGGACAACGCATTTGGTTAGAGAGCTTGAAATTCTCATCCAAATTCCACAATGACAATGCCTTTGTATCTTTCAGACTTTGGTGGTTGCTGTCCAGCATGTTTGAAACTACATGGCTATCCACAAGAATTGCTTGATGTTGTTTATTTGCAATCCATAAAGCTACATCTCGAACTAAATCATGCATTTTTACACATGCCTGCTCATCGATACTCATCAACAAACAAGAATCCAACAAGATGTCAAGAGCCACTAATATCTCTCTCCTCGCATCTTCCATTGTGGTGATACTCTCCTCTAGCTCAAGTGTCCTCTTGCCAAACCGAATTAAATCCTCTTTATGGATTTCATAATCTTCAGGGAACATAGAGCATAATAAGAAGAGTGATTTGGCTGTTGAACTTGGCAAATTATCATAACTCAATTCAAGACATGCATAAGGGCTTCTAAAACCCTGTTCAACATTCAAAGGTTGGAAGTGTTTTAGTTTCCATAGTGCTGATTCCCACACTCTAATAGGTTTTCCCTTTAAAGAGATTCCCACCACAACAATTGCAATTGGAAGTTCCTTGCACTCATCAACGATTTTCCTTCCCACATCATCAAACTTATTTGAGGGATCATTGTATAGGTTTGCATGCTTCTTGAATAATGCCCATGCTTCCTCCTTAGTTATCAAAGGCAGTTCAATGCTAGTCTCACAATCCATAGAGACACATACATTCCTCTGGCGAGTGGTTAATAAGATTCGACAACCTTCAACAAGTGGAATGCCAATATCTTCAAGGCTCAGATACTCCCACACATCATCCAAGATTATAAGTATCTTCTCATTTTTCAATCTTTCTGATAGCCTTTGTGCTCTTGCCGATTGAGTTTCATCTTGAAATTTTAAGCCTATTTGCTCTGCTAGTTCCTGCTGAAGTTTTGCAACATTTGGAGGTTTCGAAACAACCACGATAACAACCTTCTCAAAAAGCTTCAAATCATGCACTTTCTTTCCCACTTCCTTTGCCAAAGTTGTTTTGCCTGAGCCGCCCATGCCATAGAGTCCAATCATCTTGTTCCTTCCATCTTTTATTGCCTCCAAAAGATGATTAGAAGTAGACTTCCTCGAGTTAAAATCCACAAAGTCTTTAGAAGAGAAGTAAGTGATGCCAGGAATTTGGGTGAGACGAGAAAAATTGTCTTTCTCAAAGTGGGAATCCTTTTTGAGCTGCATCATCCGCTTTGCCTTATTATCCATTTGTTTTGCCAAAGAATACCTATGTGACACGTTGAAACAACTCTTTCCTTCCCCTTCAACCTTTCGTTGCAACTCATTCACATCTTCTAGAATTTTCTCCACATCATTCAACCAATTCTTCACAGGAAGCATTATTTCCTCACTATTTCGGGCAGCTTGTTCCTTACGTTCCTTCACTTCATCTAGCCTTGTCTTCAGCTCATCTTTTGCTTCCTCAAGCTCTCTATTGAATTGCTTAAAGCAAAACAAATAACGAGCACGATCTAAAATTGGAGCCGCAAGGCATTCTAGAACCTTTCCTCCAATACTGACAACAATGTCTTCCATCTAATGCAATCATAATTAACGTCGTGAGTAATTATTTCTAATACAATTCAATGGTATATAACATCCAATCAAGCAATGGTAATTGTAGAATATAAAATATGAGGCAATATCTAATAAAATTAGTCTTATGTCATCTCCCATCTCATGAAAAATTGATAAATCTTTTATGACAAAGCAAGCTATATAGCTCATTTTATTAACATATGTGTTTCTCCTATCATATGATGCAACGCTAAAAAGAACAATATAAGCAATTAATTAGTCTTGAATGGTATCTATCCGCTAATAATAAAATATTCACACCGCTATTTTTGGCTCAATTGATACAAATATATAAATGAAGACCCACAGTAGACATCTAAAGTAAGAGAGACATACAATGGACGTGTAATGGAATTAGATTATTGGCAAAAAAATAAATAAATAACTAAATAAATATAGAGTTTGGCTGGATAAGTTATTCTGACATAATCCTCACTACCTCAAATATCGTAATCAAATTAGATGATTGGCAAAAGAAAAGTAATGAAATAAATTAGATGAATAACAAACAAATATCCACCAGAGTTAAACAAATTAAGAGATGCCCAACTACACAATGTATGTTAATTTTCTTTTTGATGACAATATTCAAAATTTTCATAAGTAATATGATTCATTAACTGCGTATGATCTTATTAGTATGAACTTCATTTCAGATCAAAATATATCAAACAGCTTGCAAAAGATGGTCCCAGTTAAAAATAATTTTATTTTTTTATAATTATATTTTAATATAATCATAATGTTGAACAAAACTAAAACTGGAAATAAAATCATTCAATATTTGGATGAATTAAACTAAAATAATTCATTTAGATGAAAAGTGCAAAGGTTCAGTGATTAATGTTATGACAAAACTTATGTCAAGTTGCTTATATGCATTGGGTTAAGTTCTTCAATCATACTTTGTCATGTGTAGTTTTTTATTATTACAAATTACGGAGTATTCAGCAAACTTTTAAAATTTTATTAATGTGAATTATTATGTTAAGAAAAGTGCACATCTCATGATTTAATTGGAGAACTTGATACAATCGATATAAGCATCTTGATATACCTTTTGTTCATAATGTTAAAACTTAAAGGCATCTAACCAATTCAGCGTTTAATGCACTACTATTATTCATTTCTTGGGCTTGAAAATTCTATAATTCTTTTATATTATTTTTTATGAAAATAATTCTTTTATACTCTTTTCTATGGTAAAAAATGTAAATTCTTTATATTCTGAAATTTTAGATAAGTTGGATTTTAATGAGAACCATAACTTAAAAATAATCTGACTTTTTTCACTAGTATATATTTCCGAAGATAGGCACTCCATCAAATTCAGTGCTAACTTTCAATTAATATAAATTCAATTTAATACCAAAAAAGCATCTGACAGATTTTATTTTTAATTTTCTAATAATATTTTGATTAAAAAAAACAATTTTGTAATAATATTTTGATAATAAAAAAAAAACAAAGTTTCTTCAAAATAATATTACCTCTAATAATTTCAAGGAAAAATTAGGGAGAAGGACCAAGGAAAAGAAATATTTATTAATAAGGACCTTAAAAATTATAATTATTTTCAAGGACCAAAAATTAAAATATAAATATTTAATTACAAAATTAAGATTGACCAAACCCCCTATAATTACATAATAATTTGATTGGAAATAAGTACCACAAATATACAAAGTTAGTACATTTTTCGTAAAACGGCATATAAAATTTAGTAAAAGCTTAATAAAATACACATAATAAAATTTAGAGTAAAATACTCTAACCTCCCTTGTATTTTGTCTTAATTACATATATCTCCCCTCTATTTTAAAAACATACACTTAAATTCAAACTATTAACTCCGTTAAGGATTTTTATTATTTAATTAAAATTTATATTAAAATAAATTTTATTTACTAATTTATCCTTCATCATTACTAATTTCCTAATTTTGCCTAAAATTGTTTAAGTAATTTAAGAGTTTTTTTTTTCTTTTTCTTAACTTATTTTTAACTTTTGTAAATAGTTATATGTTAAATTTTTTTCATATTAAGATACATAATTAATTTAATTAATGTTGACATAGAAAACTCAATTAAAAATATGATTAATCCTATAAATAAATGCATACTAAAATAATTATGTTTATAAATGTTTGTGTAAAAAATGTATTTGAAAAATTAAAATTTAAAATTAATATATGTCATGCACTATATCAAATTTACATTATTAATAACATTGTGAATAAAACATATTTATTTATTTTTGCCATTCATTTGAAAGGCATATTGTTTAGTCATTTAAAAGAATACTAAATAAATAAGTTTCAATAAATATGATAAAAATTTAAAATTTAAAATTTTGTAATATAATAAAAATTAAAAAATTTATAATATATTGGAAAATTTGAACATACATGTATTAAAATTATTTTTTATATAAAAATTTATTTTCAGGCAAATATAAATATTTATTCATTTGTTGAAAAAGGGATATTTTGGTCAAAGTAAATATTTAATAGTCAAAATTAACGGTCAACTAACGGTTGGACGGATGAAAATGGAATATCAAATATGTAAGGGAGGTTTCTGTAACTTACATTTTAATTTCAAGGGAGGTCTATATACGTTTTCAAAATAGAGAGGAGGTTTGTGCAATTTAAGTAAAATAGAGGGGTCGTCAATGTATTTTACTCTAAAATTTATAGGAAAAACATCACGCTTTTATTTAATTTTTCTATATACTTAAATATAATTTGAAACGAACTTTTGTAAGTGAGAATAACATGGGATACAAGAAAGTAAAAATACCTCATTATTTTTAAAACCAGAAAATATTCATTTATGCCTCATTTTAGATTTATTTTTCATCTTATTTCCAAATTAAACAATATTTTTTGTAATTATTGATATTTATGTAACATATAAGAACATGCAATGCGCACGTCTCCCATATTATAAATAAAAAATCACGTAAAAAGTAGTGTTTATTCTGTTGATATGTGTTTAGAACAACAATTCTAAAAGTGGCTTTTTTCAATTTGATTTTTTGTAATAATACTTTTGAATAAAAGTTAGATTGTGTAATATGATTTATGTTTGAATTGATAGTTGTATAAGTGACTTTTGTAAAAGTAGAACTTGTTTGGATTTACTTTAGCAAAGTGGCTTTTATGATAATGATAATAAATAAATTAAATTAAAAAATTATAAAAAATGTATAAAAGTTAAAGTTGAGAAATTTGACAATAAAAAACATAATTTGATGAAATAATATTACATAAATAATTAGATTACATGTCCCGTATAAATTAGTCTATAATTGAATTGCATTATTTAGTTATTTAGAGCTTATATTTTGAACAAGAAGGAAGGAGTATTTATTATTAAATTTATATTGATAATTTTCATGAGTTTTTTATCTCCTACTTTTTCATAAGTCTAAAAATTTATAGGTATATCATGAGATATATATATATATATATATAATATGACAAATAAAAAATCATATTACTCGTGCTATTTTTAAAAAAAATTAATAAAGCATAAATACATGAGAATAGAACATAATATTTATTACAATATTTTACTTTCCTTTAGCATGTATATTTTATTTGTTAATTATTAATTAATTATCATTTATTTGTTATAAATAGTTGTGTAGGCTGTGATTTTTTTTTTTTATAAAAAAACATAATCTTTATTTGAATAAATTTCTCTTAACAATAATTTAATATTTGTAAAAGTGCAATTTTCTAAATACTACTAATAAATTAAATATATCTAAGATCATGATTCATGAGTACCAAAAGTGAACAATGGAGGGTGACGAAATAGGAATGGCTTTTTCAAAAGCTAAAAGCTACGGATCTAGCTTTTTAAAAAAAGGAGCTTATTTAAGCACAAGCCTAATTGTATAAAAGCTATCAAAACACTCAATTTTTTAGTTCCATGCCCAATCGGGCTTATAAGGCTGTGAAAAACCCAACTTGTTTGGAATAGTGATTGGAAAAATAGAGTTTCTCAATTTAACTTTTAGTAATCTTATTTTTGATAAATGATGATTGTATAAATGACTTTTACAAAAACAAAACTTGTTTGGATTGACTTAAGCACAAGTGACTTTTGTGATAATAGTAAGAGAGAGTGGGTAGAAAAATATTTAAAAATCATGTAAATATTTAAAAACTACTTTAAAATATTAGGTGCTATTGGAAAAATATTTTAGAGTGGGTGGAAATCAATAAATCAGTATTCTAAGTTTTGGGTACTCTTTACTACCAAAAAAATATATTAAAGGTAAAATTGTAGTCAGTCTCCTAAGACTGGGTACAACTGAAAAAATATTTTAATTATTCACTCTCATCTCAAACTCTAAATCAGAATAAGCTAGATTTTTGAGCTTATAGGTAAAAGCTATTATGATGTGATAAGCTCAATTGAACAAAATGATTCCCAAACACTCATTTTTTTTCTCAATTGTCAATTGAGTTTTGCTCACCCAATTGAGAGTTTGGGGGCCAAACGCCCTCCCCAAACACACATATTTTTTTCGCCAACTACTATAAAAGGAAAATGACATGAAATTAACAATGTTTTACTTAATCATATACTGCCCAAAAAAAAAAAGCGATAAAATGTTCTCTTGTTAAAGGAAATGTAAAATAAACAACTTATATTCTGTTGTGTGTGTTTGATATTATCGTAAAATGATTTATGAATATTCACTTGAGAACTATGTTTTCTTAAATTTAATGAACTAATTTAGAATTTAAGTAATTTAACCGTACATTTTTAAAGAGATTTTTCCTATTACCAAATGATATTAGTATCAAATTAACTTTTTAAAGAGTTTCAATTACTACAACTTCATTAGTGCAAATTTATTTTGAAATTTGAAAGAAAGAAGCGAAAAAGGAAAACCTCCTACATGTTTGTTTTTCAGTGCTTCAGGTATATAGGATTGATTTAAACTAAAACGACCTATTAAATTATGAAAAATTCAGTTAATATAAATTCTGTGATATAAAACATCCGGCAGAATATGACGTGTAATTTTCTAATATTCTTTTGCATGATTAGAATAAATTTAAAAAAACTATATAACGAAGAATGTTGAAGTAAATACGTACCTGTACAACACAGAAACTAGAGGAACTTGATGATATTTCAAAAGCTGGAACAGTAAACGGATGATTGAGGCTGCTGCTGGAAGGGATAGTGAATGAAGGAATGTAAATAAAAATGACTTAAGAGAAGATAAGAAAGAACAAACGAGAGATAAATGTAAATGAATCAATGAAGATAGTATAAGAACTAAGACGTCAATGATTGAACCAGCATCTTATGAATAATAAAAATCCTGATACATAACATTTTTCAGTTGGTATGAAAAAATTCAGTTAATACAAATTTAGTGTTGCATAGGTAAAATATCTAGCTGATTCTTTGATGCTTAATTTTCCAGTATTCATTTTGCCAGAAAAAATTAATTTAAGAATCAATATAACAAAGAATTTCCAAGTCAATAGAAGATCACCTTGATGATGAGAAGGCAATGAATTCAATGAGAGATGAACGTGAATGAACATAAAAAGTCTGAACTCTTTAAGGGAATATATGATGACGAGTTGTTCTTTACTTGAGCTCTTTAATTTTGGGATGCCAATTCTAAAGTTTCAAGTAAGTCATATATATATACATATTCATTCCTTAATGATGACTTAAAACCATTTTAATAAATACTGCTTTAGCTTTATTGTATCTGTTGTCCTCATTTAGGTCCTTTCCTTGAGGAGGAAGAAAATGAAAGTATTCCCTTCTTTCTTTGGACCCCAAAGTGATTCTTACTTCAGTGTTAATAAATCAAAGAGAAGAAACATGTGATAAAAGTCCCAAACAATCAAGTTATTCCATACGTATAGTACTTTATAATTCATATTTAATTAATGTTCAAGAACAAGTACAATGGTTGTTTAAAGGGAAGTTCTATGCAAAAGACATTGGAAAACTATGTAACTCATACTTATCGTGTGTGTGTGTGTTCTCAAAAAAATTGTTAAAAAGAAGAGCACCAGTCAACTTCAAAGTTAGTCACTAATTTGATTGGAATCAAAAGGAAATGGTTAAAGTATATGTTTGGTCTTTTATGTTTATAGCAAGTATCATTTTAATCTTCTAAGTTTATAAAGTGTATTTTCAGTCCCTTAAAGTTAAGGCCGTTAACTATCACTAACAGAAAATGCTGAGTTGGCATTAAACAGTTATGGGAGAGAAGACTTTCTTAGTATTAGTTTTTATTTTAAATTTTAAATTTAATAATTAGATTTTAAATATGTGTTGCCAGCGTCTTATTGCTGGGTCGGCATTAAATTCACCATGTTAGCATTTCCCGTTAGTGATAGTTAACAGTGTTAATATTAAGGGACTGAAATTTTATTTTATAAACTTAAGGGACTAACAAGATATTAGCTGTAAACATAAAGAACCAAATGTATACTTTAGCAAAGGAAAAGGATAAAGTGATTATAAAGTACTGATTCATGGAAAAAGCTTACTAGTGTAACCGTGAAGTATTCTACATTACATTGTTTCTGTTGAAGGTAAAGCAGCAATTTAGATAGTTAGTGATTAAAACCACTCGATAAATCAAGCAGGCAAGGATATATTCTGTACTTGACAGACAAAAAATTAACATAATCAACTCTGACTTTATTTTTTAATAAAACGTCAAGAACAAAGCTGGTAAAGAGGACACAGAACAAATCTACAAACAAAGTAAGAAGCTAACCAAGATATGCCTTGTCTCCTAGATATTCTCGCAAGATAATCAGCACAATTCATGGCCCCTCTGCATGAAAACTGCAGCTCTAAATTCAGGTCTGAGTAAATCATGTCGCGGATCTCATTGGTTTCAGCTCTAAGTCAGCACAATTAGCATGGATTCGAATACTTGATGCTTGAATATTACATTCCCCCTTCTTCCATCAGCAAGTATAAAGGGCTGAGAATAATTTTTTAGCCTGTGACCATTTCCCTCTCATGTGACTCCTTTGCATCTCTTTAGTACACAACCACCAAACGCCCGAGTCCAAGGCCATATTTTCACTTGTCAACGGCATTATGTTGGATATTTCCTTTAAGCCAATCCTGCAAATCTGAACAAACAAATGGGGTTGGGTAAATTAAACCAGACTCTCCTTGCTATATTACAATCTCAGTATATGAATAAGTGTTTCCTCCCCATTACACTCAAAAGGACACACTATGAGTTTTTATTCCTCATTTTGCTCTAAATGAATTTGTAAAAAGCCTCTCATTGTACACAAAGGATCCAATCTGTGAATTATTCTGCCCACAGTCAAATTTATAAGCTGATGTCACACTAAAACCCCCGTCAGACGATTTCCTCCATACCATTATGTTACATGGTGGTTTCCCTGTTCAAATTCAGTCAATCACCCACAAAAGTAGGAATTTTCTCCACTTCTATAAATTCCAAACTCGTCAAGAATGGCCTGTGGTTTGATGAGATGTTTATTTTTATCAAAAAAGTGCACTAAAGGCACATCTAGTGATGTGCACAAATCCCACCAAAATCTATTACTAGTTCCATTCTAATTTTCTGCCCCACTGCAGCACAAAAATCTTCCTACCAGACTCAACTATGACTTTAAAACTAACAACTAAGCTAAGTAGCATTTCTCTTCATCTACAGAATTTATATTTACAAGCCACCACTTATATTTTTCTTCTCTTACAAATGTCAATGTGTGGCTGAAATCTAAATAGGATTTGAGGCACTTATCTGTCCACAAAAGATATATTAAAGGATAAGAAGTAAGTTAATTACAGTTGTTGCCAATTCTAATGGTTCAGAGCTGGCATTCATAGCTGAGGCATCCCGATCCCATGTGGAGCACCCTTGTGAGCACACTCTACAAAGCAACAAAACAGCACCGTTTCTGCACTTAACCTCGGCTATTCTTAAAATAAATGACACAGGACGTACCACATCTCTTGATTCTTGGCATTCAGAAGCCATCCATCATCTTTGGATCAAATGGGCCGTTGGGTGTCTTTGATTTCGAGAACGGCCAAGATTGGGAGCAATAACGGGGTTGTTTAGTTGCTTCGTGAGGAATCCGAATGTCAGTGGAAGAGCACGGTGGACGCATTACCGGCATGGTACCGAACAGACCCCGGGCAGTAGCCGTCCATGACGGACACAAAGGGGAGACGGCGAATCTGTTTAGGTTTTATGACTTGTGAAATGCGAGCTTCACAGTCCTCAAACATTCACTTGGGGAAAAAAATAATGAAAGGGAGAAAGTAATGTTGAACTTGTTTTCTTAGAAAATACCTTATTTAGAATTTTTCATTTTAAAGTTCTTTTTCTAAAATTTTTCTAATAGAAAACTGCGATTTTTATGTTTTAATACCAAAGAAAGTTATATCAAGAAGCCCCTCCGATTTTATAATTGGAGTGTTCAAGGATCAAGAGCATGACTTAGGGCCATATTAGTTTAGTACACTTTTTTATATGGGAAACAATGTTTTTAATATTCCTTTAATTAATAATCAATGCCCTTTGATGCACTCTACCATAAATTACTATATCCCTCCACCCTCATTTGTAAAAAAAAAAAACAAAGCTGATGATATTGAAAAAATAGTTAAAAGTAGTTATTTCTCATGATTGATACTTCCTCCTATTCTTCTTATAAAATAATTTAAAAAAGAGATGTATGATCTAACTTTGCTTTTTCTTTTTCAATTTATATGTCTTTTTAGAAGTTCAACGTAGCATTTATGAACATTTTTCCTTTATACTCTTATTTATGAGTATTGTGGAAATGTTTTAATGTATTAAATTAAATGAAAATTTAGTAATGTAGTCAATATCTTAACATATTTATTGCATTTCTAATCGTGCCAAAATTTTAAAAAATAAGGATTAATAGTTTTACCCTTATGACATGTGCGTAAAAGATAAACAGAGTGGTTAGAATGCCAGATACTAAGAGTTGTGTGTTTTCTTTTTGATGCTCAATCCCCTTCAATTCCTATCACGAAACTTAAAAATCGAGCATATTCTGTCACCAAAAATTGTTTTTTAACTTTAATGCTTGTTATTGAGAGGAAAGAAAAATGGGAAAAAATTTCTCTCCTTATGTTTTGGATCAATATAAAAGAAAACAGAGAAGAAGAAAAATAACTAATTTAATAATTATTATTATTCTTATTTTTTTTAATGATGCATGTGATTGAGGTTCAATACTTGTTTACTACAAGCTGAGTTTCAGTGCAATTTCAGTTTGCTGGTTAATATTCTAACGTGGCACTCCTGCTAGAATTGTAATTTAGATGCATCAGTCACAGACAGAGTTGCAACAGAAAAGAGAAAAGCTTATGCTCGTTTGGAATAGCTTATTTTTGGGCAATAAGTGCTTATAAATCGTGATTCACAGTATACGAGGTAAGTATGTGAGAGGAGTTTTATCTCGGCTTGCGTAATAAGCACTTATATTCAAAAAATAAGTGTTCCCAAACATACAGTAGATGTTTGAAGCAGTAGATGATTTTACGGTGATGATTTTAATTGAAGCAGTAGATGTTTGAAATACCTTCCCTCAATGAATCCCCTCTCTAAACTGTCATCATGCATCTTTAGCTTTCACACCTGTAACGTATACATCTATACAATGATGCCACTCTGTTTTTTTTTTTTTTTTTCAAGCCTTACAAGAACTTGTAAACATTGACAAATGGAGTTCCTTGTGTTCTCACTCCGATCGCCCCTGGTTCAGATTGATAAAGATTGTGATCAATAGTGAACAGTGCGCCTCTCCTTCTCTGCAACTCTTGGATGTGGAGAAAGAAAATAAAATAAACCAAGAAGAAGAAGAAGATGATGATGATCATATAATAATACTGAAAATGTTATTTTTTTAGAAAACTTCCAAATATTATTATTTATTATTATTTTTATATCCTAAATTTAACTACTTCTATTCTGATTTAAATATATGATATTTACAATGAGATCTCAGAATAATAGGCCAAATTGATATCTTACAAAAAATCTTGGTTAAATCCCTTTAATTTAATATTGTTGATTCATCAAATATATCAAAATATATCTCAATTTAATTGAAAATCTCCACACCCCCATACTTACACCAAATCTTGTCCTTAATATTTTAAATAATAAAACAATTAAAGAAAATCATATAAGCAATATTTTAAAGCAAACATTACAAAGTTGGATGCAAATTTATTTTACAAAGGCAAGTAATAAGGTAAATGACTCGGCAAAGATATATCATAATAGAATATCCTTACTTACCGGTGCTTGTACTCTTCTTCTCTCAAGATCATTAGTAGTGTGTTTGGATGAGGAGAAAACTAGGAGGGGGAGAGAATGGAGGGAGGAGAAAAAATAAGGGGATAATAATATCCCTTCTTGTGTTTGGATAGAGGGAAGAAAATAGGGAGAGGAGAAAATACATGATATTCGAGATGACAATAATGCCCTTATTTAATTTTTAACTGACTTTCTCAATTAATGCCATGAAAAATAAATCCAAACAAAAATTCAACACCTTCAAATTGAATATTAAATTCAAATTAAAATGTAATTATTTTTTATATTTTATTTAAAATCACAATATTAAGCCAAATATATTTCCTAAGAAAAAAATAATAAAAAATTAAAATAGAAGTAAATATGTCTCAATGATGATAATATTTTTGTATAATGAATAGAAGTAAAATTTTCTTTTAAAAATTCAAGTTCTTTTTATTTCATTTTAATTTATAATTATTTTAATAATATTAATAAAGTAAATTTAAAATATAATATAAGAATACTAAATTATCGCCAAATAAAATCATCCATGCATGCATGTGAGAGATTAGATATAGAAAAGAAATTAACAAAAAATTAAATAAATAGCGCATATTTTGTAACACTTCCTTAAGTTGCTACAACTTCTATATATATATATTTATATTTATTTATTTCTTTTTTTCAAATATTGAACATGTCTTTTGAAGCCCCTTTTTGAGGAAGTGCTACAACTTCTGTAGTTTTTTTTTTTTTAAATTTTCGAAAAGCATTAAATAGTTGTGGTATTTATTGACCAAAACGCTATGAAAGATAGTCCTTTTTTATATTATAAAAAATAAAACAACTTTATCACTTAGGGTCTGTTTGGTATTAGAGATTTGAAGGAGAGAAGGGATGAAAAATTTTTATGAGTTGAATTTATGAAAATTGGAAAAGTGAGATTATAAAATTTTAATAAAGATAAGATGTATAATAAAATAATAAGAAAAAATAATTAAAAACTTTTAATTCTATTTCTCTCATTTTTTTGGTCCAACTCAAAAAAAAAATTCTCCTCTCTCTCACTTTACCTCCCCTTCACTTGTACCAAACAAGCCCTTACTCTCTCGGAATATCTCACTCTCACCCCCCCTCTTCCTTTGGTCCATCTCCTTCTCCTTGTGGAGTTAATTAGAATCATTATAAATAAATTAACTTTGGTTAAATCTTATATCTATATACAGCCCCAAAATAAAAGCATAGAAGCAAGATTTTAGGGTCGGCATGCCTTGCTCATCTTTTATGCTCATCCCCTAAATTTTGGGGTGGGGAACTCTGTTTTATTATTATTTTATGTAATTTTATTTATTTAAATTAAATTGTATGCTGCACCTTGAAATAATTTTACCACCTGGTATCTTAAATTAATTAATTTCTAATCTTGCATTCAGAAATATTTTTCATACGACACCAATATCCTAAAATATTTTTCCAATAGCACCCAATATCTAAAATATTTTTTTTAATAGCCAGTATCTTAACCTAATTAATTTTTAGTGCTTCGAGTATTTTTTTTCAAAAAAAAAAACCTTTCTCTCTTTTGGGATATCACTTTGATGGTGAACAAAACTAATCTTTTTTTATAAATAAAAAGAGTAATCTTTTAACTATCAGTTATTTGATAAATACATATTTAACTTTAAACGGGAAATGAAATCATTCAATATTTGGATGAGTTAAACTAAAATAATTCATTAGATGAAAAACGCGCAAGTTCAGTGTTTAATGTTAGGTTCAGTGTTTAAACTAAAAAGTTTCTTATATACGTTAGGTTAAGTTCTTAATCATTCTTTGTCAAGTGTAATTTTTATTATTACTATTATCCAGCAAACTTTTAAAATTTTATTAATGTGAATTATTATGTTAAGAAAAGTCCACATCTCACGATTTAATTGGATTGGAATACTTGATGCTTGAATATTCCATTCCCCCTTCTTCCATCCGCAAGTATAAACGGATGAGAACAATCTTTTTAGCCTATGACCATTTCCCTCTCACCACTAGCATTATGTTGGATATTTCCTTTAAGCCATTCCTACAAATCAGAACAAATAAATGGGGTTGGATAAATTAAACCTGACTTTCCTTGCTATATCACAATCTCTCAGTACACGAATAAGTGTTTCCTCCCCATTACACCTAAAAGGACACAAAGGATCCAATCTGTGATTTATTCTGCCTACAGTCAAAGTTATAAGTTGATGTCACACTAAAACCCCCGTCAGATGATTTCCTCCATACTAATATGTGCTCTTGGCTGTAGGGTAGTCTCTAAATTCAATCAATCACCACAAAAGTAGGAATTTTCTCCACTTTTCTAAATTCCAAACTCGTCAAGAGTGGCCTGTGTGGCATGATGAGATGTTTATTTTTATCAAATAGCTGGATTAAAGGCATGTCTAGTGATGTGTACAAATCCCACCAAAATCTATTACTAGTTCCATTTCTAATATTCTGCCCCACTGCAGCATGAAAATCTTCCTAGCAAAATCGATCATGACTTTAACATTGACAAGCTAAGTAGCAGTTCTCTTCATCCAGAGACTTTAAATTTAAAAACCATCACTAAAGATAAATAGGATCTTTATATTTCTTCTCTTACAAATGTCAATGTGTGGCTGAAATCTAAATAGGATCTCGGGAAGTTATGTATCCACTAAAGATAAATTAAAGGATACGAAATAAGTTACTTACAGTTGTTGCTGATTCTAATGGTTCAAAGCTTAACAGTGCAAAGCAACATAACAGTGCCGTTTCTGCACTTAACCTCTTGGCATTTAGAAGCCATCCATCATCATTGGATTAGAGAGATATCCACTGCACCTGAATGGCAGGAGAAGAACAAAGCTTCAACGCAAAAACTGCTCGAATGGACCATTGGGTGTCTTTGATTTGGAGAACGGCCAAGATTGCAACAACGGGGTCGTTTTGCCGCTGTCAATGGACAATTGTACCCAACAGATCCCGGTCGATGGCCGTCAAAGATGTTTAGGTACGTACTCACAAATATTTAGAGAGTGAAGAGGTACATGGTATAGTTTGATGTTTCTTTACATTCTATTCTTTTTTCATTCAATTTTTGTCCTTCTTCCTCCCCATAGTGAATGCCTTATGTTGCAGTGGGAACTATCGTATTAGGATTTCAAAACTATAGTGTGATGATACCTTCATTGCTCGTTCCATTCATGGGAGGAACTGATGTAAGCTGAATTTCTGCTGCTCTGTCTTCTTTCATCTTCTACTATTGATTCACCTAAGAGCATGTAGGAATGGTATATCAGTTCGTCAATGCTTTGTGTCCTTATATGTCTACATTTAGTTCTATTATGCCTGGTGCTGATCTCATGTGCCAGTTCCCATTCGAATTTTTAACTTGACAAAACTATATGGGGTTAAATTTTGGCAAAGATGGTCTTGTCAGGTTCTGTTAATATGGTGTACAAAAAGCATTTAGTGATTTGCTTGCTTACACAACCAGGGTGACAAAGCAATACAGACTTTGCTCTTTGTAGCTGGCATTAACACACTTCTCCAATCACTTTTCGGAACCAAACAGCCTGCCATTGTTGGAGGATCTTATGCCTATTTGATACCAATTGGTTATATTATCAGTGACTCCTCGTTGCATCGAATTAGTGATCATCATGAAGTAAGTTTCCTTTATCCATACAGCCAAGTGTGGGGGCTACTTTCAAGGTACACAAGTTGCATTTGAAAATGTTAGTGAAATGAAAATTACAATAACAATATATACAAGAATTTGCTGAAATATGGTTTATGGATCTTCTCCCCAGATTTTTCAGTCCTCTTAACATGGCACCTGTAGTTGGATTGCTTGGATTAGGATTATTTCAAAGAGGATTTCCTGCGGTAGGTGTTCCATTGAGAAGCTTTATATGTTATACATTTAAACAACCTTAGAAATTTTGAGGGAAAAATTAAAATGACATAGCAAATTATGTCATTTTGATTATAAAAGAATTTTCAATCTGAATGAGGATTTCCTTGAATGCAACCTCTGAAGTTGATACTTGTTTTGAGTGACTCCATATTTTTTTATGCTGAAGATTAGAGTTATACCTCTGCTTCTATTTCTACTTATTTAATCTGGTTTCTATCATACAGGAATTCTCAATGTTCCTTGATTTGACCTCTAAACTTTAGTATATTGATGAAGTTTCCTTCAAAAGGGTATTTAACTCATTGAGCTATATAAAACCTTATTTGCATACTGTCTAAGTATAACGGCTCATTTGGTATGCATAATGCTAGGGATGAAAGGTAAAATGGGATAAAAATGGTTAACAAGTAGTAAAAAGGGACGGTCAATGTTGAGTAATATGAGTGACCCAATAGGCATTGCTTATTTCTTTTTTTGCCCCCTAATTTGTTCTTGAATTGGAAAGGGAATGCTTTTTTCCTTGTCCTTATGATACCATATGGCCCTAAGTGAACTCAATTATTTGATTCCCTATTTCAGTTGGGAATCTGTGTAGAAATTGTTCTACCAATGCTGTTGTTGGTGTTGGATTGTCACAAGTAAGTGGAAAATCATAAAGAAAACACAGTGCTTCAAGTCATCACATCATCAATTTGCTTCAGAGAAAACTAATTCTGTATAATTTGCAGTATTTTAAGCATGTGAGACCATTTAGAGATACCCCTATATTTGAATGATTTCCAGTGTTGATTTGCATTGCCATTGTTTGGATCTATGCTGCTATATTGACTGCAAGTGGAGCTTACCGGCATAAACCTGCTAGAACACGCCGTACATACAAAGCAAACCTAATAATCTACCGCCCCATGGTACCCCATCTTTTTGTTCAAATCTTCTTATATTTTGAACTTTTTGTTGCTGAGGTCTGAGGTTTCTCTCCAATGGGGCCCACCGACATTTTCTGCTGGTCATGCATTTGCTACAATGTCTGCAGTTATTGTCTAAATGGTTGAGGTAACCATTTATTATCCTATTTATGTCACTCACTCTTGTTACCTTCATTTTCACTAACCTAGGTAACAGAATGATGTTCTTTTCTGATGCAACATAGCATGCCTATGTATGTTTGTTCAAATGGTTTACACACAACAAAAAACCATGGGCTTTTAAGTATTTGTTTTGCATATATTTTGTCTTATTCTAATGGTTTTGAAATAACTTTCCAAGGTCTTGAGAAATTAAAATACCCACATACCAAGTGCTACCTTTGTGTTCAGTTATTTCTGTTGACTGTTCTGTAACTATAATATTCACATAAATATTTAGGTACTTACCCATATATACAAGAATGTGCTGAAATATGGTTTATGGATCTTCCCCCCAGATTTTTCAGTCCTCTTAACATGGCACCTATAGTTGGATTGCTAAAATGTCTGCAGTTATTATCTCAATGGTTGAGGTAAACATTTATTATCCTATTTATGTCGCTCACTATTATTACCTTCATTTTCACTAACCTGGGTAAGAGAATGATATTCTTTTCTGATGCAACATAGCATGGCTATGTTTGTTTGTTCAAATGGTTTACGCACAACAAAAAATAACTGATATAAGCTGTTTGGATAAAAAAAAACCATGGGCTTTTAAGTATTTGTGTTACATATATTTTATGTCTTATTCTAATTGTTTTGAAATAACTTTCCAAGGTCTTGAGAAATTAAAATACCCACATATCAACTGCTACCTTGTGTTCAGTTATTTCTGTTGACTATTTCTGTAAATATAATATTCACATTCTGAAAATAGTTCAAGGAGCTGAAAATATTTTTCCCAACTCATTTATTTGGTAGCAATTAGACGGATATTTTTTCCTTGTTTTGCAATGTCTATTATACCTTTATAATCATTATTCAATATTTCTTTTTATTACTTTTCCAAAATAAGGGGATGATGTTTAACTTTTATCCTCAAAATCATTTTTTTTTCAATTTTTATTATCCATTCCATTCGTTTTCAATGTACATATAAAATGATAAAATGGAAGAATTTAGAATAATCATAATGTTAGCCTCCTTACCATTTTGGTGAATTCTGCTATGGTGTTCTGATACAGAATTTCTCAATGCAGTCAACTGCTTGGTACAAGGCAGCATCTCGGTTGGCAATCGCAACTCCGCCTCCTGCTTATGTTCTAATTCGAGGCATTGGTTGGCAGGTAAGTCACTACTTAACACAAATCAGTTATGAGCATTAATCAAGCAATGCCTATGATCATACTGATGGTTAAACTTTGACTCTATTGGTTTGCAAGTCCTGTTACTTGAATTGCAAGAAATGCATCATAATAGTATTATAGATAAGCTACTTAAATGTGCCTAAAAGCTGATCCTATTAATTCTGCACAGGGCATTGGTGTCTTGCTAGGTGGTCTTTATGGAACAGGGACAGGTTCTACCATTTCGGTGTAAGTGACACCCTTAAGTGAGATGTGATATTGTTACTGCAAGTTATTTTTTGTATATGGTCTTTTAAGTTTTTGAATATTTTTAGCCTGATGACCATCTTTATTGTATATTCTAGAGAAAATGTAGGGCTTCTTGGATTAACTCGAGTTGGAAGTCGAAGGGTTATTCAGATTTTTGCTGGTTTCATGATATTCTTCTCCATGTTAGGTTGGCATATTTCTTTCAAAACATTAATCTGCCGTTCTGCACAACTGATATAACAGAAATGAGGTTCTGATGTTTACTTTCTTTCACATTTTGTATTTTTAAATTCGGGGCAATGAAAATACACCTCTTCAAGTTTATGCAATTTAAAAGTAAAAAATAGTGAAAGGCCAAAAAAAAAACAAGAGTGGTAAGACTATTATAATTGTGCAAGAACGAATGCCTCAACCCTAAGGCCTTGTTTGGGATACACAATAAATCTCAGTTTCCAAATGCTAAATGATTAAACTTTTGGGATAATTTTGAGTTTCTTAAAGTAGAACTCTTTGCAAATGACTTGAATTGAAAAGGGTTGTATTCACATTTTTCTATCTCTTCTGCTGTTCCGAGCGTGATAAGTCAAGCTTTATGATGACAAAATAGAAGAAATCTAAGTAAGAAGTCAATTATTGTTTTGTTTGTTTCTGCAGGTAAGTTTGGAGCAGTTTTTGCATCTATACAGTTCCCGATATTCACGGCACTGTACTGCATTCTCTTTGGCCTTGATTGAACCATATTTTTATATAACATTTTATAATTAAATTCATATTTTTAATTTATTTCCTGGGACATTATCACATTATTAAGCACTAAGTTTAGTTAGGGACAGTTGTTTTAAATTAATTGCAATTATGGGCAAAATGATCATAATTTATTAATTATTATTATTTTTTTGTACAATTGTCTCTTGAACTTTTGATGCTATATGGTGTTTAATATTATTTTGTAGGTGGTTTGGAAGAAAATTGGAAATTTTGGAGGATACATTAATATTTTGAAGATTGAGGAAAAACTACAGAAAAAAGCCCTACAATTTCTGAAATTTACAAAATAGTAAAGAAAAGAGCCTAAGGAAAACCACAGAAAAGGACCCATGAGTTCTGGAAATTTTAATTGAACCTCCAAAATATTTCAAAACCTTTAACTGAAATCCCTCCAAAAACCTTTGTAACATTTTACTTTAGTCCCTGGGCCATAGGTTGCAGTTTGGGCCTTTGCTGGATAATGAAGTGCAGAAACGAAATGCACAGATCCGAATAGGCTGCTGGACATGGCATTTGGATATGGAAATCCGGATATGCGGTGACCCGACATGGAAGTGAGGCAGCTGAGAGCTATATCCAGAGGGGGCGCCGCGCAAAGATGGGAGAGCTTCATCATCAGCAGATCATCATCGGACAACACATCATTTTCATCTTCTTCCTCTTCCTTCCTGCCTCTTCTTTGGTCGCCGGCGGTGACCTTCATCTGTTTTCCATAGCCGCCGGCGACCCTCCTCTGTTTTCCATCCGTGCCCACTGTCCACCACCACAAGACCACACCGTGAGAGAGAGAGCTTGGATACCGGATGAAAGTCGGAACCAGCTGGGACCTTGGGGGCGATTCTGAACAGTGAAAGGGAAGAGGAAGAAGACAACCAAACACCTCCACCGGTTGAAATCACTGCCACCGTCCCTCTTCACCATTTCACTATCTCCTCTGTTCATCACCTCCATCAATTACCAACCCATTGAATTTTTCTCCACTTCCAGACACCATCGTCCTTCAACAACCACCGGCAGTCACCTCTGTCTTCACTTCAATTTCTGTGGGTCCAAGTCTTGAACAAAAGTGATTAATTCAAATCAATGAGGGGCTGATTTCTTTGCTTCTTGGTGATGATGAATTGTGCTTGAGCTTATTGGACTACAAAGGGGAGTTTTGCTATCATTCCATTAATCTAGAATTATATATATTTAGATTGCCTAGTTTTAGGAATTTTCATATATGTGATTCTGGAATTGGGATTAATGTTAATTGTCTCTTTTGGTTTGATAATTGTAGTTGAGATTGAATTTTGGAATGTGAAGATTATATATGTTTGAATTTCTTTGTGGTTGCAATGAGATTATGTTAATTAGCGTGTTATTGTCTAGTTAATGTGGTTGATTTGTATTCTTGAAGGGCTGTTTAGCACTCAAATTCAAGAAGACTCATGTTGCATTATTCCAATTTTAATTGCACATTAAGTGGTTTTTAACAATATTTCAAGAGGTAGTAGTTAGCTATGTTTGTAGGAGCTACTATTAATTGGGATTATTGGACTCAAGTGTTATTTTGAGGTTGCTCTTAAGACTTAATGAATTCTTAACTCCCATAATCTTTTTGAGCAAGGATTGTCATTTCTTCATTACCAAGAGCATTCATCATTTATATTTTCCACTCCATACCATTCCATTCACTCATTCTCCATTTTTATAAAAAGACCAAAAACAATAGTTAGCATATAATTAAATTGCATCTTTCTTTTAATTATTAATTTCAAAAATCCAAAAATCATTTTCTCCTTGTTTAATTGCATTTGCATGATAATTAGTTTACTTAGGTAGTTCAATAAAGGCTCCTCAAGTGAGACGACCCGAGTGTTGCATTATACTGCAATTCTTAGATTAAAAATATTTTGCATTTGACCCCAAAGCATAAAGACACGGTTAAATCAGGCCTCGTAGATATGCAAGCAAGTAGTTCAATTGAATTTCCATTGCCATAGTTAACTTTGGTTCCTCTATTATTCACAGTTACTTGTTCTTGTTGCTTCAGCTTCAGTTGGAATATCTTTTCTTCAATTCACAAACATGAACTCCATGAGGAATCTAATCATCACTGGGCTATCATTGTTCCTTGGAATTTCAATTCCTCAATTTTTCAATGATTACTGGAGTCCTCCACACCATGGCCTTGTTCATACTAATGCTGGATGGGTGAGTTCTCCTTTAGTAGCCTAATTAGCTGTGAAATTGATCGAGAAGTTGAAGGGGGAAAAGTAATTTTGTGGATGTAAAAAGATGCTTGAGTTATGCCCACGGACTAGAAAGGAATGTCAAGAGTATATTTCCTATGGTCTTTAATGCAGGAGATAGATAACTAATTTTTAGAGATTCTGAAAATTAAGTTTTAGTTATTTGTAAATAAATGTGTTAGTTTTTCTGAGGTGCTCATTTTAATTATTTGCATTGGAAACTACTCCTTTGATAAAAAATCCTTTTAATATGTGCAATCAATAGGGAGAGTTGGGAGACAAAGTGGATTAGGGTCTCATGTTTAAGACAAAAACAAATCCCTCTACTTTACACTTATTTATTTGCAAGAAAAATGGAATCTCTTTTTTAGAAATGTTGAACTAAACAGGTTAGTGTCAAATAAGTTGCAGTTTACTTCTTTATAGTTTGGAATATTTCATTATTTTAAGGGCATTACGTAGAAAGTTGTCTTAAAAGAGTGAGATTGTTTAAGATATAAGTATTTGATCGTGGCGGTGTTCCTTGACAACACGCTCGAGGTTGAAAAGTCGAAGAAAGATAGGGGGATGACATGGTGGGCAAAATTCAGAAAGTTCAAAGGAGATAGCAGAAATGAAGAGTTCTATACTTTGCCATTCAATCTCAATAGGTTCTTCCCACCTACTTGATATATATATATATATATTCATGATAATGAGAAGCATAGATATAGATCTTTTCTTCAGTCATGACCATGATATGTGGTATTCTTTCTTCACAGTCATCCCTTCGTTCTTTCTTTCTCACTGGCAGGCTTTATGGCATCAGGGAATTCCTGAAAGGGTCAAAATCTTTCTGTGGCAAGTCTACCATGAAAGGCTTCCTACGAATGAGTTAAGAGCGAGACACAATCCGAGCGTCCTAAACACCTGCCCTTTTCAGTGTGATAGTGTGGAGAGTATTCTTCATATTTTGAGAGATTGTGAGCAAGCTCAGAGAGTGTGGTCAGCTTTAACTAACCCCCTATATTATAGTATGTTTTTCTCTGGTAATTTGCAGGACTGGCTCAGTTGGAATGCACAACACTCGCCGGGAAACAATAGGATGGCGAGATGGTCTTGGCAAAAAGTATTCAGCTCAACATGCTGGCTACTTTGGAAGAACCGGTGCCGTCAAGCCTTTGAAGGGACGTCGGACAGTCCTAAACAGTTAGTTCATGGATGCATGTACCATCTCTCGGAAGGTGTGGAGAACGGAAGGTTTCGACATCATATATTCCAGGTTCCAGAACGAGGACTACTTCACTGGTACCCCCCAGATCCGGGAAGCTTCCGCCTAGATGTTGACGGATCGGTACGAAGAGGTGGTCAAGCCGCATGTGGAGGGGTTATTCGAGATCACCAAGGTATTTGGATACGTGGATTTCAACAGAAGTTAGGGCATACTTTTCCAACTGCTGCTGAAATCCATGCAATCCGTCGGGGTCTGTTACTATGTAAGCAGATGGGGCTCAAGAAAATCAGTTTGTTCACAGACTCTCTACAGGCAATTCATCTTCTATCCAATCGTTGTGATGCTGATCATCCGTTGCATGATGTTATCTTAGAGACCAGATCACTCATTTATAGCGACTGGGAGGTAGAAATTTCCCACTCCTATAGGGAAAGTATTAGATGTGCAGATTTTCTGGCAGGGGAAGCGCATAGGATTCCGCATGAATACGAGGAATTAGGGACCTCCCCTACTGAATGTATTCCGCTTTTTGCTTTGGATCGTGGCTTGACACCACATGATCATTCTGTAGGAACTAGCCTATAGACTTACCCTTTCAAGCTTTGCTTGCCTCTGTAATCAAAAAAAAAAATAAATAAAACTTGGTCCCACTTTGGATTATAAAGCATTTGGATTCATGTAGATTGAATAAAGAGATCATTTTATGTATTCTAGCTGTAGTACCTTCTCAAAAACTCTCAAAAGCCAATTTCTTATTTGAACTGTTCCATGTTGAGTTACATTCTTTTATGGAACTTTCTTCTAATGTATCAATGCATGAATGTAAAGAATCCAAATTCCTACCTTAAGTTTATTTTATTGGATGAATATAAAAGAAGAGAGAAAAAAAGAGAGGAGGATGTGGGACCCGGACAAGTTCCTCCCCTTTTCTTCTCCTTCAGATGTATCATGACCAGCATCTCCAAGGACTCCGGTATTTGGTATATAGAAAGTGAACTGGCTAGGTTTGAGTATTTTTAAAACAAAAGATAATACATAGAAATACATACACTATCTATCATATGAAGTTAATTTATATGTAGCATAACAATATTTTTTAAATTAATTGTTGTATGACAATTCTATAGAGTCGTTCAATAAGTGGCGGATCTGAGAAGTCGGGGATGAAAGTTTTTAAAATAAAAGATCATACATAAGTTAGATATATAAATACTGAAATCATATAAAAGTTATATACTATAGAAATGAATAAGTTATATAATTTCTAAATTTTATCTGGATGACAGATATTTTAAATATTTCTGATTTTATTAATGTCGAATTTTTTATTCATAAAATTTAGATAACTATTGTCGTCCCTTTAATGACAATTTTATCTTAAAACTAGAGTAAAGTTCACATGACTTCCTTATATTTAATCTAAATTACTGAAACCTTCCATTTTTTTAGGTAAGAAACTTTCTTTTCATTTGAAAATTTTATAAGAACATTTAGAATCAAAATGCATATTTACACAACTTTGTTTTTCAAGTTCTAATATATCACTTTCATCTACTCAACCAGCGGTTGACCATTAAATGACAATGTTCACCTTTTGTTTTGACTAAATGCCCTGTCTTAACAATAACACTAATTAAAAATGCATATAACGTGTAATAAGCTTTAAGATACAAGTTACGCTGGTTGGCTAAAAAGAGAAAAAGATATTACAAGTTAGATGGATTAAATATAAGGCTTAATGTGCATCCAGTATTTTGAAATATTTTCTTAGATGCATAAAACATCATAAAGTATTTTATGTGTATTTAGTATCTTAAAATATTTTTTTCAGGTGCGTTTAATACACTAATTTACCAAATTTAGGGGGTAAAGTCAGGTTCATTTAGTAATATTGCTTATAAAACATTTTAAATGAAACTATATTACCTTTAATCATATATATTGACATTATATCTTGACAGAAATCCTATGATGTATACAATCAATAAAGATATTTTAAGAAAGAATTAAAAATTTTGGAGACAAAGTTGATTGAGCTTTTTGTATTTAGAATTGAAGTAAACGCTATTTGAAATACTGCCCCCTTGAAGTGCAGTTGCAAAAGAGATAGAATTTGAATTTTGGGATTCCTATTTGTTATATTTTTTTCAGCAAAATTTTCTTTTTTTCATGGTTTTCTTCATAAAATTAAAAATGAATAGAGAACAGTGATTGTATTTCTTAAGAAATAATTAAAAACTATATCGCCACAATAAAATAAAGGATAAGCATAAGAAACTATTGATTAATAGAATATCTGAAAAATTGAAACTCTATACAAGTGTTGAACATAAAATAAGAAGTCCATACAAGCCACACAATTATTATATCTTGTATGTGTACAATCTAAATAATTACATAACTCCACATCTCAAATAAAACACAACTTCAAAGTAAAGGTATATCTTGTTTTTTTTTTGGTAATTTTTAGTTTCTGATTAATCTTCAACACACTGATACAAATCCAACACATTTTTACACACCATTTAGTAAACACACTTGTGCAGATAAAGAAAGCATTAGAAGATCAAAGCTCATCATCCCTCCTTTATTTTCTAACTTTCTGGTTTGATCTCCAAATCTGGAAAAAAGAAGAAGTTATTAACGGCTTAACTATAACGTCAAAATGGAACAAAGCATAAAGAAAAGCTAATGGCCATATTTATTCCATACATTTTTCAAAATTGTCGTAAGATAATGTGGACTAAACTAGAGCTATAACTATTTACAACGACCAGAATAATTTGTTAAATATGTGTAAGTAGTGAAAATTAATTACTTTTAGTTATATAATTACTGAATTTCTAATATTAGTGCAACATGTCACTTATCTAAAATTAACTCTTGACCTTAATATAAGAGCTTTTTTTTTTGACTTGGTACTAAATATAAGACTTTAATCCACTTTGTCTCCCATACTTATAATATTTTTCCTTAAAATATCTCTATTGATTGCACACATTAAGCAATTTCCATCTAAGGGTGATAAAAGATGATATTTTAGGAAAACTGATCTATATTATATTTGTTACAAATAACTAATATAACTAATTATCTTAATCTACTCATTATCTAGTTCTAATATAATATGGACAAGAGCTAGTATATTATTTTGATTTTGATATAATTTCAATTATATGGAAACAAAAATCTGGTGGAATCATTCAAATTTCTGATAAAGAATGAGGGGGTAAAGCATCGGACGATTCTCTTTGACAAGTGACTTTGAATTGGTACTATGCTCAATAACTGCTAGTGACAAAAACAGTAACATATAAATTATATGTTTGATAAGGCTACTATGGTAAAAATGAAGTGTTATATTTGATCAGTGAAGGAAATTTTAATGTGCAAAATTATTTAATTGATTAATAATGATGATGATGCTGAAATAGAAAATTTTAAAGGAATTAGTGAGCAAGTAATATTAGGTTGCTTATTTAGAAAAAGTATAACTACGTACGTACCTGATGAGGCCTCGTACTCCAATGGGATATTGCATACATTTGGGCAATCTATTATAGCTATAGTACCGGACAAGTAATTGAACTCATAACCTGTGTAAATCTCTCTCAACTTTGGCAACCTTTTAAGATTCAAATAATTCAGTCTGGGAAACATCTCTTCATCATGACTAACCACTTCACTTTCATAAGCTTGAACAACACCCTCAAGTTGAGAGCAGCTATGAATACTTATTCCCTTCAATGAAGGACAATGAGATGCTAGAGAATATGACAACATCATTCTCACTTTTTGACAATCATATATATGAATGGTCTCAAGTTTGGGGAAGCAAATAGTAGTTGCATAAAGATTTTGAAGTGATTCTTTACAAAATATTCCCTCCCATTCATTGCATTCATTTATTTCCAATTTCCTCAACTCTGGAAGGCTTGTAATAGTAGCAAGAGTGAATATATTTCTCAATCTTGAGCATTCCCACAATGTAACATCTTCAAGTTTATGGAGCCTCACAATTTGTGTGGGACCCTTCCAAATGCATTCCAACTCTGGTAGACCTCGGAACCATATAGAGCACAATTCTGAATTCACCACCCTTACTCCCTCATTCTCATGCTTCAGTAGAGTAAATATATTGAATAATTAGATGAGAATACCAAAGATGGACATATGTGTGGGTATATGAATCACATCAAATTAAGGGGAAGTATAAGATTACAAATTAAATCCCATTAATAAATGCGCTTATTTTTAAAATTGTAATAACATAATCTCAGTTAGATCTTATATATATATATAATCGACTGTACAATGTGAAACCTATACACACATACACCTGGGCAAAAAAAAAAAAAAAAAACCTATACACACATACACACCTAGTAGTAGGGACACTGCTAGTATTTTAAACGAGTGCTTTCCACAATAAACCGGTGACAAAACCAATAACATAAAAGTTATTTTCTTGACTAACACATATAATAAAAATAAAAAGTGTCGCGTTTGACAAAGTAATTATTTGGCAAACAATTAAAAAGAAGTTTACAAAATCCATTCATAAAAAATAATTAATGAAGTTTAAGGATAATAATTTTATATATTTTTAAAAAAGATAAAATATAAAAAAGTAGTTGAATCATTAGTATGTAGCGTTCATACAATTTTCTTAAATTTCATAATATGAAGATTGTTTTATATTTACGAAACCTTAAATAAAAAAGAAATAATGAGATAATACTTACGTGTTGTGGACTTTCTTGTTTATGACGAAGGGACTCCAGCTTGTACTCATATCCAAAAACCTCTCTCAATTTTGGCACATTGATCAAACGTAATTTCTTCAGTCTGAGTAGTAGCTGATTCCCATATGCTACTTCTCCATCACTTTCTCCATCAACAAGCCTCTCAAATTCAGGGCAACGTCTTATGTGTAGCTCCAGTAGTGAAGGACAATGAGAAGCTAGACAATATGAGAACAACCTTCTCACTTTTAGGCAATCATATATACGAATGGTTTCAAGTTTGGGGAAGCAAATAGTAGTTGCATAAAAATTTTTAAGTGATTCTTCACAAAATATTCCCTCCCATTCCTCACATCCTCCTACTATTAGTATCTTCAACTCTGGAAGGCTTGTAATAGTAGCAAGAGTGAATATATTTCTCAATCTTGGGCATTTCTCCAATATAAGATCTTCAAGTCTATGAAGGCTCACAATTTGTGTGGGCCCCTTCCAAATGCATTCCAACTCTGGTAGACCTCGTAAACATATAGAGCACAATTCTGAATTCACCACCCTCACTCTCTCATTCTCATGTTTCTGTAGAGTAAATATATATTCAATGATTAGATAGATGACACAATTCAAGAGATGGACAATATATATATATATATATATATATGAATCACATCAAATTAAGTGGAAGTATAAAATTACAAATTAAACCCCTTTAATTTCACACATTTTAAAAATTGTAATAACATAATATCAGTAAGTGGATTATATTTAGGCCTTCTTATTTCTATTATAAACCGTACAGTGTGAAATAAACACACACACAGACACACATGTAAGTTATAGATATGTATGCATTGACGTTGATTTATTTCAAACGAAAGAGCCTTGGATAAGTACTTTCCACACTAAAGAGACTGTCACAAAAACAGTAAAATAAATAATTTCTCAACCAACATTTACAAACAAGATCTGTATTTTACTCATTCCATACGGTAGAGGTAACACTACTAATATTTTAAATAATTTTGGCTTTCCCTTCATAATAAGAAGATTTGTTGTATGGATGCAAAACGTTAAATAAAAAATTGAAATAATTATCATCTTTTTTGAGGATATGTTTTGTCTGTAATATATATTATTCATGGTATTAAAAACTGGATTAGACTGGACTGACCAGGTTAGACCAAAAACCAGTGACCCAGTGACATGTCCAGTCTGAGTGTTGCTTAGACTTGGCAAAAATCTGACTCGGGGTAACCGGCCATGAACCGGAATGATCTACTGGAGCAACTCAGGGTTACCTGCTGTGTTGGCTGGGTCACTTTTTTATCACCGGATAAAAAACACAAAAATGACGAAAGAAAAGGAGTGTTATAGGAAAAAAAGGAGGAAAGTGGAAGAAGATAAGGAAAACTATAGGAATATATCCCATAAAAAACATATTGTTGTGAAAGAAAACTTTTGACAAATCACAAAAGAGGAATACTTTAGCCTCGATGTTTGTTGTTAAAGGCTTCAAGTTTTACCCGAGAGTGATCCGAAAATAAAATTGAAAATAATTGAGGGAGTGACCCAAAAATGTGAGAGACGAGAGATTCAAATTGCAATTACACATTAAAGAAAAGAAAGAAGAGCTGCAGCCCAATAATGTAATGGGTTTCGTGTAGGACTTTTCATCTGTAGTTGTTTGAAGTGGGCCTCAAACGCTATGATCTCCTTTTTATAAAAATAAAATGCTAGTATATATTGCAATATTGCACATTTTCCAAAGTAATTAAAGCTGGACCAGCCACTAAACCAGTTGGGGTATTGGGTCACGGGCTAGTGGGTTAGACCGGAGTCAAACCGGAGCTAACCCAGGGCAAAACAGGTGAGAAATTAAAGATTTTAGGCTTATTAATATAAAATTCTAAAGAAAAATAAAAAAAAGTTTTTTTTTAAATGTACCAAACCGGGTTGATGACCGAACCTGACTGGTCTACCAACTGGTTCTCCGGTTTATGGACCGGTCCGGTCCGGGTTTGAGTACAATGACATTTTCCCATGATCTAATTTATAGGAATATATTTATATAATATGAAGAAGAAGAGAGGAGCAGTCCTATAATATTTTAAATATTATTTTTATTAAAATTTTTATACCTAAAGTAGTAAAAAAATGAATGTTTTAGCACATTTTAATTAAACTATATTATTTCAATTACTATTGGTTTGACCCTAATTAACCTCGGTCTTATCCACTGACTCTTGACTAATTATCTTGGTCAGTTCATTAACTAGTCCGATTTTTTATACATTCATTTGAGTTAACAATATTTTAAGTTAAATTTAAAAAGTAAATATCCAAATTTTTTTTTTTAAAAAAAAAGATAAGAGAAAGGTGGAGAGCTAGAAAGGAAGAAAAATTCTCTTTAAAAATATCTTGACTACAGCTTGTAATTTCAATCCATAAAATGGATAAATAATGACGTGAGGGCATCAATATAACATGTCCTTTGTCTTAAACTTGTGTTCTCCAAAGGTATTCACCAAAGTTTTCCACGTCCAAAGAAAATGAGAAAATATTAAACTTAAAGTCTTTGTAATTTATAGATAATGCATTCACATTGGTTCTTCTGAATAAACCAATCTTAAACAAGTACTTTCACCGGTGCCAAAGCCAATAACATAAAAGTTATTTTCTTGACTAACACATAATAAAAATACAAAGTGTCGCGTTTGACAAAGTAATTAAAAGTAATTATTTGACAAACAATTAAAAAGAAGTTTATAAAATCCATTCCTAAAAAAATAACTAATGAAGTTTAAGGATAATAATTTTATATATTTTAAAAAAAGATAAAATATAAAAAAGTAGTCGAATCATTAGTATGTAGCGTTAATTCAAATTTTTAAAATTTCATAATATGAAGATTGTTTTATATTTACAAAAACTTAAATAAAAAAAATAATCAGACAACACTTACGTGTTGTGGACTTTTTTGTTTATCATGAAGGGATTCCAGCTTGTACTCATGTCCTCCTCCAAAAACCTCTCTCAATTGTGGCAAATTTTCCAAACGTAATTCCTTCAGTTTGAGTAGCTGACTCCCATATGCTGCTACTTCTTCACTGTCTCCATCAACAAGCCTCTCAAGTTCAGAGCAATCCCTTATGTCTAGCTCCTCTAGTGAAGGACAATGAGATGCCACAGAATAAGATAATAGCCATCTCACTTTGTTGCAATTCCATATGTGAATCTCCTTAAGTTTAGGGAAAAGGATCAAGGTTTGCTGATTTAATGTTAGAAATTAAACCAAAGTTAGTTTCACAGATTATACATCGATTATGGCCTACTATTAGTAGTACATAATAATCCTTTTTTAAAACAAGATGTAGGCATATTACATATTTAATGACACAAACATAACTTTTTTATTACCAAAAATTGAAACGAAAAGTGGAAAACTTACAAATTTTAATAGCAATAAAAGAGGCACGCTGAAAAAGGCCTTTTTTGACGTCCAACGAAAATTTAAAAAAATCATTTCTCTTATAATATGGTAAGTAATTTGATAGATCATGTATCATTTCTGATGTATTTTAAATAAAACAGTCCTCAGTAATTATTTGCTTCACAGAAACACAAAATGAAAATTAAGAAAATTCGTTCATAAATATAAAATTAATTATTTGACAAAAAAAAATCAACAAAAGAGATTAAAGTTTTTATCAAATTCATATGTGGAAAGATAAATGACTAATGCAGTTGCAAATATATTTTATAATACTCCCTCTGATCTTGAATATAAGAGCTAATTGGGGTGTTTGCTTGGGTCTTAAATATAAAATCCCAATTTATTTTATTTTCTAAATTTTTTTTTCTCAATCTATTCATATTGATAGGGATGGAAATAGGCCAGGCCCCTAACAGGGGCCTACAGCCTAGCCTACATAAAGCCTAGTCTGGCCTATTTAGTAAATAGGTCAGGCTCAAGCTCAGGCATATTACTAGGCCTATTTAGATAAACAAGCCAGGCCTATTTTTATAAGGCCTAGCCTACAAGCCTACAGGCTTGGCCTATTTAAATTTTTTTAAAAAAAATTATACTATTATATAAGTATATATAATATCATCTAAATAATTTTATAAATTTACCAACTTAATCTTAATTCTAAATTTCATATTTCATCATCATTATACTAAACCCTTGTTTTCGCATAAATCATTCACCTCTACACCTCTTCTCTTCGATCGCTCGAGATGGCAATACTAACTCACTTTCTCTCATTTAATTTGTGCCCTCCACTAAAGCATAAAAATTGTTATGAGTTTATTTTAGTGTCAAATGAAATATTATAATCTTAACAAGGGGAGTTTGTCCCAATTTACGTGCAAAGAGTAAAATAGGTAAAAGTCTAGTTTTACATGTTATTTGTTATGCTTAGTCGATTTTAAAAAATATATCTCATTAGTCAACAGACGATTAGTTTTTCTTATTCCTATTTGCTCGGACAAATGTTGTCACTAGACATTATTTTCTTTTCCTTACTAAGCCTTAATATTACGATAAGAATAGAAGTTAGGCTTTTAAGACATAATGTAGGATTGTATATAAGCATGAAGGGTTAGATATGAATTTGGCGGCATAGGCTTTAAAGGCTATTTAAAGTCCTACATTTTAAGTAGGCTTTTAAACAGGCTTCAGGCCTTGTCAGGCCTTTTGAAGGCCCAGACTCAGGCCTAAAAAATAGCCTACATACAGGCTCAGGCCCAGGCTCAGGCTTTGAATCTTTGTTACAGGCCTAGGCCTATTTAGGCAAAGCCTAGCCTAGCCTAGCCTATTTCCACCCCTACATATTGATTGTACATATATAAAGATGTTACTATCAATGGGGTAACAATTAAACTAAAAACTTAAGGAATAAAAAACTCCTGTAGTTTAATCTTTAGTATGTAGCGTAAATGCTAAATACAAAGATCTAGAATTTAATGATAAGGACACTGTTATATAATTAAAACCATTAAATAAAAAAAATGAAATGACTGTTGCATGTTCTTGAGAATATTTTTCTTATTACTAATATATGTGTGTTTAATTGGATAGTATACATGAATTTTAAAACGGATCTAAAAAGTGAACATATCAAATTGTGTGCGCGCGCGCGCGTGTGTGTGAAAGAGGTGTGTGAACGAAAGGAAAAAAAATCCTCGAAATATTTGAAATTTTTAGCTAACCCATATATCAACACTAATTTCTAAAGAAAAACGTTTCTCTTAAAATATAGTATGTAATTTACGGATAATGTTTGGTAATTATTTCCAATTTCCATGACAAAAATGCAAAATAAAAATTATAAAGTGTTGTTCGGAAAAATAAAATTAATTATTTGAAAAAAAATTAAAATTGACATTAAAGTTTCTATCAAATTCATATGTGGAAAAATAAATAACAAATGTAGTTTTTAATTAATATTTTGTAATACTAAAAAAGAAATCCGAAAGAAAAACTCAAGTGCTTTAATCCTTAGTGTGTAGCGTATATTCTAATTAAATACAGAGATCTAGAATTTAATTACAAGAACACAATAGCTAAAGAGAGTTATTTTAATCAAAACAAAAGTTTGAAAGTTAAATTTAACGATTCACTAACGATTATTATGGAACATGGATGAAAATTAAATATCAAATAGATAAAGAAAATTTGTTTTATATTCTATATTAAAGGGACGTTTATATACATTTTCAAAATATAGGGAGTGTTCATTTAATTCAGGTAAAATAGAGTGGTGATTAGTATATTTTACTCTTATATAAATATAATTTTCAAATAAAATGGAAAGTAAACATGGGTATTTTTAAATTAAAAAAAGAGGCAGAGTGATAAAAGAGAAAAATCATATATAGACACACATATAGTGTTCGATGATAAACACAAAATGAAATCGAAATGTAAACATCGTTAACTTTAATTCTATTAAAAAACTTGAGGTAGACTAATGGAGTGAGTGAATGAAAAGATAAAAATGTTTTAAATATATGGGAAATTATTAACAGTTGCACGGAAACTATTTTCTTAGTTGAAACGGAACATATATGTGATATGATAGGAAACAAAAAATTTTCATGAAAAATGGAAAAGAAAAAATGACTACTTTTAACATAAAAAAGTAGAGATAAAGTGAGGAAAAATAAAAATAATATGAATATTACCTGTTCTTAAGGATATTTTCATAATAAGAGAGTATATTTTTAATACTTCAAAAAATATATTAGTCGATAATAAACACATTTTTAATACTTAATTATATTTTTAAAAAATAAGATGTAGAATGCTACAAATGTGTGAAATTATTAGTAGGTGCTTCCCACAGTATAAAGATAGGGTCAGAAATTGTAATGCATAAATTACCCCTCACGGTTTTAAAACACGTCAAGAAGAAAAGTATTCTAAAATTTATAGCGTGTCTTTCATCCCCTCCACAGCTAATGTGGGATTTTACATAAACCAAGCATTGATTTCATATAATTTAAGAAAAACGCTATCAAATTCATATAAAAAATAAATAAATAAATTAGCATACAACTAATATTTCGTTTGTTGAAAATTAATTCAAAAGGTAAATTTTTTAAACTAATGCATGAACATTGATTATTATTTGTAATATGCATTGATTCAAGAGGATATTTGAGGATAACACTTACGTATGGATAATCCTGCATATCATTAAGTAGTGGGTCCCCTTGCGCAGCTTCTTCATCAATGAGCCTCTCAAATTCAGAACACTCGCTTATAATTATTTCCTCTAGTGAAGGACAATGAGAAGCAAGAGAGTAAGAGAATAGCCATTTCACTTTGTTGCAACCATCAATCTCAAGTCTCCTCAGCTTTGGCGTTTTTGTAATCATGGCGTGAGTGAAGATGCAAGTTCTCAATTGGGGACAATTTTGGATGATCAGCTCTTGCAACATGGGGAGAGAGTAGCTAATACATGAATCTTTGAACACTTGTTCAAGATTATTCATTTCAACCAATGTCAAAGTAATCAGGTGCGAGAATACTTGCTGTGTTTGAAGAATGTCAACATCAAGGTTATCAATGATGAATCTTTTCTCTTGACAACCATAAACCCATAAGTGCTTTATCTCAAATAAATTTATTTGTTTAAGATCCCACCTACAATTATATAACCAAAGGCAGTTTGCTCTTTGAATGAGATCTTTCATTGACAAACTAAGAGTAGAGACTTTGAAGCCTTGCATCCATAAAGCTCTCATTTCTTCATTACCACCATCCAAACTATCCAAATAGTGTGGATAAGAATAGTATACTCTCAAATCATTAAAAATATTGCTTCTGGAATCACAGATAACATACCTCTTCAACCTTGAAAGAGAGAAATTTTCTGGGATGGTAGATTTGTTATCCCAGAGGTATAATTCTTCAAGTTGCTCACATCTTTCAATTAATTCTAAACGGCTTTTCTCAATTTTACAACCCAACACTTCCAAAAGTTTCAGCATTTTCATGTCCACAATTCCAACGGGTAATTCATTGAATGTAGAGCCACGTATGTCAAGAACCTCCAATCCTTTGAGTTCACCCAAAAAAGAGATGTCACCCAATCTTTTTCCTCTAAGGCATAAAGTGTGAAGATTCGTTAATGACACAATTGATCGCGGGAGTGAGCAATCAAGTGTGGTACCCAACGGCGAAAAGCTCCATTTAAAGCCATATGTTATGAGTGCCAAGACTTTGAGTGCATTTATCCCTGCAAAATCTTCAATGAGCCCATGAGGTTGAAGTAGTAGAATGTCAAGTGTTGGACAACGCAATTGGTTAGAGAGCTTGAAATTCTCATCCAAATTCCACAATGACAATGCCTTTGTATCTTTCAAACTTTGGCGGTTGCTGACCAGCATGTTTGAAACTACATGGCTATCCACAAGAATTGGTTGATGTTGCTTATTTGCAATCCACAAAGCTACATCTCGAACTAAATCATGCATTTTTACACATGCTTGCTCATCGATACTCATCAACAAACAAGAATCCAACAAGATGTCAAGAGCCACTAATATCTCTCTCCTCGCATCTTCCATTGTGGTGATACTCTCCTCTAGCTCAAGTGTCCTCTTGCCAAACCGAATTAAATCCTCTTTATGGATTTCATGATCTTCAGGGAACATAGAGCATAATAAGAAGAGTGATTTGGTTGTTGAACTTGGCAAATTATCATAACTCAATTCAACACATGCATAAGGGCTTCTAAAACCTTGTTCAACATTCAATGGTTGGAAGTGTTTTAGTTTCCATAGTGCTGATTCCCACACTCTAATAGGTTTTCCCTTTAAAGAGCTTCCCACCACGACAATTCCAATTGGAAATTCCTTGCACTCATCAACGATTTCCCTTCCCACATCATCAAACTTATTTGTGGGATCACTGTATAGGTTTGCATGCTTCTTGAATAATTCCCATGCTTCCTCCTTAGTTATCAAAGGCAGTTCAATGATAGTCTCACAATCCATAGAGACACATACAGTCCTCTGGCGAGTGGTTAACAAGATTCGACAACCTTCAACAAGTGGAATGCCAATATCTTCAAGGCTTAGATACTCCCACACATCATCCAGGATTATAAGTATCTTCTCATTTTTCAATCCTTCTGATAGCCTTTGTGCTCTTACAGATTGAGTTTCATCTTGAAATTTCAAGCCTATTTGCTCTGCTAGTTCCTGCTGAAGTTTTGCAACATTTGGAGGTTTTGAAACAACCACGATAACAACCTTCTCAAAAAGCTTCAAATCATTCACTTTCTTTCCCACTTCCTTTGCCAAAGTTGTTTTACCTGAGCCGCCCATGCCATAGAGTCCAATCATCTTGTTCTTTCCATCTTTTACTGCCTCCAAAAGATTATTAGAAGTAGACTTCCTCGAGTTGAAATCCACAAAGTCTTTGGAAAAGAAGTAAGTGATGCCAGGAATTTGGGTGAGACGAGAAAAATGGTCTTTCTCAAAGTGGGAATCCTTTTTGAGCTGCATCATCCGCTTTGCCTTATCATCCATTTGTTTTGCCAAGGAATACCTAAGTGACACGTTGAAACAACTCTTTCCTTCCCCTTCAACCTTTCGTTGCAACTCATTCACATCTTCTAGAATTTTCTCCACATCATTCAACCAATTCTTCATAGGAAGCATTATTTCCTCACTATTTCGGGCAGCTTGTTCCTTACGTTCCTTCACTTCATCTAGCCTTGTCTTCAGCTCATCTTTTGCTTCCTCAAGCTCTGTAATGAATTGCTTGAAGCAAAACAAGTAACGAGCACGATCTAAAATTGGACCAGCAAGGCATTCTAGAACCTTTTCTCCAATACCGATAACAATGTCTGCCATCTAATGCAATCATAATTAATGTCGTAAGTAATTATTTCTAATACAAGTCAATGGTATACGTATAACATCTAATCAATATGAGACAATATCTAATAAAATTAGTCTTATGTCATCTCCGATCTCATGAAAAATTTATAAATCTTTTATGACAAAGCAAGTCATATAACTCATTTTATTAACGTGTTTGTTTCTCCTATCATATGATTCAACACTGAAAAGAACAATATAAACAATTAATTGGTCTTGAATGCTATCTATCCGCTAATAATAAAATATTCACACCGCTGTCTGTAGTTCAATTGATACAAATATATAAATAAGGACCCACAATAGACATCTAAAGGAATAAAGACATACAATGGACATCTAATGAAATATACAAGAAATATGGAGTTTGGCTGGATGAGGTATTCTGTTATAATCCTCACTACCTCAAAATATCGTAATGAAATTAGATGATTGTCAAAGAAAAAAGTAAATAATAAATAAATAAATATGGAGTTTGGCTGGATGAGTTATACTGATATAATCCTCACTGCCTCAAATGTCGTAATGAAATTAGATGATTGGCAAAAACATAATCCTCACTTCCTCAATTGTCGTAATGAAATTAGATGATTGGCAAAAACCAAAAAAAAAAAAAAAAAGTTAGATGAATAATACTTAAATATCTACCAGAGTGACTCTCAAATCAAATAAATAGATGCCCAACTACACAAAAATAGCAAATAATAATTCACCCAATAAGTACAAACACAATGTATATTAATTTTCAACGAGTTAAAAAGTCCTGAAATTAGTTATTGTATAATTATTGAGGGAACTGAAAGAAGGCAAAATAACGCTCATATGCACTCAGAAAAATGGTACTTATTGAACTAGTTTCTGGGCTGATTATAGTCCTGATTTCTTTTTTCTTTTTGATGACAATATTCAAAATTTCCATAAGTAATATGATTCATCAATTGCGTATGATCTTATTAGTATGAACTTCATTTCAGATCGCAATATATCAAACAGCTTGCAAAAGAAGGTCCAAGTTTAAAATTATTTTAATTTTTATAATTGTATTTTAATATTACCATGATGTTAAACACAACTAAACTTTTTTATCAGTTGTTTGATAAATACATATTTAACTTAAAACTGAAAATAAAATCACTAAATATTTGGATGAGTTAAATTAAAATAATTCATTAGATGAAAAGCGAGCAAGTTCAATGTATAATGTTAGGACAAAACTTATGTCAAATTGCTTATATATATATTAGGTCAAGTTCTTCAATTATACTTTGTCATGTGTGATTTTTATTATCAATAATGATTCAGCAAACTTTTAAAATTTTATTAATGTGAATTATTAAGTTAAGAAAAGTCCACATCTCAAGATTTAATTGGAGAACTTGATCTAATTGATATAAACAACTTGATATAAGTTTTGTTCATAATGTTAAAACTTAAAAGCATCTAACCAATTCAGTGTTTAATGCACTACTATTCTTCATTTCTTTGGCTTGAAAATTTTATAATTCTTTTGTATTATTTTTTATGAAAATAATTCTTTTATACTCTTTTTTATAGTAAAAAAAATGTAAATTCTTTATATACTGAAATTTTAGATAAGTTGGATTTTAATGAGAACCATAACTTAAAAATAATCTGACTTTTTTCAATAGTATATATTTCCGAAGATAGGCCTTCCATCAAATTCAGGGATCAATTTCAATTAATATAAATTCAATTTAATACCAAAAAACCATCTAACAGATTTCATTTTTAATTTTCTAATAATATTTTGATTAAAAAAAATAAAACAAAAAAAAAATTGTAATAATGTTTTGATTAAAAAAAAAAACAAAAAAAACAAAGTGTCTTCAAAATAATATTACCTGTAATTTTTTTCTATATATTACAGGTAATATAATGAAAATACCATTAAGGAAAGGCGGTCAGAAAAAGTTCTGATAATACCACGTGTGTGTGTGTGTGTGTGTGTGTGTGTGTGTGTGTGTGTGTGTGTGTGTGTTGAACTTGTTGTAGAACGGAAAAACATAACAAACAAAAAATAGTTTCAGTGGATTTAACAATTTTTAACAAAAATATCAATCACAAAAGTTAGTTGTTAGAGGGTGAATATAGATTAAAAAATACACATAATAATTTGATTGGAAATAAGTACCAAAAATATACAAAGTACCAAATGTTTTTCATAAAACGGCATATAAAATTTAGTACATTATTATTACCCAAATCAAATTTTTCATTATCATCTTGGTAGCCAAAAAAATGCTCAAACAATTTTTTTTTTTTTTATCATAGACTCCCAAAAGAAAGAAATAAAGATTGATCACATGTAAAAAAAAATTATAATTTAACGTCCTATAAAATAAAGAGCTTATATTATACTATTTACCTGTAATGTAAAGTGATGATAATTTTGGATGTTTTTTTCCCAGGCAGAACAAGATTTTTTTATTTTATTTTATTTTATTTTATTTTTGGTTGCCCACCCAGTTCACCGGAGCTTTGCCCCGACTACATCCGGATCTGACTCGCGTCGCACACCTGACTATGGTGGGAGAGTCTCCCAATGGAAATTTTCTGCATACACAAGGCTCGAATCCGAGACCTTGCTTAAATAGAACCAAGCTGCGGACCACTTGGACCAACTCCCATTGGTGGCAGAACAAGAATTAAAGGGGAGAAAAGTAGAACGATGATGATTAGAACTGCTTCTGATAAAAGAATAAAAAAAAAATTATGTTCACCAAGAAATGACCCAAAATTCAATTTTGTTCTATTTGAGATTACTTATACTTAGCCAAAAAGAAAAAAAAACAAAGAAAACCTTATTATTTATAGTTTTATAAAAATAATTATTTTCATTTATTTTTATTATGCAAGGGGAAGGAAAAGCATAACGTTCTCATTTAATTTTTCTATATACTTAAATATAATTTGAGACGCACTTTTGTAAGTAAAAATAACATGGGATACATATAAGTTCAAATACTTCATTATTTTTAAAACTAGAAAATATTCATTAATGCCTCATTTTAGATTTATTTTTCATCTTATTTCCAAATTTTTGGCCAAAAAAAATATTTTCAAATTAAACAATATTTTGTGTAATAATTGATATTTATGTAACATATAAGAACAAGCAATGCGCACGTCTGTCATATTATAAATAAAAAATCAAGTAAAAAGTAGTATTCATTCCGCTGATATATTTTTTAGCCAACTAATATAAAAACTAAATAACATGAAAATTAACAATGATTTATTTAATCATATACTGCCCAAAAAAAAAAAAGAAGGATAAAATGTTCTCTTGTTAAAGGAAATGTAAAATAAACAACTTATATTCTGTTGTGTGTTTGAAATTATCGTAAAAAGATTAATGAATGTTGACTTGAGAACTATGATTTCTTTTTTCTTTTTGATGAAAATATTTCAAATTCCCATAAGAACAATGATTCACCAACTGCATATTATCTTAATACAATGTGAACTTCATTTCATATCACAGTTAAGCAGATGATAAGCTGGTTTCTTGTTGATGAGAAGATAGCTACCGTTGTTTGGGAAAGAATCAAATAAAGCGTAGTAATGTAAAATTTTCAAATTTTGAAATCTCATTTTAAGATATCTAACCTGATTTAGAATTTGTTAAATTTAATAAACTAATTTAGAATTTAAGTAATTCAATCATACGTCTTTTAAAGGGATTTTTCTATTACCAAATGATATTATTTTCAAATTAACTTTTAAAGAGTTTCAATTTCTACAAATTCATTAGTGTAAATTTATTTTGAAATTTGAAAGGAAGAAGCGAAAAAGGAAAACCTCCTACATGTTTACTTTTTAGCGCTTCAGGTATATAGGATTGATTTAAACTAACATGACCTATTAAAGTATGAAAAATTCAGTTAATATAAATTCTGTGATATAAAACATCCGGCGGACTATGATGTGTAATTTTCTAATATTCTTTTGCATGATTAAAATAAATTAAAAGAAGCAATATAACAAAGAATGTTTAAGTAAATACATACCTGTACAACACAGACACGAGATGAACTTGATGATATTTCAAAAGCTTGAACAGTAAACGAATGATTGAGGCTGCTCCTGGAAGGAATAGTGAATGAACGAATGTAAATAAAAATGACTCAGAAGATAAGAAAGAACAAACGAGAGATAAATGTAAATAAATCAAAGAAGATAGTATAAGAACTAAGAAGTCAATGATTAAACCAACATCTGTAACATTTTTCAGTTGGTATGAAAAAATTCAGTTATTATAAATTTAGGGTTGCATAGGTAAAATATCTAGCTGATTTTTTTATGTTTAATTTTCCAGTATTCATTTTGCTAGAAAAAATTAATTCAAGAATATAACAAAGAATTTCCAAGTCAATAGAAGATCACCTTGATGATAAGAAGGCAATGAATTCAATGAGGGATGAACGTGAATGAACATAAAATGTCTGAACTCTTTAAGGGAATATATGACGACAATTTGTTCTTTACTTAGCTCTTTAATATTGGGGATACCAATTCTAAAGTTTCAAGTAAACCATACATATATATTCATTCCTTAATGATGACTTAAAACCATTTTAGTAAATACTGCTTTAGCTTTATTGTGTATGTTGTCCTCATTGAGGTCCTTTGTTTGAAGAGGAAGAAAATGAAAGTATTCCCTTCTTTCTTTGGACACCAAAGAGATTCTTACTTCAGTTTTAATAAATCAAAGAGAAGAAACATGTGATGCAAGTCCCAAACAATCAAGTTATTCCATACGTAGTACTTTATAATTAATGTTCAACAAGAAGTACAACGGTTGTCTAAAGGGAAGTTCTATGCAAAAGACATTGGAAAACTATGTAATTCATACTTATTGTGTGTATGTACACACACCTGGATAAGTAAGAAGAGAGTCTATTGCGAAAATCATTGTTAAAAAGAAAAACACCAGTCAACTTCTAAGTCAGTCACTAATTTGATTGGAATCAAAAGGAAAAAGATAAAGTAATTATAAAGTACTAATTCATGGAAAACTTACGTACTAGTATAACCATGAAGTACTCTACATTACACTTTTATAATATAATTTGGAACAGAGCAATGGTTGAAGAGTCACTCTGAGAAAGCTACTGGATCAGAGGCATCTTACTCAAGGAAGAAACTGACACATCAGATAAAATTTCCATTTGGGTGTTCCAGTTGAGGTGTCTCTTTAACCAAACATACCTATCTAAATGAAAATAAGGGAAAACTAACATTGTTTCTAAAGAAGGCAAAGCAGCAATTTAGATAGTTAGTGATTAAAATCACTCGATAAATCAAACAGGCAAGGATATATTCTGTACTTGACAGACAAAAAATTAACAGAATCAATTATGACTTTATTTTTTCATAAGACGTCAAGAACAAAGCTTGTGAAGAGAACACAGAACAAATCTAAAAACAAAGTAAGAAGCTAACCAAGATATGCCTTCTCTCCTAGATATTCTCGCAACATAATCAGCACAATTCATGGGCTCTCTGCATGAAAACTTCAGCTCTAAATTCAGGTCTGAGTAAATCATGTCACCGATCTCATTGGTTTCAGCTATAAATCAGCACAATTAGCCTGGATTCGAATACTTGATGCTTGAATATTCCATTCCCCCTTCTTCCATCAGTAAGTATAAAGGGGTGAGAATAATTTTTTAGCCTATGACCATTTCCCTCTCGTGACTCCTTTGCATTTCTATAGACACAACCACCAAACGCCCGAGTCCAAGGCCATATTTTGACTTTCATCCCACCGGCATTATGTTGGATATTTCCTTTAAGCCATTCCTGCAAATCAGAACAAATAAATGGGGTTGGGTAAATTAAACTAGACTCTACTTGCTATATCACAATCTGTCAGTATATGAATAAGTTTTTCCTCCCCATTACACTCAAAAGGACACACACACAGTTTTTATTCCTCATTTTGCTCTAAATGAAGTTGTACAAAGCCTCTCATGGTACACAAAGAATCCAATCGGTGAATTATTCTACCCACAGTCAAATTTCTAAGCTGATGTCACACTAAAACCCCCGTCAGACGATTTCCTCCATAGCAATATGCGCTCTTGGTTATAGGGTGGTTTCACTTCCCTAATTCAATCAATCACCCACAAAAGTAGGAATTTTCTCCACTTTTGTAAATTCCAAACTCATCAAGAATGGCCTGTGGTTTGATGAGATGTTTAGTTTTATCAAAAAAGTGGACTAAAGGCACATCTGGTGATGTGCACAAATCTATTACTAGTTCCATCTCTAATTTTCTGTCCCACTGCAGCACAAAAACCTTCCCACGAGACTCAATTATGACTTTAAAACTGACAACTAAGCTAAGTAGCATTTCTCTTCATCTACATAATTTATATTTACAAACCACCACTCACATATATTTCTTCTCTTACTGTTAAATGTCAACAATGTCAGCACCAAACATTTGTAGTTAGCATGAGTTTGTTGACACTCACACATGTGCCTCCATCAATCACTCATAGCACCTACCGTTTTGTCTCTCTGATTATTGTTTAGTCTATTTTTCTGTTTGCCTATATATATTGTAATTCTCTTATCAGTTACATATATGAATTGAGAATGAGATTGTATAATCTCATATGGTATCAGAGTTGGCCCTAAAATGCTTGGCGACCAGCGACGGGGAGAGAGAGGGAGAGAGAGAACCGACGAAGAAACAGAAAAATAGGGGAGTGTTGGAAATTTGAGATCCGACTCACACCGGCGAGTGAGCATACATCGCCGGGCCAGGGACGACCGCAAGCCGACGATCGGCGGAACCCTGAAGCCTGGCGTCAATATGAGCAGCGCGTGGCATCCACACGCCACTTGTCCACCGGCGCGTGAACACCACGCGCCGCCTTCCGTACACAGGTGTTTGAACAGCGAACAGCATTTCCCCCCCAGAAAACAACCTACTATTTTTCCAGCCACAATCTCTTCCTAGAAAATACATGGATCCTTCCAAATTTCCCCCTCTTTTTGGGTCTCTTCCTAGAAATCCACCCATAACTGGAGCCTCACCAATGGCACTCATGTCCGGAACAAATCCTGAAAGTCAAGACTCATCCTCCTCCTCTCATTCCTCTGCTACTAGTAGCACAGTAACTACACCATCACTCTCCGATAGTCAAATTATGGCCATTAATCATAGGTTTAATGGAGGAAACTATCTTCAATGGTCTTAAACTGTGCTAAGATATATCATGGTAAGAGAATGGAGAAATATAACAATGGTGCACCTCCTCAGCCTCCTCCTAATGACCCCAATTTTGATACATGGTTTGCCGAAAACAATCAAGTTATGACTTGGTTGTGCAATTCCATGACTAATGAAATCAGTGAAGGTTATCTTCTGGCAAACACTACAAAAGAAATCTGGGATGAAGCAAAACAGACCTATTCTTCCCTTGATAACACCGCTGCACTAATCCACCTGAAGCAACAACTGCGAGACTTGAGACAAGGTAACTCAACAGTTACTGATTACTACAATGTCTTACATAAATTGTGGCAACAGCAAGATCTCTTCGATTCACATTCATGGGATACTGTCAAAGATGCTCAGCTGCATAAGAAGATCATAGAAGAAGAACGAGTGTATGACTTCCTCCTGGGTCTCAATGATTCATTTGAGGAAATAAGAGGCCGAATCATGGGACTAAAACCCATGCCATGTCTGTTTGAAGTAGTCAACCATGTGCAATTCGGAGAAAGTAGAAAACTCTTGAATTAAGGCAACCCAAGTCTAATTGAAAGATCGGCCCTGGCAGTAAGAAGACCACCAGACAAATGACAAAATAAGTGGTGTAATTATTGTAAGAAGAAGGGACATATCAAAGAAGAATGCTAGAAACTGCATGGAAGGCCAACAGTTAACAAACAAAGTCATATCACTGCCGTTGAGCTAGACACTGAAGGCAATGATTCCTTGAGTAAAGAGGAACTGAAAATGTTTCGAAGGATGCTGGACAAACAAAATAAGTCTAACTCTATGCCCAGTATCAACCTGTACAATCAGGTAACTCTATTATAGCTCTAAATACTGTACGAGCCAATGAAAATGCTTGAATTATTGATTCAGGAGCAACAGATCACATGACTGGTAATCGCACATTATTTGCAACTCTTAAACTAATTCATGAGAATCTCTGGGTCAAAGTTGCGAATGGCTTGTACACTACTGTTGAAGAAATTGTCACAATCATACTCTCTAATTCCCTAGAAATTCACAATGTTCTATTTGTTCCTGCACTCACGGTCAATCTTATATCCGTTAGTAAATTAACTAAAGATCGACTGTGCCAAATCATTTTTGATAATGATGTTTTTTTTTTCAGGATTTAAATTTGAGGAGGACGATTGGAACTTCTAGAGAATGGGATGGATTGTTCTACCTTGAAGGATCACACTTGAAATCAGAAGATGCAAGGAAGGCGAGACGGGCACTGGTTAGCTCCAATTCTCAGAATAATACTGTACACTTATGGCACTGTCGCTTAGGCCACCCTAGTTTTGATTATATAAAGCATTTGTTTCCAGATTTATTCAATAAAAAGTATGTTCCTTTTCATTGTGAAACTTGACATATTGCAAAACAAACTAGATCTTCTTATCCTAAACAACCATACAAACCTTTCTCACCATTCACACTAATCCATAGCAACATTTGGGGTCCTGCAAGAATAAAAACCCTCACCAATGCTAGATGGTTTGTCACGTTCATAGATGATCGCACTAGAACCACATGGGTTTATTTAATGAAAGACAAATCTGAGGTAGCCAAGGTATTCCAAACCTTCTATATCTTTGTGCGAACCCAATTTAATGCTTCCATTAAGATACTTCGAAGTGATAATGCCAAGGAGTACATGAACAACACCTTTACCGAATTTCTTGATCAACAAGGAATTCATCACCAAACTTCCTGCCCATACACAACCTCAACAAAATGGAGTCGCTGAGCGAAAGAACCGTAACTTGTTGGAAGTAACCCGAATGTTACTAATAGAATGAAATGTTCCTCCAATTTTTTTGGGTGATGCCCTACTTACTACAGCCTACCTCATTAACCGCATGCCATCCAAAGTCCTCAAATTCGACACCCCTATCCAAAAACTCCTAGAATACTTTCCAAATTGCTCCATAATCACTTCATTGCCTCCTAAGGTGTTTGGTAGTGTTGTCTTTGTTTACAAAAATGATGGTAACAAATTTGCTGCTCGAGCTAACAAATGCCTATTTCTTGGCTACTCTCCGACTCAAAAAGGGTACAAATGCTATTGTCCTACTTCCAAGAAACTTATTGTCTCCCGTGATACAGTCTTCTCAGAAGATGAAGCATTTTACCCCGAATTACCCATTCAGGGGGAGTATACTGATGTTGAATGGCTAATCGAAAATAAACTTGAACCATCACCACCACAACCTAATCCTATACCCATCATTTAACTCACTACCTTCCACAAGCCAACCTAGTCCTACCTAACTTGATCATGAATTAGAAGATCTTCCACCTCAACTTGAACTGACACCTAATGAACTGGAAACAAATGTTGAGATTAATTCAGGGATTGATACCGAATCGCAAAGAGAAGAAGAGTCCAGACTATGAATTCTAGATGAACCAGACACTAGTAGAACTATCTCTCCCATTCAAAGGAACGACCATGACTCCAATTTGGGATTAAATCCTGAAGAACTGGGTTGGCCTACAGCATTGGGAAAAGGGGTAAGATTGTGTACTCAGCATCCAATTCAACGTTTTGTCTCATATAGTAACCTATATGCAAAAATGCAAAGCTTTATTGTGAATAGTGCACATATTAGAATCCCAAATACGTTTCAACAATCTATAGCTGATCCGAATTGGAAATGAGTTGTAGAAGAGGAGTTAAGGGCACTCAAGAAAAACAAAATGTAGGAGATTACAACTCTTCCCAAAGGAAATAAACCAGTAGGATGTAAGTGGATCTTTAATCCAAAATACAATCCTGATGGTAGTATCAACAAATACATGGCAAGACTTGTTGCAAAAGGATACACCCAGACATATGGAATTGATTATCAGGAGACATTTGCTCCGGTAGCCAAGCTTAATACCATCCAAGTACTATTATCAATTGCAGCTAACTTGGATTGGTCATTGCACCAATTAAACATGAAGAATGCCTTTTTGAATGGAAACCTGGAAGAAGAAGTTTACATGGAGATTCTAGATGGAATTTTAGCTTCTAACAACTCTGTGTGTAAACTCAACAAGTTATTGTACGGACTTAAGCAATCTCCTCGGGCATGGTTTGGTAGATTCACCAAGACAATGAAAAGACTTGGGTATACTCAGGGACAAGCAGAAGACACATTGTTCATCAAATGTGTTAACGGCAAAGTCACCATCTTGATCATCTATGTTGATGACATGGTCATTACAGGAAACAATGAAGAATCAATTGCTCATTTAAAACAGGACTTGTCAACTGAGTTCCAAGTGAAAGACCTTGGACAAATGAGGTATTTCCTAGGCATGGAAGTGGCAAGAACTAAAAAGGGTATTAATGTATCTCAGCGGAAATATACACTAGATCTGTTGCATGAAACTGGAATGCTAGGGGCACAACCTGAAGGAACACCAATGGAAGAAGGTTGTCACTTAGAAATCAAACCAAATGGTGTTCTAGTCAACATAGAACAATACATAAGACTTGTCGAAAAACTCATATACTTGACCCATACATGTCCAGACATTAGTTATGCAGTTGGAATAGCAAGTCAATTCATGCACCAGCCACAAGTAGAACACATGGCAGCTGTATATAGAATCCTAAGCTATTTAAAGCTTAATCTTGGAAGAGGAATCTTCTTTAAGAAATGCACTACCAGAGATATCGAAATATACACTGATGCAGACCATGCAAGGGATAGAGAGACCAGAAGATCAGTCTCAGGATATTGCACATATGTGTGGGGAAATCTTGTTACATGGAGAAGCAAGAAACAAACTGTGGTGTCACCAAGTAGTGCGGAAGCCGAACTGAGAGCTGTTAATCATGGAGTACGTGAAGGACTTTGGGTCATTAGATTACTGAAGGAGTTGGGAATTCCATATGAGGGACCAATGCAAATTTGGTGCGACAACAAAGCTAGCATTAAAATGGTCAAGAATCCAGTCTATCATGATAGAACAAAACATGTTGAGATGACAGGCATTTTATTAAAGAGAAAATTGAAGCAAGCATCATAAATCTGTCCTACATCAGATCTGAAGACCAAATTGCAAATGTACTAACAAAACCACTAAGTAGAACTACATTTGAAAAGTTTATGTGCAAGCTAGGTATGATTGACATATACTCTCCAGCTTGAGGGGGTGTTAAATGTCAGCAATGTCAGCACCAAACATTTGTAGTTAGCATGAGTTTGTTGACACTCACACATGTGCCTTCGTCAATCACTCATAGAACCTACCGTTTTGTCTCTCTGATTATTGTTTAGTCTATTTTTCTGTTTGCCTATATATATTGTAATTCTCTTATCAGTTACATATATGAATTGAAAATGAGATTGTATAATCTCATACTTACAAATGTCAATGTGTGGCTGAAATCTAAATTGGATTTGAGGAACTTATCTGTCCACAAAAGATATACTAAAAGATAAGAACTAAGTTAATTACAGTTGTTGCTAATTCTAATGGTTCAGAGCTGGCATTCGTAGCTGAGGCATCCTGATCCCATGTGAAGCACCCTTGTGAGCACACTCTATAAAGCAACTAAACAGCACCGTTTCTGCACTAAAGCTCGGCTATTCTTAAAATCAATGACACAGGACGTACCACATCTCTTGATTCTTGGCATTCAGGAGCCATCCATCAGTGTTGGTTCAAATGGGCCATTGGGTGTCTTTGATTTCGAGAATGGCCAAGATTGGGAGCAACAACAGCTTCGTGAGGAATCTGAATGTCAAAGGAAGAGCAAGGTGCTCGCATTACCAGCATGGTACCTAACAGACCCCGGCCGATACAAAGCGGAGACGGTGAATCTGCTTAGGTTTTTTATGACTTGTGAAATGCGAGCTTCACAGTCCTCAAGTATTCATTTGGGAAAAAAGAGGTGATTTTTATGTTTTAATACCAAAGAGAGTCATATCTGGAATCACTTTGACTTTATAGAGGAGAATGATAGAAAAATATCATTTGAATTTTAAAATTCTGTTAATAAAAAGAATAATTGGATTGATAAGAATAGTAATAAAATTAAGAACACAAATCTTTATCAAAGAACTAATTTAAAATTTTAAAGTTCAAGTGATATTTTTCTGTCATTCTCTCATTTTATAATTGAAATCTCCAAGGATCAAGAGCATGACTTAAGGCCATATTAGTTGAGTACTCTTTTTTTATATGGGAAACAATTTTTTTAATATTCCTTTTGATTAATATTCAATGCCCTTTGATGCATTCTACCGGAGATTACTATGTCACTCCACTCTCATTCGTAAGAAAAAACAGAACTGACGTATATTGAAAAAATAGTTGAAAGTAGTTATTTCTCATGATTAATACTTCCTTCTATTCTTATTATAAAATAATTTAAAGTAGAGATGTATGATCTAACTTCACTTTTTCTTTTTTCAATTTATATGTCTTTTTAGAAGTTCAGTGTAACATTTATGAACATTTTTCCTTTATACTCTTATTTATGGTTGATGCGGAAATGGTTTAATGTATTAAATTAAGTGCAAATTTAGTAATGTAGTCAATATCTTAATATATTTGTTGCATTTCTAATAGTGCCAAAATTTAAAAAAATAAGGATTAATATTTTCACCCTTATGACATGTGCGTAAAAGATAAACAAAGTAGTTAGAATGTTATATACTAGGAGTGTTGGAACAACAGGTGCTATAGCGCTTAGCTTTGTGTGTTTCCCTTTTTAGGCTCAATCCCTTTCCTATCACAAAACTTAAAAATTGAGCATGTTCTGTCACCAAAAATTGTTTTTTAACTTTAATGCTTGTCTGGATGAAAAGGGAAATTGCGAGGAAAGAAAAATGGGAAAAAAATTTTCTCCTTATATTTTGATCAATATAAAAGAAAACAGAGAAGAAGAAAAATAACTAATTTAATGATAATTATTATTTTTTTATAAAGCATGCAATTGAGGTTTAATACTTGTTTACTACATGCTGAGTTTCAGAGCAATTTCAGTTTACTGGTTAATATTCTAACATGGCGCTCCTGCTAGAATTGTAATTTGGAAGCATCAGTCACAGACAGAGTTGCAACAGGAAAGAGAAAAGCTTATAATACTAGGAAATTAATCCAAATAGAAGTTGGATTATATTCATTCCAATAAGATATAATTAAAATAAAAATCTACGGTGATGATTTTAATTGAAGCAGTAGATGCCTATTGAAATACCTTCCCTCAATGAATCCCCTCTCTAAACTGTCATCATGCATCATTAGCTTTCACACCTGTAACGTACACATCTGTACAATGATGCCACTCTGTTTTTTTTTTTCAAGCCTTATAAGAATTTGTAAACATTGCCAAATGGAGTTCCTTGTGTTCTCACTCCGATCGTCCTGGTTCAGATTGATGAAGATGATGATCAATAGCGAACAGTGCGGCTCTCCTCCTCCTCTGCAACTATTGGCTGTGGAGAAAGAAAATAAAATAAAACAAGAAGAAGGTGATGACGATGATCATATAATAATACTGAAAATGTTATTTTTTTAGAAAAATTCCAAATATTATTATTTATTATTATTTTTATATCCTAAATTTAACTACTTCTATTTTGATTTAAATATATGATATTTACAATGAGATCTCAAAATAATATGCCAAATTGATATCTTTAAAAAAAATATTGGTTAAATCCCTTTAATATAATATTGTTGACTCATTAACTATATTAAAATATATCTCAATTCAATTGAAAATCTCCACACCCGCATAATTGCACCAAATCTTGCCGTGCTCATCTTTTATGCTCATCCCCCAAATTTTGGGGTGGACACCATTTTTTGTTATTTTTTTATTTTTCATGTATTCTTATTTATTTGGATTAAATTGTATGCTGCACCAATATCTTGAAATATGTTTCCAGTAGCACCCAATATCTAAAATATTTTTTTAATACTTAGTATCTTAACCTAATTAATTTTTAGTGTTTGGAGTTTTTTTTTTTCAAAAAGAAAAAAAGAAAAAAAAACCCTTTATTTGGGGATGAGCATTCCCTTCTCATCCAATGTGGATTCAAGATTTTAAAGCAAACATTATAAAAGTTGGGTGCAAATTTATTTCACAAAAAGGTTGGAAGCAATTCAAACTTTGAGGAATTAAATTTTCATAGAATTCTTTTCCACCTTCTAAGAAAGCAAGTATTGAGGCAAACAACTCGGCAAAGGTATGTTACAATAGAATGTCCTTACTTATCAGTGCTTGTACTTTTTCTCAATATTATTAATAGTGTGTTTGGATGGGGAGAAAATTAGGAGAATGAGAGAATAGAGGGACAAGAAGAGTGAAGAGATAATAATATCACTTCTTGTGTTTGGACAAAGGGGAGAAAATAGGGGATGAGAAAATACATGATATTTATAAAGGTGAAAGTGCAAATTTAGCAATCAACTATTTTACTATGAGTACCAAATAAATTAACTATTTTCAGGTGTAAAAGTAGGCATAAACAATTTATATAGGAGCAGATAGAGCAACTCCGTAAGGAGACTTAACTTCTATTACTTTTTACACTATGAGTCCCACCAGTCTTCTCACTCTTTATTATTTTAATATATTTTTAGAGGCGTTAAGTTGCAAATTTAGTAATGAACTATTTCCTATGGCACCCAACATAATTATTTTTCATAAGAGAATTTACAAGACAAATAAGAGCATTTACATTAATGCCCTTACTTTATTTTTTCATAAGAGCGTTTACAAGGCAAATAAATGGATTTAAAATAATACAATGAGTTAAAAGGTTTTTTACTGCACCCATTGGGTCAAAATAAAATTAAGTTTTGTTAGTGGAAAGATAAATTCAGAAAGTTCAAAGGAGATAGCAGAAATGAAGAGTTCTATACTTTGTCATTCAATCTCAACAGGTTCTTCCCACCTACTTGATATATGTTCATGACAATGAGAAGCATAGATATAGATCTTTTCTGCAGTCATGACCATCATGTGTGATATTCTTTCTTCACAGTCATCTCTCCGTTTTTTTTTTTTTTTTGGGTTTTCTTGTTTTTTGGGTGTGGGCCATGTAATAATAAAACTTGGTCCAACTTAGGATTATAAAGCATTTGGATTCATGCTCTGTAGATTGAATAAAGAGAACATTTTATGTATTTTAGCTGTAGTAGCTTCTCAAAAGCTCTCAAAAGCCAATTTCTAATTTGTAACTGTTCCGTGTTGAGTTACATTCTTTTATGGAACTTTCTTCAAATGTATCAATGCATGAATGTAAAGAATCCAAATTCCTTCTAGATTACCTTAAGTTATTTTATTAGATGAATATAAAAGAAGAGAGGAAGATGTGGGACCCAGACAGGTTCCTCTCCTATTCTTCTCTTTCGAATGTATCATGACCACCATCTCCAAGGACTTTGGTATATAGAAAGTGAACTGGCTGGGTCTGAGTATTTTTAAAACAAAAGATAATACATAGAAATACATACACTATCATATGAAGTTAATTTATATGTAGCATAATAATATTTTTTAAATTAATTGAATGAAAATTATGACAATTCTATAGATTCATTAAATAAGTGGCGGAGCTGAGAACTCGGGGATCAAAGTTTTTAAAATAAAAGATCATACAAAAGTTAAATATATAAATTTTGAAATTATGTAGAAGTTATATACTATATAAATGAATAACTTATATAATTTCTAAATTTTATCTGGATGACAAATATTTTAAGTTTATTTGATTTTATTAATGTCATATTTTTTATTCATAAAATTTAGATAAATATTGTCGTCCCTTTAATGACAATTTTATCATAAAACTAGAGTAAAATTCACATGACTTCCTTATATTTAATCTAAATTACAGAAACCTCCTACTTTTTTAGGTAAGAAACCTTCTTTTCATTTGAAAATTTTATGGGAACATTCAGAATCAAAATGTATATTTACACAATTTTTTTTTTGAAGTTCTAATATTTCACTTTCATCAACTCAACCAGCAGTTGACCATTAAATGACAATGTTCACCCTTTGTTTTGACTAAATGCCCTTTCTTAACAATAATACTACTTAAAAAAGCATATAACTGTAACAAACATGTTTATAAATTTTTGTGCAAAAAAATGTATTTAAAAAATTAAAATTTGAAAATAATATAGTTTATATAATATCTCAAATTCACATTATTAATAACATATGTTGAATATAAATACGTCTTTCAAGTATGTTTTCAATCATGTTGTCGTGACAAAAAGCAAAAAGAAAGAAATATGGTTTTAGTCATTTAAAAGAATACTAAATAAATAAGTTTCAATAAATATGATAAAAATTAAAAAATTTAAAATTTTATAATACAGTAAAAATTAATAAATTTTATAATATTTTGGAAATTTTAAACATATATGTATTGGAATTATATTTTGTTTGTATAAAAAATTATTTTTAGGCAAATATAAAAGTTTATTTATTTGTTAAAAGAGGGGTATTTTGGTCAAAATAAATGTTTAAAAGTCAAACTTAATGTGAGTGGATGGAAATATAATCTCAAATATGTAAGGGAGGTTTCTTTAACATGCATTTTAATTTTAAGAGAGGTTTATATACGTTTTCAAAATAGAGGGGAGGTTTGTGTAATTTAGGTAAAACATAAAGGTAGTTAATGTATTTTACTCTAACCTATAAAACATTTTAAATGAAACTATATTACTTTTAATCATATGCATCGAAATTATATCTCGACAGAAATCACTATAATATATGCAATTAATAGGGATATTTTAAGAAAAAAACTAAAAATTTGGGAGACCAAATTGATTGAGCTTTTTTCCTTTAGAATTGAAGTAAATCCTCTTTGACATACAGGCCCCATTGAAGCACAGCTGCAAGAGAGACAGAATTTGAATTTTTGGATTCGTATTTGTTAGATTTTTTCAGCAAAAATTTTTGGGTATTTTCTTTATAAAAAATGAATATACGATGGGGATTGTATTTTTTTAAGAAATAATTTAAAACTATATCGTGACAATAAAATAACGGATAAGTATAAGAAACCATTGATTAAGAGAATATCTGAAAAATTGAAACTCTATGCAAGTGTTGTAGATAAAATAAGAAGTCCATACAAGCCACACAATTTTATATCTTGTATGCGTACAATCTACATAATTACAAAACTCAACACATCTCAACAAAACACAACTTCAAAGTAAGGATATATCTTTCTTTTTTTTTGGGTATTTTTTAGTTTCTGTATAATCTTCAACACACTGGCACAAATCCAAGACATTTTTACACACTTTTTAGTAAACACACAAGTGCAGATAAAGAAACCATTAGAAGATCAAGCTCATCATCCCTTCTTTATTTTCTAACTTTCTGGTTTGATCACCAAATCTGCAAAAAAATGTTATTAACAGCTTAACTATTACATCAAAATGGAACATAGATTAAATAAAAGCTAATGGTCATATTTATTCCACACATTTTTTCAAAATTGTCCTAAGATAATGTGGATTAGACTAGAGCTATAACTATTTACAACGACCAGAATAATTTGTTAAACATGTGTAAATAGTGAAAATTAATTACTTTTAGTTATATAATTATATTATTGAATTTCTAATATTAGAGCAACAAGTCACTGATCTAAAATTAACTATTGTCCTTAATATAAGAGCTAATTTTTTTTTTTTTTGAAAGGTTGATTTGGTCTTAAATATAAGACCTTAATCCACTTTGTCTCCTATATCTATAATTTTTTCCTAAAATATCTATATTGATTACACACATTAAGCAGTTTCTATCTAAAGGCAATGAAAGATGATATTTTAGGAAAACTAATCTATATTATATATGTTACAAATAACTAATATAACTACTTATCTTAATCTATCCATTATCTATTTCTAATATAATATGGGCAAGAGCTAGTATATTATTTTGATATAAAGAATGAGGAGTTAAGGCATCGGACAATTCTCTTTGACAAGTGACTTTGAATTGGTAAATAACTGCTAGTGACAAAAACAGTAACATACAAATTGTGTGTTTGATAAGAGTACTAACGTAAAAATGAAGTGTTATATTTGATAAGTGGAGGAAATTGTAAAGCACAAAATTATTTAATTGACTAACAATAATAATAATGAAAAACAAAAGTTTAAAGGAATTAGTGAGCAAGTAATATTTGGTTGCTTATTTAGAAAAAAGTATAGCTACATACATACCTGTTCATGAGGCCTTGTTCTCTAATGGGATATTGCATATGTTTGGGCAATCTCTTATAACTATAGTACCAGATAGGTGATTGAACTCATAACCTCTGTAAATCTCTCTCAACTTTGGCAACCATCGAAGACTCAAACGATTCAGTTTAGGAAACAACTCTTCATCATGACTAACCACTTCACCTTCGTAAGCTTGAACAACCCCCTCAAGTTGAGAGCAATCATGAATAGTTATTTTCTTCAATGAAGGACAATGAGAAGCTAGAGAATATGAGAACAACCTTCTCACTTTTTGGCAATCAAATATATCAATGGTCTCAAGTTTTGGGAAGCAAATAGAAGTTGCACTAAGATTTTTAAGTGATTCTTCACAAAATATTCCCTCCCATTCCTCACATCCTCTTACATATAGTGTCTTCAACTCTGGAAGGCTTGTAACAGTAGCAAGAGTGGATATATTTCTCAATCTTGAGCATTCCCACAATGTAACATTTTCAAGTTTATGGAGGCTCACAATTTGTGTGGGGTCCTTCCATATGCATTCCAACTCTGGAAGACCTTCTAACTCTATAGAACACAATTCTGAATTCGCCACCCTCACTCTCTCATTCTCATGTTTCTGTAGAGTAAATATATATTCAACGATTAGGTGACAATTCAAGAGATGGACAATATATATATATATATATTTATATATGAATCACATCAAATTAAGCGGAAGTATAAAATTACAAATTAAACCCCTTTAATTTCACACAGTTTTAAAATTGTAATAACATAATATCAGTAAGTGGATTATATTTAGGCCTTCTTATTTATATTATGAACCGTACAGTGTGAAATAAACACACACACAGACACACATGTAAGTTATAGATATGTATGCATTGACGTTGATTTATTTCAGACGAAAGAGCCTTGGATAAGTACTTTCCACACTAAAGAGGCTGTCACAAAAACAGTAAAACAAATAACTTCACAACCAACATTTGCAAACAAGATCTTTATTTTACTCATTCCATGCGGTAGAGGGAACACTACTAATATTTCAAATAATTTCGGCTTTCCCTTCATAATAAGAAGGTTTGGTGTATGGATGCAAAACATAAAATAAAAAATTGAAATAATCATCATATTTTTTGAGGATATGTTTTGTTTGTAATATATATTATTCATGGTATTAAAAACTAGATCGGACCGGCCGGGTTAAACCAGAAACCAGTGACCCGACGATATGTTCAGTCCGGGTGTTGCTTAGACTCAGCAAAAATCTGACTCAGGGTAACCGGCCATGAACCAATGTGACTTGGAGCAACTCAGGGTAACCTACTGTATTGGCTGGGTTACCTAGTTCACTTTTTTATCGCCGGATAAAAAACACAAAAATGCCAAAAGAAAAGAAGTGTTTCAGGAAAACAAGGAGGAAAGTAGAAGAAGATAACAAAAACTATAGGAATATATCCCATAAAAAACACATTGTTCTGAAAGAAAACTTTTGACAAATCACAAAAGAGGAATACTTTAGCCTCAATGTTTGTTGTTAAAGTCTTCAAGTTTTACCTTAGAGTGACCGGAAAATAAAACTAAAAATAACTGAGGGAGTGACCGAAAAATGTGACAGACGAGAAATTCAAATTGCAATTGTAAATTAAAGAAAAGAAAGAAGAGCTGCAGCCCAATAATGTAATGTGCTTCGTGTAGGACTTTTTATTTGTAGTTGTTCGAAGTGGGCGTCAAACGTTGTGATCTCCTTTTAATAAAAAAAAATGCAAATATATATTGCAATATTGCACATTTTCTAAGGTAATTAAACCAGGACTGGTCACTGAATCGGTTGGGGTACTGGGTCAATGGTCAGTAGGTCAGACCGGAGCTAACCCGAAGCCAAACATGTGAGAAATTGAAGATTTCAGCCTTATTAATATAAAATTCTAAAGAAAAATAAAAAAGTCTTTTTTTTTTTTTTGTAAAAGTACCAAACCGGGTTGATGACAGAATCAATCTACCAGCTAGTTTGCCGGCTTCCGAGTCAGGACTGGCCGATCCGATCCAGGTTTGAGTACAATGAAATTTTCCCATGATCTAATTTATAGGAATATATTTATATAATATGAAGAAGAGGAGAGGAGCAGTCCTATAATATTTTAAATATTATTTTTATTAAAATTTTATACCTAAAGTAGTAAAAAAATGAATGTTTTAGCACATTTTAATTAAACTATATTATTTCAATTACTATTTGTTTGACCCTAATTAACCTTGGCCTTATTCACTGACCCTTGACTCGTTATCTTGACCAGTTCATTAACTAGTCTGATTTTTAATACATTCATTTGATAGTTAACAATATTTTAAGTTAAATTTAAAAAGTAAATATCCAAATTTTTTTTTTTAAAAAAAGAGAAAGGTACAGAGCTAGAAAGGAAGAAAAATTCTCTTTAAAAATATCTTGACTACAGCTTGTAATTTCAATCCATAAAATGGATAAATAATGACATGAGGGGCAACAATATAACATGTCCTTTGTCTTAAACTTGTGTTCTCCAAAGGTATTCAACAAAGTTTTGCACGTCCAAAGAAAATGAGAAAATATTAAACTTAAAGTCTTTGTAATTTATAGATAATGCATTCACATTGGTTCTTCTGAATAAAACAATCTTAAACAAGTACTTTCCACAATAAACCAGTGCCAAAACCAACAACATAAAAGTTATTTTCTTGACTAACACATATAATAAAAATATAAAATGTCGAGTTTGACAAAGCAATTAAAAGTAATTATGTGACAAACAATTAAAAAGAAGTTTATAAAATCCATTCATAAAAAAATAACTAATGAAAAATTTTATATAATTTTAAAAAAGACAAAATATAGGAAAGTAGTTGAATCATTAGTATGTAGCGTTAATACAGGTTTCTTAAATTTCATAATATGAAGGTTGTTTTATATTTACGAAACCTTATATTAGAAAGGAATAATGAGATAACACTTACGTGTTGTGGACTTTCTTGTTTATCACGAAGGGCCCCCAGCTTGTACTCATATCCAAAAACCTCTCTCAATTTTGGCAAATCTTCCAAAGTTAATTCCTTCAGTGCGAGTAGTAGCTGATTCCCATATGCTGCTACTTCATCACTGTCTCCATCAACAAGCCTCTCAAGTTCAGAGCAACTGCTTATGTATAGCTCCTCTAGCGAAGGACAATGAGATGCCACAGAATAAGGTAATAGCAATCTCACTTTGTTGCAATGCCATATGAAAATCTTCTTCAGTTTGGGGAAAAGAATCAGTGGTTGCTGATTTAATGTTAGAAATTAAACCAAAGTTAGTTTCACAGATTATACATCGATTATGGCCTACTATTAATAGTACATAATAATCCTTTTTTAAAACAAGTAGGCATATTACATATTTAATGACACGAACATGACTTTTTTATTACCAAAAATTGAAAAGGAAAAGTGGAAAACTTGCAAATTTTAATAGCAATAAAAGAGGCACGCTGAAAAGTGAAAACGGCCTTTTTTAACGTCCAGGGAAAGTTTTTTAAAAAAATCATTTCTCTTATAATATGGTAAGTAATTTAATGGATAATGTATCATTTCTGATGTATTTTAAATAAAACAGTCCTCAGTAATTATTTGCTTCACAGAAATACCAAATGAAAATTAAGAAAATTCGTTCATAAATATAAAATTAATTATTTGACAAAAGAAAAATAAAATCAACAAAAGAGATTAAAATTTATCAAATTCGTATGTGGAAAGATAAATGACTAATGCAGTTGCAAATATATTTTGTAATACTCCCTCTCATCTCTAATATAAGAGCTAATTGGGGTGTTTGCTTGGATCTTAAATATAAAACCCCAATCTATTTTATTTTCTAAATTTATATTTTTTTCTCAATCTATTCATATTGATTGCACATATATAAAGATGTTACTATCAATGGGGTAACGATTAAACTAAAAACTTAAGGAACAAAAAACTGTTGTAGTTTAATCTTTAGTATGTAGCGTAAATGCTAAATACAAAGATCTAGAATTTAATGATAAGGACACCGTTACATAATTAAAACCATTAAATAAAACAAATGAAATGACTGTTACATGTTCTTGAGAATATTTTTCTTATTACTAATATATGTGTGTTTAATTGGATAGTATACATGAATTTTCAAACAGGTCTAAAAAGTGAACATATCAAATTGTATTTGTGTGTGTGTGTGTAAAAGAGGTAGGTGAACGAAAAGGAAAAAAAAAATCCTGAAAATATTTGAAAGTTTTAGCTAACCATATATCAACACCAATTTATAAAGAAAAACGTTTCTCTTAAAATATAGTATGTAATTTACGGATAATGTGTGAACTCTAACGTATTTTATGAGTAATTATTTCCATGACAAAAATACAAAATAAAAATTATAAAATGTTGTTGGGAAAAATAAAATTAATTATTGGACAAAAAAAATTAAAATTGACGTTAAAGTTTCTATCAAATTCATATGTAGAAAGATAAATAATAAATGTAGTTTTTAATTAATATTTTGTAATACTAAAAACGAAACCCGAAGGAAAGACTCAAGTGCTTTAATCCTTAGTATGTAGCGGAGAATTAATTACAAGAACACAGTTGCTAAAGAGATTTTTTTTTTTCCAACCATCAAAACAAAAGTTTGAAAGTTAAATTTAACGATTCACTAATGATTAGGTGGATAAAAATTGAATATCAAATAGATAAGGAAGATTTGTTTTATATTTTATTTTAAAGGGAGGTTTATATACATTTTCAAAGTAGAGTAAGTGTTTAATTAATTTAGGTAAAATAGAGTATTGATTAGTATATTTTGCTCTGATATAAATACAATTTATATTATATTAAATAAAATGGAAATGTAAACATGGCTATTTTTAAATTGAAAAAAGAGGCCGAGTGATAAAAGAGAAAAATCATGCATATACAGACACACATATGGTATTCGATGATAAACACACAATTTTCAAATGAAATCGAAATGTAAACATCGTTAACTTTAATTCCATTAAAAAACTTGAGGTAGACTAATGGAGTGAATGAAAAGATAAAAATGTTTTATATATATGGGAAATTATTAACAGTTGCACGGAAACTATTTTCTTAGTTTAAACGGAAAATATATGTGATATGACAGGAATCAAAAAAATTTCTTGAAAAATGGAAAAGAAAACATGACTACTTTTAACATAAAAAAGTAGAGATAAAGTGAGAAAAAATAAAAATAATTTGAATATTACCTGTTATTGAGGATATCTTCATAATAAGAGAGTATATTTTTAATACTTCAAATATATATATATATATATAATTCGATAACAAACACACATTTTTAATACTTAATTATTTTGTTAAAAAAATAAGATGTAGACAAGCACAGTGAATAACAAGAAAAAATATCTCCTAGAAATATGTGAAATTACTAGTAGGTGCTTCCCACAGTACATAGATGGATAAAAAATTGTAATGCATACATTACCCCTCACAGTTTTAAAATACATCAAGAGGAGAGATATCCTAACCCTTATAAGATATTTTTCTTCCCCCGCAACCAATATGGGATTTTACATAAAGCAAGCATTGATTTCATATAATTTAACATTAACGCTATCAAATTCATATACGAAAAAACAAAAAACAAATTTAGTATACAACTAATATTTCGTTAGTTGAAAATTGATTCAAAAGGTAAATTTTTTAAACTAATGCATGAACATGGATAATTATTTGTAATATGCATTGATTCAAGAGGATTTTTGCGGATAACACTTACGTATGGATAATCCTGCATATCATTAAGTAGTGGGTGCCCATGCGCAGCTTCTCTATCAATGAGCCTCTCAAATTCAGAACACTCGTTTATAGATATTTCCTCTAGTGAAGGACAATGAGAAGCAAGAGAGTAAGAGAATAGTCATTTCACTTTGTTGCAACCATCAATCTCAAGTCTCCTCAGCTTTGGCGTTTTTGTAATCATGGCGTGAGTGAAGATGCAAGTTCTCAATTGGGGACAATTTTGGATGATCAGCTCTTGCAACATAGGGAGAGAGTAGCTAATACATGAATCTTTGAACACAAGATTATTCATATCAAACAATGTCAAAGTAACCAGGTGCGAGAATACTTGCTGTGTTTGAAGAATGCCAACATCAATGATGAATCTTTTCTCTTGACAACGACAAACCCACAAGTGCTTTATCTCAAATAAATTTATATGTTTCTGATCCCACCTACAATTATCTAAACAAAGGAAGTTTGCCCTTTGAATGAGATCTTTCATTGACAAATTCAAAGTAGAGACTTTGAAGCCTTGTATCCATAAAGCTCTCATTTCTTCATTACCACCATCCAAACTGTCCAAAATATCCACATAGTTTGCAGGACCATATATCTCCATAGGATCATAAAAAATATTGCACCTGGAATCACAGATAACATACCTCTTCAACCTTGAAAGAGAGAAATTTTCTGGGATGGTAGATTTGTTATCCCAGAGGTATAATTCTTCAAGTTGCTCACATCTTCCAATTACTTCTAAATAGCTTTTCTCAATTTCACAACCAAACACGTCCAAAAGTTTCAGCATTTTCATGTTCACAATTCCAGCAGGTAATTCATTGAATGTAGAGCCACGTAAGTCAAAAACCTCCAATCCTTTGAGTTCACCCAAAAAGGAGATGTCACCCAATTCTTTTTCTCTAAGACATAAGGTGTGAAGATTCATTAATGACACAATTGATTGAGGGAGTGAGCGATCAAGTGTGGTATCCCTCTGCCAAATGCTCCATTTAAAGCCATATGTTATGAGTGCCAAGACTTTGAGTGCATTTATCCCTGCAAAATCTTCAATGAGCCCATGAGGTTGAAGTAGTAGAATGTCAAGTGTTGGACAACGCAATTGGTTAGAGAGCTTGAAATTTTTATCCAAATTCCACAATGACAATGCCTTTGCATCTTTCAGACTTTGGCTATTGCTAACCAACATGTTTGAAACTATATGGCTGTCCACCAAAATTGCTTGACGTTGTTTCTTTGCAATCCACAAAGCTACATCTCGAACCAAGTCATGCATTTTTACACATGCTTGCTTATCAATACTCATCAACAAACAAGAATCCAACAAGATGTTAAGAGCCACTAAAATCTCTCTCCTCGCATCTTCCACTGTGTTGATACTCTCTTCTAGCTCAAGTGTCCTCTTGCCAAACCGAATTAAATCCTCTTTATGGATTTCATGATCTTCAGGGAACATAGAGCATAATAAGAAGAGCGATTTGGCTGTTGAACTTGACAAATTATCATAACTCAATTCAAGACATGCATAAGGGCTTCTAAAACCCTCTTTAACATCCAAAGGTTGGAAGTTTTTTAGTTTCCGAAGTGCTGACTCCCATACTTCGATAAGCTTTCCCTTTAAAGAGCTTCCCACCACTGCAATTGCAATTGGAAGTTCCTTGCACTCATCAACGATTTTCCTTCCCACGTCATCAAACTTATTTGAGGGATCATTGTATAGGTTTGCATGCTTCTTGAATAATGCCCATGCTTCCTCCTTAGTTATCAAAGGCAGTTCAATGATAGTCTCACAATCCATAGAGACACATACATCCCTAAGGCGAGTGGTTAACAAGATTTGACGACCTTCAACAAGTGGAATGCCAATATCTTCAAGGCTTAGATACTCCCACACATCATCCAAGATTATAAGAAACTTCATGTTTTTCAATCTTTCTGATAGCCTTTGTACTCTTACAGGTTGAGTTTCATCTTGAAATTTTAAGCCTATTTGCTCTGCTAGTTCCTGCTGAAGTTTTGCAACATTTGGAGGTTTCGAAACAACAAGCAGAACAACTTTCTCAAAAAGCTTCAAATCATGCACTTTCTTTCCCACTTCCTTTGCCAAAGTTGTTTTGCCTGAGCCGCCCATGCCATAGAGTCCAATCATCTTGTTCCTTCCATCTTTTATTGCCTCCAAAAGATGATTAGAAGTAGACTTCCTTGAGCTGAAATCCACAAAGTCTTTGGAAGAGAAGTAAGTGAAGACAGAAATTTGGGTGAGACGAGAAAAATTGTCTTTCTCAAAGTGAGAATCCTTTTTGAGCTGAATCATCCGCTTTGCTTTATTATCCATTTGTTTTGCCAAGGAATACCTATGTGACACGTTGAAACAACTCTTTCCATCCCCTTCAACCTTCCGTTGCAACTCATTCACATCTTCTAGAATTGTCTCCACATCATTCAACCAATTCTTCACAGGAAGCATTATTTCCTCACTCTTTCGGGCAGCTTCTTCCTTACGTTCCTTCACTTCATCTAGCCTTGTCTTCAGCTCATCTTTTGCTTCCTTAAGCTCTCTAATGAATTGCTTGAAGCAAAACAAATAACGAGCACGATCTAAAATTGGAGCCGCAAGGCATTCTAGAACCTTTTCTCCAATACCGATAACAATGTCCATCTAATGCAATCATAATTAATGTCGTGAGTAATTATTTCTGATACAAGTCAGTGGTATACGTATAACATACAATCAAGCAATGGTAATCCTCACTACCTCAAATATCGTAATCAAATTAGATGATTGGCAAAAGAAAAGTAATGAAATAAATTAGATGAATAACAAACAAATATCCACCAGAGTTAAACAAATTAAGAGATGTCCAACTACACAATGTATGTTAATTTTCTTTTTGATGACAATATTCAAAATTTTCATAAGTAATATGGCGTATGATCTTGTTAGTATGAACTTCATTTCAGATCACAATATATCAAACAGCTTGCAAAAGACGGTCCCAGTTAAAAATTACTTTATTTTTTATAATTATATTTTAATATAATCATGATGTTGAACAAAACTAATCTTTTTGTATAAATAAAAAGAGCAATGTCTTAACTATCAGTTATTTGATAAATACATATTTAACTTAAAACTGGAAATAAAATCCTTCAATATTTGGATGAGTTAAACTAAAATAATTCATTTACATGAAAAGCACGCAGGTTCGGTGTTTAATGTTAGGACAGATCGAACTTATGTAAAGTTGCTTATATACATTAGGTTAAGTTCTTCAATCATACTTTGTCACATGTGCAATTTTTATTATTACTAATTATCCAGCAAAATTTTAAAAATTTATTAATGTGAATTATTATGTTAAGAAAAGTCCACATCTCAAGATTTAATTGGAGAACTTGATCTAATTAATATAAACAACTTGATATACGTTTTGTTCTTAATGTTAAAACTTAAAATCATCTAACGAATTCAGTGTTTTGTTTTTAATGTTAAAACTTAAAATCATCTAACCAATTCAGTTTTTAATGCACTCCTATTCTTCATCTCTTTGGCTTGAAAATTTTATAATTCTTTTATATTACTTTTTATGAAAATAATTCTTTTATACTCTTTTTTATAGTAAAAAATGTAAATTCTTTATATTCTGAAATTTTGGATAAATTGATTTTAATGAGAACCATAACTTAAAAATAATCTGACTTTTTTCACTAGTATATATTTCCGAAAATACCGAAAATAGGCATTCCATCCAATTCAGTGCTAAATTTCAATTAACATAAATTCAATTTAATACCAAAAAGTCATCTAACAGATTTCATTTTTGATTTTCTAATAATATTTTGATTAAAAAATAAAACAAAACAATTTTCCAATAATATTTTCATAAAAAAATAAAACTAAACAAGGTGTCTTCAAAATAATATTACCTGTAATATTTTCAATATATTACAGGTAATATAATGAAAATACCACTACGGAAAGGCGGTCAGAAAACGATACGGATTACACATATACTGATAATACCACTAGATGTGTGTGAGAGTGTAAACTACTGTTAACTTGTAGAACGGAAAAGCTTAACAAACAAAAAGTAGTTAAGTGGATTTAACAATTTTTAACAAAGATATTAATCACAAAAGTTAGTCGTTAGAGGGTGAATATAGATTAAAAAGTACATATAATAATTTGATTGGAAATAAGTACCAAAAATATACAAAGTTAGTACCATAAGTTTTTCATAAAACGGCATATCAAATTTAGTACATTATTATTACCCAAATCAATTTTTCATTTTTCATTATCATCTTGACAGCCCAAAAAATGCTCAAACAATTGTTTTTTTTTATCATAGACTCCCAAAAGAAAGAAAGAAAGATCGATCACATATGTAGTTTGTTTCTAATGATGTTCTCATGTAAAAAAAAAAAAAATTTATCATCCTATAAAATAAAGAAGGGAGATTTACTCTTAGGTCCCAAGGAAGGAAGATATTATCAGAAAGATCCCTCGAGATTGTAAAACACACTCAACAGATTGTGAATGCACGCAGAAGAGTTGTAAACATGGACCTTTCTAATAATATGTTGCTTGCTTGGGACTTATGAGTGATTTTCCCAATAAAGAACTTATATTCTATTATTTACCTGTACTATAAAGTGATGATAATTTTGGATGTTTTTTCCCCAGGCAGAACAAGAATTAATGGGGAGAAAAGTAGAACGATGATGATTAGAACTGCTTCTAATAAAGGAATAAAAGAACAAATTATGTACACCAAGAAATGACCCAAAATTCAATTTTGGTCTATTTGAGATTGTTTATACTTTATACTTAGCCAAAAAAAAAATGAAAAACTTATTATTTCTAGTTTTATAAAAACAATTATTTTCATTTATTTTATTATGTAGGGGGAAGGAAAAGCATAACGTTTTCATTTAATTTTTCTATATACTTAAATATAATTTGAAACGCACTTTTGTAAGTAAAAATAACATGGGATACATATAAGTTCAAATACCTCAATATTTTTAAAACTAGAAAATATTCATTAATGCCTCATTTTAGATTTATTTTTCATCTCATTTCCAAACGTTTGGCCAAAAAAAATCTTATTTCCGAATTGAACAATATTTTGTGTAATAATTGATATTTATGTAACATAGAAGAACATGCTATGCGCAGGCCTCTCATATTATAAATAAAAAATCGAGTAAAAAGTAGTATTCATTCGGCTGATATATATTTTTCGCCAACTAATATAAAAACTAAATGACATGAAAATTAACAATGTTTTACTTAGTGCCTGTTTGCATTAGCAATTAACAATCATAATCGTGATTTGCATAAATGACATTGGTTAAAAGTGTCATTGGTCAATGGTAATTTCTGTTTGGATATTTTTTTTTTCACAAGTGACTTTAAAAATTGTGATTATGTGTAGATTTCATTTATTAAAAGCACTTATGAATGTATAATTACCAAGAAGAGTATGAATTTTATAAAGTTATATTTAACGAAGGAAATAAATATAACTGAAAGAAAAATTATAAATATTGAAGTATATTTTAGAGAGCATATATGAGACCAATCATGATCACATGACTTAATATCTAATTAGAAAATTAAATTCATAAATATGATGGCTAACTATTTTGTTAGGACTGCATCAGATCATGCAATCAAGTTTATTTCTCCAACAAAGCTATTTACATTTTCATGATTATATTTAATAATACCGATAATTGAATATTTAATAATTATTATTAAATATGATTTAATAAATAACATGAATATTTAAATATTATTTTTATTTTATAATTGTTATCATTTAAAATAATTTAAAAATTTATGTTAATTAATGGCAAAACAATATTTAAAATAATATTATTTGAACTATGTTAGTTGAGAAATATCAGACAAGATATATGTAAAGAATATTTGGAGAGAAAGGGCAAATTGGAGAAATTATTGTTGGAAAGTTTCAATAAGGATTTTCCAATCGTATAAGCAACCCTCTTGTCACTTATACTGCTTAACGTGACGTTAGAAGTTGAAATCATGATTCATCAGGACTGATAGGGATTCTTAAAAAATTATCCAAACAGGACAATCAGGATTTAGAATCAATTTTTTGGTTTCAATCAGCATATCTGAACACCCATCGCTTAACCAAACAGGCACTTAATCATATGCTGCCCAAAAAAACAAAAGGATCAAATGTTCTCTTGTTAAAGGAAATGTAAAATAAGCAACTTATATTCTGTTGTGGGTTTGATATTATCGTAAAATGATTTATGAATAGTCACTTGACAACTATGATTTTTTTTTTTTGGATGAAAATATTCCAAATTCCCATAAGAACAATGATTCACCAACTGCATATTATCTTAATACAATATGAACTCCATTTCATATCACAACATGTGGGATGGGTAGATCCCCAGTTACGGAGAAGATAAGCTGGTTTCTTGATGAGAAGATAGCTACAGTTTTTTGGGAAAGAATCAAATAAGGGGTAGTAATGTAAAATTATCAAATTCTGAAATCTCATTGTCAGATATCTTATTTGATTTAGGATTTGTTAAATTTAATGAACTAATTTAGAATTTGAGTGATTCAACCGTACGCCTTTAAAAGAAATTTTTCCTATTACCAAATGATATTATTTTCAAATTAACTTTTAAAGAGTTTCAATTTCTACAAAATTCATTAGTGTAAATTTATTTTGAAATTTAAAAGGAAGAAGCGAAAATGGAAAACCTCCTACATGTTTACTTTTTAGTGCTACAGGTATATAGGATCGATTTAAACTAAAATGACCTACTAAAGCATGTAAAATTCAGTTAATATAAATTCTGTGATATAAAACATCCGGCAGACTATGACGTGTAATTTTCTAATATTCTTTTGCATGATTAAAATAAATTAAAAAAAGCAATATTACAAAGAATGTTGAAGTAAATACATACCTGTACGACACAGACACTAGATGAACTTGATGATATTTCAAAAGCTTGAACAGTAAACGAATGATGGAGGCTGCTGCTGGAAGGAATAGTGAATGAACGAATGTAAATAAAAATGACTCAAAGAAGATAAGAAAGAACAAATGAGAGATGAATGTAAATGAAACAAAGATAGTATAAGAACTAAGAAGTCAATGATTAAACCAACATCAGATGAATAATACAAATCCTGATACATAACATTTTTCAGTTGGTATGAAAAAATTCAGTTAATATAAATTTAGTGTTGCATAGGTAAAATATCTAGCTGATTCTTTGATGTTTAATTTTCCAATATTCATTTTGCCAGAAAAAATTAATTTAAGAATCAATATAACAAAGAATTTCCAAGTCAATAGAAGATCACCTTGATGATGAGAAGGCAATGAATTCAATGAGAGATGAACGTGAATGAACATAAAAAGTTTTGAACTCTTTAAGGGAATATATGATGACGATATGTTCTTTACTTAGCTCTTTAACATTGGGGATACCAATTCTAAAGTTTCAAGTAAGCCATATATATATATATATTCATTCCTTAATGATGACTTAAAACCATTTTAATAAATACTGCTTTAGCTTTATTGTGTATGTTGTCCTCATTGAGGTCCTTTGCTTGAAGAGGAAGAAAATGAAAGTATTCCCTTCTTTCTTGGGACCCCAAAGAGATTCTTAGTTCATTTTTAATAAATCAAAGAGAAGAAACATGTGATACAAGTCCCAAACAATCAAGTTATTCCATACGTAGTACTTTATAATTAATGTTCAACAAGAAGTACAATGGTTGTCTAAAGGGAAGTTCTATGCAAAAGACATTGGAAAACTATTTAATTCATACTTATCGTGTGTGTGTGTACACACACCTGGATAAGTAAGAAGAGAGTCTATTGCGAAAATCATTGTTAAAAAGAAAAGCACTAGTCAACTTCTAAGTCAGTCACTAATTTGATTGGAATCAAAAGGAAAAAGATAAAGTAATTATAAAGTACTGATTCATGGAAAAACTTACTAGTATAACCATGAAGTACTCTACATTACACTTTTATAATATAATTTGGAACAGAGCAATGGTTGAAGAGTCACCCTGAGAAAGCTACTGGATCAGAGGCATCTTACTCAAGGAAGAAACTGACACATCAGATAAAATTTTCATTTGGTTGTTCCAGCTGAGGTGTCTCTTTAACCAAACATGCCTATCTAAATGAATATAAGAGAAAACTAACATTGTTTCTAAAGAAGGCAAAGCAGCAATTTAGATAGTGATTAAAATCACTCGATAAATCAAGCAGGCAAGGATATATTCTGTACTTGACAGACAAAAAATTAACAGAATCAATTATGACTTTATTTTTTAACAAGACGTCAAGAACAAAGCTTGTCAAGAGAACACAGAACAAATCTACAAAGTAAGAAGCTAACCAAGATATGCCTTGTCTCCTGGACATTCTCGCAAGATAATCAGCACAATTCATGGCCTCTCTGCATGAAAACTTCAGCTCTAAATTCTAGTATGAGTAAATCATGTTGCCGATCTCATTGGTTTCAGCTCTAAATCAGCACAATTAGCCTGGATTGGTATACTTGATGCTTGAATATTCCATTCCCCCTTCTTCCATCAGCAAGTATAAAGGGGTGAGAATAATTTTTTAGCCTATGACCATTTCCCTCTCATGACTCCTTTGCATTTCTTTAGTTCACAACCACCAAACGCCCGAGTCCAAGGCCATATTTTAACTTTCCTGCCACCGGCATTATGTTGGATATTTCCTTTAAGCCATTCCTGCAAATCCAAACAAATAAATGGGGTTTGGGTAAATTAAACCAAACTCTCCCTGCTATATCACAATCTCAGTATATGAATAAGTGTTTCCTCCCCATTACACTCAAAAGGACACACTATGAGTTTTTATTCCTCATTTTGCTCTAAATGAATTTGTAAAATGCCTTTCATTGTACACAAAGGATCCAATCTGTGAATTATTCTGCCTACAGTCAAATTTATAAGCTGATGTCACGCTAAAACCCCCGTTAGACGATTTCCTCCATACCATTATGTTACATGGTGGTTTCCCTGTTCAAATTCAGTCAATCACCCACAAAAGTAGGAATTTTCTCCACTTTTGTAAATTCCAAACTCGTCAAGAATGGCTTGTGGTTTGATGAGATGTTTATTTTTATCAAATAGGGGGACTAAAGGCACATCCAGTGATGTGCACAAACCCCACCAAAATCTATTACTAGTTCCATTTCTAATTTTCTGCCCCACTGCAGCACAAAAATTTTCCTACCAGACTCAATTATGACTTTAAACCGACAACTAAGCTAAGTAGCATTTCTCTTCATCTAGAGACTTTATATTTACAAACCATCACTTACATATTTCTTCTCTTACAAATGTCAATGTATGGCTGAAATCGAAATAAGATTTGAGGAACTTATCTGTCCACTAAAGATGTATTAAAAGATAAGAAGTAAGTTAATTACAGTTGTTGCTAATTCTAATGGTTCAGAGCTGGCATTCGTAGCTGAGGCATCCTGATCCCATGTGGAGCACCTTTGTGAGCACACTCTACAAAGCAACAAAACAGCACCCTTTCTGCACTAAACCTCGGCTATTCTTAAAATCAATGACACAGGACGTACCACATCTCTTGATTCTTGGCATTCAGATGCCATCCATCAGCGTTGGATCAAATAGGCCGTTGGATGTCTTTGATTTCGAGAACGGCCAAGATTGGGAGCAACAACGGGGTTGTTTAGTTGCTCTGTGAGGAATCCGAATGTCAGAGGAAGAGCACGGTGGCCGCATTACCGGCATGATACGGAACAGACCCCGGCCGATAGTCGCCAATGATGGACACAAAGCGGAGACGGCGAATCTGTTTAGGTTTCGTTTTATACGACCTGTGAAATGCGAGATTCACAGTCCTCAAGTATTCATTTGGAAAAAAAACACTTCGATTTTTATGTTTTAAACTTTTAATACCAAAGAAAGTCAAATCAATAAACCCTTCAGATTTTATAATTGGAGTCTCCAATGGTCAAGAGCATGACTTGGGGCCATATTAGTTTAATAGTTTAGTACACTTTTTTTATATGGAAATAATTTTTTTTAATATTCTTTTAATCAATAATCAATGCCCTTGGATGCATTCTACCGTAGATTATCATATCCCTCCATTCTCATTTGTAAGAAAAAACAAAACTGACGTACATTGAAAAAATAATTAGAAGTAGTTATTTCTCATGATTGATGCTTTCTCCTATTCTCATGATAAAATAATTTTAAAACGAGATGTATGATCTTAACTTCACTTTTCCTCTTTTTTCAATTTATATGTCTTTTTAGAAGTTTAATGTAACATTTATGGACATTTTCCTTTATACTCTTATTTACCAGTAATGCGAAAATATTTTAATGTATTAAATTAAGTATAAATTGAGTAATGTAGTCAATATCTTAACAAATTTATTGCATTTCCAATCGTGCCAAAATTTTGAAAAATAAGGATTAATATTTTTATTAATGTTTTAAAAACTGAGCCGGAACAGCTGGACCGCCAGTCGGAGTCAACAACGGCTTGGTTTTCATATAAAGGCCGTTTTCAGCGTTCGGCCGTTTTAGACTAGCGAAAAGCCATTTTTTAACTAGAAACCGCTTTTAGGACGGAATCTGGAACTGATCTATAAGAACCAAACAGCTAAACTTGTATATAGAAATGAGTGTAGAAAAAACAAAAAAGAAATCTAGAAGGAGATAGATGAGGATCTTTCGTCATACCTTGCTTCAGCTCCTCTTTTCTCTACTTGTCTGTCCATTGTTTCTGTGTGTATTTCTTTGTTTGAAAGTGCAAGTTGAATGAAGGATACAGAGGATGAAGGTGAGAAGGCTTACTGTGAAAGCAAAGTGAGAAACAAAGAAGATAAAAATGAGAAAGCTGACGGCAAAGGAAATAAAGTGAAAAAGATGAGTGAGGGTTTTTATTTTTTAGACTGACAAGTAGGACTTGTGAATTGTTTGAATCAAGCACTGTGAGGGAACGTCCTTCTGATTATTTGTCAGACACCACGTGATTGGGGTAAGGCCCAGAAGCTAGGGCTAGAGCAACAATTTCACTAAGATTATTCAAATTTCATATAAATATTACATTAAGTTAATGATAAATGGTAAATGGTAAATGTTGGGTGGCCATCAGGAGCTAGAGGAGATTTTTCTTTATAATATAAAGATAATGTATTAACACAAAATGATTAAAAATAGTTTATTTTAAAAATAGTTTAGCACAATTTTTAAGAAAACTAAATTTATATACATTTGTGTGTATATATCATATTATTTTTGAGAGTTCAGAACGTCATTCCCAATAAAGAAAAGGCTTCTTAAGTATATTGTTACTGTCCAATTTTATAATTTTTCTTCATACAATTACATGATAACCTACTTGTGTGTGTATATAAAAGTTTATGTGATAATTATTATACATTTTTAATGTTTTATTTTCATTATTCTTCATGTATTTATTATATTTATATTATTATATATGTATATAATATTATTATTTTTATTTAATTATTATGTCACTGGTCCGACCGTTGATCCAAATGATCCGACCGTTTGAACCGTGACCTGTTAACTTATCCGGCTTGATGTCCGATCCGACTTTTAAAATATTGACTTTTACTCTTATGGCATGTGCGTAAAAGATAAACAGAGTAGTTAGAATGTTAGATATTTAGAGTGATGGAAAACTAGGTGCTATAGCGCTTAACTTTGTGATTCTTTTTGAGGCTCAATCCCCTTCCTATCACAAAACTTAAAAATTGAGCATGTTCTGTCACCAAAAATTGTTTTTTAACTTTAATGCTTGTTTGGATGAAAAGAGAAATTGAGAGGAAAGAGAAATGGGAAAAAATTTCTCTTCTTATGTTTTGGATCAATATAAAAGAAAACAAAGAAGAAGAAAAATAACTAATTTAATAATAATAATTATTCTTATTTTTTTAATGATGCATGCAATTGAGGTTCAATACTTGTTTACTACAAGCTGAGTTTCAGAGCAATTTTAGTTTGCTGGTTAATATTCTAACGTGGCACTCCTGCTAGAATTGTAATTTAGATGCATCAGTTATAGACAGAGTTGCAACAGAAAAGAGCTTATAATACTAGGAAATTAATCCAAACAGTAGTTGGATTCATTCCAATAAGATATAATTAAAATAAAAATCTACGGTGATGATTTTAATTCAAGCAGTAGATGTTTGTTGCAATACCATCCCTCAATGAATCCCCTCTCTAAACTGTCAAGTATCTCTAGCTTTCATACCTGTAACGTATACACATCTGTACAATGAAGCTGCTCTGTTTTATTTTTTTTTTCTTTTCAAGCCTAATAAGAACTTGTACACATTGACAATGAGTTCCTTGTGTTCTCACACCGATCGCCCTGGTTCAGATTGATGAAGATGATGATCAATAGTGAACAATGCGCCTCTCCTCCTCTGCAACTCTTGGTTGTGGAGAAAGAAAATAAAATAAAACAAGAAGTAGATGATGATGATCATATAATAATACTGAAAATGTTATTTTTTTTTAGAAAACTTCCAAATTTTATTATTTATTATTATTTTTATATCCTAAATTTAACTACTTCTATTTTGATTTAAATATATGATATTTACAATGAGATCTCAGAATAATACGCCAAATTGATATCTTACAAAAAAATCTTGGTTAAATCCCTTTAATTTAATATTGTTGATTCATCAAATATATGAAAATATATCTCAATTCAGTTGAAAATCTCCACACCCCCACACTAGCACCAAATCTTGTCCTTAATATTTTAAGAAAGTGCTACAACTTCTATATATATATTTTATTTTTTCAAATATTGAACATGTCTTCTCTAGCCCTTTTTTGAGGAAGTGCTACAACTTCTATAATTTTTGTTTTTTAATTTTTTAAAAGCATTAAATAGCTTTGATATTTATTGACAAAAACGCTATGAAAGATAGTCCTTTTTTATAAAAAAATAAAACAAATTTACCACTTACTCTCTCTAGCACCATCATTTTCCCCCTCAGTTCCCCCATTCCAATCTCTCACTGCCCCCCTCTTCCCTTGGTACCTCTCATTCTCCTTATGGAGTTAATTAGAATCCTTATAAATTAATTAACTTTGGTTAAATCTTATATCTATATACAACCCCAAAATAAAGCATAGAAGCAAGATTTTAGGGTCGGCATACCTTGCTCATCTTTTATGCTCATCCCCTAAATTTTGGGGTGGGGAACTCTTTTTTATTATTATTTTATGTATTTTTATTTATTTAAATTAAATTGTATGCTGCACCTTGAAAAAATTTTGCTACATAGTATCTCAAATTAATTAATTTCTAATCTTGCATTCAAAAATATTTTTCATGCAACACCAGCATCCTAAAATATTTTTCCAGTAACACCCAATATCTAAAATATTTTTTTAATATCCAGTATCTTAACATAATTAGTATCTTAACCTAATTAGTTTTAAGTGCTTGGAGTATTTTTTCAAAAAAAAAAATTTTTCTTTTTTGGGATATCACTTTGATGGTGAACAAGACTAATCTTTTTTTATAAATAAAAAGAGTAATCTTTTAACTATCAGTTATTTGATAAATACATATTTAACTTTAAACGGGAAATGACATCATTCAATATTTGGATGAGTTAAACTAAAATAATTCATTAGATGAAAAGCGCGCAGGTTCCGTGTTTAATGTTAGGACAGAATTTATGTAAAGTTGCTTATATACGTTAGGTTAAGTTCTTAATCATACTTTGCCAAGTGTAATTTTTATTATTACTATTATCCAGCAAACTTTTAAAATTTTATTAATGTGAATTATCATGTTAAGAAAAGTCCAAATCTCAGGATTTAATTGGATCGGAATACTTGATGCTTGAATATTCCATTCCCCCTTCTTCCATCAGTACGTATAAACGGATGAGAACAATCTTTTTAGCCTATAACCATTTCCCTCTCACCACTAGCATTATGTTGGATATTTCCTTTAAGCCATTCCTACAAATCAGAACAAATAAATGGGGTTGGATAAATTAAACCTGACCTTCCTTGCTATATCACAATCTCTCAGTACACGAATAAGTGTTTCCTCCCCATTACACCCAAAAGGACACAAAGGATCCAATCTGTGAGTTATTCTGCCTATAGTCAAAGTTATAAATTGATGTCGCACTAAAACCCCCGTCAGATGATTTCCTCTATACTAATATGTGCTCTTGGCTGCAGGGTAGTCTCTAAATTCAATCAATCACCACAAAAGTAGGAATTTTCTCCACTTTTCTAAATTCCAAACTCGTCAAGAGTGGCCTGTGTGGCATGATGAGATGTTTATTTTTATCAAATAGCTGGATTAAAGGCATGTCTAGTGATGTGTACGAATGCCACCAAAATCTATTACTAGTTCCATTTCTAATATTCTGCCCCACTGCAGCACGAAAATCTTCCTAGCAAAATCGATCATGGCTTTAAAACTGACAAGCTAAGTAGCAGTTCTCTTCATCCAGAGACTTTAAATTTAAAAACCATCACTAAAGATAAATAGGATCATTATATTTCTTCTCTTACAAATGTCAATGCGTGGCTGAAATCTAAATAGGATCTTGGAAAGTTATGTATCCACTAAAGATAAATTAAAGGATGCGAAATAAGTTACCTACAGTTGTTGCTGATTCTAATGGTTCAGAGCTTAACAGTGCAAAGCAACATTACAGTGTCGTTTCTGCACTTAACCTCTTGGCATTTAGAAGCCATCCATCATCATTGGATCAAAGAGATCTCCACAGCACCTGAATGGCAGAAGAAGAACAAAGCTTCAACATAGAAACTGCTCGAATGGACCATTGGGTGTCTTTGATTTGGAGAACAACCAAGATTAAGAGCAACAACGTGGTCGTTTTGCCGCTGTCAGTGGACAATTGTACCGAACAGATCCCGGTCGATTGCCGTCGAAGACGTTTAGGTACGTACCTTTTTTATTTAGAGAGTGAAAAGGTACATGGTATAGTTTGATGTTTCTTTACATTCTATTCTTTTTTCATCCAATTTTTGTCCTTCTTCCTGCTCATAGTGAATGCCTTATGCTGCAGTGGAAACTATCGTATTAGGATTTCAAAACTATAGTGTGATGATACCTTCATTGCTCGTTCAATTCATGGGAGGAACTGATGTAAGCTGGACTTCTGTTGTTCTGTCTTCTTTCATCTTCTATTATTGATTCACCAAAGAACATACAGGAATGGTATATCAGTTTGTTAATGCTTTGTATCCTTATGTGTCTATTTAGTTATATTATGCTAGGTGCTGATCTCATGTGCCAGTTCCCATTCGAATTTTTAACTTAACAAAACTTCACAGAATTCCTTTTAACTATATAGGGTTAAATTTTGGCAAAGATGGTCTTGTCAGTTCTGTTAATATGGCGTACAAAAAGCATTTAGTGATTTGTTTGCTTATACAACCAGAGTGACAAAGCAATACAAACTTTACTCTTTGATACTCTTCTGCAATCACTTTTCGGAACCAGACTGCCTGCCATTGTTGGACGATCTTATGCCTATTTGATACCAATTGGTTATATCATCAGTGACTCCTCGTTGCATCGAATTAGTGATCATCATGAAGTAAGTTTCCTTTATCCATACAGCCAAGTGTGGGGGCTACTTTCAAGGTACACAAGTTGCATTTGAAAATGTTGGTGAAACGAAAATTACAATAACAATATATACAAGAATTTGCTGAAATATGGTTTATGGATCTTCTCACCAAATTTTTCAGTCCTGTTAACATGGCACCTGTAGTTGGATTGCTTGGATTAGGATTATTTCAAAAAGGTAAAAGTAAAATGACTTGACCGTTTATGTCACTTTGGTTATAAAAGGATTTTCAATCTAAATGAGGATTTCCTTGAATACAACCTCTGAAGTTGATACCTGTTTTGAGTGAGTCCATATTTTTTTACACTGAGGATTAGAGGTATACCTCTCTGCTTCTATTTCTACTTATTTAATCTAGTTTCGATCATACAGGATTTCTGAATGTTTTTTGATTTGGCCCCTAAACTTTAGTATATTGATGTAGTTTCTTTCAAAAGGATATTTAACTTACTGAGGTGTATACAACCTTATTTGCATACTCCCTCTGGTCCTTATTATAGGACACCAACTACCAATTCTCACAAACCAATAAAAATAGTTAAAAGCATTAAAGTTGTCCTAAAATCAAAATAGTTTCCAATATTACCCTTACCAACTACACTAAACTCAAATATCCATTAATCATTATTCTCTCCCACTACCCTTATTAAATATGGGCATACATGGAAAAATAAATTAAATGCTTCTTGGAGACTTACAAGTGCCTTATAAAAAGGACCAAAAGTACTTGTTAGTCGATGCCTTATAATAAGGACTAGAGGGAGTACTATCTAAGTTCAATGGATCATTTGGTATGCAGAATGCTAGGGATGGATAGTAAAATAGAATAAATGGCTAACAAGTAGTAAAAATGGACAGTCAATGTTGAGTAATATGAGTGATCCAATAGACACTGCTTATTTCTTCTTTTCCCCTAAGTTGTTCTTGAATTGGAAAGGTGATTTGACACAACCTTAGCAACCTCAGGGTCAAATTACAATTTACCACGAATTAAATGCAATATAGTGCAAACAACTCGGAATCGTTCTCTTATCAAGGAGTCATTTATTTTGACTTCCCTAAGTAAAACTAAGTGCTATAAACATGGTTAGAAAAAGGGTTTCAAAATTGATTTTCTTTAAATCAAAATTCATGAAAATAAAGCTATTTCTAATTTTTTTTGGTATTTTTGAAAATAATGAGAAATGTCAATTTAAAAGTGAAGATATGTATAATGGTTACTCTTGGTGATGAAGAAAATGCCTATCCTTGCTCAAAACGATTATAGGAATTGAAACTCATTAAGTCTTAAGAAAAACCTCAAGATAACACTTAAGTTCAATATTCCCAATTAATAGTAGCTCCTATGAACATAGCTAACTACTACCTCTCGAGATATTGTTTAAAACCACTTAATGTGCAATTGAAATTGGAATAATGCAACATGAGTTTTTTTGAATTTGAGTGTTAAACAGCCCCTCAAGGATACAAATCAACCACATTAACTAGACAATAACACGTTAATTAACATCATATCATTGCAACTACAAAGAAATTCAAACATATATAATTTTCACATTACAAAATTCAATCTCAACTACAAATATCAAACCAACAGAGATAATTAACATCAATCTCAGTTCCAAAATCACATATATAAAAATTCTTAAAATTAGGCAATCCAAATATATAATTCTAGTATAATGGAATGATAACAAAACTTCATTAAACTCAAAACTCAAGCACAAATCATCATCACCAAGAATTGGAATGTTAGCCACTCATCAGAGCTTCACACTAATCACAACTTCTTCAAAATACCCCCAAAATCCCATTGAAATTGAAGGTCCGAATCAAAAAGAAGTAGAGAATGGGCTATATTGGTTTTTGTTTGTGAGATAATGAAAGTGGCTAATTGTGGAGTATGGACGAAGTAGATGACTGTGGAATGAGTAGGAGAGAGAGAAGGAGGAAATGGTGGAGACAGAGGATGTTAATGTTGGTGGTAGAGTAAGAGAGACGATGGTATGGAGGAGGAGGAAGGGCAGTGACGGTGAAAGTGAAGTGTAAAGGAGAAACAGAGGAGCAGTGACAGTAGTGGTCTGGTGGAGGAAGAGTCCGACGGCGGTGATAGTGTAGACACGATCTTCGGCTCTGCCCCTCTCCTTCCTAGCTATCTCCAACCCATGAAGCTCTTCGGCCTTCTCAGATTCAAGATCGCTGCTCACACTGATCTCTGCTTCCCCAACTCTCAACTCAGATCTCTCGCTTCAGGTTCAAAGTCTCAGTCTCGCGTTTCAGCCTTCCAAGTCCACTTACAGTGCTTCTCTGGTGCTGAGGTTGCCGGAAACAGAAATATAGAGAGGAAGGAGGTCCTTGACTGTGGTGGTGACTCTCCGTCTCTTTCCCTCTCCTCTCAAGCTCTCGTTCTCTGGTTTCACTCCCTTGCGCGGCGCCCCCCTCGCCCAAGCTCTCGGCTTCCTCTATTTTCTCAATGCCGTCTTTTTTTTCTCTCGAGTCTGTCTTAAGGTTTCTGATCTGCAATTCAGACCCCTCCTCCAGTGTCGGGTCTCAGCTTTAAACAAACCTGATAGGCTGATAGTTCCTGGTCAAAACGTTTTGACCAGGGACTTCCTTAAAAAGATTAAAACCTTTTATGGAGGGACTTTAGTGAGTATTTTTGAAATTTTTTGGGGTTCTAATGTAATTTCCTGAAATTTTGGGTACTTTTCTGTGATTTTTTACTGACCCATTTTCTCCTTAGAACTATGCAATTTTCAGAATTTATGGGCCCTTTTCTGTAATTTTTTCCAAGCTTCAAAATATTAATTCTCACCTCCAAAATCTACAATTTTCTTTCAAAACACCTGAAATGTAAGATTAAGCACAATAGTAGTATCAAAAGTTTAAGGGATCATTTGTATGAATAATTAAACAATTATGACTATTTTGCCCCTATTTACAATTAATTCGATACAAAAATCCCTAATTAAAATTAGTGCTTAATAATGTAATATTGTCCCAGAAAATGAATTAAAAATCCCAATTTAATTATGAAAATTTATACAAAAATATGGTTCAAACAAAAGGGAATGCTTTTTTCCTTGTCCTTATGATACCATATGGGCCTTAAGTCTACTCAATTATTTGATTCTTTGTTTCAGTTGGGAAACTATATAGAAATTGGTCTACCAATGCTGTTGTTGGTGATTGTATTGTCACAAGTAAGTGGAAAATCATAAAGAAAACACAGTGCTTCAAGTCATCACATCATCAATTTACTTCAGACAAAACTAATTCTATATAATTTGCAGTATTTTAAGCATGCGAGACCATTTAGAGATATCCCTATATTTGAAAGATTTCCAGTGTTGATTTGCATTGCCATTGTTTGGATCTATGCTGTTATATTGACTGCAAGTGGAGCTTACCAGCATAAACCTGCTAGAACACAACACATTTGTCATACAAACAGAGCAAACCTGATATCTATAGCCCCATGGTACCCCATCTTTTTGTTCAAATCTTCTAATATTTTAAACTTTTTGTTGCTGAGGTCTGAGGTTTCTTTACATGCTAATAATAGGTTCATGTTCCCGTACCCTCTCCAATGGGGACCGCCGACATTTTCCGATGGTCATGCATTTGCTACAATGTCTGCAAGTTTTGTCTTAATGGTTGAGGTAACCATTTACTATCCTATTTATGTCACTCACTATTATTACCTTCATTTTGACTAACATGGGTAAGAGAATGATGTTCTTTTCTGATGCAACATAGCATGCCTATGTATGTTTGTTCAAATGGTTTACACACAACAAAAAATGACTGATATAAGCTGTTTGGATAAAAAAAAACCATGGGCTTTTGAGTATTTGTGTTACATATATTTTATGTCTTATTCTCAACCGCCATTTAGGCCCGGTAACAATCTACAAAGCTTTAGAGAGTCAATGACCTGAAAGTTGAAAGAGAAAAGGAGTGCCTTTTAATAGTGTTGCCCAAGCACGCCAACATAGTGGCACATAGTGTATGTTTGGTATTGCTTATTATGGGTCAATAAGTACTTATTATATAAGTCAAGATAAAACTCCTCTCACATACTTACCTCGTAAACCGTAAATCACGATTTATAAACACTTATTGCCAAAAAAATAAGCTATCCCAAAAGAGCACATTATAAAAAGCAAAGGTGCCACTCACCAAAACGCCCTGTATCTAGTAAGCATTCAAGGTCTCGTTTGATTTTCTATTTTCAAAATTATTTTTTTGAAAAAAATCAAACACTTGTTTAGGAATTATTTTTCAGTTAAGTATTTTGTGAAAAAAAAAATAATATGGCTTTCAAAATAAAAGACCAAACATTTGTTCTTTCACAGTATAAAAAAAATATTTGGGCCTAAAGGGCTTTCCAAGCCTAAATAAATAAGCCCTGAGATGGCAATATTCTTTCTTGTCGACTAGCACGTGCAAACCCCAAGGATGAATATCATTTTCTTTAGCGTGTGAATATGTTTTCTTATTCATGTGATTTGCTTTAATAGGGTGGGTGAAACAATTTTTTTGGATATAATTAGTACTTAATAATTGAATTGATAAATCAATGGATCAAATTATTTGGGGAGAAATACAGTTTTTAAGCTATAATTATTTTTGAGCTTAAAAAAGGTAATTCTCCAGAGAAGTTAGCTAGAAGTCAAATTTTGACTTGAAAAATTAGGAGAATCATTTCACAAGAAAAATTAACTTTTGAAATTGTTACATTGATTTTGTTGGAGGTGAATTGCTTAAAAGAATTAATTATGTGCTCGTTTGGGATAACTTATTTTTGGGCAATAAGTGTTTGTAATTTATGATTCACAGTATACCAGGTAAGTATGTGAGAGGAGTTTTGTCTCGACTTATGTAATAAGTGCTTATTTTCTAAAATTAAGTCATTCCAAACACTCACTATATAACACTTAATTCTATCTTTTTTGTTAAATCCATATATCGTCCTATTGGAAATAATCTTATTCGAAATGCTATCGGATACTAAATATGGGTATATCTTTCAGAAATTCAAACATCAATATGAGATTTAATTCTAATTAGGATAAGATATTATCATAAATTATCAAAATTCCCTACCATAAACCCAAAATCCATAAAAATCAAGCCCAAACCTTGAATGAAATGTGGGTGTAGCTTTCTTTTTTTTCCGCCCCCAAAAAAGAAAGATGGGTGTAGTCCTTTTCTTAGAAAGAAAAGGATGATCCTTTTTTTTGATCTGGACCGTTGGATCAAGATCTCAACGGTCCAGATTTAATATATTATAAAAATATTATTATTATAAAAAATTTTATAATAATCATATTTTTATAATATATTAAATCTGGACCGTTGAGATCTTGATCCAACGGCCCAGATCAAAGAAAAGGATCCTCCTTTTCTTTCCAGCAAAAGACCAAAGCCAGGTTCGTAGTTGACCCATTAGTAATTGAGGAAGATAATAGGATTATACAATAACGTGAAATCAATAAACTCGATTTTGGAATTAAAAAAAAATTAATGTTAAAATTTATTAAAGGATATTAGATTTAAATTTTGAAACCCAAAGGATTATATACAATTTAAATTTATTAGAGGAAGTTAAATTTAAAGTTGACGGGAGTTTTTATATATTATAAATTTATAATCCACATTTTGTTATTTTTAGATGCCACGTCAACATCTTTTTTGCTTGGAAATTTGATAGGGAGTTAAGGTTAAAAATTATTAAAATTTTAAGTAAATTAAATATAAATTTTTAAATATGAGGGAGTTATATGTAATTGAGAGAAATTAAAGAAATTTTATAATATATTTAATTCTTAATATAAGACTTAGTTAACTAATTTAGAGAGATTAAGATTAAAAATTTTAAATAAATTATTTTAATTATTTATATTTATCATTTTTCTTTAAACTAATTTGTCTGTCTTATAAATAAATAGATAATTTAATGATACTTCTTAGCAAAATTAAGTAACAAATATTATAATGAAATAATTTTCTTAACTTCATTAACTCCTCCAATTAGTTAACTCAATATTAATATAAATGATAGTAGCATGATATAGGAGACTACGGAGTAGCGCCAATAAAAGATTCACGTTCGTATTTTATCCCAAAAAAAAAAAACAAACAAACAAACAAAACAAAGAGTCACGTTCGTATATATATATCTATAGATTTTTTGAGCAAAAAAGTGTATATATCTTTAGATTTTGAAAACCTTGTTGAGTGAAATTAAAAAAAGGAAAAAAGAAAACTTAATTGAGTGCCTCTCCGGGCATCATCTCATTCTTCCCTTCCCTCGCCGTCGCTAGAGCTCTCGTTCTTTCACTCTCTCGTCCATTCAGGTTTTTTTAAGCCTTTTTTTTTCTCTCTGTTCTCTTTTGCCCTTTTATTCTCGCCTCTGTTTCTTCTTCTCTTGTGATGATTATGTCAATTGTGTCCTTTTATTATGTGGTTAAGTTAGAGAAATAAGTGTTTTTTCCATGCATGAATTGAAACTAAACCAACCTTTTTCTTGCTGGACCAGTTCTGCATATATTTGGTGCATAATTTTACCTTAAACTATTTTTTCTCTAATGTTATTCTCACACTCTGTCTTATCCTAATCTGCCAGACTTTTAGTTCTCTCATCGCTATTGTGGTTCAAACCATTAAATTTGAGGTTTCTACCTACTCTTGCGCAGCATCTAGTAATCGGAAAACGCTGCGCACTAGGCAATTAACTTCTATTTGGGACGAATATGGATTTCAACGCCATTGGAGATCCTACAAACAAGCTCAAGGGTGTTCGAATTTCATCCCTGGATGATGGTGGTGGTGGTGATGAAGAGGTCCTTATTGACAATGAGCATGAAGATTATGACTCTAATGATGAGGAGGAAGAGGACCCTATTACTTTAGGTTTTGTTGAGGAACCTAAAAATAAATGGTCTCTTCAACGGCAATATTTTCCAAGCAAAGCTGGAGGTGCCCCGGTAATTATATAATTTGATCAAATTCTTTTATTGTTGCAATAGACAAAAAGGGTCAGGGGTGGTCGAGGAAGTTAATTTACATATTGGGAATAAGGATGAAGAAGAATCTATTCAAGCCTTGCATATTTTGAAACACTAATTCACGACTTGACAGTTTTATCTGTTTATAAATAGGCCTGGCTTGACCCAGTAAATATACCGTCTGGAAGGTCATGTATGTGTGACATATGTGGAGAACCTTTACAATTTCTTCTTCAGGTAGGATTCCTGTTTAAATTGTAGTTATATGTAGTTTATTCCTCTTTAAAAGTTCGTGGCTTTCATATTTCTTGAGCAATCTTCCTCTCTATTTTTTATTTGGTGGCCAATATTTATTACCAAGTGTGATGGAATATATCCCTATCCCTACTCTTGGTATTATCTGTAAATTGTTCTTAGATCTTCCTTAGTAAATGTCTATGTTATGGTATTGGAGCCAGAGAAGAGAGTGAAAGAGTGAAAGGGAAAGAGAAACGGAGAATAGGGTTTCAAGAGATAGAAACGGAGAGAGAAGAGAGATAGAGAAATTGAATATGCACTTCCATTCTATAATGAATCAATGGTATGAATAAAAGTGTTGAAGGTTCTTTATTTATAGGCCATGATCCTTACCTACCCCCAATGGTATGAATCAATGTTACAGAATCATAGTTCTGTATGAGAGAGAAAGGGGGAAAGAGGGAATAGGATTACGTTTACATATCAAAGTTGCTCATTACTTTGCTGTCTATGGTGTTGTAACTTCTAAATGCATTTTTCTAAACTAATTTATAATGGCAATCTGAATTAGCTACATTCCTCTATATTTATAATTGGAGTAACTCGTCCTAATGCATCTAGAATTAATTGGAATAAATGAATGCATAATATGTTGAGTGCTTCTTTTTTGCTTTACGACTTAACGTTTTGATAGAATATCATACTTTGAACTTCTAGCTGCTCTATGTGATTGGTGTGGTACATGGAAAGGAGATAAACTCTGCAGTAGTTGTAGACTAGTACGGTATTGCTCTGAGAAGCACCAGGTAACTATGCCTCTTAAATTCCTTTCAGTTCTTTATTTATAAATTTGATTACTAAGAAACTCCTTTTCTCTCATTCAACTTTCAGGTTAGGCACTGGCTCTCTGGTCATAAAATTGCATGCCCTCAGATGAAAGTTTCTACTCATACAGCTACATCAGTGGAGTCTAGGAAAGGTTGGTGTTCTAAAGTTTTGTAGACTATTACTGAGCGTAAACGGTTATTGAGAATGAAAACTCATGGTATGAAGAAGCTAATTACAGTGATAATGACTTTAAGGTGTAAAATGAATCGTTATTAATTATTAAAAGGAAAACCATATTGTACAAGCATACATCGTTGAGAGCTATTGTCTAAAGGCGTTTTCGTGATATTTAAATTTTGGCAAGTTGAACTCAGAATAATTCTTGACAATACAGATGCCAACAACACTCTGTGGCCCGAATTTGAGATCATTATTGAAGATGAAAGTGATAACAATAACACAGACATTTCTGAGAGCAATGCTTTAACTAGTTCTTTGATCTCAAAGAGTAGGAATGATGACATGATGAATTCCATAGTGGAGAGTTTTCAGGTATTGCCTCAAATTCATCTGTAATTGACAGTATAGTTTATATGCAACTACATTCTTTGCTAATTATACTTTTGGGGCCTGTGAACAGGGTGATGATGACAAAAAGAGTTGGGTCTACTTCCAGGAGCGTATTGCTTCAGCCCCTGAACAAATATTGAGGTGATTATTGCTTAACTGATTGAAATTCTGTCGGAGAATTGCTTCAAGCAGCACAGAAATTTCTGGAAAACAGATTATGTCATTTATGAATGTTGTTGGTGCCAGATTCTGCCACAGCTACTTTATTACTTAGGCGTCGACAATGAAGCGGACTCTATGGATTGGGCTTCAATTGTGGTGTATACATGTGAAGCATCTTGTGACTTAGGTGTGGCTTACGAAGAAGAATATGCTTGGGTTCAACTTTACTTGCCTTCCCCCACCTGACCTGACAGTTGAGATATCTATTTTTCCATTTTTTTTAATAGAGGGAGTATGAAATAGGAATATAGAAATGTAGTATCGAAAGAAAATTGTGTATCATATTGATATAGGATATTGATTTTTTTGATTGAGAATATTCAGTTTTGATTCATATTTATTCTGATAATCATCCCTGCTCATGTCAACATTGGTTTGGAGTATAGAGTCCCATTTGGATTACTATAAAGGTGGGGTATTAGTGTGATGGTGACTGTCCTTGAAATTAGAAACTTCCCCTTTTTTCTATTCAAAAGGGTAGACACTAACAAGTAATAGCTAGGGGTTATAAGCGGAGTTGAACCAGCGATCTCTTGTGTACAGGAGGCTATTATTGGCATATAGAAGCTTTTGATTAGTAGGAGATAAAGTCTTTCCACCTAGAAGGGATATGAATAAGCTTTCTTAAGTAGAAAGGGAAGTGCTTGATAAATTTTGTAAATTTATCAAGTAACTAGGATATAGCTAGCTAAAATAGTATCACTTCAATGAAACTTGCAAGAGCAAAGCATGAATGAGTTCACTATATAAATAAATCAAATGATTGAAAGCTAATAAAGATATATGGAGGGAACACCAGAAAGATAATTTGATTAGTAAAAAGATATAGCATTAAAGCTAGGTTTTGTGTAAGGCAAGTTCTTCCAAGCTAAGAGAGTAGATATGTTGATGTTGTGGATCACAAGGAAAGAATGAAGAGACCAACGGCTCCGATATATGATTGTGACATAAAATGCAGATTAAGGGACTCGATCTAAGTTAGTTCTAGTTTGAATAAACTTATTTTAAATGAGTTTGTGCTATTCAATATAAATATATAAGAAGAGTTTGTTTTGTAAAGCGCAAAAACACTTATTTCAAGTGCTCCCAAACAAAAAGGTGATTTTGGTTAAACCAAGCATGAGAGATTTGTTAAAAGAACCTTGAGAACTTGATGTGTTGGCTATATGGGCCTTCAAGAAAGGGAGTAAATTGGGTGATTCCAAACTTTTGAATTTTTTTGGTAGTATAGAGAACAGAGAAATAGAGTAGGTGCAGAATGAACTTTAAATGCAAACAATGAGAAACTAGGAAAAAGCAAGGTATCATATTTATATTGGTTGGGCCTTACCATTTAGCTTACATCCAGATCTCAAGATCACCACCAAGTATTTTTGCCATCCTTGCAAGAACCTTGAGAACATGGGCTTCCCAAGAGGAATGTGTTAGAAAAAAGTATGTTTTAAGGTTTTTTTTTTTTTTTTGCCAACTAAAAGAATGTTTTAAATTTATTCGGATAAGTTAATACAAATTAAATTATCAAAATAAGATAAGAAATATTTCTCAATAAATTAATCATATTTTTCTTAATTTAAATTACCTTTTTTCTTAAAGTTAAATAAATGCCATATATTGCTGATTTTGCGAATCCTAAAGGTTTCTAAATCCATCTAGTTGGGTGCTTGCACACAGTCATGTCAAGGGATAAGAATAAAAATGTCACCACCACCACCACCACCACCACCATCATCATTCTTCTTCTTCTTCTTCTTCTTCTTCTTTGGTTGCCAAAAGTATAATTGTGTTGAAATAAACAAAAGATAACAAGAAATAAATTCCAAATCAAACACATAACAAACAAAAGGCTAAATCCCAACAAGAATAACTCTAAGCTCAAACAACACCACCATCATAAACCCTAACCCTAGGCAAAGTCAGAGAAGCATATGAGTTGCCGCCGTCTCTTGAAAGAGGAAGAAAATCCATAAACATAACAAATCAGTAAACATATAAACATACACAATGCTCATATATAATTGAATTTTCTCCGTTAATAAGCTAAAGATTATTTATAGGGAAACTTATAGAAAAAGAACTTTAAAATTGTAAAATCCCAAATTAAGTTTGTTACCAAAAATTGATAAGGGAATGATGAGACTTGATAAGTAATTCACAACTCATTTTATCGGAAATACTTAATTTGGGATTTTACAATTTCAAGATTCTTTTTCTATCTTTTTCCCAAGATTATACTCACCATGCGCGATATTAAATGGCGAGTTCATCCATGAAGTGGATAAAACTGTACATATAAATAAAAACCGAATTACTATGAGCTCCCAAGAAAGAAATTTAATCGTCAAAGAGTCCTAATAATAACTAAAGAGCATGCAATAACAAGTTTCAATATAAAAAATGACAACACATCAATATTGGTATTTCTTGGTAATTAAATCCCATTCAGAAGACAGTAATTTCCCAGAAATAAAAATATCTGACAGCATTTTGGAAACGGACTTACTACCAACAAAGTTGATCATAACAAGTTAAGCAATTCAAGCAAGGCACCATCTTTTTCAGCAGAGGAATTTGCGAGGAAATATGAAAGATTTACATGTTCAGATAAAATATTTAATGCTCCTTCCGATCTTAATTATAAGATAAAATTGATTTTTTTTGGAAAAATTAAAGAAGCTAATTAAATTACTTTAGAATATTTTTATTTTTATTTTTTTCTTCAGACTAATTAGTTTGGATAATAAATTAATATATAATCTAAGATATATAATATATGATATGATTAAGTAACTTATTTAGTTTCCTTAATTTCTTCAAAAAAATTAACTTTGTCTTATAACTAGGACCTTAGTATCCATATATGAAACTAGGTAGACAATGTAATTCGAACCTTGGAAGTGGGGCCATTTGAAGGAAGCTGGGAAGTTTCCATACTTTATTGGGGAACCTAGTAACTAGTAAAGGAGGAAAGCATTCTCTTTCAATTCATCTTTTGTCTGATAAACGGAGTGACTGGTTTACCCTTGATAGGATTGCAGGGACAGGACATGGTAGTGATGGTACCCTAGGTGATAGAGGAAAGAATAAAAGGAGAATTATATTCAGGTTCATTTAAAAAAAAAATAAATAAATGATCCCATTCTAACATTCACAATTCTAAAACTGTGAATTGACACCTCTAAAAGTATGATTGATAATTATATGGGACTAATTTTTCATTTATTTTTTTATGCGAGACTTGAATGTAATTCTCCCAAAAAATATATATATATATATAATTTAGAAATATTTATATTGAATGGGATTAAATTTTGAAATTTTATGAAATATTTAAAATTGAAAAAAAAAATTGATTTTGGGGCCTCATTTATGATTTTTTAAATACATGAAACTTTGGTATATTTAAGTGGTTCATAATAATTTCAAAAATCCAAGGGTCATTTGTTTGACTACATTTTTTGGTGAAAATTTTGATTACTTTTAATATAAATTATTAATTAGTAATTTTATGAGTTATGGAGCTACAGTATTTTTTTTAAAAAAAAAAGGCGAGAGAAGCTAAAATCACTTATTAACATTGTTTATACTAGGAAAATAAGGAAAATGCAAGATATTGAGATAACATAGATGAAGGAAGACGAGAGAATTGAAGAGACAAAGGGGAAGTGGCTTTTCTCCTTTTCCCTTACCCTCATTTTTCTCTCATTTGCTCTTTTTTTCTCATCTTCATCATTGGATTAAAATTTTAATGGTCCAGATGTTATATATTATAAAAATATTATTAATTTTACTTAAAAAATACATAAATAAGTTTACATTGTTAAAATTTGATAAGAAGTAGTTATTATTATAGACTAAATTTTCTTTCCATTTTTTTCACTACAGATGTGAATTGTTCAGAACCAATTTTAGCAATTAAAATTTATATATGTATTTTTAACTAAAATTATAATAATATTTTTATAAGATGTAAACTCTATATCATTGAAATTTTCATCCAAGGATGGAGATGAGAAAAGGAAAGCAAAGGAGGGGAAAATAAGGGTAAGAGAAAAGGAGATAAGCCACTCCAAGAAAGAGGGGACAATTCTTATTCACTACAAGCTTACAATCATTAAATATAATATATGGCAACTCGGTTGCATCATGGAAAGTTCATTAAAAAAAATCTTCCAACATCTCAATATTCTCCTTTTTTCAACACCGCACCATGTTCGTTCTGTGACTCTCCATATTTTCAAAATTTCAAGCCGCTACGCCCCAGGCTCTAAAGAATTAAAAAAAGGAGTCTATCTCATAACTAATAAGCCTCAAACAAACGGACGCGGCTTGCATCCTTTTCTTCCGCTCCAATCTTTTTCTATCAAACTGTACTGTTTTGATGTAAAATACATGAGTTTCTCATTTTTATTTTTTAAAATAATATTCACCATCCTGAAATATTTTTAAAATATCAGTCAGTACTCTGTAATATTTTTTTTATTATTATTCAGTATCCTGAATTAATTTTTAATACACCCAGCATTCTAAAATGTTGCATCAAAAATTACTTTAAAATGCTAAGTGTTACTAAAAAATATTTTGGGCACTACATGCAATAAAAATTAGTTTAAGATACTTAGTGCTTATGGAAAAAACAAATATTATAGGGTGTTAGATGCTAGATATTGGATGGTACTTAAAAATATTTTAGAGTGGTGGATGGAAGAAAAATTATTTTAGGATCTTGAAAAAATATTTCAGAATACTGACTAACACTAAAAAAAAATACTTCAAGATACTGGATAATACTAAAAAATTATTTTAGAATCTTGAAAAAATATTTTAGAGAATTGAATGGTACTGAAAAAACACTTTACGATGGTGAATGCTATTTTCAAAAAAAAAATGAGAAACTTATATATTTTATATCAAAACGATACAATTTGATAGAAAAAGATGGAAGCGGACCATAAGAGAAAAAGAGGGAAGCCGCGTCCCAAACAAAAGTGCTAAAAACAAAGAGCTTGCTTTACAGTTTTGCGAAGTTGATAGCTAATGAGACTATTGTTCCGTACCAAGAATGATTTGGGGGGGGCATTTCTTATTTAAGATAGTTAAATATGAATTTGCAGTTCCCCTATTTTATCAGAAATTGTTGATTATATTTAATAATTATATAAGAATCAAAGGATTTTATCATAACTATTTATATTTGAAATTATGTTTAATAATTATAAAAGATGTGGTATTTTCAAAATAATGATGTTATTGCTCAGTAACCAAAACTTAGATAGATGTATTTAAATAAGAAAATGAGATAATTAATCTGTAGGTCCTTATAGTTTCAATCAATTTTTAATTAGGTCCCTATAGTTTTTTATCCTTTTTATTAAATCCTTATACTTTCACCTATTTTTTGTCAGGTACTTGTAGTTTTTTCCTTTTTATCAAGTCCTCATTGTTTCACTAGATTTTTAATTGGGTTCTTGTGGGTTTTTTTTTGGATTTTAATTTATTAATTTAATTTCAAGTTAAATCAATAAATAATATTAAAATATAATTTAAAAATATTAAATTTAAATTAATAATTACATAATTTAAAAATTAATTAATTTTAATTCTTAATTAACTAATTATAATACAATTCAATTTTTAGAAAAAAATTTTATTATTATAATTCAAATTTTATAATTATAAAAATAAATAAATATTAAAATAAAAATATAGATAATATAAGTATATGTTTAATTCAAAAATTAGAAGGAATAATAAAGTTGAATTATAATAATAAATTTCTCTAAAAATAAAATGGAATTATAATTAATTAATTAAGAATTAATAATTATTTATATTAATTATTTTTGGAATTATATAATTATTAATTTAAATCTATTATTCAAAAATTATATTTTAATATTATTCATTTATTTAAATTTCAATTAAATTAAAAAAAAAACCTTCAAGGGCCCAATTAAAAATCTAGTGAAATAATAAGGATCTGATAAAAAAAATAACTACAAGAACCTGATTAAAATTTGATTGAAACTATAAGAATATACAGATTAGTTATCCCTAAGAAAAATATTTAAAAATGCCACAAGAAATAGTACAGATGCAATGAGAAATTTTTAAAAAAAAAACTTATATAGGGTTGTTATGTATCAGAAAGATTACATATCACACAACTTTTTTGAAGACCTTGATCTGATGTTTGTATTTAGAGTTGGATCGGTACAACAACAATAATTCTCAAATGTTTATAGTAGCCAAGCTAGAAAGAAAAAAAAGCTATGTAGTCAGGCTTCATCCGCTCTTCGATCATCTTCTCAAATACTCCCTACCGTCATTTTTATAAACAATTCTTTCTTTTTCGCTATTAGTGTATAATATAAATTTTTTTTTGTCTCAAAATTTAAACTATTTTTTTTCTTATTTATCCCTATTATCTTTATATTAATTATTCCTCACTTACCACTAATTTTCTTTCATTTAATCATTTATTATTTATTCTCTCTTAGATTTTATACTCATTTTCTCTCCCATGTTCTTTTCATAAATAGGGGTATATATACAAGAAACATGATATTTTTTATACATTTATTATTTTTAATTAATTTTAATCACCAATTCATTTTGCACAATAAAAGAAAACTACTTATAAACAGAACAAAAGGGAATAACTAAGTGCTTCTCCCCCTCTTTCATTCGGAGCAAGCCCACTAATCATGGAGGTCCACGTTATCAGATTTCTAACTGTCATGAGTAAGAACAATCTCTTTGCAAACACTCTTGGATTCGCTAATAGGGCTACAATTTACGTACATGTCGACAAGACTACTCTCAAGTCTCAACAATCACATTTCCACACAGCCTTGGTGTAACAACTTTACCATGAACTTCTTTTCCCTGCCTCAACCTCCCCACATTAGCACAAGCTTGTCAACACTGACCCAAACGTAAATCCTTCTGGGGATAGCCTATGATTTCTATGCATTGTTAGAATAATCTTACAATGTTGATCCTAATATATTGCATAATTCTTTAAGAAAAGAGCAGTATTGGAAGACTTGATGAAATACTTTCAGCCATAACGATTTTGTATGTAGTAAAATATGATGAAATGTCATGAATTTCTTAATAAAATTTGTGAATGACTTGATAGTGTGAATTTTTCACTTAATAAACAGAAATTGTTAAAACCTAATAAAATGTCGTGAATTCCTAAATAAAACTTGTGAATGGATTTGAGTTAAAGATCAAAAGTTAATATATATATATATATATATTTCTTTATATATTATGTCTTGAAAGCTATTGCTTATTGATGGCCCAATGATGACCAATCTTTTAGAAAAACCACCCCACCCTCGCCATTTTAGAAATATTTATTCCTAAGAGGATATTCCTTTCCACTGGGATATTCCAAAATACATATATATATATATATATATATTTAATGATATTTTTATAATTTCATTTAAATTTAAAAAAGACACATCAGGTACTAATATTTCGTTGATATTATAAATATTTGAAATTTCATTTTATCCCTTTATATTGTTAAAGTTTTTTTTTTGGTTGGATTTTCCCCAAAATAATTTAAAAAAGATCAAAGATTGCAGGAATCCGAAGCCCGCGTGAATATGGTTTTGCCCACATAATCAAAGATAGTAACATTGAGGGTCTGATGTTCCCCCTTATTTACAAGATTGCCATCGCCCCCACTAAACAAAACTCTCAAAACCTGCCAAGTGCCAACTCACAGTCTCCCAGAGTCACAGTCGGCGCTTTCCACTTGGTCAGCACATATTTCTTCCTGCCTTTCTTCCTCACACAATGAAGTCCTAAAATTCATGATTTCTTAAATAAATAAAAGATGTTCATATAATTGTTGGAAAAAACAGTTGTATAACTAGTCCTCCCTCCAAATCCTTATGTAAGACCTAAATTAGTACATATTTTATAAAAACAAACCAACACAACTAAAACTTTTAATTTATGCCAATTAATTGTTTAACCCACACATTTGAGATGAAAGAGACTAACAATCATGTAGAATGATACTTCATACTCAAGTAAACATAAATTATTTATACGAATTAAAGCAAAAGTGGCACTAAATCATAATAAAATTATTATTAAAATATAAGAATTTATTATCTAAATTATTATGTAACTTTCTCATAACCTGATAATAGATTTCTTAAAATTAAATAGCATTGTCTTAATATTCTTTTATTTTTTTTAATTTATATAAACATAATTTGAATTTTGATCACTTCCCACGCTTATTATACTGTTGTCCGTGGACCTCTTAAATGTCCCTTTTTATTTTATATTTATATTATCTTTTTATTTCATCTTTTCATACCAACCAAACTTAGCCTTTGTTTAAAAAAAAGCTCTTTTGATTGCGGGCAAAAAAAAGAAAAAACATTTGTCAAAATAAAAATTTTCTCACATACTTATACAACACAAAAGCACTTAAAATTAATTAATTAATTAATTATGAAAAGTAATTATACATTTCACACTTTGAATCTAAAATTTTGCATAAAATATGGGCGCTAAAATGTTATTATTTCTCCACAAACACATGAACCATCCATATGGTAAATAGAAACAAAAAAGGACTTCCTATTAGGATTAGTAGGCACAGCGGAAAATTAAAATTCAAAATTTTTTCAATCCTAAATGCGGATCTGTCAATGGTATTTAAATCGAATAGTAGAGAAATGTACTTTTCTTATGTGTTCAATTTTTCTTTTTGATCTCAAGGAGCTAACAACTTAGATCAGCTCCTTCTACCAATATCCACACTAATAGGAATCCAACACAAACAGCGTGCTAGCGCCACCAACGTCCCTCTCTGGAGTTTTCTTTTCTCACAGCTCTCTATCTATCTTTTTTCATCACACGTAGAAAACCTTAGTTCACTGTTTTAAATAACTAGTTGGGCTTTCTATTTTATGATGGATATTGGATTTTTAAAATTAATCTTAATTAATTTTGAAATCCATATCATATCAATTAACAATTAATTGTCTTTTGATAAGCAAATTAAATAAATATGGTTTAATTAAATCTGTCTAACAGTTTTAATTTAACCTATTTATTTAATTTGAATAAAGAGCCAATCGAAATAGATTTAATTTATCTTTATAAATTAAATCCTAGATATCATATTTTTGTCGTATTAGTTATTAAATTTAATTTATCAGATAAAACTAAATTTAAAACTAACATAATATAATAATATTATCATATAATATATATATATATATATATATATATATATATATATATTTCAAAAATACATATATGTATATATAATATTATTAATTTTTTTTGAATATATATGTATACATATTCGTCTACCCTAAATTAACCATTACATTCATTAAATATAGACATACCTTAGATTCAATAAATTTGGACATTATGGCTCGTGTTAGGCTATTTTTGTGTGCGACCTTATAGGCCTATATGAAGTTAGCAGTGGACCAATGACTATACTAATCCACAAATCCTAAGCGGTCTCTAGCAAGACATTACGATTATCCAATTCATATGAGGAACGATAAACCGATGCAACCTGTCATACAACCATATCACGTCCCTTTTGTCACACGATATTTCGGTCAAGGATGAGGCATGAAGAATATCATCCTCCTATTCTTGACCATTACTTTCTCGATCCCTAAGTAGTCTGACTATAGAAATGGAAACTCCTTTCCATCGTAGTATGTCCATACATTTATCAGACTTACTCATTGAGGGGCCCGGTAATATCTCTCTACTAATGTGAAGGAAGAATTCTATCTTGACCATTCACATTCATCTGTATAAAAAACCATCAAGCCTGAACATAGCTTTTATCATCAACTGGTCAAAGGTGACTTTTGACTAGGTTAAAGCTGAGCGACTCTCATATAAGAATCCATATAGCGAGTCGGTCCAATACCTTATACTCTTATAAGTGCCTAGGACTTTGATTCGTATCTCCATACCTCTTCAAAGTCATATTGGTCTTATTTCATCTTTACTCTTGTATTGATGACCGACCACAAACATTTATGACAATCATTATGATTTATAGGATAGTCATCACAGTGAACTACAAATAATATGATAACAAAATGAAGAAATTCATTGAATAACAATGTTCAAAGTATAATGATTGGCATTTATGGCACAATTTCCAACACTTCCCAGTTCCCATAGTTTAAGAGTTTGTTTGGGATGGTAGAAAGTGGCTTTTTTTTTATAAAATAGTCTAGTGGTATCATTTTAGGGTGTTTGGGTTCCTGTTTTTGCAACTGAGTTTTTTTTTCCAAAAGTAGCTTATGAGAAGGAACTCAAAAGTTTGTTTTTTTTAAAAAAAAAGTCAATTTTGTCACCGTCAATCCAAACATAAATCACATTTAAAATCTAACTTTTATCTTATCTTAAATTTGTAAAAGTCATATTGAAATAAGGTTATTTCTACCACTGCTAACCCAAACAGGCAAATGTCACAAATCACAACTTACAACCTTGTCCGCAACAATTCATTTAATGCCCATTAACTCACCTTTCAACTTAGTTGAGTTAGTTCTTCTCAAATTTTCCATTGACATTCTTTTTGCTGGTCACTGCAAACAATAATATTATAATTAATTATAATACCGTATTAACTTGATATAAAATACCCCCTTCTGTAACTAATTCAAATAATCAATTTGTAGTTATAAAAAAAGATAAAATTAGTTAATATCATTAAATATTTTTTTAATTATACCTTTATTTGTAAGGAGGATAAGTAAAAGAGACAATAAATACAACAAACAAAGTCATGGGCTAAAGTTGAAAAAAGTGCAATAAATGCTCTAATAAACCTAAAATGAAGCTTATATTTTAGGGCTGATATATTCTCAAGTTTGAAATTTATATTTAGGGACGAAGGGAGTAGCAACATTTTAGATAATACTTATTTAAAATACTAATTCAGTTAATAACTAAGAAATATCAAACTTTTAATTATTATGCCAGATGCTACTCCTCTAATCCTATTTATAAAATACTTCTAGTATATTTCACACAGACCAATAAAACCCTTAAACTTCATTAATTCTATCATACAATTTAACAACTATTCAACTTTAACCTTATCTAATACTCCCTCCGGTCCACAATATTTAGCGCTTCTAGAAGAATAGTTTGTTTCAAAATATAAGTCACTTATAAAATAATTAATGCTAATTTTTCATTTTTATCATTATAATTAATGCTCATTTCTAATTTTTCCCACTTATCAAATTTTCAAACACATTTTTATAAAAAAAAGGCAAAAAAGGGGAAAAAAGTTTCAATTTATGATATATTTAATGAGTTAACTGTCATTTCTTATTTCCTATGATTAATTAAAGTGTCATATATTATAAGCCAGAGGGATTATGCATTATACCACATAGGGGTGGGCATGGGCAACACTGGGCAAGGTGGGACCTTTGCCCAATGCACAACCTAGAGGATGATGGGTTGTATTTTTGCATCTTGTTATTCAGCTCTGCCCGGTAGAAACCCTAACCATTTTGGGAAGGGCAACAGTGAGTTAGGTAGGGCGAGCATCTCTGCCTAAGTGGTAACTCTCTGCCCAATACCATATGTAAAAAAGCTTCAATTATACCAACTAAATACTATTAAAAACTTTAAATACATTCCATAATTTCAAACCTTGATATATTTCAAAATAAATCTATAACTTGAGTCTTGAAATTAAAAAAGCTACCATACATTTTAATACTTACATAAGAAATTATGAAGTACTATGTGCTTATGTGTGAGTATTAATTTTATATGAACAGGTGTAATTGTCATAAAGACTTCACTAAAACTAATTTTCTTGTCTCAAATCTCAATTTTTAATGCTTAGTATCATCTTTCCAAATCAAAAAGCCACATCCATCCAAAAATCAATGACTTATATGTAAATAGCGCTAGATGGATATTAAATAATAATATAAAATATTTCATAAAAATAAAATAACATGTGTGTGTGTAATTGAATAATTCATATAGAATAATATCTACTTTATATAAAATAATATATATTTTAAATAAATTGTATATAATTTTTTTGTTAGGGGAAAATAGGCAGGGTAGTAACGGGCAACTGAACAGTATACTCACCCCTAAATTATTACCATATGAAAACAAAATAAATACAACAATGAATGAAAGGGCAAAAAATATCATATAGCTAATTTAATGAGGCGCCTTATAAAGTGAATCAGAAAAAATGCTTCTATCTCTACTATATAAATAGAACCAAAGGAGTATGTGACTAGATGGCATATTGCTAAGCTTTTTTGCCCTAAAGAAAAAGTAAGCTAGAATTAACAATTATGAGAAACATTGTTAATAAAAATAATCAATAATTTATAAGAAAATATAAAATATTAATAACTATGAGAAACTCCTCTGATTCTTATAGGTCGGATTAATAAATATAATCAGTAATTTATAATAAAATAAAAAATAGGGAAACACTCGTTTCATATTTAACCATATTAAATAATCAATGTGTTATAGTGACTAGCTAGTTAGCATAATGGTTAAGCTTATAACCACATCGATGAAGAATTCCAAAGTATTAATGAACATAATTGTTCATATTTATGAAATATCAAACCTATATATTTTGCTATATTTGATTTGTTTTGTTACAACGTACAACCAATTGAACTTGTGAGATTCACATTGCTCGACTTGGTATTAAAAAATAAAAAAAAAAATAAAAAGAAAAAAAGAAAACCTTAGGGCCTCGTTCTGTTTTTTTATAAAATAATTTTATAAAGTTGATTTTAAAAAACAAGTTTGAAAAAAAAAATCTATTTGGATAGCGCTTCTAAAAAATCACATTTGGAAATAAAAAATATATAAATTTGTTTGAAATAATTAGGGAAAATCGCCTAAAAATACATTTGGGGAAAATAAATTGCTGAATACTACCAAGCGTGCAACCGATCTTTCGTTGTGTGCAAACCATATTTCATGTATGCAAAAATCTTACATATAAATGTGCAAAAAATTTTCCGTTATGTGCAAAATATCTTCCATTATGTGCAACAGATCTTCTATGATAGCATTCAGTCATTAATTTACCAAAAGTATTTATTTATAATTCTCCCAAATAATTATTCTTATACCATCAAGCTAGATAATAAAAAAGAAAAAGAATTGTTTGATTACTTACTTTATGGTATGATTTTCTTGCTAGTGGCCGTCGTGGTCAACGAGGATGTGGCGGCGGTTGATGGATCTGGCTGCGGTCCGCTGCCAGTCCTTTTCTCCTAAATTACACCGTTTTGGTGTAGTTTGGGGGTAAAGGGGTGGATTTGTTTTTAAAAAAAATAGAATATAGTATTTTAAAATATTTTTTTGGAAGTATCTAGTATCTTAAAATATTTTTTAAGTAACATGTAGTATCCTAAAATAATTTTTAGTACTTTAACCCTTTAAAATATGTTTTCAGTTGTACCCAGTGTGTTAGCAGACTGATTACAATTTAATTCTTAATGTATTTTAAAAAGTTAAAAGAACCAAAAAATATTTTAAAGGGTTAAAAACACCAAAAAAATATTTTAAAGTGATTTTTGGAATTGAAAAAATACATTAAAGGGTTAAGAACACCAAAAGAATATTTTAAAGTGATTTTTGGAACTAAAAAAAATACATTAAGGGTTAAATTGCAATCAATCTGCTAACACACTGGGTACAACTGAAAAAATATTTTAAGAGATTAAAATACTAAAAATTATTTTAGGATACTACATGTTACTTAAAAAATATTTTAAGATACTAGATACTTCTAAAAAAATATTTTAAAATACTATATTCTGTTTTTATAAAAAAAAAAAAAAAACACACCCTTTACCCCCAAACTACACCAAAACAGTGTAGTTTAGGAGAAAAGGACTGGTAGCGGACCGCTAGGCAGCGGACCGCAGCCAGATCCGCGGTTGATACCCATGATGCTTGTGTCGAGGATGAACAGGTAGTGACTTCAGAGAAGGAGGAGTTTCCTCATTTTCCAAAACTAAAAATAAAAAATAGAAAAAAAAATAAAACATCTAAAATTTGTTTTCCTTTTTTTTTTTCAAAAAAAAAAGTTACTATTTCTTTTAAAAAAAACCTAGCTAAAAATAAATTGGCGTACAAGTTTTTTGCCCCCTTAAAAAAAGACTATTTTTAAAAGGAAAATTTTTTAAAAAATACAACTTGAATTTTAAAATTCTAAATTAGTTTTGTTAACAATAAGAGTAATGTGATTGATAAATAAAATAATGGGATTGATAATTCAAATTCTTGTCAAATCACTATTTAAGATTTTGAAATTCAAATAGTATTTTTTTAAAAAATATTTCCTTTTTAAAATGGGAAACAAAAGTGCCCTTAGTTTCAACTTTCAAACAAAAAATGTCTAATGGAGTTTGTCCTATCTACCACGCGATGAATGTATTTTGCTAAGATACTTTGTAGCTGATGGTTTTTTTTTTTATGTAAATGCAAAATTATGTTTCATCCTAAAGAAAACTTTCGAACAATTAGAATTTCAAATGATTGGATTTAGCTGATTAGATTTGTTTATAACGGTCAAGGAAGAAAAGTCACAACAATTTCTTGAATAAACATAAATGGTGTTAACAACTTTTTTTTGCCAGAAAATAGTGTTATTAACTGATTTTTGGTTCTCTCACCTAAAAAATAATTACTGACCTCCATAAGTCATTAAAAATAATAATTAATGATTTATAATTAAAAGTAGTCAAATTAATGACTGTTAAATTTTTGAAATTTTATTTAAGAACAATTCAAATATTTAAAAAAAACCATTATTGAGGAACGAAAATTAACTCTTTTCCATTTTTAATATTTCATATAATTTAAAAATTTTATACTTTTTTTTGCTAGATTTAAATTTTTATATTATTGAATATAAATATTTCTAAATGCTAAAAATATACTTTTAGTCCCTTAACTTTTAAAATATAATTTTTGTTTTATATTTCTAACACTGGTAATGTTGTTGACAGAAAATGTTGATGCAACAAACTTAAGTGATGACTGTGTAGCTGTCAAGACATATTTAAATTTTAATTTTTTAATATAAATTATTTAGATTATTAAACTAAAATACACTGACATATCACTGCAAATGAAATTGAGATTTTGAAATTTAGATTATTAAACTAATATATTAAGATTATTAAATTAGAAATTTTTTAATACAATCAAGGTTTTGATATTACTGGCTTCATTAGATTTTTAGATATTTTTCAATTTATACATTTATTAAATTTAAGATTAATAGCTTTTAATGACACAGTCATCATTTGAGTTTGTTATCTTAACTTTTTTTGTTAGCAACATTAACAGTGTTAAAATTATAACATCAAAAGTTTACTGTATAAAGTTAAGAAACAAAAAAATATACCTTATATAAACTTGAAGCAATAAAGTATACTTTAGCCTATTTATAAATTAGGAAAAATGTCCATTTTTACTCTAGAAGTAACCACCCAGGAGAGCTGGGTATCCAGAAGTTTTTAGAAAAGTAGTTTTTCCCTGAAAGTAACCAAAATGGGGCATTTTTTACCTGAGGCAACGAAGACCCTAATTGTTGTCTGCCATGTGAGATTGGACGCCACATCAATGCATATGTTAGATTTTTACTCTTGAAGTAACCACCCAGGAGAGCTGGGTATCCAGAAGTTTTTAGAGGACCATTTTTGTCCTGGAAGTAACCACCCAGGAGAGTTGGGTATCCAGAAGTTTTTAGAGGAGCGTTTTTGTCCTGGAAGTAACCAAAATGGGGCATTTTTTACCTGAGGTGACGGAGACCCCAATTGCCGTCTGCCATGTGAGATTGGACACCACATCAATGCCCACGTTGGAGATCCATATGACACCTATTAACATATTCACGTCATTCTTTTTCTTTCGTTTTTTCCATCTTTACTGCCCTTGTTCGGTGTTAGGTCAGAGGCATTAAAGGAGATGGCTTTAATGGCTGAAATAATTGTAGAATTGTGAATGATTCATTAACAGGAATAAGCAGAGAAGAGAACAAATGCGAGGCTCAACAACATCATCGATGACAAGAAGTGGGATGAGAAGCAGAAGAAGTTTTAAACTTCTTAGACGGTGTGGTCGAGAGCTCCAATACGATGGTCTAACGAGGATATGTAACTACGGTGAGGTGGATCCTCTTTCGACTTCATGGACATAGATTAACCCAAGGAGGAGATTTTACAGTTGTCGAAATTATCAACAAGTAGGGAGTTATTTAAATTTAGGGAAGGAATTAATTGATCTTGATTTTTGTCTATGTTGTATGATTGATTTGTAGGGTAAATTTTCAGGGAGGGGGCTGTGGGTATTTCAAATGGCATGGTGATGAATTGGATGTGAGAGTGACAGAGGTGATCAATGAGTTGCTTGGCCATCTGGATAGATTGTATGATGACAATATGAGGTAGAGAAGAGACGACGCCAAAGAAAGTGGTGATGTTGACTCTGAGATGGCTCGCATATATTTAGACATGAAGAAAGACAAATTGCAGACTTTGGGTTGCATATTGTGCATTGATGGTAAGCTGAGTTGTTTTTGTTTTGTTCGCTTTGGCTTAAGGGATTGTTGCAGTTAGTGCATTGGAGGGACGTTAGGTGTTTTTTTGTTAAAATGTAGGGGTTTTTATGTTAGAACAATGTAGTTGAAACAGGCGAAGCTTGTTGTAATGAATGTCAACTCTATAATGAATATTAAAGTTCATGGTTTTATTTTGCTTAGTGATGTAGTGGCAATCGCTTATAAACATATGGAATTGGGGGTAATAGATATAATTTGCACTTATGGATATAAAACATAAGTGATAAATTGATTTTATTCTTGGTAAATCGATTTATCATTGTTGTTACAATGACATAAATCAATTTGCCTATATCGTAAATTGATTTACCACTTCTTCAAGTGATAAACCTTGTAACGGACATAAAACAGAGACAAGTGATAAAACAGAGATAAGTGATAAATTGATTTTGTTCTTGGTAAATGGATTTATCATTGTTGTCATAATGATATAAATCGATTTGCACATCGATTTGTTTAGATCATAAATTGATTTACCACTTCTTTAAGTGATAAACCTTGTAACGAACATAAAACAGAGATAAGTGATAAATTGATTTTATTCTTGGTAAATCGATTAATCATTGTTGTCACAATGACATATATTGATTTGCACAATGACATTTGAAAACTTGGCTGCTCTCGACCAGATTTGGTAAATTGATTTACAATGCCTCATAAATCGATTTACTTTAGAGTTGAAAATTTAGGTGTTCTCGGTCAACTTTTGTAAATTAATTTACAATGGCTTATAAATCAAGTTACTTTACATTTGAAAACTTAGCTGCTTTCGATTCACAGCTCACATGCAGACCGCTTCTTTTCACCCTAATCGTGCTTTCTCTCTCACGCAACTTGTTCGTGTAGATGGATTTGGGAATTGGGAAATAGGTCATTACCCTTTTGCCTTAACTTTAAATCACTCCCTGCTAAAGCAGGGAAATCGGGCCGAGCCTATCGGGCCGGGCTTATGATTTAGAGACTAAAACAGAAAGTGGGCCTAAAAGTATTAGTAACAGGCCTGTAGGGCCGGCCCTTTTAGGCCCGTTTAATATTTTTTAAAAATAAATTAATATTTATAATATAATTATATCAAATTATCAGTATGAGAGACACTTAAATACCTAATAAAGTATTAGTAACAGGCAACCACTTATTAAATGGTTTGATTTATTTTATTTTCTATAATGGTTTATTCATTTAAACTTTAAAAAAGAGGCTAATTTGGATATTAAATGATTATTTTAACTAAAAATTTATAAGTTTTAAAAATAATGTATCTCAATTTAAAGCAAAATAATAAATAAATGGTAAAATTTGAAAAAGAATTTTTTTTGATTAAAATGAGTCCAGACCCGTTTAGGATTGAGCCCGTGAAGGGCTAACCTTATAGGGTTGCGGGCTTCAAAAATTAGGGGTTTTTTAGGAAGCGGGCTTAAACGGGCCAGCCCATATTCCCAACTCTACTCCCTGCCACATCATTTTGCCACCTCCACACTTGGTCAGTCGTTTTAACACCACTTCTTTCGCCTCAGTTCAACACTTATGCCAGCGTGTAATTTAAAGAGTCAATGTCAAGTCTCCGTTGCGTCAGGTCAAAAATAGCCCATTTTGGTTGCTTCCAGGGCAAAAATACTCATCTAAAAACTTTCAGATACCCAACACTCTTAGGTGATCACTTTCAGGATAAAAATGAACCTTTTCCCTACAAATGATATACTCTTTCCTTTATCTCCTAGGGTCCCCTGGCCCTACATTCCTATCAAGGGTAAAATAGTCACTCCATTTATTAGCAAAAAGTGAATAAAAAGAGAGTGCCTCCCTGCTTTACTAGGTTCCCTCGTAAAGACTTGAACCTTCTCAGCTTCCTTCCAATGACCCCACTTGGGAAATTGTGAATTATGGCGCCATAAGGTTCTTTGATAGTCATTAGGGAATGAAATGGGGGATTTTTGGGGAGATTTTTCATTCTGCAATCTGTCAAAAAAAAAAAAAAACAAGCTTCTAGACTACACAACACAAGAGGGCGATGCGCAGAAGCTCTGACTTGTGTGTGTATATATATAGTATTTCCTTATTTATTGATTTTCCTGCTTTTGTTTGCTTACTTTTTATCTGCACTTTACTTTGTTCTAAATTCCTTTCCTTCCACCTTTTTTTCCTCCTTCCTTTTCTGTTATTATTATTTTTAGTCTCTCTGTTTTTCTGCTGTGCGTGAGCTTTGTCAGAAGCTTCAGCTTTCAACAATGGCGGACAATATCCATACACCCATGGATCAGCTTCAGGACCTTGAGTACTGCATAGACTCAAATCCTCCGTGGGGTACGCCTCAGTTTTTCTCTTTCTATAATCTCTTTTGGGTTTTTTCTGTTTCTGTTTTACACGATTAAAGAAATGTGCTTTGTGGGTCTCTCTCCGTTGTTTTGGCGTCTCTTGCCTTACCCATTATTACTTCCATTTTCTATATCTTCTTGTCTTCCTCTCATAATCATGTGCCCCTAATAAGTAAGAGTTTTTTAAATATTGGCTTGACTGTATTCTTGCTGTAATTTTTTCCCAACAAAACAGAGGATGGAAAGCTAGTCACTTTCTTAAGTATTATGACTAAACTTTTTTCTTAGCGGTGCAGACATTTCTTAATTGAGGGAAAATGCTGCTATTTATTGAGTTTTCTTTTTGTTTGCACACTGAGTATCATTTTCTTTATAATTTCTAGGAACAAATTTACACGGTGCCTTCTGGCTTTAAAATTAGTTTCCAGAGCTTCCCGGTACTTCATGATCATGTTTACTTGTCCTTGGCTATGGAAGAGTATAATAACCAATAATGGCATCATGTCACGCTAAGTTACGCTTTTACCCTGTCAAGGAAGCAACTTTCTCCTTCTAGCTTAGTTCTGGTGAATGAGTAATTAATTACTGAGGAGATTAAAGTGGCCCCACCTATTTATTTAACTCATGACGTTAGTAACCTCGGCATGGGTTTATGTTCTATCTACAGTAGATGAGTTATTTATTATTTATTTATTTTTGCTGTAGCTTACTTCTACATTGAAACTACTGGGAATTCAAATCAGCTTATATAGTTAAAAGGTTTAGGCTACTGGACTATCTGGAATATAGAGATGTTAGTCATAGCAGTGAAAATGAGACAAATGATTACTGACTTTCGCTTCCAGAATTTGGACTAACGACTGAGTACTGTGTTTTCTTTGGACATACTTTGCTGAATTTACTTGGGCATTTCTTATAAGGTTCTCCAATAAAAACATGAGATGTGGAGAAATTTTAGAAAGACTCAATCGTGTGTTCCTTGAGTTATGAAAATTATTCACTTATTATGTTTTTTAATGGAGAACTTGATAGTGAATGCCTCAAACCTCTACCCACGTTCTGTTTTGTTCTGATTTTTTAAATTAGAGTATTCAGTTTTCTCTAGATGCCTAGCTGCAAGAAACACAGTAGCTCAAACAAAAAACAATCTGGTATGAAATGTTGTGCTTGACTTGTCTTTTGTTCTGTTGTGTTCTGCTTAAATTATGTGCAGTTGATAGTTAAGTAGAAATTAAGGTTAGATCAGATTGTGTATGGTTCTATGTAAGTCAGGCAAAACATTTCATACCAGACTTGTTTTTTGTTTGAGCCAGTAGAGTAACAGAAGTGATACAATAAAAACGGATCATAAACTAGGCCGCAATGAAAATCATGAAGGTCCCTTGGGGGTCTTTACCATAGAAATGGATTAGCATAATATTAATTTGTATCTGTCACTCAAAGGTTGTAAAGATTCACTTGGATATTTCCATGTGAGTGACTGAGGTCTAGCTGAATTGCATAAAAAACAATTGTCCAAATCTAGTCTTCAGTTGTAATTTAAGCACAGGAATGCAAGTTGTGTGATATATCGCCTATGCAAGTCAAATGAATAAAGAAAGCCATTGTCATATTCTGCTGCTGACTTTCTTCAAGCTTGGGAGATATTACAAGTCCTGGCTACATTACCATGTAGCTATGATAAGCATGTTTCAACTAAGCCATAATGTGTTCGTTTGAGTGTGTTAAAGCACAAGATAATACACCTAAAGGAAAGCCGCTCCCAAGCACGTGACCACTCATGTATTGTATAGTTAGCACTAATAGATCCTTCCAGAATGCACACACGTGGCACGATACAATTTGTAATTGCATTCTATATATACCACCACTGTAGACAGTCATAACATGATATACAATAGAAAATCAACAATGTGGCTTATACGATTGTGTCCTACCTTTCTTTCTCCTCTGTTTCACATTCACTCACTTTTCTAAAATGGTATCAGAGCAGTAGAGTCAGCAATGACAGAAACACCATTATCAAAAACCTCCTCCACTGTTCATGAACACTCATCCTCATCCACTAATCCACCACAGACCACCACACAACCCTTTAATGTCTCACACTTCATCTCTGTGAAACTGAATCCAGACAACTACTTAATCTGGAAAACTCAAATGCTCCCTTACTTATATGGTCAGCGATATTTCTGTTACATCGATGGCTCCAAACCACAGCCCCCACCAAAACTTCCAGATGGCATACCAAATCCAGACCACATTAAATGGTTTGAGCAAGATCAGTTGGTCCTCTCTCTTCTTATCTCGTCCTTATCTGAGAAACTCATCGGTCAAGTTATGAGGCACAAAACCTCTAGAAATATGTGGTATGCACTTGAGAATCTTTTCTCTCAACAATCTCAAGCCAAATACCTTCAACTCCATCAAGAACTCACACATTTGAAGAAGGGAGGTGAATCTATCTCAGACTATTACCAAAAAGGCATTAAACTTGCCGATTCCTTGGCTGCCACTGGAAACCCAATATCTGATCGTGATTTTATTATCTATTTACTTGGAGGTCTTGGCACTGATTTTGACCCAATAGTCACCTCTCTTACCACTAGAAAAGAGGCTCTTACTCCTGAAGAAACACTCAGTCATCTCCTTACCTATGAAGCCCGACAATCTCAAACTCACGGCACTCAGGTCGCTCAAATCTCCGCTAACACTGTTACTGTTTCAGACGGCATTTTGCCAACTCCCACCTCTCACCGAGGTCATGGCGGACGATTTTTCTCTTCAAACAGAGGACGTGGGGGACGTTTCCATGGCAGAGGATATTCTGGCCGAAACATTTTTGGTAGTACGTGTGCTTTATGTTGCGAGCCAGGCCACAACGTTGCACAGTGCCCTCATCGATATGATCCCACTTTTCAGGGACCACAATCCTTTTCTGCCAACTACTCTGTTTTTCCCTATGACAATGATACTCTGTGGTACCCGGACACAGGTGCCACTAACCATATGACTGCTGATCTTGCAAATTTGAATATCCAATCCAACCCTTATCAAGGTCAAGAATCTGTCTATGTTGGTGATGGCGCACCTCTCAACATTCAGCACACCGGATCTGGTCACCTATCCACGCCTAATGGCAACTACCTTCTCTCTCACCTTCTTTATGTTCCTCACATCTCTAAAAATTTATTATCTGTGTCCCAATTCTGCATTGATAACAATGTCTTTTTTGAATTTCATGCAAACTCTTTTTTTGTGAAGGACACCAAAACCAAGGCCACACTCCTACAAGGTCACAGCCAAAATAAATTGTACCCAGTTCAGAGTCTTCACCCTCCACCATCTTCCATCATTGCATGCATTGGAGTTCGCACGTCTCCTCAACAGTTGTTCAACACATCATTTCCTCCAACAATCTACCAGTATCTCCACACTCGCCCTCTTTATCACAGTGCTCTGCTTGTCGAGTCTCCAAAAGTCACTGTCTCCCTTCACCTTCATCTCCAAATCGTTCCACCGCTCCTTTAGATTTAATATTTTGTGATGTATGGGGTCCATCCCCTATCCTTTCAGTTAATGGTTTTAGGTACTATGTTAGTTTTGTCAATGACTTTTCTTGTTTCCTCTGGTTGTTTCCAATCAAAACTAAAGATGAAGTTTATTCCATTTTTCTCAAGTTTCGTGTCTCAGTTGAAAATTTATTTCAAAGAAAAATTCGCTATTTCCAATCTGACTGGGGAGGTGAATTTCGTTCGTTAAGCAAGCTGCTTTCCTCCACCGGTATCCATCATCGCATCACCTGTCCTCACACGCACACACAAAACGGCACTGTCGAACGCCGTCATCATTCCATCATTGAAATTGGTCTCACTCTTTTGTCCCATGCGAATGTGCCACGTGTTTATTGGACTCATGCGTTCTCCACTGCTGCTTTTCTTCTCAACCGACTGCCCTCTTCCTCTCTTAATAATCTAAGCCCTTTTGAACTTCTTTACAACACCACACCCAACTACAAATTTTTAAAAGTCTTTGGCTGCACTTGCTGGCCCAATTTAAGGCCTTATACAAAAAATAAACTTAAACCTCGCTCCATCCTCTGTGTTTTTCTCGGCTATAGTCCTCACCATTTTGGATATATGTGCTTACATCCTCAAACAAGAAGCCTATACATTTCCCGTGATGTTATTTTTGATGAAGCCCGTTTTCCCTTCTCGGAGCCCACCTACACACCTCAGCCCAATCCGTCAACCTTAACCATCCTACCTCTCTCCCTTCACGAACCTGTCTCCCAAGCACCATTCCCTGTTTTTAATATGCCTCCTCCCACACCCAACCCACCTACTTCTCAAGGCCCAAGCCCACAACCTCAAACCCATTCCCCTACACCTCATCCTGCATCTCCATCACTCATCTCTTCCCCACCGACAACCTCACCCAATCCCGTGCCCCCTGCCTCCTCCCCTGCACCATCGTCCCTTTCCTCCAGACCCACCCACCCTGAATCTACGAATCCTATGGTCACCAGATCTCGTGCTAACGTCACCAAACCACGCCTATTTACAGATGGTACCATCTGATGGCCCCCACCCAGGGCTCTCACAGCCGTCACCGCCTCGGATTGTGTGCCTACCACTGTCTCTGAAGCTCTAAAGCATCCCCACTGGCGCAAGGCTATGGCTGACGAATTCCAAGCTCTTCTTGATACTCAAACTTGGCAGCTTGTTCCACCCACTTCCTCTCAAAATTTAGTCGGCTGCAAATGGATTTTTTGGATCAAGTACAACCCCTCCGGCACTGTTGATCGCTATAAGGCCCGTTTGGTGGCCAAGGGTTTTCATCAACAAGCCGGCCTCGATTACTCGGAGACCTTCTCTCCAGTCGTGAAACCCGTCACCGTTTGGCTCATTCTTTCTCTTGCTGTGTCTCGCAACTGGCCTATGCGGCAACTCGATGTCCAGAATGTCTTTCTCTATGGCTCCCTTGAAGAAACGGTTTATATGTCTCAACCACCGGGGTTCACTCATCCAGACTTTCCTCACTATGTATGCAAACTCAATCGCTCCTTATATGGCCTCAAACAAGCCCCTCGTGCTTGGTTTTCTTGCCTCAGTCAGAAACTTCTTCATCTCGGCTTCTCTGCCTCCAGGTCTGATCCCTCTTTATTCATCTATAATTCCCTTGGCTGTCACATGTTCATTCTTATTTATGTGGACGACATCATTGTTACTGGTTCCTCTGAGAAAATGATCACTGATTTACTTCACACGCTCTCCTCTTTCTTTCCCATTAAAGATTTGGGTCCACTCAATTATTTCCTCGGTGTCGAGGTTCACCCTGTCTCTGATGGCATTATCCTGTCTCAACAAAAGTATATTTTGGATCTCCTTCATCGAACCAACATGCTCTCTGCCAATGCAATGGCCTCTCCTATGGCTGTCAATTCTAAACTTCACCTCATTGGTCCTACTTTCTCTGATCCTAGTCTCTATCGTAGCATTGTCGGCAGCCTTCAATATCTCTCATTCACTCGTCCTGATTTATCCTTTGCAATCAATCGTGTATGTCAATTTATGCATGCCCCTAGAGAACATCACGGGTTGCTGTGAAACGCATCCTTCGCTATTTATGTGGCACTTATCACTTTGGCTTACACATCAAATGGTCTGGCACCTTTAATCTCTTCTCAAGTGCTACATCTCTCAAACCAAAATATTTAAAGGCCTATTCGGATGCTGATTGGGGTGGCTGCCCCATTGACTCCCGCTCCACTGGGGGTTATGTTGTTTATTTTGGCTCTAATGTCATTTCTTGGAGCTCCAAAAAGCAGCCGACCGTCTCCCGCTCTAGCACTGAATCTGAATACAAATCTCTTGCTAATGCCACTGGTGAATTAGTCTGGATTGAAAATCTTCCTGGTGAACTCCACATTCAACTTCCTGAGCCACCCACTCTGTACTGTGATAATTTAGGAGCCACCTATCTCGCTGCTAATCCTGTTTTTCACTCCAGAGCAAAACACATTGCACTGGATTATCACTTTGTTCGAGAACGCGTCACTGCCAAAGCTCTCCGCATTGCCATAGTCTCTTCCAAGGATCAACTTGCTGATATATTCACCAAGCCATTAACCACTCATCGCTTCTTGTGGCTTCGATCGAGTCTCAATGTCAAACCTCTCCATTTCGTCTCGCGGGGGGATGTTAAAGCACAAGATAATACACCTAAAGGAAAGCCGCTGCCAAGCACGTGACCACTCATGTATTGTATAGTTAGCACTAATAGATCCTTCCAGAATGCACACACGTGGCACGATACAATTTGTAATTGCATTCTATATATACCACCACTGTAGACAGTCATAACATGATATACAATAGAAAATCAACAATGTGGCTTATACGATTGTGTCCTACCTTTCTTTCTCCTCTGTTTCACATTCACTCACTTTTCTAAAAGAGTGCGTGCGTGAGCATGCATTTGGGTGTGAGAGAAAGAGAGAGGGGTAGGATTCTGTTACACCCCATGGCCCATGTATCTAGATATCTGAAAAGTTCAAGCTTTCTCAACTTTAAACAGACATACAATCTAAGTTATAGTAAAGAACCTCAAATATTTAGAGAGTGAAGAGGTACATGGTATAGTTTGATGTTTCTTTACATTCTATTCTTTTTTCATTCAATTATTTTCCTTTTTCCTGCTCATAGTGAATGCCTTATGTTGCAGTGGAAACTATCGTATTAGGATTTCAAAATTACATACTGGTGCTGGGGACTAGTGTGATGATACCTTCATTGCTCGTTCCATATATAGGAGGAACTGATGTAAGCTGAATTTCTGCTGCTCTGTCTTCTCTCATCTTCTATTATTGATTCACCAAAGAGTATGTAGGAATGGTATATCAGTTTGTCAATGCTCTGTATCCTTATGTGTCTGCATTTATTTACATTATACTTGCTGCTGATCTCATGTGCCAGTTCCCATTCAAATTTTTAACTTAACAAAACTTCACATAATTCTTTTTAACTATATAGGGTTAAATTTTGGCAAAGATGGTCTTGTCAGGTTCTGTTAATATGGTGTACAAAAAGCATTTAGTGATTTTCTTGCTCATACAACCAGGGTGACAAAGCAAGAGTAATACAGACTCTACTCTTTGTAGCCGGCATTAACACACTTCTCCAATCACTTTTTGGAACCAGACTGCCTGCCATTGTTGGAGGATCTTATGCCTATTTGATACCAATTGGTTACATCATCAGTGACTCCTCATTGCATCGAATTAGTGATCATCATGAAGTAAGTTTCCTTTATGCATCTCTTCATAGCGGTGAATTAGTCTAGTAATGCATAATAAACTTTAACATTGATTTTCTTTTGTTCCTTGCCATCTAAGGGAAAAAATAAAATGACATGGAAAATTATGTCACTTTGATTATAAAAGGATTTTCAATCTGAATGAGGATTTCCTTGAATGCAACTTTTGAAGTTGATAACTATTTTGAGTGAATCCATATTTTTTTATGCTGAAGAATAGATTTATACCTCTGCTTCTATTTCTACTTATTTAATGTAGTTTCTGTCATACAGGATTTCTCGACGTTTCTTGATTTGACCTCTAAACTTTCGTATATTCTCGATGTTTCAGTTGGGAAACTGTGTAGAAATTGGTCTACCAATGCTGTTGTTGCTGATTGGATTGTCACAAGTAAGTGGAAAATCATAAATAAAACACAGTGCTTCAAGTCATCACATCATCAATTTGCTTCAGACAAAACTAGTTCTGCATAATTTGCAGTATTTTAAGCATGTGAGACCATTTAGAGATACCCTTATATTTGAAAGATTTCCAGTGTTGATTTGCATTGCCATTGTTTGGACCTATGCTGTTATATTGACTGCAAGTGGAGCTTACCGGCATAAACATGCTAGAACACAACACATTTGTCGTACAGACATAGCAAACCTGATATCTACCGCCCCATGGTACCCTATCATTTTGTTCAAATCTTTTTATATTTTGAACTTTTTGTTGCTGAGGTCTGAGGTTTCTTTCCATGCTAATAATAGGTTCATGTTCCCGTTCCCGTACCCTCTCCAATGGGGCCCGCCGACATTTTCCGCTGGTCATGCATTTGCTACAATGTCTGCAGTTTTTGTCTCAATGGTTGAGGTAACCATTTATTATCCTATTTATGTCACTCACTATTATTACCTTCATTTTGACTAACCTGGGTAAGAGAATGATGTTCTTTTCTGATGCAACATAGCATGCCTATGTATGTTTGTCCAAATGGTTTACACACAACAAAAAACGACTGAGTATTTGTGTTCCATATATTTTATGTCTTATTCTAATGGTTTTGGAATAGCTTTCCAAGGTCTTGAGAAATTAAAATACCCACATACCAACTTATACCTTTGTGTTCAGTTATTTCTGTTGATTGTTTCTGTAACTATAATACTCACATTCTGAAAATTGTTGAAGGAGCTGAAAATATTTTTCCGAACTCATTTATTTGGTAGCAATTAGACGGATATTTCTTCCCTGATTTGCAATGTTTATTATACCATCATGATCATTATTCAATATTTCTTTTTATTACTTTTCCAAAATAAGGGGATGATGTTTATTTTTTATCCTCAAAATCAATTTTTTTTCCTTCAATTTTTATTATCCATTCCATTCGTTTTCAATGTACATACCAAATAATAAAATGGAAGAATTTAGAATAATCATAATGTTAGCCTCCTTACCATTTTGGTGAATTCTGCTATGGTGTTCTGATACAGAATTTCTCAATGCAGTCAACTGCTGGGTACAAGGCAGCATCTCGGTTGGCAATTGCAACTCCACCTCCTACTTATGTTCTAAGTCGAGGCATTGGTTGGCAAGTAAGTCACTACTTAACACAAATAAGTTATGAGTATTAATCAAGTACTGCCTATGATCACACTGATCGTTGAACTTTGACTCAATTGATTTGCAAGTCCTATTACTTGAATTGCAAGAAATGCATTATAACAGTATTATAGATAAGCTACTTAAATGTGTCTGAAAGCTGATCCTGTTAATTCTGCACAGGGTATTGGTGTCTTGCTCGGTGGTCTTTATGGAACAGGGACAGGTTCTACTGTTTCGGTGTAAGTAACACCCTTAAGTGAGATGTTACTGCAAGTTTCTTTTTGTATATGGTCTTTTAAGTCTTTGAATATTTTTAGCTTGATGACCATCTTTATTGTGTATTCTAGAAAAAATGTAGGGCTTCTTGGACTAACCCGAGTTGGAAGTTGAAGGGTTGTTCAGATTTCTGCTGGTTTCATGATATTCTTCTCCATGTTAGGTTGGTATATTTCTTTCAAAACATTAATCTGCCGTTCTGCACAACTGATATAACAGAAATGAGGTTCTGAAGTTTACTTTCTTTCACATTTTGTATTTTTAAATTCGGGGCAATGAAAATACACCTCTTCAAGTTTATGTAATTTAAAAGTAAAAAATAGTGAAAGGACAAAATAAAAACAAGAGTGGTAAGACTATTATAATTGTACAAGAACGAATGCCTCAACCCTAAGGCCTTGTTTGGGATACAAAGTAAATCTCAGTTTCCAAATGCTAAATGATTAAACTTTTGGGATAATTTTGAGTTTCTTAAAGTAGAACTCTTTGCAAATTACTTGAATTGAAAATGGTTGTATTCACATTCTTCTATCTCTTCTGCTGTTCCGAGCTTGACAAGTCAAGCTTTATGATGACATAATAGAAGAAATCTGAGTAAGAAGTCAATTATTGTTTTGTTTGTTTCTGCAGGTAAGTTTGGAGCTGTTTTTGCATCTATACCGTTCCCGATATTCACGGCACTGTACTGCATTCTCTTTGGCCTCGTAGGTATGCAAGCAAGTAGTTCAATTGAATTTCCATTTCCATAGTTAACTTTGGTTCCTCTATTCACAGTTACTTGTTCTTGTTGCTTCAGCTTCAGTTGGAATATCTTTTCTTCAATTCACAAACATGAACTCCATGAGGAACCTAATCATCACTGGGCTATCATTGTTCCTTGGAATTTCAATTCCTCAATTTTTCAATGATTACTGGAGTGCTCCACACCATGGCCTTGTTCATACTAATGCTGGATGGGTGAGTTCTCCTTTAGTAGCCTAACTAGCTGTGAATTTGATCGAGAAGTTTAAGGGGAAAAAGTAATTTTGTGGATGTAAAAAGATGCTTATGAGTTATGCCCTTGGACTAGAAAGTAATGTCAAGAGTATATTTCCTATGGTGTTTAATGTAGGAGATAAATAACTAATTTGTATAGATTTAGAAAATTAAGTTTTAGTTATTTGTAAAAAAAATGTTAGTTTTTCTGAAGTACCCATTTTAATATGTGCAATCAGCAAGGGAGAGGTTAGGCAAAAAATTATAAATTTGAGAGACAGTGGATTAAGGTTAGGACAAAAACAAATCTCTCTACTAGTTCTTACATTTAAGGTGGGAGGGAGTAATAGATTTTACACTTGTTTATGTGCAAGAAAAATCGAATATCTTTTCAGAAATGTTGAACTAAACAGGTTAGTGTCAAATAAATTACAGTTTACTTCTAGCTGTAGTACCTTCTCAAAAACTCGTTAAGCCAATTTCTAATTTGTAACTGTTCCATGTTGAGTTGCATTCTTTTATGGAACTTGCTTCAAATGTATCAATGCATGAATGTAAAGAATCCAAATTCTTTTATTAGATGATTGAGCTTTTTGTATTTAGAATTTAAGTAAACGCTCTTTGAAATACAACCCCCTTGAAGTGCAGCTGCAAAAGAGGCACAATTTGAATTTTGGGGTTCCTATTTGTTATGTTTTTCAGCAAAATTTTCTTTTTGTCACGGTTTTCTTCGTAAAAAATGAATACAGGTGATTGTACTGTTAAGAAATAATTAAAAACTATACCGTGACAATAAAATAAAGGATAAGGATAAGAAACCATTGATTAATAGAATATCAGAAAAATTGAAATTCTATACAAGTGTTGTAGATATATAAAATAAGAAGTCCATACAAGCCACACAATCTACATAATTACATAACACATCTCAAATAAAACACAACCTCAAAGTAAAGATATATCTTTCTTTTTTGTATTTTGTAGTTTCTGTATAATCTTCAACACACTGACACAAATCCAACACATTTTTTCACACCATTTAGTAAACACACAAGTGCAGATAAACAAACCATTAGAAGATCAAAGCTCATCATCCCTCCTTTATTTTCTAACTTTCTGGTTTGATCTCCAAATCTGCAAAAAATGTTAGTAACAGCTTAACTATTACATCAAAATGGAACATAGAATAAATAAAAGCTAATGGCCATATTTATTCCACACATTTTTCAAAACTGTCCTTAGATAATGTGGATCAAACTAGAGCTATATAACTATATACAACGACCAGAATAATTTGTTAAATATGTGAAATTAGTGAAAATTAATTACTTTTAGTTATACAATTATTGAATTTCTAATATTAGTGCAACATGTCACTAATCTAAAATTAACTTTGGTCCTTAATATAAGAGCTTTTTTATTTTGTAGGGGGAGATGGTCCTAAATATAACTAATTAAGTAGTTATTCCATATTTTTCTGTAAAGTATCTCTATCGATTGCACACATTAAGTAGTTTTCACTAAGGACAGTCATGATGAAAAATGATATTTTAGAAAAACTAATACATATTATATTTGTTACAAATAACTAATATAACTAATTATCTTAATCTACCCATATTATCTAGTTCTAATATAATATGGACAAGAGGTAGTATATTATGTTGATTTTGATATAATGACAATTACATGGAAACAAAAATTTTAATGAATTATTTAAATTTCTCATAAAGAATAAGGAGGTAAGGCATCGGACAATTCTCTTTAACAAGTGATTTTGAATTGGTACTATGCTCAATAACTGCTAGTGATAAGGCTACTATGGTGAAAATGAAGTGTTATATTTGATCAGTGAAGGAAACTTTAATGTGCAAAATTATTTCGTTGATTAAGAATAATAATAATAATAATAATAATAATAATAATAATGAAAAAGAAAATTTTAAAGAAATTAGTGAGCAAGTAATATTAGGTTGCTTATTGAAAAAGTATAACTACGTACCTGATGAGGCCTTGTACTCCAACGGGATATTGCATATATTTGGGCAATCTTCTATAAATATAGTACCAGATAGGTGATTGAACTCATAATTTGTGTAAATCTCTTTCAACTTTGGCAAGCTTGTAAGATTCAAATAATTCAGTCCAGGAAACAGCATTTCACTATGATTAACCACTTCACCTTCATAAGCTTGAACAACCCCCTCAAGTTGAGAGCAATCATCAATACTTATTTTCTTCAATGAAGGACAATGAGAAGCTAGAGAATATGAGAACAACCTTCTCACTTTTTGGCAATCATATATATCAATCCTCTCAAGTTTGGGGAAGCAAATAGTAGTTGCATAAAGATTTTTAAGTGATTCTTCACAAAATATTCCCTCCCATTCCTCACATCCTTCTACATATAGTGTCTCCAACTCTGGAAGGCTTGTAACAGTTGCAAGAGTGAATATATTTCTCAATTTTGGACATTCCTGCAATATAACACTTTTAAGTCTATGGAGGCTCACAATTTGTGTGGGGCCCTTCCAAATGCATTCCAACTCTGATAGACCTTCTAACCCTATAGAACACAATTCTGAATTCACCACCCTCACTCTCTCATTCTCATGTTTCTGTAGAGTAAATATATAATCAACGATTAGATGACAATTCAAGAGATGGACAATATATATATATATATATGAATCACGTCAAATTAAGCGGAAGTATAAAATTACAAATTAAACCCCTTTAATTTCACACATTTTTAAAATTGTAATGACATGTTTAGTCCGGGTGTTGCTTAGACCCAGCAAAAATCTGACCCAGGGTAACCGGCTATGAACCTGTGTGACTTGGAGCAACTCAGGGTAACCTACTATATTGGCTGGGTTACCCGGTTCACCTTTTTATCACCGGATAAAAAACACAAAAATGCCAAAAGAAAATGAGTGTTTCAGGAAAACAAGGAGGAAAGTAGAAGAAGATACGGAAAACTATAGGAATATATCCCATAAAAAACATATTGTTCTGAAAGAAAACTTTTGACAAATCACAAAAAGAGGAATACTTTAGCCTCGATGTTTGTTGTTAAAGGCTTCAAGTTTTACCTCAGAGCGACCGGAAATTAAAACTAAAAATAACTGAGGGAGTGACCGAAAAATATGACAGACGAGAGATTCAAATTGCAATTGTAAATTAAAGAAAAGAAAGAAGAGCTGAAGCCCAATAATGTAATGGGCTTCGTGTAGGACTTTTCATTTGTAGTTGTTCGAAGTGGGACTCAAACACTGTGATCTCCTTTTAATAAAAAAATGCAAATATATATTGCAATATTGCACATTTTCTAAGGTAATGAAACCTAGACTGGTTACTGAACCGGTCGGGGTATTGGGTCAAGGCTCAGTGGGTCAGACCGGAGTTAACCAGGGGCCAAACATGTGAGAAATTGAAGATTTCAGGCTTATTAATATGAAATTCTAAAGAAAACTTTTAAAAAAATATTTTTTTTAAAAAGTACCAAACCGGGTTGATGACTGAACCGAGTCAACCGACCGATCTACCAGCCGGTTCAACGGTTTCCGAGCCAGGCCTGGCCGGTCCGGTATGAGTTTGAGTACAATGACATTTTCCCATGATCTAATTTATAGGAATATATTTATATAATATGAAAAAGAGGAGAGGAGAAGTCCTATAATATTTTAAATATTATTTTTATTAAAATTTTATACCTAAAGTAGTAAAAAAAATGAATGTTTTAGCACATTTTAATTAAACTATATTATTTCAATTACGATTGGTTTGACCTTAATTAACCTCGTCTTACCCACTGACTCTTGACTAATTATCTTGGCCAGTTCATTAACTAGTCCGATTTTTAATACATTCATTTGATAGTTAACAATATTTTAAGTTAAATTTAAAAAGTAAAAATCCATTTTTTTTAAAAAAGAGAAAGGTAGAGAGCTAGTAAGGAAGAAAAATTCTCTTTAAAAATATCTTGACTACAGCTTGTAATTTCAATCCATAAAATGGATAAATAATGGCGTGAGGGCAACAATGTAACATGTCCTTTGTCTTAAACTTGTGTTCTCCAAAGGTATTCAACAAAGTTTTCCACGTCCAAAGAAAATGAGAAAATATTAAACTTGAAGTCTTTGTAATTTATAGTTAATGCATTCACATTGGTTCTTCTGAATAAAACAATCTTAAACAAGTACTTTCCACAATAAACCGGTGCCAAATCCAATAACAAAAAAGTTATTTCTTGACTAAGCTAAAAATATAAAGTGTCACGTTTGACAAAGTAATTAATAGCAATTATTTGACAAAAAAATTAAAAAGAAGTTTATAAAATCCTTTCAAAAAAAAATAACAAAAATAACTAATGAAGTTTAAGGATAATAATTTTATATATTTTAAAAAAAGATAAAATATAAAAAAGTAGTTGAATCATTAGTATGTAGCGTTAATTCAAATTTTTAAAATTTCATAATATGAAGATTGTTTTATATTTATGAAAACCTTAAATAAAAAAATAACTAATGAGAAATTTTATATAATTTTAAAAAAGACAAAATATAGGAAAATAGTTGAATCATTAGTATGTAGCATTAATACAGGTTTCTTAAATTTCATAATATGAAGGTTGTTTTATATTTACGAAACCTTATATTAGAAAGGAATAATGAGATAACACTTACGTGTTGTGGACTTTCTTGTTTATCACGAAGGGACTCCAGCTTGTACTCATATCCAAAAACCTCTCTCAATTTTGGCAAATATTTCAAAGTTAATTCCTTCAGTGTGAGTAGCTGATTCCCATATGCTGCTACTTCTTCATCACTGTCTCCATCAACAAGCCTCTCAAGTTCAGAGCAACGGCTTATGGATAGCTCCTCTAGAGAAGGACAATGAGATGCCACAGAATAAGGTAATAGCCATCTCACTTTGTTGCAATCCCATATGATAATCTTCTTCAGTTTGGGGAAAAGGATCAAGGTTTGCTGATTTAATGTTAGAAATTAAACCAAAGTTAGTTTCACAGATTATACATCGATTATGGCCTACTATTCATAGTACATAATGATCCTTTTTTAAAACAAGAAGTAGGCATATTACATATTTAATGACACAAACATGACTTTTTTATTACCAAAAATTGAAAGGAAAAGTGGAAAACTTACAAATTTTAATAGCAATAAAAGAGGCACGCTGAAAAGTGAAAACGGCCTTTTTTAACGTCCAAGGAATTTTTTTTTAAAAAAAATCATTTCTCTTATAATATGGTAAGTAATTTAATAGATAATGTATCATATCTGATGTATTTTAAATAAAACAGTCCTCAGTAATTATTTGCTTCACAGAAATACAAAATGAAAATTAAGAAAATTCGTTCATAAATATAAAATTAATTATTTGACAAAAAAAAAACAAAAGATATTAAAGTTTTTATCAAATTCATATGTGGAAAGATAAATGACTCTAATTGGGGTGTTTGCTTGAGTCTTAAATATAAAACCCCAATCTATTTTATTTTCTAAATTTATATTTTTTTTCCCTCAATCTATTCATATTGATTGCACATATATAAAGATGTTACTATCAATGGGGTAACGATTAAACTAAAAACTTAAGGAACAAAAAACTCTTGTAGTTTAATCTTTAGTATGTAGCGTAAATGCTAAATACGAATATCTAGAATTTAATGATAAGGACACGGTTATATAATTAGAACCATTAAATAAAAAAAATGAAATGACTGTTGCATGTTCTTGAGAATATTTTTCTTATTACTAATATATGTGTGTTTAATTGGACAGTATACATGAATTTTAAAACGGATCTAAAAAGTGAACATATCAAATTGTGTGTGCGTGTGTGTAAAAGAGGCAGGTGAACGAAAGGGGAAAAAAATCCTCAAAATATTTGAAATTTAACGAGAACATGGATTAAAATTAAATATCAAATAGATAAAAAAGATTTGTTTTATGTTTTATTTTAAAGGGACGTTTATATACATTTTTAAAATAGAGGGAGTGTTCATTTAATTCAGGTAAAATAGAGTGGTGATTAGTATATTTTAATCTTATATAAATATAATTTTCAAATAAAATGGAAAGTAAACATGGGTATTTTTAAATTAAAAAAAGAGGCAGAGTGATAAAAGAGAAAAATCATGATATAGACACGCATATAGTATTCCATGATAAACACACAATTTTCAAATGAAATCGAAATGTAAACATCGTTAACTTTAATTCTATTAAAAAACCTGAAAAGATAAAAATGTTTTACATATATGGGAAATTATTAACAGTTGCACGGAAACTATTTTCTTAGTTGAAACGGAAAATATATGAGATATGATATGAAACAAAATTTTCATGAAAAATGGAAAAGAAAACATGACTATTTTTAACATAAAAAAGTAGAGACAAAGTGAGGAAAAATAAAAATAATATGAACATGACCTGTTCTTGAGGATATTTTCATAATAAGAGAGTATATTTTTAATACTTCAAAATATATATTAGTCGATAATAAACACAAATTTTTAATACTTAGTTATTTTTTTAAAAAAAAAGATGTAGACTACTACAGTGAATAATAAGAAAAAATATCTCCTAGAAATGTGTGAAATTATTAGTAGGTGTTTCTCACAATATATAGATGAGGTCAAAAATTGTAATGCATACATTACCCCCTCACGGTTTTAAAACAAGTCAAGAGGGGGAGGTATCCTGATCCTTATAAGGCGTCTTTCATGCCCTTCCACAGTCAATATGGGATTTTACATAAAGCAAGCATTGATTTCACACAATTTTAGAAAAACGCTATCAAATTCATATACAAAAAAAAAACAAATTTAGTATACAACTAATATTTCATAGTTCAAAATTAATTCAAAAGTAAATTTTTAAACTAATCCATGAACATGGATTATTATTTGTAATATGCATTGATTCAATAGGATTTTTGCCGATAACACTTACGTATGGATAATCCTGCATATCATTAAGTAGTGGGTTCCATACCTGCACATCATTAAGTAGTGGGTCCCCATGCGCAGCTTCGTCATCAATGAGCCTCTCAAATTCAGAACACTTGCCTATAAATATTTCCTCTAGTGAAGGACAATGAGAAGCAAGAGAGTAAGAGAATAGCCATTTCACTTTGTTGCAAAAATGAATCTCAACTCTCCTCAGCTTTGGCGTTTTTGTAATCATGGCGTGAGTGAAGATGCAAGTTCTCAACTGGGGACAATATCGTATGGACAGCTCTTGTAACATGGGGAGAGAGTAGCTAATACATGAATCTTTGAACACTTGTTCAAGATTATTCATATGAGCCAATGTCAAAGTAATCAGGTGCGAGAATACTTGCTGTGTTTGAAGAATGTCAACATCAAGGTTATCAATGATGGATCTTTTCTCTTGACAACAATAAACCGACAAGTGCTTTATCTCAAATAAATTTATTTGTTTAAGATCCCACCCACAATTATCTAAACAAATTCCAAGTTTTGACAAATCATAAAAGAGGAATACTTCAGCCTCGAAGTTTGTTATTAAGGCTCCAAGTTTTGCCCCAGAGTGACCAGAAATAAGACTGAAAATAACTAAGGGTTCAAATTGCAATTGCAAATGAAAGAAAAGAGAGAAGGGCTGCAGTCTAGTAATGTGATGGGTTTCGTGTAGGACTTTTCATTTGTAGTTGTTCGAAGTGGGCCTCAAATGCTATGATCTCCCTTTAATTAAAAAAAATTCAAATATATATTGCAATTTGCACATTTTCCCATGATCTAATTTATAGGAATATATTTATGTAATATGAAGAAGAGGAGAGGAGAAGTCCAGTCCCTTAATATAATATTTTAAATATTATTTTTATTAAAATCTTTATACCTAAAGTAGAAAAAAAATGAATGTTTTAGCACATTTTAATTAAACTATATTATTTTAATCACTACCGGTTTGACCTGAGTTAACCTCGGTTTGACTCATTGACCATTGACTCGTTATCTCAACCAATCCGGTTTTTAATACTTTTATTTGATAGTTAACATGAATATTTTAGATTAAATTTAAAAAGTAAATATCCAAAATTTTTTTTTAAAAAAAAGAGAAAGGTAAGAGCTAGAAAGAAAGAAAAAATTCTCTTTTAAAATATCTTGACTACAACTTGTAATTTCAATCCATAAAATGGATAAATAATGACGTGAGGGCAACAAAATAATGTGTCCTTTGTCTTAAACTTGTGTTCTCCAAAGGTATTCAACAAAGTTTTGCACATCCAAAGAAAATGAGAAAATATTAAACTTGAAGTCTTTGTAATTTATAGTTAATGCATTCACATTGGTTCTTCTGAATAAAACAATCTTAAACAAGTACTTTCCACAATAAACCGGTGCCAAAACCAATAACATAAAAGTTATTGTCTTGACTAACACATAATAAAAATATAAAGTATCGCGTTTGACAAAGTAATTAAAAGTAATTATTTGACAAACAATTAAAAAGAAGTTTATAAAATCCATTCCTAAAAAAATAACTAATCAAGTTTAAGGATAATAATTTTATATATTTTAAAAAAATATAAAATAAAAAAAGTAGTTGAATCATTAGTATGTAGCATTAATACAAATTTCTTAAATTTCATAATATGAAGATTGTTTTATATTTACGAAACCTTAAATAAAAAAGAAATAATGAGATAATACTTACGTGTTGTGGACTTTCTTGTTTATCACGAAGGGACTCCAGCTTGTACTCATATCCAAAAACCTCTCTCAATTTTCGCAAATTTTGCAAACGTAATTCCTTCAGTCTGAGTAGTTGCTGATTCCCATATGCTACTTCTTCATCACTGTCTCCATCAACAAGCCTCTCAAGTTCAGAGCAATTGCGTATGAATAGCTGCTCTAGAGAAGGACAATGAGATGCCATAGAATAAGGTAATAGCCATCTCACTTTCTTGCAATAACTTATGATAATCTTCTTCAGTTTGGGGAAAAGGATCAGTGGTTGCTGATTTAATGTTAGAAATTAAACCAAAGTTAGTTTCACAGATTATACATCGATTATGGCCTACTATTAATAGTACATAATAATCCTTTTTTAAAACAAGTAGGCATATTACATATTTAAGGACAAACATGATTTTTATATTACCAAAAATCGAAAGGAAAAGTGGAAAACTTGCAAATTTTAATCGCAAAAAAAGAGACACGCTGAAAAAGGCCTTTTTTGACTTCCACGGAAAATTTTAAAAAATCATTTCTCTTATAATATGGTAAGTAATTTAATAGATAATGTATCATTTCTGATGTATTCTAAATAAAACAGTCCTCAGTAATTATTTGCTTCACAGAAATACCAAATGAAAATTAAGAAAATTCGTATGTGGAAAGATAAATGACTAATGCAGTTGCAAATATATTTTGTAATACTCCCTCTCATCTCTAATATAAGAGCTAACTGGGGTGTTTGCTTGGATCTTAAATATAAAACCCCAATCTATTTTATTTTCTAAATTTATATTTTTTTTCTCAATCTATTCATATTGATTGCACATATATAAAGATGTTACTATCAATGGGGTAACGATTAAACTAAAAACTTAAGGAACAAAAAACTGTTGTAGTTTAATCTTTAGTATATAGCGTAAATGCTAAATACAAAGATCTAGAATTTAATGATAAGGACACTGTTATATAATTAGAACCATTAAATAAAAAAAATGAAATGACTGTTGCATGTTCTTGAGAATATTTTTCTTATTACTAATATATGTGTGTTTAATTGGATAGTATACATGAATTTTAAAACGGATCTAAAAAGTGAACATATCTAATTGTGTGTGTGTGTGTGTGTGTGTGTGTGTGTGTGAAAGAGGTAGGTGAACGAAAGGGAAAAAAAAATCCTCAAAATATTTGAAATTTTTAGCTAACCCATATATCAGCACTAATTTATAAAGAAAAACGTTTCTCTTAAAATATAGTATGTAATTTACGGATAATGTGTGGTAATTATTTCCATGACAAAAACACAAAATAAAAATTATGAAGTGTTGTTCGGAAAAATAAAATTAATTATTTGAAAAAAAATTAAAATTGACATTAAAGTTTCTATCAAATTCATATGTGGAAAAATAAATAACAAATGTAGTTTTTAATTAATATTTTGTAATACTAAAAAAGAAACCCAAAAAAAAAAACCCTCAAGTGCTTTAATCCTTAGCGTGTAGCGTATATACTAATTAAATACAAAGATCTAGAATTTAATTACAAGAACACAACAGCTAAAGAGAGTTATTTTAATCAAAACAAAAGTTTGAAAGTTAAATTTAATGATTCACTAACGATTATGTGAATGAAAATTTAACGAGAACATGGATTAAAATTAAATATCAAATACATAAAAAAGATTTGTTTTATATTTTATTTTAAAGGGACGTTTATATATATTTTCAAAATAGAGGGAATGTTCATTTAACTCAGGTAAAATAGAGTTGTGATTAGTATATTTTACTCTTATATAGATATAATTTTCAAATAAAATGGAAAGTAAACATGGGTATTTTTAAATTAAAAAAAGAGGCAGAGTGATAAAAGAGAAAAATCATATATAGACACATATAGTATACGATGATAAACACAATTTTCAACTGAAATCGAAATGTAAACATCGTTAACTTTAATTCTATTAAAAAACTTGAGGTAGACTAATGGAGTGAATGAAAAGATAAGAATGTTTTAGATATATGGGAAATTATTAACAGTTGCACGGAAACTATTTTCTTAGTTGAAACGGAAAATATGTGTGATATGATATGAAACAAAAAATTTTCATGAAAAATGGAAAAGAAAACATGACTACTTTTAACATAAAAAAGTAGAGATAAAGTGAGGAAAAATAAAAATAATATGAATATTACCTGTTCTTGAGGATATTTTCATAATAAGAGAGTATATTTTTAATACTTCAAATATATATATATATATATATATATATATATATATATATATATATATATTATTCGATAATAAACACATATTTTTAATACTTAATTATTTTTTTTAAAAAATAAGATGTAGACCAGTACAGTGAATAACAAGAAAAAATATCTCCTAGAAATGTGTGAAATTATTAGTAGGTGCTTCCCACAGTATATAGATGGATAAAAAAATGTAATGCATACAATACCCCTCACGGTTTTAAAACACGTTAAGAGGAGAGGTATCCTGACCCTTATAAGATATTTTTCTTTCCCCTCCACAACTAATGTGGGATTTTACAAAAACCAAGCATTGATTTCACATAATTTAAGAAAAACGCTATCAAATTCATATACGAAAAAACAAATAACAAATTTAGCATACATGAACATGGATTATTTTTTCTAATATGCATTGATTCAAGAGGATTTTTGCGGATAACACTTACGTATGGATAATCCTGCATATCATTAAGTAGTGGGTTCCATACCTGCATATCATTAAGTAGTGGGTCCCCATGCGCAGCTTCTCTATCAATGAGCCTCTCAAATTCAGAACACTCGCTTATAGATATTTCCTCTAGTGAAGGACAATGAGAAGCAAGAGAGTAAGAGAATAGCCATTTCACTTTGTTGCAACCATCAATCTCAAGTCTCCTCAGCTCTGGCGTTTTTGTAATCATGGCATCAGTGAAGATCAAAGTTCTCAATTGGGGACAAAATTGTATGGACAGCTCTTGTAACATGGGGAGAGAATAGCTAATACATGAATCTGTGAACACTTGTTCAAGATTATTCATATCAAACAATCTCAAAGTAACCAGGTGCGAGAATACTTGCTGTGTTTGAAGAATGTCAACATCAAGGTCATCAATGATGAATCTGTTCTCTTGACAAGAAGAAACCCATAAGTGCTTGATCTCAAATAAATTTATATGATTATGATCCCACCACCTACAATTATCTAAACAAAGGCAGTTTGCTCTTTGAATGAGATCTTTCATTGACGAATTCAAAGTAGAGACTTTGAAGCCTTGTATCCATAAAGCTCTCATTTCTTCATTACCACCATCCAAACTGTCCAAAATATCCAAATTGTATGGAGTTGGAGCTCGCATATATCTCTCCGTCTCATAACGAAAAATATAGCATGTGGAATCACAGATAACATACCTCTTCAACTTTGAAAGAGAGAAATTTTCTGGGATGGTAGATTTGTTATCCCAAAGGTATAATTCTTCAAGTTGCTCACATCTTCCAATTACTTCTAAAGAGCTTTTCTCAATTTTACAATCAAACACATCCAAAAGTTTCAGCTTTCTCATGTCCACAATTCCAGCAGGTAATTCATTGAATATAGAGCCACGTAGGTCAAGAACCTCCAATCCTTTGAGTTCACCCAAAAAAGCGATGTCACCCAAATTTTGTCCTCTAAGGCATAAAGTGGGGAGATTCGTTAATGACACAATTGATCGCGGGAGTGAGCAATCAAGCCTGGGACGGTACCAAATTCCCCATTTAAAGCTACATGTTATGAGTGCCAAGACTTTGAGTGCATTTATCCCTGCAAAATCTTCAATGAGCCCATGAGGTTGAAGTAGTAGAATGTCAAGTGTTGGACAACGCAATTGGTTAGAGAGCTTGAAATTCTCATCCAAATTCCACAATGACAATGCCTTTGCATCTTTTAGACTTTGATGGCTGTCCACCAAAATTGCTTGACGTTGCTTCTTTGCAATCCACAAAGCTACATCTCGAACTAAGTCATGCATTTTTACACGTGCTTGCTTATCAATACTCATCAACAAACAAGAATCCAACAAGATGTTAAGAGCCACTAAAATCTCTCTCCTCACATCTTCCATTGTGTTGATACTCTCTTCTAGCTCAAGCGTCCTCTTGCCAAACCGAATTAAATCCTCTTTATGGATTTCATGATTTTCAGGGAACATAGAGCATAATAAGAAGAGCGATTTGGCTGTTGAACTTGACAAATTATCATAACTCAATTCAAGACATGCATAAGGGCTTCTAAAACCCTCTTCAACATCCAAAGGTTGGAAGTTTTTTAGTTTCCAAAGTGCTGCCTCCCATACTTCGATAGGCTTTCCCTTTAAAGATCTTCCCACCACTGCAATTGCAATTGGAAGTTCCGTGCACTCATCAACGATTTTCCTTCCCACAACATTAAACTTATTTGAGGGATCATTGTATAGGTTTGCATGCTTCTTGAATAATTCCCTTGCTTCCTCCTTAGTTATCAAAGGCAGTTTAATGATAGTCTCACAACCCATAGAGACACATACATTCCTAAGGCGAGTGGTTAACAAGATTTGACAACCTTCAACAAGTGGAATGCCAATATCTTCAAGGCTTAGATACTCCCACACATCATCAAGGATGATAAGTATCTTCTCATTTTTCAATCTTTCTGATAGCCTTTGTGCTTTTACAGATTGAGTTTCATCTTGAAATGTTAAGCCTATTTGCTCTGCTAGGTCCTGCTGAAGTTTTGCAACATTTGGAGGTGTCGAAACAACAAGGACAACAACCTTCTCAAAAAGCTTCAAATCATGCACTCTCTTTCCCACTTCCTTTGCCAAAGTTGTTTTGCCTGAGCCGCCCATGCCATAGAGTCCAATCATCTTGTTCTTTCCATCTTTTATTGCCTCCAAAAGATCATTAGAAGTAGACTTCCTCGAGTTAAAATCGACAAAGTCTTTAGAAGAGAAGTAAGTGATGCTAGGAATTTGGGTGCGACGAGAAAAATTGTCTTTCTCAAAGTGGGAATCCTTTTTGAGCTGCATCATCAGCTTTGCCTTATTATCCATTTGTTTTGCCAAGGAATACCTATGTGACACGTTGAAACAACTCTTTCCTTCCCCTTCAACCTTTCGCTGCAACTCATTCACATCTTCTAGAATTTTCTCCACATCATTCAACCAATTCTTCACAGGAAGCATTATTTCCTCACTATTTCGGGCAGCTTGTTCCTTACGTTCCTTCACTTCATCTAGCCTTGTCTTCAGCTCATCTTTTGCTTCCTCAAGCTCTCTATTGAATTGCTTAAAGCAAAACAAATAACGAGCACGATCTAAAATTGGAGCCGCAAGGCATTCTAGAACCTTTCCTCCAATACTGACAACAATGTCTTCCATCTAATGCAATCATAATTAACGTCGTGAGTAATTATTTCTAATACAAGTCAATGGTATATAACATCCAATAAAGCAATGGTAATTATAGAATATACAATATGAGGCAATATCTAATAAAATTAGTCTTATGTCATCTCCCATCTCATGAAAAATTGATAAATCTTTTATGACAAAGCAAGCTATATAGCTCATTCTATTAACATACGTGTTTCTCCTATCATATGATGCAACGCTAAAAAGAACAATATAAGCAATTAATTAGTCTTGAATGGCATCTATCCGCTAATAATAAAATATTCACACCGCTATTTTTGGTTCAATTGATACAAATATATAAATAAAGACCCACAGTAGACATCTAAAGTAATAGAGACATACAATGGACCTGTAATGGAATTAGATTATTGGCAAAAAATAAATAAATAACTAACTAAATAAATAAATATAGAATTTGGCAGGATGAGTTATTCTGATATAATCCTCACTACCACAAATATCGTAATGAAATTAGATGAATGGCAAATAAAAAAGTAAATAAGAAATAAATGGAAAAACAAATAAATATATAATTTGGGGTTAAGGTGCAAAAATACACATGTGATTGTCCTCGAAGTGCACCCAACACCAAATGCTTTTTTTAGGTGCAACAGTGACTATGTGGTTATAAAATAGGTGCAAAAATACCCTTTGACCGTTAGTTTGACTGTTTGACTGTTAGTTTGACTTTTTTATACTGAAAGTGATGACGTGTACGATGACATGGACGCTGGAGTGACATTCTGAAAAAAAAAAAAAAACTTGCTGAAAATCAAATTTTCCTAATAAATCATATAATTTAATAAAAATTAGTAATATAATATATGTATTATAATGATTTTAATTTAATAATATTGGAAATCTAGGGTTGGGAAAAAATTGAGCAATCAGTATGTTTTTTAGGGCAACAGCTCTGCTGAGTGAGTTAAGCACTCTGCACTCAGATTTGAATCTACTTCAGCGAAGGTAGTACTAAAATAGTGAAATGTGGGTAATATTAATTGCAAAGCTTTACCAGTCAGCAAGTTTTTTTTTTCCAAAATGTCACTCTAGCATCCATGTCATCGTACACGTCATCACTTTCAAGGTCAAAAAGTCAAACTAACGGTCAAAGGGTATTTTTGCACTTATTTTGTAACCACATAGTCACTGTTGCACCTAAAAAAAGTATTTGGTGTTGAGTGCACTTCGAGGACAATCACATGTGTATTTTTGCACCTTAACCCTATAATTTGGCTGGATAAGTTATTCTGACATAATCCTCACAGACTCAAATATCGTAATCAAATTAGATGATCAGCAAAAGAAAAGTAATGAAATAAATTAGATGAATAACAAACAAATATCCACCAGAGTTAAACAAATTAAGAGATGCCCAACTACACAAAAATCGAAAATAACAATTCACCCAATTAGTACAAACATACAATGTATGTTAATTTTCTTTTTCATGACAATATTCAAAATTTTCATAAGTAATATGATTCATTAACTGCGTATGATCTTTTTAGTATGGACTTCATTTCAGATCACAATATATCAAACAGCTTGCAAAAGATGGTCCCAGTTAAAAATAATTTTATTTTTTTATAATTATATTTTAATATAATCCTAATGTTGAACAAAACTAATCTTTTTTTGTAAATAAAAATTGTAATCTTTTAACTATCAGTTATTTGTTAAATACATATTTAACTTAAAACTGGAAATAAAATCATTCAATATTTGGATGAGTTAAACTAAAATAATTCATTTAGAAGAAAAGCTCCCAGGTTCAGTGTTTAATGTTCGGACAGAACTTATGAAGTTGCTTATATATATTAGGTTAAGTTCTTCAATCATACTTTATTATGTGTAATTTCTATTCCTAATTATTCAGAAAACTTTTAAAACTTTATGAATGTGAATTATTATGTTCAGGAAAGTCCACGTCTCAAGATTTAATTAGAGAACTTATCTAATCGATGTAAACAACTTGATATACATTTTGTTCATAATGTTAAAACTTAAAAGCATCTAACCAATTCAATGTTTAATGCACTACTATTCTTCATTCCTTTGGCTTGAAAATTTTATAATTCTTTTATATTATTTTTTATGAAAATAACTCTTTTATACTCTTTTTTATAGTAAAAAATATAAATTCTTTATATTCTGAAATTTTGGATAAGTTGGATTTTAATGAGAACCATAACTTAAAAATAATCTGACTTTTTTCACTTGTATATATTTCCGAAAATAGGCATTCCATCAAATTCAGTGCTAAATGTCAATTAATATAAATTCAATTTAATACCAAAAAAGCATCTAACAGATTTCATTTTTATTTTTCTAATAACATTTTGATCAAAAAACTAAGAAAATTTCTAATAATATTTTGATTAAAAAAAAACAACACAAAGTGTCTTCAAAATAATATTACCTGTAATATTTTCAAGGGAAAATTACGAAAAAGGACTAAGGAAAAGAAATATTTAGTAACAAGGACCTTATAAATTATAATAATTCTAAAGGATTAAAAATTAAAATATAGATCTATAATTATGAAATTAAGGTTGACCAAACTCCTTAGATTTTCTCTAACCTCATCTCAACTATTTGACGGTTAATTATCAATTGATATTCCCTCCTTAAGTATGCCCTTAAATTGATTTGACTTTTATTTAGATATTGAGATTCCTACAATATTGGTAGTTTATTTAGGAATTTTTTGTTTAAGAATTTTAAATTTGAGTATTCTTCATTTTTATAACATTCTTTTTAGGTGTATCTTGTTTGTTTAAGCCCTTTTTCCCATGAAAAATCATATATTTTTTAAAGAAATATATTATAAGATTATTTGTGATTTTTTAAGTTTTTAAAATTAATCAAAATCTAAAGAGAGGAAGATTTCTAATTATTTATGGATTTTACAAGCTATTTTAATTCGGGTAACTTTTAAAATAATCTGATATGTATGAGGAAGAATATAATAAAAATATTGATTTGAATATAGATTTTTTTTTAATCAAAATATACATGGAGATATTATCAAATTTGATAATAAGGAAGGTTAATTTTATAATTAAAAATTATATTTTAATACCACTAGATATGTGTGTGAGAGTGGATTTAAGTAGTTTAAGTGGATTTAACAATTTTTAACAAAAATATTAATCACAAAAGTTAGTCGTTAGAACGTGAATATGGATTAAAAAATACACATAATAATTTGACTGGAAATAAGTACCACAAATATACAAAGTTAGTACAGTTTTTCATAAAACGGCATATAAAATTTAGTACATTATTATTACCCAAATCAAATTTTTCATTTTAATTATCATCTTGATAGCCAAAAGAATGCTCAAACTTTTTTATCATTGACTCCCAAAAGAAAGAAATAAAGATCGATCACATTTGTCGTTTATTTCTAATTATGTTCTCATGTAAAAAAAAAATTATAATTTATCGTCCTATAAAATAAAGAACTTGTATTGTATTATTTACCTGTAATATAGAGTGATAATAATTTTGGAGGTTTTTTTCCTAGGAAGAACAAGAATTAATGGGAAGTAAAGTAGAACGATGATGATTAGAACTGCTTCTAATAAAAGAATTAAAAAAAAAACAAATTAAGTTCACCAAGAAATGACCCGAAATTGAACCCAAAATTGAATTTTGGTCTATTTGTGATTGTTTATACTTAGCCAAAAAAAAAAAGGAAACCTTTTTATTTTTAGTTTTATAAAAAAAAATTCATTTATTTTTATTATACAGGGGGAAGGAAAAGCATAACGTTTTCATTTAATTTTTCTACGTACTTAAACATAATTTGAAACGCACTTTTGTAAGTAAAAATAACATGGGATACATATAAGTTCAAATACCTCATTATTTTTAAAACTAGAAAATATTTATTTATTAATGCCTCATTTCAGATTTATTTTCATCTTATTTCCAAATTAAACAATATTTTGTATAATAATTGATATTTATGTAACATAAAAGAACATGCAATGCGCACGTCTCTCATATTATAAATAAAAAAAATCAAGTAAAAAGTAGTATTCATTATGCTGTTATATTTTTTTCGCCAACTAATATAAAAACGAAATGACATGAAAATTAACAATGTTTTACTTAATCATATACTGCCCAAAAAAAAGGATCAAAGGAAATGTAAAATAAACAACTTATATTCTGTTGTGTGTTTGATATGTTCGTAAAATGATTTATGAATATTCACTTGAGAACTATGATTTTTTTTTTCTTTTTGATGAAAATATTCCAAATTCCCATAAGAACAATGATTCACCAACTGCATATTATCACAACATGTGGGATGGGTAGATCCGCAGTTACGGAGAAGATAAGCTGGTTTCTTGATGAGAAGAGGAGAGGGAATCAAATAAGGATAGTAATGTAAAATTATCAAATTTTGACATCTCATTTAAAGTATCTAACCTGATTTAGAATTTGTTAAATTTAATGAACTAATTTAGAATGTAAGTAATTCAACCATACCTCTTGTAAAGGAATTTTTCCTATTACCAAATGATATTATTTTCAAATTAAATTTTAAACAGTTTCAATTTCTACAAATTCATTAGTTTAAATTTATTTTGAAATTTGAAAGGAAGAAGCGAAAAAGGAAAACCTCCTACATGTTTATTTGTTAGTGCTTCAGGTATATAGGATTGATTTAGACTAAAATGACCGAGTAATTTTCTAATATACTTTTGCATAATTAAAATAAATTTAAAAAAACAATATAACAAAGAATGTTGAAGTAAATACATACCCGTACAACACACTAGAAGAACTTGATGATAGTTCAAAAGCTTGAACAGTAAACGAATGATGGAGGCTGCTGCTGGAAGGAATAGTGAACGAACGAATGTAAATAAAACTGACTCAAAGAAAATAGAAAGAACAAACGAGAGATAAATGTAAGTAAATCAAAGAAGATAGTATAAGAACTAAGAAGTCAATGATTAAACCAACATCTGATGAATAATTCAAATCCTGATACATAACATTTTTCAGTTGGTATCAAAAAATTCATTTAATATAGATTTAGTGTTGCATAGGTAAAATATCTAGCTGATTCTTTGATGTTTAATTTTTCAATATTCATTTTGCCAGAAAAAATTAATTTAAGAATCAATATAACAAAGAATTTCCAAGTCAATAGAAGATCACCTTGATGATGAGAAGGCAATCAATTCAATGAGATGAACGTGAATGAACATCAAAAGTTTTGAACTCTTTAAAGGAATATAGGATGACGATATGTTCTTTTCTTAGCTCTTTAATATTGGGGATACCAATTCTAAAGTTTCAAGTAAGCCATATATATATATATATATTCATTCCTTAATGATGACTTAAAACCATTTTAATAAATACTGCTTTAGCTTTATTGTGTATGTTTTCCTCATCGAGGTCCTTTGCTTGAAGAGGAAGAAAATGAAAGTATTCCCTTCTTTCTTGGGAACCCAAAGAGATTCTTACTTCATTTTTAATAAATCAAAGAGAAGAAACATGTGATACAAGTCCCAAACAATCAAGTTATTCCATACGTAGTACTTTATAATTAATGTTCAACAAGAAGTACAATGGTTGTCTAAAGGGAAGTTCTATGCAAAAGACATTGGAAAACTATTTAATTCATACTTATCGTGTGTGTACACACACCTGGATAAGTAAGAAGAGAGTTTATTGCGAAAATCATTGTTAAAAAGAAAAGCACCAGTCAACTTCTAAGTCAGTCACTAATTTGATTGGAATCAAAAGGAAAAAGATAAAGTAATTATAAAGTACTGATTCATGGAAAAACTTACTAGTATAACCGTGAGGTACTCTACATTACACTTTTATAATATAATTTGGAACAGAGCAATGGTTGAAGAGTCACCCTGAGAAAGCTACTGGATCAGAGGCATCTTACTCAAGGAAGAAACTGACACATCAGATAAAATTTCCATTTGGGTGTTCCAGCTGAGGTGTCTCTTTAACCAAACATGCCTATCTAAATGAATATAAGAGAAAACTAACATTGTTTCTAAAGAAGGCAAAGCAGCAATTTAGATAGTGATTAAAATCACTCGATAAATCAAGCAGGCAAGGATATATTCTGTACTTGACAGACAAAAAATTAACAGAATCAATTATGACTTTATTTTTTAACAAGACGTCAAGAACAAAGCTTGTGAAGAGAACACAGAACAAATCTACAAAGTAAGAAGCTAACCAAGATATGCCTTGTCTCCTGGACATTCTCGCAAGATAATCAGCACAATTCATTGCCTCTCTGCATGAAAACTTCAGCTCTAAATTCTAGTCTGAGTAAATCATGTTGCCGATCTCATTGGTTTCAGCTATAAATCAGCACAATTAGCCTGGATTGGTATACTTGATGCTTGAATATTCCATTCCCCCTTCTTCCATCAGCAAGTATAAAGGGGTGAGAATAATTTTTTAGCCTATGACCATTTCCCTCTCATGACTCCTTTGCATTTCTTTAGTACACAACCACCAAACGCCCGAGTCCAAGGCCATATTTTAACTTTCCTGCCACCGGCATTATGTTGGATATTTCCTTTAAGCCATTCCTGAAAATCCAAACAAATAAATGGGGTTTGGGTAAATTAAACCAGACTCTCCCTGCTATATCACAATCTCAGTATATGAATAAGTGTTTCCTCCCCATTACGCTCAAAAGGACACACTATGAGTTCTTATTCCTCATTTTGCTCTAAATGAATTTGTAAAATGCCTTTCATTGTTCACAAAGGATCCAATCTGTGAATTATTCTGCCTACAGTCAAATTTATAAGCTGATGTCACGCTAAAACCCCCGTTAGACGATTTCCTCCATACCATTATGTTACATGGTGGTTTCCCTGTTCAAATTCAGTCAATCACCCACAAAAGTAGGAATTTTCTCCACTTTTGTAAATTCCAAACTCGTCAAGAATGGCCTGTGGTTTGATGAGATGTTTATTTTTATCAAATAGGGGGACTAAAGGCACATCCAGTGATGTGCACAAATCCCACCAAATCTATTACTAGTTCCATTTCTAATTTTCTGCCCCACTGCCGCACAAAAATCTTCCTACCAGACTCAATTATGACTTTAAACCGACAACTAAGCTAAGTAGCATTTCTCTTCATCTAGAGACTTTATATTTACAAACCATCACTTACATATTTCTTCTCTTACAAATGTCAATGTGTGGCTAAAATCGAAATAAGATTTGAGGAACTTATCTGTCCACTAAAGATGTATTAAAAGATAAGAAGTAAGTTAATTACAGTTGTTGCTAATTCTAATGGTTCAGAGCTGGCATTCGTAGCTGAGGCATCCTGATCCCATGTGGAGCACCTTTGTGAGCACACTCTACAAAGCAACAAAACAGCACCCTTTCTGCACTAAACCTCGGCTATTCTTAAAATCAATGACACAGGACGTACCACATCTCTTGATTCTTGGCATTCAGATGCCATCCATCATTGTTGGATCAAATAGGCCGTTGGGTGTCTTTGATTTCGAGAACGGCCAAGATTGGGAGCAACAACGGGGTTGTTTAGTTGCTCCGTGAGGAATCCGAATGTCAGAGGAAGAGCATGGTGGCCGCATTACCGACATGGTACGGAACAGACCCCGGCCGATAGTCGTCCATGACGGACACAAAGCGGAGACGGCGAATCTGTTTAGGTTTCGTTTTATACGACCTGTGAAATGCGAGATTCACAGTCCTCAAGTATTCATTTGGAAAAAAAACACTTCGATTTTTATGTTTTAAACTTTTAATACCAAAGAAAGTCAAATCAACAAATTTACAAATTTACAAATGTAGTCAATATCTTAACAAATTTATTGCATTTCCAATCGTGCCAAAATTTTGAAAAATAAGGATTAATATTTTTATTGATGCTTTAAAAACTGAACCGGAACAGCTGGACCGTCGGTCGGAGTTGACAACGGCTTGGTTTTCATATAAAAGCCGTTTTCAGCGTTCGGCCATTTTAGACTGGCGAAAAGCCATTTTTTAACTAGCAACCGCTTTTAGGACGGAATCTGGAACAGATCTATAAGAACCAAACAGCTAAACTTGTATATGGAAATGAGTTTAGAAAAAACAAAAAAGAAATCTAGAAGGAGATAGATGAGGATCTTTCGTCATACCTTGCTTCAGCTCCTCTTTTCTCTACTTGTCTGTCCATTGTTTCTGTGTGTATTTCTTTGTTTGAAAGTGCAAGTTGAATGAAGGATACAGAGGATGAAGGTGAGAAGGCTTACTGTGAAAGCAAAGTGAGAAACAAAGAAGATGAAAATGAGAAAGCTGACGGCAAAGGAAATAAAGTGAAAAAGATGAGTGAGGGTTTTTATTTTTTAGACTGACAAGTAGGACTTGTGAATTGTTTGAATCAAGCGGTGTGAGGGAACGTCCTTCTGATTATTTGTCAGACACCACGTGATTGGGGTAAGGCCCATAAGCTAGGGCTAGAGCAACAATTTCACTAAGATTATTCAAATTTCATATAAATATTACATTAAGTTAATGGTAAATGGTAAATATTGGGTGGCCATCAGGAGCTAGAGGAGATTTTTCTTTATAATATAAAGATAATGTATTAACACAAAATGATTAAAAATAGTTTATTTTAAAAATAGTTTAGCACAATTTTTAAGAAAACTAAATTTATATACATCTGTGTATATATATCATATTATTTTGGGAGATTTACACTTAGGTCCCATGCAAGAGGAGAAATGAAGAAATAGTCCCTATAGATTGCAAAATGAAAAAATGGTCCCATGGAGTTGTCAATACAGGCTCCTGGAGTTGTCAATACAGGCTCCTGGAGTTGTCAATGACAACTCCAGGAGCCTGTATTGACAACTCCATGGGACCATTTTTTCATTTTGCAATCTATAGGGACCATTTCTTCATTTCTCCTCTTGCTTGGGACTTCACTGTCATTCTCCCTATTATTTTTGAGAGTTCAGAACGTCATTCCCAATAAAGAAAAGGCTTCTTAAGTATATTGTTACTGTCCAATTTTATAATTTTTCTTCATACAATTACATGATAACCTACTTGTGTGTATATATAAAAGTTTATGTGATAATTATTATACATTTTTAATGTTTTATTTTCATTATTCTTCATGTATTTATTATATTTATATTATTATATATGTATATAATATTATTATTATTATTTAATTATTATGTAACTGGTCCGACTGTTGATCCAAATGATCTGACTATTTGAACCGTGACCTGTTAGCTTATCCGGCTTGATGTCCGATCCGACTTTTAAAATATTAACTTTTACCCTTATGGAATGTGCGTAAAAGATAAACAGAGTAATTAGAATGTTAGATATTTAGAGTGTTGGAAAACTAGGTGCTATAGCGCTTAACTTTGTGATTCTTTTTGAGGCTCAATCCCCTTCCTATCACAAAACTTAAAAATTGAGCATGTTCTGTCACCAAAAATTGTTTTTTAACTTTAATGCTTGTTTGGATGAAAAGAGAAATTGAGAGGAAAGAAAAATGGGAAAAAATTTCTCTCCTTATGTTTTGGATCAATATAAAAGAAAACAGAGAAGAAGAAAAATAACTAATTTAATAATTATTATTATTCTTATTTTTTTAATGATGCATGCAATTGAGGTTCAATACTTGTTTACTACAAGCTGAGTTTCAAAGCAATTTCAGTTTGCTGGTTAATATTCTAACGTGGCACTCCTGCTAGAATTGTAATTTAGATGCATCAGTCATAGACAGAGTTGCAACAGAAAAGAGCTTATAATACTAGGAAATTAATCCAAACAGTAGATGATTTTAATTGAAGCAGTAGATGCTTGTTGCAATACCATCCCTCAATGAATCCCCTCTCTAAACTGTCAACCATCTCTAGCTTTCATACCTGTAACGTATACACATCTCTACAATGAAGCTGCTCTGTTTTATTTTTTTTTTTTCCTTTTCAAGCCTTATAAGAACTTTTACACATTGACAATGGAGTTCCTTGTGTTCTCACTCCGATCTGTACAATGATTGATGAAGATGATGATCAATAGTGAACAGTGCGCCTCTCCTCCTCTGCAACTCTTGGCTGTGGACCAAGAAAATAAAATAAAACAAGAAGAAGAAGAAGAAGATCATATAATAATACTGAAAATGTTATTTTTTTTTAGAAAACTTCCAAATATTATTATTTATTATTATTTTTATATCCTAAATTTAACTACTTCTATTTTGATTTAAATATATGATGTTTACAATGAGATCTCAGAATAATACGCCAAATTGATATCTTACAAAAAATCTTGGTTAAATCCCTTTAATTTAATATTGTTGATTCATCAAATATATCAAAATATATCTCAGTTCAGTTGAAAATCTCCACACCCCCACACTTGCACCAAATCTTGTCCTTAATATTTTAAATTATAAAACAATTAAAGAAAATCATATAAGCAAGATTTTAAAGCAAACATTACAAAGCTGGGTGCAAATTTATTTTACAAAAAAGTTGGAAGCAATTCAAACTTTGAAGAATTAAATTTTAATAGAATTCTTTTCCATCTTCTAAAAGACAAGTAACAAGGCAAATGACTCGGCAAAGATATATCATTATATCATAATAGAATATCCTTACTTAACAGTGCTTGTACTCTTCTTCTCTCAAGATCATTAATAGTGTGTTTGGATGAGGAGAAAACTAGGAGGAGGAGAGAATGGGGGGGGGGGGGAGAAAAAAAAGGAGATAATAATGTCCCTTCTTGTGTTTGGATAGAGAGGGAAGAAAATAGGGACAGGAGAAAATACATGATATTCAAGATGACAATAATGCCTTTATTTAATTTTTAACTGACTTTCTCAATTAATGCCATGAAAAATAAATCCAAACAAAAATTTAACACTATCAAATTTAATATTAAAGTCAAATTAAAATGTAATTATTTTTTATATTTTAGTTAAAATCACAATATTAAGCCAACTATATTTCCTAATAAACAAAAATAATAAAAAATTAAAATAGAAGTAAATATGTCTCAATGATGATAATATTTTTTGTATAATGATTTGTTAAAATAGAAGTAAAATTTTATTTTAAAAATTCAAGCTCTTTTTATTTCATTTTAATTTATAATTATTTTAATAATATTAATAAATTAAATTTAAAACATAATATAAGAATACTAGATTATTGCCAAATAAAATCATCCATGCATGTGAGAGATTAGATATAGAAAAGAAATTAACAAAAAGTTAAATAAATAGCGCATATTTTGTAACACTTCCTTAAGAAAGTGCTACAACTTCTATATATATATATATATATATATTTTTTTTTTCAAATATTGAACATGTTTTCTGTAACCCTTTTTTGAGACAATGCTACAACTTCTATGTTTTTTTTTTAATTTTCAAAAAACATTAAATAGTTGTAGTATTTATTGACGAAAACGCTATGAAAGATAGTTCTTTTTCATAAAAAATAAAACAACTTTACCACTTACTCTCTCAGCACCATCACTTTTCCCCCTCGATTCCAAGGTTCATAAACCCGGACCGGGCACTGAACCGGCTGGGGTGTTGGGTCAAGGGTCAGTGGGTCAAACCGGAGTCAAACCGGGAGTCAGACTGGGGTCAATTAAAAATATATATATATATATAATTTAAATATTCATCCATACCATTTAAAAAATTATATAAGAGTTTTTTTTCTAACCAATAGTTCAATATAACCTTCTAAACCTAATATCCACAAAAATATTGTTAAGTACATAAGAATTTTTCTCCAACTAATACCAAAAATATTCTATAATCCTTTTAAAACTCATTGAAAATTAAAAAATTTTAGGAAAATAATTTTTCTGAAAAAAAAAGTCAGAAAAATGTCATTTGGAGCATAAAAAAACAATTTTTTTTTTAAACAAAAGAGTCAACCCGTGAACCCGCCGGGTTGCACCGGTTCACCCCGGGTTGACCGGGTCAACCCCGGGTCAGACCGGGTCGGAACAGTACTGGTCTGCTAGCTGAACCAGACCGGCCAGTTGGCCGGTTCGCCGGTTTCCGGTCCGGTCCAGTTTCATGAGCAATGCTCGATTCCCCCATTCCAATCTATCACTCCCCCCCTCTTCCCTTGGTACCTCTCCTTCTCCTTATGGAGTTAATTAGAATCCTTATAAATAAATTAACTTTGGTTAAATCTTATATCTATATACAGCCCCAAAATAAAGCATAGAAGCAAGATTTTAGGGTTGGCATACCTTGCTCATCTTTTATGCTCATCCCCTAAATTTTGGGGTGGGGACCTCTTTTTATTATTATTTTATGTATTTTTATTTATTTAAATTAAATTGTATGCTGCACCTTAAAAAAATTTTGCCACCTGGTATCTCAAATTAATTAATTTCTAATCTTGCATTCAAAAATATTTTTCATACAACACCAGCATCCTAAAATATTTTTCCAGTAACACCCAATATCTAAAATATTTTTTTAATATCCAGTATCTTAACCTAATTAGTTTTAAGTGCTTGGAGTATTTTTTTTTAAAAAAAAACTTTTTCTTTTTTTGGATATCACTTTGATGGTGAACAAGACTAATATTTTTTTATAAATAAAAAGAATAATCTTTTAACTATCAGTTATTTGATAAATACATATTTAATTTTAAACGGGAAATGACATCATTCAATATTTGGATGAGTTAAACTAAAATAATTCATTAGATGAAAAGCGCACAGGTTCCGTGTTTAAAGTTAGGACAGAATTTATGTAAAGTTGCTTATATACGATAGGTTAAGTTCTCAATCATACTTTGCCAAGTGTTATTTTTATTATTACTATTATCCAGCAAACTTTTAAAATTTTATTAATGTGAATTATCATGTTAAGAAAAGTCCAAATCTCAGGATTTAATTGGATCAGAATACTTGATGCTTGAATATTCCATTCCCCCTTCTTCCATCAGCAAGTATAAACGGATGAGAATAATCTTTTTAGCCTCTGACCATTTCCCTCTCACCACTAGCATTATGTTGGATATTTCCTTTAAGCCATTCCTACAAATCAGAACAAAAATGGGGTTGGATAAATTAAACCTGACTTTCCTTGCTATATCACAATCTCTCAGTACATGAATAAGTGTTTCCTCCCCATTACACCGAAAAGGACACAAAGGATCCAATCTGTGAGTTATTCTGCCTACAGTCAAAGTTATAAGTTGATGTCGCACTAAAACCCTCGTCAGATGATTTCCTCCATACTAATATGTGCTCTTGGCTGCAGGGTAGTCTCTAAATTCAATCAATCACCACAAAAGTAGGAATTTTCTCCACTTTTCTAAATTCCAAACTCGTCAAGAGTGGCCTGTGTGGCATGATGAGATGTTTATTTTTATCAAATAGCTGGATTAAAGGCATGTCTAGTGATGTGTACGAATCCCACCAAAATCTATTACTAGTTCCATTTCTAACATTCTGCCCCACTGCAGCACGAAAATCGTCCTAGCAAAATCGATCATGACTTTAAAACTAACAAGCTAAGTAGCAGTTCTCTTCATCCAGAGACTTCAAATTTAAAAACCATCACTAAAGATAAATAGGATCTTTACATTTCTTCTCTTACAAATGTCAATGCATGGCTGAAATCTAAATAGGATCTCGGGAAGTTATGTATCCACTAAAGATAAATTAAAGGATACGAAATAAGTTACTTACAGTTGTTGCTGATTCTAATGGTTCAGAGCTTAACAGTGCAAAGCAACATAACAGTGATGTTTCTACACTTAACCTCTTGGCATTTAGAAGCCATCCATCATCATTGGATCAAAGAGATCTCCACTGCACCTGAATGGCAGAAGAAGAACAAAGCTTCAACGCAAAAACTGCTCGAATGGACCATTGGGTGTCTTTGATTTGGAGAACAGCCAAGATTGAGAGCAACAACGTGGTCGTTTTGCCACTGTCAGTGGACAATTGTATCGAACAGATCCCAGTCGATGGCCGTCGAAGATGTTTAGGTACGTACCCACAAATATTTAGAGAGTGAAAAGGTACATGGTATAGTTTGATGTTTCTTTACATTCTATTCTTTTTTCATTCAATTTTTGTCCTTCTCCCTACTCATAGTGAATGCCTTATGCCTTATTCAGCAATATTATTTTAGATATTATTCTAGATATTTCAGAATAAGTGGAATATCCACAAGTAGGATTTTAGATATTCTTTAGTATTTTAGATTTAGATATTATTTTAGTATTTTTTATATTATTTGGATTTCCTAGTTTGAATTTTGAATTAGATTTTTATCTCTGTACTCCTATAAAAAAGGCTTCTTGCCTACTCAATAAAGCATCAATTATTCAGAGAGTTTATTAAACACTTGGAGATCCTCCTGGGCTGTTCTAGAGAGATTAGTGAGATACTTGCTATCCCTCTTTTACAGAGTATTTTAGCTTCCCGTTTTTATTCCTACAATTCTTTTTTTGTTTTCGGTACTCATCAGCAGTGTTCTTATCAGCATTGCTAGTATTTGTAACAAGTGCCTTCTTTGAAGCCATACTAATAAATCATCACATAAGAACATGACATAAATGTGCACAGTTTATAGAACAAAACAGAACATTCAAAATATTGATTGGGACTAATAAGGAGATGTAAACAATATAATCCCAGAAAAGAACTAGCATAAATGTGCACAATTTATGAACTTGCAACTAAAAGCAAATGAATTGGATTGAGGACAAAGACAAAATGCAATTGCAAACACTATAATCAACATCAAAAGTTCAAGCCTACAAATTGAAACGATGAACAATACCAAAGTTCACTATCAAACAAACTCATTAACAACAACAAACAGGGTCCACATTTGATGAGCCACCCCTAGCTCCTAGAATTAGTCCTAGCACTATTTTCATAATTAGCCCACATTTGATGAGCTATTGCATCCCTTATTAGCTCACCCCCAGCTGCCTCATTTCTGTCACCCCTTGGAGTATGATCATCATCATTAGATTCATCTTGAGCTGCAAGTTCCTCATCTACTTCATGAATAAGTTCATCATCAGGGTCCACATTCATTAAGTAATTGTGGAGAATGCAACATGCAGCAATAATAAGCTTTTGAGCTTTGACACCATAAGTAGGCTCTGCAGCACTTGATAAAATACTAAATCTTTTTTTCAATACCCCAAAAGCCCGCTCAATTGCATTATGCAACGATGCATGTCGAAGATTGAAAAGTTCTCTATGGTTTTGGGGTGGATTCCTGTCTGAATATTCTTTCAAGTGGTAACAAACTCCCCTATAAGGTGTGATAAGACCCCTCGTCAACATGAATCCAGCATCAACCAAGTAATACTTCCCTATCATCAAGTAAAATAGTCACTTTATTAGTTTTACTGACATGAATCCACTCGTTAATTATGTTACTTCCTTATTGTTACTAATTAATAAAATGTTTACCTTGAGGAATCTTAAGGCTATCTTCTCGTCTTAATGCATCCTTTATGATCCTTGAGTCAGATGCAGTGCCTGCCCATCCAACAAGCACATAAGTGAACCTCAAATCAAATGTACAAGCTGCTAACACATTTTGTGTAGGGAATTCCTTCCTACCACGATAACGAGGAGCATCTGCCATAGCTACTTTTGCACATATATGTGTTCCATCTATGGCTCCAACACAGTCTTTCAAATATGGATAAAACTTGGTATGAGCCTGAATTTCAAGAGGGACTCTAGAACCATCTGGTTGTACAAGGAATTTATCTTCTAATTCAATAATAGCTCCTAACACATTATGGAAATGACGACCAACTGTCTCACCTAAACACCTAAACCAAAACTTAACCACACGGTTTTTTGATTTATGTGATAAGATGTAAAAGGTTTTGGCAACTTGTTCTTCCACACTTGAGTATTGCGTAGACTTTAGGCCACCATATCTTTCTAACATATCACACAATCCTATGAACGCTTCAGGACCCATCCTAACAATATCTCAACCACTAGGAGTACAAGTTATTCGATACATCACTTCATCACGTACCCTTTCTCTTGTGGAACTCAGATCATAAATTTTTTTCCTCTTATTATGACACATTTGAAGCACACAATACTCGACTACAAGACAAATAAGGCAAGTTACAAGTCTCCGGCACATTTCCAACCATTGCACCAAAAATTCCGCTTCAGAATCCATCTAACAAATCAAGAAAAAAAATTACACCAAATTCAGTTTCTAAAAATAAGATTAAAATGCATTTTTAATTCATATAGAAATGGTTCAAGCAGATTGACTATTATAGTAGGCCCGGAGAAATTCTTACTAATACTTGTCTTTGGTCATTGTACCGATTAAAATTAAAGTATGATTTCATTTTAATTAACACCACCTTGAAATGGCGGGAGGTAAATGGGGAAAAATTATAATTGTAGTGTTAGATAAATATATTGATGAATGCAGAAGAAGAGATTCAAGAACGCCATATATCAATAAACAAGGGTTTTAGGATAAAATGGTGCTAGTAAACTTGTAAAAAGCAAAGAATCAATGACAGCATGGATTAATTAATACGTGGATAGTAAGCATCATTAATATATAAAGAAACAGATTTGACAAGCATGGCTTGGTGGATGTTGATGAAGTAACTCTATTATATATGATGGACATATGCATTAATTATGAGGGAAATGTATAAAGAAACAGGGGACATAATTAAAGAAACAGAGAGAGCACAATCTGAGAATAAGGGAGGACATGAACATGATGATGAAATAAACATTATTAAATGATAACAGATGTAATTTTTTACACTACGAGAGGGACAAGGAAAAAGTTATTTTGACTCAGATCCTCCTAACATACTCTCTGGAGGTTTAAGGCTGTGCAATGACACAAACAATCAGCATACAAACTACATGGTTATTTTACCTTGCTTTAGATCTTAAGCAATGACACAAACAATCAGCATATAAACTACATGGTGTTCCTAAAACGCATATGAGGAAGGCGAATAAAAAAATTCACACATCTTTTACTTGACTAGTATTATTAAGCAGTATATAATCTTTAATCACATACTAATATGGCAGAACGAAATCAAACTGGATCTTATCATATAGAGGAAACTATAATAGTCGAATATCAAATGGAGATCTCCTCATAGTGAATCAGAGCAATTCTCTCACAGCATGCACATGTATGGTTAAAACTTAAAAAGCACATTCGTGAGTGTCATGAGTCATGGGGTACAGCAAAACAACACACAAACAGCAGAAAGGAGAACAAACTGGTAGAACACACCAAAACAAATAAAGGCTACATACACACGCATTATCTAAAATGAAAGAAATTCAATCAAACTAGTTCAAGCATTTAAGGAAAGGAAATAAGGATTTTAGCTGAAAATAAACCAGACAGTTCAACTTTGAATAGTTTCTTCATGACAAAAATGCCCAGAGGTTAACATTGGCTACTGCCCAAATTTCTGTTGTTTTTACTTTAACAACCACAGAATCATAATCATTTGCAAAAGCTCAAAAGGAAGGAGATCTAGATAGCACAAATTTTCCTTTAAAAAATAAAATGGCCTTTGTCTAGGCTTGGAGCAGTTATTTTTCTATTAGAATAGATGTCCAACCCTTCCTCCTGCTGTTTCAGTTTGAAAAGCAATATACAGGGTGATATTGTTGTTTGATGACTAAGGCTCTTATGTGGGAAAGGAGAAGAGGATATTTTTTACACTATGAGAGGGACAAGGAAAAAATTATTTTCATGATATGCTTTCATGATATTGATACCTGATAACAACTTAAGAACATTGACCAATGAGGCAGTAGAAAAAGCAGAACTACATAAACAGAAAAAGGCAAGATTCAAGTATAATGTAGAAAGAAAGGGAATATATCATCCCATTGTGGAATAAATATCCTAGCAAGTGCTGACATTTTAGAACATGGAGATGATTCTAGTTTATGAGTTCTAAATGTCATTTAAACAGATCAACGACTCAATATGATGACGTATAAGCAGCAACGACAACAAATTGTTTCACCTGGTAACAAGATTTCTCTTGTCAGCAAAATATCTTTCAGAGTAATATGGATGAATACTTGCACTGGGCTTAACACAAAAATCAGAAAACTATATTTAAGATCTTTCATAAATAACAATATTTTCTACTTCCAGGGTTAATTATCAAACACGAGATGCATGCAAATATAAAAACCAGAAACTAGAGATCATCTGGAAAAGACAAAGCATTAGCCCACAGCAATTTTTTTTTTAAAAAAGGTGCTTCACATTTTATACCTCACTCAGTGAAACGATCAAAGCATAAGCCACTTCAAGGCGAAACCTGATGCCTCAAAGCTAGATCAAAATGGTCAACGCCACGACCAATATTCATAACATGCATGAAATTCAACTAAACCCCAAATAAAAATAGGAAACAAATAAAGAGAAAGAGAGTATAAAATACCCACAAATTGCAAATCTCCGAGAGCACCACAATCACTCAAACAAAGCCGAACTATACATGATAAACACCCGCCATTTACTCAAATACAATCCTTCTATAAAAAGTGAATAACAAACTATATGAAGAGAGAAAAGGGTTGTAAGTACGAACCAGAAAAGGAAATGGGTATAGAGGAATGAAATTAGACATATGCGACTGAACCTAATGAAAAACAGGAAACAAATTGGACGTATGCGACTGAACCAACTTCAGCCTTCACCTTTGCTGTTGTGCATAAGCAAAATATCACACAAAGTAAAATGAAGATTGCAAATGAAAGGGAGACAAACCTGTGATGCGAAGGGGAATCGGATGTATCACGAAGGGAGCGAAGAAAGAGATGAAGATGGAGGCTGGAGGCGACGCTGCGGCAAGCGGAGACGAGGCAGAGGCGACACTCACGATCGAGATATTCCGTGACGAGAGATTCTGTGACTTAGGTTTAGGTTTTGGGTAAATAATGAGAAGGGTAGTGTGGTAATATTTTAAAATAGTATGGATATATCAGTCAATATAAATCTAAACATTAACCTTTCCCTCCAAATTCCCCCAATTTTGGAGGGGAGGCTTAGAAGGCGAAGGGAGGGAAAACTTTCTAAAATTTTCCTTCCCTCCTAAAAATTGTAACTATCCAAACAAGGGGAGGGGAGCAAAATCCCCCCAATTCCATCCCCTCCCCCCCTCTCCCCTCAGACCAAACAGACCCTAGAAGAACTTGACGATAGTTCAAAAGCTTGAACAGTAAACGAATGATGGAGGCTGCTGCTGGAAGGAATAGTGAACGAACGAATGTAAATAAAACTGACTCAAAGAAAATAGAAAGAACAAATGAGAGATAAATGTAAGTAAATCAAAGAAGATAGTATAAGAACTAACAAGTCAATGATTAAACCAACATCTGATGAATAATACAAATCCTGATACATAACATTTTTCAGTTGGTATGAAAAAATTCAGTTAATATAAATTTAGTGTTGCATAGGTCAAATATCTAGCTGATTCTTTGATGTTTAATTTTTCAATATTCATTTTGCCAGAAAAAATTAATTTAAGAATCAATATAACAAAGAATTTCCAAGTCAATAGAAGATCACCTTGATGATGAGAAGGCAATCAATTCAATGAGATGAACGTGAATGAACATCAAAAGTTTTGAACTCCTTAAGGGAATATATGATGACGATATGTTCTTTACTTAGCTCTTTAATATTGGGGATACCAATTCTAAAGTTTCAAGTAAGCCATATATATATATATATATATATTCATTCCTTAATGATGGCTTAAAACCATTTTAATAAGTACTGCTTTAGCTTTATTGTGTATGTTGTCCTCATTTAGGTCCTTTCCTTGAGGAGGAAGAAAATGAAAGTATTCCCTTCTTTCTTTGGACCCCAAAGTGATTCTTACTTCAGTGTTAATAAATCAAAGAGAAGAAACATGTGATACAAGTCCCAAACAATCAAGTTATTCCATACGTATAGTACTTTATAATTCATATTTAATTAATGTTCAACAAGAAGTACAATGGTTGTTTAAAGGGAAGTTCTATGCAAAAGACATTGGAAAACTATGTGATTCATACTTATCGTGTGTGTGTACACACACCTGGATAAGCAAGAAGAGAGTCTGTTTGCGAAAATCATTGTTAAAAAGAAAAGCACCAGTCAACTTCTAAGTCAGTCACTAATTTGATTGGAATCAAAAGGAAAAAGATAAAGTAATTATAAAGTACTGATTCATGAAAAAACTTATTAGTATAACCGTGAAGTACTCTACATTACACTTTTATAATATAATTTGGAACAGAGCAATGGTTGAGAGTCACCGTGAGAAAGCTACTGGATCTGAGGCATCTTACTCAAGGAAGAAACTGACACATCAGATAAAAATTTCCATTTGGGTGGTCCAGCTGAGGTGTCTCTTTAACCCAACATGCCTATCTAAATGTATATAAGAGAAAACTAACATTGTTTCTAAAGAAGGCAAAGCAGCAATTTAGATAGTTAGTATGAGCTTAAGAGCTCATGTTTTATTCATTGATATAAAAAACTAGATGTACAAAATGATATTTATAGAAGTACAGAAGAGGAAACAACGCGGGAAAGAAACAGAGACAGCGGAGAGATTGAAGGAAATGGAAGAGAGATTTCGGTGCAAGTCAAAAATGTCAGGCTTGCACCAAAATCCCTTCTGACTTCTAACAATTAGTGATTAAAATCACTCGATAAATCAAGCAGGCAAGGATATGTTCTATACTTGACAGACAAAAAAATAATAGAATCAACTATGACTTTATTTTTGAATAAGACGTCAAGAACAAAGCTTGTGAAGAGAATACAGAACAAATCTACAAACAAAGTAAGAAGCTAACCAAGATATGCCTTGTCTCCTGGATATTTTGGCAAGATAATCAGCACAATTCATGGCCTTTCTGCATGAAAACTTCAGCTCTAAATTATAGTCTGAGTAAATCATGTCGCCGATCTCATTGGTTTCAGCTCTAAATCAGCACAATTAGCCTGGATTGGAATACTTGATGCTTGAATATTCCATTCCCCCTTCTTCCATCAGAATCAATTATTACTTCAATAATTTTTTAGCCCATGACCATTTCCCTCTCATGACTCCTTTGCATTTCTATAGTACACAACCACCAAACGCCCGAGTCCAAGGCCATATTTTGACTTTCTTGCCACCGGCATTATGTTGGATATTTCCTTTAAGCCATTCTTGCAAATCCGAACAAATAAATGGGGTTTGGGTAAATTAAACCAGACTCTCCCTGCTATATCAGAATCTCAGTATATGAATAAGTGTTTCCTCCCCATTACATTCAAAAGGGACACACGACGAGTTTTTATTCCTCATTTTGCTCTAAATGAATTTGTAAAAAGCCTTTCATTGTACACAAAGGATCCAATCTGTCAATTATTCTGCCTACCGTCAAATTTATAAGCTGATGTCACACTAAAACCACCATCATACGATTTCCTCCATACCAATATGCGGTCTTGTTATAGGGTGGTTTCACTATCCTGATTCAGTCAATCACCCGCAAAAAGTAGGAATTTTCTCCACTTTTGTAAATTCCAAACTCGTCAAGAATGGCCTGTGGTTTGATGAGATGTTTATTTTTATCAAATAGGTGGACTAAAGGCATATCTAGTGATGTGCACAAATCCCACCAAAATCTATTACTAGTTCCATTTCTAATTTTCTGCCCCACTGCAGCACAAAAATCTCCTACCAGACTCAATTATGACTTTAAAACTGACAACTAAGCTAAGTAGCATTTCTCTTCATCTAGAGACTTTATAGTTACAAACCATTAGTCACATATATTTCTTCTCTTACAAATGTCAATGTGTGGCTGAAATCTAAATAAGATTTGAGGAATTTATCTGTCCACTAAAGATGTATTAAAAGATAAGAAGTAAGTTAATTATAGTTGTTGCTAATTCTAATGGTTCAGAGCTGGCATTCGTAGCTGAGGCATCCTGATTTGACACAACTTTAGCCGCCTCGAGGTCAAATCACAAATTACCACGAATTAAATGCAACATAGTGCAAACAACTCGGGATCGTTTTCTTATCAAGGAGCCGATTATGAAGCTAATTCCTAGTAAACTAAATAATTACAATGCAAAATTGATAGGGGTAAAACATAATTAATTGATATCTAAAACTATGAATTGAATGCAATTTAAAATATATATTTTTGGGATTTTTTTCAAATAAGGAAGAATGAAAGTGGGTAAGAAATGCAAATGAAGAAGATGCTCTTGGAAATGATTTTCAATGGCTATCCTTACTCAATTAAGATATTTGGGGAGTTAATTCACTAAGCTTCTAATATACCAAACCTCAATTACCATTGAGTCTAGTATCACAAGAGAGGAACCCCTCACTACAAAAAAAACGTGATTTAGTAACGGTTAAAAATGGGTATTAGTAGCGGTTCTAACCGCTACAAACTAGGTTAGTAGCGGTTACGAAAACCGCTACTAAATCGTGCGTTGCAAGCAGTTTTGTAGCGGTTTTATAAAACCGCTACTCAATCAAAAATAACCGCTACATATTTTGTAGCGGTTAAACTTAACCACTACAACATCCAGAGATATTTGTAGCGGTTATATAACCGCTACAAATATAAAAAATTGAAAATTTGTTGGCGCGAAAAAAATGACATTTTTTTTTATTTTGTAGCGGTTAACAAACCGCTATTAATTTTGAATTTCATGAAATTAGTAGCGGTTCTTAAAAACCGCTACTAATTTTGAATTTCATGAAATTAGTAGCGGTTTTTTAAAACCGCTACTAATTTCATGAAATTCAAAATTGGCGCAAAAAAATTTAAATTGAGTCGTAAAAAAGCGCGTTATTTAGTAGCGGTTTCATAACCGCTACAAATATTTAAAATTTTTTTTAAAAAAATACAATTATTTTTTTCTGTTTTTTCAATTTTAAATTAAATAGTTTATTTTATCATTATTTTATCTATTTCAATTAGTTTATTATTCAATAGTTTAACTTATTAATAAATAAAAAGGAAATATGTAATTGAATAGGAGTAGTATAAAATTTATATTTATAATAATATTAAGGATAGGTAGGTAATAAGGAATTATTATGTTATCTAATATAATGTAATTGTGTATGAAAATGAGATACAGTTATGATATATCTAGAAAAAAAAAATGATTAGAATAAATTTTATAAAAAGGAAAGAAGTATTCTAAAAGAAATTAAAAATCTTGTTACCATATTTGATCGTATTATTCAGCTCCTCTACTCATATGAAAGAAGTTGTAAATGAGAGAAAATGAAAGAAAGGTAAGGTGAAAAGAAATTGGGGAGTGTTTGAAATGAGTTGTGGTAAGGGTATTTATAGGGATCCACGTACTATTTGTAGCGGTTAATGTAGCGGTTATAATTAGTAGCGGTTATTTATATTTTTGTAGCGGTTTAATGTGCTATTTGTAGCGGTTAATGTAGCGGTTATTAGTTAGTAGCGGTTATTTATATTTTGTAGCGGTTTAATAACCGCTACAAATATTATTTTAATTTTTTTTTTAAATTTTTTTTTTACATTTTATTTTAACAAATTTTTTGCATTTTTTGTAAAGACAAAAAGCATAATTTGAATTTGATCACTCATCGTCGCCATCCCTACAAAAAGTTTGTAGAAAACTTATTGTTATTGATGTATTATTAAATTTAAAAAATTTAATTCAAATGACGTGGACTTAAAAAAACTCACCACAGTAGAGGTAAATTGTCATCGCCTTCAGGGAAGTAGTTTTCAAAATCAGCTGGTTGAAATGGCTCACTTTCGTAGACGATGTTATCGCCTTCACCCATGTCGTAAAGGTCTCTTGGCTTTAAATGAACGACCATGTGCCAATCCCTATGCCTCTCGTCCTCGACATAATAAACCCGATGTGCCTCTGAAGCTAGAATATACGGCTCATCATCTTGAGAAATACCGGTATGAATCGGCCGTGAGAAATTGACTGATGTGATCCCTAGGTCGTCAGTTGTCAGTCCCCGAGAAGTAGTGGTATTTGCCCACAAACACTTGAACAGCGTCACCGTGAAACGGCCTTGATAATTAAGCTCGACCACATCAAGAAGCTTGCCATAGTAAGGGACGCCTCCGAACTGCATGTTGGCGTCACTGCTGCTTGCATAACTCCTTGTCCCAAATGTGCCATAAACACCCGAATTCTGTGTTTGCAATCCTTGATCCCGTGAAACCGTGCAAAACTTAAAACCATTGACATTGTATGCTGTAAACCGTTTTGCATGATCAAGAGGGCCGATTGCGAGAGCTCTGAAATCTGGTGAGTGTGGGTTGTGGTCATTTAGTATTCTGCGCGCAAACCAGCTCGGGAATTCTCTGTGGACCCTCCTATCAACTTCCGAGGATGTCTGTGTACGGATCCTGATCTGACGCTTAACATGACTTCTGAATTCCCTGCAATTAATAATGGAAAGGCGTTAGTGAAATGAAAGTGAGAAATGTTACGAAAGATATAGATCGAATAACATGTGAGTGTACAATTCTTACCGTACGAAAGGTTCAACTTGAGTGCAATTAATCAAGACATGTCTATGTGCTTGCAACTTCTCAGTTGCCGTTAGTTTGAAGTTCTCAGTTGCTCCAACTGGTTTACCAACACGAGGGATAAATTCTCCTGATGTCGGCGCAGGTTCAGGACAATCGTCAACACGAGGCGGGCGGTTGAAAGCCGTCTCAAGATCATCAAAATACCTTGAGCAAAAATATAGCACCTCATCCCCTATATAGCCTTCAGCTATAGAACCTTCTGGCCACGTCTTATTCCTCACGTAAGATTTTAATTTCCCAAGGAACCTACGAAGTACAGAAGAGAAAATTGATATAAAATGATGAAAAGGACGACTAGCAAACATTAAATATGGACAATAAATTAAAGCACATATTTAAAATGAGTACCTCTCAATCGGATACATCCAACGATATTGTACTGGTCCAGCGAGCTTTGTTTCATGAACGGGGTGGGCTGTGAGGTGAACCATCACAGTAAAAAAGGACGGAGGAAAGATCATCTCCAAATGACAAAGCGTAAGAATGATTTTCGACTGCAGCTGATCGAGCTCCTCAACGATCAAAACCTTAGAACACAACTTCCGAAAGAAAGAACAAAGTTCCACCAAAACGATGGAAACATCGGGAGGAAGTGTATTCTTTATAGCCAGAGGGAGTAATTGCTGCATAAGAACATGTGAGTCGTGACTCTTCAGGCCAGCAACCTTTCGAGCCTGCAAGTCGACACATTGAGAAATGTTGCTTGAATACCCATCAGGAACTTTTAATTTCTTCAACGTCGCGAGGAACACATCCTTGTTCGGTTTTGTGAGGGTAAACTTTGCCGGTGTAAATCTGTCATGCTCATCTGGCCAAGCGTCTTCACGAACTCCCATGTCGCGTAAATCTTTCCTCGCTTGAAGGTGATCTTTTGTCTTGCCGGGTTCGTTAAGCAGCGTATACAGCACATTGTCTCAAACATTCTTTTCAATGTGCATTACATCAAGATTGTGGCGAAGTAAATTAGATCTCCAATATGGAAGCGTGAAGAAAATACTTATCTTCTTCCACTGCTGAGGCACCGAAGTCCTGCGCGTCTTTTGGCGAGTTTGTGCTGAATCATCGCTTTTTCCAAACTCGAAGTCAACATGCTCAAGCTGCTGTAAGATATCTGTACCGGACAAAGTCTGAGGTGGTCCTCTTTTCTCTGGTTTCCCATTGAAGCGATTCCGTTGCAATCTGAACTTATGCGTTCCATCGAGAAACCTCCGATGCCCCATAAAGCACCACTTTCGACTGTGGGGAAGGCGCAATGCGTCAGAGTCAAAATTGCAAGCTGGACACGCCGACCCAGTATGCACATTCCAACCAGATAATGTGCCAAGGCCAGGAAAGTCACTAATCGTCCACATCAAGGCTGCACGCATGTTGAACAAAGTCTTGCTGTAAGCGTCGTACGTCTCCAAGCCGACATTCCACAGGTCAAGCAATTCCGCAATAAGCGGTTGGAGATACACATCGATGTCATTGCCCGGTGCCTTTTTGCCTGGAATGATCATAGACATAATGAAAGAGCTTTGTTTCATACACATCCAGGGGGTAAGTTGTAGGGAACTAAGACTACCGGCCAAATGCTGTAACTTGTGCTAAGATTCCCGAAAGGATTGAAACCGTCGGTCGCCAACGCAAGCCGAACATTCTGGGGTCAATCGCAAAATCTGGAAAGTCGTTGTCAAACGTTTTCCAAGCAGCTGCATCCCGCGGATGTCTTAATTTACCGTCTTCATTTTTATCAACGGCATGCCACCTCATGTGCTCAGCAGTTTTAGACGACATAAATAATCTTTGTAGACGAGGTTTCAAAGGGAAGTACCTGAGAATCTTTGCAGGTTTCTTCTTCTACTTTTTCCCCTTCCGAATTGTCTTGTACCTCGATGTGTGACATCTCTTACACGTTTCCCTGCTGGAATCGTCTCCCCAATACAGCATACAATCATTTGGGCACGCATCAATCTTTTGATAATTCAACCCCAACCTGTTGATAATCTTCTTGGCCTCGTAGAATGTTGTAGGAATCTCGGCGTCGGGGAATACATCTTGTAATAAGTCGAGCAACATCGACATTCCCTTATCTGTGATCCCACACAAGCACTTGATATGATACAATTTGATCAAGAAAGATAATTTAGAATATTTGCGACAACCGTGATATAAAGGACGATCTGCTTCATCCATCAAGCTGAAAAAATCCCGAGCTGCTTCATTCCCCATAAAAGCCGGCTCAGAGCTGTGCACTTCTTCGTTAAAGTTGTCGCCTTGAAATCCAAACGCATCACGCACAGCATCATTCACAGGATCATCTTCATCTACTTGAACGCCTTCTTGAGAACTTCGAGGAAGAGCATCGTCATATCTAATGCCGGCCTTCTCACCATGAACTGCCCAGAACGTATAGTCCTCAGGGAAAGGCTTCACAAGCAAATGTTCCTTCACAACATTTCGTGCATGCCGCTTCTTGAACTTGCATTTCCGACACGGACAGACGATCTTGTCGTTACAGCTGGCTTGAGTGAATGCGAAATCCAAGAAACTGTTTAATCCGTACAAATATTCAGGAGAATTGCGCGGCAACCTTATCCATGATTTATCCATAGCTACAAGTGAGAGAGAAGAAAGTATAGAGAAGAAGATGAGTGAGAAGAGAATGACGAAGGCGTAGAACCTTATATTTTGAAATTCCAACATTTATAATTTTGTAGCGGTTCTTAAACCGCTACACAAACCGCTACAGTTAAAAATATTAGTAGTGGTTATATATATAAAACCGCTACTAATATTCAAGCCGTTACACATTGGTGGGAAATCCAAAATTTACTTGTTGAGTATTAGTAGCGGTTATATATATAAAACCGCTACTAATATTAAAGCCGTTAGATTTAAAAATAATTTTTAATTTGTAGCGGTTATATATAAGCTAAACCGCTACTAACATATATGGTTGTAGCGGTTTCATAATATAAACCGCTATAAATATATATGTACATTTGTAGCGGTTATTAATGTATAACCGCTACTAATATATAAATTGGTAGCGGTTATACACTATAGAACCGCTACTAATATATATATTTGTAGCGGTTTTTGTTAGAGCAAGCGTTTCACCCAAGAGGGGGGGGTGAATTGGGTGATATTAAAAATTTCGTTGCAAATATAAAATTTGACGTTGAAATTAAAACATAAAAGAGTAAGGAGAAATATCACCGAAGTGTACACCGGGAGTTATACTGGTTCGGCCACAACCACTTTGACCTACGTCTAGTCCTCAGAGCTTCTCTGAGAGTTTCACTATATCTTCCAAGATTCAGTGGGTTCTTGGCACCTCAGTACAAGCAAGTTCCTACACCTGGACACTCGCTCCCCCTTACAAGTTGTAATCCAATCCCAACTCAAGGTTCCACAACCTTAAGTTATCTCAATAACAAATATTGAGTTTGAATGAAATATCTCTCTCTCAAGAGTGAATGAGAATCACTGAAGCATAGAGTTTCTAATACAACGTAAGAACAGAGTAATGATAAATTTGAGTGTAATCTTGTTGTTGTATGTGTATATGTGTGTGTTTCTCTGTTTGGATATTCCCATATATATAGATACGTTGGTAATGATTACTGGAACATATTTCTTCATGTCCGTTGGAGCGTGCGCAGCCACTATTGACTTTTCCAGTATTTTGAAAATATCCGTTGGCGGTAGATAGCATTTGAACGTTACATTTGACTTCTCTTGTTTGAAAGGATCTCTTCATTGTTTATCTGTAAGTATGCTAAGAATACTAATACAATGAAAAGTTAATCATATAGGAAGCAAAACAATGAACGTTAGAGTGATCTCAGAATTTCTGGGTTAGCTTACTCGAGTAGCTACTCGAGTATCCTTTGAAGTTTACTCGAGTACTTACTCGAGTATCATCGGGTATTCTTTGATTAACTGCAAGTCAATGAATAAAACAAGATTACTCGGGTAGTGCATGGAGTAATCAATTTTCAAACCTTTGGAAATGTATATTTACTCGGGTACTTACTCGAGTAATTCACTCACAACTTTATGAGTTACTTGGGTACCAACTCGAGTAAACCTTTAAAAACCTTTGGTTACTCGATGCTTTACTCCAGTAATGTTGGCAGGATTTCAAGGCCGAGAGCACTTACCTTGTTACTCGAGTACTTACTCGAGTAATACACTGATTTTTGCATAAGTTACTCCGGTATCACCTCGAGTAAATGTACTTTTTGAACTTGACTTACCCGGGTAATGACTTGAAGTTTACTTTGAAAATATTTCTTCATACTCGGGTACCTACTAGAGGAATCCACTTAAAATAGAGCATTAAATACTTGCATATCAGAGTAAAGACTCGAGGAAAATGAGATAAGATGATAATAAGTTAATCGGGTACCACCTTCAAGTTTTTGCTCACCAGACTGAGTTACTCGAGTAGCTCCTCGAGTAACATTGGCAGTGGTACAAAGTGCCGAGAGATCCACATTTTCAGAAACAGGGTTACTCGAGTAGCTCCTCGAGTATCTTTGGCAACCTGAAGGCAACTGGAAGTTTTTCATCTGGTTACTCGGGTAGCTCCTCGAGTAACATTGGCAGGCCAAGAGCAACTCCAAGTTTTTACCTGGTTACTCGAGTAGCTCCTCGAGTAACATTGGCAGGCCGAGAGCAACTTGAAAATACTTACACTGTTACTCGAGTAGCTCCTCAGTAACGTTGGCAGGTTACTGGAAGTTGTCTCTGTTTACTTCAAGTTTTGTCTCATTACTCGAGTAGTTACTCGAGTAATGCCTTAGAGAATTTGCTTCTGATCAAGTTCCTCAGCATTTTCTCTTGGCCTTTCTTCATTACTCAAATGCTTACTTCAAGTGATGCTTGTTCCTGTCATTACTTTGTTCAAACTTGTTTATTAATCATTTCCTTTTCAAACCATTCTTTTGATATCATCAAAACATGAGAACTAACAGTTTTAAGGTAAACCGCTACAAATATCTATACTTTATTTTTTTTAAAATTTAGATATAAATAATTCATAAATTAAACACAATAAGAAATATAATTATATAAAACACAATAAGAAACAATTACTCCATAAAAACTCATATATATATATTTACAAATGTTTAAACAAAAAAAAATGTCCTAAACTAAGTAGCTGGGGGCTGATCATCTGGTGCTCCCTCAGGGACCGCTGGATCGGGCCGCTGCGCAGAGTGAACCGCACCATCGTCATCAGTAGGGGGAGGAGGAGGAGGAGGAGGAGTCTTACTCGGGACGACGTAGCGAGGGACAGGGGGAACCGCTGGATGCTGCTCGTCCGGGAACAGGCGACTCCATGCTCCCTCGAGCATGTTGTTCGCGATCTCATGCCACTGCGTCTGCTGAGCGTACAGCATATCAGCGTGCATCTGCAGGTGCTGCTGCTGCTGCACCTGCATCTGCTGCTGCTGCTGTAGCTGCTGCTGGTGCAGCGCCATTTGCTGCTCCATATCTGACCGCAGCTGGTCAATAGACTCGTCCCTCGGACGTCTGACCCTTCTAGAGCTGCCAACCTCAGAGGCGGCGCTCCTGCCGTAGACCATGCTGGGTCTGGCGCCTATCCCCATCCCCCACACGCGTCCGGGGTGCTCAGCCTGAGGCAGACCCGCCTTCAAAGGAGCCGTCGGGTTCACTGACCCCTGTGACTCCTCAGGCTGGGTCTGTCGCAGCTCAGCCTGCGACTGCTGCATCCGCTCCTGCCATTTTATGAAACAATTACTAATTAGCATTTTTCATTATTAAGTTGGTTTTATAAAAAATATAATAATAAAATTACTTACAATGGTCGCCTCTGCTTGCTGAGAGGTCGCAGTCCCGTCACGGTGTCTATGTGTGATGGCGTACAGCTCCCCATAGTCCGTCTGACGGTTCTCCTGTTGTGCCTTCGTCTCCTGAAACAAATACAAAACAATAATTAGTATTATGAAATAATCAGCTAAAAGTAAGTGATATTTTGAAAAGTTACCAGCTCGCTGTAGGTCACAGCAAAGGTCTTCGATCCTGCTGTGTGGTGGATCGTCTGCTGCGCCCAGATCTCGGTGTTCCTCTGAGAAAGCTCCTGGAAAAAAAATATTAAATGTATTATAATTTAAAATTAAATACAAATTAAATTGAAATTATAATTTAATATTTAATAATTACAAAATTATATATCAAAAATCTAATAAATACATTACCTGCGCCTCAGGGCTCCTTCTGAACTGGACGAAACGCGCCCAGTCATTCGGCGGCACGCCGTCCGAGACGCTCTCGATCAGCTGCTCCAGAGGCATCGTCCCGTCCTTATCCACCTTGTGGAAGAGACGGTTCCTCCTGTTCCTCCAGGCGTCACCCATCTTCACGAGGGCGTACCTCTTCCGGTTGGCCCGGACGGCAAACCGCAGCTGAAAAAAAATTATTTAAATATCAATAAGTATAAAAACCATAATTTAAAAAAAATTAATTAAATAGAATTAATTACAAAAATTATTAATTAAATAATTTTAATTACCTGAACCACCTCCTCCCAAGCCAGGTCCTTCTGCCCCTTCGGAACGTGCCTCCACGTCTGGAAGTAAAGGGGGAACCGCATCCAATTCGCGCCCAGGTCGTTCAGGAAGCGGTTGAGCAGGTGACCCCCATTGTGGATCGGCTGGTCAGTGCCCTCATTCCACGGCACTATAACTCAGAGGCTCCGGTCCATGCTGTTCAAACCGGCCACGTCTAGCCTCCTCGTCGAAACGTTCCCCTGCTCGTCTGCACAGTTGACCGCACGTTAGATAAATTTTAATTAAAAGTTAATATTTCTAATTTAAATAAATAATTTACTAAATTAAAAAATTAATTTACCTTCGACCTGCACCTCAAACCCAGTGGACCGCGAAGACGACCCTCGTGGGTTGTTCTGCTCCCGAGCGTCCTCCTCATCGAGGAACTGCTCCATCTCCCTGAACCCAATCGGGATCTCAAAGTCCTCCTCGTTGAGGAAGTCCTCAACACTAATATCTGGCCTCTCCACCTCAGGCACCTCTGGTACGGTCGTCGCCTGTGGGATCGTCTCCGGTGCCTGTAGGGGGATGGGCTGAGATGCCGCGGTACCCCTGCCTGCACGCTGCCCCCTCCCTCTGCCCCCTGCCCAGCTGCTGCCACCCCGTAAAATCGGTCTGGGGACCTCAGGGGTCTTCCCCTTATCCTGTCCTGAAGCCATATCCACTGTACAAATTAAAAAAAACAAATTAGTCACATTATTATACAAAAATATAATAAAAATATAAATATAAATAAAATACGTGTTATATACGTACCTCAAATGCAAATACTGAGAAATACTGAGCAAAAACTCCTATAGAGACGTCTGAACGCTCAAATCTCGAAGAAATCACTCAAAGAAACCTCAAGAAACAAAATGAGCAAAAGGAGGAATGATGGACGTGGGGGGTTTAAATAGGCCAGATTTTAGTAGCGGTTATTCAAATAACCGCTACACTAACCGCTACAAATAATTAAATTTGTAGCGGTTCTACAATAACCGCTACAAAAGTTCACAACGTTTGAAATTCTGTAGCGGTTATTGCTCAGAACCGCTACAAATGGCGAGACTCTTGAAATTCTGTAGCGGTTATAGGGGCAAAACCGCTACAAAATTCTGTCATTTGGTATTTTGTAGCGGTTTTGTGGTTGTAACCGCTACAAATAACCGCTACACTGTTGGCCCGCCAACTGGCGGGAATATTGTAGCGGTTTTTGTGCATTAACCGCTACAAAATCACCGCTACAAGTTTTGGCTGGAATTTCGCGCCAAATTTGTAGCGGTTTTTTGTACTAAACCGCTACAAAAATCCTTGCCGCTATAAATTTGTAGCGGTTTAGGTAAAAACCGCTACAAATACTATAATTTGTAGCGGTTTAAGATAACCGCTACAATTACACCGCTACAAAATACCTTTTTTTTTGTAGTGCCTACCCTTGAAATGCTATTGAGCCCTCTTAGTGTAATGAGTTTCTCTAAGTTTTCTAATATACCAAACCCCAATTACCATTGAGTCTAATGCTTAAATTCATGAACCCATTCATTTAAGTATTATTAAAACCCCTTAGAGAGTGATTATGGAATAAGTAATGCATTTAGGTTCAACTACAATTCCAATTCAATCAAACTATCCAACAATACCATGTTAAATAGAGAGAAACAATAGAATCGTAGATAAACATATATATAACCATATATATTGATGAGCACAAATCCTCATTACAAATTCCAAATCACAACAACTCAATCCATATAAATCATAACTAAAATCATAGTCTCATTACATAAATGAATTCCTAAACCTAAGAAATCACAAATATAATGAGCTATAGATAAAATAAACTCCCCTTTAAAGCACATGTGAGCTCAAACCATCTCCAATTCATCCCAAGAGCACAAAATTGCCTAGCCACTCATGAGAATAACTTCAAGAAACACAATCCCAATTCAAACACCCAGCCATATTAAATCACAGATTAAATTGATAAATCCACACTGAATCAATTAAGCATTGGGGCTGAAATTAAACTCAGAACAGGGCAATAGGCACAGCTGAAATTAAACCCAGACACAGAGCAAGCCACGGCTGAAATGAATTCAGATGCAGAAGGAGCCACAGCCTGGAAAAATGGAGATCTTGGGGAAGCTGAAAATCTCTGGAAGAATAGAAGAATGGTGGTGGCCGGTGCTGAATATGAACAGCGTTTGGCCTTCAAGCTCTGAACCTCATCTCTGTTAATTGTGGAAGGACGGATGTGGCGGTGTGAGCAAGGTGGAGAATCGGTGGACAGTGAGATGAATGGTGATGGAGAGGAAATCGAAACTCAACAATGGGGAAGGAGACTCTCAGCTCACCCTCTAAAATCCTCATGGCTCCAGCGCTTCACCCACAGCTCCCCCCTCATTCTCGGCCTCCTCTGTTCTTTCTCACTTGTGATTCTGAAACTCGCCGGCGACGGAAAGGATTGTGAAAGAAGTGAGGGTCGCCGGCGAGGACAATGGTGGACGACGCAAGAAGAAGAAGACGAAGGTGATGAAGGGGGAAGGTCTCCAGTTGTGTTTTTCACTTTTTCGGCGCCTCTGTTCTGTTTTTATTCAACCCCACTCAGCTCTGAATCAGACCTAACGTATGCTGCCAAAACGCTGTGTTCTGACGTGGACTAAACTGACATTTTCAAAATTCGTGGGACTAATTTGACATTTTTCAAATTTGAGGCCCAAACTGCCAGTTTCCATTTTAATCTCGTTTTTGAAGCACCTACAATTAAAAATAATAAACCAACATCAAATTCTTTTAAGAAATTAATGATTAAATGTAATGGCAATTATTTTGACAATTTTATCCTTTTTAGTCCTAATTTCTATAAACACATTTAATCACAATTAATCACAAAAGAGACATTTTAAGCTCAATTATTATGACAAAATCTCTAAATAAAATATGAAAATATATAATAAAATAGGGATTTGTCACATCCTGATCCCATGTGAGCACCCTTGTGAGCACACTCTACAAAGCAACAAAACAGCACCGTTTCTACACTAAACCTCGGCTATTTTTAAAGTCAATGACACAGGACGTACCACATCTCTTGATTCTTGGCATTCAAAAGCCATCCATCATCGTTGGATCAAATGGGCCGTTGGCTGTCTTTGATTTCGAGAACGGCCAAGATTGGGAGCAACAACGAGGTTGTTTAGTTGCTCCGTGAGGAATCCGAATGTCAGAGCAAGAGCACGGTGGCCGCACTACCGGCATGGTACCGAACAGACCCCGGCCGATAGCCGTCGATGATAGACACAAAGCGGAGACGGCGAATCTGTTTAGGTTTTATACGACTTGTGAAATGCGAGCTTCACAGTCCTCAAGTATTCGTCTGGGACGAAAAAAAAACTTTGATTTTATGTTTTAATACAAAAGAAAGTCATATCAAGAAACCCTTCCGATTTGTTCACCAAAAAAAAAACAGAAACCCTTTCGATTTTATAATTAGAGTCTCCAAGGATCAAGAGCATCACTTAGGGCCATATTAGTTTAATTGTTTAGTACACTTTTTTTATATGGGAAACAATTTTTTTAATATTCCATTAATTAAAAATCAACGCCCTTTGATGCATTCTACCGTAGATTAGCATAGCCCTCCACTCTCATTTGTAAGAAAAAACAAAACTGACGTATACTGAAAAAATAGTTAAAAGAAGTTATTTCTCATTATTGATGCTTTCTCCTATTCTTATTATAAAATAATTTTAAAACGAGATGTATGATAAGTTGATAACTTCACTTTTTCGTTTTTCAATTTATGTCTTTTTAGAAGTTTAATGTAACATTTATGTACATTTTTCCTTTATATTCTTATTTACTAGTAATGTGAAAATATTTTAATGTATTAAATTAAGTACAGATTGAGTAATGTAGTCAATATCTTAATATATTTATTGCATTTCTAATGGTGCCAAAATTTTGAAAAATAAGGATTAATTTTTTACCCATGTTTTGAAAATCGAGCTGGAATGGTGGACCGTCAGTCGGAGTCAGCAACGGCTTGGTTTTCATATAAAAGCCGTTTTCAGCGTTTGGCAGTTTTGGACTAGGGAAAAGCCATTTTTTAATTGGAAACCGCTTTTAGGACAGAATTTTACTGATATACAAAAACCAAACGGCTAAACTTGTATATGGAAATGGGTGTAGAAAAAACCAAAAAGAAATCTAGAAGGAGATAGATGAGAATCCTTCGTCATGTCTTGCTTCAGCTACTCTTTTCTCTACTTGTCTGTCCATTGTTTCTGTGTGTATTTCGGAAGCAAATCCTCTTATCATTTCATTTTCTCATCATCCCTCAAGAATCCATTTGAACCGTTGATTGTGAAGAGGAGCCCAACTGGACCGTTGATTGGGAAGAGGAGAGAAAAGTCGAAGGAGTGATAACTTGATAACGTGGCTCATTTTTTATTTTTCAGATTATTGGATAGACATGATTTAGAGATAATGAGAAAAGGGATAATGAGAGAAACCAAACCCGTGTATTTCTTTGTTAGAAAGTGCAAGTTTGAATGAAGTATACAAAGGATGAAGGTGAGAAGGCTGACCGTGAAAGGAAAGTGAGAAACAAAGAAGATGAAAATGAGAAGGTTGACGGCAAAGGAAATAAAGTGAAAAGGATGAGTGAGGGTTTTTATTTTTTACACTGACAAATAGGGCTTGTGAATTGTTTGAATCAAGCATTGTGAGAGAACGTCCTTCTGACTATTTGTCAGACACCATGTGATTGGGGTAAGGCCCATGAGTGTGTGTTTGGATTAGCTTTTGAGAATAATTTTTACGATTTACAAAATAAGTATGTGCGAGGAGTTTTATCTCGACTTGCGGAAAATAACTTCTGAAACCACGGTTTGGGTGTTTCCCAAACACTCACTTAAATAAGATTATTCAAATTCAAATTTCATATAAATATTACATTAAGTTAATGGTTAATGGTAAATGTTGGGTGGCCATCAGGAGTTAGAGGAGAGTTTCCTTTATAAGATAAAGATAATATATTAACACAAAATGATTAGAAATCGTTGATTTTAAAAATAGTTTAGCATATTTTTTAAGAAAACTAAATTTATATACATCTGTGTATATATATCATATTATTTTTGAGAGTTTAGAGCGTCATTCCCAATAAAGAGAAGGCTTCTTAAGCATATTGTTACTGTCCAATTTTATAATTTTTCTTCATACAATTGTATGATAACCTACTTGTGTGTATATATAAAAGCTTATGTGATAATTATAATACATTTGAGAGAGAAAGTGGATTAAGGTCAGGACAAAAACAAATCTCTCTACTAGTTCTTACATTTAAGGTGGGAGGGAGTAATAGATTTTACAATTGTTTATGCGCAAGAAAAATCGAATATCTTTTCAGAAATGTTGAACTAAACAGGTTAGTATCAAATAAATTACAATTTACTTCTTTATAGTTTAGAATATTTCATTATTTTAAGACCTTTTGATGGGATTAAGTGGAAAGTTGTCTTGAAAGACCAAGATTGTTTAAGATATAATTAAATCATCCCGGCACTTAACTTTTACAACATCAAGAACTCATTTTATGTGTGATGATGTGTAACCTTGGCAGTTCAACGAACTGATAAACACCATATTCTCATCGCTGGCCATGGTGGCTTTGATCGTGGCGGTGTTCCTTGACAACACGCTCGAGGTTGAAAAGTCGAAGAAAGATAAAGGGATGACATGGTGGGGAAAATTCAGAAAGTTCAAAGGAGATAGCAGAAATGAAGAGCTCTATACTTTGTCATTCAATCTCAACAGGTTCTTCCCACCTACTTGATATATGTGCATGACAATGAGAAGCATAGATATAGATCTTTTCTTCAGTCATGACCATGATGTGCGATATTCTTTCTTCACAGTCATCTCTCTGTTTTTTTTTTTTGGGTTTTCTTGTTTTTTGGGTGTGGGCCATGTAATAATAAAACTTGGTCCCACTTAGGATTATAAAGCATTTGGATTCATGCTCTGTAGATTGAATAAAGAGAACATTATATGTATTCTAGCTGTAGTTGCTTCTCAAAAGCTCTCAAATAGTCAAAACTCAAAAGCCAATTTCTAATTTGTTACTGTTTCATGTTGAGTTACATTCTTTTATGGAACTTTCTTCAAATGTATCAATGCATGAATGTAAAAAATCCAAATTCCTTCTAGATTACCTTAAGTTTATTTTAGGGTTAAGGTACAAATTTACCAACGAAGTTTTGTCCGAGGAGCGTCTGGCACAAATATGTCTTAGAAGGGGTAAAAATACCAATGAACAATTAAAAAGGGTGCATCCAATACAAAACCGTTAAATTTGACCTAACGGCGTTAAATTCTAAGAGAAGAAAATCCCTAACGGTGTTAGGTTAAATTTAACGGTTTTGTGTTGGATGCACCCTTTTTAATTGTTCATTGGTATTTTTGCCTCTTTTAAAATATATTTGTGCCAGACGCTCCTCGGACAAAACTTCGTTGGTAAATTTACACCTCAACCCTTTATTTTATTAGATGAATATAAAAGATGAGAGGACAAAAGAGAGAGGAAGATGTGGGACCCAGACAAGCTCCTCTCCTTTTCTTCTCTTTCAAATGTATCATGACCAGCATCTCCAAGGACTTTGGTATATAGAAATTGAACTAGCTGGGTCTGAGTATTTTTAAAACAAAAGATTATACCTAGAAATACATACACTATCATATGAAGTTAATTTATATGTAGCATAATAATATTTTTTAAATTAATTGAAATGAAAATTATGACAATTCTATAGAGTCATTAAATAAGTGGCGGAGCTGAGAACTCAGGGATGAAAGTTTTTAAAATAAACGATCATACATAAGTTAAATATATAAATTTTGAAATTATATAGAAGTTATATACTATATAAATGAATAAGTTATATAATTTCTAAATTTTATCTGGATGACAAATATTTTAAGTTTATCTGATTTTATTAATGTCAAATTTTTTATTCATAAAATTTAGATAAATATTGTCGTCCCTTTAATGACAATTTTATCTTAAAACTAGAGTAAAATTCACATGACTTCCTTATATTTAATCTAAATTACATAAACTGTCACAACCTCACCTTATTTTCATCTATTTCAGAGTATTTGCGGAAAACAATACACAGTTCGGTGGGCAATACAGGAATAGTATAAATACACTGATATTATGTGCACGATTACGGAAATTCCCCATAGGGGTTTGTACTTGATAATTACCATTAACGTAGTCTCACAGCGCTACGTGGGGGTCTAAACCTGTCCCAGTGAAACGGAGACATCTTCCCATTTTCATTCCACCACTGCAATCAGCTCGTACGGTTCTCTTATTTGTTCTCAGCATACGTTTTGTCTTCTCCTGTTTAAATTGTTGGTAGGGAAGGGTGAGATTCTGGGGAATCTCAGTATGAAAGCAATACCAATATGCATGCAAGATAAGTGCTTAATGCATGACATGCATGCATTACATAACTCATGCTCACACAATGAAATATCTGCGTGCTCAATGTTTCAAACAACATATGTATGGTCATAGCATAAACAAAAACATAGCTTCAATTATTCATATATGTTTCACAAAATCAAGCAAAGCAATAACATGCATCAATACACCAGCACAAATATCAAATACATGCAAGAGAGGTAAGTTCCTTACCTTAATTGCCCTTCCCCGATTTCAAATAACATGCCTTGATTTGCGTGCCAATCCTTTGGGCTCTCTACTCGGTCCTAGAATGTCAAATGTACAGTTTAGACACTTACATAGTGTTTTTGGTGGTTATATTAGTTTATGGTGAAATTTTACCAAAATGCCCCGAGACCACTGCCCCGCCCCGCAGTACCCAGCCCAATGGCATGTTTTTCCAAAACTTTGACTAGAGCTATTTTGACGTACTTTCACCCAAGGAATCCATTTCCGGGCTCGAAATCACCAAATTCACTATCAAATTACGAAAATACCCTTGACAGCCGCTATTTCAAGTTTTAATGGCGTTTTCATAATTACGCTTTTTCGACCTCTACCAAAAAAGTGACCAATTGTAACCCTACCTATTTTTGCCCACTGAATCCAATGGAACCATCTATTTTATGAAAATCCAGCTCCTACCCCCTAAAACAGTGCTATCCGAAATATTCAAAGAAAATGAAAAAATGTAGTTTTACACTTGTACTTTTCTGCTTCTAATCATTTATTAACTCATTTAAACACTTCTTAACCATGATTCAAAGAAGCATAACCCCTTAGGATTAGGACTTTCCAAATTTACAAACTTGACAAAAATCACCAAAACTAAACACAAACCTCAACAACAACATCATACTAGTTTAAATCTAAGGTTTGTGAGGTTACCTCTTGAGATCTTGAATCCTCTCTCTCTTCTTGAGCTAAGAATGGTGTCTTCAAGATCATGGATGCATGAAGAATCAAGGTTTAGAGAGGGATATCATGACAAAAATCACAAGAAAAGCATAAGAAATCACTTCTTACCTTAGATTTCTTCTTCCTTCTCTCTAAAACTCTCAAGGTCTCCAAGTTCTCTCTCTCTCTCTCTTCTTTCTCTAGTGTTGGACTAAATGTTGCATGACAAGGGAGGAGAATGTGTCTTATTAAATTCCTCTTCTTTCCTTCTAGCCATTGATTTCATCAAGGGTTAAGATGATAACACATGTCTTCCACCATGCCTCCCTCCATGCTTCCACCATACCTCTTCACTTTATGCCATACTTCCTCATAATTTGACTTACTTGCTCCCTTACCATCACCCTTCCATGATCATCATGTTCATACTTCATGTCATACCCACCTTACTATTGTCATCATTATTCTTTTCTTGTAGCATTTTGGACATGTGCTCATGAAATTAATTTATTCCCCTTAATTTTATGTGTTGGCCGAAATTAGGGAGGAGAAGGGAAAGGGGAAAATGATTTCAATAATTTCATAATTCATATAAATGAATTATGTATAATTCTCCGTAATTTCACAATTCTTGATTTATTCCATCAAGAATAATCCAATTATACATTTTTCTTAATTAATTGAAATTAACTTCAATTAATTAGAAAAAAATTAATCTTGAGCTAAATCGACAAAGTTATAATTTTGCGATCACCTTTGTAATCTAATTCCTTTCTTGAATTAATTTGCCCATTTCCTTATGAATATGAATATTTCAAAATTCATAAGATCCGAATTTCATGAATATTCACAATTTTATTGAATTTATCAATTAATTATATTATATTTTTGGTGAATATAAAATTTTAAGGTAAGAAACCTTCTTTTCATTTGAAAATTTTATGAGAACATTTAGAATCAAAATGTATATTTACACACTTTTTTTTTGAAGTTCTAATATTTCACTTTCATCAACTCCACCAGCAGTTGACCATTAAATGACAATGTTCACCTTTTGTTTGGACTAAATACCCTTTCTTAACAATAACACTACTTAAAAAAGCATATAACTGTAACAAACATGTTCATAAATTTTTGTGCAAAAAATGTATTTAAAAAATTAAAATGTAAAAATAATAAGTTATATAATATCTCAAATTCACATTATTAATACCATATGTTGAATATAAATACACTTTCAAGTATGTTTTCAATGATGTTGTCGTGACAAAAAGCAAAAAGAAAGAAATATGGTTTTAGTCATTTAAAAGAATACTAAATAAATAAGTTTCAATAAATATGATAAAAATTTAAAAATTTATAATACAGTAAAAATTAATAAATTTTATAATATTTTGGAAATTTTAAACATATATGTATTGGAATTATATTTTTTTCGTATAAAAAATTCTTTTTAGGCAAATATAAAAGTTTATTTATTTGTTAAAAGAGGGGTATTTTGGTTAAAGTAAATGTTTAAAAGTCAAATTTAACGTGGGTGGATGGAAATATAATCTCAAATATGTAAAAGGGGTTTCTTTAACATGCATTTTAATTTCAATGGAGGTTTATATACGTTTTCAAAATAGAGGGGAGGTTTGTGTAATTTAGGTATAACATTAAGGTAGTTAATGTATTTTACTCTACCTTATAAAAAATTTTAAATGAAACTATATTACTTTTAATCATATGCATTGAAATTATATCTCAACAGAAATCACTATAATATATATAATTAATAGGGATATTTTAAGAAAAAAACTAAAAATTTGGGAGACCAAATTGATTGAGCTTTTTTACTTTAGAATTGAAGTAAATCCTTTTTGAAATACAGCCCCCATTGAAGCACAGCTGCAAGGGAGACAGAATTTGAATTTTTGGATTCGTATTTGTTAGGTTTTTTCAGCAAATTTTCTTTTAGTCACTGTTTTCTTTATAAAAAAATGAATATATATACGATGGGGATTCTATTTTTTTAAGAAATAATTTAAAGCTATATCGTGACAATAAAATAACGGGTAAGTATAAGAAACCATTGATTAAGAGAATATCTGAAAAATTGAAACTCTATGCAAGCCATACAATTTTTATATCTTGTATGCGTACAATCTACATAATCACAAAAGTCAACACATCTCAATAAAACACAACTTCAAAGTAAAGATATATCTTTTTTTTTTGGGTATTTTTTAGTTTCTGTATAATCTTCAACACACTGGCACAAATCCAACACATTTTTACACACTTGTGAGTAAACACACAAGTGCAGATAAAGAAACCATTAGAAGATCAAAGCTCATCATCCCTCCTTTATTTTCTAACTTTCTGGTTTGATCTCCAAATCTGCAAAAAATGTTATTAACAGCTTAACTATTACATTAAAATGGAACATAGAATAAATAAAAGCTAATGGTCATATTTATTCCACACCTTTTTCAAAATTGTCCTAAGATAATGTGGATTAAACTAGAGCTATAACAATTTACAACGACCAGAATAATTTGTTAAATATGTGTAAATAGTAAAAATTAATTACTTTTAGTTATATAATTATATTATTGAATTTCTAATATTAGAGCAACACGTCACTGATCTAAAATTAACTCTTGTCCTTAATATAAGAACTACTTTTTTTGGAGAGTTGATTTGGTCTTAAATATAAGACTTTAATCCACTTTGTCTCCCATATCTATAATTTTTTTCCTAAAATATCTCTATTGATTACACACTTCTAGAGGCGATGAAAGATGATATTTTAGGAAAATTAATCTATATTATATTTGTTACAAATAACTAATATAACTACTTATCTTAATCTACCCATTATCTAGTTCTAATATAATATGGGCAAGAGCTAGTATATTATTTTGATTTTGATATCATGACAATTACATGGAAACAAAAATCTTCCGGGATCATTCAAGTTTCTCATAAAGAATGAGGAGTTAAGGCATCGGACAATTCTCTTTGACAAGTGACTTTTAATTGGTAAATAACTGCTAGTGACAAAAACAGTAACATACAAATTTTGTGTTTGATAAGAGTACTAACGTAAAAATGAAGTGTTATATTTGATCAGTGGAGGAAATTGTAAAGTACAAAATTATTTAATTGACTAACAATAATAAAAATGAAAAACAAAATTTTAAAGGAACTAGTGAGCAAGTAATATTTGGTTGCTTATTTAGAAAAAGGTATATCTACATACATACCTGTTCATGAGGCCTTGTACTCTAATGGAATATTGCATATGTTTGGGCAATCTTTTATAGCTATAGAACCAGATAGGTGATTGAACTCGTAACCTATGTAAATCTCTCTCAACTTTGGCAACCTTTCAAGATATAAATAATTCAATCCAGGAAACATCTTTCCATCATGACTAGCCGCTTCACCTTCATAAGCTTGAACAACCCCCTCAAGTTGAGAGCAATCATGAATAGTTATTTTCTCCAATGAAGGACAATGAGAAGCTAGAGAATATGAGAACATCCTTCTCACTTTTTGGCAATCATATATACCAATGGTCTCAAGTTTGGGGAAGCAAATAGTAGTTGCATAAAGATTTTTAAGTGATTCTTCACAAAATAACCCCTCCCATTCCGCACATCCTCCTGATAATATCTTCAACTCTGGAAGGCTTGTAATAGTAGCAAGAGTGAATATATTTCTCAATCTTGGGCATTTCTCCAATATAACACGTTCAAGTCTATGGAGGCTCACAATTTGTGTGGGGCCCTTCCAAATGCATTCCAACTCTAGTGGACCTTGTAATTCTGAATTCACCACCCTCACTCTCTCATTCTCATGTTTCTGTAGAGTAAATATATATTCAACGATTAGAAGCCAATTCAAGAGATGGACAATATATATATATATATATATATGAATCACATGAAGTAGAAAATTGCAAATTAAACCCCTTTAATTTCACACATTTTTAAACTTGTAATAACATAATATCAGTAAGTGGATTATATTTTGGCCTTCTTATTTATATCATAAACCGTACAATGTGAAATAAACACACACACAGACACACATGTAAGTTATAGATATGTATGCATTGACGTTGATTTATTTCAGACGAAAGAGCCTTGGATAAGTACTTTCCACACTAAAGAGACTGTCACAAAAACAGTAAAACAAATAACTTCACAACCAACACTTACAAACAAGATATTTATTTTACTCATTCCATGCGGTAGAGGGAACACTACTAATATTTCAAATAATTTCGGCTTTCCCTTGATAATAAGAAGATTTGGTGTATGGATGCAAAACATTAAATAAAAAATTGAAATAATTATCTTATTTTTTGAGGATATGTTTTGTCTGTAATATATATTATTCATGATATTAAAAACTAGATAGGACCGGCCAGGTTAAATCAGAAACCAGCGAACCGACAACATGTTCAGTCCGGGTGTTTCTTAGACTCAGCAAAAATCTGACCCAACGTAACCGGCCATGAACCGGTGTGACTTGGAGCAACTCAGGGTAACCTACTGTATTGGCTGGGTTACCCGGTTCACTTCTTTATCGCCGGATTAAAAACACAAAAATGCCAAAAGGAAAGGAGTGTTTCAGGAAAACAAGGAGGAAAGTAGAAGAAGATAAGGAAAACTATAGGAATATATCTCATAAAAAACATATTGTTCTGAAAGAAAACTTTTGACAAATCACAAAAGAGGAATACTTTAGCCTCGATGTTGGTTGTTAGAGGCTTCAAGTTTTACCTTAGAGTGACCGGAAAATAAAACTAAATAATTGAGGGAGTGACCGAAAAATGTGACAGACGAGAGATTCAAATTGCAATTGTAAATTAAAGAAAAGAAAGAACAGCTGCAGCCCAATAATGTAATGGGCTTCGTGTAGGACTTTTCATTTGTAGTTGTTCGAAGTGGGCCTCAAACACTGTGATCTCCTTTTAATAAAAAAATGCAAATATATATTGCAATATTGCATATTTTCTAAGGTAATTAAACCCGGACTGGCCACTGAAACTGTCGAGGTACTGGATCAAGGGTTAGTGGGTTAGATCGGAGCTAACCCGAGGCCATACATGTAAGAAATTGAAGATTTCAGGCTTATTAATACGGAATTCTAAAAAAAATTAAAAAAAATATTTTTTTAAAAAATACCAAATCGGGTTGATGACTGAATCGATCTACCAACCGGTTCACCAGTTTCCGAGCTAGGCCTGGCTGGTCCGAGTTTGAGTACAATGACATTTTCCCATGATCTGATTTATAGGAATATATTTATATAATATGAAGAAGAGGAGAGGAGCAGTCCTATAATATTTTAAATATTATTTTTGTTAAAATTTTATACCTAAAGTAGTAAAAAAATGAATGTTTTAGCACATTTTAATTAAACTATATTATTTCAATTACTATTGGTTTGACCCTAGTTAACCCCGGTCTTATTCACTAACCATTGACTCGTTATTTTGGCCAGTTCATTAACTAGTCCAATTTTTAAAACGTTTATTTGATAGTTAACAATATTTTAAGTTAGGGAGGGAGCTAGAAAGGAAGAAAAATTCTCTTTAAAAATTTCTTGACTACAGCTTGTAATTTCAATCCATAAAATGGATAAATAATGACGTGAGGGCAACAATATAACATGTCCTTTGTCTTAAACTTGTGTTCTCCAAAGGTATTCAAGAAAGTTTTGCACGTCCAAAGAAAATGAGAAAATATTAAACTTAAAGTCTTTGTAATTTATAGATAATGCATTCACATTGGTTCTTCTAAATAAAACAATCTTAAACAAGTACTTTCCACAATAAACCGGTGCCAAAACCAATAACAAAAAAATTATTTGTACTTCATGGACAGAGATTAACCCAAGGAGGAGATTTTACGGTTGTCGAAATTATCAACAAGTAGGGAGTTATTTAAATTTAGGGAAGGAATTAATTGATCTTGATTTTTGTCTATATTGTAGGACTGATTTGTTGGGTAAACTTTCAGGGAGGGGCTGTGGGTATTTCAAATGGCATGATGATGAATTGGGTGTGAGAATGACAGAGGTGATCAATGAGTTTCTTGGCCATCTGGATAGACTGTATGATGACAATATGAGGTAGAGAAGAGACGACGCCAAATAAAGTGGTGATGTTGACTCTGAGATGGCTTGCATATATTTAGACATGAAGAAAGACAAATTGTAGACTCTGGGTTGCATATTGTGCATTGATGGTAAGCTGAGTTGTTTTTGTTTTGTTCGCTTTGGCTTAAGGGATTGTTGTAGTTAGTGCATTCGAGGGACGTTAGGTGTTTTTTTGTTAAAATTTAGGTGTTTTTATTTTAGAACAATGTAGTTGAAACAGGTGGAGCTTGTTGTAATGAATGTCAACTCTGTAATGAATGTTAAAGTTCATGGTCTTATTTTGCTTACTGATGTAGTGGCAACCGCTTATAAACATATGGAATTGGGGGTAATAGATATAATGTGCACTTATGGATATAAAATATAAGTGATAAATTGATTTTATTCTTGGTAAATCGATTTATCATTGTTGTTACAATGACATAAATCGATTTGCCTATATCGTAAATTGATTTACCACTTCTTCAAGTGATAAACCTTGTAATGGACATAAAATATAGACAAGTGATAAAACAGAGATAAGTGATAAATTGATTTTGTTCTTGGTAAATCGATTTATCATTGTTGTCATAATGATATAAATCGATTTGCACATCGATTTGTCTAGATCATAAATTGATTTACCACTTCTTTAAGTGATAAACCTTGTAACGGACATAAAACAGAAATAAGTGATAAATTGATTTTATTCTTGGTAAATCGATTAATCATTGTTGTCACAATGACATATATCGATTTGCACAATGACATTTGAAAAATTGGCTGCTCTCGACCAGATTTGGTAAATTGATTTACAATGTCTCATAAATCGATTTACTTTAGAGTTGAAAATTTAGGTGTTCTCGGCCAACTTTTGTAAATTGATTTACAATGGCTTATAAATCAATTTACTTCACATTTGAAAACTTAGCTGCTTTCGATTCACAACTCACATGCAGACTGCTTCTTTTCGCCCTAATCGTGCTTTCTCTCTCACATAACTTGTCCGTGTAGAATGGATTTGGGAATTGGGAAATAGGTCATTACCCTTTTGTCTTAACCTTAAATCACTCCCTGCTAAAGCGGGGAAATTGGGTCGAGCCCGTCGAGACATGCTTATGATTTAGAGGCTAAAACAGGAAGCGGGCCTAAAAAGGCCGACCCTGTAGCCCTGTAGGGCCGGCCCTTTTAGGCCCGTTTAATATTTTTAAAAAAAATAAATTAATATTTATAATATAATTATATCAAATTATCAATATGAGAGACACCTAAATACCTAATAAAGTATTAGTAACAGGCAACCGCTTATTAAATGGTTTGATTTATTTTATTTTTTATAATGGTTTATTCATTTAAACTTTAAAAAAGAGGCTAATTTGGACATTAGATGATTATTTTAACTAAAAATTTATGAGTTTTAAAAATAATGTATCTCAATTTAAAGAAAAATAATAAATAAATGGTAAAATTTGAAAAAGAATTTTTTTTTTATTAAAATGAATTCAGGCCCGTTTAGGTCCGAGCCCGTGAAGGGCTAGTCCTGTAGGGCTGCGAGCTTCAAAATTAGGTGTTTTTTAGGAAGCGGGCCTAAACGGGCCAGCCCGTATTCCCAACTCTACTCCCTGCCACATCATTTTGCCACCTCCACACCTGGTCAGTCGTTTTAACACCACTTCTTTCGCCTTAGTTCAACACTTATGCCATCATGTACTTTAAACAGTCAATGTCAAGTCTCCGTTGTGTCAGGTCAAAAATAGCTCATTTTGGTTACTTCTAGGGCAAAAACACTCATCTAAAAACTTTCAGATACCCAACACTTTTTGGTGGTCACTTTCAGGATAAAAATAAACATTTTCCCCACAAACGATATACTCTTTCCTTTACCTCCTAGGGTCCCCTGGCCCTACATTCCTATCAAGGGTAAAATAGTCACTCCATTTATTAGCAAAAAGTGAATAAAAAGAGAGTGCCTCCCTGCTTTACTGGGTTCCCTCGTGAAGACTTGAACCTTCTCAGCTTCCTTCCAATGACCCCACTTGGGAAATTGTGAATTATGGCGCCATAAGGTTCCTTGATAGTTCATAGGGAATGAAATGGGGGATGTTTGGGGAGATTTTTCATTCTGCAATCTTTCAAAAAAAAACAAGCTTTTAGACTACACAACACAAGAGGGCGATGCGCAGAAGCTCTGACTTGTGTGTGTAATTTATAGTATTTCCTTATTTATTGATTTTTCTGCTTTTGTTTGCTTACTTTTTATCTGCACTTTACTTTGTTCTGAATTCCTTTCCTTCCACCTTTTTTTCCTCCTTCCTTTTCTGTTATTATTATTTTTAGTCTCTCTGTTTTTCTGTTGTGCGTGAGCTTTGTCAGAAGCTTCAGCTTTCAACAATGGCGGACAATATCCATACACCCATGGATCAGCTTCAGGACCTTGAGTACTGCATAGACTCAAATCCTTTGTGGGGTACGCCTCGGTCTTTCTCTTTCTATAATCTCTTTTGGGTTTTTGTCTGTTTCTGTTTTACACGATTAAAGAAACGTGCTTTGTGGGTCTCTCTCCATTGTTTTGGCGTCTCTTGCCTTACCCATTATTACTTCCATTTTCTATATCTTCTTGTCTTCCTCTCATAATCATGTGCCCCCAATAAATAAGAGTTTTTTAAATATTGGCTTGACTGTGTTCTTGCTGTAATTTTTTCCCAACAAAACAGAGGATGGAAATCTTGTCACTTTCTTAAGTATTATGACTAAACTTTTTTCTTAGCGGTGAAGACATTTCTTAATTGAAGGAAAATGCTGCTATTTATCGAGTTTTCTTTTTGTTTGCACACTGAGTATCATTTTCTTTATAATTTCTGGGAACAAATTTACACGGTGCCTTCTGGCTTTAAAATTAGTTTCCAGAGCTTCCCGGTACTTCATGATCATGTTTACTTGTCCTTGGCTATGGAAGAGTATAATAACCAATAATGGCATCATGTCACGCTAAGTTACGCTTTTACCCTGTCAAGGAAGCAACTTTCTCCTTCTAGCTTAGTTCTGGTGAATGAGTAATTAATTACTGAGGAGATTAAAGTGGTCCCACCTATTTATTTAACTCATGACATTAGTAACCTCGGCATGGGTTTATGTTCTATCTACAGTAGATGAGTTATAATATTTATTTATTTTTGCTGTAGCTTACTTCTACATTGAAACCACTGGGAATTCAAATCAGCTTATATAGTTAAAAGGTTTAGGCTACTGGACTATCTGGAATATAGAGATGTTAGTCATAGCAGCGAAAATGAGACAAATGATTACTGACTTTCGCTTCCAGAATTTGGACTAACGACTGAGTACTGTGTTTTCTTTAGACATACTTTGCTGAATTTACTTGGACATTTCTTATAAGGTTCTCCAATAAAAACATGGGATGTGGAGAAATTTTAGAAAGACTCAATCGTGTGTTCCTTGAGTTATGAAAATTATTCACTTATTATGTTTTTAATGGAGAACTTGATAGTGAATGCCTCAAACCTCTACCCACGTTCTATTCTGTTCTGTTTTTTTAAATTAGAGTATTCAGTTTTCTCTAGATGCCTAGCTGCAAAGAAACACAGTAGCTCAAACAAAAAACAATCTGGTATGAAATGTTGTGCTTGACTTGTCTTTTGTTCTGTTGTGTTCTGCTTAAATTAAGGTTAGATTAGATTGTGTATGGTTCTATGTAAGTCAGGCAAAACATTTCATACCATACTTGTTTTTTTGTTTGAGCCAGTAGAGTAACAAAAGTGATACAATAAAAACGGATCATAAACTAGGCCGCAATGAAAATCATGAAGGTCCCCATGGAAATGGATTAGCATAATATTAATTTGTATCTGTCACTCAAAGGTTGTAAAGATTCACTTGGATGTTTCCATGTGAGTGACTGAGGTCTAGCTGAATTGCATCAAAAAACAATTGTCCAAATCTAGTCTTCAGTTGTAATTTAAGCATAGGAATGCAAGTTGTGTGATATATCGCCTATGCAAGTCAAATGAATAAAGAAAGCCATTGTCATATTCTGCTGCTGACTTTCTTCAAGCTTGGGAGATATTACAAGTCCTAGCTACATTACCATGTAGCTATGATAAGCATGTTTCAACTAAGCCATAATGTGTTCGTTTGAGTGCGTGCGTGAGCATGCATTTGGGTGTGTGAGAGAAAGAGAGAGGGGTAGGATTCTGTTACACCCCATGGCCCATGTATCTAGATATCTGAAAAGTTCAAGCTTTCTCAACTTTAAACAGACATACGATCTAAGTTACAATAAAGAACCTCAAATATTTAGAGAGTGAAGAGGTACATGGTATAGTTTGATGTTTCTTTACATTCTATTCTTTTTTCATTCAATTATTTCCCTTTTTCCTGCTCATAGTGAATGCCTTATGTTGCAGTGGAAACTATCGTATTAGGATTTCAAAATTACATACTGCTGCTGGGGACTAGTGTGATGATACCTTCATTGCTTGTTCCATATATGGGAGGAACTGATGTAAGTTGAATTTCTGCTGCTCTGTCTTCTTTCATCTTCTATTATTGATTCACCAAAGAGCATGTAGGAATGGTATATCAGTTTGTCAATGCTTTCTATCCTTATGTGTCTACATTTATTTACATTATACTTGCTGCTGATCTCATGTGCCAGTTCCTATTCAAATTTTTAACTTAACAAAACTTCACAGAATTCTTTTTAACTATATAGGGTTAAATTTTGGCAAAGATGGTCTTATCAGGTTCTGTTAATATGGTGTACAAAAAGCATTTAGTGATTTGCTTGCTCGTACAACCAGGGTGACAAAGCAAGAGTAATACAGACTCTACTCTTTATAGCCGGCATTAACACACTTCTCCAATCACTTTTCGGAACCAGACTGCCTGCCATTGTTGGAGGATCTTATGTCTATTTGATACCAATTGGTTACATCATCAGTGACTCCTCGTTGCATCGAATTAGTGATCATCATGAAGTAAGTTTCCTTTATGCATCTCTTCATAGCGGTGAATTAGTCTAGTAATGCGTAATAAACTTTAACATTGATTTTCTTTTGTTCCTTGCCATCTAATGATTGATTGAGGTTCTTCCCCTGCCAATGGCAGAGATTTATACACTCAATGCGAGCTATACAAGGAGCTCTAATTGTAGCCTCAAGTATTCAGATAATCTTAGGATACTGCCAAGTGTGGGGGCTACTCTCAAGGTACACAAGTTGCATTTGAAAATGTTGGTGAAATGAAAATTACAATAACAATACATCCAAGAATGTGCTGAAATATGGTTTATGGATCTTCTCCCCAGATTTTTCAGTCCTCTTAGCATGGCACCTGTAGTTGGATTGCTTGGATTAGGATTATTTCAAAGAGGATTTCCTGCGGTATGTGTTGCCATGAGAAGCTTTATATGTTATACATTTGGACAACCTTAGAAATTTTGAGGGAAAAAATAAAATGACATGGCAAATTATGTCACTTTGATTATAAAAGGATTTTCAATCTGAATGAGGATTTCCTTGAATGCAACTTCTGAAGTTGATACCTGTTTTGAGTGACTCCATATTTTTTTACGCTGAAGAATAGAGTTATACCTCTGCTTCTATTTCTACTTATTTAATCTAGTTTCTGTCATACAGGATTTCTCGACGTTTCTTGATTTGACCTCTAAACTTTAGTATATTCTCGATGTTTCAGTTGGGAAACTGTGTAGAAATTGGTCTACCAATGCTGTTGTTGGTGATTGGATTGTCACAAGTAAGTGGAAAATCATAAATAAAACACAGTGCTTCAAGTCATCACATCATCAATTTGCTTCAGACGAAACTAATTCTGTATAATTTGCAGTATTTTAAGCATGTGAGACCATTTAGAGATACCCCTATATTTGAAAGATTTCCAGTGTTGATTTGCATTGCCATTGTTTGGATCTATGCTGTTATATTGACTGCAAGTGGAGCTTACCGGCATAAACCTGCTAGAACACAACACATTTGTCGTACAGACAGAGCAAACCTGATATCTACCGCCCCATGGTACCCTATCATTTTGTTCAAATCTTCTTATATTTTGAACTTTTTGTTGCTGTGGTCTGAGGTTTCTTTCCATGCTAATAATAGGTTCATGTTCCCGTACCCTCTCCAATGGGGCCCGCCGACATTTTCCGCTGGTCATGCATTTGCTACAATGTCTGCAGTTTTTGTCTCAATGGTTGAGGTAACCATTTATTATCCTATTTATGTCACTCACTATTATTACCTTCATTTTGACTAACCTGGGTAAGAGAATGATGTTCTTTTCTGATGCAACATAGCATGCCTATATGTTTGTTCAAATGGTTTACACACAACAAAAAACGACTGAGTATTTGTGTTACATATATTTTATGTCTTATTCTAATGGTTTTGAAATAGCTTTCCAAAGTCTTGAGAAATTAAAATACCCACATACCAACTTATACCTTTGTGTTCAGTTATTTCTGTTGATTGTTTCTGTTACTATAATACTCACATTCTGAAAATTATTGAAGGAGCTGAAAATATTTTTCCGAACTCATTTATTTGGTAGCAATTAGACGGATATTTCTTCCCTGATTTGCAATGTTTATTATACCATCATGATCATTATTCAATATTTCTTTTTATTACTTTTCCAAAATAAGGGGATGATGTTTAATTTTTATCCTCAAAATCAATTTTTTTTTTCCAATTTTTATTATCCATTCCATTCGTTTTCAATGTACATACCAAATAATAAAATGGAAGAATTTAGAATAATCATAATGTTAGCCTCCTTACCATTTTGGTGAATTCTGCTATGGTGTTCTGATACAGAATTTCTCAATGTAGTCAACTGCTGGGTACAAGGAAGCATCTCGGTTGGCAATTGCAACTCGACCTCCTACTTATGTTCTAAGTCGAGGCATTGGTTGGCAGGTAAGTCACTACTTAACACAAATAAGTTATGAGTATTAATCAAGTACTGCCTATGATCACATTGATCGTTAAACTTTGACTCTATTGATTTGCAAGTCCTATCACTTGAATTGCAAGAAATGCATTATAACAGTATTATAGATAAGCTACTTAAATGTGTCTGAAAGCTGATCCTGTTAATTCTGCACAGGGTATTGGTGTCTTGCTCGGTGGTCTTTATGGAACAGGGACAGGTTCTACTGTTTTGGTGTAAGTAACACCCTTAAGTGAGATGTTACTACAAGTTGCTTTTTGTATATGGTCTTTTAAGTCTTTGAATATTTTTAGCCTGATGACCATCTTTATTGTGTATTCTAGAGAAAATGTAGGGCTTCTTGGACTAACCCGAGTTGGAAGTCGAAGGGTTGTTCAGATTTCTGCTGGTTTCATGATTTTCTTCTCCATGTTAGGTTGGTATATTTCTTTCAAAACATTAATCTGCCGTTTTGCACAACTCATATAACAGAAATGAGGTTCTGATGTTTACTTTCTTTCACATTTTGTATTTTTAAATTCGGGGCAATGAAAACACACCTCTTCAAGTTTATGTAATTTAAAAGTAAAAAATAGTGAAACGCCAAAAAAAAACAAGAGTGGTAAGACTATTATAATTGTGTAAGAACGAATGCCTCAACCCTAAGGCCTTGTTTGGGATACAGAGTAAATCTCAGTTTCCAAATGCTAAATGATTAAACTTTTGGGATAATTTTGAGTTTCTTAAAGTAGAACTCTTTGCAAATGACTTGAATTGAAAAGGGTTGTATTCACATTTTTCTATCTCTTCTGCTGTTCCGAGCTTGACAAGTCAAGCTTTATGATGACAAAATAGAAGAAATCAGAGTAAGAAGTCAATTATTGTTTTGTTTGTTTCTGCAGGTAAGTTTGGAGCTGTTTTTGCATCTATACCGTTCCCGATATTCACGGCACTGTACTGCATTCTCTTTGGCCTCGTAGGTATGCAAGCAAGTAGTTCAATTGAATTTCCATTGCCATAGTTAACTTTGGTTCCTCTATTATTCACAGTTACTTGTTCTTGTTGCTTCAGCTTCAGTTGGAATATCTTTTCTTCAATTCACAAACATGAACTCCATGAGGAATCTAATCATCACTGGGCTATCATTGTTCCTTGGAATTTCAATTCCTCAATTTTTCAATGATTACTGGAGTCCTCCACACCATGGCCTTGTTCATACCAATGCTGGATGGGTGAGTTCTCCTTTAGTGGCCTAATTTGCTGTCTAGTACACAGAATTGGATCGAGAAGTTTAAGGGGAAAAAGTAATTTTGTGGAAGTAAAAAGATGCTTATGAGTTATGCCCTTGGACTAGAAAGTAATGTCAAGAGTACATTCCCTATGGTGTTTAATGCAGGAGATAGATAACTAATTTGTAGAGATTCAGAAAATTAAGTTTTAGTTATTTGTAAAAAACATGTGTTAGTTTTTCTGAAGTACCCATTTTAATATGTGCAATCAGTAGGGGAGAGTTTAGGCAAAAAATTATAAATTTGAGAGACCAAAGTGGATTAAGTTCAGGACAGAAACAAATCTTTCTACTAGTTCTTACATTTAAGGTGGGAGGGAGTAATAGATTTTACACTTGTTTATGTGCAAGAAAAATTGAATATCTTTTCAGAAATGTTGAACTAAACAGGTTAGTGTCAAATAAATTACAGTTTACTTCTTTAAAGTTTAGAATATTTCATTGTTTTAAGGCCTTTGATGGGATGTGGAAAGTTGTGTTGAAAGACCAAGATTGTTTAAGATATAATTAAACCATCCCACCACTTAACTATTACAACATCAACTCATTTTATGTGTGATGATGTGTAACCTTGGCAGTTCAACACACTGATAAACACCATATTCTCATCGCCGGCCACGGTGGCTTTAATCGTGGCGGTGTTCCTTGACAACACGCTCGAGGTTGATAAGTCGAAGAAAGATAGAGGGATGACATGGTGGGAAAAATTCAGAAAGTTCAAAGGATATAGCAGAAATAAAGAGTTCTATACTTTACCATTCAATCTCAACAGGTTCTTCCCACCTACTTGATATATGTTCTTCAGTCATGACCATCATGTGTGAGTCTTTCTTCACAGTCATCTCTCCGTTTTTTTTTTTGTGTTTTCTTGTTTTTTGGGTGTGGGCCATGTAATAATAAAACTTGGTCCCACTTAGGATTATAAAGCATTTGGATTCATGCTCTGTAGATTGAATAAGAGAACATTTTATGTATTCTAGCTGTAGTAGCTTCTCAAAAGTCAATTTCTAATTTGTAACTGTTCTGTGTTGAGTTACATTCTTTTATGGAACTTTCTTCAAATGTATCAATGCATGAATGTAAAGAATCCAAATTCCTTCTAGATTACCTAAGTTTATTTTATTAGATGAATATAAAAGAAGAGAGGAAGATGTGGGACCCAGACAAGTTCCTCTCCTTTTCTTCTCTTTCAAATGTATCATGACCAGCACCTCCAAGGACTTTGGTATATAGAAAGTGAACTGGCTGGGTCTGAGTATTTTTAAAACAAAAGATAATACATAGAAATACATACACTATCATATGAAGTTAATTTATATGTAGCATAATAATATTTTTTAAATTAACTGAATGAAAATTATGACAATTCTATAGATTCATTGAATAAGTGGCGGAGCTGAGAACTCGGGGATGAAATTTTTTAAAATAAAAGATCATACATAGGTTAAATATATAAATTTTGAAATTATATAGAAGTTATATACTATATAAATGAATAAGTTATATAATTTCTAAATTTTATCTGGATGACAAATATTTTAAGTTTATCTGATTTTATTAATGTCAAATTTTTTATTCATAAAATTTAGATAAATATTGTCGTCCCTTTAATGACAATTTCATCTTAAAACTAGAGTAAAATTCACATGACTTCCTTATATTTAATCTAAATTACAGAAACCTCCTAGTATTTTAGGTAAGAAACCTTCTTTTCATTTGAAAATTTTTTGAGAACATTCAGAATCAAAATGTATATTTACACAATTTTTTTTTTGAAGTTCTAATATTTCACTTTCATCAACCCAACCAACAGTTGACCATTAAATGACAATGTTCACCTTTTGTTTTGACTAAATGCCCTTTCTTAACAATAATACTACTTAAAAAAGCATATAACTGTAACAGACATGTTTATAAATTTTTGTGCAAAAAATGAATTTAAAAAAATTAAAATTTAAAAATAATATAAGTTATATAATATTTTAAATTCACATTATTAATAACATATGTTGAATATAAATACGTCTTTCAAGTATGTTTTCAATCATGTTGTCGTGACAAAAAGCAAAAAGAAAGAAATATGGTTTTAGTCATTTAAAAGAATACTAAATAAATAAGTTTTAATAAATATAATAAAAATGTAAAAATTTAAAATTTTATAATACAGTAACAATTAATAAATTTTATAATATTTTGGAAATTTTAAACATATATGTATTGGAATTATATTTTGTTTGTATAAAAAATTATTTTTAGGCAAATATAAAAGTTTACTTATTTGTTAAAAGAGGGGCATTTTAGTCAAAATAAATGTTAAAAAGTCAAACTTAACGTGGGTGGATGGAAATATAATCTCAAATATGTAAGGGAGGTTTCTTTAACATACATTTTAATTTGAAGGAAGGTTTATATACGTTTTCAAAATAGAGGGAATGTTTGTGTAATTTAGGTAAAACATAAAGGTAATTAATGTATTTTACTCTAACTTATAAAACATTTTAAATGAAACTCTATTACTTTTAATCATATGCATTGAAATTATATCTCGACCGAAATCACTATAATATATACAATTAATAGGAATATTTTAAGAAAAAAACTAAAAATTTGGGAGACCAAATTGATTGAACATTTTTCCTTTAGAATTGAAGTGAATCCTCTTTGAAATGCAGCCCCCATTGAAGCACAGCTGCAAGAGAGACAGAATTTGAATTTTTGGATTCGTATTTGTTAGATTTTTTCAGCAAAATTTTCTTTTAGCCACTGTTTTCTTTATAAAAAAATGAATATAGGATGGGGATTGTATTTTTTTAAGAAATAATTTAAAACTATATCGTGACAATAAAATAACGGATAAGTATAAGAAACCATTGATTAAGAGAATATCTGAAAAATTGAAACTCTATGCAAGTGTTGTAGATAAAATAAGAAGTCCATACAAGCCACGCAATTTTTATATCTTGTATGCGTACAATCTACATAATTACACAACTCAATAAAACACAACTTCAAAGTAAAGATATATATTTTTTTTTTGGGTATTTTTTAGTTTCTGTATAATCTTCAACACACTGGCACAAATCCAACACATTTTTACAGACTTTTTAGTAAACACACAAGTGCAGATAAAAAACCATTAGAAGATCAAAGCTCATCATCCCTCCTTTATTTTCTAACTTTCTCGTTTGATCTCCAAATCTGCAAAAAATGTTATTAACAGCTTAACTATTACATCAAAATGGAACATAGAATAAATAAAAGCTAATGGTCATATTTATTCCACACATTTTTAAAAATTGTCCTAAGATAATGTGGATTAAACTAGAGCTATAACTATTTACAAAGACCAGAATAATTTGTTAAATATGTGTAAATAGTAAAAATCAATTACTTTTAGTTATACAATTATATTATTGAATTTCTAATATATTAGACCAACATGTCACTTATCTAAAATTAACTCTTATCCTTAATATAAGAGCTAATTTTTTTTGGAGGGTTGATTTGGTCTTAAATATAAGACCTTAATCCACTTTGTCTCCCATATCTATAGTTTTTTTCATCAAATATCTCTATTGATTACACACATTAAGCAGTTTCTATCTAAAGTTTATGAAAGAGGATATTTTAGGAAAACTAATCTATATTATATTTGTTACAAATAACTAATATAACTACTTATCTTAATCTACCCATTATCTAGTTCTAATATAATATGGGCAAGAGCTAGTATATTATTTTGATTTTGATATAATGACAATTACATGGAAACAAAAATCTTCTGGGATCATTCAAATTTCTCATAAAGAATGAGGAGTTAAGGCATCGGACAATTCTCTTTGACAAGTGACTTGGAATTGGTAAATAACTGCTAGTGACAAAAACAGTAACATACAAATTGTGTGTTTGATCATAAGAGTACTAACGTAAAAATGAAGTGTTATATTTGATCAGTGGAGGAAATTGTAAAGTACAAAATTATTTAATTGACTAACAATAATAATAATGAAAAACAAAATTTTAAAGGAATTAGTGAGCAAGTAATATATGGTTACTTATTTAGAAAAAATTATAGCTACATACATACCTGTTCATGGGGCCTTGTACTCCAACGGGATATTGCATATATTTGGGCAATCTTCTATAAATATAGTACCAGATAGGTGATTGAACTCATAATCTGTGTAAATCTCTTTTAACTTTGGCAAGCTTGTAAGATTCAAATCATTCAGTCCAGGAAACAGCATTTCATTATGATTAACCACTTCACCTTCATAAGCTTGAACAACCCCCTCAAGTTGAGAGCAATCATCAATACTTATTTTCTTCAATGAAGGACAATGAGAAGCTAGAGAATATGAGAACAACCTTCTCACTTTGTGGCAATGATATATACCAATCCTCTCAAGTTTGGGGAAGCAAATAGGAGTTGCATAAAGATTTTGAAGTGATTCTTCACAAAATATTCCCTCCCATTCCTCACAACTTGCTACTACTAGTCTCTTCAACTCTGGAAGGCTTGTAATAGTAGCAAGAGTGAATATATTTCTCAATCTCAGGCAATCCAGCAATATAACACTTTCAAGTCTATGGAGGCTCACAATTGGTGTGCGGCCCTTCCAAATGCATTCCAACTCTGGTAGATCTTGTAAATATATAGAGCACAATTCTGAATTCACCACCCTCACTCTCTCATTCTCATGTTTCTGTAGAGTAAATATATATTCAACGATTAGATAACAATTCAAGAGATGGACAATATATATATATATATATATATATATATATATATATATATATGAATCACATCAAATTAAGCGGAAGTATAAAATTACAAATTAAACCCCTTTAATTTCACACATTTTTAAAATTGTAATAATATAATATAATATCAGTAAGTGGATTATATTTAGGCCTTCTTATTTATATTATAAACCGTACAATGTGAAATAAACACACATAGACACACATGTAAGTTATAGATATGTATGCATTGGTTGGCAAAAAAAAAAAAAAAAAAGATTTGTATGCATTGACGTTGATTTATTTCAAACGAAAGAGCCCTGGATAAGTACTTTCCACACAAAAGAGACTGTCACAAAAACAGTAAAACAAATAATTTCACAACCAACATTTACAAACAAGATCTTTATTTTACTCATTCCATGCGGTAGAGGGAACACTACTAATATTTCAAATAATTTCGGCTTTCCCTTCATAATAAGAAGATTTGGTGTATGGATGCAAAACATTAAGTAAAAAATTGAAATAATTATCGTATTTTTTGAGGATATGTTTTGTCTGTAACATATATTATTTATGGTATTAAAAACTAGACTTGACCGACCGGGTTAAACCAGAAACCAACGACCCGATGACATGTTCAGTTTGGGTGTTGCTTAGACTCAGCAAAAATCTGACCTAGGGTAACCGGCCATGAACCGGTGTGACTTGGAGCAACTCAGGGTAACCTACTATATTGGCTGGGTTACCCGGTTCACTTTTTTATTGCTGGATAAAAAACACCAAAATGCCAAAAGAAAAGGAGTGTTTCAGGAAAACAAGGAGGAAAGTAGAAGAAGAAGATAAAGAAAACTATAGGAATATATCCCATAAAAAACATATTGTTCTGAAAGAAAACTTTTGACAAATCACAAAAGAGGAATACTTTAGCCTCGATATTTGTTGTTAAAGGCTTCAAGCTTTACCTCAGAGTGACCAGAAAATAAAAATGAAAATAATTGAGGGAGTGATCAAAAAATGTGACAGATGAGATATTCAAATTGCAATTGTAAATTAAAGAAAAGAAAGAAGAGCTGCAGTCCAATAATGTAATGGGCTTCGTGTAGGACTTTTCATTTGTATTTGTTCAGTGGGCCTCAAAAGTTGTGATCTCCTTTTAATTAAAAAATGCAACTATATAGTGCAATATTGCACATTTTCTAAGCTAATTAAACCTGGATTGACCACTAAATCGGTTGGGGTACTGGGTTAAGGATCAGTAGGTCAGACCGGAGCTAACTCGGGGCCAAACATGTGAGAAATTGAAGATTTCAGGCTTATTAATATGAAATTCTAAAGAAAAATGAAAAAAACAATCTTTTTTTTTAAAAAAAGTACCAAACTGGGTTGATGACCAAACCGATCTACCAACAGGTTCGCTAGTTTCTGAGCCAGGCCTGGCCGGTCCGGTCTGGGTTTGAGTACAATGACATTTTCCCATGATCTAATTTATAGGAATATATTTATATAATATGAAGAAGAGGAGAGGAGCAGTCCTATAATATTTTAAATATTATTTTTATTAAAATTTTATACCTAATGTAGTAAAAAAATGAATGTTTTAGCACATTTTAATTAAACTATATTATTTCAATTACTATTTGTTTGACCCTAATTAACCTTGGCCTTATTCACTGACCCTTGACTCGTTATCTTGACCAGTTCATTAACTAGTCCGGTTTTTAATATGTTCATTTGATAGTTAACAATATTTTAAGTTAAATTTAAAAATTAAATATCCAAATTTTTTTTTCAAAAAAAAGAGAAAGGTACAGAGCTAGAAAGGAAGAAAAATTCTCTTTAAAAATATCTTGACTACAGCTTGTAATTTCAATCCATAAAATGGATAAATAATGACATGAGGGGCAACAATATAACATGTCCTTTGTCTTAAACTTGTGTTCTCCAAAGGTATTCAACAAAGTTTTGCACGTCCAAAGAAAATGATAAAATATTAAACTTAAAGTCTTTGTAATTTATAGATAATGCATTCACACTGGTTCTTCTAAATAAAACAATCTTAAACAAGTACTTTCCACAATAAACCGGTGCCAAAACCAATAACATAAAAGTTATTGTCTTGACTAACACATAATAAAAATATAAAGTATCGCGTTTGACAAAGTAATTAAAAGTAATTATTTGACAAACAATTAAAAAGAAGTTTATAAAATCCATTCCTAAAAAAATAACTAATGAAGTTTAAGGATAATAATTTTATATATTTTTAAAAAAGATAAAATAAAAAAAAGTAGTTGAATCATTAGTATGTAGCATTAATACAAATTTCTTAAATTTCATAATATGAAGATTGTTTTATATTTACGAAACCTTAAATAAAAAAGAAATAATGAGATAACACTTACGTGTTGTGGACTTTCTTGTTTATCACGAAGGGGCTCCAGCTTGTACTCATGTCCTCCTCCAAAAACCTCTCTCAATTTTGGCAAATTTACCAAAGTTAATTCCTTCAGTGTGAGTAGTAGCTGATTCCCATATGCTGCTACTTCTTCATCACTGTCTCCATCAACAAGCCTCTCAAGTTCAGAGCAAACGCCTATGTCTAACTTCTCAAGAGAAGGACAATAAGGTAATAGCCATCTCACTTTGTTGCAATCCCATATGATAATCTTCTTCAGTTTGGGGAAAAGGATCAGTGGTTGCTGATTTAATGTTAGAAATTAAACCAAAGTTAGTTTCACAGATTATACATCGATTATGGCCTACTATTAATAGTACATAATAATCCTTTCTTAAAACAAGTAGGCATATTACATATTTAATGACACGAACATGACTTTTTTATTACCAAAAATTGAAAGGAAAAGTGAAAAACTTACAAATTTTAATAGCAATAAAAGAGGCACGCTGAAAAGTGAAAACGGCCTTTTTTAACGTCCAGGGAAAATTTTTTTAAAAAATCATTTCACTTATAATATGGTAAGTAATTTAATAGATAATGTATCATTTCTGATGTATTTTAAATAAAACAGTCCACAATAATTATTTGCTTCACAGAAATACCAAATGAAAATTGAGAAAATTCGTTCATAAATATAAAATTAATTATTTGAAAAAAAAAAATAAAATCAACAAAAGAGATTAAAGCTTTTATCAAATTCATATGTGGAAAGATAAATGACTAATGCAGTTGCAAATATATTTTTGTAATACTCTCTCTGATCTTGAATATAAGAGCTAATTGGGGTGTTTGCTTGGGTCTTAAATACAAAACCCCAATATATTTTATTTTCTAAATTTATATTTTGTTTCTCAATCTATTCATATTGATTGCACATATATAAAGATGTTACTATCAATAGGGTAACGATTAAACTAAAAACTTAAGGAACAAAAAACTCCTGTAGTTTAATCTTTAGTATGTAGCGTAAATGCTAAATACAAAGATCTAGAATTTAATGATAAGGACACCGTTACATAATTAAAACCATTAAATAAAACAAATGAAATGACTGTTGCATGTTCATGAGAATATTTTTCTTATTACTAATATATGTGTGTTTAATTGGATAGTATACATGAATTTTCAAACAGGTCTAAAAAGTGAACATATCAAATTGTATTTGTGTGTGTGTGTGTAAAAGAGGTAGGTGAACGAAAAGGAAAAAAAAATCCTGAAAATATTTGAAAGTTTTAGCTAACCATATATCAACACCAATTTATAAAGAAAAACGTTTCTCTTAAAATATAGTATGTAATTTACGGATAATGTGTGAACTCTAACGTATTTTATGAGTAATTATTTCCATGACAAAAATACAAAATAAAAATTATAAAATGTTGTTGGGAAAAATAAAATTAATTATTGGACAAAAAAAATTAAAATTGACGTTAAAGTTTCTATCAAATTCATATGTAGAAAGATAAATAATAAATGTAGTTTTTAATTAATATTTTGTAATACTAAAAACGAAACCCGAAGGAAAGACTCAAGTGCTTTAATCCTTAGTATGTAGCGGATATGCTAAATACAAAGATCTAGAATTTAATTACAAGATTGTATCCAAAAAAAAAAAAAGAATTTAATTACAAGAACACAGTTGCTAAAGAGTTTTTTTTTTCCAACCATCAAAACAAAAGTTTGAAAGTTAAATTTAACGATTCACTAATGATTAGGTGGATAAAAATTGAATATCAAATAGATAAGGAAGATCTGTTTTATATTTTATTTTAAAGGGAGGTTTATATACATTTTCAAATTAGAGGAAGTGTTTAATTAATTTAGGTAAAATAGAGTAGTGATTAGTATATTTTGCTCTGATATAAATACAATTTATATTATATTAAATAAAATGGAAATGTAAACATGGCTATTTTTAAATTGAAAAAAAGAGGCCGAGTGATAAAAGAGAAAATCATGCATATACAGACACACATATGGTATTCGATGATAAACACACAATTTTCAAATGAAATCGAAATGTAAACATCGTTAACTTTAATTCTATTAAAAAACTTGAGGTAGACTAATGTAGTGAATGAAAAGATAAAAATGTTTTATATATATGGGAAATTATTAACAGTTGCACGGAAACTATTTTCTTAGTTTAAACGGAAAATATATGTGATATGACAGGAATCAAAAAAATTTCTTGAAAAATGGAAAAGAAAACATGACTACTTTTAACATAAAAAAGTAGAGATAAAGTGAGAAAAAATAAAAATAATTTGAATATTACCTGTTATTGAGGATATTTTCATAATAAGAGAGTATATTTTTAATACTTCAAATATATATATATATATATATATTATTCGATAATAAACACACATTTTTAATACTTAATTATTTTGTTAAAAAAATAAGATGTAGACAAGTACAGTGAATAACAAGAAAAAATATCTCCTAGAAATATGTGAAATTATTAGTAGGTGCTTCCCACAGCATATAGATGGATAAAAAATTGTAATGCATACATTACCCCTCACAGTTTTAAAATACATCAAGAGGAGAGATATCCTAACCCTTGTAAGGTGTTTTTCTTCCCCCTAGGGGTGGAAATAGGCTAGGCTAGGCTAGGCTTTGCCTAAATAGGCCTAGGCCTGTAACAAAGATTCAAAGCCTGAGCCTGGGCCTGAGCCTGTATGTAGGCTATTTTTTAGGCCTGAGTCTGAGCCTTCAAAAGGCCTGACAAGGCCTGAAGCCTGTTTAAAAGCCTACTTAAAATGTAGGACTTTAAATAGCCTTTAAAGCCTATGCCGCCAAATTCATATCTAACCCTTCATGCTTATATACAATCCTACATTATGTCTTAAAAGCCTAACTTCTATTCTTATCGTAATATTAAGGCTTAGTAAGGAAAAGAAAATAATGTCTAGTGACAACATTTGTCCGAGCAAATAGGAATAAGAAAAACTAATCGTCTGTTGACTAATGAGATATATTTTTTAAAATCGACTAAGCATAACAAATAACATGTAAAACTAGACTTTTACCTATTTTACTCTTTGCACGTAAATTGGGACAAACTCCCCTTGTTAAGATTATAATATTTCATTTGACACTAAAATAAACTCATAACAATTTTTATGCTTTAGTGGAGGGCACAAATTAAATGAGAGAAAGTGAGTTAGTATTGCCATCTCGAGCGATCGAAGAGAAGAGGTGTAGAGGTGAATGATTTATGCGAAAACAAGGGTTTAGTATAATGATGATGAAATATGAAATTTAGAATTAAGATTAAGTTGGTAAATTTATAAAATTATTTAGATGATATTATATATACTTATATAATAGTATAATTTTTTTAAAAAAAATTTAAATAGGCCAGGCCTGTAGGCTTGTAGGCTAGGCCTTATAAAAATAGGCCTGGCTTGTTTATCTAAATAGGCCTAGTAATATGCCTGAGCTTGAGCCTGACCTATTTACTAAATAGGCCAGACTAGGCTTTATGTAGGCTAGGCCGTAGGCCCCTGTTAGGGGCCTGGCCTATTTCCATCCCTACTTCCCCCGCAACCAATGTGGGATTTTACATAAAGCAAGCATTGATTTCATATAATTTAACATTAACGCTATCAAATTCATATACGAAAAAACAAAAAACAAATTTAGTATACAACTAATATTTCGTTAGTTGAAAATTGATTCAAAAGGTAAATTTTTTAAACTAATGCATGAACATGGATAATTATTTGTAATATGCATTGATTCAAGAGGATTTTTGCGAATAACACTTACGTATGGATAATCCTGCATATCATTAAGTAGTGGGTTCCATACCTGCATATCATTAAGTAGTGGGTCCCCATGCGCAGCTTCTCTATCAATGAGCCTCTCAAATTCAGAACACTCGCTTATAATTATTTCCTCTAGTGAAGGACAATGAGAAGCAAGAGAGTAAGAGAATAGCCATTTCACTTTGCTGCAACCAACAATCTTAACGCTCCTCAGCTTTGGCGTTTTTGTAATCATGGCGTGAGTGAAGAAGCAAGTTCTCAATTGGGGACAATATTGTATGGACAGCTCTTGCAACATGGGGAGAGAGTAGCTAATACATGAATCTTTGAACACTTGTTCAAGATTATTCATATGAAACAATCTCAAAGTAATTAGGTGCGAGAATACTTGCTGTGTTTGAAGAATGTCAACATCAATGATGAATCTTTTCTCTTGACAACGACAAACCCACAAGTGCTTTATCTCAAATAAATTTATATGTTTCTGATCCCACCTACAATTATCTAAACAAAGGCAGTTTGCCCTTTGAATGAGATCTTTCATTGACAAATTCAAAGTAGAGACTTTGAAGCCTTGTATCCATAAAGCTCTCATTTCTTCATTACCACCATCCAAACTGTCCAAAATATCCACATAGTTTGCAGGACCATATATCTCCATAGGATCATAAAAATTATTGCACCTGGAATCACAGATAACATATCTCTTCAACCTTGAAAGAGAGAAATTTTCTGGGATGGTAGATTTGTTATCCCAGAGGTATAATTCTTCAAGTTGCTCACATCTTCCAATTACTTCTAAATAGCTTTTCTCAATTTCATAACCAAACACGTCCAAAAGTTTCAGCATTTTCATGTTCACAATTCCAGCAGGTAATTCATTGAATGTAGAGCCACGTAAGTCAAAAACCTCCAATCCTTTGAGTTCACCCAAAAAGGAGATGTCACCCAATTCTTTTTCTCTAAGACATAAGGTGTGAAGATTCATTAATGACACAATTGATTGAGGGAGTGAGCGATCAAGTGTGGTATCCCTCTGCCAAATGCTCCATTTAAAGCCATATGTTATGAGTGCCAAGACTTTGAGTGCATTTATCCCTGCAAAATCTTCAATGAGCCCATGAGGTTGAAGTAGTAGAATGTCAAGTGTTGGACAACGCAATTGGTTAGAGAGCTTGAAATTTTTATCCAAATTCCACAATGACAATGCCTTTGCATCTTTCAGACTTTGGCTATTGCTAACCAACATGTTTGAAACTATATGGCTGTCCACCAAAATTGCTTGACGTTGTTTCTTTGCAATCCACAAAGCTACATCTCGAACCAAGTCATGCATTTTTACACATGCTTGCTTATCAATATTCATCAACAAACAAGAATCCAACAAGATGTTAAGAGCCACTAAAATCTCTCTCCTCGCATCTTCCATTGTGTTGATACTCTCTTCTAGCTCAAGTGTCCTCTTGCCAAACCGAATTAAATCCTCTTTATGGATTTCATGATTTCAGGGAACATAGAGCATAATAAGAAGAGCGATTTGGCTGTTGAACTTGACAAATTATCATAACTCAATTCAAGACATGCATAAGGGCTTCTAAAACCCTCTTTAACATCCAAAGGTTGGAAGTTTTTTAGTTTCCGAAGTGCTGACTCCCATACTTCGATAAGCTTTCCCTTTAAAGAGCTTCCCACCACTGCAATTGCAATTGGAAGTTCCTTGCACTCATCAACGATTTTCCTTCCCACGTCATCAAACTTATTTGAGGGATCATTGTATAGGTTTGCATGCTTCTTGAATAATGCCCATGCTTCCTCCTTAGTTATCAAAGGCAGTTCAATGATAGTCTCACAATCCATAGAGACACATACATCCCTAAGGCGAGTGGTTAACAAGATTTGACGACCTTCAACAAGTGGAATGCCAATATCTTCAAGGCTTAGATACTCCCACACATCATCCAAGATTATAAGAAACTTCATGTTTTTCAATCTTTCTGATAGCCTTTGTACTCTTACAGGTTGAGTTTCATCTTGAAATTTTAAGCCTATTTGCTCTGCTAGTTCCTGCTGAAGTTTTGCAACATTTGGAGGTTTCGAAACAACAAGCAGAACAACTTTCTCAAAAAGCTTCAAATCATGCACTTTCTTTCCCACTTCCTTTGCCAAAGTTGTTTTGCCTGAGCCGCCCATGCCATAGAGTCCAATCATCTTGTTCCTTCCATCTTTTATTGCCTCCAAAAGATGATTAGAAGTAGACTTCCTTGAGCTGAAATCCACAAAGTCTTTGGAAGAGAAGTAAGTGAAGACAGAAATTTGGGTGAGACGAGAAAAATTGTCTTTCTCAAAGTGAGAATCCTTTTTGAGCTGAATCATCCGCTTTGCTTTATTATCCATTTGTTTTGCCAAGGAATACCTATGTGACACGTTGAAACAACTCTTTCCATCCCCTTCAACCTTCCGTTGCAACTCATTCACATCTTCTAGAATTGTCTCCACATCATTCAACCAAATCTTCACAGGAAGCATTATTTCCTCACTCTTTCGGGCAGCTTCTTCCTTACGTTCCTTCACTTCATCTAGCCTTGTCTTCAGCTCATCTTTTGCTTCCTTAAGCTCTCTAATGAATTGCTTGAAGCAAAACAAATAACGAGCACGATCTAAAATTGGAGCCGCAAGGCATTCTAGAACCTTTTCTCCAATACCGATAACAATGTCCATCTAATGCAATCATAATTAATGTCGTGAGTAATTATTTCTGATACAAGTCAGTGGTATACGTATAACATACAATCAAGCAATGGTAATCCTCACTACCTCAAATATCGTAATCAAATTAGATGATTGGCAAAAGAAAAGTAATGAAATAAATTAGATGAATAACAAACAAATATCCACCAGAGTTAAACAAATTAAGAGATGTCCAACTACACAATGTATGTTAATTTTCTTTTTGATGACAATATTCAAAATTTTCATAAGTAATATGGCGTATGATCTTGTTAGTATGAACTTCATTTCAGATCACAATATATCAAACAGCTTGCAAAAGACGGTCCCAGTTAAAAATTACTTTATTTTTTATAATTATATTTTAATATAATCATGATGTTGAACAAAACTAATCTTTTTGTATAAATAAAAAGAGCAATGTCTTAACTATCAGTTATTTGATAAATACATATTGAACTTAAAACTGGAAATAAAATCCTTCAATATTTGGATGAGTTAAACTAAAATAATTCATTTACATGAAAAGACGCAGGTTCGGTGTTTAATGTTAGGACAGATCGAACTTATGTAAAGTTGCTTATATACATTAGGTTAAGTTCTTCAATCATACTTTGTCACATGTGCAATTTTTATTATTACTAATTATCCAGCAAAATTTTAAAATTTTATTAATGTGAATTATTATGTTAAGAAAAGTCCACATCTCAAGATTTAATTGGAGAACTTGATCTAATTAATATAAACAACTTGATATACGTTTTGTTCTTAATGTTAAAACTTAAAATCATCTAACGAATTCAGTGTTTTGTTTTTAATGTTAAAACTTAAAATCATCTAACCAATTCAGTTTTTAATGCACTCCTATTCTTCATCTCTCTGGCTTGAAAATTTTATAATTCTTTTATATTACTTTTTATGAAAATAATTCTTTTATACTCTTTTTTATAGTAAAAAATGTAAATTCTTTATATTCTGAAATTTTGGATAAATTGATTTTAATGAGAACCATAACTTAAAAATAATCTGACTTTTTTCACTAGTATATATTTCCGAAAATACCGAAAATAGGCATTCCATCCAATTCAGTGCTAAATTTCAATTAACATAAATTCAATTTAATACCAAAAAGTCATCTAACAGATTTCATTTTTGATTTTCTAATCATATTTTGATTAAAAAATAAAACAAAACAATTTTCCAATAATATTTTCATAAAAAAATAAAACTAAACAAGGTGTCTTCAAAATAATATTACCTGTAATATTTTCAATATATTACAGGTAATATAATGAAAATACCACTACGGAAAGGCGGTCAGAAAACGATACGGATTACACATATACTGATAATACCACTAGATGTGTGTGAGAGTGTAAACTACTGTTAACTTGTAGAACGGAAAAGCTTAACAAACAAAAAGTAGTTAAGTGGATTTAACAATTTTTAACAAAGATATTAATCACAAAAGTTAGTCGTTAGAGGGTGAATATAGATTAAAAAGTACATATAATAATTTGATTGGAAATAAGTACCAAAAATATACAAAGTTAGTACCATAAGTTTTTCATAAAACGGCATATCAAATTTAGTACATTATTATTACCCAAATCAATTTTTCATTTTTCATTATCATCTTGACAGCCCAAAAAATGCTCAAACAATTGTTTTTTTTTATCATAGACTCCCAAAAGAAAGAAAGAAAGATCGATCACATATGTAGTTTGTTTCTAATGATGTTCTCATGTAAAAAAAAAAAAAAAATTTATCATCCTATAAAATAAAGAAGGGAGATTTACTCTTAGGTCCCAAGGAAGGAAGATATTATCAGAAAGATCCCTCGAGATTGTAAAACACACTCAACAGATTGTGAATGCACGCAGAAGAGTTGTAAACATGGACCTTTCTAATAATATGTTGCTTGCTTGGGACTTATGAGTGATTTTCCCAATAAAGAACTTATATTCTATTATTTACCTGTACTATAAAGTGATGATAATTTTGGATGTTTTTTCCCCAGGCAGAACAAGAATTAATGGGGAGAAAAGTAGAACGATGATGATTAGAACTGCTTCTAATAAAGGAATAAAAGAACAAATTATGTACACCAAGAAATGACCCAAAATTCAATTTTGGTCTATTTGAGATTGTTTATACTTTATACTTAGCCAAAAAAAAAATGAAAAACTTATTATTTCTAGTTTTATAAAAACAATTATTTTCATTTATTTTATTATGCAGGGGGAAGGAAAAGCATAACGTTTTCATTTAATTTTTCTATATACTTAAATATAATTTGAAACGCACTTTTGTAAGTAAAAATAACATGGGATACATATAAGTTCAAATACCTCAATATTTTTAAAACTAGAAAATATTCATTAATGCCTCATTTTAGATTTATTTTTCATCTCATTTCCAAACGTTTGGCCAAAAAAAATCTTATTTCCGAATTGAACAATATTTTGTGTAATAATTGATATTTATGTAACATAGAAGAACATGCTATGCGCACGCCTCTCATATTATAAATAAAAAATCAAGTAAAAAGTAGTATTCATTCGGCTGATATATATTTTTCGCCAACTAATATAAAAACTAAATGACATGAAAATTAACAATGTTTTACTTAGTGCCTGTTTGCATTAGCAATTAACAATCATAATCGTGATTTGCATAAATGACATTGGTTAAAAGTGTCATTGGTCAATGGTAATTTCTGTTTGGATATTTTTTTTTTCACAAGTGACTTTAAAAATTGTGATTATGTGTAGATTTCATTTATTAAAAGCACTTATGAATGTATAATTACCAAGAAGAGTATGAATTTTATAAAGTTATATTTAACGAAGGAAATAAATATAACTGAAAGAAAAATTATAAATATTGAAGTATATTTTAGAGAGCATATATGAGACCAATCATGATCACATGACTTAATATCTAATTAGAAAATTAAATTCATAAATATGATGGCTAACTATTTTGTTAGGACTGCATCAGATCATGCAATCAAGTTTATTTCTCCAACAAAGCTATTTACATTTTCATGATTATATTTAATAATACCGATAATTGAATATTTAATAATTATTATAAAATATGATTTAATAAATAACATGAATATTTAAATATTATTTTTATTTTATAATTGTTATCATTTAAAATAATTTAAAAATTTATGTTAATTAATGGCAAAACAATATTTAAAATAATATTATTTGAACTATGTTAGTTGAGAAATATCAGACAAGATATATGTAAAGAATATTTGGAGAGAAAGGGCAAATTGGAGAAATTATTGTTGGAAAGTTTCAATAAGGATTTTCCAATCGTATAAGCAACCCTCTTGTCACTTATACTGCTTAACGTGACGTTAGAAGTTGAAATCATGATTCATCAGGACTGATAGGGATTCTTAAAAAATTATCCAAACAGGACAATCAGGATTTAGAATCAATTTTTTGGTTTCAATCAGCATATCTGAACACCCATCGCTTAACCAAACAGGCACTTAATCATATGCTGCCCAAAAAAACAAAAGGATCAAATGTTCTCTTGTTAAAGGAAATGTAAAATAAGCAACTTATATTCTGTTGTGGGTTTGATATTATCGTAAAATGATTTATGAATAGTCACTTGACAACTATGAATTTTTTTTTTTTTTGGATGAAAATATTCCAAATTCCCATAAGAACAATGATTCACCAACTGCATATTATCTTAATACAATATGAACTCCATTTCATATCACAACATGTGGGATGGGTAGATCCCCAGTTACGGAGAAGATAAGCTGGTTTCTTGATGAGAAGATAGCTACAATTTTTTGGGAAAGAATCAAATAAGGGGTAGTAATGTAAAATTATCAAATTCTGAAATCTCATTGTAAGATATCTTATTTGATTTAGGATTTGTTAAATTTAATGAACTAATTTAGAATTTGAGTGATTCAACCGTACGCCTTTAAAAGAAATTTTTCCTATTACCAAATGATATTATTTTCAAATTAACTTTTAAAGAGTTTCAATTTCTACAAAATTCATTAGTGTAAATTTATTTTGAAATTTAAAAGGAAGAAGCGAAAATGGAAAACCTCCTACATGTTTACTTTTTAGTGCTACAGGTATATAGGATCGATTTAAACTAAAATGACCTACTAAAGCATGAAAAATTCAGTTAATATAAATTCTGTGATATAAAACATCCGGCAGACTATGACGTGTAATTTTCTAATATTCTTTTGCATGATTAAAATAAATTAAAAAAAGCAATATTACAAAGAATGTTGAAGTAAATACATACCTGTACGACACAGACACTAGATGAACTTGATGATATTTCAAAAGCTTGAACAGTAAACGAATGATGGAGGCTGCTGCTGGAAGGAATTGTGAATGAACGAATGTAAATAAAAATGACTCAAAGAAGATAAGAAAGAACAAATGAGAGATGAATGTAAATGAAACAAAGATAGTATAAGAACTAAGAAGTCAATGATTAAACCAACATCAGATGAATAATACAAATCCTGATACATAACATTTTTCAGTTGGTATGAAAAAATTCAGTTAATATAAATTTAGTGTTGCATAGGTAAAATATCTAGCTGATTCTTTGATGTTTAATTTTCCAATATTCATTTTGCCAGAAAAAATTAATTTAAGAATCAATATAACAAAGAATTTCCAAGTCAATAGAAGATCACCTTGATGATGAGAAGGCAATGAATTCAATGAGAGATGAACGTGAATGAACATAAAAAGTTTTGAACTCTTTAAGGGAATATATGATGACGATATGTTCTTTACTTAGCTCTTTAACATTGGGGATACCAATTCTAAAGTTTCAAGTAAGCCATATATATATATATATATATATATTCATTCCTTAATGATGACTTAAAACCATTTTAATAAATACTGCTTTAGCTTTATTGTGTATGTTGTCCTCATTGAGGTCCTTTGCTTGAAGAGGAAGAAAATGAAAGTATTCCCTTCTTTCTTGGGACCCCAAAGAGATTCTTAGTTCATTTTTAATAAATCAAAGAGAAGAAACATGTGATACAAGTCCCAAACAATCAAGTTATTCCATACGTAGTACTTTATAATTAATGTTCAACAAGAAGTACAATGGTTGTCTAAAGGGAAGTTCTATGCAAAAGACATTGGAAAACTATTTAATTCATACTTATCGTGTGTGTGTGTACACACACACCTGGATAAGTAAGAAGAGAGTTTATTGCGAAAATCATTGTTAAAAAGAAAAGCACCAGTCAACTTCTAAGTCAGTCACTAATTTGATTGGAATCAAAAGGAAAAAGATAAAGTAATTATAAAGTACTGATTCATGGAAAAACTTACTAGTATAACCATGAAGTACTCTACATTACACTTTTATAATATAATTTGGAACAGAGCAATGGTTGAAGAGTCACCCTGAGAAAGCTACTGGATCAGAGGCATCTTACTCAAGGAAGAAACTGACACATCAGATAAAATTTTCATTTGGTTGTTCCAGCTGAGGTGTCTCTTTAACCAAACATGCCTATCTAAATGAATATAAGAGAAAACTAACATTGTTTCTAAAGAAGGCAAAGCAGCAGTTTAGATAGTGATTAAAATCACTCGATAAATCAAGCAGGCAAGGATATATTCTGTACTTGACAGACAAAAAATTAACAGAATCAATTATGACTTTATTTTTTAACAAGACGTCAAGAACAAAGCTTGTCAAGAGAACACAGAACAAATCTACAAAGTAAGAAGCTAACCAAGATATGCCTTGTCTCCTGGACATTCTCGCAAGATAATCAGCACAATTCATGGCCTCTCTACATGAAAACTTCAGCTCTAAATTCTAGTCTGAGTAAATCATGTTGCCGATCTCATTGGTTTCAGCTCTAAATCAGCACAATTAGCCTGGATTGGTATACTTGATGCTTGAATATTCCATTCCCCCTTCTTCCATCAGCAAGTATAAAGGGGTGAGAATAATTTTTTAGCCTATGACCATTTCCCTCTCATGACTCCTTTGCATTTCTTTAGTTCACAACCACCAAACGCCCGAGTCCAAGGCCATATTTTAACTTTCCTGCCACCGGCATTATGTTGGATATTTCCTTTAAGCCATTCCTGCAAATCCAAACAAATAAATGGGGTTTGGGTAAATTAAACCAAACTCTCCCTGCTATATCACAATCTCAGTATATGAATAAGTGTTTCCTCCCCATTACACTCAAAAGGACACACTATGAGTTTTTATTCCTCATTTTGCTCTAAATGAATTTGTAAAATGCCTTTCATTGTACACAAAGGATCCAATCTGTGAATTATTCTGCCTACAATCAAATTTATAAGCTGATGTCACGCTAAAACCCCCGTTAGACGATTTCCTCCATACCATTATGTTACATGGTGGTTTCCCTGTTCAAATTCAGTCAATCACCCACAAAAGTAGGAATTTTCTCCACTTTTGTAAATTCCAAACTCGTCAAGAATGGCCTGTGGTTTGATGAGATGTTTATTTTTATCAAATAGGGGGACTAAAGGCACATCCAGTGATGTGCACAAATCCCACCAAAATCTATTACTAGTTCCATTTCTAATTTTCTGCCCCACTACAGCACAAAAATTTTCCTACCAGACTCAATTATGACTTTAAACCGACAACTAAGCTAAGTAGCATTTCTCTTCATCTAGAGACTTTATATTTACAAACCATCACTTACATATTTCTTCTCTTACAAATGTCAATGTATGGCTGAAATCGAAATAAGATTTGAGGAACTTATCTGTCCACTAAAGATGTATTAAAAGATAAGAAGTAAGTTAATTACAGTTGTTGCTAATTCTAATGGTTCAGAGCTGGCATTCGTAGCTGAGGCATCCTGATCCCATGTGGAGCACCTTTGTGAGCACACTCTACAAAGCAACAAAACAGCACCCTTTCTGCACTAAACCTCGGCTATTCTTAAAATCAATGACACAGGACGTACCACATCTCTTGATTCTTGGCATTCAGATGCCATCCATCAGCTTTGGATCAAATAGGCCGTTGGATGTCTTTGATTTCGAGAACGGCCAAGATTGGGAGCAACAACGGGGTTGTTTAGTTGCTCTGTGAGGAATCCGAATGTCAGAGGAAGAGCATGGTGGCCGCATTACCGGCATGATACGGAACAGACCCCGGCCGATAGTCGCCAATGATGGACACAAAGCGGAGACGGCGAATCTGTTTAGGTTTCGTTTTATACGACCTGTGAAATGCGAGATTCACAGTCCTCAAGTATTCATTTGGAAAAAAAACACTTCGATTTTTATGTTTTAAACTTTTAATACCAAATAAAGTCAAATCAATAAACCCTTCAGATTTTATAATTGGAGTCTCCAATGGTCAAGAGCATGACTTGGGGCCATATTAGTTTAATAGTTTAGTACACTTTTTTTATATGGAAATAATTTTTTTTAATATTATTTTAATCAATAATCAATGCCCTTGGATGCATTCTACCGTAGATTATCATATCCCTCCATTCTCATTTGTAAGAAAAAACAAAACTGACGTACATTGAAAAAATAATTAGAAGTAGTTATTTCTCATGATTGATGCTTTCTCCTATTCTCATGATAAAATAATTTTAAAACGAGATGTATGATCTTAACGTCACTTTTCCTCTTTTTTCAATTTATATGTCTTTTTAGAAGTTTAATGTAACATTTATGGACATTTTCCTTTATACTCTTATTTACCAGTAATGCGAAAATATTTTAATGTATTAAATTAAGTATAAATTGAGTAATGTAGTCAATATCTTAACAAATTTATTGCATTTCCAATCGTGCCAAAATTTTGAAAAATAAGGATTAATATTTTTATTAATGTTTTAAAAACTGAGCCGGAACAGTTTGACCGCCAGTCGGAGTCGACAACGGCTTGGTTTTCATATAAAGGCCGTTTTCAGCGTTCGGCCGTTTTAGACTAGCGAAAAGCCATTTTTTAACTAGAAACCGCTTTTAGGACGGAATCTGGAACTGATCTATAAGAACCAAACAGCTAAACTTGTATATAGAAATGAGTGTAGAAAAAACAAAAAAGAAATCTAGAAGGAGATAGATGAGGATCTTTCGTCATACCTTGCTTCAGCTCCTCTTTTCTCTACTTGTCTGTCCATTGTTTCTGTGTGTATTTCTTTGTTTGAAAGTGCAAGTTGAATGAAGGATACAGAGGATGAAGGTGAGAAGGCTTACTGTGAAAGCAAAGTGAGAAACAAAGAAGATAAAAATCAGAAAGCTGACGGCAAAGGAAATAAAGTGAAAAAGATGAGTGAGGGTTTTTATTTTTTAGACTGACAGGTAGGACTTGTGAATTGTTTGAATCAAGCAGTGTGAGGGAACGTCCTTCTGATTATTTGTCAGACACCACGTGATTGGGGTAAGGCCCAGAAGCTAGGGCTAGAGCAACAATTTCACTAAGATTATTCAAATTTCATATAAATATTACATTAAGTTAATGATAAATGGTAAATGGTAAATGTTGGGTGGCCATCAGGAGCTAGAGGAGATTTTTCTTTATAATATAAAGATAATGTATTAACACAAAATGATTAAAAATAGTTTATTTTAAAAATAGTTTAGCACAATTTTTAAGAAAACTAAATTTATATACATTTGTGTGTATATATCATATTATTTTTGAGAGTTCAGAACGTCATTCCCAATAAAGAAAAGGCTTCTTAAGTATATTGTTACTGTCCAATTTTATAATTTTTCTTCATACAATTACATGATAACCTACTTGTGTGTGTATATAAAAGTTTATGTGATAATTATTATACATTTTTAATGTTTTATTTTCATTATTCTTCATGTATTTATTATATTTATATTATTATATATGTATATAATATTATTATTTTTATTTAATTATTATGTCACTGGTCCGACCGTTGATCCAAATGATCCGACCGTTTGAACCATGACCTGTTAACTTATCCGGCTTGATGTCCGATCCGACTTTTAAAATATTGACTTTTACTCTTATGGCATGTGCGTAAAAGATAAACAGAGTAGTTAGAATGTTAGATATTTAGAGTGATGGAAAACTAGGTGCTATAGCGCTTAACTTTGTGATTCTTTTTGAGGCTCAATCCCCTTCCTATCACAAAACTTAAAAATTGAGCATGTTCTGTCACCAAAAATTGTTTTTTAACTTTAATGCTTGTTTGGATGAAAAGAGAAATTGAGAGGAAAGAGAAATGGGAAAAAAATTCTCTTCTTATGTTTTGGATCAATATAAAAGAAAACAAAGAAGAAGAAAAATAACTAATTTAATAATAATTATTATTCTTATTTTTTTAATGATGCATGCAATTGAGGTTCAATACTTGTTTACTACAAGCTGAGTTTCAGAGCAATTTTAGTTTGCTGGTTAATATTCTAACGTGGCACTCCTGCTAGAATTGTAATTTAGATGCATCAGTTATAGACAGAGTTGCAACAGAAAAGAGCTTATAATACTAGGAAATTAATCCAAACAGTAGTTGGATTATATTCATTCCAATAAGATATAATTAAAATAAAAATCTACGGTGATGATTTTAATTCAAGCAGTAGATGTTTGTTGCAATACCATCCCTCAATGAATCCCCTCTCTAAACTGTCAAGTATCTCTAGCTTTCATACCTGTAACGTATACACATCTGTACAATGAAGCTGCTCTGTTTTATTTTTTTTTTCCTTTTCAAGCCTAATAAGAACTTGTACACATTGACAATGAGTTCCTTGTGTTCTCACACCGATCGCCCTGGTTCAGATTGATGAAGATGATGATCAATAGTGAACAATGCGCCTCTCCTCCTCTGCAACTCTTGGTTGTGGAGAAAGAAAATAAAATAAAATAAGAAGTAGATGATGATGATCATATAATAATACTGAAAATGTTATTTTTTTTAGAAAACTTCCAAATTTTATTATTTATTATTATTTTTATATCCTAAATTTAACTACTTCTATTTTGATTTAAATATATGATATTTACAATGAAATCTTAGAATAATACGCCAAATTGATATCTTACAAAAAAATCTTGGTTAAATCCCTTTAATTTAATATTGTTGATTCATCAAATATATGAAGATATATCTCAATTCAGTTGAAAATCTCCACACCCCCACACTAGCACCAAATCTTGTCCTTAATATTTTAAGAAAGTGCTACAACTTTTATATATATATATTTTATTTTTTCAAATATTGAACATGTCTTCTCTAGCCCTTTTTTGAGGAAGTGCTACAACTTCTATAATTTTTGTTTTTTAATTTTTTAAAAGCATTAAATAGCTTTGATATTTATTGACAAAAACGCTATGAAAGATAGTCCTTTTTTATAAAAAATAAAACAAATTTACCACTTACTCTCTCAGCACCATCATTTTCCCCCTCAGTTCCCCCATTCCAATCTCTCACTGCCCCCCTCTTCCCTTGGTACCTCTCCTTCTCCTTATGGAGTTAATTAGAATCCTTATAAATAAATTAACTTTGGTTAAATCTTATATCTATATACAACCCCAAAATAAAGCATAGAAGCAAGATTTTAGGGTCGGCATACCTTGCTCATCTTTTATGCTCATCCCCTAAATTTTGGGGTGGGGAACTCTTTTTTATTATTATTTTATGTATTTTTATTTATTTAAATTAAATTGTATGCTGCACCTTGAAAAAATTTTGCTACATAGTATCTCAAATTAATTAATTTCTAATCTTGCATTCAAAAATATTTTTCATGCAACACCAGCATCCTAAAATATTTTTCCAGTAACACCCAATATCTAAAATATTTTTTTAATATCCAGTATCTTAACCTAATTAGTATCTTAACCTAATTAGTTTTAAGTGCTTGGAGTATTTTTTCAAAAAAAAAACTTTTTCTTTTTTGGGATATCACTTTGATGGTGAACAAGACTAATCTTTTTTTATAAATAAAAAGAGTAATCTTTTAACTATCAGTTATTTGATAAATACATATTTAACTTTAAACGGGAAATGACATCATTCAATATTTGGATGAGTTAAACTAAAATAATTCATTAGATGAAAAGCGCGCAGGTTCCGTGTTTAATGTTAGGACAGAATTTATGTAAAGTTGCTTATATACGTTAGGTTAAGTTCTTAATCATACTTTGCCAAGTGTAATTTTTATTATTACTATTATCCAGCAAACTTTTAAAATTTTATTAATGTGAATTATCATGTTAAGAAAAGTCCAAATCTCAGGATTTAATTGGATCGGAATACTTGATGCTTGAATATTCCATTCCCCCTTCTTCCATCAGTAAGTATAAACGGATGAGAACAATCTTTTTAGCCTATAACCATTTCCCTCTCACCACTAGCATTATGTTGGATATTTCCTTTAAGCCATTCCTACAAATCAGAACAAATAAATGGGGTTGGATAAATTAAACCTGACCTTCCTTGCTATATCACAATCTCTCAGTACACGAATAAGTGTTTCCTCCCCATTACACCCAAAAGGACACAAAGGATCCAATCTGTGAGTTATTCTGCCTATAGTCAAAGTTATAAATTGATGTCGCACTAAAACCCCTGTCAGATGATTTCCTCTATACTAATATGTGCTCTTGGCTGCAGGGTAGTCTCTAAATTCAATCAATCACCACAAAAGTAGGAATTTTCTCCACTTTTCTAAATTCCAAACTCGTCAAGAGTGGCCTGTGTGGCATGATGAGATGTTTATTTTTATCAAATAGCTGGATTAAAGGCATGTCTAGTGATGTGTACGAATCCCACCAAAATCTATTACTAGTTCCATTTCTAATATTCTGCCCCACTGCAGCACGAAAATCTTCCTAGCAAAATCGATCATGGCTTTAAAACTGACAAGCTAAGTAGCAGTTCTCTTCATCCAGAGGCTTTAAATTTAAAAACCATCACTAAAGATAAATAGGATCATTATATTTCTTCTCTTACAAATGTCAATGCGTGGCTGAAATCTAAATAGGATCTTGGGAAGTTATGTATCCACTAAAGATAAATTAAAGGATGCGAAATAAGTTACCTACAGTTGTTGCTGATTCTAATGGTTCAGAGCTTAACAGTGCAAAGCAACATAACAGTGTCGTTTCTGCACTTAACCTCTTGGCATTTAGAAGCCATAACTCAATTCAAGACATGCATAAGGGCTTCTAAAACCCTCTTTAACATCCAAAGGTTGGAAGTTTTTTAGTTTCCGAAGTGCTGACTCCCATACTTCGATAAGCTTTCCCTTTAAAGAGCTTCCCACCACTGCAATTGCAATTGGAAGTTCCTTGCACTCATCAACGATTTTCCTTCCCACGTCATCAAACTTATTTGAGGGATCATTGTATAGGTTTGCATGCTTCTTGAATAATGCCCATGCTTCCTCCTTAGTTATCAAAGGCAGTTCAATGATAGTCTCACAATCCATAGAGACACATACATCCCTAAGGCGAGTGGTTAACAAGATTTGACGACCTTCAACAAGTGGAATGCCAATATCTTCAAGGCTTAGATACTCCCACACATCATCCAAGATTATAAGAAACTTCATGTTTTTCAATCTTTCTGATAGCCTTTGTACTCTTACAGGTTGAGTTTCATCTTGAAATTTTAAGCCTATTTGCTCTGCTAGTTCCTGCTGAAGTTTTGCAACATTTGGAGGTTTCGAAACAACAAGCAGAACAACTTTCTCAAAAAGCTTCAAATCATGCACTTTCTTTCCCACTTCCTTTGCCAAAGTTGTTTTGCCTGAGCCGCCCATGCCATAGAGTCCAATCATCTTGTTCCTTCCATCTTTTATTGCCTCCAAAAGATGATTAGAAGTAGACTTCCTTGAGCTGAAATCCACAAAGTCTTTGGAAGAGAAGTAAGTGAAGACAGAAATTTGGGTGAGACGAGAAAAATTGTCTTTCTCAAAGTGAGAATCCTTTTTGAGCTGAATCATCCGCTTTGCTTTATTATCCATTTGTTTTGCCAAGGAATACCTATGTGACACGTTGAAACAACTCTTTCCATCCCCTTCAACCTTCCGTTGCAACTCATTCACATCTTCTAGAATTGTCTCCACATCATTCAACCAAATCTTCACAGGAAGCATTATTTCCTCACTCTTTCGGGCAGCTTCTTCCTTACGTTCCTTCACTTCATCTAGCCTTGTCTTCAGCTCATCTTTTGCTTCCTTAAGCTCTCTAATGAATTGCTTGAAGCAAAACAAATAACGAGCACGATCTAAAATTGGAGCCGCAAGGCATTCTAGAACCTTTTCTCCAATACCGATAACAATGTCCATCTAATGCAATCATAATTAATGTCGTGAGTAATTATTTCTGATACAAGTCAGTGGTATACGTATAACATACAATCAAGCAATGGTAATCCTCACTACCTCAAATATCGTAATCAAATTAGATGATTGGCAAAAGAAAAGTAATGAAATAAATTAGATGAATAACAAACAAATATCCACCAGAGTTAAACAAATTAAGAGATGTCCAACTACACAATGTATGTTAATTTTCTTTTTGATGACAATATTCAAAATTTTCATAAGTAATATGGCGTATGATCTTGTTAGTATGAACTTCATTTCAGATCACAATATATCAAACAGCTTGCAAAAGACGGTCCCAGTTAAAAATTACTTTATTTTTTATAATTATATTTTAATATAATCATGATGTTGAACAAAACTAATCTTTTTGTATAAATAAAAAGAGCAATGTCTTAACTATCAGTTATTTGATAAATACATATTGAACTTAAAACTGGAAATAAAATCCTTCAATATTTGGATGAGTTAAACTAAAATAATTCATTTACATGAAAAGACGCAGGTTCGGTGTTTAATGTTAGGACAGATCGAACTTATGTAAAGTTGCTTATATACATTAGGTTAAGTTCTTCAATCATACTTTGTCACATGTGCAATTTTTATTATTACTAATTATCCAGCAAAATTTTAAAATTTTATTAATGTGAATTATTATGTTAAGAAAAGTCCACATCTCAAGATTTAATTGGAGAACTTGATCTAATTAATATAAACAACTTGATATACGTTTTGTTCTTAATGTTAAAACTTAAAATCATCTAACGAATTCAGTGTTTTGTTTTTAATGTTAAAACTTAAAATCATCTAACCAATTCAGTTTTTAATGCACTCCTATTCTTCATCTCTCTGGCTTGAAAATTTTATAATTCTTTTATATTACTTTTTATGAAAATAATTCTTTTATACTCTTTTTTATAGTAAAAAATGTAAATTCTTTATATTCTGAAATTTTGGATAAATTGATTTTAATGAGAACCATAACTTAAAAATAATCTGACTTTTTTCACTAGTATATATTTCCGAAAATACCGAAAATAGGCATTCCATCCAATTCAGTGCTAAATTTCAATTAACATAAATTCAATTTAATACCAAAAAGTCATCTAACAGATTTCATTTTTGATTTTCTAATCATATTTTGATTAAAAAATAAAACAAAACAATTTTCCAATAATATTTTCATAAAAAAATAAAACTAAACAAGGTGTCTTCAAAATAATATTACCTGTAATATTTTCAATATATTACAGGTAATATAATGAAAATACCACTACGGAAAGGCGGTCAGAAAACGATACGGATTACACATATACTGATAATACCACTAGATGTGTGTGAGAGTGTAAACTACTGTTAACTTGTAGAACGGAAAAGCTTAACAAACAAAAAGTAGTTAAGTGGATTTAACAATTTTTAACAAAGATATTAATCACAAAAGTTAGTCGTTAGAGGGTGAATATAGATTAAAAAGTACATATAATAATTTGATTGGAAATAAGTACCAAAAATATACAAAGTTAGTACCATAAGTTTTTCATAAAACGGCATATCAAATTTAGTACATTATTATTACCCAAATCAATTTTTCATTTTTCATTATCATCTTGACAGCCCAAAAAATGCTCAAACAATTGTTTTTTTTTATCATAGACTCCCAAAAGAAAGAAAGAAAGATCGATCACATATGTAGTTTGTTTCTAATGATGTTCTCATGTAAAAAAAAAAAAAAAATTTATCATCCTATAAAATAAAGAAGGGAGATTTACTCTTAGGTCCCAAGGAAGGAAGATATTATCAGAAAGATCCCTCGAGATTGTAAAACACACTCAACAGATTGTGAATGCACGCAGAAGAGTTGTAAACATGGACCTTTCTAATAATATGTTGCTTGCTTGGGACTTATGAGTGATTTTCCCAATAAAGAACTTATATTCTATTATTTACCTGTACTATAAAGTGATGATAATTTTGGATGTTTTTTCCCCAGGCAGAACAAGAATTAATGGGGAGAAAAGTAGAACGATGATGATTAGAACTGCTTCTAATAAAGGAATAAAAGAACAAATTATGTACACCAAGAAATGACCCAAAATTCAATTTTGGTCTATTTGAGATTGTTTATACTTTATACTTAGCCAAAAAAAAAATGAAAAACTTATTATTTCTAGTTTTATAAAAAAAATTATTTTCATTTATTTTATTATGCAGGGGGAAGGAAAAGCATAACGTTTTCATTTAATTTTTCTATATACTTAAATATAATTTGAAACGCACTTTTGTAAGTAAAAATAACATGGGATACATATAAGTTCAAATACCTCAATATTTTTAAAACTAGAAAATATTCATTAATGCCTCATTTTAGATTTATTTTTCATCTCATTTCCAAACGTTTGGCCAAAAAAAATCTTATTTCCGAATTGAACAATATTTTGTGTAATAATTGATATTTATGTAACATAGAAGAACATGCTATGCGCACGCCTCTCATATTATAAATAAAAAATCAAGTAAAAAGTAGTATTCATTCGGCTGATATATATTTTTCGCCAACTAATATAAAAACTAAATGACATGAAAATTAACAATGTTTTACTTAGTGCCTGTTTGCATTAGCAATTAACAATCATAATCGTGATTTGCATAAATGACATTGGTTAAAAGTGTCATTGGTCAATGGTAATTTCTGTTTGGATATTTTTTTTTTCACAAGTGACTTTAAAAATTGTGATTATGTGTAGATTTCATTTATTAAAAGCACTTATGAATGTATAATTACCAAGAAGAGTATGAATTTTATAAAGTTATATTTAACGAAGGAAATAAATATAACTGAAAGAAAAATTATAAATATTGAAGTATATTTTAGAGAGCATATATGAGACCAATCATGATCACATGACTTAATATCTAATTAGAAAATTAAATTCATAAATATGATGGCTAACTATTTTGTTAGGACTGCATCAGATCATGCAATCAAGTTTATTTCTCCAACAAAGCTATTTACATTTTCATGATTATATTTAATAATACCGATAATTGAATATTTAATAATTATTATAAAATATGATTTAATAAATAACATGAATATTTAAATATTATTTTTATTTTATAATTGTTATCATTTAAAATAATTTAAAAATTTATGTTAATTAATGGCAAAACAATATTTAAAATAATATTATTTGAACTATGTTAGTTGAGAAATATCAGACAAGATATATGTAAAGAATATTTGGAGAGAAAGGGCAAATTGGAGAAATTATTGTTGGAAAGTTTCAATAAGGATTTTCCAATCGTATAAGCAACCCTCTTGTCACTTATACTGCTTAACGTGACGTTAGAAGTTGAAATCATGATTCATCAGGACTGATAGGGATTCTTAAAAAATTATCCAAACAGGACAATCAGGATTTAGAATCAATTTTTTGGTTTCAATCAGCATATCTGAACACCCATCGCTTAACCAAACAGGCACTTAATCATATGCTGCCCAAAAAAACAAAAGGATCAAATGTTCTCTTGTTAAAGGAAATGTAAAATAAGCAACTTATATTCTGTTGTGGGTTTGATATTATCGTAAAATGATTTATGAATAGTCACTTGACAACTATGAATTTTTTTTTTTTTGGATGAAAATATTCCAAATTCCCATAAGAACAATGATTCACCAACTGCATATTATCTTAATACAATATGAACTCCATTTCATATCACAACATGTGGGATGGGTAGATCCCCAGTTACGGAGAAGATAAGCTGGTTTCTTGATGAGAAGATAGCTACAATTTTTTGGGAAAGAATCAAATAAGGGGTAGTAATGTAAAATTATCAAATTCTGAAATCTCATTGTAAGATATCTTATTTGATTTAGGATTTGTTAAATTTAATGAACTAATTTAGAATTTGAGTGATTCAACCGTACGCCTTTAAAAGAAATTTTTCCTATTACCAAATGATATTATTTTCAAATTAACTTTTAAAGAGTTTCAATTTCTACAAAATTCATTAGTGTAAATTTATTTTGAAATTTAAAAGGAAGAAGCGAAAATGGAAAACCTCCTACATGTTTACTTTTTAGTGCTACAGGTATATAGGATCGATTTAAACTAAAATGACCTACTAAAGCATGAAAAATTCAGTTAATATAAATTCTGTGATATAAAACATCCGGCAGACTATGACGTGTAATTTTCTAATATTCTTTTGCATGATTAAAATAAATTAAAAAAAGCAATATTACAAAGAATGTTGAAGTAAATACATACCTGTACGACACAGACACTAGATGAACTTGATGATATTTCAAAAGCTTGAACAGTAAACGAATGATGGAGGCTGCTGCTGGAAGGAATTGTGAATGAACGAATGTAAATAAAAATGACTCAAAGAAGATAAGAAAGAACAAATGAGAGATGAATGTAAATGAAACAAAGATAGTATAAGAACTAAGAAGTCAATGATTAAACCAACATCAGATGAATAATACAAATCCTGATACATAACATTTTTCAGTTGGTATGAAAAAATTCAGTTAATATAAATTTAGTGTTGCATAGGTAAAATATCTAGCTGATTCTTTGATGTTTAATTTTCCAATATTCATTTTGCCAGAAAAAATTAATTTAAGAATCAATATAACAAAGAATTTCCAAGTCAATAGAAGATCACCTTGATGATGAGAAGGCAATGAATTCAATGAGAGATGAACGTGAATGAACATAAAAAGTTTTGAACTCTTTAAGGGAATATATGATGACGATATGTTCTTTACTTAGCTCTTTAACATTGGGGATACCAATTCTAAAGTTTCAAGTAAGCCATATATATATATATATATATATTCATTCCTTAATGATGACTTAAAACCATTTTAATAAATACTGCTTTAGCTTTATTGTGTATGTTGTCCTCATTGAGGTCCTTTGCTTGAAGAGGAAGAAAATGAAAGTATTCCCTTCTTTCTTGGGACCCCAAAGAGATTCTTAGTTCATTTTTAATAAATCAAAGAGAAGAAACATGTGATACAAGTCCCAAACAATCAAGTTATTCCATACGTAGTACTTTATAATTAATGTTCAACAAGAAGTACAATGGTTGTCTAAAGGGAAGTTCTATGCAAAAGACATTGGAAAACTATTTAATTCATACTTATCGTGTGTGTGTGTACACACACACCTGGATAAGTAAGAAGAGAGTTTATTGCGAAAATCATTGTTAAAAAGAAAAGCACCAGTCAACTTCTAAGTCAGTCACTAATTTGATTGGAATCAAAAGGAAAAAGATAAAGTAATTATAAAGTACTGATTCATGGAAAAACTTACTAGTATAACCATGAAGTACTCTACATTACACTTTTATAATATAATTTGGAACAGAGCAATGGTTGAAGAGTCACCCTGAGAAAGCTACTGGATCAGAGGCATCTTACTCAAGGAAGAAACTGACACATCAGATAAAATTTTCATTTGGTTGTTCCAGCTGAGGTGTCTCTTTAACCAAACATGCCTATCTAAATGAATATAAGAGAAAACTAACATTGTTTCTAAAGAAGGCAAAGCAGCAGTTTAGATAGTGATTAAAATCACTCGATAAATCAAGCAGGCAAGGATATATTCTGTACTTGACAGACAAAAAATTAACAGAATCAATTATGACTTTATTTTTTAACAAGACGTCAAGAACAAAGCTTGTCAAGAGAACACAGAACAAATCTACAAAGTAAGAAGCTAACCAAGATATGCCTTGTCTCCTGGACATTCTCGCAAGATAATCAGCACAATTCATGGCCTCTCTACATGAAAACTTCAGCTCTAAATTCTAGTCTGAGTAAATCATGTTGCCGATCTCATTGGTTTCAGCTCTAAATCAGCACAATTAGCCTGGATTGGTATACTTGATGCTTGAATATTCCATTCCCCCTTCTTCCATCAGCAAGTATAAAGGGGTGAGAATAATTTTTTAGCCTATGACCATTTCCCTCTCATGACTCCTTTGCATTTCTTTAGTTCACAACCACCAAACGCCCGAGTCCAAGGCCATATTTTAACTTTCCTGCCACCGGCATTATGTTGGATATTTCCTTTAAGCCATTCCTGCAAATCCAAACAAATAAATGGGGTTTGGGTAAATTAAACCAAACTCTCCCTGCTATATCACAATCTCAGTATATGAATAAGTGTTTCCTCCCCATTACACTCAAAAGGACACACTATGAGTTTTTATTCCTCATTTTGCTCTAAATGAATTTGTAAAATGCCTTTCATTGTACACAAAGGATCCAATCTGTGAATTATTCTGCCTACAATCAAATTTATAAGCTGATGTCACGCTAAAACCCCCGTTAGACGATTTCCTCCATACCATTATGTTACATGGTGGTTTCCCTGTTCAAATTCAGTCAATCACCCACAAAAGTAGGAATTTTCTCCACTTTTGTAAATTCCAAACTCGTCAAGAATGGCCTGTGGTTTGATGAGATGTTTATTTTTATCAAATAGGGGGACTAAAGGCACATCCAGTGATGTGCACAAATCCCACCAAAATCTATTACTAGTTCCATTTCTAATTTTCTGCCCCACTACAGCACAAAAATTTTCCTACCAGACTCAATTATGACTTTAAACCGACAACTAAGCTAAGTAGCATTTCTCTTCATCTAGAGACTTTATATTTACAAACCATCACTTACATATTTCTTCTCTTACAAATGTCAATGTATGGCTGAAATCGAAATAAGATTTGAGGAACTTATCTGTCCACTAAAGATGTATTAAAAGATAAGAAGTAAGTTAATTACAGTTGTTGCTAATTCTAATGGTTCAGAGCTGGCATTCGTAGCTGAGGCATCCTGATCCCATGTGGAGCACCTTTGTGAGCACACTCTACAAAGCAACAAAACAGCACCCTTTCTGCACTAAACCTCGGCTATTCTTAAAATCAATGACACAGGACGTACCACATCTCTTGATTCTTGGCATTCAGATGCCATCCATCAGCTTTGGATCAAATAGGCCGTTGGATGTCTTTGATTTCGAGAACGGCCAAGATTGGGAGCAACAACGGGGTTGTTTAGTTGCTCTGTGAGGAATCCGAATGTCAGAGGAAGAGCATGGTGGCCGCATTACCGGCATGATACGGAACAGACCCCGGCCGATAGTCGCCAATGATGGACACAAAGCGGAGACGGCGAATCTGTTTAGGTTTCGTTTTATACGACCTGTGAAATGCGAGATTCACAGTCCTCAAGTATTCATTTGGAAAAAAAACACTTCGATTTTTATGTTTTAAACTTTTAATACCAAATAAAGTCAAATCAATAAACCCTTCAGATTTTATAATTGGAGTCTCCAATGGTCAAGAGCATGACTTGGGGCCATATTAGTTTAATAGTTTAGTACACTTTTTTTATATGGAAATAATTTTTTTTAATATTATTTTAATCAATAATCAATGCCCTTGGATGCATTCTACCATAGATTATCATATCCCTCCATTCTCATTTGTAAGAAAAAACAAAACTGACGTACATTGAAAAAATAATTAGAAGTAGTTATTTCTCATGATTGATGCTTTCTCCTATTCTCATGATAAAATAATTTTAAAACGAGATGTATGATCTTAACGTCACTTTTCCTCTTTTTTCAATTTATATGTCTTTTTAGAAGTTTAATGTAACATTTATGGACATTTTCCTTTATACTCTTATTTACCAGTAATGCGAAAATATTTTAATGTATTAAATTAAGTATAAATTGAGTAATGTAGTCAATATCTTAACAAATTTATTGCATTTCCAATCGTGCCAAAATTTTGAAAAATAAGGATTAATATTTTTATTAATGTTTTAAAAACTGAGCCGGAACAGTTTGACCGCCAGTCGGAGTCGACAACGGCTTGGTTTTCATATAAAGGCCGTTTTCAGCGTTCGGCCGTTTTAGACTAGCGAAAAGCCATTTTTTAACTAGAAACCGCTTTTAGGACGGAATCTGGAACTGATCTATAAGAACCAAACAGCTAAACTTGTATATAGAAATGAGTGTAGAAAAAACAAAAAAGAAATCTAGAAGGAGATAGATGAGGATCTTTCGTCATACCTTGCTTCAGCTCCTCTTTTCTCTACTTGTCTGTCCATTGTTTCTGTGTGTATTTCTTTGTTTGAAAGTGCAAGTTGAATGAAGGATACAGAGGATGAAGGTGAGAAGGCTTACTGTGAAAGCAAAGTGAGAAACAAAGAAGATAAAAATCAGAAAGCTGACGGCAAAGGAAATAAAGTGAAAAAGATGAGTGAGGGTTTTTATTTTTTAGACTGACAGGTAGGACTTGTGAATTGTTTGAATCAAGCAGTGTGAGGGAACGTCCTTCTGATTATTTGTCAGACACCACGTGATTGGGGTAAGGCCCAGAAGCTAGGGCTAGAGCAACAATTTCACTAAGATTATTCAAATTTCATATAAATATTACATTAAGTTAATGATAAATGGTAAATGGTAAATGTTGGGTGGCCATCAGGAGCTAGAGGAGATTTTTCTTTATAATATAAAGATAATGTATTAACACAAAATGATTAAAAATAGTTTATTTTAAAAATAGTTTAGCACAATTTTTAAGAAAACTAAATTTATATACATTTGTGTGTATATATCATATTATTTTTGAGAGTTCAGAACGTCATTCCCAATAAAGAAAAGGCTTCTTAAGTATATTGTTACTGTCCAATTTTATAATTTTTCTTCATACAATTACATGATAACCTACTTGTGTGTGTATATAAAAGTTTATGTGATAATTATTATACATTTTTAATGTTTTATTTTCATTATTCTTCATGTATTTATTATATTTATATTATTATATATGTATATAATATTATTATTTTTATTTAATTATTATGTCACTGGTCCGACCGTTGATCCAAATGATCCGACCGTTTGAACCATGACCTGTTAACTTATCCGGCTTGATGTCCGATCCGACTTTTAAAATATTGACTTTTACTCTTATGGCATGTGCGTAAAAGATAAACAGAGTAGTTAGAATGTTAGATATTTAGAGTGATGGAAAACTAGGTGCTATAGCGCTTAACTTTGTGATTCTTTTTGAGGCTCAATCCCCTTCCTATCACAAAACTTAAAAATTGAGCATGTTCTGTCACCAAAAATTGTTTTTTAACTTTAATGCTTGTTTGGATGAAAAGAGAAATTGAGAGGAAAGAGAAATGGGAAAAAAATTCTCTTCTTATGTTTTGGATCAATATAAAAGAAAACAAAGAAGAAGAAAAATAACTAATTTAATAATAATTATTATTCTTATTTTTTTAATGATGCATGCAATTGAGGTTCAATACTTGTTTACTACAAGCTGAGTTTCAGAGCAATTTTAGTTTGCTGGTTAATATTCTAACGTGGCACTCCTGCTAGAATTGTAATTTAGATGCATCAGTTATAGACAGAGTTGCAACAGAAAAGAGCTTATAATACTAGGAAATTAATCCAAACAGTAGTTGGATTATATTCATTCCAATAAGATATAATTAAAATAAAAATCTACGGTGATGATTTTAATTCAAGCAGTAGATGTTTGTTGCAATACCATCCCTCAATGAATCCCCTCTCTAAACTGTCAAGTATCTCTAGCTTTCATACCTGTAACGTATACACATCTGTACAATGAAGCTGCTCTGTTTTATTTTTTTTTTTCTTTTCAAGCCTAATAAGAACTTGTACACATTGACAATGAGTTCCTTGTGTTCTCACACCGATCGCCCTGGTTCAGATTGATGAAGATGATGATCAATAGTGAACAATGCGCCTCTCCTCCTCTGCAACTCTTGGTTGTGGAGAAAGAAAATAAAATAAAATAAGAAGTAGATGATGATGATCATATAATAATACTGAAAATGTTATTTTTTTTAGAAAACTTCCAAATTTTATTATTTATTATTATTTTTATATCCTAAATTTAACTACTTCTATTTTGATTTAAATATATGATATTTACAATGAAATCTTAGAATAATACGCCAAATTGATATCTTACAAAAAAATCTTGGTTAAATCCCTTTAATTTAATATTGTTGATTCATCAAATATATGAAGATATATCTCAATTCAGTTGAAAATCTCCACACCCCCACACTAGCACCAAATCTTGTCCTTAATATTTTAAGAAAGTGCTACAACTTTTATATATATATATTTTATTTTTTCAAATATTGAACATGTCTTCTCTAGCCCTTTTTTGAGGAAGTGCTACAACTTCTATAATTTTTGTTTTTTAATTTTTTAAAAGCATTAAATAGCTTTGATATTTATTGACAAAAACGCTATGAAAGATAGTCCTTTTTTATAAAAAATAAAACAAATTTACCACTTACTCTCTCAGCACCATCATTTTCCCCCTCAGTTCCCCCATTCCAATCTCTCACTGCCCCCCTCTTCCCTTGGTACCTCTCCTTCTCCTTATGGAGTTAATTAGAATCCTTATAAATAAATTAACTTTGGTTAAATCTTATATCTATATACAACCCCAAAATAAAGCATAGAAGCAAGATTTTAGGGTCGGCATACCTTGCTCATCTTTTATGCTCATCCCCTAAATTTTGGGGTGGGGAACTCTTTTTTATTATTATTTTATGTATTTTTATTTATTTAAATTAAATTGTATGCTGCACCTTGAAAAAATTTTGCTACATAGTATCTCAAATTAATTAATTTCTAATCTTGCATTCAAAAATATTTTTCATGCAACACCAGCATCCTAAAATATTTTTCCAGTAACACCCAATATCTAAAATATTTTTTTAATATCCAGTATCTTAACCTAATTAGTATCTTAACCTAATTAGTTTTAAGTGCTTGGAGTATTTTTTCAAAAAAAAAACTTTTTCTTTTTTGGGATATCACTTTGATGGTGAACAAGACTAATCTTTTTTTATAAATAAAAAGAGTAATCTTTTAACTATCAGTTATTTGATAAATACATATTTAACTTTAAACGGGAAATGACATCATTCAATATTTGGATGAGTTAAACTAAAATAATTCATTAGATGAAAAGCGCGCAGGTTCCGTGTTTAATGTTAGGACAGAATTTATGTAAAGTTGCTTATATACGTTAGGTTAAGTTCTTAATCATACTTTGCCAAGTGTAATTTTTATTATTACTATTATCCAGCAAACTTTTAAAATTTTATTAATGTGAATTATCATGTTAAGAAAAGTCCAAATCTCAGGATTTAATTGGATCGGAATACTTGATGCTTGAATATTCCATTCCCCCTTCTTCCATCAGTAAGTATAAACGGATGAGAACAATCTTTTTAGCCTATAACCATTTCCCTCTCACCACTAGCATTATGTTGGATATTTCCTTTAAGCCATTCCTACAAATCAGAACAAATAAATGGGGTTGGATAAATTAAACCTGACCTTCCTTGCTATATCACAATCTCTCAGTACACGAATAAGTGTTTCCTCCCCATTACACCCAAAAGGACACAAAGGATCCAATCTGTGAGTTATTCTGCCTATAGTCAAAGTTATAAATTGATGTCGCACTAAAACCCCTGTCAGATGATTTCCTCTATACTAATATGTGCTCTTGGCTGCAGGGTAGTCTCTAAATTCAATCAATCACCACAAAAGTAGGAATTTTCTCCACTTTTCTAAATTCCAAACTCGTCAAGAGTGGCCTGTGTGGCATGATGAGATGTTTATTTTTATCAAATAGCTGGATTAAAGGCATGTCTAGTGATGTGTACGAATCCCACCAAAATCTATTACTAGTTCCATTTCTAATATTCTGCCCCACTGCAGCACGAAAATCTTCCTAGCAAAATCGATCATGGCTTTAAAACTGACAAGCTAAGTAGCAGTTCTCTTCATCCAGAGGCTTTAAATTTAAAAACCATCACTAAAGATAAATAGGATCATTATATTTCTTCTCTTACAAATGTCAATGCGTGGCTGAAATCTAAATAGGATCTTGGGAAGTTATGTATCCACTAAAGATAAATTAAAGGATGCGAAATAAGTTACCTACAGTTGTTGCTGATTCTAATGGTTCAGAGCTTAACAGTGCAAAGCAACATAACAGTGTCGTTTCTGCACTTAACCTCTTGGCATTTAGAAGCCATCCATCATCATTGGATCAAAGAGATCTCCACAGCACCTGAATGGCAGAAGAAGAACAAAGCTTCAACATAGAAACTGCTCGAATGGACCATTGGGTGTCTTTGATTTGGAGAACAACCAAGATTAAGAGCAACAACGTGGTCGTTTTGCCGCTGTCAGTGGACAATTGTACCAAACAGATCCCGGTCGATTGCCGTCGAAGACGTTTAGGTACGTACCTTTTTTATTTAGAGAGTGAAAAGGTACATGGTATAGTTTGATGTTTCTTTACATTCTATTCTTTTTTCATCCAATTTTTGTCCTTCTTCCTGCTCATAGTGAATGCCTTATGCTGCAGTGGAAACTATCGTATTAGGATTTCAAAACTATAGTGTGATGATACCTTCATTGCTCGTTCAATTCATGGGAGGAACTGATGTAAGCTGGACTTCTGTTGTTCTGTCTTCTTTCATCTTCTATTATTGATTCACCAAAGAACATACAGGAATGGTATATCAGTTTGTTAATGCTTTGTATCCTTATGTATCTATTTAGTTATATTATGCTAGGTGCTGATCTCATGTGCCAGTTCCCATTCGAATTTTTAACTTAACAAAACTTCACAGAATTCCTTTTAACTATATAGGGTTAAATTTTGGCAAAGATGGTCTTGTCAGTTCTGTTAATATGGCGTACAAAAAGCATTTAGTGATTTGTTTGCTTATACAACCAGAGTGACAAAGCAATACAGAATTTACTCTTTGATACTCTTCTGCAATCACTTTTCGGAACCAGACTGCCTGCCATTGTTGGAGGATCTTATGCCTATTTGATACCAATTGGTTATATCATCAGTGACTCCTCGTTGCATCGAATTAGTGATCATCATGAAGTAAGTTTCCTTTATCCATATAGCCAAGTGTGGGGGCTACTTTCAAGGTATACAAGTTGCATTTGAAAATGTTGGTGAAACGAAAATTACAATAACAATATATACAAGAATTTGCTGAAATATGGTTTATGGATCTTCTCACCAAATTTTTCAGTCCTGTTAACATGGCACCTGTAGTTGGATTGCTTGGATTAGGATTATTTCAAAAAGGTAAAAGTAAAATGACTTGACCGTTTATGTCACTTTGGTTATAAAAGGATTTTCAATCTAAATGAGGATTTCCTTGAATACAACCTCTGAAGTTGATACCTGTTTTGAGTGAGTCCATATTTTTTTACACTGAGGATTAGAGGTATACCTCTCTGCTTCTATTTCTACTTATTTAATCTAGTTTCGATCATACAGGATTTCTGAATGTTTTTTGATTTGGCCCCTAAACTTTAGTATATTGATGTAGTTTCTTTCAAAAGGATATTTAACTTACTGAGCTGTATACAACCTTATTTGCATACTCCCTCTGGTCCTTATTATAGGACACCAACTACCAATTCTCACAAACCAATAAAAATAGTTAAAAGCATTAAAGTTGTCCTAAAATCAAAATAGTTTCCAATATTACCCTTACCAACTACACTAAACTCAAATATCCATTAATCATTATTCTCTCCCACTACCCTTATTAAATATGGGCATACATGGAAAAATAAATTAAATGCTTCTTGGAGACTTACAAGTGCCTTATAAAAAGGACCAAAAGTACTTGTTAGTCGGTGCCTTATAATAAGGACTAGAGGGAGTACTATCTAAGTTCAATGGATCATTTGGTATGCAGAATGCTAGGGATGGATAGTAAAATAGAATAAATGGCTAACAAGTAGTAAAAATGGACAGTCAATGTTGAGTAATATGAGTGATCCAATAGACACTGCTTATTTCTTCTTTTCCCCTAAGTTGTTCTTGAATTGGAAAGGTGATTTGACACAACCTTAGCAACCTCAGGGTCAAATTACAATTTACCACGAATTAAATGCAATATAGTGCAAACAACTCGGAATCGTTCTCTTATCAAGGAATCATTTATTTTGACTTCCCTAAGTAAAACTAAGTGCTATAAACATGGTTAGAAAAAGGGTTTCAAAATTGATTTTCTTTAAATCAAAATTCATGAAAATAAAGCTATTTCTAATTTTTTTTGGTATTTTTGAAAATAATGAGAAATGTCAATTTAAAAGTGAAGATATGTATAATGGTTACTCTTGGTGATGAAGAAAATGCCTATCCTTGCTCAAAACGATTATAGGAATTGAAACTCATTAAGTCTTAAGAAAAACCTCAAGATAACACTTAAGTTCAATATTCCCAATTAATAGTAGCTCCTATGAACATAGCTAACTACTACCTCTCGAGATATTGTTTAAAACCACTTAATGTGCAATTGAAATTGGAATAATGCAACATGAGTTTTTTTGAATTTGAGTGTTAAACAGCCCCTCAAGGATACAAATCAACCACATTAACTAGACAATAACACGTTAATTAACATCATATCATTGCAACTACAAAGAAATTCAAACATATATAATTTTCACACTACAAAATTCAATCTCAACTACAAATATCAAACCAACAGAGATAATTAACATCAATCTCAGTTCCAAAATCACATATATAAAAATTCTTAAAATTAGGCAATCCAAATATATAATTCTAGTATAATGGAATGATAACAAAACTTCATTAAACTCAAAACTCAAGCACAAATCATCATCACCAAGAATTGGAATGTTAGCCACTCATCAGAGCTTCACACTAATCACAACTTCTTCAAAATACCCCCAAAATCCCATTGAAATTGAAGGTCCGAATCAAAAGAAGTAGAGAATGGGGTATATTGGTTTTTGTTTGTGAGATAATGAAAGTGGCTAATTGTGGAGTATGGACGAAGTAGATGACTGTGGAATGAGTAGGAGAGAGAGAAGGAGGAAATGGTGGAGACAGAGGATGTTAATGTTGGTGGTAGAGTAAGAGAGACAATGGTATGGAGGAGGAGGAAGGGCAGTGACGGTGAAAGTGAAGTGTAAAGGAGAAACAGAGGAGCAGTGACAGTAGTGGTCTGGTGGAGGAAGAGTCCGACGGCGGTGATAGTGTAGACACGATCTTCGGCTCTGCCCCTCTCCTTCCTAGCTATCTCCAACCCATGAAGCTCTTCGGCCTTCTCAGATTCAAGATCGCTGCTCACACTGATCTCTGCTTCCCCAACTCTCAACTCAGATCTCTCGCTTCAGGTTCAAAGTCTCAGTCTCGCGTTTCAGCCTTCCAAGTCCACTTACAGTGCTTCTCTGGTGCTGAGGTTGCCGGAAACAGAAATATAGAGAGGAAGGAGGTCCTTGACTGTGGTGGTGACTCTCCGTCTCTTTCCCTCTCCTCTCAAGCTCTCGTTCTCTGGTTTCACTCCCTTGCGCGGCGCCCCCCTCGCCCAAGCTCTCGGCTTCCTCTATTTTCTCAATGCCGTCTTTTTTTTCTCTCGAGTCTGTCTTAAGGTTTCTGATCTGCAATTCAGACCCCTCCTCCAGTGTCGGGTCTCAGCTTTAAATAAACCTGATAGGCTGATAGTTCCTGGTCAAAACGTTTTGACCAGGGACTTCCTTAAAAAGATTAAAACCTTTATGGAGGGACTTTAGTGAGTATTTTTGAAATTTTTTGGGGTTCTCATGTAATTTCCTGCAATTTTGGGTACTTTTCTGTGATTTTTTACTGACCCATTTCCTCCTTAGAACTATGCAATTTTCAGAATTTCTGGGCCCTTTTCTGTAATTTTTTCCAAGCTTCAAAATATTAATTCTCACCTCCAAAATCTACAATTTTCTTTCAAAACACCTGAAATGTAAGATTAAGCACAATTGTAGTATCAAAAGTTTAAGGGATCATTTGTATGAATAATTAAACAATTATGACTATTTTGCCCCTATTTACAATTAATTCGATACAAAAATCCCTAATTAAAATTAGTGCTTAATCATGTAATATTGTCCCAGAAAATGAATTAAAAATCCCAATTTAATTATGAAAATTTATACAAAAATATGGTTCAAACAAAAGGGAATGCTTTTTTCCTTGTCCTTATGATACCATATGGGCCTTAAGTCTACTCAATTATTTGATTCTTTGTTTCAGTTGGGAAACTATATAGAAATTGGTCTACCAATGCTGTTGTTGGTGATTGTATTGTCATAAGTAAGTGGAAAATCATAAAGAAAACACAGTGCTTCAAGTCATCACATCATCAATTTACTTCAGACAAAACTAATTCTATATAATTTGCAGTATTTTAAGCATGCGAGACCATTTAGAGATATCCCTATATTTGAAAGATTTCCAGTGTTGATTTGCATTGCCATTGTTTGGATCTATGCTGTTATATTGACTGCAAGTGGAGCTTACCAACATAAACCTGCTAGAACACAACACATTTGTCGTACAAACAAAGCAAACCTGATATCTATAGCCCCATTGTACCCCATCTTTTTGTTCAAATCTTCTAATATTTTGAACTTTTTGTTGCTGAGGTCTGAGGTTTCTTTACATGCTAATAATAGGTTCATGTTCCCGTACCCTCTCCAATGGGGCCCGCCGACATTTTCCGATGGTCATGCATTTGCTACAATGTCTGCAAGTTTTGTCTTAATGGTTGAGGTAACCATTTACTATCCTATTTATGTCACTCACTATTATTACCTTCATTTTGACTAACATGGGTAAGAGAATGATGTTCTTTTCTGATGCAACATAGCATGCCTATGTATGTTTGTTCAAATGGTTTACACACAACAAAAAATGACTGATATAAGCTGTTTGGATAAAAAAAACCATGGGCTTTTGAGTATTTGTGTTACATATATTTTATGTCTTATTCTCAACCGCCATTTAGGCCCGGTAACAATCTACAAAGCTTTAGAGAGTCAATGACCTGAAAGTTGAAAGAGAAAAGGAGTGCCTTTTAATAGTGTTGCCCAAGCACGCCAACATAGTGGCACATAGTGTATGTTTGGTATTGCTTATTATGGGTTAATAAGTACTTATTATATAAGTCAAGATAAAACTTCTCTCACATACTTACCTCGTAAACCGTAAATCACGATTTATAAACACTTATTGCCAAAAAATAAGCTATCCCAAAAGAGCACATTATAAAAAGCAAAGGTGCCACTCACCAAAACGCCCTGTATCTGGTAAGCATTCAAGGTCTCGTTTGATTTTCTATTTTCAAAATTATTTTTTTGAAAAAAATCAAACACTTGTTTAGGAATTATTTTTCAGTTAAGTATTTTGTGAAAAAAAAAATAATATGGCTTTCAAAATAAAAGACCAAACATTTGTTCTTTCACAGTATAAAAAAAATATTTGGGCCTAAAGGGCTTTCCAAGCCTAAATAAATAAGCCCTGAGATGGCAATATTCTTTCTTGTCGACTAGCACGTGCAAACCCCAAGGATGAATATCATTTTCTTTAGCGTGTGAATATGTTTTCTTATTCATGTAATTTGCTTTAATAGGGTGGGTGAAACAATTTTTTTGGATATAATTAGTACTTAATAATTGAATTGATAAATCAATGGATCAAATTATTTGGGGAGAAATACAGTTTTTAAGCTATAATTATTTTTGAGCTTAAAAAAGGTAATTCTCCAGAGAAGTTAGCTAGAAGTCAAATTTTGACTTGAAAAATTAGGAGAATCATTTCACAAGAACAATTAACTTTTGAAAGTGTTACATTGATTTTGTTGGAGGTGAATTGCTTAAAAGAATTAATTATGTGCTCGTTTGGGATAACTTATTTTTGGGCAATAAGTGTTTGTAATTCATGATTCACAGTATACCAGGTAAGTATGTGAGAAAAGTTTTGTCTCGACTTATGTAATAAGTGCTTATTTTCTAAAATTAAGTCATTCCAAACACTCACTATATAACACTTAATTCTATCTTTTTTGTTAAGTCCATATATCGTCCTATTGGAAATAATCTTATTCGAAATACTATCGGATACTAAATATGGGTATATCTTTCAGAAATTCAAACATCAATATGAGATTTAATTCTAATTAGGATAAGATATTATCATAAATTATCAAAATTCCCTACCATAAACCCAAAATCCATAAAAATCAAGCCCAAACCTTGAATGAAATGTGGGTGTAGCTTTCTTTTTTTTCGGCCCCCAAAAAAGAAAGATGGGTGTAGTCCTTTTCTTAGAAAGAAAAGGATGATCCTTTTTTTGATCTGGACCGTTGGATCAAGATCTCAACGGTCCAGATTTAATATATTATAAAAATATGATTATTATAAAATTTTTTATAATAATCATATTTTTATAATATATTAAATCTGGACCGTTGAGATCTTGATCCAACGGCCCAGATCAAAGAAAAGGATCCTCCTTTTCTTTCCAGCAAAAGACCAAAGCCAGGTTCGTAGTTGACCCATTAGTAATTGAGGAAGATAATAGGATTATACGATAACGTGAAATCAATAAACTCGATTTTGGAATTAAAAAAAAATTAATGTTAAAATTTATTAAAGGATATTAGATTTAAATTTTGAAACCCAAAGGATTATATACAATTTAAATTTATTAGAGGAAGTTAAATTTAAAGTTGACGGGAGTTTTTATATATTATAAATTTATAATCCACATTTTGTTATTTTTAGATGCCACGTCAACATCTTTTTTGCTTGGAAATTTGATAGGGAGTTAAGGTTAAAAATTATTAAAATTTTAAGTAAATTAAATATAAATTTTTAAATATGAGGGAGTTATATGTAATTGAGAGAAATTAAAGAAAATTTATAATATATTTAATTCTTAATATAAGACTTAGTTAACTAATTTAGAGAGATTAAGATTAAAAATTTTAAATAAATTATTTTAATTATTTATATTTATCATTTTTCTTTAAACTAATTTGTCTGTCTTATAAATAAATAGATAATTTAATGATACTTCTTAGCAAAATTAAGTAACAAATATTATAATGAAATAATTTTCTTAACTTCATTAACTCCTCCAATTAGTTAACTCAATATTAATATAAATGATAGTAGCATGATATAGGAGACTACGGAGTAGCGCCAATAAAAGATTCACGTTCGTATTTTACCCAAAAAAAAAAAACAAACAAAACAAAGAGTCACGTTCGTGTATATATATATATATCTATAAATTTTTTGAGCAAAAAAGTGTATATATCCTTAGATTTTGAAAACCTTGTTGAGTGAAATTAAAAAAAGAAAAAAAGAAAACCTAATTGAGTGCCCCTCCCGCGCCGGGCATCATCTCATTCTTCCCTTCCCTCGCCGTCGCTAGAGCTCTCGTTCTTTCACTCTCTCGTCCATTCAGGTTTTTTTAAGCCTTTTTTTTTCTCTCTGTTCTCTTTTGCCCTTTTATTCTCGCCTCTGTTTCTTCTTCTCTTGTGATGATTATGTCAATTGTGTTCTTTTATTATGTGGTTAAGTTAGAGAAATAAGTGTTTTTTCCATGCATGAATTGAAACTAAACCAACCTTTTTCTTGCTGGACCAGTTCTGCATATATTTGGTGCTTAATTTTACCTTAAACTATTTTTTCTCTAATGTTATTCTCACACTCTGTCTTATCCTAATCTGCCAGACTTTTAGTTCTCTCATCGCTATTGTGGTTCAAACCATTAAATTTGAGGTTTCTACCCACTTTTGCGCAGCATCTAGTAATCGGAAAACGCTGCGCACTAGGCAATTAACTTCTATGTGGGACGAATATGGATTTCAACGCCATTGGAGATCCTACAAACAAGCTCAAGGGTGTTCGAATTTCATCCCTGGATGATGATGGTGGTGGTGATGAAGAGGTCCTTATTGACAATGAGCATGAAGATTATGACTCTAATGATGAGGAGGAAGAGGACCCTATTACTTTAGGTTTTGTTGAGGAACCTAAAAATAAATGGTCTCTTCAACGGCAATATTTTCCAAGCAAAGCTGGAGGTGCCCCGGTAATTATATAATTTGATCAAATTCTTTTATTGTTGCAATAGAAAAAAAGGGTCATGGGTGGTCGAGGAAGTTAATTTACATATTGGGAATAAGGATGAAGAAGAATCTATTCAAGCCTTGCTTAATTTGAAACACTAATTCACGACTTGACAGTTTTATCTGTTTATAAATAGGCCTGGCTTGACCCAGTAAATATACCGTCTGGAAGGTCATGTATGTGTGACATATGTGGAGAACCTTTACAATTTCTTCTTCAGGTAGGATTCCTGTTTAAATTGTAGTTATGTGTAGTTTATTCCTCTTTAAAAGTTCGTGGCTTTCATATTTCTTGAGCAATCTTCCTCTGTATTTTTTATTTGGTGGCCAATATTTATTACCAAGTGTGATGGAATATATCCCTATCCCTACTCTTGGTATTATCTGTAAATTGTTCTTACATCTTCCTTAGTAAATGTCTATGTTATGGTATTGGAGCCAGAGAAGAGAGTGAAAGAGTGAAAGGGAATGAGAAACGGAGAATAGGGTTTCAAGAGATAGAAACGGAGAGAGAAGAGAGATAGAGAAATTGAATATGCACTTCCATTCTATAATGAATCAATGGTATGAATAAAAGTGTTGAAGGTTCTTTATTTATAGGCCATGATCCTTACCTACCCCCAATGGTATGAATCAATGTTACAGAATCATAGTTCTGTATGAGAGAGAAAGGGGGAAAGAGGGAATAGGATTACGTTTACATATCAAAGTTGCTCATTACTTTGCTGTCTATGGTGTTGTAACTTCTAAATGCATTTTTCTAAACTAATTTATAATGGCAATCTGAATTAGCTACATTCCTCTATATTTATAATTGGAGTAACTCGTCCTAATGCATCTAGAATTAATTGGAATAAATGAATGCATAATATGTTGAGTGCTTCTTTTTTGCTTTACGACTTAACGTTTTGATAGAATATCATACTTTGAACTTCTAGCTGCTCTATGTGATTGGTGTGGTACATGGAAAGGAGATAAACTCTGCAGTAGTTGTAGACTAGTACGGTATTGCTCTGAGAAGCACCAGGTAACTATGCCTCTTAAATTCCTTTCAGTTCTTTATTTATAAATTTGATTACTAAGAAACTCCTTTTCTCTCATTCAACTTTCAGGTTAGGCACTGGCGCTCTGGTCATAAAATTGCATGCCCTCAGATGAAAGTTTCTACTCATACAGCTACATCAGTGGAGTCTAGGAAAGGTTGGTGTTCTAAAGTTTTGTAGACTATTACTGAGCGTAAACGGTTATTGAGAATGAAAACTCATGGTATGAAGAAGCTAATTACAGTGATAATGACTTTAAGGTGTAAAATGAATCGTTATTAATTATTAAAAGGAAAACCATATTGTACAAGCATACATCGTTGAGAGCTATTGTCTAAAGGCGTTTTCGTGATATTTAAATTTTGGCAAGTTGAACTCAGAATAATTCTTGACAATACAGATGCCAACAACACTCTGTGGCCCGAATTTGAGATCATTATTGAAGATGAAAGTGATAACAATAACACAGACATTTCTGAGAGCAATGCTTTAACTAGTTCTTTGATCTCAAAGAGTAGGAATGATGACATGATGAATTCCATAGTGGAGAGTTTTCAGGTATTGCCTCAAATTCATCTGTAATTGACAGTATAGTTTATATGCAACTACATTCTTTGCTAATTATACTTTTGGGGCCTGTGAACAGGGTGATGATGACAAAAAGAGTTGGGTCTACTTCCAGGAGCGTATTGCTTCAGCCCCTGAACAAATATTGAGGTGATTATTGCTTAACTGATTGAAATTCTGTCGGAGAATTGCTTCAAGCAGCACAGAAATTTCTGGAAAACAGATTATGTCATTTATGAATGTTGTTGGTGCCAGATTCTGCCACAGCTACTTTATTACTTAGGCGTCGACAATGAAGCGGACTCTATGGATTGGGCTTCAATTGTGGTGTATACATGTGAAGCATCTTGTGACTTAGGTGTGGCTTACGAAGAAGAATATGCTTGGGTTCAACTTTACTTGCCTTCCCCCACCTGACCTGACAGTTGAGATATCTATTTTTCCATTTTTTTTAATAGAGGGAGTATGAAATAGGAATATAGAAATGTAGTATCGAAAGAAAATTGTGTATCATATTGATATAGGATATTGATTTTTTTGATTGAGAATATTCAGTTTTAATTCATATTTATTCTGATAATCATCCCTGCTCATGTCAACATTGGTTTGGAGTATAGAGTCCCATTTGGATTACTATAAAGGTGGGGTATTAGTGTGATGGTGACTGTCCTTGAAATTAGAAACTTCCCCTTTTTTCTATTCAAAAGGGTAGACACTAACAAGTAATAGCTAGGGGTTATAAGCGGAGTTGAACCAGCGATCTCTTGTGTACAGGAGGCTATTATTGGCATATAGAAGCTTTTGATTAGTAGGAGATAAAGTCTTTCCACCTAGAAGGGATATGAATAAGCTTTCTTAAGTAGAAAGGGAAGTGCTTGATAAATTTTGTAAATTTATCAAGTAACTAGGATATAGCTAGCTAAAATAGTATCACTTCAATGAAACTTGCAAGAGCAAAGCATGAATGAGTTCACTATATAAATAAATCAAATGATTGAAAGCTAATAAAGATATATGGAGGGAACACCAGAAAGACAATTTGATTAGTAAAAAGATATAGCATTAAAGCTAGGTTTTGTGTAAGGCAAGTTCTTCCAAGCCAAGAGAGTAGATATGTTGATGTTGTGGATCACAAGGAAAGAATGAAGAGACCAACAGCTCCGATATATGATTGTGACATAAAATGCAGATTAAGGGACTCGATCTAAGTTAGTTCTAGTTTGAATAAACTTATTTTAAATGAGTTTGTGCTATTCAATATAAATATATAAGAAGAGTTTGTTTTGTAAAGCGCAAAAACACTTATTTCAAGTGCTCCCAAACAAAAAGGTGATTTTGGTTAAACCAAGCATGAGAGATTTGTTAAAAGAACCTTGAGAACTTGATGTGTTGGCTATATGGGCCTTCAAGAAAGGGAGTAAATTGGGTGATTCCAAACTTTTGAATTTTTTTGGTAGTATAGAGAACAGAGAAATAGAGTAGGTGCAGAATGAACTTTAAATGCAAACAATGAGAAACTAGGAAAAAGCAAGGTATCATATTTATATTGGTTGGGCCTTACCATTTAGCTTACATCCAGATCTCAAGATCACCACCAAGTATTTTTGCCATCCTTGCAAGAACCTTGAGAACATGGGCTTCCCAAGAGGAATGTGTTAGAAAAAAGTATGTTTTAAGGTTTTTTTTTTTTTTTGCCAACTAAAAGAATGTTTTAAATTTATTCGGATAAGTTAATACAAATTAAATTATCAAAATAAGATAAGAAATATTTCTCAATAAATTAATCATATTTTTCTTAATTTAAATTACCTTTTTTCTTAAAGTTAAATAAATGCCACATATTGCTGATTTTGCGAATCCTAAAGGTTTCTAAATCCATCTAGTTGGGTGCTTGCACACAGTCATGTCAAGGGATAAGAATAAAAATGTCACCACCACCACCACCACCACCACCACCATCATTCTTCTTCTTCTTCTTCTTCTTCTTCTTTGGTTGCCAAAAGTATAATTGTGTTGAAATAAACAAAAGATAACAAGAAATAAATTCCAAATCAAACACATAACAAACAAAAGGCTAAATCCCAACAAGAATAACTCTAAGCTCAAACAACACCACCATCATAAACCCTAACCCTAGGCAAAGTCAGAGAAGCATATGAGTTGCCGCCGCCTCTTGAAAGAGGAAGAAAATCCATAAACATAACAAATCAGTAAACATATAAACATACACAATGCTCATATATAATTGAATTTTCTCCGTTAAGCTAAAGATTATTTATAGGGAAACTTATAGAAAAAGAACTTTAAAATTGTAAAATCCCAAATTAAGTTTGTTACCAAAAATTGATAAGGGAATGATGAGACTTGATAAGTAATTCACAACTCATTTTATCGGAAATACTTAATTTGGGATTTTACAATTTCAAGATTCTTTTTCTATCTTTTTCCCAAGATTATACTCACCATGCGCGATATTAAATGGCGAGTTCATCCATGAAGTGGATAAAACTGTACATATAAATAAAAACCGAATTACTATGAGCTCCCAAGAAAGAAATTTAATCGTCAAAGAGTCCTAATAATAACTAAAGAGCATGTAATAACAAGTTTCAATATAAAAAATGACAACACATCAATATTGGTATTTCTTGGTAATTAAATCCCATTCAGAAGACAGTAATTTCCCAGAAATAAAAATATCTGACAGCATTTTGGAAACGGACTTACTACCAACAAAGTTGATCATAACAAGTTAAGCAATTCAAGCAAGGCACCATCTTTTTCAGCAGAGGAATTTGCGAGGAAATATGAAAGATTTACATGTTCAGATAAAATATTTAATGCTCCTTCCGATCTTAATTATAAGATAAAATTGATTTTTTTTTGGAAAAATTAAAGAAGCTAATTAAATTACTTTAGAATATTTTTATTTTTATTTTTTTCTTCAGACTAATTAGTTTGGATAATAAATTAATATATAATCTAAGATATATAATATATGATATGATTAAGTAACTTATTTAGTTTCCTTAATTTCTTCAAAAAAATTAACTTTATCTTATAACTAGGACCTTAGTATCCATATATGAAACTAGGTAGACAATGTAATTCGAACCTTGGAAGTGGGGCCATTTGAAGGAAGCTGGGAAGTTTCCATACTTTATTGGGGAACCTAGTAACTAGTAAAGGAGGAAAGCATTCTCTTTCAATTCATCTTTTGTCTGATAAACGGAGTGACTGGTTTACCCTTGATAGGATTGCAGGGACAGGACATGGTAGTGATGGTACCCTAGGTGATAGAGGAAAGAATAAAAGGAGAATTATATTCAGGTTCATTTAAAAAATAAATAAATAAATGATCCCATTCTAACATTCACAATTCTAAAACTGTGAATTGACACCTCTAAAAGTATGGTTGATAATTATATGGGACTAATTTTTCATTTATTTTTTTATGCAAGACTTGAATGTAATTCTCCCAAAATATATATATATATATATATAATTTAGAAATATTTATATTGAATGGGATTAAATTTTGAAATTTTATGAAATATTTAAAATTGAAAAAAAAAATTGATTTTGGGGCCTCATTTATGATTTTTTAAATACATGAAACTTTGGTATATTTAAGTGGTTCATAATAATTTCAAAAATCCAAGGGTCATTTGTTTGACTACATTTTTTGGTGAAAATTTTGATTACTTTTAATATAAATTATTAATTAGTAATTTTATGAGTTATGGAGCTACAGTATTTTTTTTTTAAAAAAAAAAGGCGAGAGAAGCTAAAATCACTTATTAACATTGTTTATACTAGGAAAATAAGGAAAATGCAAGATATTGAGATAACATAGATGAAGGAAGACGAGAGAATTGAAGAGACAAAGGGGAAGTGGCTTTTCTCCTTTTCCCTTACCCTCATTTTTCTCTCATTTGCTCTTTTTTTCTCATCTTCATCATTGGATTAAAATTTTAATGGTCCAGATGTTATATATTATAAAAATATTATTAATTTTACTTAAAAAATATATAAATAAGTTTACATTGTTAAAATTTGATAAGAAGTAGTTATTATTATAGACTAAATTTTCTTTCCATTTTTTTCACTACAGATGTGAATTGTTCAGAACCAATTTTAGCAATTAAAATTTATATATGTATTTTTAACTAAAATTATAATAATATTTTTATAAGATGTAAATTCTATATCATTGAAATTTTCATCCAAGGGTGGAGATGAGAAAAGGAAAGCAAAGGAGGGGAAAATAAGGGTAAGAGAAAAGGAGATAAGCCACTCCAAGAAAGAGGGGACAATTCTTATTCACTACAAGCTTACAATCATTAAATATAATATATGGCAACTCGGTTGCATCATGGAAAGTTCATTAAAAAAAATCTTCCAACATCTCAATATTCTCCTTTTTTCAACACCGCACCATGTTCGTTCTGTGACTCTCCATATTTTCAAAATTTCAAGCCGCTACGCCCCAGGCTCTAAAGAATTAAAAAAAGGAGTCTATCTCATAACTAATAAGCCTCAAACAAACGGACGCGGCTTGCATCCTTTTCTTCCGCTCCAATCTTTTTCTATCAAACTGTACTGTTTTGATGTAAAATACATGAGTTTCTCATTTTTATTTTTTAAAATAATATTCACCATCCTGAAATATTTTTAAAATATCAGTCAGTACTCTGTAATATTTTTTTTATTATTATTCAGTATCCTGAATTAATTTTTAATACACCCAGCATTCTAAAATGTTGCATCAAAAATTACTTTAAAATGCTAAGTGTTACTAAAAAATATTTTGGGCACTACATGCAATAAAAATTAGTTTAAGATACTTAGTGCTTATGGAAAAAACAAATATTATAGGGTGTTAGATGCTAGATATTGGATGGTACTTAAAAATATTTTAGAGTGGTGGATGGAAGAAAAATTATTTTAGGATCTTGAAAAAATATTTCAGAATACTGACTAACACTAAAAAAAATTACTTCAAGATACTGGATAATACTAAAAAATTATTTTAGGATCTAAAAAAAATATTTTAGAGAATTGAATGGTACTGAAAAAACACTTTACGATGGTGAATGCTATTTTCAAAAAAAAATGAGAAACTTATATATTTTATATCAAAACGATACAATTTGATAGAAAAAGATGGAAGCGGACCATAAGAGAAAAAGAGGTAAGCCGCGTCCCAAACAAAAGTGCTAAAAACAAAGAGCTTGCTTTACAGTTTTGCGAAATTGATAGCTAATGAGACTATTGTTCCGTACCAAGAATGATTTGGGGGGGGGGGACATTTCTTATTTAAGATAGTTAAATATGAATTTGCAGTTCCCCTATTTTATCAGAAATTGTTGATTATATTTAATAATTATATAAGAATCAAAGGATTTTATCATAACTATTTATATTTGAAATTATGTTTAATAATTATAAAAGATGTGGTATTTTCAAAATAATGATGTTATTGCTCAGTAACCAAAACTTAGATAGATGTATTTAAATAAGAAAATGAGATATTTAATCTGTAGGTCCTTATAGTTTCAATCAATTTTTAATTAGGTCCCTATAGTTTTTTATCCTTTTTATTAAATCCTTATACTTTCACCTATTTTTTGTCAGGTACTTATAGTTTTTTCCTTTTTATCAAGTCCTCATTGTTTCACTAGATTTTTAATTGGGTTCTTGTGGGTTTTTTTTGGATTTTAATTTATTAATTTAATTTCAAGTTAAATCAATAAATAATATTAAAATATAATTTAAAAATATTAAATTTAAATTAATAATTACATAATTTAAAAATTAATTAATTTTAATTCTTAATTAACTAATTATAATACAATTCAATTTTTAGAAAAAAATTTTATTATTATAATTCAAATTTTATAATTATAAAAATAAATAAATATTAAAATAAAAATATAGATAATATAAGTATATGTTTAATTCAAAAATTAGAAGGAATAATAAAGTTGAATTATAATAATAAATTTCTCTAAAAATAAAATGGAATTATAATTAATTAATTAAGAATTAATAATTATTTATATTAATTATTTTTGGAATTATATAATTATTAATTTAAATCTATTATTCAAAAATTATATTTTAATATTATTCATTTATTTAAATTTCAATTAAATTAAAAAAAAACCTTCAAGGGCCCAATTAAAAATCTAGTGAAATAATAAGGACCTGATAAAAAAAATAACTACAAGAACCTGATTAAAAACAAATAAAAGTATAAGAACTTAATAAAAAAATATATAAGAATCTAATTAAAATTTGATTGAAACTATAAGAATATACAGATTAGTTATCCCTAAGAAAAATATTTAAAAATGCCACAAGAAATAGTACAGATGCAATGAGAAATTTTAAAAAAAAAAAACTTATATAGGGTTGTTATGTATCAGAAAGATTACATATCACACAACTTTTTTGAAGACCTTGATCTGATGTTTGTATTTAGAGTTGGATCGGTACAACAACAATATTTCTCAAATGTTTATAGTAGCCAAGCTAGAAAGAAAAAAAAGCTATGTAGTCAGGCTTCATCCGCTCTTCGATCATCTTCTCAAATACTCCCTACCGTCATTTTTATAAACAATTCTTTCTTTTTCGCTATTAGTGTATAATATAATTTTTTTTTTGTCTCAAAATTTAAACTATTTTTTTTCTTATTTATCCCTATTATCTTTATATTAATTATTCTTCATTTACCACTAATTTTCTTTCATTTAATCATTTATTATTTATTCTCTCTTAGATTTTATACTCATTTTCTCTCCCATGTTCTTTTCATAAATAGGGGTATATATACAAGAAACATGATATTTTTTATACATTTATTATTTTTAATTAATTTTAATCACCAATTCATTTTGCACAATAAAAGAAAACTACTTATAAACAGAACAAAAGGGAATAACTAAGTGCTTCTCCCCCTCTTTCATTCGGAGCAAGCCCACTAATCATGGAGGTCCACGTTATCAATTTTCTAACTGTCATGAGTAAGAACAATCTCTTTGCAAACACTCTTGGATTCGCTAATAGGGCTACAATTTACGTACATGTCGACAAGACTACTCTCAAGTCTCAACAATCACATTTCCACACAGCCTTGGTGTAACAACTTTACCATGAACTTCTTTTCCCTGCCTCAACCTCCCCACATTAGCACAAGCTTGTCAACACTGACCCAAACGTAAATCCTTCTGGGGATAGCCTATGATTTCTATGCATTGTTAGAATAATCTTACAATGATGATCCTAATATATTGCATAATTCTTTAAGAAAAGAGCAGTATTGGAAGACTTGATGAAATACTTTCAGCCAAAACGATTTTGTATGTAGTAAAATATGATGAAATGTCATGAATTTCTTAATAAAATTTGTGAATGACTTGATAGTGTGAATTTTTCACTTAATAAACAGAAATTGTTAAAACCTAATAAAATGTCGTGAATTCCTGAATAAAACTTGTGAATGGATTTGAGTTAAAGATCAAAAGTTAATATATATATATATATATATATATATATATATATATATATATTTCTTTATATATTATGTCTTGAAAGCTATTGCTTATTGATGGCCCAATGATGACCAATCTTTTAGAAAAACCACCCCACCCTCGCCATCTTAGAAATATTTATTCCTAAGAGGATATTCCTTTCCACTTGAATATTCCAAAATACATATATATATATATATATATATTTAATGATATTTTTATAATTTCATTTAAATTTAAAAAAGACACATCAGGTACTAATATTTCGTTGATATTATAAATATTTGAAATTTCATTTTATCCCTTTATATTGTTAAAGTTTTTTTTTTGGTTGGATTTTCCCCAAAATAATTTTAAAAAGATCAAAGATTGCAGGAATCCGAAGCCCGCGTGAATATGGTTTTGCCCACAGAATCAAAGATAGTAACATTGAGGGTCTGATGTTCCCCCTTATTTACAAGATTGCCATCGCCCCCACTAAACAAAACTCTCAAAACCTGCCAAGTGCCAACTCACAGTCTCCCAGAGTCACAGTCGGCGCTTTCCACTTGGTCAGCACATATTTCTTCCTGCCTTTCTTCCTCACACAATGAAGTCCTAAAATTCATGATTTCTTAAATAAATAAAAGATGTTCATATAATTGTTGGAAAAAACAGTTGCATAACTAGTCCTCCCTCCAAATCCTTATGTAAGACCTAAATTAGTACATATTTTATAAATACAAACCAACACAACTAAAACTTTTAATTTATGCCAATTAATTGTTTAACCCACACATTTGAGATGAAAGAGACTAACAATCATGTAGAATGATACTTCATACTCAAGTAAACATAAATTATTTATACGAATTAAAGCAAAAGTGGCACTAAATCATAATAAAATTATTATTAAAATATAAGAATTTATTATCTAAATTATTATGTAACTTTCTCATAACCTGATAATAGATTTCTTAAAATTAAATAGCATTGTCTTAATATTCTTTTATTTTTTTTTTAATTTATATAAACATAATTTGAATTTTGATAACTTCCCACGCTTATTATTGTAACATCCTGGATTTTAATCAAGGATTTATAACTTCAAATGATGTAATTAATATTAATTAAGCATATTTGAAGTATATATATATATTGTGTAATGTGATATCAAGATCATTAGTAATGGTTAATGAGTATTGTGATAATCAGGGGTAAAACGGTAAATTTACCGATCGATTGGTCAGTTACTGGAGAGGAAACTCCTTGGTAATCAAGATCAATGGTTAAGATTGCTTAAGACCAAGGGTAGAATCTTGTGTGGATGAGTTTAAATAAACTCATAAGAGGAAGGAATGAGATGATGCCAAGTGGCATACTATGGACCATAGGATTGAAGTCAAAAAAGTCAACTCATTTTTCTTCCCTTCCACTCTCCAAGTCGGCCATGTGTGTGTATTGGACCAAGAGAAGTGATCATCACTATTCTCTCTCCATTCTCTCCATTTTCGGCGGACCAAGCAAGAAAGAGAAGGGAAGGGTTTGAAATTTGTGAAGGTAAATGGCTTCTTAAGCTCAAACACTTTTCATTGATAATGTTCAAGTGGTCAAGAGCTTTCTTTCCATGTTTTCAGATTTGTGATTGGTGGTGTGGGGAAACTTGAGGGAATTTGAAAGTTGAGGAATCCAATTCTGAATTCAACAAGTGAAAGAGGTGAGTTTTATATGAAGATTGATGTAAATGTTAAGGTTTTTGGGTTAGTTTTGTGAATTCTGGAATTATGCCCTGATTTCTGGTAATTTCAGAAAAGATGAATTAGGTGATGTATTGTGTTGGGATAGATGCCAAATGTTGTATAGTTGTCAATGGTTTTGGTTTGGATTTAAGGGAGGATGTTGGTCATATGTGCCTTGGAGTGGTTTTGGTGAATGAGAGATGAGATTTTGTTGTTTAAGTGGAAATTTGAGTGTTTTGTGATTGCCAATGGGTCCTTTGTGTTAAAGTAAGTGAGAATGAGTTATGGTATGAGTTTTAGAGTCATTGGTAATCAATTGGTAACCTCTGGGAAATCTTATCAGTTGCTGCGTTTCTGGGCATCTGATGGGCATGCTCGAGTGAGGGAGGAGTTCACTCGAGCATGATGCGAGATTCTGGGAATTTTGTGAAGGTTTTTGGGCAGAAAGTGCGAGCATGCTCGAGCGAGCATGGTCGTGCTCGAGCACAAGATGAACATGCTCGAGTGAGCAAGTGTGTGCTCGAGTGAGGGTGCATTTTGGTGCTGCGGGTGAGTGTCTCAAGAAATCACTCGTGGGTGGATGTCAAGAGTGTGCATGGCACTCGCGAGTATTGAGGGATCACTCGAGCACGAGAGTTGTGCTCGAGTGCGCTTGTGACTGGGAGAAAGGGATCACTCTCGGGTTGTCACTCGCGGGGCCTCACTTCCGTGGTGCTCGAGTGCTCCTGAGGTCTCTGCTCGAGCACAGCCTCTTGTGCTCGAGTGAGAGTGTGTGATTGTGTTCAAGTTTGCTCTCGGGCAAGCACTCGCTGGGGGTTCACTCGCATGTGCTCGAGTGAAAACGGGGGTCATGCTCGAGCACAGCCTTCTGTGCTCGAGTGAAGGGACCAAAAATCAGCGTTTAGTTTTCTAAAAAGGGATCTTTGGGGATAGTTATCCCAACCCTTTAGGCATATGTTTAAGCATTTAATGGCCATCCAAAGAGTCCAAATGAATACCAAAATAGAGTGTTATTGAATTTAGAACTTGGAAAAGGAAATTAACCTATTGTCCCTATCTTGATTATAGGATTTGACATCTGCTATCCTCGTGAGCCTACTGTGCCAGTGACCGTCCGGAAAGGATCAGGTAGTGACTTTTCTTTCGTACCATATGTGATGCATTGTATGTGTGTAGTTTCATTGCTTTGCGATAAGTTTGTATGTTGCGACTTATGTGGATATGTGTAAGCACTGTCAGTCCAATAGTCCCTGAGTAGCTAGCAACAGTTCGGGTTTAGGCAGTGTGCCTTCCCGGCGGAGAAAGGGGATGAGGATGAAGTGTGATATATGTGATATGTGAGCCGAAAGGCTATTTGTGAGGCCGACGGGCCAATTGTGAGAGCCGGATAGCTGTATGAGCTATAAGGCTATGTTTATGCACTGCCACGCCAATAGTCCCTGAGTAGCTAGCAACGGTTCGGGTTAGGACTGTGTGCCTTCCCGGCGGAGAAAGGGGATGAGGGTGGAGTGTGATATGTGCTGCTGCGGTATGATGATTTGCTTACATGCTGTGTGCTTATATGTGGTATAAATGTATTGTTACTACTGAGATTCTTTTTAATCTCATTCTTTCCTTTGACTAACCTTTTCAGACAGGGCGAGTGGCTCTAAGGAGAAGCGAGCGACCCGGAGTGGTTAGAGCTTCATAGGGACATTAGTATTGTTTTGTTGGCCATTCATTTTGGATAGGGATTACTGTATAACATCTTGAGATGTAAATGGTTTTGGAATACTTGGTTTTGTAATCCCCTAATCAGGATTGAAACTCTATGTGTATATAGTCGAACCCGAGGGTTGCCGGGATTTTGGTTTCACACTCTGTCATACGTAAATGTAGATAAACTACACAGGTAATTATATTCGATAATTGAACTTGAGACCGGAAGAGGAATGAAGTTTTGAAAATTTCGTAAAGTCCCTACTACTAAAGGGAACATTTTATGGGTTTTAAACTATTCGACGGTCTCTAATTTAATTTAATTACCTAATATCGAATTATAATTACGTGATTAAAGGCAGGGTGTTACAATTATACTGTTGTCCGTGGACCTCTTAAATGTCCCTTTTTATTTTATATTTATATTATCTTTTTATTTCATCTTTTCATACCAACCAAACTTAGCCTTTGTTTAAAAAAAAGCTCTTTTGATTGCGGGCAAAAAAAAGAAAAAACATTTGTCAAAATAAAAATTTTCTCACATACTTATACAACACAAAAGCACTTAAAATTAATTAATTAATTAATTATGAAAAGTAATTATACATTTCACACTTTGAATCTAAAATTTTGCATAAAATATGGGCGCCAAAATGTTATTATTTCTCCACAAACACATGAACCATCCATATGGTAAATAGAAACAAAAAAGGACTTCCTATTAGGATTAGTAGGCACAACGGAAAATTAAAATTCAAAATTTTTTCAATCCTAAATGCGGATCTGTCAATGGTATTTAAATCGAATAGTAGAGAAATGTACTTTTCTTATGTGTTCAATTTTTCTTTTTGATCTCAAGGAGCTAACAACTTAGATCAGCTCCTTCTACCAATATCCACACTAATAGGAATCCAACAAAAACAGCGTGCTAGCGCCACCAACGTCCCTCTCTGGAGTTTTCTTTTCTCACAGCTCTCTATCTATCTTTTTTCATCACACGTAGAAAACCTTAGTTCACTGTTTTAAATAACTAGTTGGGCTTTCTATTTTATGATGGATATTGGATTTTTAAAATTAATCTTAATTAATTTTGAAATCCATATCATATCAATTAACAATTAATTGTCTTTTGATAAGCAAATTAAATAAATATGGTTTAATTAAATCTGTCTAACAGTTTTAATTTAACCTATTTATTTAATTTGAATAAAGAGCCAATCGAAATAGATTTAATTTATCTTTATAAATTAAATCCTAGATATCATATTTTTGTCGTATTAGTTATTAAATTTAATTTATCAGATAAAACTAAATTTAAAACTAACATAATATAATAATATTATCATATAATATATATATATATATTTCGAAAATACATATATGTATATATAATATTATTAATTTTTTTTGAATATATATGTATACATATTCGTCTACCCTAAATTAACCATTACATTCATTAAATATAGACATACCTTAGATTCAATAAATTTGGACATTATGACTCGTGTTAGGCTATTTTTGTGTGCGACCTTATAGGCCTATATGAAGTTAGCAGTGGACCAATGACTATACTAATCCACAAATCCTAAGCGGTCTCTAGCAAGACATTACGATTATCCAATTCATATGAGGAACGATAAACCGATGCAACCTGTCATACAACCATATCACGTCCCTTTTGTCACACGATATTTCGGTCAAGGATGAGGCATGAAGAATATCATCCTCCTATTCTTGACCATTACTTTCTCGATCCCTAAGTAGTCTGACTATAGAAATGGAAACTCCTTTCCATCGTAGTATGTCCATACATTTATCAGACTTACTCATTGAGGGGCCCGGTAATATCTCTCTACTAATGTGAAGGAAGAATTCTATCTTGACCATTCACATTCATCTGTATAAAAAACCATCAAGCCTGAACATAGCTTTTATCATCAACTGGTCAAAGGTGACTTTTGACTAGGTTAAAGCTGAGCGACTCTCATATAGGAATCCATATAGCGAGTCGGTCCAATACCTTATACTCTTATAAGTGCCTAGGACTTTGATTCGTATCTCCATACCTCTTCAAAGTCATATTGGTCTTATTTCATCTTTACTCCTGTATTGATGACCGACCACAAACATTTATGACAATCATTATGATTTATAGGATAGTCATCACAGTGAACTACAAATAATATGATAACAAAATGAAGAAATTCATTGAATAACAATGTTCAAAGTATAATGATTGGCATTTATGGCACAATTTCCAACACTTCCCAGTTCCCATAGTTTAAGAGTTTGTTTGGGATGGCAGAAAGTGGCTTTTTTTTTTTATAAAATAGTCTAGTGGTATCATTTTAGGGTGTTTGGGTTCCTGTTTTTGCAACTGAGTTTTTTTCCCAAAAGTAGCTTATGAGAAGGAACTCAAAAGTTTGTTTTTTTTTAAAAAAAGTCACTTTTGTCACCGTCAATCCAAACATAAATCACATTTAAAATCTAACTTTTATCTTATCTTAAATTTGTAAAAGTCATATTGAAATAAGGTTATTTCTACCACTGCTAACCCAAACAGGCAAATGTCACAAATCACAACTTACAACCTTGTCCGCAACAATTCATTTAATGCCCATTAACTCACCTTTCAACTTAGTTGAGTTAGTTCTTCTCAAATTTTCCATTGACATTCTTTTTGCTGGTCACTGCAAACAATAATATTATAATTAATTATAATACCGTATTAACTTGATATAAAATACCCCCTTCTGTAACTAAATATAAGATTCAAATAATCAATTTGTAGTTATAAAAAAAGCTAAAATTAGTTAATATCATTAAATATTTTTTTAATTATACCTTTATTTGTAAGGAGGATAAGTAAAAGAGACAATAAATACAACAAACAAAGTCATGGGCTAAAGTTGAAAAAAGTGCAATAAATGCTCTAATAAACCTAAAATGAAGCTTATATTTTAGGGCTGATATATTCTCAAGTTTGAAATTTATATTTAGGGACGAAGGGAGTAGCAACATTTTAGATAATACTTATTTAAAATACTAATTCAGTTAATAACTAAGAAATATCAAACTTTTAATTATTATGCCAGATGCTACTCCTCTAATCCTATTTATAAAATACTTCTAGTATATTTCACACAGACCAATAAAACCCTTAAACTTCATTAATTCTATCATACAATTTAACAACTATTCAACTTTAACCTTATCTAATACTCCCTCCGGTCCACAATATTTAGCGCTTCTAGAAGAATAGTTTGTTTCAAAATATAAGTCACTTATAACATAATTAATGCTAATATTTCATTTTTGTCATTATAATTAATGCTCATTTCTAATTTTTCCCACTTATCAAATTTTCAAACACATTTTTATAAAAAAAAGGTAAAAAAGGGGAAAAAAGTTTCAATTTATGATATATTTAATGAGTTAACTGTCATTTCTTATTTCCTATGATTAATTAAAGTGTCATATATTATAAGCCAGAGGGATTATGCATTATACCACATAGGGGTGGGCATGGGCAACACTGGGCAAGGTGGGACCTTTGCCCAATGCACAACCTAGAGGATGATGGGTTGTATTTTTGCATCTTGTTATTCAGCTCTGCCCGGTAGAAACCCTAACCATTTTGGGAAGGGCAACAATGAGTTAGGTAGGGCGAGCATCTCTGCCTAAGTGGTAACTCTCTGCCCAATACCATATGTAAAAAAGCTTCAATTATACCAACTAAATACTATTAAAAACTTTAAATACATTCCATAATTTCAAACCTTGATATATTTCAAAATAAATCTATAACTTGAGTCTTGAAATTAAAAAAGCTACCATACATTTTAATACTTACATAAGAAATTATGAAGTACTATGTGCTTATGTGTGAGTATTAATTTTATATGAACAGGTGTAATTGTCATAAAGACTTCACTAAAACTAATTTTCTTGTCTCAAATCTCAATTTTTAATGCTTAGTATCATCTTTCCAAATCAAAAAGCCACATCCATCCAAAAATCAATGACTTATATGTAAATAGCGCTAGATGGATATTAAATAATAATATAAAATATTTCATAAAAATAAAATAATATGTGTGTGTGTAATTGAATAATTCATATAGAATAATATCTACTTTATATAAAATAATATATATTTTAAATAAATTGTATATAATTTTTTTGTTAGGGGAAAATAGGCAGGGTAGTAACGGGCAACTGAACAGTATACTCACCCCTAAATTATTACCATATGAAAACAAAATAAATACAACAATGAATGAAAGGGCAAAAAATATCATATAGCTAATTTAATGAGGCGCCTTATAAAGTGAATCAGAAAAAATGCTTCTATCTCTACTATATAAATAGAACCAAAGGAGTATGTGACTAGATGGCATATTGCTAAGCTTTTTTGCCCTAAAGAAAAAGTAAGCTAGAATTAACAATTATGAGAAACATTGTTAATAAAAATAATCAATAATTTATAAGAAAATATAAAATATTAATAACTATGAGAAACTCCTCTGATTCTTATAGGTCGGATTAATAAATATAATCAGTAATTTATAATAAAATAAAAAATAGGGAAACACTCGTTTCATATTTAACCATATTAAATAATCAATGTGTTATAGTGACTAGCTAGTTAGCATAATGGTTAAGCTTATAACCACATCGATGAAGAATTCCAAAGTATTAATGAACATAATTGTTCATATTTATGAAATATCAAACCTATATATTTTGCTATATTTGATTTGTTTTGTTACAACGTACAACCAATTGAACTTGTGAGATTCACATTGCTCGACTTGGTATTAAAAAATAAAAAAAAATAAAAAGAAAAAAAAGAAAACCTTAGGGCCTCGTTCTGTTTTTTTATAAAATAATTTTATAAAGTTGATTTTAAAAAACAAGTTTGAAAAAAAAAAATCTATTTGGATAGCGCTTCTAAAAAATCACATTTGGAAATAAAAAATATATAAATTTGTTTGAAATAATTAGGGAAAATCGCCTAAAAATACATTTGGGGAAAATAAATTGCTGAATACTACCAAGCGTGCAACCGATCTTTCGTTGTGTGCAAACCATATTTCATGTATGCAAAAATCTTACATATAAATGTGCAAAAAATTTTCCGTTATGTGCAAAATATCTTCCATTATGTGCAACAGATCTTCTATGATAGCATTCAGTCATTAATTTACCAAAAGTATTTATTTATAATTCTCCCAAATATTTATTCTTATACCATCAAGCTAGATAATAAAAAAGAAAAAGAATTGTTTGATTACTTACTTTATGGTATGATTTTCTTGCTAGTGGCTGTCGTGGTCAACGAGGATGTGGCGGCGCTTGATGGATCTGGCTGCAGTCCGCTGCCAGTCCTTTTCTCCTAAATTACACCGTTTTGGTGTAGTTTGGGGGTAAAGGGGTGGATTTGTTTTTTTAAAAAAATAGAATATAGTATTTTAAAATATTTTTTTGGAAGTATCTAGTATCTTAAAATATTTTTTAAGTAACATGTAGTATCCTAAAATAATTTTTAGTACTTTAACCCTTTAAAATATGTTTTCAGTTGTACCCAGTGTGTTAGCAGACTGATTACAATTTAATTCTTAATGTATTTTAAAAAGTTAAAAGAACCAAAAAATATTTTAAAGGGTTAAAAACACCAAAAAAATATTTTAAAGTGATTTTTGGAATTGAAAAAATACATTAAAGGGTTAAGAACACCAAAAAAATATTTTAAAGTGATTTTTGGAACTAAAAAAAATACATTAAGGGTTAAATTGCAATCAATCTGCTAACACACTGGGTACAACTGAAAAAATATTTTAAGAGATTAAAATACTAAAAATTATTTTAGGATACTACATGTTATTTAAAAAATATTTTAAGATACTAGATACTTCTAAAAAAATATTTTAAAATACTATATTCTGTTTTTATAAAAAAAAAACACACCCTTTACCCCCAAACTACACCAAAACGGTGTAGTTTAGGAGAAAAGGACTGGTAGCGGACCGCTAGGCAGCGAACCGCAGCCAGATCCGCGGTTGATACCCATGATGCTTGTGTCGAGGATGAACAGGTAGTGACTTCAGAGAAGGAGGAGTTTCCTCATTTTCCAAAACTAAAAATAAAAAATAGAAAAAAAAAATAAAACATCTAAAATTTGTTTTCCTTTTTTTTTTCAAAAAAAAAGTTACTATTTTTTTTAAAAAAAAAACCTAGCTAAAAATAAATTGGCGTACAAGTTTTTTGCCCCCTTAAAAAAAGACTATTTTTAAAAGGAAAATTTTTTAAAAAATACAACTTGAATTTTAAAATTCTAAATTAGTTTTGTTAACAATAAGAGTAATGTGATTGATAAATAAAATAATGGGATTGATAATTCAAATTCTTGTCAAATCACTATTTAAGATTTTGAAATTCAAATAGTATTTTTTTTAAAAATATTTCCTTTTTAAAATGGGAAACAAAAGTGCCCTTAGTTTCAACTTTCAAACAAAAAATGTCTAATGGAGTTTGTCCTATCTACCACGCGATGAATGTATTTTGCTAAGATACTTTGTAGCTGATGGTTTTTTTTTTTATGTAAATGCAAAATTATGTTTCATCCAAAAGAAAACTTTCGAACAATTAGAATTTCAAATGATTGGATTTAGCTGATTAGATTTGTTTATAACGGTCAAGGAAGAAAAGTCACAACAATTTCTTGAATAAACATAAATGGTGTTAACAACTTTTTTTTGCCAGAAAATAGTGTTATTAACTGATTTTTGGTTCTCTCACCTAAAAAATAATTACTGACCTCCATAAGTCATTAAAAATAATAATTAATGATTTATAATTAAAAGTAGTCAAATTAATGACTGTTAAATTTTTGAAATTTTATTTAAGAACAATTCAAATATTTAAAAAAAACCATTATTGAGGAACGAAAATTAACTCTTTTCCATTTTTAATATTTCATATAATTTAAAAATTTTATACTTTTTTTTGCTAGATTTAAATTTTTATATTATTGAATATAAATATTTCTAAATGCTAAAAATATACTTTTAGTCCCTTAACTTTTAAAATATAATTTTTGTTTTATATTTCTAACACTGGTAATGTTGTTGACAGAAAATGTTGATGCAACAAACTTAAGTGATGACTGTGTAGCTGTCAAGACATATTTAAATTTTAATTTTTTAATATAAAATATTTAGATTATTAAACTAAAATACACTGACATATCACTGCAAATGAAATTGAGATTTTGAAATTTAGATTATTAAACTAATATATTAAGATTATTAAATTAGAAATTTTTTAATACAATCAAGGTTTTGATATTACTGGCTTCATTAGATTTTTAGATATTTTTCAATTTATACATTTATTAAATTTAAGATTAATAGCTTTTAATGACACAGTCATCATTTGAGTTTGTTATCTTAACTTTTTTTGTTAGCAACATTAACAGTGTTAAAATTATAACATCAAAAGTGTACTGTATAAAGTTAAGAAACAAAAAAATATACCTTATATAAACTTGAAGCAATAAAGTATACTTTAGCCTATTTATAAATTAGGAAAAATGTCCATTTTTACTCTAGAAGTAACCACCCAGGAGAGTTGGGTATCCAGAAGTTTTTAGAAAAGTAGTTTTTCCCTGAAAGTAACCAAAATGGGGCATTTTTTACCTGAGGCAACGGAGACCCTAATTGCTGTCTGCCATGTGAGATTGGACGCCACATCAATGCATATGTTAGATTTTTACTCTTGAAGTAACCACCCAGGAGAGCTGGGTATCCAGAAGTTTTTAGAGGACCATTTTTGTCCTGGAAGTAACCACCCAGGAGAGTTGGGTATCCAGAAGTTTTTAGAGGAGCGTTTTTGTCCTGGAAGTAACCAAAATGGGGCATTTTTTACCTGAGGTGACGGAGACCCCAATTGCCGTCTGCCATGTGAGATTGGACACCACATCAATGCCCACGTTGGAGATCCATATGACACCTATTAACATATTCACGTCATTCTTTTTCTTTCGTTTTTTCCATCTTTAATGCCCTTGTTCGGTGTTAGGTCAGAGGCATTAAAGGAGATGGCTTTAATGGCTGAAATAATTGTAGAATTGTGAATGATTCATTAACAGGAATAAGCAGAGAAGAGAACAAATGCGAGGCTCAACAACATCATCGATGACAAGAAGTGGGATGAGAAGCAGAAGAAGTTTTAAACTTCTTAGACGGTGTGGTCGAGAGCTCCAATACGATGGTCTAACGAGGATATGTAACTACGGTGAGGTGGATCCTCTTTCGACTTCATGGACATAGATTAACCCAAGGAGGAGATTTTACAGTTGTCGAAATTATCAACAAGTAGGGAGTTATTTAAATTTAGGGAAGGAATTAATTGATCTTGATTTTTGTCTATGTTGTATGATTGATTTGTAGGGTAAATTTTCAGGTAGGGGGCTGTGGGTATTTCAAATGGCATGGTGATGAATTGGATGTGAGAGTGACAGAGGTGATCAATGAGTTGCTTGGCCATCTGGATAGATTGTATGATGACAATATGAGGTAGAGAAGAGACGACGCCAAAGAAAGTGGTGATGTTGACTCTGAGATGGCTCGCATATATTTAGACATGAAGAAAGACAAATTGCAGACTTTGGGTTGCATATTGTGCATTGATGGTAAGCTGAGTTGTTTTTGTTTTGTTCGCTTTGGCTTAAGGGATTGTTGCAGTTAGTGCATTGGAGGGACGTTAGGTGTTTTTTTGTTAAAATGTAGGGGTTTTTATGTTAGAACAATGTAGTTGAAACAGGCGAAGCTTGTTGTAATGAATGTCAACTCTATAATGAATATTAAAGTTCATGGTCTTATTTTGCTTAGTGATGTAGTGGCAATCGCTTATAAACATATGGAATTGGGGGTAATAGATATAATTTTCACTTATGGATATAAAACATAAGTGATAAATTGATTTTATTCTTGGTAAATCGATTTATCATTGTTGTTACAATGACATAAATCAATTTGCCTATATCGTAAATTGATTTACCACTTCTTCAAGTGATAAACCTTGTAACGGACATAAAACAGAGACAAGTGATAAAACAGAGATAAGTGATAAATTGATTTTGTTCTTGGTAAATCGATTTATCATTGTTGTCATAATGATATAAATCGATTTGCACATCGATTTGTTTAGATCATAAATTGATTTACCACTTCTTTAAGTGATAAACCTTGTAACGAACATAAAACAGAGATAAGTGATAAATTGATTTTATTCTTGGTAAATCGATTAATCATTGTTGTCACAATGACATATATTGATTTGCACAATGACATTTGAAAACTTGGCTGCTCTCGACCAGATTTGGTAAATTGATTTACAATGCCTCATAAATCGATTTACTTTAGAGTTGAAAATTTAGGTGTTCTCGGTCAACTTTTGTAAATTAATTTACAATGGCTTATAAATCAAGTTACTTTACATTTGAAAACTTAGCTGCTTTCGATTGGCTCACATGCAGACCGCTTCTTTTCACCCTAATCGTGCTTTCTCTCTCACGCAACTTGTTCGTGTAGATGGATTTGGGAATTGGGAAATAGGTCATTACCCTTTTGCCTTAACTTTAAATCACTCCCTGCTAAAGCAGGGAAATCGGGCCGAGCCTGTCGGGCCGGGCTTATGATTTAGAGACTAAAATAGAAAGCGGGCCTAAAAGGGCCGACCCTGCAGCCCTGTAGGGCCGGCCCTTTTAGGCCCGTTTAATATTTTTTAAAAATAAATTAATATTTATAATATAATTATATCAAATTATCAGTATGAGAGACACTTAAATACCTAATAAAGTATTAGTAACAGGCAACCACTTATTAAATGGTTTGATTTATTTTATTTTCTATAATGGTTTATTCATTTAAACTTTAAAAAAGAGGCTAATTTGGATATTAAATGATTATTTTAACTAAAAATTTATAAGTTTTAAAAATAATGTATCTCAATTTAAATCAAAATAATAAATAAATGGTAAAATTTGAAAAAGAATTTTTTTTGATTAAAATGAGTCCAGACCCGTTTAGGATCGAGCCCGTGAAGGGCTAACCTTATAGGGTTGCGGGCTTCAAAAATTAGGGGTTTTTTAGGAAGCGGGCTTAAACGGGCCAGCCCATATTCCCAACTCTACTCCCTGCCACATCATTTTGCCACCTCCACACCTGGTCAGTCGTTTTAACACCACTTTTTTCGCCTCAGTTCAACACTTATGCCAGCGTGTAATTTAAAGAGTCAATGTCAAGTCTCCGTTGCGTCAGGTCAAAAATAGCCCATTTTGGTTGCTTCCAGGGCAAAAATACTCATCTAAAAACTTTCAGATACCCAACACTCTTAGGTGATCACTTTCAGGATAAAAATGAACCTTTTCCCTACAAATGATATACTCTTTCCTTTATCTCCGAGGGTCCCCTGGCCCTACATTCCTATCAAGGGTAAAATAGTCACTCCATTTATTAGCAAAAAGTGAATAAAAAGAGAGTGCCTCCCTGCTTTACTAGGTTCCCTCGTAAAGACTTGAACCTTCTCAGCTTCCTTCCAATGACCCCACTTGGGAAATTGTGAATTATGGCGCCATAAGGTTCCTTGATAGTCATTAGGGAATGAAATGGGGGATTTTTGGGGAGATTTTTCATTCTGCAATCTGTCAAAAAAAAAACAAGCTTCTAGACTACACAACACAAGAGGGCGATGCGCAGAAGCTCTGACTTGTGTGTGTATATATATAGTATTTCCTTATTTATTGATTTTCCTGCTTTTGTTTGCTTACTTTTTATCTGCACTTTACTTTGTTCTGAATTCCTTTCCTTCCACCTTTTTTTCCTCCTTCCTTTTCTGTTATTATTATTTTTAGTCTCTCTGTTTTTCTGCTGTGCGTGAGCTTTGTCAGAAGCTTCAGCTTTCAACAATGGCGGACAATATCCATACACCCATGGATCAGCTTCAGGACCTTGATTACTGCATAGACTCAAATCCTCCGTGGGGTACGCCTCGGTTTTTCTCTTTCTATAATCTCTTTTGGGTTTTTTCTGTTTCTGTTTTACACGATTAAAGAAATGTGCTTTGTGGGTCTCTCTCCGTTGTTTTGGCGTCTCTTGCCTTACCCATTATTACTTCCATTTTCTATATCTTCTTGTCTTCCTCTCATAATCATGTGCCCCTAAAAGTAAGAGTTTTTTAAATATTGGCTTGACTGTATTCTTGCTGTAATTTTTTCCCAACAAAACAGAGGATGGAAAGCTAGTCACTTTCTTAAGTATTATGACTAAACTTTTTTCTTAGCGGTGCAGACATTTCTTAATTGAGGGAAAATGCTGCTATTTATTGAGTTTTCTTTTTGTTTGCACACTGAGTATCATTTTCTTTATAATTTCTAGGAACAAATTTACACGGTGCCTTCTGGCTTTAAAATTAGTTTCCAGAGCTTCCCGGTACTTCATGATCATGTTTACTTGTCCTTGGCTATGGAAGAGTATAATAACCAATAATGGCATCATGTCACGCTAAGTTACGCTTTTACCCTGTCAAGGAAGCAACTTTCTCCTTCTAGCTTAGTTCTGGTGAATGAGTAATTAATTAATGAGGAGATTAAAGTGGCCCCACCTATTTATTTAACTCATGACGTTAGTAACCTCGGCATGGGTTTATGTTCTATCTACAGTAGATGAGTTATTTATTATTTATTTATTTTTGCTGTAGCTTACTTCTACATTGAAACTACTGGGAATTCAAATCAGCTTATATAGTTAAAAGGTTTAGGCTACTGGACTATCTGGAATATAGAGATGTTAGTCATAGCAGTGAAAATGAGACAAATGATTACTGACTTTCGCTTCCAGAATTTGGACTAACGACTGAGTACTGTGTTTTCTTTGGACATACTTTGCTGAATTTACTTGGGCATTTCTTATAAGGTTCTCCAATAAAAACATGAGATGTGGAGAAATTTTAGAAAGACTCAATCGTGTGTTCCTTGAGTTATGAAAATTATTCACTTATTATGTTTTTAATGGAGAACTTGATAGTGAATGCCTCAAACCTCTACCCACGTTCTGTTCTGTTCTGATTTTTTTAATTAGAGTATTCAGTTTTCTCTAGATGCCTAGCTGCAAGAAACACAGTAGCTCAAACAAAAAACAATCTGGTATGAAATGTTGTGCTTGACTTGTCTTTTGTTCTGTTGTGTTCTGCTTAAATTATGTGCAGTTGATAGTTAAGTAGAAATTAAGGTTAGATCAGATTGTGTATGGTTCTATGTAAGTCAGGCAAAACATTTCATACCAGACTTGTTTTTTGTTTGAGCCAGTAGAGTAACAGAAGTGATACAATAAAAACGGATCATAAACTAGGCCGCAATGAAAATCATGAAGGTCCCTTGGGGGTCTTTACCATAGAAATGGATTAGCATAATATTAATTTGTATATGTCACTCAAAGGTTGTAAAGATTCACTTGGATATTTCCATGTGAGTGACTGAGGTCTAGCTGAATTGCATAAAAAACAATTGTCCAAATCTAGTCTTCAGTTGTAATTTAAGCATAGGAATGCAAGTTGTGTGATATATCGCCTATGCAAGTCAAATGAATAAAGAAAGCCATTGTCATATTCTGCTGCTGACTTTCTTCAAGCTTGGGAGATATTACAAGTCCTGGCTACATTACCATGTAGCTATGATAAGCATGTTTCAACTAAGCCATAATGTGTTCGTTTGAGTGTGTTAAAGCACAAGATAATACACCTAAAGGAAAGCCGCTCCCAAGCACGTGACCACTCATGTATTGTATAGTTAGCACTAATAGATCCTTCCAGAATGCACACACGTGGCACGATACAATTTGTAATTGCATTCTATATATACCACCACTGTAGACAGTCATAACATGATATACAATAGAAAATCAACAATGTGGCTTATAAGATTGTGTCCTACCTTTCTTTCTCCTCTGTTTCACATTCACTCACTTTTCTAAAATGGTATCAGAGCAGTAGAGTCAGCAATGACAGAAACACCATTATCAAAAACCTCCTCCACTGTTCATGAACACTCATCCTCATCCACTAATCCACCACAGACCACCACACAACCCTCTAATGTCTCACACTTCATCTCTGTGAAACTGAATCCAGACAACTACTTAATCTGGAAAACTCAAATGCTCCCTTACTTATATGGTCAGCGATATTTCTGTTACATCGATGGCTCCAAACCACAGCCCCCACCAAAACTTCCAGATGGCATACCAAATCCAGACCACATTAAATGGTTTGAGCAAGATCAGTTGGTCCTCTCTCTTCTTATCTCGTCCTTATCTGAGAAACTCATCGGTCAAGTTATGAGGCACAAAACCTCTAGAAATATGTGGTATGCACTTGAGAATCTTTTCTCTCAACAATCTCAAGCCAAATACCTTCAACTCCATCAAGAACTCACACATTTGAAGAAGGGAGGTGAATCTATCTCTGACTATTACCAAAAAGGCATTCAACTTGCCGATTCCTTGGCTGCCACTGGAAACCCAATATCTGATCGTGATTTTATTATCTATTTACTTGGAGGTCTTGGCACTGATTTTGACCCAATAGTCACCTCTCTTACCACTAGAAAAGAGGCTCTTACTCCTGAAGAAACACTCAGTCATCTCCTTACCTATGAAGCCCGAAAATCTCAAACTCACGGCACTCAGGTCGCTCAAATCTCCGCTAACACTGTTACTGTTTCAGACGGCATTTTGCCAACTCCCACCTCTCACCGAGGTCGTGGCGGACGATTTTTCTCTTCAAACAGAGGACGTGGGGGACGTTTCCATGGCAGAGGATATTCTGGCCGAAACTTTTTTGGTCGAGGATCATTTAGCAGAGGTGGTCGCTTCAATTATCGTGGAAGTGGTGGCCGACACATATCTTCGTACTCTGACAAAAGTAGTACGTGTGCTTTATGTTGCGAGCCAGGCCACAACGTTGCACAGTGCCCTCATCGATATGATCCCACTTTTCAGGGACCACAATCCTTTTTTGCCAACTACTCTGTTTTTCCCTATGACAATGATACTCTGTGGTACCCGGACACAGGTGCCACTAACCATATGACTGCTGATCTTGCAAATTTGAATATCCAATCCAACCCTTATCAAGGTCAAGAATCTGTCTATGTTGGTGATGGCGCACCTCTCAACATTCAGTACACCGGATCTGGTCACCTATCCACGCCTAATGGCAACTACCTTCTCTCTCACCTTCTTTATGTTCCTCACATCTCTAAAAATTTATTATCTGTGTCCCAATTCTGCATTGATAACAATGTCTTTTTTGAATTTCATGCAAACTCTTTTTTTGTGAAGGACACCAAAACCAAGGCCACACTCCTACAAGGTCGCAGCCAAAATAAATTGTACCCAGTTCAGAGTCTTCGCCCTCCACCATCTTCCATCATTGCATGCATTGGAGTTCGCACGTCTCTTCAACAGTTGTTCAACACATCATTTCCTCCAACAATCTACCAGTATCTCCACACTCGCCCTCTTCATCACAGTGCTCTGCTTGTCGAGTCTCCAAAAGTCACTGTCTCCCTTCACCTTCATCTCCAAATCGTTCCACCGCTCCTTTAGATTTAATATTTTGTGATGTATGGGGTCCATCCCCTATCCTTTCAGTTAATGGTTTTAGGTACTATGTTAGTTTTGTCAATGACTTTTCTCGTTTCCTCTGGTTGTTTCCAATCAAAACTAAAGATGAAGTTTATTCCATTTTTCTCAAGTTTCGTGTCTCAGTTGAAAATTTATTTCAAAGAAAAATTTGCTATTTCCAATCTGACTGGGGAGGTGAATTTCGTTCGTTAAGCAAGCTGCTTTCCTCCACCGGTATCCATCATCGCATCACCTGTCCTCACACGCACACACAAAACAGCACTATCGAACGCCGTCATCGTTCCATCGTTGAAATTGGTCTCACTCTTTTGTCCCATGCGAATGTGCCACGTGTTTATTGGACTCATGCGTTCTCCACTGCTGCTTTTCTTCTCAACCGACTGCCCTCTTCCTCTCTTAATAATCTAAGCCCTTTTGAACTTCTTTACAACACCACACCCAACTACAAATTTTTAAAAGTCTTTGGCTGCGCTTGCTGGCCCAATTTAAGGCCTTATACAAAAAATAAACTTAAACCTCGCTCCATCCTCTGTGTTTTTCTCGGCTATAGTCCTCACCATTTTGGATATATGTGCTTACATCCTCAAACAGGAAGCCTATACATTTCCCGTGATGTTATTTTTGATGAAGCCCGTTTTCCCTTCTCGGAGCCCACCTACACACCTCAGCCCAATCCGTCAACCTTAACCATCCTACCTCTCTCCCTTCACGAACCTGTCTCCCAAGCACCATTCCCTGTTTTTAATATGCCTCCTCCCACACCCAACCCACCTACTTCTCAAGGCCCAAGCCCACAACCTCAAACCCATTCCCCTACACCTCATCCTGCATCTCCATCACTCATCTCTTCCCCACCGACAACCTCACCCAATCCCGTGCCCCCTGCCTCCTCCCCTGCACCATCGTCCCTTTCCTCCAGACCCACCCACCCTGAATCTACGAATCCTATGGTCACCAGATCTCGTGCTAACGTCACCAAACCACGCCTATTTACAGATGGTACCATCTGATGGCCCCCACCCAGGGCTCTCACAGCCGTCACCGCCTCGGATTGTGTGCCTACCACTGTCTCTGAAGCTCTAAAGCATCCCCACTGGCGCAAGGCTATGGCTGACGAATTCCAAGCTCTTCTTGATACTCAAACTTGGCAGCTTCTTCCACCCACTTCCTCTCAAAATTTAGTCGGCTGTAAATGGATTTTTTGGATCAAGTACAACCCCTCCGGCACTGTTGATCGCTATAAGGCCCGTTTGGTGGCCAAGGGTTTTCATCAACAAGCCGGCCTCGATTACTCGGAGACCTTCTCTCCAGTCGTGAAACCCATCACCGTTCGGCTTATTCTTTCTCTTGCTGTGTCTCGCAACTGGCCTATGCGGCAACTCGATGTCCAGAATGTCTTTCTCCATGGCTCCCTTGAAGAAACGGTTTATATGTCTCAACCACCGGGGTTCACTCATCCAGACTTTCCTCACTATGTATGCAAACTCAATCGCTCCTTATATGGCCTCAAACAAGCCCCTCGTGCTTGGTTTTCTTGCCTCAGTCAGAAACTTCTTCATCTCGGCTTCTCTGCCTCCAGGTCTGATCCCTCTTTATTCATCTATAATTCCCTTGGCTGTCACATGTTCATTCTTATTTATGTGGACGACATCATTGTTACTGGTTCCTCTGAGAAAATGATCACTGATTTACTTCACACGCTCTCCTCTTTCTTTCCCATTAAAGATTTAGGTCCACTCAATTATTTCCTCGGTGTCGAGGTTCACCCTGTCTCTGATGGCATTATCCTGTCTCAACAAAAGTATATTTTGGATCTCCTTCATCGAACCAACATGCTCTCTGCCAATGCAATGGCCTCTCCTATGGCTATCAATTCTAAACTTCACCTCATTGGTCCTACTTTCTCTGATCCTAGTCTCTATCGTAGCATTGTCGGCAGCCTTCAATATCTCTCATTCACTCGTCCTGATTTATCCTTTGCAATCAATCGTGTATGTCAATTTATGCATGCCCCTAGAGAACATCACGGGTTGCTGTGAAACGCATCCTTCGCTATTTATGTGGCACTTATCATTTTGGCTTACACATCAAATGGTCTGGCACCTTTAATCTCTTCTCAAGTGCTACATCTCTCAAACCAAAATTTTTAGAGGCCTATTCGGATGCTGATTGGGGTGGCTGCCCCATTGACTCCCGCTCCACTGGGGGTTATGTTGTTTATTTTGGCTCTAATGTCATTTCTTGGAGCTCCAAAAAGCAGCCGACCGTCTCCCGCTCCAGCACTGAATCTGAATACAAATCTCTTGCTAATGCCACTGGTGAATTAGTCTGGATTGAAAATCTTCCTGGTGAACTCCACATTCATCTTCCTGAGCCACCCACTCTGTACTGTGATAATTTAGGAGCCACCTATCTCGGTGCTAATCCTGTTTTTCACTCCAGAGCAAAACACATTGCACTGGATTATCACTTTGTTCGAGAACGCGTCACTGCCAAAGCTCTCCGCATTGCCATAGTCTCTTCCAAGGATCAACTTGCTGATATATTCACCAAGCCATTAACCACTCATCGCTTCTTGTGGCTTCGATCGAGTCTCAATGTCAAACCTCTCCATTTCGTCTCGCGGGGGGATGTTAAAGCACAAGATAATACACCTAAAGGAAAGCCGCTGCCAAGCACGTGACCACTCATGTATTGTATAGTTAGCACTAATAGATCCTTCCAGAATGCACACACGTGGCACGTTACAATTTGTAATTGCATTCTATATATACCACCACTGTAGACAGTCATAACATGATATACAATAGAAAATCAACAATGTGGCTTATACGATTGTGTCCTACCTTTCTTTCTCCTCTGTTTCACATTCACTCACTTTTCTAAAAGAGTGCGTGCGTGAGCATGCATTTGGGTGTGAGAGAAAGAGAGAGGGGTAGGATTCTGTTACACCCCATGGCCCATGTATCTAGATATCTGAAAATTTCAAGCTTTCTCAACTTTAAACAGACATACAATCTAAGTTATAGTAAAGAACCTCAAATATTTAGAGAGTGAAGAGGTACATGGTATAGTTTGATGTTTCTTTACATTCTATTCTTTTTTCATTCAATTATTTTCCTTTTTCCTGCTCATAGTGAATGCCTTATGTTGCAGTGGAAACTATCGTATTAGGATTTCAAAATTACATACTGGTGTTGGGGACTAGTGTGATGATACCTTCATTGCTCGTTCCATATATAGGAGGATTTGATGTAAGCTGAATTTCTGCTGCTCTGTCTTCTCTCATCTTCTATTATTGATTCACCAAAGAGTATGTAGGAATGGTATATCAGTTTGTCAATGCTCTGTATCCTTATGTGTCTGCATTTATTTACATTATACTTGCTGCTGATCTCATGTGCCAGTTCCCATTCAAATTTTTAACTTAACAAAACTTCACAGAATTCTTTTTAACTATATAGGGTTAAATTTTGGCAAAGATGGTCTTGTCAGGTTCTGTTAATATGGTGTACAAAAAGCATTTAGTGATTTTCTTGCTCCTACAACCAGGGTGACAAAGCAAGAGTAATACAGACTCTACTCTTTGTAGCCGGCATTAACACACTTCTCCAATCACTTTTTGGAACCAGACTGCCTGCCATTGTTGGAGGATCTTATGCCTATTTGATACCAATTGGTTACATCATCAGTGACTCCTCGTTGCATCGAATTAGTGATCATCATGAAGTAAGTTTCCTTTATGCATCTCTTCATAGCGGTGAATTAGTCTAGTAATGCATAATAAACTTTAACATTGATTTTCTTTTGTTCCTTGCCATCTAAGGGAAAAAATAAAATGACATGGAAAATTATGTCACTTTGATTATAAAAGGATTTTCAATCTGAATGAGGATTTCCTTGAATGCAACTTTTGAAGTTGATAACTGTTTTGAGTGAATCCATATTTTTTTATGCTGAAGAATAGATTTATACCTCTGCTTCTATTTCTACTTATTTAATGTAGTTTCTGTCATACAGGATTTCTCGACGTTTCTTGATTTGACCTCTAAACTTTAGTATATTCTCGATGTTTCAGTTGGGAAACTGTGTAGAAATTGGTCTACCAATGCTGTTGTTGCTGATTGGATTGTCACAAGTAAGTGGAAAATCATAAATAAAACACAGTGCTTCAAGTCATCACATCATCAATTTGCTTCAGACAAAACTAGTTCTGCATAATTTGCAGTATTTTAAGCATGTGAGACCATTTAGAGATACCCCTATATTTGAAAGATTTCCATTGTTGATTTGCATTGCCATTGTTTGGACCTATGCTGTTATATTGACTGCAAGTGGAGCTTACTGGCATAAACATGCTAGAACACAACACATTTGTCGTACAGACATAGCAAACCTGATACCTACCGCCCCATGGTACCCTATCATTTTGTTCAAATCTTATATTTTGAACTTTTTGTTGCTGAGGTCTGAGGTTTCTTTCCATGCTAATAATAGGTTCATGTTCCCGTTCCCGTACCCTCTCCAATGGGGCCCGCCGACATTTTCCGCTGGTCATGCATTTGCTACAATGTCTGCAGTTTTTGTCTCAATGGTTGAGGTAACCATTTATTATCCTATTTATGTCACTCACTATTATTACCTTCATTTTGACTAACCTGGGTAAGAGAATGATGTTCTTTTCTGATGCAACATAGCATGCCTATGTATGTTTGTCCAAATGGTTTACACACAACAAAAAATGACTGAGTATTTGTGTTCCATATATTTTATGTCTTATTCTAATGGTTTTGGAATAGCTTTCCAAGGTCTTGAGAAATTAAAATACCCACATACCAACTTATACCTTTGTGTTCAGTTATTTCTGTTGATTGTTTCTGTAACTATAATACTCACATTCTGAAAATTGTTGAAGGAGCTGAAAATATTTTTCCGAACTCATTTATTTGGTAGCAATTAGACGGATATTTCTTCCCTGATTTGCAATGTTTATTATACCATCATGATCATTATTCAATATTTCTTTTTATTACTTTTCCAAAATAAGGGGATGATGTTTAATTTTTATCCTCAAAATCAATTTTTTTTCCTTCAATTTTTATTATCCATTCCATTCGTTTTCAATGTACATACCAAATAATAAAATGGAAGAATTTAGAATAATCATAATGTTAGCCTCCTTACCATTTTGGTGAATTCTGCTATGGTGTTCTGATACAGAATTTCTCAATGCAGTCAACTGCTGGGTACAAGGCAGCATCTCGGTTGGCAATTGCAACTCCACCTCCTACTAATGTTCTAAGTCGAGGCATTGGTTGGCAAGTAAGTCACTACTTAACACAAATAAGTTATGAGTATTAATCAAGTACTGCCTATGATCACACTGATTGTTGAACTTTGACTCAATTGATTTGCAAGTCCTATTACTTGAATTGCAAGAAATGCATTATAACAGTATTATAGATAAGCTACTTAAATGTGTCTGAAAGCTGATCCTGTTAATTCTACACAGGGTATTGGTGTCTTGCTCGGTGGTCTTTATGGAACAGGGACAGGTTCTACTGTTTTGGTGTAAGTAACACCCTTAAGTGAGATGTTACTGCAAGTTTCTTTTTGTATATGGTCTTTTAAGTCTTTGAATATTTTTAGCTTGATGACCATCTTTATTGTGTATTCTAGAAAAAATGTAGGGCTTCTTGGACTAACCCGAGTTGGAAGTCGAAGGGTTGTTCAGATTTCTGCTGGTTTCATGATATTCTTCTCCATGTTAGGTTGGTATATTTCTTTCAAAACATTAATCTGCCGTTCTGCACAACTGATATAACAGAAATGAGGTTCTGAAGTTTACTTTCTTTCACATTTTGTATTTTTAAATTCGGGGCAATGAAAATACACCTCTTCAAGTTTATGTAATTTAAAAGTAAAAAATAGTGAAAGGACAAAATAAAAACAAGAGTGGTAAGACTATTATAATTGTACAAGAACGAATGCCTCAACCCTAAGGCCTTGTTTGGGATACAAAGTGAATCTCAGTTTCCAAATGCTAAATGATTAAACTTTTGGGATAATTTTGAGTTTCTTAAAGTAGAACTCTTTGCAAATGACTTGAATTGAAAATGGTTGTATTCACATTCTTCTATCTCTTCTGCTGTTCCGAGCTTGACAAGTCAAGCTTTATGATGACATAATAGAAGAAATCTGAGTAAGAAGTCAATTATTGTTTTGTTTGTTTCTGCAGGTAAGTTTGGAGCTGTTTTTGCATCTATACCGTTCCCGATATTCACGGCACTGTACTGCATTCTCTTTGGCCTCGTAGGTATGCAAGCAAGTAGTTCAATTGAATTTCCATTTCCATAGTTAACTTTGGTTCCTCTATTCACAGTTACTTGTTCTTGTTGCTTCAGCTTCAGTTGGAATATCTTTTCTTCAATTCACAAACATGAACTCCATGAGGAACCTAATCATCACTGGGCTATCATTGTTCCTTGGAATTTCAATTCCTCAATTTTTCAATGATTACTGGAGTCCTCCACACCATGGCCTTGTTCATACTAATGCTGGATGGGTGAGTTCTCCTTTAGTAGCCTAACTAGCTGTGAATTTGATCGAGAAGTTTAAGGGGAAAAAGTAATTTTGTGGATGTAAAAAGATGCTTATGAGTTATGCCCTTGGACTAGAAAGTAATGTCAAGAGTATATTTCGTATGGTGTTTAATGTAGGAGATAAATAACTAATTTGTATAGATTTAGAAAATTAAGTTTTAGTTATTTGTAAAAAAAAATGTTAGTTTTTCTGAAGTACCCATTTTAATATGTGCAATCAGCAAGGGAGAGGTTAGGCAAAAAATTATAAATTTGAGAGACAGTGGATTAAGGTTAGGACAAAAACAAATCTCTCTACTAGTTCTTACATTTAAGGTGGGAGGGAGTAATAGATTTTACACTTGTTTATGTGCAAGAAAAATCGAATATCTTTTCAGAAATGTTGAACTAAACAGGTTAGTGTCAAATAAATTACAGTTTACTTCTAGCTGTAGTACCTTCTCAAAAACTCGTTAAGCCAATTTCTAATTTGTAACTGTTCCATGTTGAGTTGCATTCTTTTATGGAACTTGCTTCAAATGTATCAATGCATGAATGTAAAGAATCCAAATTCTTTTATTAGATGATTGAGCTTTTTGTATTTAGAATTTAAGTAAACGCTCTTTGAAATACAACCCCCTTGAAGTGCAGCTGCAAAAGAGGCACAATTTGAATTTTGGGGTTCCTATTTGTTATGTTTTTCAGCAAAATTTTCTTTTTGTCACGGTTTTCTTCGTAAAAAATGAATACAGGTGATTGTACTGTTAAGAAATAATTAAAAACTATACCGTGACAATAAAATAAAGGATAAGGATAAGAAACCATTGATTAATAGAATATCAGAAAAATTGAAATTCTATACAAGTGTTGTAGATATATAAAATAAGAAGTCCATACAAGCCACACAATCTACATAATTACATAACACATCTCAAATAAAACACAACCTCAAAGTAAAGATATATCTTTCTTTTTTGTATTTTGTAGTTTCTGTATAATCTTCAACACACTGACATAAATCCAACACATTTTTTCACACCATTTAGTAAACACACAAGTGCAGATAAACAAACCATTAGAAGATCAAAGCTCATCATCCCTCCTTTATTTTCTAACTTTCTGGTTTGATCTCCAAATCTGCAAAAAATGTTAGTAACAGCTTAACTATTACATCAAAATGGAACATAGAATAAATAAAAGCTAATGGCCATATTTATTCCACACATTTTTCAAAACTGTCCTTAGATAATGTGGATCAAACTAGAGCTATATAACTATATACAACGACCAGAATAATTTGTTAAATATGTGAAATTAGTGAAAATTAATTACTTTTAGTTATACAATTATTGAATTTCTAATATTAGTGCAACATGTCACTAATCTAAAATTAACTTTGGTCCTTAATATAAGAGCTTTTTTTTTTTTGTAGGGGGAGATGGTCCTAAATATAACTAATTAAGTAGTTATTCCATATTTTTCTGTAAAGTATCTCTATCGATTGCACACATTAAGTAGTTTTCACTAAGGACAGTCATGATGAAAAATGATATTTTAGAAAAACTAATACATATTATATTTGTTACAAATAACTAATATAACTAATTATCTTAATCTACCCATATTATCTAGTTCTAATATAATATGGACAAGAGGTAGTATATTATGTTGATTTTGATATAATGACAATTACATGGAAACAAAAATTTTAATGAATTATTTAAATTTCTCATAAAGAATAAGGAGGTAAGGCATCGGACAATTCTCTTTAACAAGTGATTTTGAATTGGTACTATGCTCAATAACTGCTAGTGATAAGGCTACTATGGTGAAAATGAAGTGTTATATTTGATCAGTGAAGGAAACTTTAATGTGCAAAATTATTTCGTTGATTAAGAATAATAATAATAATAATAATAATAATAATAATAATGAAAAAGAAAATTTTAAAGAAATTAGTGAGCAAGTAATATTAGGTTGCTTATTGAAAAAGTATAACTACGTACCTGATGAGGCCTTGTACTCCAACGGGATATTGCATATATTTGGGCAATCTTCTATAAATATAGTACCAGATAGGTGATTGAACTCATAATTTGTGTAAATCTCTTTCAACTTTGGCAAGCTTGTAAGATTCAAATAATTCAATCCAGGAAACAGCATTTCACTATGATTAACCACTTCACCTTCATAAGCTTGAACAACCCCCTCAAGTTGAGAGCAATCATCAATACTTATTTTCTTCAATGAAGGACAATGAGAAGCTAGAGAATATGAGAACAACCTTCTCACTTTTTGGCAATCATATATATCAATCCTCTCAAGTTTGGGGAAGCAAATAGTAGTTGCATAAAGATTTTTAAGTGATTCTTCACAAAATATTCCCTCCCATTCCTCACATCCTTCTACATATAGTGTCTCCAACTCTGGAAGGCTTGTAACAGTTGCAAGAGTGAATATATTTCTCAATTTTGGACATTCCTGCAATATAACACTTTTAAGTCTATGGAGGCTCACAATTTGTGTGGGGCCCTTCCAAATGCATTCCAACTCTGATAGACCTTCTAACCCTATAGAACACAATTCTGAATTCACCACCCTCACTCTCTCATTCTCATGTTTCTGTAGAGTAAATATATAATCAACGATTAGATGACAATTCAAGAGATGGACAATATATATATATATATATATATGAATCACGTCAAATTAAGCGGAAGTATAAAATTACAAATTAAACCCCTTTAATTTCACACATTTTTAAAATTGTAATGACATGTTTAGTCCGGGTGTTGCTTAGACCCAGCAAAAATCTGACCCAGGGTAACCGGCTATGAACCTGTGTGACTTGGAGCAACTCAGGGTAACCTACTATATTGGCTGGGTTACCCGGTTCACCTTTTTATCACCGGATAAAAAACACAAAAATGCCAAAAGAAAATGAGTGTTTCAGGAAAACAAGGAGGAAAGTAGAAGAAGATACGGAAAACTATAGGAATATATCCCATAAAAAACATATTGTTCTGAAAGAAAACTTTTGACAAATCACAAAAAGAGGAATACTTTAGCCTCGATGTTTGTTGTTAAAGGCTTCAAGTTTTACCTCAGAGCGACCGGAAATTAAAACTAAAAATAACTGAGGGAGTGACCGAAAAATATGACAGACGAGAGATTCAAATTGCAATTGTAAATTAAAGAAAAGAAAGAAGAGCTGAAGCCCAATAATGTAATGGGCTTCGTGTAGGACTTTTCATTTGTAGTTGTTCGAAGTGGGACTCAAACACTGTGATCTCCTTTTAATAAAAAAATGCAAATATATATTGCAATATTGCACATTTTCTAAGGTAATGAAACCTAGACTGGTTACTGAACCGGTCGGGGTATTGGGTCAAGGCTCAGTGGGTCAGACCGGAGTTAACCAGGGGCCAAACATGTGAGAAATTGAAGATTTCAGGCTTATTAATATGAAATTCTAAAGAAAACTTTTAAAAAAATATTTTTTTTAAAAAGTACCAAACCGGGTTGATGACTGAACCGAGTCAACCGACCGATCTACCAGCCGGTTCAACGGTTTCCGAGCCAGGCCTGGCCGGTCCGGTATGAGTTTGAGTACAATGACATTTTCCCATGATCTAATTTATAGGAATATATTTATATAATATGAAAAAGAGGAGAGGAGAAGTCCTATAATATTTTAAATATTATTTTTATTAAAATTTTATACCTAAAGTAGTAAAAAAAATGAATGTTTTAGCACATTTTAATTAAACTATATTATTTCAATTACGATTGGTTTGACCTTAATTAACCTCGTCTTACCCACTGACTCTTGACTAATTATCTTGGCCAGTTCATTAACTAGTCCGATTTTTAATACATTCATTTGATAGTTAACAATATTTTAAGTTAAATTTAAAAATTAAAAATCCATTTTTTTTTAAAAAGAGAAAGGTAGAGAGCTAGTAAGGAAGAAAAATTCTCTTTAAAAATATCTTGACTACAGCTTGTAATTTCAATCCATAAAATGGATAAATAATGGCGTGAGGGCAACAATATAACTTGTCCTTTGTCTTAAACTTGTGTTCTCCAAAGGTATTCAACAAAGTTTTCCACGTCCAAAGAAAATGAGAAAATATTAAACTTGAAGTCTTTGTAATTTATAGTTAATGCATTCACATTGGTTCTTCTGAATAAAACAATCTTAAACAAGTACTTTCCACAATAAACCGGTGCCAAATCCAATAACAAAAAAGTTATTTCTTGACTAAGCTAAAAATATAAAGTGTCACGTTTGACAAAGTAATTAATAGCAATTATTTGACAAAAAAATTAAAAAGAAGTTTATAAAATCCTTTCAAAAAAAAAAATAACAAAAATAACTAATGAAGTTTAAGGATAATAATTTTATATATTTTAAAAAAAGATAAAATATAAAAAAGTAGTTGAATCATTAGTATGTAGCGTTAATTCAAATTTTTAAAATTTCATAATATGAAGATTGTTTTATATTTATGAAAACTTTAAATAAAAAAATAACTAATGAGAAATTTTATATAATTTTAAAAAAGACAAAATATAGGAAAATAGTTGAATCATTAGTATGTAGCATTAATACAGGTTTCTTAAATTTCATAATATGAAGGTTGTTTTATATTTACGAAACCTTATATTAGAAAGGAATAATGAGATAACACTTACGTGTTGTGGACTTTCTTGTTTATCACGAAGGGACTCCAGCTTGTACTCATATCCAAAAACCTCTCTCAATTTTGGCAAATATTTCAAAGTTAATTCCTTCAGTGTGAGTAGCTGATTCCCATATGCTGCTACTTCTTCATCACTGTCTCCATCAACAAGCCTCTCAAGTTCAGAGCAACGGCTTATGGATAGCTCCTCTAGAGAAGGACAATGAGATGCCACAGAATAAGGTAATAGCCATCTCACTTTGTTGCAATCCCATATGATAATCTTCTTCAGTTTGGGGAAAAGGATCAAGGTTTGCTGATTTAATGTTAGAAATTAAACCAAAGTTAGTTTCACAGATTATACATCGATTATGGCCTACTATTCATAGTACATAATGATCCTTTTTTAAAACAAGAAGTAGGCATATTACATATTTAATGACACAAACATGACTTTTTTATTACCAAAAATTGAAAGGAAAAGTGGAAAACTTACAAAATTTTAATAGCAATAAAAGAGGCACGCTGAAAAGTGAAAACGGCCTTTTTTAACGTCCAAGGAATTTTTTGTTAAAAAAAATCATTTCTCTTATAATATGGTAAGTAATTTAATAGATAATGTATCATATCTGATGTATTTTAAATAAAACAGTCCTCAGTAATTATTTGCTTCACAGAAATACAAAATGAAAATTAAGAAAATTCGTTCATAAATATAAAATTAATTATTTGACCAAAAAAAAATAAACAAAAGATATTAAAGTTTTTATCAAATTCATATGTGGAAAGATAAATGACTATAATTGGGGTGTTTGCTTGAGTCTTAAATATAAAACCCCAATCTATTTTATTTTCTAAATTTATATTTTTTTTCTCCTCAATCTATTCATATTGATTGCACATATATAAAGATGTTACTATCAATGGGGTAACGATTAAACTAAAACCTTAAGGAACAAAAAACTGTTGTAGTTTAATCTTTAGTATGTAGCGTAAATGCTAAATACAAATATCTAGAATTTAATGATAAGGACACCGTTATATAATTAGAACCATTAAATAAAAAAAATGAAATGACTGTTGCATGTTCTTGAGAATATTTTTCTTATTACTAATATATGTGTGTTTAATTGGACAGTATACATGAATTTTAAAACGGATCTAAAAAGTGAACATATCAAATTGTGTGTGCGTGTGTGTAAAAGAGGCAGGTGAACGAAAGGGGAAAAAAATCCTCAAAATATTTGAAATTTAACGAGAACATGGATTAAAATTAAATATCAAATAGATAAAAAAGATTTGTTTTATGTTTTATTTTAAAGGGACGTTTATATACATTTTTAAAATAGAGGGAGTGTTCATTTAATTCAGGTAAAATAGAGTGGTGATTAGTATATTTTAATCTTATATAAATATAATTTTCAAATAAAATGGAAAGTAAACATGGGTATTTTTAAATTAAAAAAAGAGGCAGAGTGATAAAAGAGAAAAATCATGATATAGACACGCATATAGTATTCCATGATAAACACACAATTTTCAAATGAAATCGAAATGTAAACATCGTTAACTTTAATTCTATTAAAAAACCTGAAAAGATAAAAATGTTTTACATATATGGGAAATTATTAACAGTTGCACGGAAACTATTTTCTTAGTTGAAACGGAAAATATATGAGATATGATATGAAACAAAATTTTCATGAAAAATGGAAAAGAAAACATGACTATTTTTAACATAAAAAAGTAGAGACAAAGTGAGGAAAAATAAAAATAAAATGAACATGACCTGTTCTTGAGGATATTTTCATAATAAGAGAGTATATTTTTAATACTTCAAAATATATATTAGTCGATAATAAACACAAATTTTTAATACTTAATTATTTTTTTTTTAAAAAAAGATGTAGACTAGTACAGTGAATAATAAGAAAAAATATCTCCTAGAAATGTGTGAAATTATTAGTAGGTGTTTCTCACAAAATATAGATGAGGTCAAAAATTGTAATGCATACATTACCCCTCACGGTTTTAAAACAAGTCAAGAGGGGGAGGTATCCTGATCCTTATAAGGCGTCTTTCATGCCCTTCCACAGTCAATATGGGATTTTACATAAAGCAAGCATTGATTTCACACAATTTTAGAAAAATGCTATCAAATTCATATACAAAAAAAAAAACAAATTTAGTATACAACTAATATTTCATAATTGAAAATTAATTCAAAAATAAATTTTTAAACTAATCCATGAACATGGATTATTATTTGTAATATGCATTGATTCAATAGGATTTTTGCCGATAACACTTACGTATGGATAATCCTGCATATCATTAAGTAGTGGGTTCCATACCTGCACATCATTAAGTAGTGGGTCCCCATGCGCAGCTTCGTCATCAATGAGCCTCTCAAATTCAGAACACTTGCCTATAAATATTTCCTCTAGTGAAGGACAATGAGAAGCAAGAGAGTAAGAGAATAGCCATTTCACTTTGTTGCAAAAATGAATCTCAACTCTCCTCAGCTTTGGCGTTTTTGTAATCATGGCGTGAGTGAAGATGCAAGTTCTCAACTGGGGACAATATCGTATGGACAGCTCTTGTAACATGGGGAGAGAGTAGCTAATACATGAATCTTTGAACACTTGTTCAAGATTATTCATATGAGCCAATGTCAAAGTAATCAGGTGCGAGAATACTTGCTGTGTTTGAAGAATGTCAACATCAAGGTTATCAATGATGGATCTTTTCTCTTGGCAATGATAAACCCATAAATGCTTTATCTCAAATAAATTTATTTGTTTAAGATCCCACCCACAATTATCTAAACAAATTCCAAGTTTTGACAAATCATAAAAGAGGAATACTTCAGCCTCGAAGTTTGTTATTAAGGCTCCAAGTTTTGCCCCAGAGTGACCAGAAATAAGACTGAAAATAACTGAGGGTTCAAATTGCAATTGCAAATGAAAGAAAAGAGAGAAGGGCTGCAGTCTAGTAATGTGATGGGTTTCGTGTAGGACTTTTCATTTGTAGTTGTTCGAAGTGGGCCTCAAATGCTATGATCTCCCTTTAATTAAAAAAAATTCAAATATATATTGCAATTTGCACATTTTCCCATGATCTAATTTATAGGAATATATTTATGTAATATGAAGAAGAGGAGAGGAGAAGTCCAGTCCCTTAATATAATATTTTAAATATTATTTTTATTAAAATCTTTATACCTAAAGTAGAAAAAAAATGAATGTTTTAGCACATTTTAATTAAACTATATTATTTTAATCACTACCGGTTTGACCTGAGTTAACCCCGGTTTGACTCATTGACCATTGACTCGTTATCTCAACCAATCCGGTTTTTAATACTTTTATTTGATAGTTAACATGAATATTTTAGATTAAATTTAAAAAGTAAATATCCAAATTTTTTTTTTAAAAAAAAGAGAAAGGTAAGAGCTAGAAAGAAAGAAAAAATTCTCTTTTAAAATATCTTGACTACAACTTGTAATTTCAATCCATAAAATGGATAAATAATGACGTGAGGGCAACAAAATAATGTGTCCTTTGTCTTAAACTTGTGTTCTCCAAAGGTATTCAACAAAGTTTTGCACATCCAAAGAAAATGAGAAAATATTAAACTTGAAGTCTTTGTAATTTATAGTTAATGCATTCACATTGGTTCTTCTGAATAAAACAATCTTAAACAAGTACTTTCCACAATAAACCGGTGCCAAATCCAATAACAAAAAAGTTATTTCTTGACTAAGCTAAAAATATAAAGTGTCACGTTTGACAAAGTAATTAATAGCAATTATTTGACAAAAAAATTAAAAAGAAGTTTATAAAATCCTTTCAAAAAAAAAATAACAAAAATAACTAATGAAGTTTAAGGATAATAATTTTATATATTTTAAAAAAAGATAAAATATAAAAAAGTAGTTGAATCATTAGTATGTAGCGTTAATTCAAATTTTTAAAATTTCATAATATGAAGATTGTTTTATATTTATGAAAACTTTAAATAAAAAAATAACTAATGAGAAATTTTATATAATTTTAAAAAAGACAAAATATAGGAAAATAGTTGAATCATTAGTATGTAGCATTAATACAGGTTTCTTAAATTTCATAATATGAAGGTTGTTTTATATTTACGAAACCTTATATTAGAAAGGAATAATGAGATAACACTTACGTGTTGTGGACTTTCTTGTTTATCACGAAGGGACTCCAGCTTGTACTCATATCCAAAAACCTCTCTCAATTTTGGCAAATATTTCAAAGTTAATTCCTTCAGTGTGAGTAGCTGATTCCCATATGCTGCTACTTCTTCATCACTGTCTCCATCAACAAGCCTCTCAAGTTCAGAGCAACGGCTTATGGATAGCTCCTCTAGAGAAGGACAATGAGATGCCACAGAATAAGGTAATAGCCATCTCACTTTGTTGCAATCCCATATGATAATCTTCTTCAGTTTGGGGAAAAGGATCAAGGTTTGCTGATTTAATGTTAGAAATTAAACCAAAGTTAGTTTCACAGATTATACATCGATTATGGCCTACTATTCATAGTACATAATGATCCTTTTTTAAAACAAGAAGTAGGCATATTACATATTTAATGACACAAACATGACTTTTTTATTACCAAAAATTGAAAGGAAAAGTGGAAAACTTACAAAATTTTAATAGCAATAAAAGAGGCACGCTGAAAAGTGAAAACGGCCTTTTTTAACGTCCAAGGAATTTTTTGTTAAAAAAAATCATTTCTCTTATAATATGGTAAGTAATTTAATAGATAATGTATCATATCTGATGTATTTTAAATAAAACAGTCCTCAGTAATTATTTGCTTCACAGAAATACAAAATGAAAATTAAGAAAATTCGTTCATAAATATAAAATTAATTATTTGACCAAAAAAAAATAAACAAAAGATATTAAAGTTTTTATCAAATTCATATGTGGAAAGATAAATGACTATAATTGGGGTGTTTGCTTGAGTCTTAAATATAAAACCCCAATCTATTTTATTTTCTAAATTTATATTTTTTTTCTCCTCAATCTATTCATATTGATTGCACATATATAAAGATGTTACTATCAATGGGGTAACGATTAAACTAAAACCTTAAGGAACAAAAAACTGTTGTAGTTTAATCTTTAGTATGTAGCGTAAATGCTAAATACAAATATCTAGAATTTAATGATAAGGACACCGTTATATAATTAGAACCATTAAATAAAAAAAATGAAATGACTGTTGCATGTTCTTGAGAATATTTTTCTTATTACTAATATATGTGTGTTTAATTGGACAGTATACATGAATTTTAAAACGGATCTAAAAAGTGAACATATCAAATTGTGTGTGCGTGTGTGTAAAAGAGGCAGGTGAACGAAAGGGGAAAAAAATCCTCAAAATATTTGAAATTTAACGAGAACATGGATTAAAATTAAATATCAAATAGATAAAAAAGATTTGTTTTATGTTTTATTTTAAAGGGACGTTTATATACATTTTTAAAATAGAGGGAGTGTTCATTTAATTCAGGTAAAATAGAGTGGTGATTAGTATATTTTAATCTTATATAAATATAATTTTCAAATAAAATGGAAAGTAAACATGGGTATTTTTAAATTAAAAAAAGAGGCAGAGTGATAAAAGAGAAAAATCATGATATAGACACGCATATAGTATTCCATGATAAACACACAATTTTCAAATGAAATCGAAATGTAAACATCGTTAACTTTAATTCTATTAAAAAACCTGAAAAGATAAAAATGTTTTACATATATGGGAAATTATTAACAGTTGCACGGAAACTATTTTCTTAGTTGAAACGGAAAATATATGAGATATGATATGAAACAAAATTTTCATGAAAAATGGAAAAGAAAACATGACTATTTTTAACATAAAAAAGTAGAGACAAAGTGAGGAAAAATAAAAATAAAATGAACATGACCTGTTCTTGAGGATATTTTCATAATAAGAGAGTATATTTTTAATACTTCAAAATATATATTAGTCGATAATAAACACAAATTTTTAATACTTAATTATTTTTTTTTTAAAAAAAAGATGTAGACTAGTACAGTGAATAATAAGAAAAAATATCTCCTAGAAATGTGTGAAATTATTAGTAGGTGTTTCTCACAAAATATAGATGAGGTCAAAAATTGTAATGCATACATTACCCCTCACGGTTTTAAAACAAGTCAAGAGGGGGAGGTATCCTGATCCTTATAAGGCGTCTTTCATGCCCTTCCACAGTCAATATGGGATTTTACATAAAGCAAGCATTGATTTCACACAATTTTAGAAAAATGCTATCAAATTCATATACAAAAAAAAAAAACAAATTTAGTATACAACTAATATTTCATAGTTGAAAATTAATTCAAAAATAAATTTTTAAACTAATCCATGAACATGGATTATTATTTGTAATATGCATTGATTCAATAGGATTTTTGCCGATAACACTTACGTATGGATAATCCTGCATATCATTAAGTAGTGGGTTCCATACCTGCACATCATTAAGTAGTGGGTCCCCATGCGCAGCTTCGTCATCAATGAGCCTCTCAAATTCAGAACACTTGCCTATAAATATTTCCTCTAGTGAAGGACAATGAGAAGCAAGAGAGTAAGAGAATAGCCATTTCACTTTGTTGCAAAAATGAATCTCAACTCTCCTCAGCTTTGGCGTTTTTGTAATCATGGCGTGAGTGAAGATGCAAGTTCTCAACTGGGGACAATATCGTATGGACAGCTCTTGTAACATGGGGAGAGAGTAGCTAATACATGAATCTTTGAACACTTGTTCAAGATTATTCATATGAGCCAATGTCAAAGTAATCAGGTGCGAGAATACTTGCTGTGTTTGAAGAATGTCAACATCAAGGTTATCAATGATGGATCTTTTCTCTTGGCAATGATAAACCCATAAATGCTTTATCTCAAATAAATTTATTTGTTTAAGATCCCACCCACAATTATCTAAACAAATTCCAAGTTTTGACAAATCATAAAAGAGGAATACTTCAGCCTCGAAGTTTGTTATTAAGGCTCCAAGTTTTGCCCCAGAGTGACCAGAAATAAGACTGAAAATAACTGAGGGTTCAAATTGCAATTGCAAATGAAAGAAAAGAGAGAAGGGCTGCAGTCTAGTAATGTGATGGGTTTCGTGTAGGACTTTTCATTTGTAGTTGTTCAAAGTGGGCCTCAAATGCTATGATCTCCCTTTAATTAAAAAAAATTCAAATATATATTGCAATTTGCACATTTTCCCATGATCTAATTTATAGGAATATATTTATGTAATATGAAGAAGAGGAGAGGAGAAGTCCAGTCCCTTAATATAATATTTTAAATATTATTTTTATTAAAATCTTTATACCTAAAGTAGAAAAAAAATGAATGTTTTAGCACATTTTAATTAAACTATATTATTTTAATCACTACCGGTTTGACCTGAGTTAACCCCGGTTTGACTCATTGACCATTGACTCGTTATCTCAACCAATCCGGTTTTTAATACTTTTATTTGATAGTTAACATGAATATTTTAGATTAAATTTAAAAAGTAAATATCCAAATTTTTTTTTTAAAAAAAAGAGAAAGGTAAGAGCTAGAAAGAAAGAAAAAATTCTCTTTTAAAATATCTTGACTACAACTTGTAATTTCAATCCATAAAATGGATAAATAATGACGTGAGGGCAACAAAATAATGTGTCCTTTGTCTTAAACTTGTGTTCTCCAAGTGTATTCAACAAAGTTTTCCACGTCCAAAGAAAATGAGAAAATATTAAACTTAAAGTCTTTGTAATTTATAGATCATGCATTCACATTGGTTCTTCTAAATAAAACAATCTTAAACAAGTACTTTCCACAATAAACCGGTGCCAAAACCAATAACATAAAAGTTATTGTCTTGACTAACACATAATAAAAATATAAAGTATCGCGTTTGACAAAGTAATTAAAAGTAATTATTTGACAAACAATTAAAAAGAAGTTTATAAAATCCATTCCTAAAAAAATAACTAATCAAGTTTAAGGATAATAATTTTATATATTTTAAAAAAATATAAAATAAAAAAAAGTAGTTGAATCATTAGTATGTAGCATTAATACTAATTTCTTAAATTTCATAATATGAAGATTGTTTTATATTTACGAAACCTTAAATAAAAAAGAAATAATGAGATAATACTTACGTGTTGTGGACTTTCTTGTTTATCACGAAGGGACTCCAGCTTGTACTCATATCCAAAAACCTCTCTCAATTTTCGCAAATTTTGCAAACGTAATTCCTTCAGTCTGAGTAGTAGCTGATTCCCATATGCTACTTCTTCATCACTGTCTCCATCAACAAGCCTCTCAAGTTCAGAGCAATTGCGTATGAATAGCTGCTCTAGAGAGGGACAATGAGATGCCATAGAATAAGGTAATAGCCATCTCACTTTCTTGCAATAACTTATGATAATCTTCTTCAGTTTGGGGAAAAGGATCAGTGGTTGCTGATTTAATGTTAGAAATTAAACCAAAGTTAGTTTCTCAGATTATACATCGATTATGGCCTACTATTAATAGTACGTAATAATCCTTTTTTAAAACAAGTAGGCATATTACATATTTAAGGACAAACATGATTTTTATATTACCAAAAATCGAAAGGAAAAGTGGAAAACTTGCAAATTTTAATCGCAAAAAAAGAGACACGCTGAAAAAGGCCTTTTTTTACTTCCACGGAAAATTTTAAAAAATCATTTCTCTTATAATATGGTAAGTAATTTAATAGATAATGTATCATTTCTGATGTATTCTAAATAAAACAGTCCTCAGTAATTATTTGCTTCACAGAAATACCAAATGAAAATTAAGAAAATTCGTATGTGGAAAGATAAATGACTAATGCAGTTGCAAATATATTTTGTAATACTCCCTCTCATCTCTAATATAAGAGCTAACTGGGGTGTTTGCTTGGATCTTAAATATAAAACCCCAATCTATTTTATTTTCTAAATTTATATTTTTTTTCTCAATCTATTCATATTGATTGCACATATATAAAGATGTTACTATCAATGGGGTAACGATTAAACTAAAAACTTAAGGAACAAAAAACTGTTGTAGTTTAATCTTTAGTATATAGCGTAAATGCTAAATACAAAGATCTAGAATTTAATGATAAGGACACTGTTATATAATTAAAACCATTAAATAAAAAAAATGAAATGACTGTTGCATGTTCTTGAGAATATTTTTCTTATTACTAATATATGTGTGTTTAATTGGATAGTATACATGAATTTTAAAACGGATCTAAAAAGTGAACATATCTAATTGTGTGTGTGTGTGTGTGTGTGTGTGTGTGTGAAAGAGGTAGGTGAACGAAAGGGAAAAAAAAATCCTCAAAATATTTGAAATTTTTAGCTAACCCATATATCAGCACTAATTTATAAAGAAAAACGTTTCTCTTAAAATATAGTATGTAATTTACGGATAATGTGTGGTAATTATTTCCATGACAAAAACACAAAATAAAAATTATGAAGTGTTGTTCGGAAAAATAAAATTAATTATTTGAAAAAAAATTAAAATTGACATTAAAGTTTCTATCAAATTCATATGTGGAAAAATAAATAACAAATGTAGTTTTTAATTAATATTTTGTAATACTAAAAAAGAAACCCAAAAAAAAAAACCTCAAGTGCTTTAATCCTTAGCGTGTAGCGTATATACTAATTAAATACAAAGATCTAGAATTTAATTACAAGAACACAACAGCTAAAGAGAGTTATTTTAATCAAAACAAAAGTTTGAAAGTTAAATTTAATGATTCACTAACGATTATGTGAATGAAAATTTAACGAGAACATGGATTAAAATTAAATATCAAATACATAAAAAAGATTTGTTTTATATTTTATTTTAAAGGGACGTTTATATATTTTTTCAAAATAGAGGGAATGTTCATTTAACTCAGGTAAAATAGAGTTGTGATTAGTATATTTTACTCTTATATAGATATAATTTTCAAATAAAATGGAAAGTAAACATGGGTATTTTTAAATTAAAAAAAGAGGCAGAGTGATAAAAGAGAAAAATCATATATAGACACACATATAGTATACGATGATAAACACAATTTTCAACTGAAATCGAAATGTAAACATCGTTAACTTTAATTCTATTAAAAAACTTGAGGTAGACTAATGGAGTGAATGAAAAGATAAGAATGTTTTAGATATATGGGAAATTATTAACAGTTGCACGGAAACTATTTTCTTAGTTGAAACGGAAAATATGTGTGATATGATATGAAACAAAAAATTTTCATGAAAAATGGAAAAGAAAACATGACTACTTTTAACATAAAAAAGTAGAGATAAAGTGAGGAAAAATAAAAATAATATGAATATTACCTGTTCTTGAGGATATTTTCATAATAAGAGAGTATATTTTTAATACTTCAAATATATATATATATATATATTATTCGATAATAAACACATATTTTTAATACTTAATTATTTTTTAAAAAAAATAAGATGTAGACCAGTACAGTGAATAACAAGAAAAAATATCTCCTAGAAATGTGTGAAATTATTAGTAGGTGCTTCCCACAGTATATAGATGGATCAAAAAATGTAATGCATACAATACCCCTCACGGTTTTAAAACACGTTAAGAGGAGAGGTATCCTGACCCTTATAAGATATTTTTCTTTCCCCTCCACAACTAATGTGGGATTTTACAAAAACCAAGCATTGATTTCACATAATTTAAGAAAAACGCTATCAAATTCATATACGAAAAAACAAATAACAAATTTAGCATACATGAACATGGATTATTTTTTCTAATATGCATTGATTCAAGAGGATTTTTGCGGATAACACTTACGTATGGATAATCCTGCATATCATTAAGTAGTGGGTTCCATACCTGCATATCATTAAGTAGTGGGTCCCCATGCGCAGCTTCTCTATCAATGAGCCTCTCAAATTCAGAACACTCGCTTATAGATATTTCCTCTAGTGAAGGACAATGAGAAGCAAGAGAGTAAGAGAATAGCCATTTCACTTTGTTGCAACCATCAATCTCAAGTCTCCTCAGCTCTGGCGTTTTTGTAATCATGGCATCAGTGAAGATCAAAGTTCTCAATTGGGGACAAAATTGTATGGACAGCTCTTGTAACATGGGGAGAGAATAGCTAATACATGAATCTGTTAACACTTGTTCAAGATTATTCATATCAAACAATCTCAAAGTAACCAGGTGCGAGAATACTTGCTGTGTTTGAAGAATGTCAACATCAAGGTCATCAATGATGAATCTGTTCTCTTGACAAGAAGAAACCCATAAGTGCTTGATCTCAAATAAATTTATATGATTATGATCCCACCACCTACAATTATCTAAACAAAGGCAGTTTGCTCTTTGAATGAGATCTTTCATTGACGAATTCAAAGTAGAGACTTTGAAGCCTTGTATCCATAAAGCTCTCATTTCTTCATTACCACCATCCAAACTGTCCAAAATATCCAAATTGTATGGAGTTGGAGCTCGCATATATCTCTCCGTCTGATAACGAAAAATATAGCATGTGGAATCACAGATAACATACCTCTTCAACTTTGAAAGAGAGAAATTTTCTGGGATGGTAGATTTGTTATCCCAAAGGTATAATTCTTCAAGTTGCTCACATCTTCCAATTACTTCTAAAGAGCTTTTCTCAATTTTACAATCAAACACATCCAAAAGTTTCAGCTTTCTCATGTCCACAATTCCAGCAGGTAATTCATTGAATATAGAGCCACGTAGGTCAAGAACCTCCAATCCTTTGAGTTCACCCAAAAAAGCGATGTCACCCAAATTTTGTCCTCTAAGGCATAAAGTGGGGAGATTCGTTAATGACACAATTGATCGCGGGAGTGAGCAATCAAGCCTGGGACGGTACCAAATTCCCCATTTAAAGCTACATGTTATGAGTGCCAAAACTTTGAGTGCATTTATCCCTGCAAAATCTTCAATGAGCCCATGAGGTTGAAGTAGTAGAATGTCAAGTGTTGGACAACGCAATTGGTTAGAGAGCTTGAAATTCTCATCCAAATTCCACAATGACAATGCCTTTGCATCTTTTAGACTTTGATGGCTGTCCACCAAAATTGCTTGACGTTGCTTCTTTGCAATCCACAAAGCTACATCTCGAACTAAGTCATGCATTTTTACACGTGCTTGCTTATCAATACTCATCAACAAACAAGAATCCAACAAGATGTTAAGAGCCACTAAAATCTCTCTCCTCACATCTTCCATTGTGTTGATACTCTCTTCTAGCTCAAGCGTCCTCTTGCCAAACCGAATTAAATCCTCTTTATGGATTTCATGATTTTCAGGGAACATAGAGCATAATAAGAAGAGCGATTTGGCTGTTGAACTTGACAAATTATCATAACTCAATTCAAGACATGCATAAGGGCTTCTAAAACCCTCTTCAACATCCAAAGGTTGGAAGTTTTTTAGTTTCCAAAGTGCTGCCTCCCATACTTCGATAGGCTTTCCCTTTAAAGATCTTCCCACCACTGCAATTGCAATTGGAAGTTCCGTGCACTCATCAACGATTTTCCTTCCCACAACATTAAACTTATTTGAGGGATCATTGTATAGGTTTGCATGCTTCTTGAATAATTCCCTTGCTTCCTCCTTAGTTATCAAAGGCAGTTTAATGATAGTCTCACAACCCATAGAGACACATACATTCCTAAGGCGAGTGGTTAACAAGATTTGACAACCTTCAACAAGTGGAATGCCAATATCTTCAAGGCTTAGATACTCCCACACATCATCAAGGATGATAAGTATCTTCTCATTTTTCAATCTTTCTGATAGCCTTTGTGCTTTTACAGATTGAGTTTCATCTTGAAATGTTAAGCCTATTTGCTCTGCTAGGTCCTGCTGAAGTTTTGCAACATTTGGAGGTGTCGAAACAACAAGGACAACAACCTTCTCAAAAAGCTTCAAATCATGCACTCTCTTTCCCACTTCCTTTGCCAAAGTTGTTTTGCCTGAGCCGCCCATGCCATAGAGTCCAATCATCTTGTTCTTTCCATCTTTTATTGCCTCCAAAAGATCATTAGAAGTAGACTTCCTCGAGTTAAAATCGACAAAGTCTTTAGAAGAGAAGTAAGTGATGCTAGGAATTTGGGTGCGACGAGAAAAATTGTCTTTCTCAAAGTGGGAATCCTTTTTGAGCTGCATCATCAGCTTTGCCTTATTATCCATTTGTTTTGCCAAGGAATACCTATGTGACACGTTGAAACAACTCTTTCCTTCCCCTTCAACCTTTCGCTGCAACTCATTCACATCTTCTAGAATTTTCTCCACATCATTCAACCAATTCTTCACAGGAAGCATTATTTCCTCACTATTTCGGGCAGCTTGTTCCTTACGTTCCTTCACTTCATCTAGCCTTGTCTTCAGCTCATCTTTTGCTTCCTCAAGCTCTCTATTGAATTGCTTAAAGCAAAACAAATAACGAGCACGATCTAAAATTGGAGCCGCAAGGCATTCTAGAACCTTTCCTCCAATACTGACAACAATGTCTTCCATCTAATGCAATCATAATTAACGTCGTGAGTAATTATTTCTAATAGAAGTCAATGGTATATAACATCCAATAAAGCAATGGTAATTATAGAATATACAATATGAGGCAATATCTAATAAAATTAGTCTTATGTCATCTCCCATCTCATGAAAAATTGATAAATCTTTTATGACAAAGCAAGCTATATAGCTCATTCTATTAACATACGTGTTTCTCCTATCATATGATGCAACGCTAAAAAGAACAATATAAGCAATTAATTAGTCTTGAATGGCATCTATCCGCTAATAATAAAATATTCACACCGCTATTTTTGGTTCAATTGATACAAATATATAAATAAAGACCCACAGTAGACATCTAAAGTAATAGAGACATACAATGGACCTGTAATGGAATTAGATTATTGGCAAAAGATAAATAAATAACTAACTAAATAAATAAATATAGAATTTGGCAGGATGAGTTATTCTGATATAATCCTCACTACCACAAATATCGTAATGAAATTAGATGAATGGCAAATAAAAAAGTAAATAAGAAATAAATGGAAAAACAAATAAATATATAATTTGGGGTTAAGGTGCAAAAATACACATGTGATTGTCCTCGAAGTGCACCCAACACCAAATGCTTTTTGTAGGTGCAACAGTGACTATGTGGTTATAAAATAGGTGCAAAAATACCCTTTGACTGTTAGTTTGACTGTTTGACTGTTAGTTTAACTTTTTTATACTGAAAGTGATGACGTGTACGATGACGTGGACGCTGGAGTGACATTCTGAAAAAAAAAAAAAAAACTTGCTGAAAATCAAATTTTCCTAATAAATCATTTAATTTAATAAAAATTAGTAATATAATATATGTATTATAATGATTTTAATTTAATAATATTGGAAATCTAGGGTTGGGAAAAAATTGAGCAATCAGTATGTTTTTTAGGGCAACAGCTCTGCTGAGTGAGTTAAGCACTCTGCACTCAGATTTGAATCTACTTCAGCGAAGGTAGTACTAAAATAGTGAAATGTGGGTAATATTAATTGCAAAGCTTTACCAGTCAGCAAGTTTTTTTTTCCCAAAATGTCACTCTAGCATCCATGTCATCATACACGTCATCACTTTCAAGGTCAAAAAGTCAAACTAACGGTCAAAGGGTATTTTTGCACTTATTTTGTAACCACATAGTCACTGTTGCACCTAAAAAAAGTATTTGGTGTTGAGTGCACTTCGAGGACAATCACATGTGTATTTTTGCACCTTAACCCTATAATTTGGCTGGATAAGTTATTCTGACATAATCCTCACAGACTCAAATATCGTAATCAAATTAGATGATCAGCAAAAGAAAAGTAATGAAATAAATTAGATGAATAACAAACAAATATCCACCAGAGTTAAACAAATTAAGAGATGCCCAACTACACAAAAATCGAAAATAACAATTCACCCAATTAGTACAAACATACAATGTGTGTTAATTTTCTTTTTGATGACAATATTCAAAATTTTCATAAGTAATATGATTCATTAACTGCGTATGATCTTATTAGTATGAACTTCATTTCAGATCACAATATATCAAACAGCTTGCAAAAGATGGTCCCAGTTAAAAATAATTTTATTTTTTTATAATTATATTTTAATATAATCCTAATGTTGAACAAAACTAATCTTTTTTTGTAAATAAAAATTGTAATCTTTTAACTATCAGTTATTTGTTAAATACATATTTAACTTAAAACTGGAAATAAAATCATTCAATATTTGGATGAGTTAAACTAAAATAATTCATTTAGAAGAAAAGCTCCCAGGTTCAGTGTTTAATGTTCGGACAGAACTTATGAAGTTGCTTATATATATTAGGTTAAGTTCTTCAATCATACTTTATTATGTGTAATTTCTATTCCTAATTATTCAGAAAACTTTTAAAACTTTATGAATGTGAATTATTATGTTCAGGAAAGTCCACGTCTCAAGATTTAATTAGAGAACTTATCTAATCGATGTAAACAACTTGATATACATTTTGTTCATAATGTTAAAACTTAAAAGCATCTAACCAATTCAATGTTTAATGCACTACTATTCTTCATTCCTTTGGCTTGAAAATTTTATAATTCTTTTATATTATTTTTTATGAAAATAACTCTTTTATACTCTTTTTTATAGTAAAAAATATAAATTCTTTATATTCTGAAATTTTGGATAAGTTGGATTTTAATGAGAACCATAACTTAAAAATAATCTGACTTTTTTCACTTGTATATATTTCCGAAAATAGGCATTCCATCAAATTCAGTGCTAAATGTCAATTAATATAAATTCAATTTAATACCAAAAAAGCATCTAACAGATTTCATTTTTATTTTTCTAATAATATTTTGATTAAAAAAAAACAACACAAAGTGTCTTCAAAATAATATTACCTGTAATATTTTCAAGGGAAAATTACGAAAAAGGACTAAGGAAAAGAAATATTTAGTAACAAGGACCTTATAAATTATAATAATTCTAAAGGATTAAAAATTAAAATATAGATCTATAATTATGAAATTAAGGTTGACCAAACTCCTTAGATTTTCTCTAACCTCATCTCAACTATTTGACGGTTAATTATCAATTGATATTCCCTCCTTAAGTATGCCCTTAAATTGATTTGACTTTTATTTAGATATTGAGATTCCTACAATATTGGTAGTTTATTTAGGAATTTTTTGTTTAAGAATTTTAAATTTTAGTATTCTTCATTTTTATAACATTCTTTTTAGGTGTATCTTGTTTGTTTAAGCCCTTTTTCCCATGAAAAATCATATATTTTTTAAAGAAATATATTATAAGATTATTTGTGATTTTTTAAGTTTTTAAAATTAATCAAAATCTAAAGAGAGGAAGATTTCTAATTATTTATGGATTTTACAAGCTATTTTAATTCGGGTAACTTTTAAAATAATCTGATATGTATGAGGAAGAATATAATAAAAATATTGATTTGAATATAGATTTTTTTTTTTAATCAAAATATACATGGAGATATTATCAAATTTGATAATAAGGAAGGTTAATTTTATAATTAAAAATTATATTTTAATACCACTAGATATGTGTGTGAGAGTGGATTTAAGTAGTTTAAGTGGATTTAACAATTTTTAACAAAAATATTAATCACAAAAGTTAGTCGTTAGAACGTGACTATGGATTAAAAAATACACATAATAATTTGACTGGAAATAAGTACCACAAATATACAAAGTTAGTACAGTTTTTCATAAAACGGCATATAAAATTTAGTACATTATTATTACCCAAATCAAATTTTTCATTTTAATTATCATCTTGATAGCCAAAAGAATGCTCAAACTTTTTTATCATTGACTCCCAAAAGAAAGAAATAAAGATCGATCACATTTGTCGTTTATTTCTAATTATGTTCTCATGTAAAAAAAAATTATAATTTATCGTCCTATAAAATAAAGAACTTGTATTGTATTATTTACCTGTAATATAGAGTGATAATAATTTTGGAGGTTTTTTTCCTAGGAAGAACAAGAATTAATGGGAAGTAAAGTAGAACGATGATGATTAGAACTGCTTCTAATAAAAGAATTAAAAAAAAAACAAATTAAGTTCACCAAGAAATGACCCGAAATTGAACCCAAAATTGAATTTTGGTCTATTTGTGATTGTTTATACTTAGCCAAAAAAAAAAAGGAAACCTTTTTATTTTTAGTTTTATAAAAAAAAATTCATTTATTTTTATTATACAGGGGGAAGGAAAAGCATAACGTTTTCATTTAATTTTTCTACGTACTTAAACATAATTTGAAACGCACTTTTGTAAGTAAAAATAACATGGGATACATATAAGTTCAAATACCTCATTATTTTTAAAACTAGAAAATATTTATTTATTAATGCCTCATTTCAGATTTATTTTCATCTTATTTCCAAATTAAACAATATTTTGTATAATAATTGATATTTATGTAACATAAAAGAACATGCAATGCGCACGTCTCTCATATTATAAATAAAAAAAATCAAGTAAAAAGTAGTATTCATTATGCTGTTATATTTTTTTCGCCAACTAATATAAAAACGAAATGACATGAAAATTAACAATGTTTTACTTAATCATATACTGCCCAAAAAAAAAGGATCAAAGGAAATGTAAAATAAACAACTTATATTCTGTTGTGTGTTTGATATGTTCGTAAAATGATTTATGAATATTCACTTGAGAACTATGATTTTTTTTTTTCTTTTTGATGAAAATATTCCAAATTCCCATAAGAACAATGATTCACCAACTGCATATTATCACAACATGTGGGATGGGTAGATCCGCAGTTACGGAGAAGATAAACTGGTTTCTTGATGAGAAGAGGAGAGGGAATCAAATAAGGATAGTAATGTAAAATTATCAAATTTTGACATCTCATTTAAAGTATCTAACCTGATTTAGAATTTGTTAAATTTAATGAACTAATTTAGAATGTAAGTAATTCAACCATACCTCTTGTAAAGGAATTTTTCCTATTACCAAATGATATTATTTTCAAATTAAATTTTAAACAGTTTCAATTTCTACAAATTCATTAGTTTAAATTTATTTTGAAATTTGAAAGGAAGAAGCGAAAAAGGAAAACCTCCTACATGTTTATTTGTTAGTGCTTCAGGTATATAGGATTGATTTAGACTAAAATGACCGAGTAATTTTCTAATATACTTTTGCATAATTAAAATAAATTTAAAAAAACAATATAACAAAGAATGTTGAAGTAAATACATACCCGTACAACACACTAGAAGAACTTGATGATAGTTCAAAAGCTTGAACAGTAAACGAATGATGGAGGCTGCTGCTGGAAGGAATAGTGAACGAACGAATGTAAATAAAACTGACTCAAAGAAAATAGAAAGAACAAACGAGAGATAAATGTAAGTAAATCAAAGAAGATAGTATAAGAACTAAGAAGTCAATGATTAAACCAACATCTGATGAATAATTCAAATCCTGATACATAACATTTTTCAGTTGGTATCAAAAAATTCATTTAATATAGATTTAGTGTTGCATAGGTAAAATATCTAGCTGATTCTTTGATGTTTAATTTTTCAATATTCATTTTGCCAGAAAAAATTAATTTAAGAATCAATATAACAAAGAATTTCCAAGTCAATAGAAGATCACCTTGATGATGAGAAGGCAATGAATTCAATGAGATGAACGTGAATGAACATCAAAAGTTTTGAACTCTTTAAAGGAATATAGGATGACGATATGTTCTTTTCTTAGCTCTTTAATATTGGGGATACCAATTCTAAAGTTTCAAGTAAGCCATATATATATATATATATATATTCATTCCTTAATGATGACTTAAAACCATTTTAATAAATACTGCTTTAGCTTTATTGTGTATGTTTTCCTCATCGAGGTCCTTTGCTTGAAGAGGAAGAAAATGAAAGTATTCCCTTCTTTCTTGGGAACCCAAAGAGATTCTTACTTCATTTTTAATAAATCAAAGAGAAGAAACATGTGATACAAGTCCCAAACAATCAAGTTATTCCATACGTAGTACTTTATAATTAATGTTCAACAAGAAGTACAATGGTTGTCTAAAGGGAAGTTCTATGCAAAAGACATTGGAAAACTATTTAATTCATACTTATCGTGTGTGTACACACACCTGGATAAGTAAGAAGAGAGTTTATTGCGAAAATCATTGTTAAAAAGAAAAGCACCAGTCAAATTCTAAGTCAGTCACTAATTTGATTGGAATCAAAAGGAAAAAGATAAAGTAATTATAAAGTACTGATTCATGGAAAAACTTACTAGTATAACCGTGAAGTACTCTACATTACACTTTTATAATATAATTTGGAACAGAGCAATGGTTGAAGAGTCACCCTGAGAAAGCTACTGGATCAGAGGCATCTTACTCAAGGAAGAAACTGACACATCAGATAAAATTTCCATTTGGGTGTTCCAGCTGAGGTGTCTCTTTAACCAAACATGCCTATCTAAATGAATATAAGAGAAAACTAACATTGTTTCTAAAGAAGGCAAAGCAGCAATTTAGATAGTGATTAAAATCACTCGATAAATCAAGCAGGCAAGGATATATTCTGTACTTGACAGACAAAAAATTAACAGAATCAATTATGACTTTATTTTTTAACAAGACGTCAAGAACAAAGCTTGTGAAGAGAACACAGAACAAATCTACAAAGTAAGAAGCTAACCAAGATATGCCTTGTCTCCTGGACATTCTCGCAAGATAATCAGCACAATTCATGGCCTCTCTGCATGAAAACTTCAGCTCTAAATTCTAGTCTGAGTAAATCATGTTGCCGATCTCATTGGTTTCAGCTCTAAATCAGCACAATTAGCCTGGATTGGTATACTTGATGCTTGAATATTCCATTCCCCCTTCTTCCATCAGCAAGTATAAAGGGGTGAGAATAATTTTTTAGCCTATGACCATTTCCCTCTCATGACTCCTTTGCATTTCTTTAGTACACAACCACCAAACGCCCGAGTCCAAGGCCATATTTTAACTTTCCTGCCACCGGCATTATGTTGGATATTTCCTTTAAGCCATTCCTGCAAATCCAAACAAATAAATGGGGTTTGGGTAAATTAAACCAGACTCTCCCTGCTATATCACAATCTCAGTATATGAATAAGTGTTTCCTCCCCATTACGCTCAAAAGGACACACTATGAGTTCTTATTCCTCATTTTGCTCTAAATGAATTTGTAAAATGCCTTTCATTGTACACAAAGGATCCAATCTGTGAATTATTCTGCCTACAGTCAAATTTATAAGCTGATGTCACGCTAAAACCCCCGTTAGACGATTTCCTCCATACCATTATGTTACATGGTGGTTTCCCTGTTCAAATTCAGACAATCACCCACAAAAGTAGGAATTTTCTCCACTTTTGTAAATTCCAAACTCGTCAAGAATGGCCTGTGGTTTGATGAGATGTTTATTTTTATCAAATAGGGGGACTAAAGGCACATCCAGTGATGTGCACAAATCCCACCAAAATCTATTACTAGTTCCATTTCTAATTTTCTGCCCCACTGCTGCACAAAAATCTTCCTACCAGACTCAATTATGACTTTAAACCGACAACTAAGCTAAGTAGCATTTCTCTTCATCTAGAGACTTTATATTTACAAACCATCACTTACATATTTCTTCTCTTACAAATGTCAATGTGTGGCTAAAATCGAAATAAGATTTGAGGAACTTATCTGTCCACTAAAGATGTATTAAAAGATAAGAAGTAAGTTAATTACAGTTGTTGCTAATTCTAATGGTTCAGAGCTGGCATTCGTAGCTGAGGCATCCTGATCCCATGTGGAGCACCTTTGTGAGCACACTCTACAAAGCAACAAAACAGCACCCTTTCTGCACTAAACCTCGGCTATTCTTAAAATCAATGACACAGGACGTACCACATCTCTTGATTCTTGGCATTCAGATGCCATCCATCATTGATGGATCAAATAGGCTGTTGGGTGTCTTTGATTTCGAGAACGGCCAAGATTGGGAGCAACAACGGGGTTGTTTAGTTGCTCCGTGAGGAATCCGAATGTCAAAGGAAGAGCATGGTGGCCGCATTACCGACATGGTACGGAACAGACCCCGGCCGATAGTCGTCCATGACGGACACAAAGCGGAGACGGCGAATCTGTTTAGGTTTCGTTTTAAACGACCTGTGAAATGCGAGATTCACAGTCCTCAAGTATTCATTTGGAAAAAAAACACTTCGATTTTTATGTTTTAAACTTTTAATACCAAAGAAAGTCAAATCAACAAATTTACAAATTTACAAATGTAGTCAATATCTTAACAAATTTATTGCATTTCCAATCGTGCCAAAATTTTGAAAAATAAGGATTAATATTTTTATTGATGCTTTAAAAACTGAACCGGAACAGCTGGACCGTCGGTCGGAGTTGACAACGGCTTGGTTTTCATATAAAAGCCGTTTTCAGCGTTCGGCCATTTTAGACTGGCGAAAAGCCATTTTTTAACTAGCAACCGCTTTTAGGACGGAATCTGGAACAGATCTATAAGAACCAAACAGCTAAACTTGTATATGGAAATGAGTTTAGAAAAAACAAAAAAGAAATCTAGAAGGAGATAGATGAGGATCTTTCGTCATACCTTGCTTCAGCTCCTCTTTTCTCTACTTGTCTGTCCATTGTTTCTGTGTGTATTTCTTTGTTTGAAAGTGCAAGTTGAATGAAGGATACAGAGGATGAAGGTGAGAAGGCTTACTGTGAAAGCAAAGTGAGAAACAAAGAAGATGAAAATGAGAAAGCTGACGGCAAAGGAAATAAAGTGAAAAAGATGAGTGAGGGTTTTTATTTTTTAGACTGACAAGTAGGACTTGTGAATTGTTTGAATCAAGCGGTGTGAGGGAACGTCCTTCTGATTATTTGTCAGACACCACGTGACTGGGGTAAGGCCCATAAGCTAGGGCTAGAGCAACAATTTCACTAAGATTATTCAAATTTCATATAAATATTACATTAAGTTAATGGTAAATGGTAAATATTGGGTGGCCATCAGGAGCTAGAGGAGATTTTTCTTTATAATATAAAGATAATGTATTAACACAAAATGATTAAAAATAGTTTATTTTAAAAATAGTTTAGCACAATTTTTAAGAAAACTAAATTTATATACATCTGTGTATATATATCATATTATTTTGGGAGATTTACACTTAGGTCCCATGCAAGAGGAGAAATGAAGAAATGGTCCCTATAGATTGCAAAATGAAAAAATGGTCCCATGGAGTTGTCAATACAGGCTCCTGGAGTTGTCAATGACAACTCCAGGAGCCTGTATTGACAACTCCATGGGACCATTTTTTCATTTTGCAATCTATAGGGACCATTTCTTCATTTCTCCTCTTGCTTGGGACTTCACTGTCATTCTCCCTATTATTTTTGAGAGTTCAGAACGTCATTCCCAATAAAGAAAAGGCTTCTTAAGTATATTGTTACTGTCCAATTTTATAATTTTTCTTCATACAATTACATGATAACCTACTTGTGTGTATATATAAAAGTTTATGTGATAATTATTATACATTTTTAATGTTTTATTTTCATTATTCTTCATGTATTTATTATATTTATATTATTATATATGTATATAATATTATTATTATTTAATTATTATGTAACTGGTCCGACTGTTGATCCAAATGATCTGACTATTTGAACCGTGACCTGTTAGCTTATCCGGCTTGATGTCCGATCCGACTTTTAAAATATTAACTTTTACCCTTATGGCATGTGTGTAAAAGATAAACAGAGTAATTAGAATGTTAGATATTTAGAGTGTTGGAAAACTAGGTGCTATAGCGCTTAACTTTGTGATTCTTTTTGAGGCTCAATCCCCTTCCTATCACAAAACTTAAAAATTGAGCATGTTCTGTCACCAAAAATTGTTTTTTAACTTTAATGCTTGTTTGGATGAAAGAGAAATTGAGAGGAAAGAAAAATGGGAAAAAATTTCTCTCCTTATGTTTTGGATCAATATAAAAGAAAACAGAGAAGAAGAAAAATAACTAATTTAATAATTATTATTATTCTTATTTTTTTAATGATGCATGCAATTGAGGTTCAATACTTGTTTACTACAAGCTGAGTTTCAAAGCAATTTCAGTTTGCTGGTTAATATTCTAACGTGGCACTCCTGCTAGAATTGTAATTTAGATGCATCAGTCATAGACAGAGTTGCAACAGAAAAGAGCTTATAATACTAGGAAATTAATCCAAACAGTAGATGATTTTAATTGAAGCAGTAGATGCTTGTTGCAATACCATCCCTCAATGAATCCCCTCTCTAAACTGTCAACCATCTCTAGCTTTCATACCTGTAACGTATACACATCTCTACAATGAAGCTGCTCTGTTTTATTTTTTTTTTCCTTTTCAAGCCTTATAAGAACTTTTACACATTGACAATGGAGTTCCTTGTGTTCTCACTCCGATCTGTACAATGATTGATGAAGATGATGATCAATAGTGAACAGTGCGCCTCTCCTCCTCTGCAACTCTTGGCTGTGGACCAAGAAAATAAAATAAAACAACAAGAAGAAGAAGAAGATCATATAATAATACTGAAAATGTTATTTTTTTTTAGAAAACTTCCAAATATTATTATTTATTATTATTTTTATATCCTAAATTTAACTACTTCTATTTTGATTTAAATATATGATGTTTACAATGAGATCTCAGAATAATACGCCAAATTGATATCTTACAAAAAATCTTGGTTAAATCCCTTTAATTTAATATTGTTGATTCATCAAATATATCAAAATATATCTCAGTTCAGTTGAAAATCTCCACACCCCCACACTTGCACCAAATCTTGTCCTTAATATTTTAAATTATAAAACAATTAAAGAAAATCATATAAGCAAGATTTTAAAGCAAACATTACAAAGCTGGGTGCAAATTTATTTTACAAAAAAGTTGGAAGCAATTCAAACTTTGAAGAATTAAATTTTAATAGAATTCTTTTCCATCTTCTAAAAGACAAGTAACAAGGCAAATGACTCGGCAAAGATATATCATTATATCATAATAGAATATCCTTACTTAACAGTGCTTGTACTCTTCTTCTCTCAAGATCATTAATAGTGTGTTTGGATGAGGAGAAAACTAGGAGGAGGAGAGAATGGGGGGGGGGGGGGGAGAAAAAAAAGGAGATAATAATGTCCCTTCTTGTGTTTGGATAGAGAGGGAAGAAAATAGGGACAGGAGAAAATACATGATATTCAAGATGACAATAATGCCTTTATTTAATTTTTAACTGACTTTCTCAATTAATGCCATGAAAAATAAATCCAAAAAAAAATGTAACACTATCAAATTTAATATTAAAGTCAAATTAAAATGTAATTATTTTTTATATTTTAGTTAAAATCATAATATTAAGCCAACTATATTTCCTAATAAACAAAAATAATAAAAAATTAAAATAGAAGTAAATATGTCTCAATGATGATAATATTTTTTGTATAATGATTTGTTAAAATAGAAGTAAAATTTTATTTTAAAAATTCAAGCTCTTTTTATTTCATTTTAATTTATAATTATTTTAATAATATTAATAAATTAAATTTAAAACATAATATAAGAATACTAGATTATTGCCAAATAAAATCATCCATGCATGTGAGAGATTAGATATAGAAAAGAAATTAACAAAAAGTTAAATAAATAGCGCATATTTTGTAACACTTCCTTAAGAAAGTGCTACAACTTCTATATATATATATATATATATATTTTTTTTTTTTCAAATATTGAACATGTTTTCTGTAACCCTTTTTTGAGACAATGCTACAACTTCTATGTTTTTTTTTTAATTTTCAAAAAACATTAAATAGTTGTAGTATTTATTGACGAAAACGCTATGAAAGATAGTTCTTTTTCATAAAAAATAAAACAACTTTACCACTTACTCTCTCAGCACCATCACTTTTCCCCCTCGATTCCAAGGTTCATAAACCCGGACCGGGCACTGAACCGGCTGGGGTGTTGGGTCAAGGGTCAGTGGGTCAAACCGGAGTCAAACCGGGAGTCAGACCGGGGTCAATTAAAAATATATATATATATAATTTAAATATTCATCCATACCATTTAAAAAATTATATAAGAGTTTTTTTTCTAACCAATAGTTCAATATAACCTTCTAAACCTAATATCCACAAAAATATTGTTAAGAACATAAGAATTTTTCTCCAACTAATACCAAAAATATTCTATAATCCTTTTAAAACTCATTGAAAATTAAAAAATTTTAGGAAAATAATTTTTCTGAAAAAAAAAAGTCAGAAAAATGTCATTTGGAGCATAAAAAAACAAAGTTTTTTTTTTAAACAAAAGAGTCAACCCGTGAACCCGCCGGGTTGCACCGGTTCACCCCGGGTTGACCGGGTCAACCCCGGGTCAGACCGGGTCGGAACAGTACTGGTCTGCTAGCTGAACCAGACCGGCCAGTTGGCCGGTTCGCCGGTTTCCGGTCCGGTCCAGTTTCATGAGCAATGCTCGATTCCCCCATTCCAATCTATCACTCCCCCCCTCTTCCCTTGGTACCTCTCCTTCTCCTTATGGAGTTAATTAGAATCCTTATAAATAAATTAACTTTGGTTAAATCTTATATCTATATACAGCCCCAAAATAAAGCATAGAAGCAAGATTTTAGGGTCGGCATACCTTGCTCATCTTTTATGCTCATCCCCTAAATTTTGGGGTGGGGACCTCTTTTTTATTATTATTTTATGTATTTTTATTTATTTAAATTAAATTGTATGTTGCACCTTGAAAAAATTTTGCCACCTGGTATCTCAAATTAATTAATTTCTAATCTTGCATTCAAAAATATTTTTTATACAACACCAGCATCCTAAAATATTTTTCCAGTAACACCCAATATCTAAAATATTTTTTTAATATCCAGTATCTTAACCTAATTAGTTTTAAGTGCTTGGAGTATTTTTTTTTAAAAAAAAAAATTTTCTTTTTTGGGATATCACTTTGATGGTGAACAAGACTAATATTTTTTTATAAATAAAAAGAATAATCTTTTAACTATCAGTTATTTGATAAATACATATTTAACTTTAAACGGGAAATGACATCATTCAATATTTGGATGAGTTAAACTAAAATAATTCATTAGATGAAAAGCGCACAGGTTCCGTGTTTAAAGTTAGGACAGAATTTATGTAAAGTTGCTTATATACGATAGGTTAAGTTCTCAATCATACTTTGCCAAGTGTAATTTTTATTATTACTATTATCCAGCAAACTTTTAAAATTTTATTAATGTGAATTATCATGTTAAGAAAAGTCCAAATCTCAGGATTTAATTGGATCAGAATACTTGATGCTTGAATATTCCATTCCCCCTTCTTCCATCAGCAAGTATAAACGGATGAGAATAATCTTTTTAGCCTGTGACCATTTCCCTCTCACCACTAGCATTATGTTGGATATTTCCTTTAAGCCATTCCTACAAATCAGAACAAAAATGGGGTTGGATAAATTAAACCTGACTTTCCTTGCTATATCACAATCTCTCAGTACACGAATAAGTGTTTCCTCCCCATTACACCCAAAAGGACACAAAGGATCCAATCTGTGAGTTATTCTGCCTACAGTCAAAGTTATAAGTTGATGCCGCACTAAAACCCTCGTCAGATGATTTCCTCCATACTAATATGTGCTCTTGGCTGCAGGGTAGTCTCTAAATTCAATCAATCACCACAAAAGTAGGAATTTTCTCCACTTTTCTAAATTCCAAACTCGTCAAGAGTGGCCTGTGTGGCATGATGAGATGTTTATTTTTATCAAATAGCTGGATTAAAGGCATGTCTAGTGATGTGTACGAATCCCACCAAAATCTATTACTAGTTCCATTTCTAACATTCTGCCCCACTGCAGCACGAAAATCGTCCTAGCAAAATCGATCATGACTTTAAAACTAACAAGCTAAGTAGCAGTTCTCTTCATCCAGAGACTTCAAATTTAAAAACCATCACTAAAGATAAATAGGATCTTTATATTTCTTCTCTTACAAATGTCAATGCATGGCTGAAATCTAAATAGGATCTCGGGAAGTTATGTATCCACTAAAGATAAATTAAAGGATACGAAATAAGTTACTTACAGTTGTTGCTGATTCTAATGGTTCAGAGCTTAACAGTGCAAAGCAACATAACAGTGATGTTTCTACACTTAACCTCTTGGCATTTAGAAGCCATCCATCATCATTGGATCAAAGAGATCTCCACTGCACCTGAATGGCAGAAGAAGAACAAAGCTTCAACGCAAAAACTGCTCGAATGGACCATTGGGTGTCTTTGATTTGGAGAACAGCCAAGATTGAGAGCAACAACGTGGTCGTTTTGTCACTGTCAGTGGACAATTGTATCGAACAGATCCCAGTCGATGGCCGTCGAAGATGTTTAGGTACGTACCCACAAATATTTAGAGAGTGAAAAGGTACATGGTATAGTTTGATGTTTCTTTACATTCTATTCTTTTTTCATTCAATTTTTGTCCTTCTCCCTACTCATAGTGAATGCCTTATGCCTTATTCAACAATATTATTTTAGATATTATTCTAGATATTTCAGAATAAGTGGAATATCCACAAGTAGGATTTTAGATATTCTTTAGTATTTTAGATTTAGATATTATTTTAGTATTTTTTATATTATTTGGATTTTCTAGTTTGAATTTTGAATTAGATTTTTATCTCTGTACTCCTATAAAAAAGGCTTCTTGCCTACTCAATAAAGCATCAATTATTCAGAGAGTTTATTAAACACTTGGAGATCCTCCTGGGCTGTTCTAGAGAGATTAGTGAGATACTTGCTATCCCTCTTTTACAGAGTATTTTAGCTTCCCGTTTTTATTCCTACAGTTCTTTTTTTGTTTTCGGTACTCATCAGCAGTGTTCTTATCAGCATTGCTAGTATTTGTAACAAGTGCCTTCTTTGAAGCCATACTAATAAATCATCACATAAGAACATGACATAAATGTGCACAGTTTATAAAACAAAACAGAACATTCAAAATATTGATTGGGACTAATAAGGAGACGTAAACAATATAATCCCAGAAAAGAACTAGCATAAATGTGCACAATTTATGAACTTGCAACTAAAAGCAAATGAATTGGATTGAGGACAAAGACAAAATGCAATTGCAAACACTATAATCAACATCAAAAGTTCAAGCATACAAATTGAAACGATGAACAATACCAAAGTTCACTATCAAACAAACTCATTAACAACAACAAACAGGGTCCACATTTGATGAGCCACCCCTAGCTCCTAGAATTAGTCCTAGCACTATTTTCATAATTAGCCCACATTTGATGAGCTATTGCATCCCTTATTAGCTCACCCCCAGCTGCCTCATTTCTGTCACCCCTTGGAGTATGATCATCATCATTAGATTCATCTTGAGCTGCAAGTTCCTCATCTACTTCATGAATAAGTTCATCATCAGGGTCCACATTCATTAAGTAATTGTGGAGAATGCAACATGCAGCAATAATAAGCTTTTGAGCTTTGACACCATAAGTAGGCTCTGCAGCACTTGATAAAATACTAAATCTTTTTTTCAATACCCCAAAAGCCCGCTCAATTGCATTATGCAACGATGCATGTCGAAGATTGAAAAGTTCTCTATGGTTTTCGGGTGGATTCCTGTCTGAATATTCTTTCAAGTGGTAACAAACTCCCCTATAAGGTGTGATAAGACCCCTCGTCAACATGAATCCAGCATCAACCAAGTAATACTTCCCTATCATCAAGTAAAATAGTCACTTTATTAGTTTTACTTACATGAATCCACTCGTTAATTATGTTACTTCCTTATTGTTACTAATTAATAAAATGTTTACCTTGAGGAATCTTAAGGCTATCTTCTCGTCTTAATGCATCCTTTATGATCCTTGAGTCAGATGCAGTGCCTGCCCATCCAACAAGCACATAAGTAAACCTCAAATCAAATGTACAAGCTGCTAACACATTTTGTGTAGGGAATTCCTTCCTACCACGATAACGAGGAGCATCTGCCATAGCTACTTTTGCACATATATGTGTTCCATCTATGGCTCCAACACAGTCTTTCAAATATGGATAAAACTTGGTATGAGCCTGAATTTCAAGAGGGACTCTAGAACCATCTGGTTGTACAAGGAATTTATCTTCTAATTCAATAATAGCTCCTAACACATTATGGAAATGACGACCAACTGTCTCACCTGAACGCCTAAACCAAAACTTAACCACACGGTTTTTTGATTTATGTGATAAGATGTAAAAGGTTTTGGCAACTTGTTCTTCCACACTGAGTATTGCGTAGACTTTAGGCCACCATATCTTTCTAACATATCACACAATCCTATGAACGCTTCAGGACCCATCCTAACAATATCTCAACCACTAGGAGTACAAGTTATTCGATACATCACTTCATCACGTACCCTTTCTCTTGTGGAACTCAGATCATAAATTTTTTTCCTCTTATTATGACACATTTGAAGCACACAATACTCGACTACAAGACAAATAAGGCAAGTTACAAGTCTCCGGCGCATTTCCAACCATTGCACCAAAAATTCCGCTTCAGAATCCATCTAACAAATCAAGAAAAAAAAATTACACCAAATTCAGTTTCTAAAAATAAGATTAAAATGCATTTTTAATTCATATAGAAATGGTTCAAGCAGATTGACTATTATAGTAGGCCCGGAGAAATTCTTACTAATACTTGTCTTTGGTCATTGTACCGATTAAAATTAAAGTATGATTTCATTTTAATTAACACCACCTTGAAATGGCGGGAGGTAAATGGGGAAAAATTATAATTGTAGTGTTAGATAAATATATTGATGAATGCAGAAGAAGAGATTCAAGAACGCCATATATCAATAAACAAGGGTTTTAGGATAAAATGGTGCTAGTAAACTTGTAAAAAGCAAAGAATCAATGACAGCATGGATTAATTAATACGTGGATAGTAAGCATCATTAATATATAAAGAAACAGATTTGACAAGCATGGCTTGGTGGATGTTGATGAAGTAACTCTATTATATATGATGGACATATGCATTAATTATGAGGGAAATGTATAAAGAAACAGGGGACATAATTAAAGAAACAGAGAGAGCACAATCTGAGAATAAGGGAGGACATGAACATGATGATGAAATAAACATTATTAAATGATAACAGATGTAATTTTTTACACTACGAGAGGGACAAGGAAAAAGTTATTTTGACTCAGATCCTCCTAACATACTCTCTGGAGGTTTAAGGCTGTGCAATGACACAAACAATCAGCATACAAACTACATGGTTATTTTACCTTGCTTTAGATCTTAAGCAATGACACAAACAATCAGCATATAAACTACATGGTGTTCCTAAAACGCATATGAGGAAGGCGAATAAAAAAATTCACACATCTTTTACTTGACTAGTATTATTAAGCAGTATATAATCTTTAATCACATACTAATATGGCAGAACGAAATCAAACTGGATCTTATCATATAGAGGAAACTATAATAGTCGAATATCAAATGGAGATCTCCTCATAGTGAATCAGAGCAATTCTCTCACAGCATGCACATGTATGGTTAAAACTTAAAAAGCACATTCGTGAGTGTCATGAGTCATGGGGTACAGCAAAACAACACACAAACAGCAGAAAGGAGAACAAACTGGTAGAACACACCAAAACAAATAAAGGCTACATACACACGCATTATCTAAAATGAAAGAAATTCAATCAAACTAGTTCAAGCATTTAAGGAAAGGAAATAAGGATTTTAGCTGAAAATAAACCAGACAGTTCAACTTTGAATAGTTTCTTCATGACAAAAATGCCCAGAGGTTAACATTGGCTACTGCCCAAATTTCTGTTGTTTTTACTTTAACAACCACAGAATCATAATCATTTGCAAAAGCTCAAAAGGAAGGAGATCTAGATAGCACAAATTTTCCTTTAAAAAATAAAATGGCCTTTGTCTAGGCTTGGAGCAGTTATTTTTCTATTAGAATAGATGTCCAACCCTTCCTCCTGCTGTTTCAGTTTGAAAAGCAATATACAGGGTGATATTGTTGTTTGATGACTAAGGCTCTTATGTGGGAAAGGAGAAGAGGATATTTTTTACACTATGAGAGGGACAAGGAAAAAATTATTTTCATGATATGCTTTCATGATATTGATACCTGATAACAACTTAAGAACATTGACCAATGAGGCAGTAGAAAAAGCAGAACTACATAAACAGAAAAAGGCAAGATTCAAGTATAATGTAGAAAGAAAGGGAATATATCCCATTGTGGAATAAATATCCTAGCAAGTGCTGACATTTTAGAACATGGAGATGATTCTAGTTTATGAGTTCTAAATGTCATTTAAACAGATCAACGACACAATATGATGACGTATAAGCAGCAATGACAACAAATTGTTTCACCTGGTAACAAGATTTCTCTTGTCAGCAAAATATCTTTCAGAGTAACATGGATGAATACTTGCACTGGGCTTAACACAAAAATCAGAAAACTATATTTAAGATCTTTCATAAATAACAATATTTTCTACTTCCAGGGTTAATTATCAAACACGAGATGCATGCAAATATAAAAACCAGAAACTAGAGATCATCTGGAAAAGACAAAGCATTAGCCCACAGCAATTTTTTTTTTAAAAAAGGTGCTTCACATTTTATACCTCACTCAGTGAAACGATCAAAGCATAAGCCACTTCAAGGCGAAACCTGATGCCTCAAAGCTAGATCAAAATGGTCAACGCCACGACCAATATTCATAACATGCATGAAATTCAACTAAAACCCAAATAAAAATAGGAAACAAATAAAGAGAAAGAGAGTATAAAATACCCACAAATTGCAAATCTCCGAGAGCACCACAATCACTCAAACAAAGCCGAACTATACATGATAAACACCCGCCATTTACTCAAATATAATCCTTCTATAAAAAGTGAATAACAAACTATATGAAGAGAGAAAAGGGTTGTAAGTACGAACCAGAAAAGGAAATGGGTATAGAGGAATGAAATTAGACATATGCGACTGAACCTAATGAAAAACAGGAAACAAATTGGACGTATGCGACTGAACCAACTTCAGCCTTCACCTTTGCTGTTGTGCATAAGCAAAATATCACACAAAGTAAAATGAAGATTGCAAATGAAAGGGAGACAAACCTGTGATGTGAAGGGGAATCGGATGTATCACGAAGGGAGCGAAGAAAGAGATGAAGATGGAGGCTGGAGGCGACGCTGCGGCAAGCGGAGACGAGGCAGAGGCGACACTCACGATCGAGATATTCCGTGACGAGAGATTCTGTGACTTAGGTTTAGGTTTTGGGTAAATAATGAGAAGGGTAGTGTGGTAATATTTTAAAATAGTATGGATATGTCAGTCAATATAAATCCAAACATTAACCTTTCCCTCCAAATTCCCCCAATTTTGGAGGGGAGGCTTAGAAGGCGAAGGGAGGGAAAACTTTCTAAAATTTTCCTTCCCTCCTAAAAATTGTAACTATCCAAACAAGGGGAGGGGAGCAAAATCCCCCCAATTCCATCCCCTCCCCCCCTCTCCCCTCAGACCAAACAGACCCTAGAAGAACTTGACGATAGTTCAAAAGCTTGAACAGTAAACGAATGATGGAGGCTGCTGCTGGAAGGAATAGTGAACGAACGAATGTAAATAAAACTGACTCAAAGAAAATAGAAAGAACAAATGAGAGATAAATGTAAGTAAATCAAAGAAGATAGTATAAGAACTAACAAGTCAATGATTAAACCAACATCTGATGAATAATACAAATCCTGATACATAACATTTTTCAGTTGGTATGAAAAAATTCAGTTAATATAAATTTAGTGTTGCATAGGTAAAATATCTAGCTGATTCTTTGATGTTTAATTTTTCAATATTCATTTTGCCAGAAAAAATTAATTTAAGAATCAATATAACAAAGAATTTCCAAGTCAATAGAAGATCACCTTGATGATGAGAAGGCAATCAATTCAATGAGATGAACGTGAATGAACATCAAAAGTTTTGAACTCCTTAAGGGAATATATGATGACGATATGTTCTTTACTTAGCTCTTTAATATTGGGGATACCAATTCTAAAGTTTCAAGTAAGCCATATATATATATATTCATTCCTTAATGATGGCTTAAAACCATTTTAATAAGTACTGCTTTAGCTTTATTGTGTATGTTGTCCTCATTTAGGTCCTTTCCTTGAGGAGGAAGAAAATGAAAGTATTCCCTTCTTTCTTTGGACCCCAAAGTGATTCTTACTTCAGTGTTAATAAATCAAAGAGAAGAAACATGTGATACAAGTCCCAAACAATCAAGTTATTCCATACGTATAGTACTTTATAATTCATATTTAATTAATGTTCAACAAGAAGTACAATGGTTGTTTAAAGGGAAGTTCTATGCAAAAGACATTGGAAAACTATGTGATTCATACTTATCGTGTGTGTGTACACACACCTGGATAAGCAAGAAGAGAGTCTGTTTGTGAAAATCATTGTTAAAAAGAAAAGCACCAGTCAACTTCTAAGTCAGTCACTAATTTGATTGGAATCAAAAGGAAAAAGATAAAGTAATTATAAAGTACTGATTCATGGAAAAACTTATTAGTATAACCGTGAAGTACTCTACATTACACTTTTATAATATAATTTGGAACAGAGCAATGGTTGAGAGTCACCGTGAGAAAGCTACTGGATCTGAGGCATCTTACTCAAGGAAGAAACTGACACATCAGATAAAAATTTCCATTTGGGTGGTCCAGCTGAGGTGTCTCTTTAACCCAACATGCCTATCTAAATGTATATAAGAGAAAACTAACATTGTTTCTAAAGAAGGCAAAGCAGCAATTTAGATAGTTAGTATGAGCTTAAGAGCTCATGTTTTATTCATTGATATAAAAAACTAGATGTACAAAATGATATTTATAGAAGTACAGAAGAGGAAACAACGCGGGAAAGAAACAGAGACAGCGGAGAGATTGAAGGAAATGGAAGAGAGATTTCGGTGCAAGTCAAAAATGTCAGGCTTGCACCAAAATCCCTTCTGACTTCTAACAATTAGTGATTAAAATCACTCGATAAATCAAGCAGGCAAGGATATGTTCTATACTTGACAGACAAAAAAATAATAGAATCAACTATGACTTTATTTTTGAATAAGACGTCAAGAACAAAGCTTGTGAAGAGAATACAGAACAAATCTACAAACAAAGTAAGAAGCTAACCAAGATATGCCTTGTCTCCTGGATATTTTGGCAAGATAATCAGCACAATTCATGGCCTTTCTGCATGAAAACTTCAGCTCTAAATTATAGTCTGAGTAAATCATGTCGCCGATCTCATTGGTTTCAGCTCTAAATCAGCACAATTAGCCTGGATTGGAATACTTGATGCTTGAATATTCCATTCCCCCTTCTTCCATCAGAATCAATTATTACTTCAATAATTTTTTAGCCCATGACCATTTCCCTCTCATGACTCCTTTGCATTTCTATAGTACACAACCACCAAACGCCCGAGTCCAAGGCCATATTTTGACTTTCTTGCCACCGGCATTATGTTGGATATTTCCTTTAAGACATTCTTGCAAATCCGAACAAATAAATGGGGTTTGGGTAAATTAAACCAGACTCTCCCTGCTATATCAGAATCTCAGTATATGAATAAGTGTTTCCTCCCCATTACATTCAAAAGGGACACACGACGAGTTTTTATTCCTCATTTTGCTCTAAATGAATTTGTAAAAAGCCTTTCATTGTACACAAAGGATCCAATCTGTCAATTATTCTGCCTACCGTCAAATTTATAAGCTGATGTCACACTAAAACCACCATCATACGATTTCCTCCATACCAATATGCGGTCTTGTTATAGGGTGGTTTCACTGTCCTGATTCAGTCAATCACCCGCAAAAAGTAGGAATTTTCTCCACTTTTGTAAATTCCAAACTCGTCAAGAATGGCATGTGGTTTGATGAGATGTTTATTTTTATCAAATAGGTGGACTAAAGGCATATCTAGTGATGTGCACAAATCCCACCAAAATCTATTACTAGTTCCATTTCTAATTTTCTGCCCCACTGCAGCACAAAAATCTCCTACCAGACTCAATTATGACTTTAAAACTGACAACTAAGCTAAGTAGCATTTCTCTTCATCTAGAGACTTTATAGTTACAAACCATTAGTCACATATATTTCTTCTCTTACAAATGTCAATGTGTGGCTGAAATCTAAATAAGATTTGAGGAATTTATCTGTCCACTAAAGATGTATTAAAAGATAAGAAGTAAGTTAATTATAGTTGTTGCTAATTCTAATGGTTCAGAGCTGGCATTCGTAGCTGAGGCATCCTGATTTGACACAACTTTAGCCGCCTTGAGGTCAAATCACAAATTACCACGAATTAAATGCAACATAGTGCAAACAACTCGGGATCGTTTTCTTATCAAGGAGCCGATTATGAAGCTAATTCCTAGTAAACTAAATAATTACAATGCAAAATTGATAGGGGTAAAACATAATTAATTGATCTCTAAAACTATGAATTGAATGCAATTTAAAATATATATTTTTGGGATTTTTTTCAAATAAGGAAGAATGAAAGTGGGTAAGAAATGCAAATGAAGAAGATGCTCTTGGAAATGATTTTCAATGGCTATCCTTACTCAATTAAGATATTTGGGGAGTTAATTCACTAAACTTCTAATATACCAAACCTCAATTACCATTGAGTCTAGTATCACAAGAGAGGAACCCCTCACTACAAAAAAAACGTGATTTAGTAACGGTTAAAAATGGGTATTAGTAGCGGTTCTAACCGCTACAAACTAGGTTAGTAGCGGTTACGAAAACCGCTACTAAATCGTGCGTTGCAAGTAGTTTTGTAGCGGTTTTATAAAACCGCTACTCAATCAAAAATAACCGCTACATATTTTGTAGCGGTTAAACTTAACCGCTACAACATCCAGAGATATTTGTAGCGGATATATAACCGCTACAAATATAAAAAATTGAAAATTTGTTGGCACGAAAAAAATGACATTTTTTTTTTATTTTGTAGCGGTTAACAAACCGCTACTAATTTTGAATTTCATGAAATTAGTAGCGGTTCTTAAAAACCGCTACTAATTTTGAATTTCATGAAATTAGTAGCGGTTTTTTAAAACCGCTACTAATTTCATGAAATTCAAAATTGGCGCAAAAAAATTTAAATTGAGTCGTAAAAAAGCGCGTTATTTAGTAGCGGTTTCATAACCGCTACAAATATTTAAAATTTTTTTTTAAAAAATACAATTATTTTTTTCTGTTTTTTCAATATTAAATTAAATAGTTTATTTTATCATTATTTTATCTATTTTAATTAGTTTATTATTCAATAGTTTAACTTATTAATAAATAAAAAGGAAATATGTAATTGAATAGGAGTAGTATAAAATTTATATTTATAATAATATTAAGGATAGGTAGGTAATAAGGAATTATTATGTTATCTAATATAATGTAATTGTGTATGAAAATGAGATACAGTTATGATATATCTAGAAAAAAAATGATTAGAATAAATTTTATAAAAAGGAAAGAAGTATTCTAAAAGAAATTAAAAATCTTGTTACCATATTTGATCGTATTATTCAGCTCCTCTACTCATATGAAAGAAGTTGTAAATGAGAGAAAATGAAAGAAAGGTAAGGTGAAAAGAAATTGGGGAGTGTTTGAAATGAGTTGTGGTAAGGGTATTTATAGGAATCCACGTACTATTTGTAGCGGTTAATGTAGCGGTTATAATTAGTAGCGGTTATTTATATTTTTGTAGCGGTTTAATGTGCTATTTGTAGCGGTTAATGTAGCGGTTATTAGTTAGTAGCGGTTATTTATATTTTGTAGCGGTTTAATAACCGCTACAAATATTATTTTAATTTTTTTTTTAAATTTTTTTTTTTACATTTTATTTTAACAAATTTTTTGCATTTTTTGTAAAGACAAAAAGCATAATTTGAATTTGATCACTCATCGTCGCCATCCCTACAGAAAGTTTGTAGAAAACTTATTGTTATTGATGTATTATTAAATTTAAAAAATTTAATTCAAATGACGTGGACTTAAAAAAACTCACCACAGTAGAGGTAAATTGTCATCGCCTTCAGGGAAGTAGTTTTCAAAATCAGCTGGTTGAAATGGCTCACTTTCGTAGATGATGTTATCGCCTTCACCCATGTCGTAAAGGTCTCTTGGCTTTAAATGAACGACCATGTGCCAATCCCTATGCCTCTCGTCCTCGACATAATAAACCTGATGTGCCTCTGAAGCTAGAATATACGGCTCATCATCTTGAGAAATACCGGTATGAATCGGCCGTGAGAAATTGACTGATGTGATCCCTAGGTCGTCAGTTGTCAGTCCCCGAGAAGTAGTGGTATTTGCCCACAAACACTTGAACAACGTCACCGTGAAACGGCCTTGATAATTAAGCTCGACCACATCAAGAAGCTTGCCATAGTAAGGGACGCCTCCGAACTGCATGTTGGTGTCACTGCTGCTCGCATAACTCCTTGTCCCAAATGTGCCATAAACACCCGAATTCTGTGTTTGCAATCCTTAATCCCGTGAAACCGTGCAAAACTTAAAACCATTGACATTGTATGCTGTAAACCGTTTTGCATGATCAAGAGGGCCGATTGCGAGAGCTCTGAAATCTGGTGAGTGTGGGTTGTGGTCATTTAGTATTCTGCGCGCAAACCAGCTCGGGAATTCTCTGTGGACCCTCCTATCAACTTCCGAGGATGTCTGTGTACGGATCCTGATCTGACGCTTAACATGACTTCTGAATTTCCTGCAATTAATAATGGAAAGGCGTTAGTGAAATGAAAGTGAGAAATGTTACGAAAGATATAGATCGAATAACACGTGAGTGTACAATTCTTACCGTACGAAAGGTTCAACTTGAGTGCAATTAATCAAGACATGTCTATGTGCTTGCAACTTCTCAGTTGCCGTTAGTTTGAAGTTCTCAGTTACTCCAACTGGTTTACCAACACGAGGGATAAATTCTCCTGATGTCGGCGCAGGTTCAGGACAATCGTCAACACGAGGCGGGCGGTTGAAAGCCGTCTCAAGATCATCAAAATACCTTGAGCAAAAATATAGCACCTCATCCCCTATATAGCCTTCAGCTATAGAACCTTCTGGCCACGCCTTATTCCTCACGTAAGATTTTAATTTCCCAAGGAACCTACGAAGTACAGAAGAGAAAATTGATATAAAATGATGAAAAGGACGACTAGCAAACATTAAATACGGACAATAAATTAAAGCACATATTTAAAATGAGTACCTCTCAATCGGATACATCCAACGATATTATACTGGTCCAGCGAGCTTTGTTTCATGAACGAGGTGGGCTGTGAGGTGAACCATCACAGTAAAAAAGGACGGAGGAAAGATCATCTCCAAATGACAAAGCGTAAGAATGATTTTCGACTGCAGCTGATCGAGCTCCTCAACGATCAAAACCTTAGAACACAACTTTCGAAAGAAAGAACAAAGTTCCACCAAAACGATGGAAACATCGGGAGGAAGTGTATTCTTTATAGCCAGAGGGAGTAATTGCTGCATAAGAACATGTGAGTCGTGACTCTTCAGGCCAGCAACCTTTCGAGCCTGCAAGTCGACACATTGAGAAATGTTGCTTGAATACCCATCAGGAACTTTTAATTTCTTCAACATCGCGAGGAACACATCCTTGTTCGGTTTTGTGAGGGTAAACTTTGCCGGTGTAAATCTGTCATGCTCATCTGGCCAAGCGTCTTCACGAACTCCCATGTTGCGTAAATCTTTCCTCGCTTGAAGGTGATCTTTTGTCTTGCCGGGTTCGTTAAGCAGCGTATACAGCACATTGTCGCAAACATTCTTTTCAATGTGCATTACATCAAGATTGTGGCGAAGTAAATTAGATCTCCAATATGGAAGCGTGAAGAAAATACTTATCTTCTTCCACTGCTGAGGCGCCGAAGTCCTGCGCGTCTTTTGACGAGTTTGTGCTGAATCGTCGCTTTTTCCAAACTCGAAGTCAACATGCTCAAGCTGCTGTAAGATATCTGTACCGGACAAAGTCTGAGGTGGTCCTCTTTTCTCTGGTTTCCCATTGAAGCGATTCCGTTGCAATCTGAACTTATGCGTTCCATCGAGAAACCTCCGATGCCCCATAAAGCACCACTTTCGGCTGTGGGGAAGGCGCAATGCGTCAGAGTCAAAATTGCAAGCTGGACACGCCGACCCAGTATGCACATTCCAACCAGATAATGTGCCAAGGCCAGGAAAGTCACTAATCGTCCACATCAAGGCTGCACGCATGTTGAACAAAGTCTTGCTGTAAGCGTCGTACGTCTCCAAGCCGAAATTCCACAGGTCAAGCAATTCCGCAATAAGCGGTTGGAGATACACATCGATGTCATTGCCCGGTGCCTTTTTGCCTGGAATGATCATAGACATAATGAAAGAGCTTTGTTTCATACACATCCAGGGGGTAAGTTGTAGGGAACTAAGACTACCGGCCAAATGCTGTAACTTGTGCTAAGATTCCCGAAAGGATTGAAACCGTCGGTCGCCAACGCAAGCCGAACATTCTGGGGTCAGTCGCAAAATCTGGAAAGTCGTTGTCAAACGTTTTCCAAGCAGCTGCATCCCGCGGATGTCTTAATTTACCGTCTTCGTTTACTTCTTCCTCATCACTTTCTTCGTCAGAGGAGCTATCACCCCATATAGCAGATACGAAGGCCTTCTTTTTGTTGAAGAATTTGCCTTTTCTCTTTTCTTTGCTCTTTTGATTCAGTTCTGGACATTCTGATTTGATATGTCCTGGTTTTCCACATTCGTAGCAAATGATATGATCTTTGCTGCTATTTCCTCCTTTCTGAAAGTGTTTGAATCCTTGACCTTTCTTGTAGAACTTTCTGAATCGTTTTATGATTAGGCCCATCTCGTCATCGTCGAACTCTTCATTCTCATCTTGATTCTCTTCTTTTGCTTTTAGTGCTAGACCTTTCTTTTTCTTGTCACCAATGTCATCTAGTTCCCGTTTGAACTTTAGTTTGCTTTCATATTCAGAAAGACTTCCAAATAGAGAAGCAACTGATCTCATTGATTCTCCTTTTGCTTCTTCTATCGCGGTGACTTTGGCCTCCCACTCTTTAGAGAGAATATTCAAAATCTTTCGTACTTGGGTATGTTGATCATAAGATTTCCCAAGTACTGCAAGTTGATTAACAAGATGAGTATATCTAAGTTCAAATTCAGAAATTGATTCACCTGATTTCATTCGAAGTAGATCGAATTCAGTGACTATAGTGTTGATCCGATTCTCCTTTATTCCCGAAGTTCCTTCATGAGCTATTTCCAGAGCTTCCCACATTTCCTTTGCTGTTGGAAGTGTACAAATTCTGAAATACTCACTTTGACTCAAGGCACTTTGTAACATCAGAATTGCCTTGCTGTTGAGAGTGATAAGCTTTTTGTTATTCTCATCATATTCCGCTGGCGTCTTGGGAATTTTCTGAGAATCTACAGTTTTTGTAGGTTGATAATTTCCACTTTCAATCACATCCCATAGTCCATATTCGGTAGCCATCACGAACACTCTGAATTTTGCTTTCCAAAAGGAAAAGTGTTCTCCACTGAATCCGGGAGGTCTAGTGATGGATCCTCCGTCGGGAAGAATTCCTTCACCCATGCTTGCCATTGGATCCTTCTCAGGTTGTTATACCTTAACAAGAAGACCTACGCTCTGATACCAAATGTTAGAGCAAGCGTTTCACCCAAGAGGGGGGTGAATTGGGTGATATTAAAAATTTCGTTGCAAATATAAAATTTGACGTTGAAATTAAAACATGAAAGAGTAAGGAGAAATATCACCGAAGTGTACACCGGGAGTTATACTGGTTCGGCCACAACCACTTTGACCTACGTCCAGTCCTCAGAGCTTCTCTGAGAGTTTCACTATATCTTCCAAGATTCAGTGGGTTCTTGGCACCTCAGTACAAGCAAGTTCCTACACCTGGACACTCGCTCCCCCTTACAAGTTGTAATCCAATCCCAACTCAAGGTTCCACAACCTTAAGTTATCTCAATAACAAATATTGAGTTTTAATGAAATATCTCTCTCTCAAGAGTGAATGAGAATCACTGAAGCATAGAGTTTCTAATACAACGTAAGAACAGAGTAATGATAAATTTGAGTGTAATCTTGTTGTTGTATGTGTATATGTGTGTGTTTCTCTGTTTGGATATTCCCATATATATAGATACGTTGGTAATGATTACTGGAACATATTTCTTCATGTCCGTTGGAGCGTGCGCAGCCACTATTGACTTTTCCAGTATTTTGAAAATATCCGTTGGCGGCAGATAGCATTTGAACGTTACATTTGACTTCTCTTGTTTGAAAGGATCTCTTCATTGTTTATCTGTAAGTATGCTAAGAATACTAATACAATGAAAAGTTAATCATATAGGAAGCAAAACAATGAACGTTAGAGTGATCTCAGAATTTCTGGGTTAGCTTACTCGAGTAGCTACTCGAGTATCCTTTGAAGTTTACTCGAGTACTTACTCGAGTATCATCGGGTATTCTTTGATTAACTGCAAGTCAATGAATAAAACAAGATTACTCGGGTAGTGCATGGAGTAATCAATTTTCAAACCTTTGGAAATGTATATTTACTCGGGTACTTACTCGAGTAATTCACTCACAACTTTATGAGTTACTCGGGTACCAACTCGAGTAAACCTTTAAAAACCTTTGGTTACTCGATGCTTTACTCCAGTAATGTTGGCAGGATTTCAAGGCCGAGAGCACTTACCTTGTTACTCGAGTACTTACTCGAGTAATGCACTGATTTTTGCATAAGTTACTCCGGTATCACCTCGAGTAAATGTACTTTTTGAACTTGACTTACCCGGGTAATGACTTGAAGTTTACTTTGAAAATATTTCTTCATACTCGGGTACCTACTCGAGGAATCCACTTAAAATAGAGCATTAAATACTTGCATATCAGAGTAAAGACTCGAGGAAAATGAGATAAGATGATAATAAGTTAATCGGGTACCACCTTCAAGTTTTTGCTCACCAGACTGAGTTACTCGAGTAGCTCCTCGAGTAACATTGGCAGTGGTACAAAGTGCCGAGAGATCCACATTTTCAGAAACAGGGTTACTCGAGTAGCTCCTCGAGTATCTTTGGCAACCTGAAGGCAACTGGAAGTTTTTCATCTGGTTACTCGGGTAGCTCCTCGAGTAACATTGGCAGGCCGAGAGCAACTCCAAGTTTTTACCTGGTTACTCGAGTAGCTCCTCGAGTAACATTGGCAGGCCGAGAGCAACTTGAAAATACTTACACTGTTACTCGAGTAGCTCCTCAGTAACGTTGGCAGGTTACTGGAAGTTGTCTCTGTTTACTTCAAGTTTTGTCTCATTACTCGAGTAGTTACTCGAGTAATGCCTTAGAGAATTTGCTTCTGATCAAGTTCCTCAGCATTTTCTCTTGGCCTTTCTTCATTACTCAAATGCTTACTTCAAGTGATGCTTGTTCCTGTCATTACTTTGTTCAAACTTGTTTATTAATCATTTCCTTTTCAAACCATTCTTTTGATATCATCAAAACATGAGAACTAACAGTTTTAAGGTAAACCGCTACAAATACCTATACTTTATTTTTTTTTAAATTTAGATATAAATAATTCATAAATTAAACACAATAAGAAATATAATTATATAAAACACAATAAGAAACAATTACTCCATAAAAACTCATATATATATATATATATATATATATATTTACAAATGTTTAAACAAAAAAAAATGTCCTAAACTAAGTAGCTGGGGGCTGATCATCTGGTGCTCCCTCAGGGACCGCTGGATCGGGCCGCTGCGCAAAGTGAACCGCACCATCGTCATCAGCAGGGGGAGGAGGAGGAGGAGGAGGAGTCGTACTCGGGACGACGTAGCGAGGGACAGGGGGAACCGCTGGATGCTGCTCGTCCGGGAACAGGCGACTCCATGCTCCCTCGAGCATATTGTTCGCGATCTCACGCCACTGCGTCTGCTGAGCGTACAGCATATCAGCGTGCATCTGCAGGTGCTGCTGCTGCTGCACCTGCATCTGCTGCTGCTGCTGCTGCTGCTGGTGCAGCGCCACTTGCTGCTCCATATCTGACCGCAGCTGGTCAATAGACTCGTCCCTCGGACGTCTGACCCTTCTAGAGCTGCCAGCCTCAGAGGCGGCGCTCCTGCCGTAGACCATGCTGGGTCTGGCGCCTATCCCCATCCCCCGCACGTGTCCGGGGTGCTCAGCCTGAGGCAGACCCGCCTTCAAAGGAGCCGTTGGGTTCACTGACCCCTGTGACTCCTCAGGCTGGGTCTGTCGCAGCTCAGCCTGCGACTGCTACATCCGCTCCTGCCATTTTATGAAACAATTACTAATTAGCATTTTTCATTATTAAGTTGGTTTTATAAAAAAATATAATAATAAAATTACTTACAATGGTCGCCTCTGCCTGCTGAGAGGTCGCAATCCCGTCACGGTGTCTATGTGTGATGGCGTACAGCTCCCCATAGTCCGTCTGACGGTTCTCCTGCTGTACCTTCGTCTCCTGAAACAAATACAAAACAATAATTAGTATTATGAAATAATCAGCTAAAAGTAAGTGATATTTTGAAAAGTTACCAGCTCGCTGTAGGTCACAGCAAAGGTCTTCGATCCTGCTGTGTGGTGGATCGTCTACTGCGCCCGGATCTCGGTGTTCCTCTGAGAAAGCTTCTGGAAAAAAAATATTAAATGTATTATAATTTAAAATTAAATACAAATTAAATTGAAATTATAATTTAATATTTAATAATTACAAAATTATATATCAAAAATCTAATAAATACATTACCTGCGCCTCAGGGCTCCTCATAAACTGGACGAAACGCGCCCAGTCGTTCGGCGGCACGCCGTCCGGGACGCTCTCGATCAGCTGCTCCAGAGGCATCGTCCCGTCCTTATCCACCTTGTGGAAGAGACGGTTCCTCCTGTTCCTCCAGGCGTCACCCATCTTCACGAGGGCGTACCTCTTCCGGTTGGCCCGGACGGCAAACCGCAGCTGAAAAAAATTATTTAAATATCAATAAGTATAAAAACCATAATTTAAAAAAAATTAATTAAATAGAATTAATTACAAAAATTATTAATTAAATAATTTTAATTACCTGAACCACCTCCTCCCAAGCCAGGTCCTTCTGCCCCTTCGGAACGTGCCTCCACGTCTGGAAGTAAAGGGGGAACCGCATCCAATTCGCGCCCAGGTCGTTCAGGAAGCGGTTGAGCAGGTGACCCCCATTGTGGATCGGCTGGTCAGTGCCCTCATTCCACGGCACTATAACTCGGAGGCTCCGGTCCATGCTGTTCAAACCGGCCACGTCTAGCCTCCTCGTCGAAACGTTCCCCTGCTCGTCTGCACAGTTGACCGCACGTTAGATAAATTTTAATTAAAAGTTAATATTTCTAATTTAAATAAATAATTTACTAAATTAAAAAATTAATTTACCTTCGACCTGCACCTCAAACCCAGTGGACCGCGAAGACGACCCTCGTGGGTTGTTCTGCTCCCGAGCGTCCTCCTCATCGAGGAACTGCTCCATCTCCCTCAACCCAATCGGGATTTCAAACTCCTCCTCGTTGAGGAAGTCCTCAACACTAATATCTGGCCTCTCCACCTCAGGCACCTCTGGTACGGTCGTCGCCTGTGGGATCGTCTCCGGTGCCTGTAGGGGGATGGGCTGAGATGCCGCGGTACCCCTGCCTGCGCGCTGCCCCCTCCCTCTGCCCCCTGCCCGGCTGCTGCCACCCCGTAAAATCGGTCTGGGGACCTCAGGGGTCTTCCCCTTATCCTGTCCTGAAGCCATATCCACTGTACAAATTAAAAAAAAAACAAATTAGTCACATTATTATACAAAAATATAATAAAAATATAAATATAAATAAAATACGTGTTATATACGTACCTCAAATGCAAATACTGAGAAATACTGAGCAAAAACTCCTATAGAGACGTCTGAACGCTCAAATCTCGAAGAAATCACTCAAAGAAACCTCAAGAAACAAAATGAGCAAAAGGAGGAATGATGGACGTGGGGGGTTTAAATAGGCCAGATTTTAGTAGCGGTTATTCAAATAACCGCTACACTAACCGCTACAAATAATTAAATTTGTAGCAGTTCTACAATAACCGCTACAAAAGTTCACAACGTTTGAAATTCTGTAGCGGTTATTGCTCAGAACCGCTACAAATGGCGAGACTCTTGAAATTCTGTAGCGGTTATAGGGGCAGAACCGCTACAAAATTCTGTCATTTGGTATTTTGTAGCGGTTTTGTGGTTGTAACCGCTACAAATAACCGCTACACTGTTGGCGCGCCAACTGGCGGGAATATTGTAGCGGTTTCTGTGCATTAACCGCTACAAAATCACCGCTACAAGTTTTGGCTGGAATTTCGCACCAAATTTGTAGCGGTTTTTTGTACTAAACCGCTACAAAAATCCTTGCCGCTACAAATTTGTAGCGGTTTAGGTAAAAACCGCTACAAATACTATAATTTGTAGCGGTTTAAGATAACCGCTCCAATTACACCGCTACAAAATACCTTTTTTTTTGTAGTGCCTACCCTTGAAATGCTATTGAGCCCTCTTAGTGTAATGAGTTTCTCTAAGTTTTCTAATATACCAAACCCCAATTACCATTGAGTCTAATGCTTAAATTCATGAACCCATTCATTTAAGTATTATTAAAACCCCTTAGAGAGTGATTATGGAATAAGTAATGCATTTAGGTTCAACTACAATTCCAATTCAATCAAACTATCCAACAATACCATGTTAAATAGAGAGAAACAATAGAATCGTAGATAAACATATATATAACCATATATATTGATGAGCACAAATACTCATTACAAATTCCAAATCACAACAACTCAATCCATATAAATCATAACTAAAATCATAGTCTCATTACATAAATGAATTCCTAAACCTAAGAAATCACAAATATAATGAGCTATAGATAAAATAAACTCCCCTTTAAAGCACATGTGAGCTCAAACCATCTCCAATTCATCCCAAGAGCACAAAATTGCCTAGCCACTCATGAGAATAACTTCAAGAAACACAATCCCAATTCAAACACCCAGCCATATTAAATCACAGATTAAATTGATAAATCCACACTGAATCAATTAAGCATTGGGGCTGAAATTGAACTCAGAACAGGGCAATAGGCACAGCTGAAATTAAACCCAGACACAGAGCAAGCCACGGCTGAAATGAATTCAGATGCAGAAGGAGCCACAGCCTGGAAAAATGGAGATCTTGGGGAAGCTGAAAATCTCTGGAAGAATAGAAGAATGGTGGTGGCCGGTGCTGAATATGAACAGCGTTTGGCCTTCAAGCTCTGAACCTCATCTCTGTTAATTGTGGAAGGACGGATGTGGCGGTGTGAGCAAGGTGGAGAATCGGTGGACAGTGAGATGAATGGTGATGGAGAGGAAATCGAAACTCAACAATGGGGAAGGAGACTCTCAGCTCACCCTCTAAAATCCTCATGGCTCCAGCGCTTCACCCACAGCTCCCCCCTCATTCTCGGCCTCCTCTGTTCTTTCTCACTTGTGATTCTGAAACTCGCCGGCGACGGAAAGGATTGTGAAAGAAGTGAGGGTCGCCGGCGAGGACAATGGTGGACGACGCAAGAAGAAGAAGACGAAGGTGATGAAGGGGGAAGGTCTCCAGTTGTGTTTTTCACTTTTTCGGCGCCTCTGTTCTGTTTTTATTCAACCCCACTCAGCTCTGAATCAGACCTAACGTATGCTGCCAAAACGCTGTGTTCTGACGTGGACTAAACTGACATTTTCAAAATTCGTGGGACTAATTTGACATTTTTCAAATTTGAGGCCCAAACTGCCAGTTTCCATTTTAATCTCGTTTTTGAAGCACCTACAATTAAAAATAATAAACCAACATCAAATTCTTTTAAGAAATTAATGATTAAATGTAATGGCAATTATTTTGACAATTTTATCCTTTTTAGTCCTAATTTCATATAAACACATTTAATCACAATTAATCACAAAAGAGACATTTTAAGCTCAATTATTATGACAAAATCTCTAAATAAAATATGAAAATATATAATAAAATAGGGATTTGTCACATCCTGATCCCATGTGAGCACCCTTGTGAGCACACTCTACAAAGCAACAAAACAGCACCGTTTCTACACTAAACCTCGGCTATTTTTAAAGTCAATGACACAGGACGTACCACATCTCTTGATTCTTGGCATTCAAAAGCCATCCATCATCGTTGGATCAAATGGGCCATTGGCTGTCTTTGATTTCGAGAACGGCCAAGATTGGGAGCAACAACGAGGTTGTTTAGTTGCTCCGTGAGGAATCCGAATGTCAGAGCAAGAGCACGGTGGCCGCACTACCGGCATGGTACCGAACAGACCCCGGCCGATAGCCGTCGATGATAGACACAAAGCGGAGACGGTGAATCTGTTTAGGTTTTATACGACTTGTGAAATGCGAGCTTCACAGTCCTCAAGTATTCGTCTGGGACAAAAAAAAAACTTTGATTTTTATGTTTTAATACAAAAGAAAGTCATATCAAGAAACCCTTCCGATTTGTTCACCAAAAAAAAAAACAGAAACCCTTCCGATTTTATAATTAGAGTCTCCAAGGATCAAGAGCATCACTTAGGGCCATATTAGTTTAATTGTTTAGTACACTTTTTTTATATGGGAAACAATTTTTTTAATATTCCATTAATTAAAAATCAACGCCCTTTGATGCATTCTACCGTAGATTAGCATAGCCCTCCACTCTCATTTGTAAGAAAAAACAAAACTGACGTATACTGAAAAAATAGTTAAAAGAAGTTATTTCTCATTATTGATGCTTTCTCCTATTCTTATTATAAAATAATTTTAAAACGAGATGTATGATAAGTTGATAACTTCACTTTTTCGTTTTTCAATTTATATGTCTTTTTAGAAGTTTAATGTAACATTTATGTACATTTTTCCTTTATATTCTTATTTACTAGTAATGTGAAAATATTTTAATGTATTAAATTAAGTACAGATTGAGTAATGTAGTCAATATCTTAATATATTTATTGCATTTCTAATGGTGCCAAAATTTTGAAAAATAAGGATTAATTTTTTACCCATGTTTTGAAAATCGAGCTGGAACGGTGGACCGTCAGTCGGAGTCAGCAACGGCTTGGTTTTCATATAAAAGCCGTTTTCAGCGTTTGGCAGTTTTGGACTAGGGAAAAGCCATTTTTTAATCGGAAACCGCTTTTAGGACAGAATTTTACTGATATACAAAAACCAAACAGCTAAACTTGTATATGGAAATGGGTGTAGAAAAAACCAAAAAGAAATCTAGAAGGAGATAGATGAGAATCCTTCGTCATGTCTTGCTTCAGCTACTCTTTTCTCTACTTGTCTGTCCATTGTTTCTGTGTGTATTTCGGAAGCAGATCCTCTTATCATTTCATTTTCTCATCATCCCTCAAGAATCCATTTGAACCGTTGATTGTGAAGAGGAGCCCAACTGGACCGTTAATTGGGAAGAGGAGAGAAAAGTCGAAGGAGTGATAACTTGATAACGTGGCTCATTTTTTATTTTTCAGATTATTGGATAGACATGATTTAGAGATAATGAGAAAAGGGATAATGAGAGAAACCAGACCCGTGTATTTCTTTGTTAGAAAGTGCAAGTTTGAATGAAGTATACAGAGGATGAAGGTGAGAAGGCTGACCGTGAAAGGAAAGTGAGAAATAGAGAAGATGAAAATGAGAAGGTTGACGGCAAAGGAAATAAAGTGAAAAGGATGAGTGAGGGTTTTTATTTTTTACACTGACAAATAGGGCTTGTGAATTGTTTGAATCAAGCATTGTGAGAGAACGTCCTTCTGACTATTTGTCAGACACCATGTGATTGGGGTAAGGCCCATGAGTGTGTGTTTGGATTAGCTTTTGAGAATAGTTTTTACGATTTACGAAATAAGTATGTGCGAGGAGTTTTATCTCGACTTGCGGAAAATAACTTCTGAAACCACGGTTTGGGTGTTTCCCAAACACTCACTTAAATAAGATTATTCAAATTCAAATTTCATATAAATATTACATTAAGTTAATGGTTAATGGTAAATGTTGGGTGGCCATCAGGAGTTAGAGGAGAGTTTCCTTTATAAGATAAAGATAATATATTAACACAAAATGATTAGAAATCGTTGATTTTAAAAATAGTTTAGCATATTTTTTAAGAAAACTAAATTTATTTACATCTATGTATATATATCATATTATTTTTTAGAGTTTAGAGCGTCATTCCCAATAAAGAGAAGGCTTCTTAAGCATATTGTTACTGTCCAATTTTATAATTTTTCTTCATACAATTGTATGATAACCTACTTGTGTGTATATATAAAAGCTTATGTGATAATTATAATACATTTGAGAGAGAAAGTGGATTAAGGTCAGGACAAAAACAAATCTCTCTACTAGTTCTTACATTTAAGGTGGGAGGGAGTAATAGATTTTACAATTGTTTATGCGCAAGAAAAATCGAATATCTTTTCAGAAATGTTGAACTAAACAGGTTAGTATCAAATAAATTACAATTTACTTCTTTATAGTTTAGAATATTTCATTATTTTAAGGCCTTTTGATGGGATTAAGTGGAAAGTTGTCTTGAAAGACCAAGATTGTTTAAGATATAATTAAATCATCCCGGCACTTAACTTTTACAACATCAAGAACTCATTTTATGTGTGATGATGTGTAACCTTGGCAGTTCAACGAACTGATAAACACCATATTCTCATCGCTGGCCATGGTGGCTTTGATCGTGGCGGTGTTCCTTGACAACACGCTCGAGGTTGAAAAGTCGAAGAAAGATAAAGGGATGACATGGTGGGGAAAATTCAGAAAGTTCAAAGGAGATAGCAGAAATGAAGAGCTCTATACTTTGTCATTCAATCTCAACAGGTTCTTCCCACCTACTTGATATATGTGCATGACAATGAGAAGCATAGATATAGATCTTTTCTTCAGTCATGACCATGATGTGCGATATTCTTTCTTCACAGTCATCTCTCCGTTTTTTTTTTTTTGGGTTTTCTTGTTTTTTGGGTGTGGGCCATGTAATAATAAAACTTGGTCCCACTTAGGATTATAAAGCATTTGGATTCATGCTCTGTAGATTGAATAAAGAGAACATTATATGTATTCTAGCTGTAGTTGCTTCTCAAAAGCTCTCAAATAGTCAAAACTCAAAAGCCAATTTCTAATTTGTTACTGTTTCATGTTGAGTTACATTCTTTTATGGAACTTTCTTCAAATGTATCAATGCATGAATGTAAAAAATCCAAATTCCTTCTAGATTACCTTAAGTTTATTTTAGGGTTAAGGTACAAATTTACCAACGAAGTTTTGTCCGAGGAGCGTCTTGCACAAATATGTCTTAGAAGGGGTAAAAATACCAATGAACAATTAAAAAGGGTGCATCCAACACAAAACCGTTAAATTTGACCTAACGGCGTTAAATTATAAGAGAAGAAAATCCCTAACGGTGTTAGGTTAAATTTAACGGTTTTGTGTTGGATGCACCCTTTTTAATTGTTCATTGGTATTTTTGCCTCTTTTAAAATATATTTGTGCCAGACGCTCCTCGGACAAAACTTCGTTGGTAAATTTACACCTCAACCCTTTATTTTATTAGATGAATATAAAAGATGAGAGGACAAAAGAGAGAGGAAGATGTGGGACCCAGACAAGCTCCTCTCCTTTTCTTCTCTTTCAAATGTATCATGACCAGCATCTCCAAGGACTTTGGTATATAGAAATTGAACTAGCTGGGTCTGAGTATTTTTAAAACAAAAGATTATACCTAGAAATACATACACTATCATATGAAGTTAATTTATATGTAGCATAATAATATTTTTTAAATTAATTGAAATGAAAATTATGACAATTCTATAGAGTCATTAAATAAGTGGCGGAGCTGAGAACTCAGGGATGAAAGTTTTTAAAATAAACGATCATACATAAGTTAAATATATAAATTTTGAAATTATATAGAAGTTATATACTATATAAATGAATAAGTTATATAATTTCTAAATTTTATCTGGATGACAAATATTTTAAGTTTATCTGATTTTATTAATGTCAAATTTTTTATTCATAAAATTTAGATAAATATTGTCGTCCCTTTAATGACAATTTTATCTTAAAACTAGAGTAAAATTCACATGACTTCCTTATATTTAATCTAAATTACATAAACTGTCACAACCTCACCTTATTTTCATCTATTTCAGAGTATTTGCGGAAAACAATACACAGTTCGGTGGGCAATACAGGAATAGTATAAATACACTGATATTATGTGCACGATTACGGAAATTCCCCATAGGGGTTTGTACTTGATAATTACCATTAACGTAGTCTCACAGCGCTACGTGGGGGTCTAAACCCGTCCCAGTGAAACGGAGACATCTTCCCATTTTCATTCCACCACTGCAATCAGCTCGTACGGTTCTCTTATTTGTTCTCAGCATACGTTTTGTCTTCTCCTGTTTAAATTGTTGGTAGGGAAGGGTGAGATTCTGGGGAATCTCAGTATGAAAGCAATACCAATATGCATGCAAGATAAGTGCTTAATGCATGACATGCATGCATTACATAACTCATGCTCACACAATGAAATATCTGCGTGCTCAATGTTTCAAACAACATATGTATGGTCATAGCATAAACAAAAACATAGCTTCAATTATTCATATATGTTTCACAAAATCAAGCAAAGCAATAACATGCATCAATACACCAGCACAAATATCAAATACATGCAAGAGAGGTAAGTTCCTTACCTTAATTGCCCTTCCCTGATTTCAAATAACATGCCTTGATTTGCGTGCCAATCCTTTGGGCTCTCTACTCGGTCCTAGAATGTCAAATGTACAGTTTAGACACTTACATAGTGTTTTTGGTGGTTATATTAGTTTATGGTGAAATTTTACCAAAATGCCCCGAGACCACTGCCCCGTCCCGCAGTACCCAGCCCAATGGCACGTTTTTCCAAAACTTTGACTAGAGCTATTTTGACGTACTTTCACCCAAGGAATCCATTTCTGGGCTCGAAATCACCAAATTCACTATCAAATTACGAAAATACCCTTGACAGCCGCTATTTCAAGTTTTAATGGCGTTTTCATAATTACGCTTTTTCGACCTCTACCAAAAAAGTGACCAATTGTAACCCTACCTATTTTTGCCCACTGAATCCAATGGAACCATCTATTTTATGAAAATCCAGCTCCTACCCCCTAAAACAGTGCTATCCGAAATATTCAAAGAAAATGAAAAAATGTAGTTTTACACTTGTACTTTTCTACTTCTAATCATTTATTAACTCATTTAAACACTTCTTAACCATGATTCAAAGAAGCATAACCCCTTAGGATTAGGACTTTCCAAATTTACAAACTTGACAAAAATCACCAAAACTAAACACAAACCTCAACAACAACATCATACTAGTTTAAATCTAAGGTTTGTGAGGTTACCTCTTGAGATCTTGAATCCTCTCTCTCTAGGCATCTCCTCTCTCTCTCTTCTTGAGCTAAGAATGGTGTCTTCAAGATCATGGATGCATGAAGAATCAAGGTTTAGAGAGGGATATCATGACAAAAATCACAAGAAAAGCATAAGAAATCACTTCTTACCTTAGATTTCTTCTTCCTTCTCTCTAAAACTCTCAAGGTCTCCAAGTTCTCTCTCTCTCTCTCTTCTTTCTCTAGTGTTGGACTAAATGTTGCATGACAAGGGAGGAGAATGTGTCTTATTAAATTCCTCTTCTTTCCTTCTAGCCATTGATTTCATCAAGGGTTAAGATGATAACACATGTCTTCCACCATGCCTCCCTCCATGCTTCCACCATACCTCTTCACTTTATGCCATACTTCCTCATAATTTGACTTACTTGCTCCCTTACCATCACCCTTCCATGACCATCATGTTCATACTTCATGTCATACCCACCTTACTATTGTCATCATTATTCTTTTCTTGTAGCATTTTGGACATGTGCTCATGAAATTAATTTATTCCCCTTAATTTTATGTGTTGGCCGAAATTAGGGAGGAGAAGGGAAAGGGGAAAATGATTTCAATAATTTCATAATTCATATAAATGAATTATGTATAATTCTCCGTAATTTCACAATTCTTGATTTATTCCATCAAGAATAATCCAATTATACATTTTTCTTAATTAATTGAAATTAACTTCAATTAATTAGAAAAAAATTAATCTTGAGCTAAATCGACAAAGTTATAATTTTGCGATCACCTTTGTAATCTAATTCCTTTCTTGAATTAATTTGCCCATTTCCTTATGAATATGAATATTTCAAAATTCATAAGATCCGAATTTCATGAATATTCACAATTTTATTGAATTTATCAATTAATTATATTATATTTTTGGTGAATATAAAATTTTAAGGTAAGAAACCTTCTTTTCATTTGAAAATTTTATGAGAACATTTAGAATCAAAATGTATATTTACACACTTTTTTTTTTGAAGTTCTAATATTTCACTTTCATCAACTCCACCAGCAGTTGACCATTAAATGACAATGTTCACCTTTTGTTTGGACTAAATACCCTTTCTTAACAATAACACTACTTAAAAAAGCATATAACTGTAACAAACATGTTCATAAATTTTTGTGCAAAAAATGTATTTAAAAAATTAAAATGTAAAAATAATAAGTTATATAATATCTCAAATTCACATTATTAATACCATATGTTGAATATAAATACACTTTCAAGTATGTTTTCAATGATGTTGTCGTGACAAAAAGCAAAAAGAAAGAAATATGGTTTTAGTCATTTAAAAGAATACTAAATAAATAAGTTTCAATAAATATGATAAAAATTTAAAAATTTATAATACAGTAAAAATTAATAAATTTTATAATATTTTGGAAATTTTAAACATATATGTATTGGAATTATATTTTTTTCGTATAAAAAATTCTTTTTAGGCAAATATAAAAGTTTATTTATTTGTTAAAAGAGGGGTATTTTGGTTAAAGTAAATGTTTAAAAGTCAAATTTAACGTGGGTGGATGGAAATATAATCTCAAATATGTAAAAGGGGTTTCTTTAACATGCATTTTAATTTCAATGGAGGTTTATATACGTTTTCAAAATAGAGGGGAGGTTTGTGTAATTTAGGTATAACATAAAGGTAGTTAATGTATTTTACTCTACCTTATAAAAAATTTTAAATGAAACTATATTACTTTTAATCATATGCATTGAAATTATATCTCGACAGAAATCACTATAATATATATAATTAATAGGGATATTTTAAGAAAAAAACTAAAAATTTGGGAGACCAAATTGATTGAGCTTTTTTACTTTAGAATTGAAGTAAATCCTCTTTGAAATACAGCCCCCATTGAAGCACAGCTGCAAGGGAGACAGAATTTGAATTTTTGGATTCGTATTTGTTAGGTTTTTTCAGCAAATTTTCTTTTAGTCACTGTTTTCTTTATAAAAAAATGAATATATATACGATGGGGATTCTATTTTTTTAAGAAATAATTTAAAGCTATATCGTGACAATAAAATAACGGGTAAGTATAAGAAACCATTGATTAAGAGAATATCTGAAAAATTGAAACTCTATGCAAGCCATACAATTTTTATATCTTGTATGCGTACAATCTACATAATCACAAAAGTCAACACATCTCAATAAAACACAACTTCAAAGTAAAGATATATCTTTTTTTTTTGGGTATTTTTTAGTTTCTGTATAATCTTCAACACACTGGCACAAATCCAACACATTTTTACACACTTTTGAGTAAACACACAAGTGCAGATAAAGAAACCATTAGAAGATCAAAGCTCATCATCCCTCCTTTATTTTCTAACTTTCTGGTTTGATCTCCAAATCTGCAAAAAATGTTATTAACAGCTTAACTATTACATTAAAATGGAACATAGAATAAATAAAAGCTAATGGTCATATTTATTCCACACCTTTTTCAAAATTGTCCTAAGATAATGTGGATTAAACTAGAGCTATAACAATTTACAACGACCAGAATAATTTGTTAAATATGTGTAAATAGTGAAAATTAATTACTTTTAGTTATATAATTATATTATTGAATTTCTAATATTAGAGCAACACGTCACTGATCTAAAATTAACTCTTGTCCTTAATATAAGAACTACTTTTTTTGGAGAGTTGATTTGGTCTTAAATATAAGACTTTAATCCACTTTGTCTCCCATATCTATAATTTTTTTCCTAAAATATCTCTATTGATTACACACTTCTAGAGGCGATGAAAGATGATATTTTAGGAAAACTAATCTATATTATATTTGTTACAAATAACTAATATAACTACTTATCTTAATCTACCCATTATCTAGTTCTAATATAATATGGGCAAGAGCTAGTATATTATTTTGATTTTGATATCATGACAATTACATGGAAACAAAAATCTTCCGGGATCATTCAAGTTTCTCATAAAGAATGAGGAGTTAAGGCATCGGACAATTCTCTTTGACAAGTGACTTTTAATTGGTAAATAACTGCTAGTGACAAAAACAGTAACATACAAATTTTGTGTTTGATAAGAGTACTAACGTAAAAATGAAGTGTTATATTTGATCAGTGGAGGAAATTGTAAAGTACAAAATTATTTAATTGACTAACAATAATAAAAATGAAAAACAAAATTTTAAAGGAACTAGTGAGCAAGTAATATTTGGTTGCTTATTTAGAAAAAGGTATAGCTACATACATACCTGTTCATGAGGCCTTGTACTCTAATGGAATATTGCATATGTTTGGGCAATCTTTTATAGCTATAGAACCAGATAGGTGATTGAACTCGTAACCTATGTAAATCTCTCTCAACTTTGGCAACCTTTCAAGATATAAATAATTCAATCCAGGAAACATCTTTCCATCATGACTAGCCGCTTCACCTTCATAAGCTTGAACAACCCCCTCAAGTTGAGAGCAATCATGAATAGTTATTTTCTCCAATGAAGGACAATGAGAAGCTAGAGAATATGAGAACATCCTTCTCACTTTTTGGCAATCATATATACCAATGGTCTCAAGTTTGGGGAAGCAAATAGTAGTTGCATAAAGATTTTTAAGTGATTCTTCACAAAATAACCCCTCCCATTCCGCACATCCTCCTGATAATATCTTCAACTCTGGAAGGCTTGTAATAGTAGCAAGAGTGAATATATTTCTCAATCTTGGGCATTTCTCCAATATAACACGTTCAAGTCTATGGAGGCTCACAATTTGTGTGGGGCCCTTCCAAATGCATTCCAACTCTAGTGGACCTTGTAATTCTGAATTCACCACCCTCACTCTCTCATTCTCATGTTTCTGTAGAGTAAATATATATTCAACGATTAGAAGCCAATTCAAGAGATGGACAATATATATATATATATATATATATGAATCACATGAAGTAGAAAATTGCAAATTAAACCCCTTTAATTTCACACATTTTTAAACTTGTAATAACATAATATCAGTAAGTGGATTATATTTTGGCCTTCTTATTTATATCATAAACCGTACAATGTGAAATAAACACACACACAGACACACATGTAAGTTATAGATATGTATGCATTGACGTTGATTTATTTCAGACGAAAGAGCCTTGGATAAGTACTTTCCACACTAAAGAGACTGTCACAAAAACAGTAAAACAAATAACTTCACAACCAACACTTACAAACAAGATATTTATTTTACTCATTCCATGCGGTAGAGGGAACACTACTAATATTTCAAATAATTTCGGCTTTCCCTTGATAATAAGAAGATTTGGTGTATGGATGCAAAACACTAAATAAAAAATTGAAATAATTATCTTATTTTTTGAGGATATGTTTTGTCTGTAATATATATTATTCATGATATTAAAAACTAGATAGGACCGGCCAGGTTAAATCAGAAACCAGCGACCCGACAACATGTTCAGTCCGGGTGTTTCTTAGACTCAGCAAAAATCTGACCCAACGTAACCGGCCATGAACCGGTGTGACTTGGAGCAACTCAGGGTAACCTACTGTATTGGCTGGGTTACCCGGTTCACTTCTTTATCGCCGGATTAAAAACACAAAAATGCCAAAAGGAAAGGAGTGTTTCAGGAAAACAAGGAGGAAAGTAGAAGAAGATAAGGAAAACTATAGGAATATATCTCATAAAAAACATATTGTTCTGAAAGAAAACTTTTGACAAATCACAAAAGAGGAATACTTTAGCCTCGATGTTGGTTGTTAGAGGCTTCAAGTTTTACCTTAGAGTGACCGGAAAATAAAACTAAATAATTGAGGGAGTGACCGAAAAATGTGACAGACGAGAGATTCAAATTGCAATTGTAAATTAAAGAAAAGAAAGAACAGCTGCAGCCCAATAATGTAATGGGCTTCGTGTAGGACTTTTCATTTGTAGTTGTTCGAAGTGGGCCTCAAACACTGTGATCTCCTTTTAATAAAAAAATGCAAATATATATTGCAATATTGCATATTTTCTAAGGTAATTAAACCCGAACCGGCCACTGAAACTGTCGAGGTACTGGATCAAGGGTTAGTGGGTTAGATCGGAGCTAACCCGAGGCCATACATGTAAGAAATTGAAGATTTCAGGCTTATTAATACGGAATTCTAAAAAAAATAAAAAAAAAATATTTTTTTAAAAAATACCAAATCGGGTTGATGACTGAATCGATCTACCAACCGGTTCACCAGTTTCCGAGCTAGGCCTGGCTGGTCCGAGTTTGAGTACAATGACATTTTCCCATGATCTGATTTATAGGAATATATTTATATAATATGAAGAAGAGGAGAGGAGCAATCCTATAATATTTTAAATATTATTTTTGTTAAAATTTTATACCTAAAGTAGTAAAAAAATGAATGTTTTAGCACATTTTAATTAAACTATATTATTTCAATTACTATTGGTTTGACCCTAGTTAACCCCGGTCTTATTCACTAACCATTGACTCGTTATTTTGGCCAGTTCATTAACTAGTCCAATTTTTAAAACGTTTATTTGATAGTTAACAATATTTTAAGTTAGGGAGGGAGCTAGAAAGGAAGAAAAATTCTCTTTAAAAATTTCTTGACTACAGCTTGTAATTTCAATCCATAAAATGGATAAATAATGACGTGAGGGCAACAATATAACATGTCCTTTGTCTTAAACTTGTGTTCTCCAAAGGTATTCAACAAAGTTTTGCACGTCCAAAGAAAATGAGAAAAATATTAAACTTAAAGTCTTTGTAATTTATAGATAATGCATTCACATTGGTTCTTCTAAATAAAACAATCTTAAACAAGTACTTTCCACAATAAACCGGTGCCAAAACCAATAACAAAAAAATTATTTGTACTTCATGGACAGAGATTAACCCAAGGAGGAGATTTTACGGTTGTCGAAATTATCAACAAGTAGGGAGTTATTTAAATTTAGGGAAGGAATTAATTGATCTTGATTTTTGTCTATATTGTAGGACTGATTTGTTGGGTAAACTTTCAGGGAGGGGGCTGTGGGTATTTCAAATGGCATGATGATGAATTGGGTGTGAGAATGACAGAGGTGATCAATGAGTTTCTTGGCCATCTGGATAGACTGTATGATGACAATATGAGGTAGAGAAGAGACGACGCCAAATAAAGTGGTGATGTTGACTCTGAGATGGCTTGCATATATTTAGATATGAAGAAAGACAAATTGTAGACTCTGGGTTGCATATTGTGCATTGATGGTAAGCTGAGTTGTTTTTGTTTTGTTCGCTTTGGCTTAAGGGATTGTTGTAGTTAGTGCATTCGAGGGACGTTAGGTGTTTTTTTGTTAAAATTTAGGTGTTTTTATTTTAGAACAATGTAGTTGAAACAGGTGGAGCTTGTTGTAATGAATGTCAACTCTGTAATGAATGTTAAAGTTCATGGTCTTATTTTGCTTACTGATGTAGTGGCAACCGCTTATAAACATATGGAATTGGGGGTAATAGATATAATGTGCACTTATGGATATAAAATATAAGTGATAAATTGATTTTATTCTTGGTAAATCGATTTATCATTGTTGTTACAATGACATAAATCGATTTGCCTATATCGTAAATTGATTTACCACTTCTTCAAGTGATAAACCTTGTAATGGACATAAAATAGAGACAAGTGATAAAACAGAGATAAGTGATAAATTGATTTTGTTCTTGGTAAATCGATTTATCATTGTTGTCATAATGATATAAATCGATTTGCACATCGATTTGTCTAGATCATAAATTGATTTACCACTTCTTTAAGTGATAAACCTTGTAACGGACATAAAACAGAAATAAGTGATAAATTGATTTTATTCTTGGTAAATCGATTAATCATTGTTGTCACAATGACATATATCGATTTGCACAATGACATTTGAAAAATTGGCTGCTCTCGACCAGATTTGGTAAATTGATTTACAATGTCTCATAAATCGATTTACTTTAGAGTTGAAAATTTAGGTGTTCTCGGCCAACTTTTGTAAATTGATTTACAATGGCTTATAAATCAATTTACTTCACATTTGAAAACTTAGCTGCTTTCGATTCACAACTCACATGCAGACTGCTTCTTTTCGCCCTAATCGTGCTTTCTCTCTCACATAACTTGTCCGTGTAGAATGGATTTGGGAATTGGGAAATAGGTCATTACCCTTTTGTCTTAACCTTAAATCACTCCCTGCTAAAGCGGGGAAATTGGGCCGAGCCCGTCGGGACAGGCTTATGATTTAGAGGCTAAAACAAGAAGCGGGCCTAAAAAGGCCGACCCTGTAGCCCTGTAGGGCCGGCCCTTTTAGGCCCGTTTAATATTTTTTTAAAAAATAAATTAATATTTATAATATAATTATATCAAATTATCAATATGAGAGACACCTAAATACCTAATAAAGTATTAGTAACAAGCAACCGCTTATTAAATGGTTTGATTTATTTTATTTTTTATAATGGTTTATTCATTTAAACTTTAAAAAAGAGGCTAATTTGGACATTAGATGATTATTTTAACTAAAAATTTATGAGTTTTAAAAATAATGTATCTCAATTTAAAGAAAAATAATAAATAAATGGTAAAATTTGAAAAAGAATTTTTTTTTATTAAAATGAATTCAGGCCCGTTTAGGTCAGAGCCCGTGAAGGGCTAGTCCTGTAGGCCTGCGAGCTTCAAAATTAGGTGTTTATTAGGAAGCGGGCCTAAACGGGCCAGCCCGTATTCCCAACTCTACTCCCTGCCACATCATTTTGCCACCTCCACACCTGGTCAGTCGTTTTAACACCACTTCTTTCGCCTTAGTTCAACACTTATGCCATCATGTACTTTAAACAGTCAATGTCAAGTCTCCGTTGTGTCAGGTCAAAAATAGCTCATTTTGGTTACTTCTAGGGCAAAAACACTCATCTAAAAACTTTCAGATACCCAACACTTTTTGGTGGTCACTTTCAGGATAAAAATAAACATTTTCCCCACAAACGATATACTCTTTCCTTTACCTCCTAGGGTCCCCTGGCCCTACATTCCTATCAAGGGTAAAATAGTCACTCCATTTATTAGCAAAAAGTGAATAAAAAGAGAGTGCCTCCCTGCTTTACTGGGTTCCCTCGTGAAGACTTGAACCTTCTCAGCTTCCTTCCAATGACCCCACTTGGGAAATTGTGAATTATGGCGCCATAAGGTTCCTTGATAGTTCATAGGGAATGAAATGGGGGATGTTTGGGGAGATTTTTCATTCTGCAATCTTTCAAAAAAAACAAGCTTTTAGACTACACAACACAAGAGGGCAATGCGCAGAAGCTCTGACTTGTGTGTGTAATTTATAGTATTTCCTTATTTATTGATTTTTCTGCTTTTGTTTGCTTACTTTTTATCTGCACTTTACTTTGTTCTGAATTCCTTTCCTTCCACCTTTTTTTCCTCTTTCCTTTTCTGTTATTATTATTTTTAGTCTCTCTGTTTTTCTGTTGTGCGTGAGCTTTGTCAGAAGCTTCAGCTTTCAACAATGGCGGACAATATCCATACACCCATGGATCAGCTTCAGGACCTTGAGTACTGCATAGACTCAAATCCTTTGTGGGGTACGCCTCGGTCTTTCTCTTTCTATAATCTCTTTTGGGTTTTTGTCTGTTTCTGTTTTACACGATTAAAGAAACGTGCTTTGTGGGTCTCTCTCCGTTGTTTTGGCGTCTCTTGCCTTACCCATTATTACTTCCATTTTCTATATCTTCTTGTCTTCCTCTCATAATCATGTGCCCCCAATAAATAAGAGTTTTTTAAATATTGGCTTGACTGTATTCTTGCTGTAATTTTTTCTTAACAAAACAGAGGATGGAAATCTTGTCACTTTCTTAAGTATTATGACTAAACTTTTTTCTTAGCGGTGAAGACATTTCTTAATTGAAGGAAAATGCTGCTATTTATCGAGTTTTCTTTTTGTTTGCACACTGAGTATCATTTTCTTTATAATTTCTGGGAACAAATTTACACGGTGCCTTCTGGCTTTAAAATTAGTTTCCAGAGCTTCCCGGTACTTCATGATCATGTTTACTTGTCCTTGGCTATGGAAGAGTATAATAACCAATAATGGCATCATGTCACGCTAAGTTACGCTTTTACCCTGTCAAGGAAGCAACTTTCTCCTTCTAGCTTAGTTCTGGTGAATGAGTAATTAATTACTGAGGAGATTAAAGTGGTCCCACCTATTTATTTAACTCATGACGTTAGTAACCTCGGCATGGGTTTATGTTCTATCTACAGTAGATGAGTTATAATATTTATTTATTTTTGCTGTAGCTTACTTCTACATTGAAACTACTAGGAATTCAAATCAGCTTATATAGTTAAAAGGTTTAGGCTACTGGACTATCTGGAATATAGAGATGTTAGTCATAGCAGCGAAAATGAGACAAATGATTACTGACTTTCGCTTCCAGAATTTGGACTAACGACTGAGTACTGTGTTTTCTTTGGACATACTTTGCTGAATTTACTTGGACATTTCTTATAAGGTTCTCCAATAAAAACATGAGATGTGGAGAAATTTTAGAAAGACTCAATCGTGTGTTCCTTGAGTTATGAAAATTATTCACTTATTATGTTTTTAATGGAGAACTTGATAGTGAATGCCTCAAACCTCTACCCACGTTCTATTCTGTTCTGTTTTTTTAAATTAGAGTATTCAGTTTTCTCTAGATGCCTAGCTGCAAAGAAACACAGTAGCTCAAACAAAAAACAATCTGGTATGAAATGTTGTGCTTGACTTGTCTTTTGTTCTGTTGTGTTCTGCTTAAATTAAGGTTAGATCAGATTGTGTATGGTTCTATGTAAGTCAGGCAAAACATTTCATACCAGACTTGTTTTTTGTTTGAGCCAGTAGAGTAACAAAAGTGATACAATAAAAACGGATCATAAACTAGGCCGCAATGAAAATCATGAAGGTCCCCATGGAAATGGATTAGCATAATATTAATTTGTATCTGTCACTCAAAGGTTGTAAAGATTCACTTGGATGTTTCCATGTGAGTGATTGAGGTCTAGCTGAATTGCATCAAAAAACAATTGTCCAAATCTAGTCTTCAGTTGTAATTTAAGCATAGGAATGCAAGTTGTGTGATATATCGCCTATGCAAGTCAAATGAATAAAGAAAGCCATTGTCATATTCTGCTGCTGACTTTCTTCAAGCTTGGGAGATATTACAAGTCCTAGCTACATTACCATGTAGCTATGATAAGCATGTTTCAACTAAGCCATAATGTGTTCGTTTGAGTGCGTGCGTGAGCATGCATTTGGGTGTGTGAGAGAAAGAGAGAGGGGTAGGATTCTGTTACACCCCATGGCCCATGTATCTAGATATCTGAAAAGTTCAAGCTTTCTCAACTTTAAACAGACATACGATCTAAGTTACAATAAAGAACCTCAAATATTTAGAGAGTGAAGAGGTACATGGTATAGTTTGATGTTTCTTTACATTCTATTCTTTTTTCATTCAATTATTTCCCTTTTTCCTGCTCATAGTGAATGCCTTATGTTGCAGTGGAAACTATCGTATTAGGATTTCAAAATTACATACTGCTGCTGGGGACTAGTGTGATGATACCTTCATTGCTCGTTCCATATATGGGAGGAACTGATGTAAGTTGAATTTCTACTGCTCTGTCTTCTTTCATCTTCTATTATTGATTCACCAAAGAGCATGTAGGAATGGTATATCAGTTTGTCAATGCTTTCTATCCTTATGTGTCTACATTTATTTACATTATACTTGCTGCTGATCTCATGTGCCAGTTCCTATTCAAATTTTTAACTTAACAAAACTTCACAGAATTCTTTTTAACTATATAGGGTTAAATTTTGGCAAAGATGGTCTTATCAGGTTCTGTTAATATGGTGTACAAAAAGCATTTAGTGATTTGCTTGCTCGTACAACCAGGGTGACAAAGCAAGAGTAATACAGACTCTACTCTTTATAGCCGGCATTAACACACTTCTCCAATCACTTTTTGGAACCAGACTGCCTGCCATTGTTGGAGGATCTTATGTCTATTTGATACCAATTGGTTACATCATCAGTGACTCCTCGTTGCATCGAATTAGTGATCATCATGAAGTAAGTTTCCTTTATGCATCTCTTCATAGCGGTGAATTAGTCTAGTAATGCGTAATAAACTTTAACATTGATTTTCTTTTGTTCCTTGCCATCTAATGATTGATTGAGGTTCTTCCCCTGCCATTGGCAGAGATTTATACACTCAATGCGAGCTATACAAGGAGCTCTAATTGTAGCCTCAAGTATTCAGATAATCCTAGGATACTGCCAAGTGTGGGGGCTACTCTCAAGGTACACAAGTTGCATTTGAAAATGTTGGTGAAATGAAAATTACAATAACAATACATCCAAGAATGTGCTGAAATATGGTTTATGGATCTTCTCCCCAGATTTTTCAGTCCTCTTAGCATGGCACCTGTAGTTGGATTGCTTGGATTAGGATTATTTCAAAGAGGATTTCCTGCGGTATGTGTTGCCATGAGAAGCTTTATATGTTATACATTTGGACAACCTTAGAAATTTTGAGGGAAAAAAAATGACATGGCAAATTATGTCACTTTGATTATAAAAGGATTTTCAATCTGAATGAGGATTTCCTTGAATGCAACTTCTGAAGTTGATACCTGTTTTGAGTGACTCCATATTTTTTTACGCTGAAGAATAGAGTTATACCTCTGCTTCTATTTCTACTTATTTAATCTAGTTTCTGTCATACAGGATTTCTCGACATTTCTTGATTTGACCTCTAAACTTTAGTATATTCTCGATGTTTCAGTTGGGAAACTATGTAGAAATTGGTCTACCAATGCTGTTGTTGGTGATTGGATTGTCACAAGTAAGTGGAAAATCATAAATAAAACACAGTGCTTCAAGTCATCACATCATCAATTTGCTTCAGACGAAACTAATTCTGTATAATTTGCAGTATTTTAAGCATGTGAGACCATTTAGAGATACCCCTATATTTGAAAGATTTCCAGTGTTGATTTGCATTGCCATTGTTTGGATCTATGCTGTTATATTGACTGCAAGTGGAGCTTACCGGCATAAACCTGCTAGAACACAACACATTTGTCGTACAGACAGAGCAAACCTGATATCTACCGCCCCATGGTACCCTATCATTTTGTTCAAATCTTCTTATATTTTGAACTTTTTGTTGCTGTGGTCTAAGGTTTCTTTCCATGCTAATAATAGGTTCATGTTCCCGTACCCTCTCCAATGGGGCCCGCCGACATTTTCCGCTGGTCATGCATTTGCTACAATGTCTGCAGTTTTTGTCTCAATGGTTGAGGTAACCATTTATTATCCTATTTATGTCACTCACTATTATTACCTTCATTTTGACTAACCTGGGTAAGAGAATGATGTTCTTTTCTGATGCAACATAGCATGCCTATATGTTTGTTCAAATGGTTTACACACAACAAAAAACGACTGAGTATTTGTGTTACATATATTTTATGTCTTATTCTAATGGTTTTGAAATAGCTTTCCAAGGTCTTGAGAAATTAAAATACCCACATACCAACTTATACCTTTGTGTTCAGTTATTTCTATTGATTGTTTCTGTTACTATAATACTCACATTCTGAAAATTATTGAAGGAGCTGAAAATATTTTTCCGAACTCATTTATTTGGTAGCAATTAGACGGATATTTCTTCCCTGATTTGCAATGTTTATTATACCATCATGATCATTATTCAATATTTCTTTTTATTACTTTTCCAAAATAAGGGGATGATGTTTAATTTTTATCCTCAAAATCAATTTTTTTTTCCAATTTTTATTATCCATTCCATTCGTTTTCAATGTACATACCAAATAATAAAATGGAAGAATTTAGAATAATCATAATGTTAGCCTCCTTACCATTTTGGTGAATTCTGCTATGGTGTTCTGATACAGAATTTCTCAATGTAGTCAACTGCTGGGTACAAGGCAGCATCTCGGTTGGCAATTGCAACTCGACCTCCTACTTATGTTCTAAGTCGAGGCATTGGTTGGCAGGTAAGTCACTACTTAACACAAATAAGTTATGAGTATTAATCAAGTACTGCCTATGATCACATTGATCGTTAAACTTTGACTCTATTGATTTGCAAGTCCTATCACTTGAATTGCAAGAAATGCATTATAACAGTATTATAGATAAGCTACTTATATGTGTCTGAAAGCTGATCCTGTTAATTCTGCACAGGGTATTGGTGTCTTGCTCGGTGGTCTTTATGGAACAGGGACAGGTTCTACTGTTTTGGTGTAAGTAACACCCTTAAGTGAGATGTTACTGCAAGTTGCTTTTTGTATATGGTCTTTTAAGTCTTTGAATATTTTTAGCCTGATGACCATCTTTATTGTGTATTCTAGAGAAAATGTAGGGCTTCTTGGACTAACCCGAGTTGGAAGTCGAAGGGTTGTTCAGATTTCTGCTGGTTTCATGATATTCTTCTCCATGTTAGGTTGGTATATTTCTTTCAAAACATTAATCTGCCGTTTTGCACAACTCATATAACAGAAATGAGGTTCTGATGTTTACTTTCTTTCACATTTTGTATTTTTAAATTCAGGGCAATGAAAACACACCTCTTCAAGTTTATGTAATTTAAAAGTAAAAAATAGTGAAAGGCCAAAAAAAAAACAAGAGTGGTAAGACTATTATAATTGTGTAAGAACGAATGCCTCAACCCTAAGGCCTTGTTTGGGATACAGAGTAAATCTCAGTTTCCAAATGCTAAATGATTAAACTTTTGGGATAATTTTGAGTTTCTTAAAGTAGAACTCTTTGCAAATGACTTGAATTGAAAAGGGTTGTATTCACATTTTTCTATCTCTTCTGCTGTTCCGAGCTTGACAAGTCAAGCTTTATGATGACAAAATAGAAGAAATCAGAGTAAGAAGTCAATTATTGTTTTGTTTGTTTCTGCAGGTAAGTTTGGAGCTGTTTTTGCATCTATACCGTTCCCGATATTCACGGCACTGTACTGCATTCTCTTTGGCCTCGTAGGTATGCAAGCAAGTAGTTCAATTGAATTTCCATTGCCATAGTTAACTTTGGTTCCTCTATTATTCACAGTTACTTGTTCTTGTTGCTTCAGCTTCAGTTGGAATATCTTTTCTTCAATTCACCAACATGAACTCCATGAGGAATCTAATCATCACTGGGCTATCATTGTTCCTTGGAATTTCAATTCCTCAATTTTTCAATGATTACTGGAGTCCTCCACTCCATGGCCTTGTTCATACCAATGCTGGATGGGTGAGTTCTCCTTTAGTGGCCTAATTTGCTGTCTAGTACACAGAATTGGATCGAGAAGTTTAAGGGGAAAAAGTAATTTTGTGGAAGTAAAAAGATGCTTATGAGTTATGCCCTTGGACTAGAAAGTAATGTCAAGAGTACATTCCCTATGGTGTTTAATGTAGGAGATAGATAACTAATTTGTAGAGATTCAGAAAATCAAGTTTTAGTTATTTGTAAAAAACATGTGTTAGTTTTTCTGAAGTACCCATTTTAATATGTGCAATTAGTAGGGGAGAGTTTAGGCAAAAAATTATAAATTTGAGAGATAAAGTGGATTAAGGTCAGGACAGAAACAAATCTCTCTACTAGTTCTTACATTTAAGGTGGGTGGGAGTAATAGATTTTACACTTGTTTATGTGCAAGAAAAATTGAATATCTTTTCAGAAATGTTGAACTAAACAAGTTAGTGTCAAATAAATTACAGTTTACTTCTTTATAGTTTAGAATATTTCATTGTTTTAAAGCCTTTGATGGGATGTGGAAAGTTGTCTTGAAAGACCGAGATTGTTTAAGATATAATTAAACCATCCCACCACTTAACTTTTACAACATCAACTCATTTTATGTGTGATGAGGTGTAACCTTGGCAGTTCAACACACTGATAAACACCATATTATCGTGGCGGTGTTCCTTGACAACACGCTCGAGGTTGATAAGTCGAAGAAAGATAGAGGGATGACATGGTGGGAAAATTTCAGAAAGTTCAAAGGAGATAGCAGAAATGAAGAGTTCTATACTTTGCTATTCAATCTCAACAGGTTCTTCCCACCTACTTGATATATATTCATGATAATGAGAAGCATAGATATAGATCTTTTCTTCAGTCATGACCATCATGTGTGATATTCTTTCTTCACAGTGATCTCTCCTTTTTTTTTTTGGGTTTGCTTGTTTTTTGGGTGTGGGCCATGTAATAATAAAACTTGGTCCCACTTAGGATTATCAAGCATTTGGATTCATGCTCTGTAGACTGAATAAGAGAACATTTTATGTATTCTTGCTGTAGTAGCTTCTCAAAAGCTCTCAAAAGTCAATTTCTAATTTGTAATTGTTCCGTGTTGAGTTACATTCTTTTATGGAACTTTCTTCAAATGTATCAATGCATGAATGTAAAGAATCCAAATTCCTTCTAGATTACCTTAAGTTTATTTTATTAGATGAATATAAAAGAAGAGTGGAAGATGTGGGACCCAGACAAGTTCCTCTCCTTTTCTTCTCTTTCAAATGTATCATGACCAGCATCTCCAAGGACTTTGGTATATAGAAAGTGAACTGGCTGGGTCTGGGTCTGAGTATTTTTAAAACAAAAGATAATACATAGAAATACATACACTATCATATGAAGTTAATTTATATGTAGCATAATAATATTTTTTTAAATTAACTGAATGAAAATTATGACAATTCTATAGATTCATTAAATAAGTGGCGGAGCTGAGAACTCGGGGATGAAAGTTTTTAAAATAAAAGATCATACATAGGTTAAATATATAAATTTTGAAATTATATAGAAGTTATATACTATATAAATGAATAAGTTATATAATTTCTAAATTTTATCTGGATGACAAATATTTTAAGTTTATCTGATTTTAATAATGTCAAATTTTTTATTCATAAAATTTAGATAAATATTGTCGTCCCTTTAATGACAATGTTATCTTAAAACTAGAGTAAAATTCATATGACTTCCTTATATTTAATCTAAATTACAGAAACCTCCTAGGTTTTTAGGTAAGAAACCTTCTTTTCATTTGAAAATTTTATGAGAACATTCAGAATCAAAATGTATATTTACACAATTTTTTTTTGAAGTTCTAATATTTCACTTTCATCAACCCAACCAGCAGTTGACCATTAAATGACAATGTTCACCTTTTGTTTTGACTAAATGCCCCCTTAAAAAAGCATATAACTGTAACAAACATGTTTATAAATTTTTGTGCAAAAAATGAATTTAAAAAAATTAAAATTTAAAAATAATATAAGTTATATAATATTTTAAATTCACATTATTAATAACATATGTTGAATATAAATACGTCTTTCAAGTATGTTTTCAATCATGTTGTCGTGACAAAAAGCAAAAAGAAAGAAATATGGTTTTAGTCATTTAAAAGAATGCTAAATAAATAAGTTTTAATAAATATGATAAAAATGTAAAAATTTAAAATTTTATAATACAGTAAAAATTAATAAATTTTATAATATTTTGGAAATTTTAAACATATATGTATTGGAATTATATTTTGTTTGTATAAAAAATTATTTTTAGGCAAATATAAAAGTTTACTTAATTATTAAAAGAGGGGCATTTTAGTCAAAATAAATGTTTAAAAGTCAAACTTAACGTGGGTGGATGGAAATATAATCTGAAATATATAAGGGAGGTTTATTTAACATACATTTTAATTTGAAGGAAAGTTTATATACGTTTTCAAAATAGAGGGGATGTTTGTGTAATTTAGGTAAAACATAAAGGTAATTAATGTATTTTACTCTAACTTATAAAACATTTTAAATGAAACTCTATTACTTTTAATCATATGCATCGAAATTATATCTTGACAGAAATCACTATAATATATGCAATTAATTAATAGGGATATTTTAAGAAAAAAACTAAAAATTTGGGAGACCAAATTGATTGAGCTTTTTTCCTTTAGAATTGAAGTAACTCCTCTTTGAAATACAGCCCCCATTGAAGCACAGCTGCAAGAGAGCCAGAATTTGAATTTTTGGATTCGTATTTGTTAGATTTTTTCAGCAAAATTTTCTTTTAGTCACTGTTTTCTTTATAAAAAATGAATATAGGATGGGGATTCTATTTTTTTAAGAAATAATTTAAAACTATATCGTGACAATAAAATAACGGATAAGTATAAGAAACCATTGATTAAGAGAATATCTGAAAAATTGAAACTCTATACAAGTGTTGTAGATAAAATAAGAAGTCCATACAAGCCACACAATTTTTATATCTTGTATGAGTACAATCTACATAATTACAAAACTCAACACATCTCAATAAAACATAACTTCAAAGTAAAGATATAACTTTTTTTTTTTGTATTTTTTAGTTTCTGTATAATCTTCAACACACTGGCACAAATCCAACACATTTTCACACACTTTTGAGTAAACACACAAGTGCAGATAAAGAAACCATTAGAAGATCAAAGCTCATCATCCCTCCTTTATTTTCTAACTTTCTGGCTTGATCTCCAAATCTGGAAAAAAAGTTAGTAACAGCTTAACTATTACATCAAAATGGAACATAGAATAAATAAAAGCTAATGGCCATATTTATTCCACACATTTTTCAAAACTGTCCTTAGATAATGTGGATCAAACTAGAGCTATATAACTATTTACAACGACCAGAATAATTTGTTAAATATGTGTAAATAGTGAAAATTAATTACTTTTAGTTATATAATTGTATTATTGAATTTCTAATATTAGAGCAACATGTCACTGATCTAAAATTAACTCTTATCCTTAATATAAGATCTTTTTTTTTTGGAGGGTTGATTTGGTCTTTAAATATAAGACCTTAATCCACTTTGTCTCCCATGTCTATAATTTTTTTTTAAAAATATCTCTATTGATTACACACATGAAGCAGTTTCTATCTAAAGGCGATGAAAGATGATATTTTAAGAAAACTAATATATATTATATTTGTTACAAATAACTAATATAACTACTTATCTTAATCTACCCATTATCTAGTTCTAATATAATATGGGCAAGAGCTAGTATATTATTTTGATTTTGATGTAATGACAATTACATGGAAACAAAAATCTTCCGGGATCATTCAAATTTCTCATAAAGAATGAGGAGTTAAGGCATCGGACAATTCTCTTTGACAAGTGACTTTGAATTGGTAAATAACTGCTAGTAACAAAAACAGTAACATACAAATTTTGTATTTGATAAGAGTACTAACGTAAAAATGAAGTGTTATATTTGATCAGTGGTGGAAATTGTAAAGTACAAAATTATTTAATTGACTAACAATAATAATAATGAAAAACAAAATTTTAAAGGAATCAGTGAGCAAGTAATATTTGGTTGCTTATTTAGAAAAAAGTATAGCTACATACATACCTGTTCATGAGGCCTTGCACTCTCATGGGATATTGCACATGTTTGGGCAATCTTTTATAGCTATAGTACCAGATAGGTGATTGAACTCGTAACCTGTGTAAATCTCTCTCAACTTTGGCAACCTTTTAAGATCCAAATCATTCAGTCCAGGAAACAGCATTTCATCATGACTAACCACTTCACCTTCATAAGCTTGAACAACCCCCTCAAGTTGAGAGCAACCACGAATAGTTATTTTATTTAATGAAGGACAATGAGAAGCTAGAGAATATGAGAACAACCTTCTCACTTTGTGGCAATGATATATACCAATCCTCTCAAGTTTGGGGAAGCAAATAGGAGTTGCATAAAGATTTTGAAGTGATTCTTCACAAAATATTTCCTCCCATTCCTCACAACTTGCTACTACTAGTCTCTTCAACTCTGGAAGGCTTGTAATAGTAGCAAGAGTGAATATATTTCTCAATCTCAGGCAATCCAGCAATATAACACTTTCAAGTCTATGGAGGCTCACAATTGGTGTGCGGCCCTTCCAAATGCATTCCAACTCTGGTAGATCTTTTAACCATATATAGCACAATTCTGAATTCACCACCCTCACTCTCTCATTCTCATGTTTCTGTAGAGTAAATATATATTCAATGATTAGATAACAATTCAAGAGATGGACAATATATATATATATATATGAATCACATCAAATTAAGCGAAAGTATAAAATTACAAATTAAACCCCTTTAATTTCACACATTTTTAAAATTGTAATAATATAATATCAGTAAGTGGATTATATTTAGGCCTTCTTATTTATATTATAAACCGTACAATGTGAAATAAACACACATAGACACACATGTAAGTTATAGATATGTATGCAATGGTTGGCAAAAAAAAAAAAAAGATTTGTATGCATTGACGTTGATTTATTTCAGACGAAAGAGCCCTAGATAAGTACTTTCCACACAAAAGAGACTGTCACAAAAACAGTAAAACAAATAATTTCACAACCAACATTTACAAACAAGATCTTTATTTTACTCATTCCATGCGGTAGAGGGAACACTACTAATATTTCAAATAATTTTGGCTTTCCCTTCATAATAAGAAGATTTGGGGTATGGATGCAAAACATTAAGTAAAAAATTGAAATAATTATCGTATTTTTTGAAGATATGTTTTGTCTGTAACATATATTATTTATGGTATTAAAAACTAGACCGGACCGGCCGGGTTAAACCAGAAACCAACGACCCGATGACATGTTCAGTTTGGGTGTTGCTTAGACTCAGCAAAAATCTGACCTAGGGTAACCGGCCATGAACCGGTGTGACTTGGAGCAACTCAGGGTAACCTACTGTATTGGCTGGGTTACCCGGTTCACTTTTTTATTGCTGGATAAAAAACACAAAAATGCCAAAAGAAAAGGAGTGTTTCAGGAAAACAAGGAGGAAAGTAGAAGAAGAAGATAAGGAAAACTATAGGAATATATCCCATAAAAAACATATCGTTCTGAAAGAAAACTTTTGACAAATCACAAAAGAGGAATACTTTAGCCTCGATATTTGTTGTTAAAGGCTTCAAGTTTTACCTCAGAGTGACCAGAAAATAAAAATGAAAATAATTGAGGGAGTGATCGAAAAATGTGACAGATGAGATATTCAAATTGCAATTGTAAATTAAAGAAAAGAAAGAAGAGCTGCAGTCCAATAATGTAATGGGCTTCGTGTAGGACTTTTCATTTGTATTTGTTCAGTGGGCCTCAAAAGTTGTGATCTCCTTTTAATTAAAAACTGCAACTATATAGTGCAATATTGCACATTTTCTAAGCTAATTAAACCTGGATTGGCCACTGAATCGGTCGGGGTACTGGGTTAAGGATCAGTGGGTCAGACCGGAGTTAACTCGGGGCCAAACATGTGAGAAATTGAAGATTTCAGCTTATTAATATGAAATTCTAAAGAAAAATGAAAAAAACAATCTTTTTTTTTTATAAAAAGTACCAAACCGGGTTGATGACCAAACCGATCTACCAACCGGTTCGCCAGTTTGTAAGCCAGGCCTGGCCGGTCCGGTCCGGGTTTGAGTACAACGACATTTTCCCATGATCTAATTTATAGGAATATATTTATATAATATGAAGATGAGGAGAGGAGCAGTCCTATAATATTTTAAATATTATTTTTATTAAAATTTTATACCTAAAGTAGTAAAAAAATGAATGTTTTGGCACATTTTAGTTAAACTATATTATTTCAATTACTGTTGGTTTGACCCTAGTTAATCCCGGTCTTATCCACTGATCCTTGACTCGTTATCTCGGCCAGTTCATTAACTAGTCTGATTTTTAATACGTTCATTTGATAGTTAACAATATTTGAAGTTAAATTTAAAAAGTAAATATCCAATTTTTTTTTAAGAAAGAGAAAGGTAGAGAGCTAGAAAGGAAGAAAAATTCTCTTTAAAAATTTCTTGACTACAGCTTGTAATTTCAAGCCATAAAATGGATAAAAAATGACGTGAGGGCTACAATATAACACGTCCTTTGTCTTAAACTTGTGTTCTCCAAAGGTATTCAACAAAGTTTTGCACGTCCAAAGAAAATGAGAAAATATTAAACTTAAAGTCTTTGTAATTTATAGATAATGCATTCACATTGGTTCTTCTAAATAAAACAATCTTTTAAACAAGTACTTTCCACAATAAACCGGTGCCAAAACCAATAACAAAAAAGTTATTTTCTTGACTAAAGTAAAAATATAAAGTGTCGCGTCTGACAAAGTAATTAATAGCAATTGTTTGACAAACAATTAAAAAGAAGTTTATAAAATCCTTTCATAAAAAAAAATAACAAAAATAACTAATGAAGTTTAAGGATAATAATTTTATATATTTAAAAAAAGATAAAATATAAAAAAGTAGTTGAATCATTAGTATGTAGCGTTAATTCAAATTTTTAAAATTTCATACTATGAAGATTGTTTTATATTTACAAAAACTTAAATAAAAAATAATAATCAGATAACACTTACGTGTTGTGGACTTTCTTGTTTATCATGAAGGGATTCCAGCTTGTACTCATGTCCTCCTCCAAAAACCTCTCTCAATTTTGGCAAATTTTCCAAACGTAATTCCTTCAGTTTGAGTAGCTGATTCCCATATGCTGCTACTTCGTCACTGTCTCCATCAACAAGCCTCTCAAGTTCAGAGCAATTGCGTATGTATAGCTCCTCTAGCGAAGTACAATGAGATGCCACAGAATAAGGTAATAGCCATCTCACTTTGTTGCAATTCCATATGAAAATCTTCTTCAGTTTGGGGAAAAGGATCAGTGGTTGCTGATTTAATGTTAGAAATTAAACCAAAGTTAGTTTCACAGATTATACATCGATTATGGCCTACTATTAATAGTACATAATAATCAATTTTTAAAACAAAAAGTAGGCATATTACATATTTAATGACACGAACATGACTTTTTTATTACCAAAAATTGAAAGGAAAAGTGGAAAACTTGCAAATTTTAATAGCAATAAAAGAGGCACGCTGAAAAGTGAAAACGGCCTTTTTTAACGTCCAGGGAAAGTTTTTTAAAAAAATCATTTCTCTTATAATATGGTAAGTAATTTAATAGATAATGTATCATTTCTGATGTATTTTAAATAAAACAGTCCACAGTAATTATTTGCTTCACAGAAATACCAAATGAAAATTGAGAAAATTCGTTCATAAATATAAAATTAATTATTTGACAAAAAAAATAAAATCAACAAAAGAGATTAAAATTTTTATCAAATTCATATGTGGAAAGATAAATGACTAATGCAGTTGCAAATATATTTTTGTAATACTCCCTCTAATCTCCAATATAAGAGCTAATTGGGGTGTTTGCTTGGATCTTAAATATAAAACCCCAATCTATTTTATTTTCTAAATTTATATTTTTTTTTCTCAATCTATTCATATTGATTGCACATATATAAAGATGTTACTATCAATGGGGTAACGATTAAACTAAAAACTTAAAGAACAAAAAACTCCTGTAGTTTAATCTTTAGTATGTAGCGTAAATGCTAAATACAAAGATCTAGAATTTAATGATAAGGACACTGTTATATAATTAGAACCATTAAATAAAAAAAAATGAAATGACTGTTGCATGTTCTTGAGAATATTTTTCTTATTACTAATATATGTGTGTTTAATTGGACAGTATACATGAATTTTAAAACGGATCTAAAAAGTGAACATATCAAATTGTGTGTGTGTGTAAAAGAGGTAGGCGAACGAAAGGAAAAAATATCCTCAAAATATTTGAAATTTTTAGCTAACCCATATATCAACACTAATTTATAAAGAAAAACGTTTCTCTTAAAATATAGTATGTAATTTACGGATAATGTGTGGTAATTATTTCCATGACAAAAATACAAAATAAAAATCATAAAGTGTTGTTCGGAAAAATAAAATTAATTATTTGAAAAAAAAAATTAAAATTGACATTAAAGTTTCTATCAAATTCATATGTGGAAAAATAAATAACAAATGTAGTTTTTAATTAATATTTTGTAATACTAAAAAGGAAACCCGAAAGAAAAACTCAAGTGCTTTAATCCTTAGTGTGTAGCGTATATACTAATTAAATACAAAGATCTAGAATTTAATTACAAGAACACAATAGCTAAAGAGAGTTATTTTAATCAAAACAAAAGTTTGAAAGTTAAATTTAACGATTCACTAACGATTATGGCAATGAAAATTTAATGAGAACATGGATTAAAATTAAATATCAAATACATAAAGAAGATTTGTTTTATATTTTATTTTAAAGGGATGTTTGTATACATTTTCAAAACAGAGGGAGTGTTTATTTAATTCAGGTAAAATAGAGTTGTGATTAGTATATTTTACTCTTATATAAATATAATTTTCAAATAAAATGGAAAGCAAACATGGGTATTTTTAAATTAAAAAAAAGAGGCAGAGTGATAAAAGAGAAAAATCATATATAGACACACATATAGTATTCGATGATAAACACAATTGTCAAATGAAATCGAAATGTAAACATCGTTAACTTTAATTCTATTAAAAAACTTGAGTTAAACTAATGGAGTAATGAAAAGATAAAAATGTTTTACATATATGGGAAATTATTAACAGTTGCACAGAAACTATTTTCTTAGTTGAAACGGAAAATATATGAGATATGATATGAAACAAAATTTTCGTGAAAAATGGAAAAGAAAACATGACTACTTTTAACATAAAAAAGTAGAGAAAAAGTGAGAAAAAATAAAAATAATATGAATATTACCTGTTATTGAGGATATTTTCATAATAAGAGAGAATATTTTTAATACTTCAAAATATATATTAGTCCATAATAAACACAAATTTTTAATACTTAATTATTTTTTAAGAAAATAAGATGTAGACTAGTACAGTGAATAACAAGAAAAAATATCTCCTAAAAATGTGTGAAATTATTAGCAGGTGTTTCTCACAATATATAGATGAGGTCAGAAATTGTAATGCATACATTATCCCTCACGGTTTTAAAACATGTCAAGAGGGGGAGGTATCTTGATCCTTACAAAGCGTCTTTCATGCCCTTCCACAGTCAACATGGGATTTTACATAAAGCAAGCATTGATTTCACACAATTTTAGAAAAATGCTATCAAATTCATATACCAAAAAAACAAAACAAATTTAGTATACAACTAATATTTCATAGTTGAAAATTAATTCAAAAGTAAATTTTTAAACTAATGCATGAACATGGATTATTATTTGTAATATGCATTGATTCAATAGGATTTTTGCGGATAACACTAACGTATGGATAATCCTGCATATCATTAAGTAGTGGGTTCCATACCTGCATATCATTAAGTAGTGGGTCCCCATGCGCAGCTTCTCTATCAATGAGCTTCTCAAATTCAGAACATCCTTTTATAAATATTTGCTCTAGTGAAGGACAATGAGAAGCAAGAGAGTAAGAGAATAGCCATTTCACTTTGTTGCAACCTTCAATCTTAAGACTCCTCAGCTCTTGCAACATGGGGAGAGAGTGGCTAATACATGAATCTTTGAACACTTGTTCAAGATTATTCATATCAACCAATCTCAAAGTGACCAGGTGCGAGAATACTTGCTGTGTTTGAAGAATGTCAACATCAAGGTTATCAATGATGGATCTTTTCTCTTGGCAATGATAAACCCATAAATGCTTTATCTCAAATAAATTTATTTGTTTAAGATCCCACCCACAATTATCTAAATAAATTCCAAGTTTTGACAAATCATAAAAGAGGAATACTTCAGCCTCGATGTCTGTTATTAAGGCTCCAAGTTTTGCCCCAGAGTGACCAGAAATAAGACTGAAAATAACTGAGGGTTCAAATTGCAATTGCAAATGAAAGAAAAGAGAGAAGGGCTGCAGTCTAGTAATGTGATGGCTTTCGTGTAGGACTTTTCATTTGTAGTTGTTCGAAGTGGGCCTCAAATGCTATGATCTCCCTTTAATTAAAAAAAATTCAAATATATATTGCAATTTGCACATTTTCCCATGATCTAATTTATAGGAATATATTTATGTAATATGAAGAAGAGGAGAGGAGAAGTCCAGTCCCTTAATATAATATTTTAAATATTATTTTTATTAAAATCTTTATACCTAAAGTAGTAAAAAAAATTGAATGTTTTAGCACATTTTAATTAAACTATATTATTTTAATCACTACCGGTTTGACCCGAGTTAACCTCGGTCTGACTCATTGACCATTGACTCGTTATCTCGGCCAGTTCATTAACCAATCCGGTTTTTAATACTTTTATTTGATAGTTAACATGAATATTTTAGATTAAATTTAAAAAGTAAATATCCAAATTTTTTTTTAAAAAAAAGAGAAAGGTAAGAGCTAGAAAGAAAGAAAAAATTCTCTTTAAAAATATCTTGACTACAACTTGTAATTTCAATCCATAAAATGGATAAATAATGACGTGAGGGCAACAAAATAACGTGTCCTTTGTCTTAAACTTGTGTTCTCCAAGTGTATTCAACAAAGTTTTCCACGTCCAAAGAAAATGAGAAAATATTAAACTTAAAGTCTTTGTAATTTATAGATAATGCATTCACATTGGTTCTTCTAAATAAAACAATCTTAAACAGGTACTTTCCACAATAAACCGGTGCCAAAACCAATAACATAAAAGTTATTGTCTTGACTAACACATAATAAAAATATAAAGTATCGCGTTTGACAAAGTAATTAAAAGTAATTATTTGACAAACAATTAAAAAGAAGTTTATAAAATCCATTCATAAAAAAATAACTAATGAAGTTTAAGGATAATAATTTTATATATTTTAAAAAAATATAAAATAAAAAAAAGTAGTTGAATCATTAGTATGTAGCATTAATACAAACTTCTTAAATTTCATAATATGAAGATTGTTTTATATTTACGAAACCTTAAATAAAAAAGAAATAATGAGATAATACTTACGTGTTGTGGACTTTCTTGTTTATCACGAAGGGACTCCAGCTTGTACTCATATCCAAAAACCTCTCTCAATTTTGGCAAATTTTCCAAACGTAATTCCTTCAGTCTGAGTAGTAGCTGATTCCCATATGCTACTTCTTCATCACTGTCTCCATCAACAAGCCTCTCAAGTTCGGAGCAATCCCTTATGTCTAGCTGCTCTAGTGAAGGACAATGACATGCCACAGAATAAGGTAATAGCCATCTCACTTTGTTGCAATTCCATATGAAAATCTTCTTCAGTTTGGGGAAAAGGATCAGTGGTTGCTGATTTAATGTTAGAAATTAAACCAAAGTTAGTTTCACAGATTATACATCCATTATGGCCTACTATTAATAGTACATAATAATCCTTTTTTAAAACAAGAAGTAGGCATATTACATATTTAATGACACAAACATGACTTTTTTTATTACCAAAAATTGAAAGGAAAAGTGGGAAACTTACAAATTTTAATAGCAATAAAAGAGGCACGCTGAAAAGTGAAAACGGCTTTTTTTAACGTCCAAGGAAAATTTTTTAAAAAAATCATTTCTCTTATAATATGGTAAGTAATTTAATAGATAATGTATCATTTCTGATGTATTTTAAATAAAACAGTCCTCAGTAATTATTTTCTTCACAGAAATACCAAATGGAAATTAAGAAAATTCGTTCATAAATATAAAATTAATTATTTGACAAAAAAAAATAAAATCAACAAAAGAGATTAAAGTTTTTTTCAAATTCATATGTGGAAAGCTAAATGACTAATGCAGTTGCAAATATATTTTGTAATACTCCCTCTGATCTTGAATATAAGAGCTAATTGGGGTGTTTGCTTGGGTCTTAAATACAAAACCCCAATATATTTTATTTTCTTAATTTATATTTTGTTTCTCAATCTATTCATATTTATTGCACATATATAAAGATGTTACTATCAATAGGGTAACGATTAAACTAAAAACTTAAGGAACAAAAAACTCCTGTAGTTTAATCTTTAGTATGTAGCGTAAATGCTAAATACAAAGATCTAGAATTTAATGATAAGGACACCATTACATAATTAAAACCATTAAATAAAACAAATGAAATGACTGTTGCATGTTCTTGAGAATATTTTTCTTATTACTAATATATGTGTGTTTAATTGGACAGTATAAATGAATTTTAAAACGGATCTTAAAAGTGAACATATCAAATTGTGTGTGTGTGTGTGTGTGTGTGTAAAAGAGGTAGGTGAACGAAAGGAAAAAAAATCCTCAAAATATTTGAAATTTTTAGCTAACCCATATATCAACACTAATTTATAAATAAAAACGTTTCTCTTAAAATATACTCCCTCCGATCCTAATTATAAAACAAAGTTGACTTTTTTGGAGAAATTAAGGAAGCCAATTAAATTATTTTAGAGTATTTTTATTTTTATTTTTTTCTCCAAACTAATTGATTTGATTAATAAACTAATATATAATCTAAGGATACTAAAAATATAAACACTCTAAAGTAATTTAAATGGCTTCCTTAATTTCTCCAAAAAAGTCAACTTTGTCTTATAATTAGAACCAGAGGGAGTAGTATGTAATTTACGGTTGTTCGGAAAAATAAAATTAATTATTTGAAAAAAATAAAATAAAATTGACATTAAAGTTTCTATCAAATTCATGTGGAAAAATAAATAACAAATGTAGTTTTTAATTAATATTTAGCAATACTAAAAAAGAAACCCGAAAGAAAAACCCAAGTGCTTTAATCCTTAGTATGTAGCGTATATAGTATTTAAATACAAAGATCTAGAATTTAATTATAAGAACACAATAGCTAAAGAGAGTTATTTTAATCAAAACAAAAGTTTAAAAATTAAATTCAATGATTCACTAACAATTATGTGGATGAAAATTTAACGAGAACATGGATAAAAATTAAATATCAAATAGATAAAGAAAATTTGCTTTATATTTTATTTTAAAGGGACGTTTATATACATTTTCAAAATAGAGGGAGTGTTCATTTAATTCAAGTAAAATAGAGTGGTGATTAGTGTATTTTACTCTTATATAAATATAATTTTCAAATAAAATGGAACGCAAACATGGGTATTTTTAAATTAAAACAAGAGGCAGAGTGATAAAAGAGAAAAATCATATATAGAAACACGTAGTATTCGATGATAAACACACAATTTTCAAATGAAATCGAAATGTAAACATCGTTAACTTTAATTCTATTAAAAAAACTTGAGGTAGACTAATGGAGTGAATGAAAAGATAAAAATGTTTTAAATATATGGGAAATTATTAACAGTTGCACGGAAACTATTTTCTTAGTTGAAACTGAAAATATATGTGATATGATATGAAACAAAAAAATTTCATGAAAAAGGGAAAAGAAAACATGACTACTTTTAACATAATAAAGTAGAGATAAAGTGAGGAAAAAGAAAAACAATATGAATATTACCTGTTATTGAGGATATTTTCTTAATAAGAGAGTATATTTTTAATACTTCAAAATATATATTAGTCGATAATAAACACAAATTTTTAATACTTAATTATTTTTTAAGAAAATAAGATGTAGACTAGTACAGTAAATAACAAGAAAAAATATCTCCTACAAATGTGTGAAATTATTAGCAGGTGTTTCTCACAATATATAGATGAGGTCAGAAATTGTAATTCATACATTATCCCTCATAGTTTTAAAACACGTCAAGAGGGGAGGTATCCTGATCCTTACAAGACGTTTTTCATTCCCCTCTACAGTCAATATGGGATTTTACATAAAGCAAGCATTGATTTCACACAATTTTAGAAAAATGCTATCAAATTCATATACCAAAAAAGAAAAAAACAAATTCAGTATACAACTAATATTTCATAGTTGAAAATTAATTCAAAAGTAAATTTTTTAAACTAATGCATGAGCATGGATTATTATTTGTAATATGCATTGATTCAATAGGATTTTTGCCGATAACACTTACGTATGGATAATCCTGCATATCATTAAGTAGTGGGTTCCATACCTGCATATCATTAAGTAGTGGGTCCCCGTGCGCAGCTTCTTTATCAATAAGCCTCTCAAATTCAGAACACGCGGTTATAGATATTATCTCCAGTGAAGGACAATGAGAAGCAAGAGAGTAAGAGAATAGCCATTTCACTTTGTTGCAACCATCAATCTCAAGTCTCCTCAGCTTTGGCGTTTTTGTAATCATGGCGTGAGTGAAGATGCAAGTTCTCAATTGGGGACAATTTTGGATGATCAGCTCTTGCAACATGGGGAGAGAGTAGCTAATACATGAATCTTTGAACACTTGTTCAAGATTATTCATATCAACCAATCTCAAAGTGACCAGGTGAGAGAATACTTGCTGTGTTTGAAGAATGTCAACATCAAGGTTATCAATGATGGATCTTTTCTCTTGGCAATGATAAACCCCTAAATGCTTTATCTCAAGTAAATTTATTTGTTTAAGATCCCACCCACAATTATCTAAACAAAGGCAGTTTGCTCTTTGAATGAGATCTTTCATTGACAAATTCAGAGTAGAGACTTTGAAGCCTTGTATCCATAAAGCTCTCATTTCTTCATTACCAACATCCAAACTGTCCAAAATATCCACATAGTCATGAAAACACTTGCATGTGGAATCACCGATAACATACCTCTTCAACCTTGAAAGAGAGAAATTTTCTGGAATGGTAGATTTGTTATCCCAAAGGTATAATTCTTCAAGTTGCTCACATCTTCCAATTACTTCTAAACAGCTTTTCTCAATTTCACAACCAAACACATCCAAAAGTTTCAGCATTTCCATGTCCACAATTCCAGCGGGTAATTCATTGAATCTAGAGCCACGTAAGTCAAGAACCTCCAATCCTTTGAGTTGACCCAAAAAAGAGATGTCACCCAATCTTTTTCCTCTAAGGCATAAAGTGTGAAGATTCGTTAATAACACAATTGATCGTGGGAGTGACCAATCAAGTGTGGAAAACCACAAAAAGTTCCAATTAAAGCTACCTGTTATGAGTGCCAAGACTTTGAGTGCATTTATCCCTGCAAAATCTTCAATGAACCTATGAGGTTGAAGTAGTAGAATGTCAAGTGTTGGACAACACAGTTGGTTAGAGAGCTTGAAATTCTCATCCAGGTTCCACAATGATAATGTTTTTGTATCTTTCAAACTTTGGCGGTTGCTAACCAACATGTTTGAAACTACATGGCTATCCACAACAATTGCTTGATGTTGCTTATTTGCAATCCACAAAGCTACATCTCGAACCAAGTCATGCATTTTCACACATGCTTGCTTTTCAATACTCATCAACAAACAAGAATCCAACAAGATGTCAAGAGCCACTAATATCTCTCTCCTTGCATCTTCCATTGTGATGATACTCTCCTCTAGCTCAAGTGTCCTCTTGCCAAACCGAATTAAATCCTCTTTATGAATTTCATGATCTTCAGGAAACATAGAGCATAATAAGAAGAGTGATTTGGCTGTTGAACTTGACAAATTATCATAACTCCATTCAAGACATGCATAAGGGCTTATAAAACCTGGTTCAACATTCAAAGGTTGGCAGTGTTTTAGTCTCCATAGTGCTGACTCCCACCCGCCAATAAGTTTTCCCTTTAAAGAGCTTCCCACCACAACAATTGCAATTGGAAGTTCCTTGCACTCATCAACGATTTTCCTTCCCACATCATCAAACTTATTCGAGGGATCATTGTATATGTTTGCATGCTTCTTGAATAATTCCCATGCTTCCTCCTTAGTTATCAAAGGCAGTTCAATGCTAGTCTCACAATCCATAGAGACGCATACATTCCTCTGGCGAGTGGTTAACAAGATTCGACAACCTTCAACAAGTGGAATGCCAATATCTTCAAGGCGTAGATACTCCCACACATCATCCAAGATTATAAGTATCTTCTCATTTTTCAATCTTTCTGATAGCCTTTGCGCTCTTGCAGGTTGAGTTTTATCTTGAAATTTTAAGCCTATTTGCTCTGCTAGTTCCTGCTGAAGTTTTGCAACATTTGGAGGTTTCGAAACAACCACAAGAACAACCTTCTCAAAAAGCTTCAAATCATTCACTGTCTTTCCCACTTCCTTTGCCAAAGTTGTTTTACCTGAGCCGCCCATGCCATAGAGTCCAATCATCTTGTTCCTTCCATCTTTTATTGCATCCAAAAGATGAGTAGAAGTAGACTTCCTCGAGTTGAAATCCACAAAGTCTTTGGAAGAGAAGTAAGTGATGCCAGGAATTTGGGTGAGATGAGAAAAATTGTCTTTCTCAAAGTGGGAATCCTTTTTGAGCTGCATCATCCTCTTTGCCTTATTATCCATTTGTTTTGCCAAGGAATACCTATGTGACACGTTGAAACAACTCTTTCCTTCCCCTTCAACCTTTCGTTGCAACTCATTCACATCTTCTAGAATTTTCTCCACATCATTCAACCAATTCTTCACAGGAAGCATTATTTCCTCACTATTTCGGGCAGCTTGTTCCTTACGTTCCTTCACTTCATCTAGCCTTGTCTTCAGCTCATCTTTTGCTTCCTCAAGCTCTCTAATGAATTGCTTGACGCAGAACAAATAACGAGCACGATCTAAAACTGGGCCCACGAGGCATTCTACAACCTTTTCTCCAATACCGATAACAATGTCTTCCATCTAATGCAATCATAAATAATGTCGTAAGTAATTATTTCTGATACAAGTCAGTGGTATATGTATAACATACAATCAAGCAATGGTAATCATAGAATATAAAATATGACACTATCTGATAAAATTAGTCTTATGTCATCTCCAAACTCATGAAAAATTGATAAATCCTTTACTAACATATTTGTTTCTCCTATCATATGATGCAACGCTAAAAAGAACAATATAAGCAATTAATTAGTCTTGAATGCTATCTATCCGCTAATAATAAAATATTCACACCGCTATTTTTGGTTCAATTGATACAAATATGTTAGTAAACGGAGAAAAATCACAAGCTTTACAGTTTACAAAACAGAGAAATACTGAAAACAAAACCTCGATCTTAACAGAACCAAGCTCAGAAACAAAATAAAAAAAGAAAATCAGACGGAGATAAATCACAAGCTTTACCAGACACTAGACTGAACCCTCGAGCTGAGAAAGAAAGGATCTAGACAAAGAAATAAAAACAGAACCAAGCTCAGAAAAGGAAAATCAGAACTCGGAAGTGGCAATCTTCAGAGTTCAGTCAGCGAATAAGGTAACCAGAGTGAGCAGCAGCAGCAGCTGGAACCTAGAAGTGTCGAGCAGCAGAGCTGGTTCGCGGTCGAGGAGACGAGGACTGGCGCTCGCGGCTAGGGCAAACGCCAAATCGCTAATATGAGAGAGTGAGAAACAGAATAGAGAAAGGCAAAAGGGTTAATGCCGTGCGGTGGGCGTGCGTCCTGACATCAGTGACATGAATATCTGTAATCCCTCCCCTTCTAAAAAATTAATAATAATAATTTAAATTCTTGTAATTGTTGACTACTGTGTAAAATAAATATAGAGTTTGGCTGGATGAGTTATTCTGATATAATCCTCACTACCACAAATATGGTAATGAAATTAGATGAATGGCAAATAAAAAAATACATAAGAAATAAATGAAAAAATTAATAAATATATAATTTGGCTGGATAAGTTATTCTGACATAATCCTCACTACTTCAAATATCGCAATCAAATTAGATGATTGGCAAAAGAAAAGTAATGAAATAAATTAGATGAATAATAAACAAATATCCACCTGAGTTAAACAAATTAAGAGAAGCCCAACTACACAAAAATAGCAAATAACAATTCACCCAATTAGCACAAACAACGTATCAAAACAAAATAGTACAAATATACAATGTTTGTTAATTTTCTTTTTGATGACAATATTCAAAATTTTCATAAGTAATATGATTCATCAACTGCGTATGATCTTATTAGTATGAACTTCATTTCAGATCACAATATATCAAACAGCTTGCAAGAGACGGTCCCAGTTAAAAATTATTTTATTTTTTATAATTATGTTTTAATATAAACATGATGTTGAACAAAACTAATCTTTTTTTATAAATAAAGAGTAATCTTTTAATCATCAGTTATTTGATAAATACATATTTCACTTAAAACTGGAAATAAAATCATTCAATATTTGGATGAGTTAAACTAAAATAATTCATTTAGATGAAAAGTGTGCAGGTTCAGTGTTTAATGTTAGGACAAAATTTATATCAAGTTGTTATATACATTAGGTTAAGTTCTTTAATCATAATTTGCCATGTGTAATTTTTATTTTTACTAATTATTCAGCAAACTTTTAAAATTTTATTAATGTGAATTATTATGTTAAGAAAAGTCCACATCTCAAGATTTAATTGGAGAACTTGTTCTAATTGATATAAGCAATTTGATATACGTTTTATTTATAATGTTAAAACTTAAAAAGCATCAAACCATGTCACAACTCGGAACCATACAGAGCACCCATGGCTGGTCGAGGCTACACACAACATCCGGCAGGATTTGTCTCCCCCTCCGTCCGACGGCCTAGGGATTTTCCTCTTGGATACTCTTAATTTCCCCAAAAGTTGTATCCCCAAGGATCGAAGGCTAAACCTGAGGGTCAAGTACAAACCTTATGTGATCATTGGTAGCCAAGTGCGCTAGCCTTCAGGTCAAGCCTTCGATCATTTGGGAGGTGACTCTTAGGGAAATTAGGAGTATCGAAGAGGAAAATCTCTAAGTCATCGGGCGGAGGAGGGACAAATCCTGTCAGGTGCTGTGTGTAGTCTCGGTCAGCCACGAGTGCTCTATGTGGTCCCGAGTTGTTACAAACTAGTTTAGTGTTTGATGCCCTACTATTCTTCATTTCTTTGGCTTGAAAATTTTATAATTCTTTTATATTATTTCTTATGAAAATAATTCTTTTATACTCTTTTTTTATAGTAAAAAATGTAAATTCATTATATTCTGAAATTTTAGATATGTTGGATTTTAATGAGAACCATAACTTAAAAATAATCTGACTTTTTTCACTAGTATGTATTTCCGAAAATAGGCACTCCATCAAATTCAGTGCTAAATTTCAATTAATATAAATTCAATTTAATACCAAAAAAGCATCAGACAGATTTCATTTTTTATTTTCTAATAATATTTGGATTAAAAAAACAAAGCAAAACATCTTTTAATAATATTTTGATCAAAAAAATAAAACAAAACAAAGTGTCTTCAAAATAATATTGCCTATAATATTTTCAAGGGAAAATTAGGGAGACGGACCAAGGAAAAGAAATATTTATTAATAAGAACATTAAAAATTGTAATTATTTTAAAGGACCAAAAATTAGAATATAAATATTTAATTAGAAAATTAAAATTGACCAAACTCCTTACATTTTCTCTAACCTCATCTCAACTATTTGACAGTTAGTTATTAATTGATGTTACCTATTCAAGTATATCCTTAAATTGATTTGGCTTTTATTTATATATTGAGATTCCTGTGATATTGGTAGTCTATTTAAGAATTTATAGCTTAAGAATTTTAAATTTTAGTATTTTTCATTTTTATAACATTCCCCTCTTTTTTTAACATTCTTTTTAGGTTCATCCGGTTTGTTTAAGCTTTTTTTTTTCGCATGAAAAATCATATATTTTTAAAAGAAATATATTATAAGATTGTTTGTGATTTTTTAAGTTCTTAAAATTAATCAAAATCTAAAAAGAGGAAGATGTCTAATTATTTATTAATTTTAGAGGCTATTTTAATTTGGGTAACTTTTAAGATTATGTGGTATGTATGAAAGAGAATATCATAAAAATATTGAGTTGCATATAAATATTTTTTTTATCAAAATATACATGGAGATATCATCAAATTTGATAACTAACTATCAAATAATAAGGAAGGTTAATTTTTTAATTAAAAATTATATTTTAATTTTTGGTCCTTAAAAATAATTATAATTTTTAAGATCGTTATTAATAAATATTTTGCTTTCTTGGTCTTTCTCTCTAATTCTCCCTATTTTCAATATATTACAGTTAATATAATGAAAATATCAATAAGGAAAGGCGGTCAGAAAAAGATACAGATTACACATCTACTGTTAACTTATTGTAGAGCGGAAAAACTTAACAAACAAAAAGTAATTTAAGTGGATTTAACAATTTTGAACAAAAAATATTAAGAACATAAGTTAGTCGTTAGAGGGTGAATATAGATTAAAAAATACACATAATAATTTGATTGGAAATAAGTACCACAAATATACAAAGTTAGTACAGTTTTTCATAAAAAGGCATATAAAATTTAGTACATTATTATTACCCATATCAAAATTTTCATTTTTCATTAATCATCTTGATAGCCAAAAAAATGCTCAAACAATTTTTTTTTTTATCATAGACTCCCAAAAGAAAGAAATAAAGATCGATCATATTTGTCGTTTGTTTCTAATTATGTTCTCATATAAAAAAAAGTTATAATTTATCGTCCTATAAAATAAAGAACTTATATTCTATTATTTACCTGTACTATAAAGTGCTGATAGTTTTGGAGGGTTTTTTCTCAGGCAGAACAAGAATTAATGGGGCGAAAAGTAGAACGATGATGATTAGAACTGCTTCTAATAAAAGAATGAAAAAAACAAATTATGTTCACCAAGAAATTACCCAAAATTGAATTTTGGTCTATTTGAGATTGTTTATACTTGGCCCAAAAAAAAAATGAAAACCTTATTATTTCTAGTCTTGTAAAAAAATTGTTTTCATTTATTTTTATTATACAAGGGGAAGGAAAAGCTTACCGTTTTCATTTAATTTTTATATATACTTAAATATAATTTGAAACGAACTTTTGTGAGTAAAAATAACATGGGATACATATAAGTTCAAATACCTCATTATTTTTAAAACCAGAAAATATTCATTAATGCCTCATTTTAGATTTATTTTTCATCTTATTTCCAAATAAAACAATATTTTGTGTAATAATTGATATATATGTAACAAACAAGAACATGCAATTCGCACGTCTCTCATATTATAAATAAAAAATCAAATAAAAAGTAGTATTCATTCTGTTGATATATTTTTTTCGCCAACTAAAATAAAAGAAAAATGACATGAAAATTAACAATGTTTTACTTAATCATATTCTGCCCACAAAAAAAAGGACAAAATGTTCTCTTGTTAAAGGAAATGTAAAATAAACGACTTATATTCTGTTGTGGGTGTTTGATATTATCATAAAATGATTTATGAATATTCACTTGAGAACTATGTTTTCTTTTGATGAAATGAAGATATTCAAAATTCCCATAGCAACTATGATTCACCAACTGCATATTATCTTAATACAATATAAACTTCATTTCATATCACAACATGCAGCGATTCTCTAAGGGCTTGTTTGGTTGGAAGGAAGGGGATGAAAAATGAACCCCTCCTTTTATTTGGTATGAAAAATTGGAGGGAAGAGACAACAAACAAGGGGCTCCAAATCTTTCACATCTCCTCATTTTTATTTCTTCGAAATTGAGGGGTTTTGGAGGGAATGGAAAATGAAACCCTCCATCCCCTCCCTTTGAACCAAACAGGCCTTAAGGACTTGTTTGGTATGAAGGATTTGGAGGGAAGGGGAAGGAAGAGAAAAATTTTATAAATTGAGTATAAAAAAGTTAGAAAAGCAAGGTTAAAAGTTTTTAATTAATTTTCTATACTCTTTTATAATACATTTTCTTTTCATTGAAATTTTATAACCCCACATCTTGAATTTTCTTTAAGTTCAACTCATAAAATTTTTATTTTCCCTCTCTTCCCCTTCCCTGCCTTCATACCAAACAGCCCTTAAGTCTAACACGTAAAGATGGGTAGATCCGTAGTTACAAAGAAGATAAGGTGGTTTCTTGGTGAGAAGAAGAGGAGAGGGATCAAATAAGGGGTAGTAATGTAAAATTATTAAATTTTGACATCTCATTTTAAGATATCTAACTTGATTTAGAATTTATTAAATTTAATAAACTAATTTAGAATTTAAATAATTCAACCGTACATTTTAAAAGGGATTTTTCTTATTGCCAAATGATATTAGTTTCAAATTAACTTTTAAAGAGTTTCAATTTCTACAAATTCGTTAGTGTAAATTTATTTTGAAATTTGAAAGAAAGAAGCGAAAAAGGCAAACCTCCTACATCTTTATTTTTTAGTGCTTCAAGTATATAGGATTGATTAGAATCCATATATCGGGTAAAAGTAATTTTAATTGAGAATTTTAGCTACTCATGTTCAAATATAAAGAAATGTTATACATAGTTGCTGAATACATAAGAAGCTAAGTGGAAAAAGAGGAGAAAAAAAGAAGAACCAAGGTGGAAATCCCAAAATCTCATTTGAGAAGAGCACTCAAGCCTTCAAAATCCTCCAAATCTCTCTCCCAAGCTCTCCCCTTGCGTGCTCCAACTTCTCAGAGTGTAGAGTGCGTGTTTTCGGCACTCTTCCCTAGGTTAAATAGTGTTTCACAGCTTCTGACATCAAAACGTGCAGTTGCACTTTTTCAGGACTTGCTACGGCAAGTCTATCAACTTGCCTTAGCCAGTTACATAGAGAGCCAATTTTCCTTCAGATTCTTGACTTGTTATAGCAAGTTTGTCAAGTTGCTATGGCCAGTTACACAGAGAGCAAACTTCTTAAGAATGTTTACTTACCACGGCAAGTTGGTCAACTTGTTGAGACAAGTTACAGAGGTTCTTTTATCTTTGCATTGCTTCACTTCCTTTGTTCTTTCCTTGTTTCTTGGTTCTTATAGGGCTTCAAAACTTATCTTCATCCTCCTACAAAAGAGAAAGGATTTATAAATTCTCAATTGAATCACAAATATAACAAGAATTCCTTTGATTTTTACTTGATACTTTGATATGCACATTTTTTTCTATACACTTCTTTCAATGTACATTTTGAATCCAAAAGTAGGGAAAAAGAGAAGAAAATGTGTTGGAATGTTATCAATTTCTAAGAGTTAACACACCCCCAAACTTAAACATTTGCTTGTCCTCAAGAAAAAACTTATATCTTCACTAAATTTTTCAAGTATCCGTCATCGATGCATGAATAAATTTGTCCTCATTAGCTGCTCAAAGGGTTATATCAAACAAGAAACCGAGAAAACATGCAAAGATGAACACTTCATAGATTTAAAACATGCTTTTCAAGAATTTCTAAGTGTGTGTGTGTGTGTAAATGGAGTTAGCATGTATTCCTTTTGCACTTGCTAAAGTTAAAAGCAAAACTTCAAGTCATATACCCATATTCAAACAATCAATTTCATTATTCTCTAATTCCTTCCTCCTTCTTCTAATTCACTCCACTTGACTTAGAAATCAAAGGGGCTTTTCAGCTTGTAATGGGGCTAAGGGTTTAGGTTCTTAAAAGAAAAGATAAAAGATAATCAACAAATACCTTAAGATAGATGATAATCACTCAAGGGGTTTTTTCCTTTTCTCATTAAACATACTCCCCCAAACTTAAACTAAATTGATCTTTTCCATATCGACCTTTTTGTACTTTTTTTCTTTCTTTTTTTTCAATTAATTTCTTTTTTTTTTTTTTTTTTTTTTTTTTTTTACATTTTTGGCTTGATTTCTATACATTATGAACCCTTTTACTTTATACACTCATTTTCCCAATCATTCAAAATTCTACACATCACCACATTCTACAACCCAATCAATTATCATCTATCTCAAAGCAAGGGGAGTCATGGTTTTTTTCACATTGGCTAAGGTAGGTAGATGTTAGGCTTTTCAAAAAGAATCACTAATTGGTTTTTCAATTAGGCTCAAAAATGGAATAACATCAATTTGGTAAGCTTGAAAGGTTCAAATGCATTTTATGAAGTGCCCTAATCATTTCTCTAAAACTCATGACATAAACCAAAAGTTTTGAAGAATTTCAAAGATTATTCTGAAATTAAAAATTTGAAACAAAGACGTATAACTCAAATTGCTACAAAGCCCTTCAGCAAAAAAATCCAAAATACAGTTAACTCCAATAATGTTTTCTTAGCTTAAAAATTCCTGAATAACATGATTTATCACTATAATACATCCATCAATGTGCATTAAACAAAATTTCCTATCAAATATAAAAGAGTGAGCAGTAATTTATATTATTGGATCATTCAAGCAACTTTGACAAATAAATGAGAATTTCAGTTCATTTTTAACATTCTTCACAAACAAAAATTTAAGAATGAGAAATTTCAAACATTCCAACAAGTTTCTTAAAAAGATGTTCAAAATTGTCACTGTTCACTCATCAAAGTTTCAAAATTTTTCAAAATCTCAAAATCAGCAAACTCTCACCTCCCCAAACTTAAAACTGACAATGTCCTCATTGTCAATTAAAAGGAAGGGAAATAAAAGAGCCGACACCTGAATAGGATCAAATCCACATTTACAAACATCAATTACTAACAAAAATGAAGGCCCCAGTAGCCTAACCAAAACCTGTACATGCTTTCATCACTAGCCATCAGTAGCTAGGCAATTGACAATCACAGCAGACATATCATCAGAAGGAGACAATTATATGAACCATTCAAAACTAGCCATCAAGAGCTAGGAAAGTCGCATCCATAAGTTATAAAGGTGTCAAAAACCACTATCTATCAAGAACCCGCAAGAACCATAAACAAAGATCCATATCAAAAGGCTATTAGCAGCCTAATCCAAAACAGAGGAGTGTACCGTGGTTCATAATGACAAGCAAAAGGATGCATTCACATCTAAAGGCAGCCAGATTAACACAATAAATCTCAGAACCTTCACAAAAGAACGCAACACAGTAAACATGAAAGAAATCTAACCTAACCTATCCTAAAAAGAAAAGAAAAGATCCCCCAAACTTGAATTCTTTCTAATCCTTTTTGCAATCAATGATTCCAAGCCTACACCTAACCTCACTACCTCTTTTATGATGACCTCAAATCACCTCAAAACAAAGATTTAGACCGATACAATCACAACCAAGTTAATTTCATCATTGGAGACATTCCAAGATACTTTGCATAATTAGACCATTGAAGCACATGTGCAAGAACATCTGCCGATTTAAGAAAAACTTTGCAATGCCTGAAATTCAAAGAGACAATTTGCAATCCTTGGAGTTTAGGCAAAGCATGGTGTTCAAATGAGAGAAAACACATTTCCAATTCCACATCAGTATGTAAGGGATATTTTCATGTTTCACAAATTTCTGAACACCTTTTAAACCAAAATCAGCAACTCATAGATTCCAGAACTTCAAAAATTCAGCAGCATGGTAGTATTGAATTAACAAATCTTGTTTAACACAACATGGAAAACGTAACAACATGCACTAGCAAATTTAGAACTTATGTTAGCAAGCCATTATCAGCAATTGTAATTCTCTACTCCTCAAATACAGTCTAAGGGCACCAACAGATTTTTTAAGCACGAGTCACAAAGTTCCAAATTGGTCAAAATCTTTTAAAATTTAGCCCAATCTGAATTTCACGAGTAAAAAGTACACCTCCCTAGCATACTCATAGTTCAAAACTGAAATTCAAGTGTTTCCATGTAAACTCAACAACCCAGAAATTTCAAAACATAATCATTAAAGAGCATGTGAAAATGATTAATCAATCCATTACACTAGGAACAATATGGAACATGTGGCAAAATGAGTCAGCAATTCTTGGACCATCTCGTCCTTTTTTTCAAAATCGTTTTAACAAACATTCATCAACAATTTCACTTGACTGAACCTCAAATCACATACCAAGTGTAAACCTTAAGTCTGGTATTCCTTAACTAAGTCAGTTCTCAATCCCTAAACTCCTCTAACTTCCCAAACATAAATAATCCAGAATCACAGCTAGCCTCTACTCTACCCAAAAATCTAAAATGACAGGGGAAGAGTAGAATGAACGTACTACTGGGAGAATAATAGAGATGGATGATGATAGCAGAAAAAGAGGAACTAACCAGCCACAAGCAAAGAACAGAAAGGGCCGAAAATTAAGCTGGGCTTCAGACGATGAATGCGGGAGGGGGAGCAACGACGGAGTGAATGCTCCAGACGGTGGAGAAAGACAGTGTAGCAGCGGAGTGGGTTTTGAGTGGCAGGGTAAGACAAAACAGAGGGAACGAAGATGGGAGTGAAAATGAGGGGAGGAGGGAAGACGGTAATTTAGAGGTGATGGAAGGACCAAGCTAGGGTTTTAAGCAGCCATAAAGAATGAATCAGAAAAAATAAAATGAAGGAAGAAGGTTAGGACTTGGCAGAGGAGAACTAGCGATGGTGTGGGAGCTTTGGTTCATCGGCGTTCGTGGTCAGAGACTGACGGTGTGGAATGCCCCAAATAGCGGAGAGGGTGGAGGTGGAGCTGGGGTTCATGATAGAGAAGGAGCAGCGGCAGAGTAAGGGTCGAAGGTGAAAGCGATAGTGAAGGGAGACTGAGAGTGACGGAGACAGAGGGGCGTGAGAGTCCGAGCTGAGGGTGGTGGATCTGACTGAGAGTGAAGGGATGTAGAAGGAGAGGGATTAGGGTTAGAGGGAAGAGTGAATTTATAATTGGGGATTAGGAATTTTTGAAATTGTGAATGAATATGGTATTAAAGGTGCTATAGGAGGGGTAAAGAGGGAAGACTAATAATTTTATTTAAAATTTTCTGATTTTTTTAAGAGTGTCAAACAACTGGCCTCAGCTAGTCTTTATAGTTGCTGAGGCTAGTCTCATAAAGAAGGACTCTAGGTCACTGGCTAAGGCAAGTGTCAAAACTTGCTGAGGCCAGTCTGATAGAGACAAACACTAGAACACTGGCTACGACAAGTTTGAAACTTGCTGAGGCAAGTTTGAAACTTGCCGAAGTCAATTACACAGAGAGCAAATTTACCAATTAAACAGCTAACTTGCCACGGCAAGTTGTCACACTAGCTAAGGCAAGTTTTGCTGTCATGTGACTCTACACACACCAAACATTCCCAAATCATCTCAAAACCATCAAACATGCTCTGTACCATCATTTATGAGCAAAATGAAATTTGAGCAAGACTTTAGACTATACAAAACAACAAGGCACAAACATAACCACATTCATGGAGAATACCACAACATATCACTTTCAATACTCAAATTACATCAAATAATGGTCACAAGTGAATTTCATTAAAAAGAATCAACCAAATAATCATAGTAGGATCAGTATTATTCCAAGTTAACCAATCATCATAAATGCACTCCAAAATCATATAAATGAGCTTAGAGTCAAATGAACTTCCCTGAAATGCATTTTCCTTGTATCTTACAAATTCCTCCTCTCTTATTAACATTCCTCTTAGCTTCAAAAGTCAAGTTCCAAGATGGGGACCTTTCCTTCTTACGAAACAAAAAGATCAAACATAAATCTACCAAATTAAACCAAAAATATAAAAATGACAAAGATTGAGTTAAGAACTTGGGTTGCCTCCTAATAGCTCTTGATTTATAGTCCTTCAGCCTAACTCTTTAACACAAATTACTAATCATAAGTATCAAAAATCAGAACCACCTTGTCTTAATCCCCCTTGTGACAAAAATATGTTAACAACAATGGAAGTTCATTGAGATAAGAAACATGCATTTCTGCAATAAAAAATGACTTTGGAGTGCATGTTTTAACCAAACTAATAGAAGGATCAAATTTAACATTTTCACAATTGTTATCCATGCCTCCTAAATAATTTGAATAACCAATAAAATCTACTTGACTCTCATCAGTAAAAGTCAAAATATTAGTAGGAAGATTAAGATCATACATTGAAGGGATTTCCTCACTGTTCTCTTGTTTAGAACAACAAAAGTTAGGCTCCAAAATCGAAACCTCAACTGGACACTTAATATTGTTCTCTCCTTTGTTGATCTCCAACTCACAGTCATCCCCAACATATTCACAAGCTTCTATTATTACTTCCTCATTCCCTATGGTCAATGTTTCACTTGAGACCTCATCTTTTTTAGAAGGATCTTTTGATATATCATTGAAAACTTCTTTTTGTTTCAAATACTCAAAATTAGAAATCATTTCATCCATTTGAAATTCTCCATTTTAAGCATGATCATTAATTTTCTCTTTTTGAAAAATTCTCAAGAATTTATTTTGACCATCTAGAAGACGTAGAAGCAAATGCTTTATTGTAAGCTCCTCCTCATCAATGGAGGTAGTTTCATCAACATGAGAATTAGGTGATATATGAGAATGTGACACATATGAAGGAAAATAACAGTTTTGATCCCAAGACAATGGTTGTTCGTGATTCCATCCAAGGCTACAAGTATTATCATGAAAATCAAAATGAGCTATGGCAAAATCATTCTTTATATACTCTAATGTTAAGGCATGGGGACATTGCTCTCTCAAGTGATAATCTCCACAATAATCACAACAAATGTAACAATCATAATAAGAATTGTGATGATCATTTTCATTCTCAAATCCACCACTTGTGCCATCAGTCCACCAAGGATAATCCATGAATAAAGTTTAAAATAAAAAAAAAGTAACAGAAAACAACAAAATTAACAAAACCAACTAAACAACCTAAGACTAGGAAAAAAACAAACAAAAGAAAACAAAGAGAAAAGAAAAACAAAAAGGAAGCTCAAGTGTAATTAATCACATAATTACACTAATTAACTCAAAAAACTTTAGTCAATAGTCCCCAGCAACGGCGCCAAAAACCTGTTCATCGTTTAGCTTCGGCAAGCGTACGGGTCGCAAGTAATAAATTAGTGAGAAAACGAGTGTCAATCCACGAGGACTATGACAAAAGCGAGTTAACTAATATAACAATGTTCTTAATTAGGTTGAATGGAATCATTTTGATTTGATTAAGTTAAATAAAGACTTTTAACAAAAATCACAAAGTAAAACAATGGAAATTGAGAAATTGGGTTTAACTTCAAGAGGTATAAACTTATGATTACTTATTCCCCATTGTATTTCATGAAACTATGCAAATATCCACTTATGTTGATTAAATGAGTGTATATGCTAGTCAAAGGTTCTAAAATAATCAACCAATCTCTCTCAAGTCAAGATTGATTAATTGACTTTTACCAATTGTGGATTGAAACTACTAGATTATCTTGCTTTTGTTGGTTAATGAGTATATATGTTGATTTTTCTTTGAGCTTAATGCTATCTTGTGCTTGATCACCACATGATTAGAGTTGTTCAATTGGAAGATGCTTGAGAGAGCTATTTTGATTGTAGAACTTGAGAAAAATCATGTTGGACTTGAAGTTTAGAGATAAATGGATGGTTTGTTGTTAAAATAGAGATATATCTAACAACCTAGCATAGTCAATTGAAGGATTTCTTTGGAAAGATGGTTTTCATTAATTATAAACAAGAGATTGAATATTTTTAATGAAGATTAAAAATCAATCTTGACTTGAGAGAGTTTGGTTGATAATTTTAGAACCTTTGACTAGCATATACACTCATTTAATCAACATAAGTGGATATTTGCATAGTTTCATGAAATATAATGGGGAAGAAGTAATCCTAAGTTTATGTCTCTTGAAGTTAAACCCAATTTCTCAATTTCCACGTTTACTTTGTGATTTTTGTCAAAAGTCTTTATTTAACTTGATCAAATCAAAATGGTTCCATTCCACCTAATTAAGAACATTGTTACATTAGTTAACTCGCTTTTGTCATAGTCCTTATGGATTGACACTTATTTTCTCACTAATTTATTACTTGCGACCCTATGCTTGCAGAAGCTAAACAGTGAACAATTATGATTTTAAATTTTTATAAGAAGAATGATTGATACTAGGAAGGTAAATTTAATGACTCATATGTGTGTGTGTGTGTGTTTCGTACTTCAGCTAGAAGTGGGAAAACGGGCTGGCCCGCGCGGGTTGCGGGCTGAAGCGGGGCGGGCTGATGCAGCCCGCCCCCTTCGCGGGCTGGCTTTTGCCAGCTCGAGCCCGTTTAGGCAGGCTGGCGGGCCAGCCCGCCAATTTTTTTTTTTTTTTGTTTTTTTAATTTTTAATTTTTAATATTTTCTCTTTCACCCGCTTATATCACACTTCTTTTCTTTTATACATTTGTGTTAAGAAATCAATTTCATTCTTACTTTCCTTTTTTTTAATCTATTTACATCACAAAACTATATAAATACATCTCTTTTTAATTTAATAATAGTATAATAAATAAATATAATATGAAAATAAGTGTCAAATAAAAAGTATGAGGTATTAATTAAACACATCATCAAAGAAAAATGAGATAAGGGACTAAGGATATTTGAGAAAAAAAAATTAAAAAAATAAAAAAAAATAAAAAAAAATTAAGCGGGCCAGCCCGCCAGCCCGCGGGCTGGCCCGCATCAACCCGCGGGCTAAACGGGCTGAGCCCGTTTAGCCTGTTTTTAATCGGGCCGCCATTTTGGCGGCCCGAACCCGTTTCAAAAAAACGGGCTGGCGGGCTGGCCCGCCAGCCCGGCCCGAATTACCGGTCCTAACTTCAGCCCTCTTTAAAAAATAGGAAATTGTTTTTTTCAAAGAAAAATGCGGGCTCGCGGCCTGGCCCGCAACCCACACAATGCGGGTTAGTGTTGCCATTTTGCTAGCCCGCAAAAGTGCTGGCCTGTGTGGCCTAAGGATTGGTACGGTTCAGCCTACAACTGCGGGTTGGCCTACATTCATGACTCTAATGTCAATAATGTAATTTCATTGTACTCATAATGGAAAATTTCACAAATCCGATTATTACAAATTCTATGAATAAAGTTTGCAAACATGTATGTTAATTATATTGAATCTTGTTTGTCAGGCCTTTGTTCTTTTTAAGATTTTTTTTAGTTTGGATGCCCCCTCCTTGAAAGGGCTTAAATAATTATTGAGTGTTAGGTGTGAGTGTCAATTGTAATTCTAATCCCAATGTGTGGGTGCTGTTGATGCCTGATTTGTATTACGGGGCATCCTTATAATTGATTGATGCAACCCTTAGATTGGGAACTAAGCTTACTAACCTTAGGAATTTTGGCTGTTTTGAGAGTTCAGATAGAATATGGCTCTAACCTACCTCAATTTTAGGTGACAAAGGTAGAGTATCTTGTTTAATGAAGCCGAGTCTAATATGGTTCATATACAAACTTGAGAATTCTATTTTGTATGGTTGAATTTGGTTGTGTGATGATGTCTTGGATAAGTTGGAAATCAAAGTGAATGCTAATAAGTAGCTACCCAACCAGGTAGAATTACTAGTGACGTGTTGATGATTAAGACATCTAAATTAGACAATAAAAAATCTCAGCCAGGTGATCAAAGCTTGAAAGAAAAAATTCATTGAATTGGATTACCAACTAGTCCAACAATTTATCCTTCCAAGTGATGATCATCTAGCCAATGTTTTTCCTTCTCCAATTTAGAGTTATTAATCCTCACCTCTTCACTAGTATTTGCACCTAGTCAGTTACTTCCTTATTATTGGCCTTCAATTTGGTTTCCTTCTCAACCAAGACCTCCCCATGAGATCATATTCACATATATAAAATTTAGTTCTCATACTTGTATATTAACTCTGTTATACTCAGCTTCATTAAATAAGAATCTTTTTCTTTATCACCTGAGACTAGGATATCGCAAAAGCATGTTTCATATTTGATGTCCGGAAGAGTCAAAATGCATAAGTATAGTAACCTAGTAGCTAATCTATGGGTAGCAACATTCAACTTTAGGGATGCTTACAATATGAATCATGCGTTAACAGCATGTAGATGCCAGGCCTAAAATTACATCCACTAAATCCAACACTTAAAAATAATCTAACTTCTTTAAAAGTGGGGAAAATGAAAGCGAAAAAAGTAAACCTTGAAAAACCAAATGCTAGAATTAAGATTAACTAATTATCTAGTAATATAGGGCTTTAAATTCATCATTATTAGTTATATTATTTTTATGTCTATTACATTTTTATTTTTACCTAGGACTATCCCTATTTGTAGAATTTATATTGTATAATGTAGCTTTTAGATATAATAATAATATCCAACCAGACTTCTATGAAACAAAATAAATCGAACATTAAAAAAATGCTCACCTTTTAGACCGGGTATGAAATTACCTGACCTAAAAAGTTGACATTTTTTATTATAAATTGAAATCTTTTAACATTGGTCATCTAACCAACTGGCTTGAAAAGGGTAATTTTTAAGACCGATCATAGGTCTGGTCTTAATAATGATAGACCTTTTAAACTGATCGATACAAGTTTAAAAAACCATTTTGAACATGTCTTAAAAAGCCTTTTTTTTTTCCTAATAGTGATGTAAAAACAAGTCATATTATAGAACAAAAAACTTTAACTAAGAAGTACACATGACCTACACACAAACTCAACAAGGAACTTATGTTAAGCTACACCAAGTATGGCAAAAATAGACACGCAAAAACCAATGCATAGTTAACGACAAAGTAAAAGGCTTAACTACGTCTTCAACTTTCTTCTACACTTACTTCTTTAGCTAGCTCCTCGTCCTTGGCTTCCCTCTTGGTGGTGTACCAAATATCATAACCTTGTTCAAGATGTATGATTGCATGTAAGTGGAATCATCTTCACCTTCCCCTTCTTATCGCTGCTAGTTCGAATGTACGAAGAAACGAGGGGGAGAGGGTCTTCAATGGGTAGAGCTGGGAATCAGGGTTGGCCCTTGAGCCCTTTTAGATCCGGGGTAAGAAAAATTGCTGTTTTTTAAAGCTCAGCCCGAAAGCATACGGGCCAGTGGGCTGACAACTATTTTCACAATATTGAATAATTTTTACTTTTTTTCAATTTTTTTAAAAATTACAACAATGAAATTCCTAATTTAACATATAAATGTTGTCAAAATTAGAGTGTAAACGGTATGTATTATGCAACAAACAAACAATCATTAAGTCATAATCAAAGGTAAACTATTGTCTACATACCACAATTACAAATAATTAATGAGAAGACTTAACAAAATTAAAAATAATTCTTATAAATATGTCTTGAAAAGTGTAAGTAATGAATAAAATAAACAATACAAGACAAGATATAAATGAAACAATCACTATAAATTAAGTCAAAAAATACAAAACTAGTAAGAAAACTTATAAAATAAGAAATATATTTTATAAGTTTTTAATTTTTGGAATTATTATGACAAGATATTCTTATGAAACTTAATTCTAAAAAAGATAATAACAACTAAATATTTGCAACATCATTAAAAAAATATAAAAAAAAAGTTAATAATAATATTATTATATAAATAATTTAAAAAAAACAGGGCCTAAAAGGGTTGGCCCGTGGCCATATAGGGCAAGCCCTTTTAGGCCCTCGGCCCTACAAGATCGACCTTTTTAGGCATGCTTTCACTTTTAAGATAAAAATCTTACATCCAGTCTTTATAAATTCAGGGCTTAAACGGGCTTGGCTCGTTTTCCTTGCTCTATCAATGGGTAAAACTAAAAGCAATATTATATTGCATGTGGGAACCACATACTAAAGCATTTTCTTTTTCTTGTATTCTTTGGTCCAAATTGCAAAAACATAAATCGCACTCTATCTGATCCATGGTATGAAAAATTGGACGGGACCGACCGGTTCAAGCTGGAAACCAGTGAATTGGCTACTTGTCCGGTTTGTTTCAGTGCTTAAATCGGGAAAATGTCGACCCGCCGTGAATTGAACTGGATCGGTGCAACCCGCCTTAACCTGGGATAACCCACTGGGTTGAGCGGGTTAACTAGGTCACTCTTTTCGAAAAAAAATCACCCAGAAAAACACAATAATGAAGAAGAAAGGGAAGAGTAGAAGGAAAATAGAAGAAGAGATATCAAATAAACTTATTGTTAAAAAGAATCCCTCAAAAATCATGATGAAAACTAAAGTGAAAAAGTTTGGTGGAGTCATGGAAAAGAGAGGAAAAGATTATTTCGAGGAGTGAAAGCTGTGAGAATGAGAGAGACATGAAAACACTAGAGAGAGCGCCGAGAAGGAGGGCTATGCAAGCAAGAGTGACTGGAGAATATAAGGGAGATTGCCAAGAAGGGAGAGTTTGAAATCAGAAACTGGAAAGAAGGGAGAAAAAAAGCTTGGCGGCTACAAATGTCTCTCTGATAGCGTGTTCTTTTATCTAACTCTGATAGCGTGTTGGCGGCTAGTTAAAAACTTGAATCATAAATAGCGTGTTGGCAGCTCGCAGCTTCATCTCTGGATGCTAATTATATATATATGAGTGAAGGGACTGAAGGAAAATACATACTAGTATACAATATAAATATATTATTTTGATAGGCTCCGCATATTTGATATTTCACATCATCCACATATTACTTTTTTCAAAATATTTTTTAGACTTATTTAATGTCATTTAAATTTTATTATTTTGACATTTATATTTAATTTATATCTTTATTATCATTTTTTTCCAACATTTATTATTATTTAAAATAACTAACATATATTTTTAAATATATCATTTTAATAATTACTGGTCTGGGGCTGACCCTAGTCTGACCCACTAACCCTTAACCTACTATTTTTCTCAATTTAGTGATCAGTCCGATTTTCTGAACCTTAATTAGATCAGACGAGCCCCATACTTCACTCTATAAATTGTGCTTTGGTCTTGGGCCAAGTGCACTCGTAGACTTAGATAGTTAGATAGGGATCAAATTTACTATTTTACCCTTACTTTATTATATTTTTTTTATGCATTATGTTATTAGAATTTAACAACTTAATAATTCCAAAACTCGTTCTCAAAATTTTTATATGGATATTCTTCTTTAATTAACTTCTTTTCCTTTTAAATAGCTTCTCAAAAATATTTGAGCTAAGAGTTAGCATTTAACTATTGTTTTCTTGAATTATTAGAAAAATAAGCCATTTATTCCAAAAAAAAAATTGCTTTTAAACTAATTTACTCCACGTTTTGGGAATTTAACCTTCTCATAAAGTTTATAAATTTCAAAAATATGCTTCGTTATGTTTCCTAATTTTGTGGGATCTAAAATTATGCATTCATTTGTTCTCTTAAGATTCTGCCAGAAAATAGACTTTTAAAGCTAATAATTGCTTTTTGAGGCATTTTTGCCTTAAATGAATTATTTGGACCTCATAAATACCTTAGGATTCTCTTATCTATTTTTCAGGACTTTTCTTGAATTTCTGGGCTTTTTTTCATGTTTACACTTTCTCTCTACATATTTCTCTTATTTACACTTTTGCCTTTGAACTTCTTTTTATTTCATCTTTTGGCCCAAATAACTTTTCCTTTTCCTTTGTCTTACTTTGACTCTAAGCTTCTTACTTTACTCTTAATTTAACTCATACATGTAATATGCTCTAATTTAATGGATATATAAAATAACGGATGTTAGGTGATACTTTGCCCAATAATGATAGCGAGAAAAGCAATAACATACAAAATTATGTGTTTGATGAGACTACAAGATAAAAAAGAAGTGTTGTATTTGATCTGTGACAGAAATTATAATGCCGCAATATTATTTCATTGGTTAAACAGCAGCAACAACAATAGTTTTAAAGGAAGAGTGAGCTATTAGTATAGCCACGTACCTGAAGAGGCCTTGTATTCTAATGGAATGAGGCATATGTTTAGACAATCTTATATTCGCATGGTACTGGATAGGTGGTTGAATTCATAACTTACCATTTGGGTGGCGTCCTTTCAAATATATTATAACACTAGTAGATCATATAACATCATAGAAACAATTCTGAATTCACCACCCTTATTCTCTCTTTCTCATTTACCTATAAAGGAAATATCCCCAATGATTAGATGACGAACTATATATAGTGCATGTTTGGAAACACTTATTTTTTTAATATAAGTGCTTATTACGCAAGTCGAGATAAAACTCCTCTCACATACTTACCTCGTATACCGTGAATCACGATTTATAAACACTTATTGCTAATAAACTTGTAATCAGTTTTGTAGTTAGTTCAGTTTTCTAACTTAAATTAGTTAATAGTTTTATATTTTAGTTAGATGACAGCTGTACTCAGTTAAAAGATCTGTTCACTTTATTCTTTATAATTCTTTGTATATATACATTCGTTGACCAGTGGAAATAACATACTCTGAAATTTCTTTTTCTCAGTTTCATATCTCACTCTCTCTCTCTTTCCTTCGTTCTCATTTTCCCTGTTTCTCACTTGCTCTTTGCTTAGACCGATTGATTCTGTTTCAGATCCATTTCTGTGTCATGGTATCAGAGAAATCGCTCTAAAATCTCTGTGATTAACAGTCGATCATGGCAGATTTAGTTTCTCAGTCTTCACGTATTCCAGATGCAGCACAAAATCCTTCAAACCCATTCTACATTCACCCTAACGAGAATCCGTCGCTGGTGTTAGTCTCGCCGGTTCTTACTGGATCCAACAATCACTCTTGGTCCAGAGCCATGAAGATGGAGCTACAATCGAAAAATAAGTTTCAATTTGTAGATGGAACGATTCAACCTCTAGCTGTTACCGATCCGTTGTTTCCGTTTTGGGAACAATGTAATACGATGGTGGTGGCGTGGCGTACTCGGTCTATTTCTTCAACAATAGCTCAGAGTATTCTTTGGATCGATCGAGCCTCTGAAATCTGGGAGGATCTTTGCAGTCGTTTTTCACAGTGTGACATATTTCGAATCGCTGATCTACAAGATGATCTGTACTCTCTCAAACAAGGTGACTTGACTGTAAGTGAATACTACACTAAGTTGAAAATTATTTGGGATGAGTTGGTTAACCTTCGACCGATTCCTTTATGTTGCTGTGATAATCGATGTTCATGTGGTGCTTTTGATAAAATGAATAAATATTTGCAACAAGATTATGTCATCCATTTTCTGAAAGGACTTAGTGATAGATATGCTACTGTGAAGTCACAAATTATGATTCTCGATCATTTACCTCCTATTAACCGTGTGTTTTCACTGATTTCTCAACAAGAGCGAGAAATGGGAATTTTACCCATTCCTGTTGAGGCTAATTTGATGGTTGCTAAGACTGGTACACCTTTTAGATCTCAGAATTTTGATCGCACTGCTAAGATGTGCACTTATTGTGGTAAGCCTCGTCACACCATAGAGACCTGTTATATAAGAAACATGGTTATCCACCAGGTTTTAAATTCCATAATTCTGCCACTGTTAACAATGTTTGCCAAAAGGTAGAGAATCTGGTTCCTTCTGTTTTGGAGTCCAATTTATTAGTTCATGGCTCTACTCCACATCTTGGTTTTACAGCTGAGCAGTACCACAAATTACTGCAATTGGTTCAAGGAGATTCCACTCCTTCTAATCATGTCGTTAATAATGTTGCATCGGGTAACACTATTCCTTTTTCCCTTAAAAGTTTTTGGATATTAGATACTGGGGCCACTGATCATATTTGCTCCATTGCCTCTTTCTTTTTATCTCTAAATCATATTTCTCCTATTGTTGTTCATCTGCCAAATGGTTCATCTATTACAGCCACTCAGTCTGGTTCAGTTCGAATTTCTGATTCCCTGATCATTCATGATGTTCTTTTCATTCCTAACTTTCATTTCCATATCATTTCTGTTTCCAGACTTACTCATTCTCTTTTCTGTTGTGCAATTTTTCAGAGCAATTCTTGCTTCCTCATGGATCAGAACCACTGGAAGATGATTGGTTTAGCTAAAGAAAAGGAGGGCTTATATTTTCTACCTCATCAACAGTCGGCATGTTGTCTAGCTTCTTCTGTGGCAATTCCTCCTAATTCCCCTGCATCCTCTACTTTTGATTTGTGGCACTTTAGGTTAGGCCATCTTTCTGATTCTGTTTTTAAGTGTACTCAACAGTTACATCCATATGTTGTTTCCAATAAGTCTTTTGCTTATTGTGATTCTTGTCACTTGGCTAAACAAAAACGTTTGCCATTTCCTGTTAGTTCTTCTCATTCTAATAAAATTTTTTTCCTATTGCATGTTGACTTGTGGGGCCCTTATCAACTTGCTTCTATACATGGCCACAAATATTTTTTAACTGTTGTTGATGATTGCTCTCGCTATACATGGGTGTTTTTATTACATAATAAATCTGAAACGCGTCAGGCTCTTCAAAATTTTATTACAATATCTGAAAATCAGTTTCAAGTTAAAATTCAAACCATTCGGTCTGATAATGGTGTTGAATTTCACATGCCTGATTATTTTGCTTCTAAAGGTATTATTCATCAGACTTCTTGTGTAGAAACACCTCAGCAAAATAGTATCGTTGAGCGTAAACACCAACATATTCTTAATGTGGCTCGTTCTTTATTGTTTCATTCTCATTTACCTAAACTTTATTGGTCTTATGCCATTTTGCATGTTGTCCACCTTATCAATAGGTTGCCTACTCCTTTGCTTCATAATTCATCTCCCTTTTTCTGTTTACATCATTCCCATCCTGATCTTACATCTCTTCGGATTTTTGGTTCCCTCTGTTTTGCTTATACTCTTGCTGGAAATCGCAGAAAGTTAGATCCTAGAGCTCGCAAATGTGTTTTCTTAGGCTTTAGGACTGGTGTCAAGGGCTATGTTCTTTTAGATCTAACCACTCGTCATATCTTTCTTTCCCGAGATGTCTATTTTTATGAACATATTTTTCCTTTCCATTCCTCCACATCTCCTGTGCCTGCTTCTTCTATTCCTTTACCATAATCTCTTCCTCCACTTGATTTTCCAGACATTACTGTTGACACTTTTGCCTCTTCAGATTCTTCTTCTGTTCCAGTTTCTTTGCCACGCAGATCATCTAGCCAATGTTTGCCACCTTCTTACTTGAGGGATTATTATCATGCTCTTACTTTAGCACAATCATCATCTTCCCCTAGTTTTGGTACATCTCCTCATTCCCTCCATAATGTTCTTTCTTATTCTAACCTTTCTCCTACTTATAAACACTTCAGTTTGTCTATTTCTACTCTTTTTGAACCTAAGACATATAATCAAGCTGTGAAACATGATGTTTGGCGTAATGCTATGGCTGCTGAAATTGAGGCTCTTGAGCAGAATAATACTTGGGTTCTTATGCCTTTACCTCCTGGTAAATCTGTTATTGGGTGCCGTTGGGTTTATAAGAATAAATTTCGTGCTGATGGGACTCTTGAAAGGGCTAAGGCTCGTTTAGTTGCCAAAGGTTATACACAAACCGAGGGTGTTGATTACTTAGATACTTTTTCCCCTGTTGCCAAGATCACTACTGTTCGCCTTTTGTTAGCCTTGGCTGCCTCTCACAATTGGCATCTTCAACAACTTGATGTTAACAATGCTTTTCTTCATGGTGACTTAGATGAGGAGGTTTACATGGCTGTTCCACCTGGCTTTCATTCCCCCTCTCCTAACATGGTTTGTCGATTGAGGAAATCTTTGTATGGTTTAAAGCAAGCTAGTCAGCAGTGGCACTCTAAGCTGTCTACTGCACTGATTTCTTATGGTTATGTGCAATCTAAGGCTGATTACTCTTTGTTCATTCGTCGTACTAACCATTCCTTCACTGCTTTACTGGTTTATGTGGATGATATCCTTCTTACAGGGAATGATATGGCAGAAATCTAGCGGGTTAAGTCCTTACTTGATGCTGCCTTTAAGATTAAAGATCTTGGTGATCTTAAATTCTTCCTTGGCCTTGAAGTTGCTCGTTCTAAGCACGGTATCTCTCTCCATCAACGCAAGTTCACACTAGAAATTTTACATGACTTTGGTTTTCTTGCTAGTAAACCTCTTAAGACACCCATGCATCGTTCTACCAAGCTTTCCAAGGATTTTGGTCAACCTTTATCAAATGCAACTCAATTTCGCACTCTTGTGGGTCGTTTAATATACTTGACTAATACTCGTCCGGATCTCTCCTTTGTTGTGCAACAACTTAGTCAATTCATGGCCAACCCCACTGACCTTCACTTGAAAGCAGCACATAGAGTTTTACGGTACTTGAAATCTTCTCCTGGTCAGGGCATCTTGTTTCCTGCTTCTTCAGATTTACGTCTTAAAGGTTTCAGTGACTCTAATTGGGCTGGATGCTTAGATACTCGTCGCTCTGTTACTGGTTATTGTGTGTTTCTTGGGAATGCACTGATTTCTTGGAAATCCAAGAAACAAAATATTGTTTCTACTTCTTCAACTGAGGCTGAATATAGGGCTTTATCTGCACTTACTTGTGAGCTTCAATGGCTTCTTTATCTACTTCATGACTTACATGTTTCTCATTCTTCGCCAGCCCTTGTTTACTGTGATAGTCAATCTGCTTGTCACATCGCTGCTAATCCTACCTTTCATGAGCGTACTAAACACATCAAAATCGATTGTCACATAGTTCGGGAGAAGCTCAAAGCTGGTATTTTGCATCTTTTACCAATCCGCACCCACAATCAGCTGGCTGACCTCTTCACCAAGCCTTTGGATCCAGCTCCATTTGTTCATCTTCTGTCCAAGCTGGGTGTGCACGATTTGCACCTTCCAGCTTGAGGGGGGTGATAAACTTGTAATCAGTTTTGTAGTTAGTTCAGTTTTCTAACTTAAATTAGTTAATAGTTTTATATTTTAGTTAGATGACAGCTGTACTCAGTTAAAAGATCTGTTCACTTTATTCTTTATAATTCTTTGTATATATACATTCGTTGACCAGTGGAAATAACATACTCTGAAATTTCTTTTTCTCAGTTTCATATCTCACACTCTCTCTCTTTCCTTCGTTCTCATTTTCTCTGTTTCTCACTTGCTCTTTGCTTAGACCGATTGATTCTGTTTCAGATCCATTTCTGTGTCAATTGCCCAAAAATAAGATATTTCAAACGAGCACATATATATATATATATATATATATATATATATATATATATATGTATATATATATATATAAGGGTAGTATATACATGAATTACATCAAATTGATTGGCACTATAACATTACGAATTAAACCCCATTAATTTCACATATTTTTAAAATCATAATAACATAATCGATTAATTTTAGTTATATTTTCTTATATATATATATATAATCAACAGTGTAGAATACACACAGATAATTTATACATAGGCATCCACGATGGTTTATTTCAAATAATAACAATATTGGATAAGTTACACATGTACATTTGATCCTCTAACTTTATGCAAATTTTGAATTTAGTCCCTAAATCACTGTTTAGAGAACCGGATCGGACCGGACCGGCAGGTTAGACCGTCGGCTGGTCATTGAAGTGGGCCGGATATATGCGTTGGACCGTTTTTCTGAGGGAGCCATTTTGGGCCGTCAACCGTTATTGAACCGGAAACCAGACCAGTTTTTCAAAAACCGTCTGGCCCAATAAAAAAGCAGGATTTTTTTTTTCTGCAATTTTTTTATATTTGATGCTGAAAAAAATAAAAAAATGGCATATAAAGTTTAGACATGTTACTTTATTTTATTTATATTATATGTTACTAATTTTAATAATTTGGTTTGTTGCAAATTATTTTATAAAAATGTTTTTGAAGAAAAAGGCAATGAGGTTTTTCCTCACGCTAAGGACAAACTTAGAAGCACTAAGATTGGATTGAAGGTCTTGATTTTAGGTCATTTTCTCAAGAAGTTGATAGTCATATTTATAAGTTCATTTTAACTAAATTTCACATACCAAGGAGATGTAGTTAACTCAATGATTATAGGGTAAATTTACAATTATGCCCTCATTTATGAACGAGTACTTTTCAATTCTTTTTTTTCTATCTATCTTTAAATTATTTTTTCATTTGTACAATAAATAGGGGTAAAATTGTCACAATCTCATTTATTACACTGAAACTAGATTTATAAATAAGACCAAATGTTTTTTATAAAAAAAACTTATAAATAGGACCAGAGTGGTATGGTCTAAATGTTTTTCAAGATATGTTTGGATCAATCAAGAGCCACCAATATTTGACAAGTCATGAAATTATTATTGTTAATACATTTTGTTGGGTTGATGATTAATTTAATGTTCTTCCTTAAATGGTATTTTGTGATTTTATTAACTTCATATGAAATTAGACGGAAGATTAATTGTAATATATAATATATATTATTTTTAAATTTAATTATTATGTCACCGGTTTGACCGAACAGCTCGACCTTTCCAAATGGTTGAACCATGACCTGCTAACCTTTCCGGCTTGACGTCCGGTTTGGCTTTTAAAACAATATTGCCCTAAATTTCAAAAAGCATATTTTCAATCATTTAACTCTAATATCATTAGTCTTGAATGATAATTTTTTGGAACAATCATTGTTATTTTGAAAATTAAACTTAACATGTCAGCATTTGAAAAGTTTTTTCTTAAACAAGAAGCATGCATTGTATTTCTATGATCTTTAATATAAGAAATAATTAACTAATTTAAATAGATTGAGGATGTTAGTTAAGTTAGTTAATATGATATATTTTTTCTAAAATATCCTAATTATCTTCGTTAATTCCCTCTTTCGCTTTGCTATTTTATTATTGTTGAAAGAATATCAATATGGTTAATTTAGAAAAATTGATAATAAAAAAATAGGCCTTATATTATGATCAACATTAACCCTTCAATTAGGTTTTCCATTAATGACAAGAGGCCTACGTATTTTATGATGAACAGGAACTATATGACAAAAAGTTGAAATGTAAACTTAAAAATTTTTAACAAGAAGAAAAAAGATGTTGTATAAGCGAGTTTTCTCACGTCTGAAGAAAATGATAAAATATTTTTCTCAATGTATTTGTAATTTATAGATAATGCATATTCTAAATAAAAACAATATTTTTTAGTAAACTGCATAAAACAATGTTGAACAATTAATTTCTGCAACAAATGGTGCCAATAACAATAACAAAAAAAAAAATTTATTTCCTTCACCAAATTAAATAAAACGAAAAAAAGGTGTTGTGTTTCGCAAAGTAAAAGTAATTATTTGACAAACAATTAAAAAGACGTTTATCAAATCAAATTCATCCATAAGGAATAACAAAAGAAGATTAATGATAATAATTTTTATATTTTAAAAAGTGGTTGAATCATTAGTACGTAGCGCTAACACATACCTATGAGATTTCATGATAAGAAGATTAATTGTTATATATTAACAAAACCTTATATTGAAAAGAAATATTGAGATAATAGTTGCATGTGGTGGACTATTCCCATGTACTGCTTCTCCATCAACAAGCCTCTCAAATTCAGAACAGTCTCTTATGTTTAGCTTCTCTAGTGAAGGATAATGAGATGCTAGAGAATAAGATAGCAACCATCTTACTTTGCCATAATAAGATATACTAATCTCCTTGAGTTTGGGGAAGCAAACATTAGAAGAAGAAGAAGAAAGGTTTTTGCGTAATTCAAACCATTCGGTCTGATAATGGTGTTGAATTTCACATGCATATAGTGATCGGGTGCATACCACGGGTGGTGCCTCGGATGAATTTGATCAAAGCATGTTTGATGAAGATGATGGTCTTGAAGAAATGGTAAATATGGTTGAAGGGGTGCTTCATAACTGCCCCAACGAATATGAGAAGTTGAAAGGTGATGCTGAGAAACCATTATATGTCGGAAGTACTAAATACACAAGATTGCTAACAGTGTTGAAGTTGTACAACTTTAAAGCTCGTTACGGATTGAGTAATTCAGGTTTCACCGCATTGCTTGAACTGTTGCAAGATATGCTTCCAGAAGAAAATGTACTTCCTATCAAGACATACGAGGCAAAGCGAATTCTTTGCTCTACAACCGGTATGGGATATGAGAAGATACATGCATGTCCTAACGATTGCGTATTATTTCGAAATCAGTATGCAACGTTGGAGAAGTGCCATAAATGCAACGCATCTCGATATAGGAAAAAGTCCTTTGAAGGTGCTATGGTATTTTCCCATTGTTTCGAGATTCAGGCGACTGTATAGTAATGCAGAGATTGCTAAGCAGTTGACATGGCATGCAGATGAAAGGATTAAAGACACGAAGCTTAGGCACCCTGCAGACGCTCCTCAATGGAAAAAAATTGATCATGAGTACCCTGACTTTGCTGATGAAGTCAGGAACCTTCGCCTTGCACTGTCAACTGATGGAATTAATCCGCACGGTGTTCAGAGTAGCACACATAGCACGTGGCCAGTGATATTGATGATTTATAACCTTCCTCCACACTTAATCATGAAACGCAAGTTTATGATGTTGTCCATGTTAATTTCTGGGCCAAGGCAACCTGGGAATGATATAGATGTATACTTGGCTCTTTTAATTGATGACTTGAAGCTGCTTTGGGATGAAGGCGTTAGTGTGTATGACGGGTACATGGAAGAAAGTTTCACTTTGAAAGCCATGTTGTTTGGCACAATTAATGATTTCCCTGCTTATGGAAATTTGTCAGGATACAGCGTCAAAGGATATGGTGCATGCCCTATATGTGAAGATGACACTCATTCAGTGCGACTTCATCATTGTAAGAAAAATGTTTACATGGGGTATCGAAGATTCTTACCATCACAACATTGTTAGAGGAAGTGGAAAAGGCCTTTCAATGGTGATGCAGAAGAAGGTAGCCCGCCGAAGATGTTGACCGGTTCCCAGGTGTATTCCAAGGTAAAAGACTTGGAGAACAATTTTGGCAAACCTTTTGCAAAACAAATCGAGACAAGCGGTTGGAAGAAAAAGTCTATTTTCTTTGAACTTCTATATTGGAAGTCTTTATATGTGAGGCATTTTCTTGATGTGATGCACATAGAAAAAAAATATCTGTGATAGTCTAATTGGCACGTTGCTTAATATCCAAGGAAAAAGCAAGGACAATGTCAATTCGAGGTTGAATTTAGTGAACTTGGGAATTAGAGAAGAGTTGGCACCGATTGAGCAAGGGTCTCGTACCTATCTACCGCCAGCGGCATACACTATGTCGAGGAAAGAGAAGAAATTATTTTGTGAGTTTCTGCAAGGAATTAAAGTTCCCGAGGGCTACTCTTCAAATATAAAGAACCTTGTATCGGTAAAAGAGTTGAAGTTAAAGAACCTTAAATCTCATGATTGTCATGTGCTCATGCAAAATTTCCTACCGGTTGGTATACGATCCATTTTACCCAAAAAATTAAGGAACACTATCACGAAACTTTGCGTGTTTTTCAAGTTGATCTGCAGTAAAGTGGTTGATTCAACCAGGTTACAAGATTTGCAAAGGCTGATTGTGTGTACTCTGTGTGAACTTGAAATGTATTTTCCACCTTCTTTTTTTGACATTATGGTACATCTAACTGTACACTTGGTCAAAGAAACTCAATTGTGCGGTCCAGTGTACTTGAGATGGATGTACCCAAATGAACGATTCATGAAAATATTAAAGGGGTATGTGAAAAATAGATACCATCCAGAGGGTTGTATTGCTGAAAGTTACATGGTTGAAGAAGCAAGTGACTTCTGTGCTGATTTTCTATCAAATGTTGACCCTGTAGGGATCCCCAAGTCCCGTCATGATGGCCGAAGATTAGGGAAAGGAACAACGGGGAGTGATGTAATAACAATATCAACGACTGAACGGGACCAAGCCCACTTGTATGTCCTACATAACACTGATGAGGTCAAACCGTATGTAGAAGAATACAAGGATGCTCTCCGATTGGTACATGGTGATAGGAATGAAAATTTATTAACAACAGAACACAATAAACAATTTGCAGGTTGGTTGAAAAATCGTATTAACGATGAGATGGAGAGGAATCCTGATTCAGTTTCTGAAAAATTGAAGTGCCTGTCGAAGGGACCGAGCTTACATGTATTATCTTATAATGGTTATGCAATCAACGGTTACACATTTTATACACAAGACCATGATACACAGAGCACGATGCAGAATAGTGGGGTAACACTTGTTGCTGATTCTTGGCATAGATCCAGTGCTAAAGACACACACCCTGTCTATGCATCAATGTCATACTTTGGTGTCATTGAACGCATATGGGAGTTAGATTACTCTATGTTCAGGGTCCTTGTCTTCAAATGTCAGTGGGTTAACAACAACAGTGGATTGCGGATAGATGACTTAGGCTTTGTGCAAGTGGACCTTTCTAAGGTTTGGTATGAAGATGATTGACGCGTGCTTCTGTCGCTAAAGCAATCAATTAAACTAGGTCGTAATTAATTATGCAGTTTAGGGTCGACCTAGGTCATTCTCCCAAGGAGCAAGCTATGGGTTTTCTTTAGGATCGATTTTTAAGTAACAAAAGATGCAATAGAATGGACCTAAACTAAAGTGCAAGATTCTACTACCTAAATGCAAATGACTCTAAAATCTATATGAGAAGGAAACTAACCTAAATGAATTGGAATGCAATCTTGGGGTTTTTTTAGTGAAAAATGAATTAAGATACTAAGCAAAGAAAATAATCAAAAGCAAGACAATCAACAGGGATTTGGTTCAGTTATGATAATGAAGGGGACAACTTAGGATTCACATGGATTTAGCTTTCTTAGCCATTCAATTTATTAGACCCAAGGGAGATTCATGAAAAGTTGGAATTAATAGATTTAATCACCTAATTAAGACATGGGAAACCCTCAAGCTCAATAACACCTAATCCACTAGAAAACTCATAATGGAAAAAGCGGTGGTTAATTAAATCCATTAAAAACCAATCACAATTATTTAAGATAATTGTTGGAAATTATGTTCACAATTGCCTAATTAAACAATTCGACAATTAATCACCTTATTAAACAATCAAGAGATTAAACCCAAATTGACAATTAAATTAATAATGAAAACTCAATTAATAATTTAATTGACAATCAAAGGTTTGCAAACAAAAAATCCCAATAATCAATTAAGAACAAATCAAATCTAAAATATCAATTCAATCCAAATAAAAATAAGTTTACAATCTAAAACTAGATTGTTCTCAATTAACACAACCCAAAATCATTTAAAACTAAATAATCTTAAGTCTTGAATCAAAAAGATAAAAGAAAGACACTCCCTTGTAGTCTTCAAGTGTAAGCTCCTAGGCTCTAGCTTCCTCCATGCTCCTCCCAAATTGCCTCCCAAAAGAATTTAAGCTTCCATGGAATTTTCCTCCTCAAACTCCTTCATAAAAGTCACCGCCATGAAGAAATATTGAGAAGAATTGATTAAGTCAGCTCCGTCACTGTGCAATATGAATTGATGCAATTCAAACGGTGTTGTGGAGGTGGGACCCTCGTGTGAATAGAGAAGAGGATGGGAATTATTGGTGAATGCAGAGGAACCTCCAGCAATTCTTGCGTCAGCATGCTCTCAGCGTGTGCGTCTCGGCCCCCCCTCTCTCAGCGTCTTCCCGTCTCAGCGTTCTCCGCATATATCCGTCTCAGCCTCTCCCCTTCTGTGGCGGCTAGGTTTTTTTAAGAAGGGAGGGGAGAGTTTTGGGTACTAATTTGGGCCTACTAAAATTCCAAAAGCCCAATAAAATTCCACCATTGGATTCTTTTTGAGTTTCTAAGAAAAGCTCTGCACCGTAGGATCTTCTGCAAGAATATAATAAAATCGTGATTTATCATATAATTAAAAATATTTTTCAATCACGATATAACAATTAAGATATTAACTTTTTGAGCCCAATAATATCATAATCAATTCATATTTATATTATTTCCCAAAATTGGCTAATTATCCAAATATTATCTAATAAATCCAAATTAGCCTAAAATAATCTCCAAAATAAATGAATAAGGTGGGATAAAATATATTAAAATTATGATTTATCAACTCCCCCACACTTATCATTTGCACTCCTGGGCAAAACAAATCAAGACCAAGGAAGTATAACAAAACAAAATAAAACAAAACTTCAAAAGTGAATGTTCCAATTACAAGTAAAAAGTAAACAAAAGCATTTCAACACCTCTTTTATCCAAGTGATTTTCTCATGACTCAAGAAAACAAACTTCATGGCAATTTACTTGACAAAGGAATATCTAAGCTAGAAATTCCTCACCAAGGATAAAATGATTGCCTTGACTTGTTTACTTGTACGTATGTTTTTATCGAGACGAGAAAAAGGAAAAGATAATGATTGCCTTGACTTGTTTACTTATACGTATGTTTTTATAAATTTCAAAATAATTTGCTTTCGTTGACATACAAGACCATTGTCCACTGATGTTTTGATTTGGTTTATTTCACTTGCAGGAGTATGGACTCACCACATGATGACGTTGATAAGGTTCCCAGGCACAGTGGTAGACAAAGATTTGAGGAGAACGTCAGACGTGGCAGGACAATTATGGCGAGGTTGATCAGATTGAGAAGTAACGGAATCAAGTTACAATTGGAGTGGAATGAAAATGGAAACCCGTTTAGCGAGAATAGTACCTCCTTAAATAACTTCATCGGGACTACGGTTCGAGATAGAGTCCCTATTACAGTTCAAAATTGGAAAATGGTAAAGAAAAGTTATGAGGATGTGATCTGGGCTGAAGTACAGGTAACACCTTAATTATATATTTATTCGGTTTACTTTGTTTCACTTCATTTCAATCTTACATATCATATATGTTTTTTGACTTGTTTACAGAGTATTTTTATTATTGATGATGATCGGAAGAACTTCGTAATGAGAAAAGCCGGAAAACTTATGCGAAAGTTTCGTTCTGATCTTGTCAAATATTTCTTGAGGGGTGATAATGATGATATCATTACTACACCGCCTTATCCATTGTACGAAGGAATCATCACTCAAGAAATGTGGGATGAGTTTATCAGAACACATACAACTCCTGATTTCCTGGTAACATTTATTTGTTTGTCTTTCCCTATTATGTGTAATGTACGTATTTGTAAGTAATATTTATATATTTATATGAATCATTTTGATCTAACTAGGAGTTGAGCGAGAAAAATCGAGCTAACGCGACCAACATGCCATACCGGTACACACAAGGACCTGTTTCATACGCACGGTTAGAAAGAAAAATGGTACAAACTGATGATTATTTCATTCGTAATAAAAATTGTATGAATATCATTTAACTTTGACTAACTTTGATGTGCAGATACAAGAATCAGGCTCAGATATTACGCAGGTTCCACGACATGATCTGTGGGTAGCCGGTGTCACAAATAAGAAGGTGAAATTCGTAGTGAGGAAGCAAGAAGAGTAGCCGAATATTGTGTAAGTATTCAATTATATTATGCGTTCAATAAATAATTGGCTTTACTTAAATGAACTCCATTTATAATAACTAATTTTCATTGTAATTCTTTTTGGGAAAGCGACAAATGACACAAGAGGATCCTGCGTTGGTGACCTATATTGGTCGGGACGATTTATTGAGCAGAGCGTTACCAGTACCCGAGTATGATGGTCGTGTTCGGGGTACTAGTTTTGCAGTCACCCCATCAGCATACTTCGGACGTCAGAAGCGCTCGAGTAAAAGTGATGTTTCCCACCTACGTGACGAGATGGCTAGCTTTAAGCATCAAATGCAAGAACTTCAACAACAAATGCGCTACAAGGAACAACGAGAAGAACAATTCACCGAACAAATGTGTTTGATGCAAGAACAGAATGTGTTGTTAACAATGCAAATACAACAGTTGGTCCAGGGTAGGCCAACACCAAATGTTCCGTTCTGTGATAGCCCAAGTTTCAGAGATAGCTGCAATTCCATGCCTAAAGTCCCTTTTCCTTCGGTAATTAATTTCTTTTCTACTTAACTTTATGTTAAATTATAATTAAGCGAATTTAACATATTAACTCTATTTTTCGTAGGGCGAATTTCAATGCAAGCTATATGTCGAGCAAGCATCCAAGCACGCGGTTGCAGTAGGTGTTGCCTACAACACTGGTGAGGACATACTGCACAATTCACTGTTGCTCGATAACACACTCTGGGTGAGGGTTGACGTCTGCACGAACGAAGACGCCCTCTTACCGATCCCGTCTCAGGATGAGCAAAATAAGGTGGCAGATGTTGTAGGTGGCTATGTTGCTTGGCCAATAGGTCTTATCGAGCCATGTGGAAAGGTCGTTCATTCAAAATTCCCTGCACTTTTCCTTCGAACTTTCATCTCAAACTGTGATTTAATCTTCTGATTTACGTAGGGTAAAATTTCAAAGTCTTCAACAACACAACCCAAGTCAAAAGCATCGGCTAGCCAACAGAGCAGAAGAAGACATACCTCATTTCTCGATCAATTAATATCGATTGTACCACAATTGATCGGTGAGGGAGTAGTGCAATTACGTATTCCAAGACATATCTACAGTGTTGGTGGTCTAGTTGATTATATTACTGTCGAGGTCGTGCAGGACATATGTGCTCGTGATTGGGTTAGTGCTTCGGCTATCAACATCTGGATAAGGTACTTCACTATCATCGTTTATCACTGTTATTAATATATCTCATTCCATTTCTTTTGTTTCTCATAACACTGTATGTTTTATACCAGGCATTTGGACCAGGACGTTTTAATGGATACACACAGGGTCCAATTCATATTTGTCAACCCTTTTCTCGTTGGTCATCATGAGGGTAAACTAGATATAACTGCGCAGTCTAATGAGCTGAAAGATTACTTTAGCAAGAAAGCGACAGTAAATACATTATTTTTAGTGCCGTATAATACGGGGTAAGTTATTATTGGTACAATTTTTGTTTTTATTGTTTAACTTCTATCATAACATGATTGTTCAAAAAAAATTTTTAAAATATATTTTAGGCGCCATTGGATATTGATCGTTATCAATCTAGCGGAACCTTCAGGCCCTCACATTTATTATGTGGATCCTCTAAAAAATGGTCTTCCATAAGACCGTTTTGATATGTTGCTATTGATCAGTAGGTAAGTATACGTGCCTATGTATAAATATTTGCGAACGTGATTGAATAACCAAAAGTAATCATTCTTTGTTTCTTTTGTTAGCGCATTGACTGCGTATCGGTCGTCTGTCTCGTTAAACTATTCTAAAGCTACTGACCCCCGCCTTAGCTATCCTTGGAAGAAAATACAGGTATTGATATTTGACTTTACTTAGACTTTGTTAGTAAACACTTTTTATTCATGAACAGAGTAAAATATTGCATTATATTTTTGCAGTGCCCTTTCCAACCTAATGACAATGATTGTGGGTACTATATCATGAAATTTATGAAGGATGTTATTATGCATGATCAACCATTTATTCCTCAAAAAGTAAGTCATTTAGTTGCACTTCATATTGTGTTGTAATGAAATTGAATTAGTGCCTGACAATTATGTTTTACTGATTTTAATTCGTTCTAACTTGTGTCTGATTGTATATATCTGTAGTATTATGAAGATCAACGTTGTGACGCTTTGACAGACCATCAAGTTAATGAAGTGATCGAGGAATGGTGTGAATATGTGTTTAGGCAAATCCCTAGGTAGCTATATATACTATTAAATTCACTAGCTGGTTTTTTTGTGTTGTTTCTAATTGCCATTTGTTGTGTCATGCATTTTTGTTGAAGTTGAATTTGTTGTATTATATTTCATTCAGCTAGGTTTATAGTATATTGTATAACAATTTTCATTACTATTTTAGCTAATCAATCATTTGTTGGTATCATTTTAAAGTTATCTATTATTGTTCTTATTAAACCTTGCAGACTATAATTATATATGCATGGGAGATATATATGAGAAAAAAATATGCTAAAAAAAATCAATACGAAGAACCCAAAAAATATGCTAAAAAAACCAGAACAAAAAATTTTAAAAAAAAACCCCTACTTTGGCGCCTGGCCAGCCAGGCGCCACAGGAGGCCTACCCTCCTGTGGCGCCTGGAAGGCCAGGCGCCATAGGAAGGGGTACCTCCTGTGGCGCCTGGCTGGTCAGGCGCCATAGGAGGTTATTTAAAAAAAAAATTATAAATCTGTGGCGCTTCCAAGCGCCACAGCCTTTTTTAGTAGCGTCCAGATAGGTGGCATTTCGCAAGCGCTACAGCTAATGCAATTATAAGCGCCACAGCTTTGCTTTTTTGTAGTAGTGTCTGTTCATCTAATCCAGCATTTGATAGATAGTTTAAGACAAGACCACTTCATTAATGACTCTGGACACATTGTTTTCTATCAGAAACAGATCTTAATCTCTTTACGAGCATTCTAGGAACACATCTCACTTATAACTTTATCATCACTTGGTTTTGGTCTCATAAATTCGAAACTAGTGTTTTTATGACGTGGATGGATTACTTACGTCAATTTCTCTTCTGCCTCCCTTCTCAAGTATAAATAAATGTGACCCAAAACATGGAATATGATTGTCTTAATATGATGCCAACCATGCTAATTGGAATTGATAACTCGTAGATTTTGCGTGGACGGTAATATTTCTGGTTGAAAAGGGTTAACAAACTCTGGCCAAATAACTTTGTATTGGGCATTGACTGGCTCAAGAGATCAAGATAGACATGATCTATTCATCCCTATGTCTTGTTTGACAACTACCAAAGAATTAACTGAAATTGACACACAGATTCTTTCTTCTCTTCTGTCTCCCCTGTCTTTGTGCTTTCAAAGCTTTGTTGGCTCTACTAAACTAATGATTGTTTTTTTTATTGAAAAAAAAATTGAATTATTGTGTGTTACAATCCATTGATGTCTTTCTTACATCCCCTGCAATAAGCTTTCAGCCATTATATGCCATTGTGTTTGATGTTATTCTATTGAGAGTATCTTGTTTTAAACAGTTTTTATGGAACTTTCCTTTTTTTTAATATATTGACAATAGTTAGCATTTGTGGTGATGTTTTTATGAATATACACAAGTCTAATATTGACTAGTCTACCACAACATACAAGTGAAAGGGGTCTTGGTGCTTTCGCCATCCGTGCGAGTTTTTTTCCTTTGCTAGGGTTTCGCCATTGTGTGATTTTCTTCGAGTGGGTGACGTTCTCCATCAACAGCAGGCCGTCCCTGATAAGGGGTAGATCTCGTCTATCTTTGTAAGGTTGTCTCACCCTTCCTAAGAGAGCTATTGAGCAGCCCCTATGTTGTGGTCGGTGGAGGCAATGGTCGTGAATGAAACTGGCAACGGCAGTGTGTGGGGAAGAAGCAAGGAGGGAAGTGAGAAGGTACTAAGGCCCCAATCCTCTGTGAAGCTCTTCGATGAGGATCTCCGGGTGGCTCCCGATAGTGATGAACAGGCCGAAGCGGCGGATCTTGGTCCACCCTTGCGAAACAAGGAGCTCGATAGAGGATATGCAAACTGTGATTTATCCTGGTTCGGTCCAATCTGTGATGGCCTACATCCAGTCCCCAGGCTCCTCCTAAGATTTTCAAATCCACTATTTTCTTATTTAATCCGGGCACAAGAAAAGCCTTTACAAACCCACAAGTTTAGCCGGGTACTTGTGAAACCTTTCACAAATCTCTCACTGAAAAACTCCCCCTTACAGCAAGTCTTACGAGCAGAGCAATCCCAAAGATCTTCCTCTCCTCCTTACTCGTACAAGTTTTACGAGCAGCAACGTTCTCTCCTGCTTACACCTTTGTAAGTCTTATGAGCAATAACGTTCTCTACTACTTGCACCTTGTAAGTCTTACGAGTAGAATGTCTTACTGGCAATTCTCTCTACAGCTTCCCCTGTAAGTAATTCAACCCTCTCAAGGTCCTTCTACTTTGAGATCAATTCAGAAATATAGATGAAGATATTTACAGACCTTCTCACAGAGTGGATATAATGCTCATTGAAGTATAATACAAATAATCACTCTCACATATACATGATATAGAATATAGATAAGAATAGAGAGTGTTTGGGTAGAAGTGGATGACTCATGATATTCGCATGTTGGTGTCGTTGCTTTGTTTTTTTTCTATTCCCCATCGAATTTGAATGCTCTCTTATTTATAGTTGATGAAGATGATGATCGTTGTAAGCATTCGTCTGTTGGAGTCCCATTACTTCATTTTGACTGTTGAGTGCATTTGAAAAACTAGCTACTATGAGATTTCTCTTGCAAAGTAGAGCGTCCCGTTGAGGAGTGGGATGTTTCATTATGAGCTGTATGTCATGTTGTGGAGCGGGGTGAATACGTTTGAGTTTCCAGATAATCTTTCATGGTGGGTCAATCTTTTGTCATGGTAGGTAGCTGATATTCGGTGTGTAATGATACCGCCCACTACAATTGACCCTTTCATTTGAATCTATAATTTCACCACTAAATTTCCTATTTCACACTGCAAAATGCTTAATCACTAATATGATGAAGTGTTAGTCATGGGTATGTTGGATCATTGATCAAAAGACGAATTTCTGATTTTTGGACTCATCACGTTGAGTGATGATATTTGCCATACGTGATCTCCATTTGTGAAGATGCAATCCAAATATTCAATCTCCTGTTTCTCACTTAAAATATATGTTAGTTTAACTTTTTTGTATACTAACAAGTGAAAACATAATGAATAAATAACATTTAACCATGTTTGAGTTGATTGCTGTGAGGCTCTGTTTCATTTCTGAATTCTACCAAGTTCTCACTCAAGTGCAAAGAATCCTCACTCAAGTGCATTTCATATTTTCACGTTCTGGCTTCCTCTAGGGCAAACACTTGGTGCTCTTCACTCACAGGACTCGAGTGCAATCCTCCTCTTCACTCGAGTGTTACCAGTCATGCTCGAGTGCTCTTCACATTTCTCTAGTCACATTTCTTCTCAGGTTAACACTTTTATGTCATCAATTGCATGACTCGAGATTAATTCTGATCCTCACTCGAGTGTGTTGTTCAATATTCGAGTGTTGCTAAATTTCTCCACACTTCAGCCGCTTCTAGACAACACTCGCATGACATTTTTCAAGAGTGCGTTTTTGGACTCGTGAGTGATGTGGGGCCATGTCAGACTCAATTTATTTATTTGATTCTAAATATGAAAAATGATGTATCATAAGAAAGCTCTTGTCATATGCATTCCAATGCAAAAAGAATCAGCTTCAAACTCCTTGTATTCTGCAAGTTATGATCGAAAAGTGTTTGTCGCACTAGACCGCACTTGAATTAATGGTAATTAGGGGCAAAATGATCAAAATTATTAATTATTTTGTACAATTGTTTCTTAAACTTTTGATGCTACCTTGTGCTTAATTTTGCATTGTAGGTGTTAAAAAAAGAAATTGAGGATTTTGGAGATTTAAATTATTGGGCCAAGTAGAAAGAAAGACAAGAAAAAAAAAACACAGCTGGGCTTTTTCCTGGGTTGGACATAATTTTTGGGCTTAAACTGAAAAAAAAAGAAGCCCAAAGGCTAAAACATGGACAGCTGAAAGCAGAAAAAAAAAATCACAGACCCATGGATCCGATAGCTTGACCCGGACCCGGTGGACATGGGAAAATGGACATGGGAGACCCGACTGATTGGAGAGCATATATCACAGTGGAGGCGCCGAGAGCAGGAGATTATCATCATCGCAGATCATCATAGTCGAACCAGAGAAACAGCCGCAAGCACCTTCCTCCACGATCACTTCCACTTTCTCTTCATCTCTCGCTGGCGACACCATCCACCACTGCCGCCGGCGAGCTTCACCTGCCACAGCCACAACCGAGAATAGAACTGAAGGGAAATGGCAGCGGCGAGGACCTCAGGGAGCTGAGAAAGAATTAGAGATCACAGCTGCAACACAGGACTTTCAAAATCACCATCGCCTCGTGTTCTTCATTCTTTTCCAACACCACAGCCACCTCAACCACTTCACCGACGAACAAGACTGGTCACCACCGTCACCTTCGTCATTTTCATCACAGAACCTCCGTTTCTCTACACTTCACCACCACTGAAACACCACCAACATCCACCATTTCTTCACTGCCATAGCCATAAGCTTCACACCACCATTATCATCGTCCTTCCTCTGATTCTTATCTCAACACAGTCATTCCCTTGTTCTGAACTCACATAGCCATGGCTTCCTCTGTTTTGGTTCAAAATCCAGCCCCAAATCCTTCATTGATTTAGTGCTAATTGATTATTTTAATCTGTGATTTTATGGCTTGGTGTTTGAATCAGAGTTTGAGTATGTTTCTTGAAGTGATTCTCATGATTGGCTAGGCAATGTTGTGCTCTTGGGGATGAATTGGAGATGGCTTGAGCTCATATGTGCTTTAAAGGGGAGTTTATTTTGTCTATAGCTCATTGTATTTTTGATTTCTTAGGTGTAAGAATTCATTTATATATTGAGACTATGATTTGAGTTATAATGGCTATGGATTGAGTTGTTGTGATTTGGAATTTGTAATGAGGATTTGTGCTCATCAATATATATGGTTATATATATGTTTATCTATGATTCTATTGCTTCTCTCTATTTAACATGGTATTGTTGGATAGTTTGATTGAATTGGAATTGTAGTTAAACCTAAATGCATTACTTATTCCATAGTCACTCTCTAAGGGGTTTTAATAATGTTTAAATAAATGGGTTCATGAGTTTAAGCATTAGACTCAATGGTAATTGGGGTTTGGTATATTAGAAAACTTAGAGAAACTCATTACACTAAGAGGACTTAATAGCATTTCAAGGGTAGGGGTTCCTCTCTTGTAATGCTAGACTCAATGGTAATTGAGGTTTGGTATATTAGAAACTTAGTGTATTAACTCCCCAAATATCTTAATTGAGCAAGGATAGTCATTGAAAACCATTTCCAAGAGCATATTTATCACTTGCATTTCTAACCAATTTCCATTCCATATCAATTTTATTCCAAAAATCCAAAAATATTAGTTTTAAAAGCATTTTAGTTTAATTGCAATTTAGTTGTTAGATAAAAAGCTCAAAGATCATTTTTAACTCATTTCATGTCAATCATTGCACTTAGTTCCTAGGTAATTAATAAAAGGCTCTTCGAGAGACGATTCAGGATTGTACCCTATATTGCAATCCTTGGTTTAAATTTTGAAGAGGTTACCAAGGCATAAAAGCCGACAAAGCCTTAATTCTTCAAGTGGCGCCGTTGCCGGGGATCGAACCCGGGTCACCCGCGTGACAAAGCCCCTTGAGTCTATTTTTATATGGCACTGGTTTCGTCTCAATCTGATGTGTCATTTGTGAGTTATGTCAAAATACCGAACCTGTTTTGAAAAGTGACAGTGATTTTAGTGTCAACTTCCACGGATCATATCTTCTTCATATGAGCTTCTTTCAATATAATCTTGGTGTATATTTTTCGTGTTGTGAGTCTTCTTTCATATGCCACCGGTTTCGGGTCAATCCGACTTGTGGTTTGAGAGATATGGCTAAAATACTGGACCTCTGTCAGGCTAAACATAAAACAAAGCTGAACAGAGTAGCCCGACACTCAAGTGTGTTCTTCCTTCACTCGAGTGCTACAATGCCACACTTGCTACAGTGATTCTGCACTTTCAGTCTGCACCTCGAGTGCTACAGTGATTCGCATACTACAATACCTGCATGCTACAGTGCCAAACAGTGCTCGATTGCTATAGTATCGACCGCTACAGTGCCAAATAATGCCAACTGCTACAGTGCCAAACAGTGCCGCCTATTTTCCTTCTGACAATAGCAATCTCAGAGAACTTGAATCTTGATATTTCTATTAGATCTTGCAAGTTCTTCTTTCTTCAATATCTTTCTTTTTAATTTTCCTCTTGATAATAATTCTCTATAACCCAATCAAGATATCTTCTTTTATGTTCTTGACTACCTTCAATCTTCTTCTTTCTTTGCTTGGCTAATCTACAAGTTATGCAACATTAAATATAGTAGTTAGTCAATGTAGAAGATTGATATATTATGCGAACTTTTTGCTCTTAATATTTGGCATCTATATTTGACATCATCAAAACTAATCATATCTAATATGTTATGCTTGGTCGATGTACACAGTCTATTCTACTGGTGATCTGGGTATGGGAGTTGAGTATGGTAGTATGGTAAGATGTACTGCTCTAAATTGTTATATATGGTTTTTAGATGATAGAATTATCAATTTGAGTCTGGTCAGTGAGCTTGTACACACTGTTCTTCTTTAGGTAGACATTTGCCTGTTCAGTGCTCTTCACAACAATGTTCATGTTTGGTTTCAATGTGTGTCTGTTTAGTGGGTATGGCGATATTGTTCATCATTAGGTTGGAATTGTGTTTCTTTGTTTTATGGCCATACTGATTATACGCTGTTTGCTAATGTTTTTATTGATGACCTCCTTGAGTATTATCTTGTCTCAAGGAAAATTGTCATGAACTTCTTTTATAGATGGATTCTCATAAAAGGAGATTTGGTGACCATGTGGACTGCCAAAGATTTTCTAGATGGTCTTGCCCTTTGTGTTGGGTACCTCGACCTTTGCTACATTCGTGGGCCTTTTAGGCTTCTGGCGTTGTGGATGATTAGTTTGTTTAAGCTTCATGTTCTTGATGTTTTGAAGAACCTTTATTGGCTTATGTGTTTTAGATTCAATGTTTTTATGTTTCTAGTTTTATCTTGTGTTCTTAGGTTATAGGTTGGCCTTTTCGGTTTCTAAGTGTTGTAATTTTGGTTGATTTCAATATATTCTATTTCTTTCTTGGCAAAAAAGAAAAGACTAGTCTACCACAACGCTCTCAATCGTCCAATCAATTTTAATTCAGGAAAAATATAAGGGAAAATTGTACCCAGGTTCCAATTAATAGACTTAATGATAAGTAGGTCCCTTAAAATCATCAAATTGTAATGAAATCCAAGGGACCTGGGTGCTATTAATTCCAAACTTGAAAGTACAATTTTGGCCTTATTAGTAATAGCAAGTTTAGGGCAGCCAATGACAAGTTTAAAGCATCTAGTAATTGTTAATTGTATGTTGCTTTTATGATTTAATTTGTTTCATTGAGTGTGGAGGGAGGTATGAATTTCTACTGTAGAGATTGTGCTCTATTTTTCTGTGCTTAGATAGGGATAATTGGAAAGGATGAAGCTTTATGTGTTTATAACCATTGTTATGTGATTTCAAAATGTGTTGTCGATGTAGTGCTCTAACATTTTTAATGTTGCTCATGTAGTTGTTAAAAACAATATTGTTCTGTAGGATGACAAAAAAGATGGTGAGTACGTTTGGAAAGCATATATTATGTTTGTTGCTTATAGGGGGGACAACGTTTAAATGGAAGAGAATATGATTTGCAATATGTGGGGGTCAGCGTTAGAACAAGAAACATAAAGAAAGGCACTTCGAATGAGGAGTTGAGAACAATTATAGTATCAATTGTTAGTAAAGAAAGTAGTAGAATTTTCATAAAATTAGCGCTGAACTTTGATGCAACAATCTTTGTGGACCTTGCAGATGATGAAGGAGTAAAACATTTTATTAAATTCAATGGAGAAAATGGTCATTTATATGTAGAAGACAATACACAATCAATATAGGATGATGCAAGAGAGGAACAACATGTGTAAGTTGTATTTGCTTTTTGAACTGATTTTTTTTATAGTCACTTCTTACTTGTAAATTGCTATTGGATCCTTTAAACTTTTCGTTAGTTGCTCTAAATTTGTCATTACCAACAAAGGCACAAAATTATACTTTTATGTTTGGAATTAATAACACCCAGGTCCTTTGAGACTCCACTACAATTTGATGATTTCGAGGGACCTAATTGCTATTAAGTCTGTTAATTAGAACCTGATTACAATTTTGCCAAAAAATAAATGTTGATACTCATATGCCACAAAAATTAGATTGTATCTCCTTTCATCATTTGTTACACGTTGGTCAAATATGGACAGTGAACTATTTGAAATTAATACGAGGAATGTTTCTTTTTTATTCCATCACAAAATTAAAGTCATTATTATTTTATACATCTGCACAATGATCCATCCCTGTTTCTATTTTCTTTATTCAGTTGCACAACTAAGTAAATTTAACAACTTGTACAAATTGAATTTTGGGAGCTAATTAAGTTTTTTTAATATTATCCGTGTATCAAATATTGTAAGGGAATATATAATCCAAACCCCTCCAAAAGATAATAGAGAATTGGTATACAAGTAATGAACTACTTAGAACTTAACCTATATAATTTGTACGTATTGTGTATTTGACTGTTGTAGAAAATATTGACACCTTGCGTGTCTTGCGTGGTTATGATATATAAAGGAAAAGATGGGTTGATTTATGAAACAAGCTTTAGAGATGCCTGATGTATTCTAATCTTTAAGGACTCAAATATGCTTAATTAATTTAACACTCTTTTCTACATATATATTCATTCATATATAGCTATCTTACAAAGTAAGGTTCAAGTATTGTCGGACAAAATTGAAAGTAACTCTCCCAAATGTAAATTTCACATTTACAGGGACTTAAACCCAAGATCTCATGATTAAACAATTAAAGCCCCTTCCACTAAAGATCAATGCCTGATGCTTGAGAAGACACTACTTGCCCTTGCTTGAAGGTTGAAACCACTATTTTTTTTTCATCAATATATGATGATTTAAAATTGTGAAAATATAATTTAACAGATATATGCCTTAACGTTTGTTAGGATTACAATTTCTGAAAACCAATAACCACTTCTCTTTGTAAAATTGTGAAACCTTATCTTGGCCCATTTATTAGTTATTCTTCGATTGCCTTATTTAAATGCTTCTTTCAAATTAAATTGAATTAAATTTTATTACTACTCTTAAGTCAAGTTTATAGGGAAAATCCTCTCTCAAAGTAGAAATATTGTTTTGGAATATTTGTCATCACTTACAAGTCTTGAACGTGGCCCTTGAAATGGGAATGATGGGAAGCGGACCAATAAAAAGATATGTTGGAATATGTTAGTCTACTCTTAATGGATTAAGACCCAAACCCAATACAAATTGGGACTATTGTATAAATATGAAGAAATATGGGTTAAAGTCAGAGTTTTTCTTTTATGGTTCATGAGTTATAATTATTCTCATGTAACCATTCCTTAAATGGTTATATCTATTCTTAAGTGTATGTACCGATACTATATAAAGGATGTAGGATGAAGGGATTAATAATTCTAAATATGACATGCAAAATCCTTCCTCTAAAAGTTTTTCTCATAAGAGTTTTCTCTTGTATTCCCTTATTTGGTCTATTCGATGGGCAACGTGATCGGGGTCCTCATTAGTGCTCTGGTTTGGGGTGGGAACTTGAACAAGTTAGTTGGATTCCAGGTGCGTTTAGAATTCTTATAAGGCATCAGAGCCTAGTTTTCTTGACACCTTTATGATATTATTTTTCTTGGAGACACTGGTTTTTTTAAGGCCAATTATGTATATTTTACTTGCATTCCATGTATGTGTTCTGCTGCTAGTACACACATATATTATTTATTCATATATATATATATATATATTACTTTGCAGATCGTATGAGATTCTTTATTGTTCATACAATTTTGATGCTCTCTTGTTTGTGATACATGTGATTCCCTGCCCACAAATATATGCAAATCCTTTAAATGTTTTACATTCCTTACATGTATGCATATATTCACCTTGAATATGTTCATTGCCTTTTTTTTTCTCGCAACAAATACATCTGCATATATACACGCAAGTGTTTTATTCAAATTTCACGCTTTCAGGATGACATGTGTAGTTGTATGAAATATGTCTACGTAGGAAACATGAGCTTTAAGTACCCAAGTCAATGTAAAACAAATCTTAAAGCCTAAAGAATAAAGGGCAAAGATGCAACAATGCCCATTAACTTTTCTAAAAAAGCCACCACTACTACAAAAAAGTAAAGCTGTGATGCTTATAATTATATTAGTTGTGGTGCTAGAGAAGTGCCACATATCAGGACGCTACTAAAAAAAGCTATAGCGCTTCCAAGCGCCGCGGCATTTTAAATTTTTTTTAAAATACCCTACTGTGACGCTTTTTGGAGAAAGTGCCACAAGAGGTGGGTCTCCTGAAGAAGTGCCACCAAAAGAATTATTATTTTTTTAAAAAAAATATTTTCGTATTTTTCTTTTAGAACCCTATAATTAATTTTTTTTAATCAAAAGAACCCTATAATTATAGTTGATAACACACTTTGAACACATTTTCATATCCAAAACAAAATGAAAAAAAATGCAAACTACAATCAAATAACTCCAAAATGATATAAATTAACAAATAACTAATTAACAAAATCATTACTAAGTAAAATACAAGTGTTAAAAATAAATAATTATTTTATTTATATGCTATTGAGACACCACTGAAGATTGTTCTTAGTTTTTTACATGCTCTGATATTCAGATTTTGAAGATAGTAGATCCTAAAAGTATCTTTGGGACCCCTCCATATGTACCTCAACTCACGTATAGATTTTCCAATTACATTTCTTCTAATCTTAATCTCACTTCTGGATGGTCTATTTCCACTCCTTCCAAATTAAGAACCTCTTCTATTTTGAAGTCTCTTACCTCAAGATTTGTCAATCTTTCCACATCCTAGACGATTTTCATCAAGTCCTGATAAAAATAAATCAATTCAAAATTTCAGCATGAATTCAAATTATCACATTCACAAAAATTGTGAAATTCCTAATACTTGATTAATGGATGCCTCAATAGGCATTGGTTTATAAAAAGAGAAACTTTATCTCTAGATTCCTCAAATGCTTACGAATTAAGGACATACATGCACACATGTTTATGCTCAATTATATACACTTGAAATAATATAATGTCTATATTCATTAGAAGTTGATAAACATACAGTGCATCTTTCTTTTAAAGTATATATCAGAAATTTTTAACTTTTTTAGGTCACTACTTACTTGATTCACAAATTCTATTATAATTTGGGAAAGGAATGTGTGTGTGTGTGCTGACGCAAACCCAATTTTTTTGAATGAAAATGTATGAAAATTTAGAAATTTCATGTCTTGACAAGATAAATTTTTTAGGCATGAAAATATGTTCTTGACGTTCAAGTTTGAATGCTACACAATCCATTGGAAAAAAAAATCCGGGAATAATAATTTAAATGTGTTACTTTTGGAGCTTTCACATCCAATTGTATTCATTGCAAAAAGAAGCCATCAAATCTAGAAAAGATCCTCCATTGAACTCTTAAAAATCCTACAATTTAATGCTTTGTAGATATTGAAAGCCGAGGTGACATGTTTTTGCATAAATATTATTGATCCTATTTGGTACATGTACAAGTGATGTGTCGATTGAAGTGGAGATGGTGATGAATAACAAAAAGAAGAGAAGGAGAAAATGTGGGGACTAAGAGGATAAGGAGTGAGGCACGCGTTAGATGGAGAATGGAGACTAAGAGGATAAATGTGATAGAAGCAGATTGCAAGCGAGAGAATAATTTGAAAAACAAAATTACTTTGTGTGGCGCTTCCTAAGCCAAGTGCCACACAAAATATGTAGCAGCTGTGGCACTTCCTTAAGCAAGCGCCACAACTGTTACTTCATTGCTTTTTTAAAAACACCTTAGGTGGCGCTTCTTCAAGGAAGCGCCACCTAATATCACCAAGTAGCTTTAGCACTTCCTTGAGGAAGTGCCGCCTAACGTGTTTTTTTTTTAAAAAAATTTGAAAATCTAGAAAGAAGCTAAAGAAGTGTCACAAAAGATGCGTTATTGATCTCTATTTTTGTAGTCCTGGACAAATACATAAACTTTATTTGAGTGCAAAAATGCCCATGAACTTTTTGAAAAATGGGCATTTTGGCCACTTTTTCAAAAAGTTAATGGGCATTTTTGCACCCAAATAAAGTTTATATTATTTGATTTTCTTTTAAAACAGTTTATGGGCATTTTTGCACATTTATCCAAAAATAAATAGCCAATGGAAACTTCGATATTGGGTGGTTAGAAAACTCATGTTTTAGGAATTGAAATTAGCATGAATGTGTAGAGAATGAGAAAACCATAGACAATGAATCCAAATATATAGAAACATTGCTGGAAACTAGTTGTGTAATCATAAATGCCATCCCTTTAAACTGAGTTTCGGTTTAAAGAAATCTAAGTTTTTAGGCCACCAAATTGTCTAATTATTCTTTATTCGGCCAAAATTTAATAATTATTTTAAACTCATTTTGAGGTAATTTTCTCACTTATATCTCAATTAAACCTCAAAATATAGTTTGAGGGATTATTCTCTATCTTTTCACATCTTCAGGGATATTCATAAATTTCTAGGCATAATTTGCAAAATTACACTTAGTTACCTGTAATTTTTTAAATTACGCTTTTGTCCAAATCTAAGATGATAGATATACAACATTATCTTGACGAGTCTACTATTTTATTCGGTCCTTAGATAACCTTCAATTACACATTTATTCGAGAATGCCAAATATTACCTAGTCCTTGAGAATTATTTTTGCACAACTAACCTTGGTAATCTATTAATTTCATACTAATTCTTCAACTTTTCAGGCCTGAAATCTGAGATATGACTATTTCTTCCCTTTATCTAAACCATTCTTAAATCAATGACACAGATCGTGTCACATCTTCTAATGAGTCCCTTATCTAGTAGGTTTCCATGTGGGAAGGTTTCTTTGAAGGATGTGTCTTATAAGGCTTTAATTTCTCTAACTCCAATAGTTAGATTTTGGGGTATAGTTTTCTTAAAGACTTGTATTGGTTATACACCCTTGCCTACTGGCATTCAATAGCCATCAATCATCAGTGGATTAGAGAAATCTCCACCTAAATGGAAGGAGAAGAGCAAAACTTGAATATAAAAACTACTCAGATGGACGATGTAAGCGTCTTTCATTTCAAGAACTGCTATGCTCGAGAACAACAACGGTGTCATTTGGTTTTGAATGCTTGGTCAAGGGGTGTGGCAGAATCCACTTTGTCGAAGAGCAGTGGAAGAGCATAATAGACACATCACCGATACGGTATAGAATAAACAATGTCGATACTCGCCGAGAAGACCAAGTTTGCTTTTGCCAACAAGGCGAAGCAAAGAAGATGAACAAGAAATGGAGATGACGAAATCATTTCGGCTTTCTGTGACTAGTGAGTTGTGAGCTTCTCAATCAAGATTTTTGAAACATTAATTTCTGCCCAAGGCAAAATTGTGATTTTTTATCTTATGCATTGTTACACCAGCACCATAATTTTATCTCAATTTTTAATTCTTTATTGTTTTGTTTATTTATATTTGACGAAAATATATAGAACGCCCTTCAATTTTAACTCAATTGCAAGTAACCTCCCTCTTCTTTAAAAGTTTAAAAATAAAACCCTCAACTTTTAGATCCTGACTGTCAATCCCTACCATTAAAATGACAGTTGAACTTAATGAAATGTAACCCACATCACAGTATTTAAAATGACTTGGCATATGCTGGGCAAAAAATATGATTTGGCATATGACATGTAATTTTTTTATAATTTATTATATTATCCATCCCTAAAAGGAAACTTTCGTATCCTAACTTCAAATTGCAATCCCTAACTTCAAATTGGGAGACTGCCGCATCGCTCTCATTCCTTCTATGGGGACACCATGGGATTTTTTGTTAGAGCAGATAGTGTTCTTCGTACAACAATTGAGTCTACTAAAGGTAGCTTTAGTGTGTGTTTGGCGCTGGCTTTTTCAAGCCTATTAGCGCGATTTTGACCCATTCGTGAGATTGTCTACAGCTTTCAAAAAATGGAGTGTTTGGTTAAACGATTGGAAAATTTGACTTTTGGAGATTGCGACAGTAAAACGTATGAAAGGATAAAGCTCCATTTTGGAGCTTTCAACATATTGTTTTTCTGTGAAAGAGAGAAAGAGAGAGAAAAAGGGCCACCTGGTATTTGGTAGAGAGAGAGAGAGAGTGACGTGAGAGAGAGAGAGAGACAAAAAAGAAGGATGATGTGAGAGAGAGAAAAAGATAGGAAAAATATTTATATGTATCACTAATTTATACTCCTTTTGGTCCTAAATATAAAATAGAGCTGACTTTTTAGATATAATAGAAAGCTAATTAAATTATTTTAAATATTTATATTTATCATTTTTTCCAAACTATTTTGTCCAACTTATAAACTGACATATAATCCAAATATATTGACTCTGACATTAATTTTCCTCCATATTGTACGGGACATGTGATCCAATTAGTTATGTAATGTTATTTCATCAAATTGTGTATTTTTTAATTACCAAATTTCCGAACTTTAACTTTTATCAATTTTTTATAATTTCAAATTTAATTTCTCTTTTACCAATATAGCAAAAGTCACTTAAGCTTAAGCCAATCCAAATAAATTTTACTTTTTGTAAAAGTCATTTATACAACCGTCAATCCAAACATAAATCACATTACACAATCTGACTTTTACCCAAAAGTAAGATTACAAAAAGTCAAATTAGGAAAAGCCATTTTTGCTATCGTTGCTCCAAACACACACTTACTAAACAAAGTCCAATTTCTCTTCTTTTGCTTAATAATTCCTTTGGGGGGGGGGGAGGAAATCTAGGAATCTATTGGTGGCATTAGGATAAAAATTTGTAGGTTTAAGGTGTCTACTAAAGGTAGCTTTACTAAACAAAGTCCAATTTCTCTTCTTGTGCTTAATAATTCCTATGGGGGGAGGGGGGAGGAAATCTAGGAATCTACCGGTGGCATTAGGATAAAAGTTTATAAGGTTAAAGTGCAAAAATATGCATGAAGTTTTCTCAAAAGTGCACCTGCAACCATAAATTTTTTTAGGTATAAAAGTAACCGTGAAATTTCAAAAATAGGGAAAAAGTGACACTTCCATTAAAACTAACTAATGAGCATTATGAAAATACCAAAATAACCCTAACTAAAAAGAAAAACAATGTCTCCTTCTGAACCAAATCCACCTTATGCTCGTCGGGAAAGAAGGGTGAATTTCAAAATAACAGTGCCGAAAATTAGCTTTCTTTCCCTCTCAAGTCTAGTTGTGATTCCCTCTCGTTCTGTCAATCTTGTGTCTATCTCCTCTGACGTCGCTCACTCTCACTCACCAACCAAAGAAGAAGATGAAGACTGGTGGAAATCTAGGAATCTACTGGTGGCATTAGGATAAAAGTTTATAGAGTTAAGGTGCAAAAATATACATGACGTTTTCTCAAAAGTGCACTTGCAACCATAAATTTTTTTGGGTATAAAAGTAACCATGAACTTTTAAAAATAGGGAAAAAGTGACACTTTCATTAAAACTAACTAACAAGCATTATGAAAATACCAAAATAACCCTAACTCAATATGAAAATACCAAAATAATCCTAACTCAAAAGAAAAACAATGTCTCCCTCTGAACCAAATTCGCCTTCTGCTCATCGGGAAAGAAGGGTGAATTTCACAATAACAGCGTCGAAAATTAGCTCTCTTTCCCTCTCAAGTCTAGTTGTGATTCCGTCTGGTTCTGTCGATCTTGTGTCTATATCCTCTGGTATCTCTCACTCTTACTCACCAACCAAAGAAGAAGACGAAGACTGGTGAAAATCAGCCTCCTACTCTCTATCTCTAGTCTCTTTAATTCAAGCTCTTGTTGTTGAAGGAGGAAGAAGAAGAAGAAGAAGAATTCAGTTGGCTTCTTGTACTTTCCCTGCAATTGCGATTTTTGCAATGAAGAAGATCTGATTTTTCTCCTGAGGATCTATCTTTTATGGCTACATCCTTTCCTCTTTTTATCGTGAATGCATCTAGTTCCTAAGAAGCCCGATGATGAAGATAATAAGATCCTAAAATCTTGATGGTGTTGTGCATGCTTTTCTGGAAAAAGAAAAAATTAAAAGCGCCTAAAGGAGAAGTTGAATGCCATACCAATGAGAGAAGAAGCAAAGGCAATGAGGAGGAGGTTGCCTCCTTCTATTCTCTCCTCCATGCCACCGCCGCCGCCAGTGGGATTTGAGAAGAAATGGGATAATCCAAGGAACGAAGGGAGAGTTTGAGAGAGAGAGAGAGGGTGGATGGATGAAAATGATAAGAAAGTGGTTTGGGAAATTAAAAAATTTAGGTCTTTTTATTTTTAAAAATAGCATGGGGCCCATAAAAAACAATAACAGACGTTTACTGTTTCTAAAGTAAGTATCACTTTTACTCTCTTTTAAAAAATTTACCGTTTTACTTTTACACAAAAAAAAAAGTTTATAATGGTATATGCACTTTTGTGAAAAAATATATATGGATATTTTTACACCTTAACCTAAGTTTATATATATGAGGGAGTAGAAGGGGGCGCAACGCAATGTCAGTTGACAATACAATGGCAAGATCAACATTAGTTCAAGTTGATCGATTCATAAAAATACGCCCTTCCTATTCCACTAAAAACAAGCTTGCCAAAGATGGAGACAGGTAGAGGATAAACTGATAAAGAAAATGATGACTAGGGATTTTAATTTATGATAAATTAATAAAATTTTCTTTTTAACAAAGTTCTGAATTTTAATTTAGGATAAATTAATAAATTATAAAAAAGTTACATGTCATATGCCGAGTCATTTTAGATAATATGATGTGGCTTACATTCTGTGAAGTTTAACTATCATTTTAACAGCAGGGGGTCGATGGTCAAAATCTAAAAGTTGAGGGTTTTATTTTTAAACTTTCAAAAAGAAGGATATGATCTACAACTAAGTTAAAGTTGAGGGCAATTTGTGTATTTTTGCCTTTATTTTTTTATATAACTTCCTCACGTATTTAATTAATTTATAAGAGAAATGATGTTTTTTTTTTTGCCAAGATAAGAGAAATGATGTTAATAGTCCTATTTATAAGTCCTTTTTAACTAATTCTCACATACCAAGGAAAGTTAGTTAACTCATTAACTATGAATTAAATTTACAATTTCGTCATTATCTATGATTGGTTCCAAAAGTTAATATGAATAAATTCCTTCTATTTATTGCAATTAATAGGGGTAAAAAAGTATAAAATACATTTACTATCCTGAAAAATGAACTTATAAATAGGATCAAAATTTTTGATAAAAAAAGACTTATAAATAAAACCAGAGTGGTAGTAGATAACATGTTCTCGTGCATACCTAATACACCTCAATCAATTTTGTCACTTTGATATAAATGCATGGATGTGAGATAAAACATTTCTTTACTTTACATTTATTTTGTTAGCACATTGATACTTTTTTTATTGGAAACAATCATGTTAAAAACTTTTTTCAGTATTAATTGTGGGCAATGCTCTTAGCAAAGATTCCAATCTTAATTTATTATGTTACGAGGAACTAACTTTTTTAGTAGACTTCTTTTTCTTTCTCTGTTTTTTTTTTTTTTTTTTTTGTATTTTGTATGTTGTCAAAACTTGCATGTCACTTAGTTAGTAAAGATCCAATTAAAAGAAAAAATTTATTAAAAATCAAGTAAACAAATAAGGATTAATTAATTAATGTTTGTTACGTAATAAAAATTTAACAAGATTTAATGTTGTCGACTCGTGGTTACTGGTTACCATTGTTCTCTAACCTGGACCGGACCAGAGACCTAGTCCGGGTCAAGTTTTTTATTTTTTTTTTGAAATCGTTTTTTTTTTATTTTTCTTTTAGAATTTTATATTATAAGCCTAAAATCTTCCATCTCTCACCGGTTTGGTCCCGATTTAGTTCCTGTTTGACTCCGGTATGACCTACTAACCTTTAACCCAGTACCTCAACCGGTTCATTGACTAATCCGGATTTAATTACAATGCAGTTAGTTATCTTTGTGGGTACAGGGGTAAAATAGTAAATTAAAAAGAGATAGGGTTCGGTACTCAATCCAGATAGCTTTCGCTCCTATATAAACAGTATCTCCTTTTCATTGCCTCATTCCATCTTTTCATTAATCGCCGCCTTCGTCATAGTTTTCTCTTGCGCCTGATTCAGAACAGTTCTACGATGTTGCTTCATTTTCATTGTAGATCTAAGCCTTATTCGTTGCCACGATCTCATTAGGGGGAGGGAAAGCAATTGAAAAACGATCCATCTCTCTCTCTCTCTTTCTAATTCTCTCTTTTCTTCTCTTCTCTGCCTTGCTATTGTTTTCTGGAATGTCCGATGCCACGTCGCCGGTAGCTACAAAGAGCTGTGACCGGCGATGCTATGATTGAACTGAGAGTGAGTTCTATGTTTCGCATTTTGATAGGAATCCGTGGATCTCTCATCTGCTGATCCTTCGGAGCCGATTTGTGCGATTACATTCTCAAAAATTGTGTTAATTTGTTATTTTAGGGTTTTGAGATTGTGAAGTCGATGATGATTGCGCTTATATGTTGCAAGTGCCGTCTGAAATTTGTTGATTGATGTGAAATTCAGATTTGTCTCTGAGACTTCCTTCTCTTCAATTCTAAGTTCACATTTCGACCAAATGAACTTTGGAGAAAAATTGTGAGTTGAAATTTCAAATTATTAATTTCAACTATGATCCTGTTATATACGTCTTTCCTTTGGCAGTTTTCTGATCTTATTTTTGTACTATTATTTCACCCTAGAAATTGCTTAATACGGACCTGTTTATTTTCGGTTTTTTTGTAAAGTCCCGTGTTAAACGGCCCAATGAACTTGCCAAAATCAGACTCTGCCTCTAGACTCAAGTGAAATCATTCCAACCATTATGCCTCCTGGCGCTGCGCCTCTGCCCTGATCTTCGATTAAAAAGCTCTTATAGTGCTATGTCATAGAAAAGAGCTTAGTCTCTTTCTCCAAGCTCTCTGTTTTTTCCAAAGTATTAAAATCCGGACCGGGTATTGAACCGGTCGAGGTACTGGGTTAAGGGTCAGTGGGTCAGACCGGGGCCAAACCGGAGCTAAACCGGGACCAAACCGGTGAGAAATTGAAAATTTTAGGTTTATTGGTATAAATTTCTAAAGAAAATAGTAAAAAAAATTTTTTTTTTTTTTAAAATGGAAACCAGACCGGAAACCGGACCGGTGTCCGGTCCGGTTTCCAGAACACTGGTTTTTTCCCTTTCCTCCTTCTGTTTTTCCCCCCTCCAATGTCTCCTTATTTTAGAAAATGGTTTAGTTTTACCTTTGAATATTTTCAAGCTCAAACTAAACTAAACTGACTATGTGAGGATTGTTAATATCATATGACATCAACCTTAGTCTCTGCCCCTAAGCTCTCTGTTTTTTTTTTCCTTTTTTTTTTTCCTATTTTCCCCCTTCCAATGTCTCTTTATTTTAAGAAAAGGGTTAAGGTTTAGTTTTACCTAATAAACTGACCGTTATCAGCGAATCATTCCGGAAGTATAAAAAATGAAGTTTTTTTTTCTGGAAAAATCCCTCAAATATACATTAGAAATAGAGAAATCCCTATTCAGTGCATTGAAATTAAAAAATCCGGATCAGTCCAGTGTCAGTACTGATGAACAGTGCGGGGTGGCGTTAAAAAACGATTTTGCCTTTCAACCCTCATTCTCACCACTTCAGAAATCAATTTTGCCCTTCAGTCCTCATTCTCGTCATTTCAGAAATAACAACACGTGGTTCTTAATTAACAACTCCGGATTCTTGATTAACAACTCATCTTTCTTATTTCACAACTTCCTAATTTAAGTTTCAAGGCCAATAACAACATCTCTTTTTTTATTAACAACACGCGCTCTTAATTAACAACTCTCAATTCTTGATTAATAACTCCATATTCTTGATTAACAACTACAGTTTCATCTTTTTACTTTCACAATAACAACACCGGTTTTGTTATTAACAACACCATATTCTACATTAACAACTCCCATTTCTTGTTTTACAACTTCGTAATTTAAGTATTAGGGGTAATAACAAAACCTCTTTCTTTATTAACAACACCGTATTTTACATTAACAACACTATATTTTTGAGATGCGAATATGTGGAAGAACAAAGCAAAGTTGTTAATCAAGAATTCAAAGTTATTAATAACAAGACTGATGTTGTTATTGTGAAAAAAATTGATGAAACTGGAGTTGTTAACCAGAAATCCGGAGTTGTTAATTAAGAACCGCGTATTGTTATTTCTGAAGTGACGAGAATGAGGACTGAAGGGCAAAATCGTCTTTTGAGGCCGTCCGCACTGTTTATTCGTACTGACACTGAATTAATCCGGATTTTTCAATTTCAATACACTGAATAGGAATTTCCCTATTTTCAATATATTTTAGAGGGATTTTCCCCTTTTTTTTTTTTTTTTTTGTTGCTAATCTGGTGTTTTTATTGTACGAGGAGTTATGAACAGTGTTAAAATTGATAATGCGTTGATTGTTCACCCCTGGAGTCTTGTTTTCCATCGAAAAAAAAATAAAGGAAAAATTAATAATTGATTCAATTATTATTGATTTACTTGTAACTTAGTTCATCAATTACAATTCTATACGATTCAGTTTCTAAACTTTTAACTTATATGACTTGTTCACTGAACTTCTCACATTCAATAATTTAATCCTCATCATATATAATTTAATAGTCATCAAATAACTATCCTACTTAGGCAAAAATATACTTCATCCGTCCTTATATACAATGTCTTTTTTTTTTTAATGAGCATGTTTCTTTATGTAAGATCTTTTTTGAGTTTTTCTTCATAATAAATGTATTTTTACTAATTTTACGCTCAATTAATCTTATACAATATTAATTACTCACCCTCCTACAATACATTCTCTTTCATCATTTTTTAATTATTACTCTCCCTCTTACTCATTCATAAATAGAGATATTTTTTTAAAAGAAATATATTTCCTACATATTTAATATTTTTAAGTTTTAATTAACTTTAACTATTTCTTAAAATCTTGTGACTCAGTTGAAAGAATTTTAAACACGGAAGGGAGCATTAGTTAACACCATTAAAAATTGCCACTATATTCTCTAACTCAGTTGATGGGTATTTGATAAAAAGTGGGGGAAGCAGCATCTCTCTCCGGACTCCTCCTCCACCTCATAAATCCTCACCTTCTTTTGTTTATTGAGTCCTCATTCTTTTAACAATGGCCTTTCTTGGGTGTTTGGATGCAGCACGTGTTTCCATCAGCAATAAGCTCCTTTAAAACTCTAGTTGGATGTGCGACCCCACCGTGACAGATACGTACTTATATCATGGGTTTTTTTTTAACCTGGTATATATATCATGGGTTGATCTTAGAACCGGGAAAATGGGTTCAATCTTCATAGGCCCTGAATTTATAAGGATTGGATTTAAGATTTTTGCTTCAAAAATGAAAGTAGACCTAAAAGTGCTGGCCATATAGGGATGAGGGCCTAAAAGGGCCGGCCATGTAAGACCACGGGCCGGCCCTTTTAGACCCTTAAATATTTTTTTTTTATTTTTAAAAATTATTTATACAATAATAATATTATTGATTTTTTATATTTTATTAATGATGTTATAAATATTTAGTTGTTATTATCTTTTTTAGAATTAAGTTTCATAAGAATATCTTGTATTAAGAATCCTAAAAATTTAAAACTTATAAAAAATATTTTTTATTTCATAAGTATTCTTAGTAATTTTGTATTTTTTGACTTATTTTCTGGTGATTATATTGTTTTATTTATATCTTGTGTTGCTTATTTTATTGACCACTTATACTTTTTAAAACATATTTATAAGAAGTATTTTTAATTTTGTTAAGTCTTCTCATTAATTATTTGTAATTATGGTATGTAGACAATAGTTTACCTTTGATTATGGCTTAATATTGTGTTTATTTGTTGCATGATGCATACCGTTCACACTCTAATTATGACAATATTTATATCTTAAATTAGAAATTTCATTATTGTAATTTAAAAAAAAAACTGAAAAAAAGTATAAATTGTTAAACCTTGTAAAAAGGACTTCAGGCCTTGCGGGTCGGCCTTGGCCCATATGCTCTTAGAGCGGGCTTTGAAAAACAACAATTTTTCTTACCCTGGCCTGTTAAGGGCCGGCCCTGATTCCCAACTCTACTCTTGACCAAGCTTGATTTAAAATTAAACCTAAAACAAAAAATACATTATTTCCCTTCATGGAATTGCTTGATTGAAGTAAATTGCATTTCTTTGTCGAAAAAAAGGAAGTAAATTGCATTTTTTCCCTTGCTCGACTTATCTGCTTTTGATAATTAGTAATATAGAAATTATAGTCTATTTCATGTTTATATTATAATCAACAATGTATTTTAATTCTCATCAGATCCTAACAAAATGGTAGGACCTCCATCTAATGTCATATAGGAATAATTATTGGAGAAATAACTTTCGTTTATGTAGAAACAATTTTCTGTGTAACATTTCTGTCTTCTTTCCCTTTCTATTTTCTTTTCTTTTGTTTCCTCAAAAATATGTTTTTGCCAATTTTTTTTTAATTTTTTTTTCAAAATCAATATGTTTTTTTAATAAGCTGAAAAAGAATATCCTTTTTCTCTATGGCAGGAAACTAGGGAACAGGGATAAAACAATGACGATTTTGGCGGGAAGCGTTATATCTGCACCGTTTAGTTTACCATTCTACCCTCAGCATCGCCTCCCCCTCAAAACTCAAACGTTAACGGTTGATACTTTAGACGCAAGCTTTCCTCTTGTTTTGTGATTTTGAGATTCGAGTACGAATTCGTCAATCTAGCAATTGAATTTCTGTTTCGAACACCGTTCATTGACACATTGAGTTGCTACCGTATTCACTTTGATCATTTATGCAATCTGGGTATTCTGTTATGAAGTTCCTCATTGATAGCTTGATTTTTCGATTTTTGTGGAATTCCCATTTCTCAGGTCCTCTTCTTTCTCAATCTCTTATGCATTTATGTTTATGTAGAATTGTCCATTTGTCTGTTCGTGGAATCTAATCAGTTTTCTTTGTTTTGCTATTTGAAGCAGAAATTAGAAGCTTGTTGGGAAAAAATTCGGGTAATAAGAAAGTCGTAAAGGTTGGTCTTCATGGGGAAAGGGAACGATGGGTTCTGCATTTTTCCTCTTACCAGTTTGCAAATTGGGTAATCTCTTTTCTGGTCTAAACAGAGTGGATATATATTTCTTTTGCGTGTACAAAATTGTTGCTTAAATTATCTTAAGCTTACTATTATTGCAATTGTGGGAACATTGAATTTACTCGCAATGCATTATGACTTGTCCTTTTTTAAATTATCATGTTTCTTAGAATCCTTTGATTTGTGCAACTATTAGTTTGCTCATACGCTTGTTGTGTCTTTTATGCCTCATAATTATAAATTTGACTTTAGTTTAGGTTGCTTGATCCCTAAGTCAAAGGCATTCTTATATGATGTTCCTAATGCTGCCAAGTTTTGAGCTGCATAGAACTTATTATATCCAAATATGAAGTACAGACACAGTTGAGTGGTATGTAATTAGGATTTTCAAATTGGAATTGACAAGACTTCTGGTATCTCAAGATACAGCATTGGTAACATTGTGCACTTTGGTCTTATTTTAGTTGGTTTTGTTCCAATTTCTGTCAAGTGTTCAACTATTAGTCACATTGGTCAGTTTTTTTAAATAAAGAGCAATAGGAGCTTCATTTATACATGACGTTGCCTTAGTTAACAGTGGTTTAATGATTACAACATAGACTTTTAAGGATTCCATTAACAGAAGTAAGGGAATCAAGTTTGATGAAGAAAAATTATGAATGATTTAGAATGCATTATTATCCAGTGTGATTACATTATTCAATGACCCTGGATATGAATGGTGTTATTTTCTTAGTTTCTCTATGTTTCATAATACTTAAGCATCTTTTGTGATGTATTTTTCAGGGATTTGCAGTCTTACCTCTCAGATATTAGCCTTTTCCTTGCCAGTGATAGTAAAATGGTATATATTTTGGTTGACAACCGACCTTGGCTGAGAGACTTAGGGTACCAGAGCGCACACTTATGGCAACTGATGGTTACCAAGGTGATTAAGCACATGATTTTTATATTGATGTTATTTCATCCTTGAAGTAAACCCACATAATTTTGTAAATTCCAGTCAAGGTTATCGCCTTTCGCCATTTCCAAATCTCAGGGAGAGAGAAAGGAGGTTTGTGAATCAAGCACTGCTAGTAAACAAAACAAGTTTCTAAGCTGGTCCTCATTAATTCAAGAGTTAACGGTATCGAGAAAGAAGCTTATGCTTCCTGTAAAAAATCTAAGGAATTCCCTGCCCTTCTGCTTTGAATTGCATAGGACCTTGTATGGCTTTATTGTATTTGAAGTTGCATGGAACAATGTTAATGGCATCAACTATTTGAATGAGCTTCAGGTACATCATATTTCAAGCTCCGTATTATGTTTGATCTTTACTTTCTATCCCATCATGTACTGTGTGTCTGATCATTTTTATTACTTACAGACTGATACCTTAATGTACATCCAAGCTAAATTCATGCAAAGATGGGAATTTGACAGCGTAGCTCAAGCAGCAAGCTGTATGTCTTTGTGGTTTTCAGGAAATCTATCTGAGCAAATGCAGTTGAAAGAGCACCTGGATTCTATTGCAGGTAGTTTCGATATGTTTGAGTGTGCATCTCATATGTTTGAACTTTGGACTTTGGATAGTTTTGATAATAATTGTCTACTTACCACCATCACCATATCCATTATAAAAAATCCCTCTGTTCCTTATTATAAGCTTCGAAATTGTCAAAGGGCACATACTAAAATATAAGTTTCATTTTAGGTTTTTATAAGAATTTATTGCACTTTTTCCAACTTTACTTTTGTTGAGCGTATTTATTGTATGTATTCTCTCTCATTTATCCTCTATACATATAAGGGCATAGTTGGAAAAATAACACGTATCTATTGCCTTTAACTAATTTTCATTATCTTCTTGATTAAGCAAATCACTTATTTGAAGCTTATAACAAGGGACCAATGGAGTAGAAGGCTTAATGCAGGTTTCTATGAATATTTAACTGTGCTGAAATACTCAAAAATAGTGAATCAATTATGACTCTACATTTTCCAATGCAAGTGAAGCAATACACCGAATTTACTTCAATTGTGCACAAAATAGGAAAGAAATTAGATACCGACTTCCTTTAATTATGTTTATTAATTCAGTGCATCAATAGACTTGTGCCTTGTATATGAAAAGGGAGGTATTCCATGGCCAAAAAAAAAAAAAACAAAGAAAGAAAGAAAGAAAGAAAAGGGAGGTATCATCATATTATAGGTTTTATGTGGTGGTAATCTTATTAGACATAAGTTTAACAATGTATTGGCTGTTTGCAGCACTGAGAATATGTAATACCTCAGGGCCTTATGTGGATGGCCAGAACATAAAGAGAAAAATGGGATTTTTCTTTTTTCAAATTTTCTTGACCTTTACTCATGCTTCTTGATGATAAAACGTGGTTTGCATGAGGAAAGGTTTGCCTATAAAATGTTTACAGCGTCTCCCATGATGTCAGCAAAAAGGACCTTTTTAGCTAATGGACTGAAATGAAGTTTTGACAAATTTGTTTAATATCTGCAATCTTCCTTCAGGGGATCAGGATCTTTCTGAAACAGGACACATTGATAAGGATGATAATATCTGCAGTAGTAGTATGACTGCTAACGATGGCTCCATCAACTGTCTGGACACAAATATTGAACCGTTTTCTGAGAACACAGAACAGAAAACGGGCATGGAACTCACATCTCCTCCTACTTCTGGACCTTGTAGAAGAAGAAAAGTAATTAATTCTTTTAGTGCTAATGCTGAGGTTGAGAGTTATTGCAAGGAAATGAAGTCTGGGACAAATTCTGAGACATGTAGTAATGTTTCTGAGGATGCAGTTGAAGCCACTCAATATAAGGATGTACCAATATCATTTAGGTTTAATGACCATGACCTCCCTTTTAAATTAAGAGATGTTATAATATTTGATCTTCGATTACTTACTTTGTTAGAGGCTGGCCTACCATCTTGGGTCATCTTCCTTCAGTCATACCCAGTAGTCTGCAATCTTTATCGCCCATGGATGTGCCCTTTGGCTCGGGTTTTGTATGTGACAATCTCACTTGTCACTGTCCTCATTGGGTTATATGATTTATACAAGAATGTTCCGATTCTTAAGGCCACTGTAGCTCATTTATTTGGGCCTTTGTTTGATTGGATAGAAACTTGGGACATGGTTTCAAGGGTTAAATACTTAGGAACAATGTTGTTTCTTCACAATTTAAGAAAGGCTTTTGGCTGGTGTTTGACCTTCTCAAATGCAGCTCGAACCTTCTTCTCAGTCCATGTTCATCCTCTTGCAAAGCCACTAACGATGCTCTTGGAATTTCTTCTTCCCACCTGGAACGTATTGTTTGAAGTAGCAGAAAGCATCTTCTATCTTGTTTGGGAAGTGATTGAAACTCTTGGAGACATGGTAGGAGTTCTATTGGAGCTTCTCTTCACACCATTGTGGTACATTGTCACTGTTGTTTGGGGCGTTAGTAAGTCATCTTCATTTTTTGAACTTATGGGGTTTCCCTTTATTTCTTAAATTGGTTATTTGATATAAAAGTTCTACTGTTAATTGTTTGTATGTTCATGTTTGCAATGTCCTACAGTTTCTTCAATCCTATATCCTATATTATGGATTACCAGTGAAATTCTGTATGCTCCTATACGTCTGCTACTAGCGATATCTGGTTTTATGGCTTCCATATTTACCTGCATGATTAATATACTTGGAGCTACATGGGAGTTTGTAAGTGGCATCTTCCAATTTGCATCATCATCTGAGGCAGCAGTCAGCACCAGTGAAGTTTCCATGTGGCATACTCTTTGGAAGGACCTTTTTTCCCAGGTTGTTAGATGAGGTTATATAAGTGAATTTTGAAATATACTCAGTAGTTGTTTTATAAAAGAAAATTATCTTGATTACTGTATGTTAATTCGTACTAATTCCTGTTGGCAAAAAACATGCATATTCCAGATATTCCGTGCTCTCAGGATTATACTGAATGGGGTTGCTGAATTCCTGGCAGCATGTAACAGGCACCAACTTAGGTATGTTTATACTCAGTTTTACTTGAAGAGATCTACATTATATATGGTGGTTTGTGATAGTTGACTATGCATACTATGGGTTTTAGGGAAAGATTTTGAATGGGAATTTACTTTTATATTTCATATTGTGCTATATATTTGATTTTATCAAGTTTCTTTGTGGTTTTCAGTAACCATTTTTTATTAGTTTAGCTAACATTAGTAGTGCTATCACTGAAATGAGTTTTTACTTTCATATCAAATGATTTCCAGATTTTCTGATATTCATAAAGAACAGAAATGTTCGTCAATTCTTAGTATTGGTAGCTTCGCCTAAATGCTGCTATTACTAATAGCGTAATTCACGTTTTCCTTACAAAATAATGGTATTTGGTCCCTATAAATACTATCTCCCCTTGAAGGGGATGTTTTCTCATGTCTTGGCATAGAGGATTCTTCAATCTCAAGAATAGCTTCAAGAATATGTTTAAAGTAGGTTCAGGAAAATTCTCCAGAGGCTGAAATTGACTCCAACAATGAATAGGTGTTCAGAAATAGGATCGCAACTTTCGTAGTCTTTTTGAGAAGAAGAGTAACCAAGAAATATACATTTGACAACACGGGGATCAAACTTGGATGTGGAATGATGTAAGTGGACAAATGTAGAGCACTCAAACACTAAGTAGAAGGTGGTGGTCAAGGTGGGTGAGAGAGGATGTTCCCGGAATTTGTCAAGAGGAGAAACATAGGAGCTCTAGCAACTTCAAGTAAATATTTATTTTTTGTTCAACAATGCCATTTTGTTGTGGGTAATAAGGGCAAGTGCTTTTGCATATAATTGCCTAGAGACTGATTGAAGTATTTAGTGCCATTGTCAATATACAACATTTGAATGGCACTATGGAACTAAGTGATGATGGAATTAAAGAATTCAATGAAGGTGGAGGGGATGTTGGAGTTGTCCTTAAGTAAATACATTCGAGTGTGATGATCAAAGAAAGTAAGAAACAATTTTGCACGGGAAGATTAAGAACACAAGATCGTCCCCATAAGTCACCATGAATGACAAAAAAAGGTCGTGTAGATTTATAGGTAGAATGTGCAAAAGTAGCATGATGGTGCTTGACAGGTTCATAAACATCACAATAAAAATCAATCATTTTAGTAGAAGAAAACAGAGGAAACAAACTATTCAAATAGGTAAAATTAGAATGACCCATCCTTTTATGCCATAACATGAGATCATTATCCTTAGAAGTAGACACTAGACAACTCAGAACATGAGAACATAAACCACTTAGTTCATTTGTCAAGATAATACAGCCCCTCGTACTCCTTATCACCACCAGTCATCCTCCCCAATGAACGATCCTGGAAAACACAGAGATAAAGAAGTGAGCAGGGTAGTTTACCTGTTTAGCTAATTTGCTTATAGAAAGGACATTACAAGCTAGATATATGTAGAAGATGTAGGACAGACTTCAAGTGCAACAAATCAGAAATAGTAATTGTGCCTTTAACAACAATAGGAAATAAGGTACAATTTGCAGCTCTGATTTTTTCATGGCCAGCACAAGGAAGATAAGAAACAAACATACGTGCGTGCTTCAGAAGTCATATATATGATCAGCGGCACTGGGCAAGATAACCTCGAGACTTCCAGTTAGGGGGTTTTCCATGTAAATCCCAACACGTGTCTCGGGAATGGCCAGTCTTCTTACAATAATCACATTGATCACATGCCCATTTTCCCCTTCTGTATTAAGATCAATCTTTCGCCATATACCTACTAACTCTAGCCAATAGTCTATTATCTCTCGTTCACCCTGCTCGAGTAGCCAACACTTTCTATTGAGAAGACACAGTAGAAAAGGATCTTCTTTCATATCATAACAGTCTCTTACATCTTCCCAAATTGCTTGAGCTGTGGGCTGAAACATGAAGACTCTTCTAACCTTTGGAGTCATGGAATTGATCAGCCTTAATGATACGATGGCGTTTTGGGCCTTCCACTTCACCATGGCACTCGAATTAGACTCGTCTGGTTTCTCACATTCCCCTGTTATGAGCCCTAGCTTTCCTCTACCTTCAATTTCTCGCTTAACAGACTTGGCCCAAACTCGATAATTTTCACCATTGAATTTTTCTGGAACGATCAAGTCTGTGAAATCCTCATCATGATAGTTGAATGCTGGAGAGGTTTCTACATGGCTCTGGTTCTCGTGAAGTATTTCATTAGTCTCAGAACTCATGATGGGTGAGAGACGTCGTCGTTGCCTCACAATGTTTAAAAGCTGGAGACGATGGAGGAATCAGGATCGTGAACAGACCCACAAACAGAGTCGCGAAGATGAAGGATCGTGAACAGAGTCACGTCTGGCTCCGTCGGTTACGACGGAGATAAGGTTGCGAGCAGAGGCGTGTTCTGATCTACTCCTCAGAGACTCTGCAGTGTATATATAGCCTACTGAGCAGAGAGAATGGGAAGAGAATCATACAGAAATGATTGCTGGGGATTTCCCAGGATTCTCTCACTAAAATCCTAATCATTTAGGTCAGATTCTGCAGTGGGGAATAAGGAGAAGGGAGACGAAACAGAGACAGTAGCCGCAGACACGCGAAGAACCTGAGAGCTTTGGTCTCCAATCTCATCACCCTAACCTTCTTCGTTTTCTCTCTCTCGCCGGCGGCGTAACCACCACCACGGGCCGCCGGCGAGCATCATCCATAGCAGCGGTAGAACAAAAGCAGGGAGCTGGTGGCCGAAAGGGAGGGACGGACAAGAACAGAGGGAGCTGCCGCGAGACATTGCAGTTACTTCAGCACCGCCACACTTCGCCTTCACCTCTCTTCTCCATTTCATCCATCACCGTCCCACTAGCACCTTGTTCAGTCTGAAATTCTGAGCAAGAAGCAGCAGCAAGCTCCCTTTTTGCGTAAGCCTTTGGAACTTGAACAAGATTCAATGGCTGCCTTCAATCTCAACTAACCACCATCGTCCCTTTTCCGTTTCTGTCACCAACGCTGGCTTCTCATTCTTCCACCATTCCCCTGGTTCGGTCACTGTATCAACTTCACCGCCGGAAATACTCTGTTCAAACAATGCTGACTGTGTTGTCCTTTGTGGCTGGTTCTATGGGTATTGGTGGGTGAATTCTCAATTCCTTATAGGAAGAGGCAATTGCATGAACTTGAAGTTTTAACAGCGGAGTTTTTGCTTTTCCATATCTCTAATTTTATATTATAATTGTGATTCTTATGTCTTAGTCTTAGGATGAATTTTGTGATATTGAATTGATTTATTTTGATGTAATTTGGAGATTGGATGTGACTTGAACCTTTATTAGATACTTAACATTGTATTTAATTAGCTTAATTATCATCTCTTGGTGCTGGTTAGTCATTGAATTGATGATTTTGTGAACATTTTGGGCTAATTTCAAGGTGGCTTGGTTAGTGGATCAATGGTGTCTTGTGTTAATATTGGTTAATTGAGTGTGAGTTTATTAATTGTATTTAGCATTGGGTTTTAGCATCATTAATCCTGATTTTTCATATGGGTAGCCATTGTTAAATTAAGATTAATGAGAAAATTAAGTGGTAATGTGAGGTGGTTCGGTTATTGGATTAAAAGCTAAATATGATTTTTAAGTTTATTTAATTGCTAGAGTGCTTAATCAACCTAATTTAGAGAGATTAATATGCAAGTTGGCTTAGTATTAATCAATTTATATAAGGCCTAGTTTAAGGGATGGCCCTTAGAATCATTTTTGAAACTAGCATAATAAATCTCCCATAATCATTTTAAGTGAGGATTGCTTGCGCCATTGCTATGAGGAATTGCTTATTCCATTGTTGATCTTCTTATTTCTTTCATTTCATTAGTTCCATCATCATTCCATCTCATATTTTCAAGAAAAATCCCAAAAAGAAGTAGTTTAGGACAACTTAATTCTTAATTGCAAAAAGTAGTTGATAGTTAAAAAGACCAAATTTTTCCATTTTTGATCATTTCATGTCAATCATTGCACTTGGTTCCTAGATAATTAATAAAAGGCTTTTTGAGAGACGATCCGGGATTGCACCCTATATTGCAATCCTTGGTTTAATTTTGAAGAAGGTTACCAAGGCACAAAGCCGACACATGCACACCCGCCTCCATTTTCATTCGGCTTCAACCGCACCATTCTTCCATTTCCATCACTGACCATCATCATCTTCATCCATCTCCACCTCTACCTCCTTTCATCGCTCATCTCTCCATCGGTTTCCATATCAATTTTCCTCCACTGTCATCTGCACATCTGATTTGCGATTTCACCCCATCTTTGATCGCGCGTCACTGTTCGATGGCCAAGGGGGAGCCTAAGGCTCTTTGTGGCTGTTCTCTAGTCATGAGAACGTGATTCTCTGCACTCTTCGATGATTAATGAAGCTTATCCGAGTTATTGATACTGACAGGGGAGTTTAATTGTTTCTATTTTCAGTTTTTGCTCTTTATGCACTTTGATCGTAGTTAGCTAGGTGTCTAGGACTATGATTAATGTATATATTGAGGATTATTACTGGTATGTGTAATCTGGATTTTGTTACTTATATTGGATTTCGCTTAATGGATTGTTGATTGCCTATTGTGATTAATTCTCCATGTTCTTGAGCTCTTGATTAAATGACTAGGTGTCTAGGTTTGGTTGAGAGTGAGAGGGCCTATTGCAAGTCTAATATAAGCTAAGTCATTTAAGACATCTCTAATTAACTAAAGGAACCTAGGGTCTAGGTGAATTTAGAGAGTTATTGGTGTTGGCTAGGGGAAGGTGTCTTTGCTAGTCCTTTGGCTTAGATAGGCAATTAAACTCATTGAGAGTGGAACTAGGAAGGTTAGATAAGTCACTCATTAAGGAAGTTTGCTTCTTCCATTGCATAATCCACTCCATCACTAAAATTGAAAAATCATAAAAAGTATATTAGCTTAGCTTAGTTTAGAATAGTTAATTAATTCCATTACACTCTTTGGTTAATTTGTTAATTAATACTTAGTTAGCTAGGGACTAAATAATCGGCTCCTTGAAGAGATCGATCTAGGTTAGTATCACTATAGTGCATAGTTAGTCTAGTTTTATTTGATAGCCCCCACGATATGGCTTGTCAAATTGGAGAAGTGAGATTACAAAATTTTAATAAAGAGAAGATGTATAATAAAAAATTAAGAAAAATTGATTAAAAACTTTTAATTCTATTTCTCTCATTGTTTTGGTCCAACTCAAAAAAAAAAAAAAATTCACCTCTCTCTCACTTTCCCTCCCCTTCACTTATACCAAACAAGCCCTTCACTCGATTCCCCCATTTCAATATCTTTTTTTTTTTTGGACAAACCCCATTCCAATATCTCACTCTCGCCCCCCTCTTCCCTTGGTCCCTCTCCTTCTCCTTATGGAATTAATTAGAATCCTTATAAATAAATTAACTTTGGTTAAATCTTATATCTATATACAGCCCCAAAATAAAAGCATAGAAGCAAGATTTTAGGGTCGGTATGCCTTGCTCATCTTTTATGCTCATCCCCTAAATTTTGGGGTGGGGAACTCTTTTTTATTATTTTTTTATGTAATTTTATTTATTTAAATTAAATTGTATGCTGCACCTTGAAATAATTTTGTCACCCAATATCTTAAATTAATTAATTTCTAATCTTGCATTCAGAAATATTTTTCATACAACACCAATATCCTAAAATATTTTTCCAGTAGCACCCAATATCTAAAATATTTTTTTAACAGTGAGTATCTTAACCTAATTAATTTTTAGTGCTTCGAGTATTTTTTTCAAAAAAAAAAAACCTTTTTCTTTTTTGGGATATCACTTTGATGGTGAACAAAACTAATCTTTTTTTATAAATAAAAAGAGTAATCTTTTAACTATCAGTTATTTGATAAATACATATTTAACTTTAAATGGGAAATGAAGTCATTCAATATTTGGATGAGTTAAACTAAAATAATTCATTAGATGAAAAGCGCGCAGGTTCAGTGTTTAATGTTAGGTTCAGTGTTTAAACTAAAGAGTTGCTTATATACGTTAGGTTAAGTTCTTAATCATACTTTGTCAAGTGTAATTTTTATTATTACTATTATCCAGCAAACTTTTAAAATTTTATTAATGTGAATTATTATGTTAAGAAAAGTCCACATCTCACGATTTAATTGGATTGGAATACTTGATGCTTGAATATTCCATTCCCCCTTCTTCCATCAGCAAGTATAAACCGATGAGAACAATCTTTTTAGCCTATGACCATTTCCCTCTCACCACTAACATTATGTTGGATATTTCCTTTAAGTCATACCTACAAATCAGAACAAATAAATGGGGTTAGATAAATTAAACCTGACTTTCCTCGCTATATCACAATCTCTCAGTATACGAATAAGTGTTTCCTTCCCATTACACCCAAAAGGACACAAAGGATCCAATCTATGAGTTATTCTGCCTACAGTCAAAGTTATAAGTTGATGTCGCACTAAAACCCCCGTCAGATGATTTCCTCCATACTAATATGTGCTCTTGGCTGCAGGTTAGTTTCTAAATTCAATCAATCACCCACAAAAGTAGGAATTTTCTCCACTTTTCTAAAATTCCAAACTCATCAAGAGTGGCCTGTGTGCCATGATGAGATGTTTATTTTCATCAAATAGCTGGATTAAAGTCACGTCTAGTGAGATGTGTACAAATCCCGCCAAAATCTATTACTAGTTCCATTTCTAATATTCTGCCCCACTACAGCACGAAAATCTTCCTAGCAATATCAATCATGACTTTAAAACTGACAAGCTAAGTGGCAGTTCTCTTCATCTAGAGACTTTAAATTTACAAACCATCACTAATATGTTTCTTCTCTTACAAATGTCAATTCGTCGCTGAAATCTAAATAGGAACTCAGGAAGTTATGTATCCACTAAAGATAAATTAAAGGATAACAAATAAGTTACTTACGATTGTTGATGATTCTAATGGTTCAGAGCTGGCCACAGTTGAGGCATCCCAATCCCATGTGGAGAACCCTCGTGGGAACATATGCAGAGCAACATAACAGCACTGTTTCTGCACTTAACCTCAGCTATTCTTAAAATCAATGACACCTCTTGGCATTTAGAAGCCATCCATCATCATTGGATCCGAGAGATCTCCACCTGAATGGCATGAGAAGAACAAAGCTTCAACAGAGAAACTGCTCGAATGGACCATTGGGTGTCTTTGATTTCGAGAACGGCCAAGATTGAGAGCGTTTTGCCGCTGTCAGTGGACAATTGTACCGAATAGATCCCGGTCGATGGCCGTCGAAGATGTTTAGCTACGTACCCACAAATATTTAGAGAGTGAAGAGGTATATGGTATAGTTTGATGTTTCTTTATATTCTATTCTTTTTTCATTCAATTTTTGTTCTTCTTCCTGCTCATACAGGATTTATCAATATTTTTTGATTTGACCTCTAAACTTTTTGTATGGTCTTTTAAGTCTTTGAATATTTTTAGCCTGATGACCATCTTTATTGTGTATTCTAGAGAAAATGTAGGGCTTCTTGGACTAACCCGAGTTGGAAGTCGAAGGGTTGTTCAGATTTCTGCTGGTTTCATGATATTCTTCTCTATGTTAGGTTGGTATATTTCTTTCAAAACATTAATCTGCCGTTCTGCACAACTGATATAACAGAAATGAGATTCTGATGTTTACTTTCTTTCACATTTTGTATTTTTAAATTCGGGGCAATGAAAATACACTTCTTCAAGTTTATGTAATTTAAAAGTAAAAAATAGTGAAAGGCCAAAAAAAAAAAAACAAGAGTGGTAAGACTATTATAATTGTGCAAGAACAAATGCCTCAATCCTAAGGCCTTGTTTGGGATACAGAGTAAATCTCAGTTTCCAAATGCTAAATGATTAAACTTTTGGGATAATTTTTACTTTCTTAAAGTAAAACTCTTTGCAAATGACTTGAATTGAAAAGGGTTGTATTCACATTTTTCTATCTCTTCTGCTGTTCCGAGCTTGACAAGTCAAGCTTTACGATGACAAAATAGAAGAAATCTGAGTAAGAAGTCAATTATTGTTTTGTTTGTTTCTGCAGGTAAGTTTGGAGCTGTTTTTGCATCTATACCGTTCCCGATATTCACGGCACTGTACTGCATTCTCTTTGGCCTCGTAGGTATGCAAGCAAGTAGTTCAATTGAATTTCATTGCCATAGTTAACTTTGGTTCCTCTATTATTCACAGTTACTTGTTCTTGTTGCTTCAGCTTCAGTTGGAATATCTTTTCTTCAATTCACAAACATGAACTCCATGAGGAATCTAATCATCACTGGGCTATCATTGCTCCTTGGAATTTCAATTCCTCAATTTTTCAATGATTACTGGAGTCCTCCACACCATGGCCTTGTTCATACCAATGCTGGATGGGTGAGTTCTCCTTTAGTGGCCTAATTTGCTGCCTAGTACACAGAATTGGATCGAGAAGTTTAAGGGGAAAAAGTAATTTTGTGGTTGTAAAAAGATGCTTATGAGTTATGCCCTTGGACTAGAAAGTAATGTCAAGAGTATATTCCCTATGGTGTTTAATGCAGGAGATAGATAACTAATTTGTGGAGATTCAGAAAATTAAGTTTTAGTTATTTGTAAAAAAAATGTGTTAGTTTTTCTGAAGTACCCATTTTAATATGTGCAATCAGCAAGGGAGAGTTTAAGCAAAAAATTATAAATTTAAGAGACAAAGTGAATAAATGTCAAGACAAAAACAAATCTCTCTACTAGTTCTTATAAAGGTGGGAGGGAGTAACAGATTTTACACTTGTTTATGTGCAAGAAAAATCAAATATCTTGTCAGAAATGTTGAACTAAACAGGTTAGTGTCAAATAAATTATAGTTTACTTCTTTATTGTTTAGAGTATTTCATTGTTTAAGGCCTTTGATGGGATTAAGTGGAAAGTTGTCTTGAAATACGGAGATTGTTTAAGATATAATTAAACCATCCTGCCACTTAACTTTTACAACATCAAGAACTCATTTTATATGTAATAATGTGTAACTTTGGCAGTTCAACGCATTGATAAACACCATATTCTCATCGCCAGCCACGGTGGCTTTGATCGTGGCGGTGTTCCTTGACAACACGCTCAAGGTTGATAAGTCAAAGAAAGATAGAGGGATGACATGGTGGGGAAAATTCAGAAAGTTCAAAGGAGATAGTAAAAATGAAGAGTTTTATACTTTGCCATTCAATCTCAACAGGTTCTTCCCACCTACTTGATATATGTTCATGACAATGAGAAGCATAGATATAGATCTTTTCTTCAGTCATGACCATCATGTGTGATATTCTTTCTTCACAGTCATCTCTCCGTTTTTTTTTTTGGGTTCTTTTGGTTTTTGGGTGTGGGCCATGTCATAATAAAACTTGGTCCCACTTAGGATTATAAAGCATTTGGATTCATGCTCTGTAGATTGAATAAAGAGAACATTTTATGTATTCTAGCTGTAGTAGCTTCTCAAAAGCTCTCAAAAGCCAATTTTTAATTTGTAACTGTTCCATGTTGAGTATTCTTTTATGGAGCTTTCTCAAATGTATCAATGCATGAATGTAAAGAATCCAAATTCCTTCTAGATTACCTTAAGTTTATTTTATTAGATGAATATAAAAGAAGAGAGGAAGATGTGGGACCCAGACAAGTTCCTCTCCTATTCTTCTCTTTCAAATGTATCATGACCAGCATCTCCAAGGACTTTGGTATATAGAAAGTGAACTGGCTGGGTCTGAGTATTTTTAAAACAAAAGATAATACATAGAAATACATACACTATGATATGAAGTTAATTTATATGTAGCATAATAATATTTTTTTAAATTAATTGAATGAAAATTATGACGATTCTATAGATTCATTAAATAAGTGGCGGAGCTGAGAACTCGGGGATCAAAGTTTTTAAAATAAAAGATCATACATAAGTTAAATATATAAATTTTGAAATTATGTAGAAGTTATATACTATATAAATGAATAAGTTATATAATTTCTAAAGTTTATCTGGATGAAAAATATTTTAAGTTTATCTGATTTTATTAATGTCATATTTTTTATTCATAAAATTTAGATAAATATTGTCGTCCCTTTAATGACAATTTTATCTTAAAACTAGAGTAAAATTCACATGACTTCCTTATATTTAATCTAAATTACAGAAACCTCCTACTTTTTTAGGTAAGAAACCTTCTTTTCATTTGAAAATTTTATGGGAACATTCAGAATCAAAATGTATATTTACAGAATTTTTTTTTGAAGTTCTAATATTTCCATGGTGTGAAAAACTGGACCGGACCAACCGGTCCGACCAGAAAACCGGTGAACCGGTCCTCAGTCCGGTCCGGTTTGCTGTTTCAGAGGGGGGAAGGTTGAACCGGTGGGCCACTGGTTCAACCGGTTTGTTCTTTTTTTTTTTTTTTTGAAAAATGAGATATCTGGTTCAAAAAAAGGCTGAAAAAGAAAGAAAATCATAGATTTAGACCGATATACATACAATCTATAATATTTTACTAAATTATAAGAACAAATTTTAATTTCAATGCTACAAAAATTTTAAAAATAAAAAGAATAAATGAAAAAAATATTATATATTATATACATATAATATATAAATATTTTAGTCAATTAATTTTATATGATTCAAGTAATCAAATCTAATATAATCAATTGATTTTATCTATAAAAGTTTAAGAATATATTAATATATATATTGTTATTAATAAATTGTAATATTTTAATATAACCGGTTCGACCACCGGTTCGACCCCGGTTGAACCATTAACCCTTGAACCTGCTCCGTGACCGGTTCATTGACCGGTCCCGTTTTTTGTTCCTTGAATATTTCACTTTCACCAACTCAACCAGCAGTTGACCATTAAATGACAATGTTCACCCTTTGTTTTGACTAAATGCCCTTTCTTAACAATAATACTACTTAAAAAAAGTATATAACTGTAACAAACATGTTTATAAATTTTTGTACAAAAAAATGTATTTAAAAAATTAAAATTTAAAAATAATATAAGTTATATAATATCTCAAATTCACATTATTAATAACATATGTTGAATGATAAGTAAAATATTTACATATTTATTTTCCCTTATATAATGATTTTATGGACGATATTTGCGTTTAATATAATAAATTTGGGTGTGATTGATAAATAAATATTGTTTTTGGAATAAACAGCATTTAAAAAAAATAATTAAAAATAATTAAAAAAAGTACTGTAGCAGCCATCGGGCACTGTAGCAGCCGCCAGGGGGCACTGTAGCACCCGCCAGATCACAGTAGCAGTACTGTAGCACACGTTTTTTTTCCCCTATAAATAGAGATCAATGCCAAGCTCAAAGGAGGAAGAGAGGAAGAGAAGCAGAGGTTTCCTTCTCTGACAGGGAGAGGTCCTTCTCTGACCGGGAGAGATCTTTCTCTGACATTTCTGAGTTCATTGTATTAATTTTTAGATTTAATTTCATGCATTGCATGCCTCCATCTTGGAAAGCTTAGGATTTTATTACTTTTTGCATGCCTCCATCTTGGAAGGCTTAGGATTGTATTACACTTTGCATGCCGCTTACATGGAAAGTTTTACCTCCTAAATGGATGGCTAGATTTCTTCATCTTTCATTCATCTTTTGGTTGTATATTTATGTTTGAGAATTTAATATTCAAGTTTATGCTGTATTTCTGAGGATTTCATTCTAGCTTTATATAATTTATTTTGGTTTTGTTTTTAATTTTATCATGAGTTAAATTTTCATTTTCCTAGGGTGATGACGTAACTTACTAATGACGGATTGAATTCTAACTTATTAAATCTAGTTTGAATTTCTCCTTCATGATTGAGTTTTAATTATTATTCTTAATGCTTTTGATTGACTGGCCATCTTTTGAATGATTTCAATATGCATGTTGAGACCGGAAGGAGATACATGTGTGTAGACCCTATAATTAAAACCATGACTTACATATGAAATAGGAATATATTCATATGAGTTGTGTAGTCTCTTACTAAGTTCCATAAATCTTAATGCATAATTAATTGCTTAAATTCATATAGGAATATATTGGATTAGCAATTGATTATAGAATTGCTTGACCTTGGAAGAGGCTAGTAATTAAATTAGGGAAACTCGACTATCAATCATGTGAAATAAATTGGGCTAGAATAGATAAGTGATTCAATCCGGAAATTGTAAAATGAAATCTAATTCCTAGGGCTTTTTCTCATATTTGCTTTCATATCATCTGCATTCATATTTAATTGTCTTTCTTTTATTTTGTACTCTCAATCACCAACTAATCGATCGACTAAATAGAGTTAAAATTGCTCATTTTGGTACTTAGTGCTCAATCCTCGTGGGAACGATACTCTACTTACTTCTATATTACTTGATTACGACACTGTACACTTGCACTATTTAATTGATCATCTGCACTCGTATCATTGAATATAAATACGTCTTTCAAGTATGTTTTCAATCATGTTGTCATGACAAAAAGCAAAAAGAAAGAAATATGGTTTTAGTCATTTAAAAGAATACTAAATAAATAAGTTTCAATAAATATGATAAAAATGTAAAAATTTAAAATTTTATAATACAGTAAAAATTAATAAATTTTATAATCTTTTGGAAATTTTAAACATATATGTATTGGAATTATATTTTGTTTGTATAAAAAATTATTTTTAGGCAAATATAAAAGTTTACTTATTTGTTAAAAGAGGGGCATTTTAGTCAAAATAAATGTTTAAAAGTCAAACTTAACATGGGTGGATGGAAATGTAATCTCAAATATGTAAGGGAGGTTTCTTCAACATACATTTTAATTTGAAGGAAGGTTTATATACGTTTTCAAAATAGAGGGAATATTTATGTAATTTAGGTAAAACATAAAGGTAGTTAATGTATTTTACTCTAACTTATAAAAAATTTTAAATGAAACTCTATTACTTTTAATCATACGCATCGAAATTATATCTCGACATAAATCACTATAATATATGCAATTAATAGGGATATTTTAAGAAAAAAATCTAAAAATTTGGGAGACCAAATTGATTGAGCTTTTTTCCTTTAGAATTGAAGTAAATCCTCTTTGAAATACAGCCCCCATTGAAGCACAGCTGCAAGAGAGCCAGAATTTGAATTTTTGGATTCGTATTTGTTAGATTTTTTCAGCAAAATTTTCTTTTAGTCACTGTTTTGTTTATAAAAAATGAATATAGGATGGGGATTGTATTTTTTTAAGAAATAATTTAAAACTATATCGTCACAATAAAATAACGGATAAGTATAAGAAACCATTGATTAAGAGAATATCTGAAAAATTGAAACTCTGTGCAAGTGTTGTAGATAAAATAAGAAGTCCATACAAGCCACACAATTTTTATATCTTGTATGCGTACAATCTACATAATTACAAAACTCAACACATCTCAATAAAACACAACTTCAAAGTAAAGATATAACTTCTTTTTTTTTTTTTTTTTTTGTATTTTTTAGTTTCTGTATAATCTTCAACACACTGGCACAAATCCAACACATTTTTTCACACCATTTAGTAAACACACAAGTGCAGATAAAGAAACCATTAGAAGATCAAAGCTCATCATCCCTCCTTTATTTTCTAACTTTCTGGTTTGATCTCCAAATCTGCAAAAAATGTTATTAACAGCTTAACTATTACATCAAAATGGAACATAGAATAAATAAAAGCCAATGGTCATATTTAATTTATTCCACACATTTTTCAAAATTGTCCTAAGATAATGTGGATTAAACTGGAGCTATAACTTTTTACAACGACCAGAATAATTTGTTAAATATGTGTAAATAGTGAAAATTAATTACTTTTGGTTATATAATTATATTATTGAATTTCTAATATTAGAGCAACATGTCACTGATCTGAAATTAACTCTTGTCCTCAATATAAGAGCTAATTTTTTTTTGGAGGGTTGATTTGGTCTTAAATAAAAGACCTTAATTCACTTTGTCTCCCATATCTACAATTTTTTTTCCTAAAATATCTCTATTGATTACACACATTAAGCAGTTTCTATCTAAAGGCGATGAAAGATGATATTTTAGGAAAACTAATCTATATTATATTTGTTACAAATAACTAATATAACTACTTATCTTAATCTACCCATTATCTAGTTCTAATATAATATGTGCAAGAGCTAGTATATTATTTTGATTTTGATATAATGACAATTACATGGAAACAAAAATCTTCCGGGATCATTCAAATTTCTCATAAAGAATGAGGAGTTAAGGCATCGGACAATTCTCTTTGACAAGTGACTTTGAATTGGTAAATAACTGCTAGTGACAAAAACAGAAACATACAAATTTTGTGTTTGATAAGAGCACTAACGTAAAAATGAAGTGTTATATTTGATCAGTGGAGGAAATTGTAAAGTACAAAATTATTTAATTGACTAACAATAATAATAATGAAAAACAAAATTTTAAAGGAATTAGTGAGCAAGTAATATTTGGTTGCTTATTTAGAATGAAGTATAGCTACATACATACCTGTTCATGAGGCCTTGTACTCTAATGGGATATTGTATATGTTTCGGCAATCTTCTATAACTATAGTACCAAATAGGTGATTGAACTCATAACCTGTGTAAATCTCTCTCAACTTTGGCAACCATAGAAGACTCAAACGATTCAGTTTAGGAAACAACTCTTCATCATGACTAACCACTTCACCTTCATAAGCTTGAACAACCCCCTCAAGTTGAGAGCAATAATGAATAGTTATTTTCTTCAATGAAGGACAATGAGAAGCTAGAGAATATGAGAACAACCTTCTCACTTTTTGGCAATCATATATATCAATCCTCTCAAGTTTGGGGAAGCAAATAGTAGTTGCATAAAGATTTTTAAGTGATTCTTCACAAAATATTCCCTCCCATTTCTCACATCCTTCTTCAACTGTGGAAGGCTTGTAACAGTTGCAAGAGTGAATATATTTCTCAATTTTGGGCATCGCAGCAATGTAACTTCTTCAAGTCTATTGAGGCTCACAATTTGTGTGGGGTCCTTCCAAATGCATTCCAACTCTGATAGACTTTCTAACTCTATAGAACACAATTCTGAATTCACCACCCTCCCTCTCTCATTCTCATGTTTCTGTAAAGTAAATATATATTCAACGATTAGGTGACAATTCAAGAGATGGACAATATATATATATATATTTATATGAATCACATCAAATTAAGCGGAAGTATAAAATTACAAATTAAACCCCTTTAATTTCACACAGTTTTAAAATTGTAAAAACATAATATCAGTAAGTGGATTATATTTAGGCCTTCTTATTTATATTATAAACCGTACAGTGTGAAATAAACACACACACAGATACACATGTAAGTTATAGATATGTATGCATTGACGTTGATTTATTTCAGACGAAAGAGCCTTGGATAAGTACTTTCCACACTAACGAGATTGTCACAAAAACAGTAAAACCAATAACTTCACAACCAACATTTACAAACAAGATCTTCATTTTACTCATTCCATGCGGTAGAGGGAACACTACTAATATTTCAAATAATTTCGACTTTCCCTTCATAATAAGAAGATTTGGTGTATGGATGCAAAACATTAAATAAAAAATTGAAATAATGATCGTATTTTTTTAGGATATGTTTTATCCGTAATATATATTGTTCATGGAATTAAAAATTAGACTGGACCGGCCGGGTTAAACCAGAAACCAGCGACTCGATGACATGTTTAGTCTGAGTGTTGCTTAGACTCAGCAAAAATCTGACCCAGGGTAACCGGCTATGAACCGGTGTGACTTAGAGCAACTCAGGGTAACCTACTGTATTGGCTGGGTTACCCAGTTCACTTTTTTATCACCGGATAAAAAACACAAAAATGCCAAAAGAAAAGAAGTATTTCAGGAAAACAAGGAGGAAAGTAGAAGATGATAAGGAAAACTATAGGAATATATCCCACAAAAAACATATTGTTCTGAAAGAAAACTTTTGACAAATCACAAAAGAGGAATACTTAAGCCTCGATGTTTGTTGTTAAAGGCTTCAAGTTTTACCTCAGAGCAACCGGAAAATAAAACTGAAAATCACTGAGGGAGTGATCGAAAATTGTGACAGACGAGATATTCAAATTACAATTGTAAATTAAAGAAAAGAAAGAAGAGCTGCAGCCTAATAATGTAATGGGCTTCGTGCAGGACTTTTCATTTGTAGTTGTTCGAAGTGGGACTCAAACACTGTGATCTCCTTTTAATAAAAAAATGCAAATATATATTGCAATAATGCACATTTTCTAAGGTAATTAAACCCGGACCGGTTACTGATACGGTCGGAGTACTGGGTCAAGGGTCAGTGGGTCAAACCGGAGCTAGCCCGAGGCCAAACATGTGAGAAATTAAATATTTTAGGCTTATTAATATAAAATTCTAAAAAAAAATTTTAAAAAATATTTTTTTTTTAAAAAGTACCAAACCCGGTTGATGACTGAACCGAGTCAACCGACCGATCTACCAGCCGGTTCAACGGTTTCCGAGCCAAGCCTGGCCGGTCCGGGTTTGAGTACAATGACATTTTCCCATGATCTAATTTATAGGAATATATTTATATAATATGAAAAAGAGGAGAGGAGCAGTCCTATAATATTTTGAAAATTACTTTTATTAAAATTTTATACCTAAAGTAGTAAAAAAATGAATGTTTTAGCACATTTTAATTAAACTATATTATTTCAATTACTATTGGTTTGACCCTAATTAACCTCGGTCTTATCCACTGACTCTTGACTAATTATCTTGGCCAGTTCATTAAATAGTCCGATTTTTAATACATTCATTTGATAGTTAACAATATTTTAAGTTAAATTTAAAAAGTAAAAATCCAACTATTTTTTTTAAAAAAAGAGAAAGGTAGAGAGCTAGAAAGGAAGAAAAATTTTCTTTAAAAATATCTTGACTACAGCTTGTAATTTCAAGCCATAAAATGGATAAAAAATGACGTGAGGGCAACAATATAACATGTCCTTTGTCTTAAACTTGTGTTCTCCAAAGGAATTCAACAAAGTTTTGCACGTCCAAAGAAAATCAGAAAATATTAAACTTAAAGTCTTTGTAATTTATAGATAATGCATTCACATTGGTTCTTCTGAATTAAACAATCTTAAACAAGTACTTTCCACAATAAACCGGTGCCAAATCCAATAACAAAAAAGTTATTTCTTGACTAAGCTAAACATATAAAGTGTCGCGTTTGACAAAGTAATTAATAGCAATTATTTGACAAAACAATTAAAAAGAAGTTTATAAAATCCTTTCATAAAAAAAATAACAAAAATAACTAATGAAGTTTAAGGATAATAATTTTATATATTTAAAAAAAAAGATAAAATATAAAAAAGTAGTTGAATCATTAGTATGTAGCGTTAATTCAAATTTTTAAAATTTCATAATATGAAGATTGTTTTATATTTACAAAAAATTAAATAAAAAATAATAATCAGATAACACTTACGTGTTGTGGACTTTCTTGTTTATCATGAAGGGACTCCAGCTTGTACTCATATCCAAAAACCTCTCTCAATTTTGGCAAATTTTTCAAACTTAATTTCTTCATATGCTGATTCCCATATGCTGCTATTTCGTCACTGTCTCCATCAACAAGGCTCTCAAGTTCAGAGCAATCCCTTATGTCTAGCTTCTCTAGAGAAGGACAATAAGGTAATAGCCATCTCACTTTGTTGCAATTCCATATGCGAATCTCCTCAAGTTTGGGGAAAAGGATCAGTGGTTGCTGATTTAATGTTAGAAATTAAACCAAAGTTAGTTTCACAGATTATACATCGATTATGGCCTACTATTAATAGTACATAATAATCATTTTTTAAAACAAGAAGTAGGCATATTACATATTTAATGACATGAACATGACTTTTTTATTACCAAAAATTGAAAGGAAAAGTGGAAAACTTACAAATTTTAACAGCAATAAAAGAGGCAAGCTGAAAAGTGAAAACGGCCTTTTCTAACGTCCAAGGAAAATTTTTTTTAAAAATCATTTCTCTTATAATATGGTAAGTAATTTAATAGATAATGTATCATTTCTGATGTATTTTAAATAAAACAGTCCTCAGTAATTATTTGCTTCACAGAAATACCAAATGAAAATTAAGAAAATTCGTTCATAAATATAAAATTAATTATTTGACCAAAAAAAATAAAATCAACAAAAGAGATTAAAATTTTTATCAAATTCGTATGTGGAAAGATAAATGACTAATGCAGTTGCAAATATATTTTGTAATACTCCCTCTGATCTTGAATATAAGAGCTAATTTGGGTGTTTCCTTGGGTCTTAAATATAAAACCCCAATCTATTTTATTTTCTAAATTTATATTTTTTTTTCTCAATCTATTCATATTGATTGCACATATATAAAGATGTTACTATCAATGGGGTAACAATTAAACTAAAAACTTAAGGAACAAAAAACTGTTGTAGTTTAATCTTTAGTATATAGCGTAAATGCTAAATACAAAGATCTAGAATTTAATGATAAGGACACTGTTATATAATTAAAACCATTAAATAAAAAAAAATGAAATGACTGTTGCATGTTCTTGAGAATATTTTTCTTATTACTAATATATGTGTGTTTAATTGGATAGTATACATGAATTTTAAAACGGATCTAAAAAGTGAACATATCTAATTGTGTGGGTGTGGGTGTGGGTGTGTGTGTGTGTGTGTGTGTGTGTGTGTGTGTGTAAAAGAGGTAGGTGAACGAAAGGAAAAAAAATCCTCAAAAAATTTGAAATTTTTAGCTAACCCATATATCAACACTAATTTATAAAGAAAAACGTTTCTCTTAAAATATAGTATGTAATTTACGGTTGTTCAGAAAAATAAAATTAATTATTTGAAAAAAATAAAATAAAATTGACATTAAAGTTTCTATCAAATACATATGTGGAAAAATAAATAACAAATGTAGTTTTTAATTAATATTTAGCAATACTAAAAAAGAAACCCGAAAGAAAAACCCAAGTGCTTTAATCCTTAGTATGTAGCGTATATAGTATTTAAATACAAAGATCTAGAATTTAATTATAAGAACACAATAGCTAAAGAGAGTTATTTTAATCAAAACAAAAGTTTAAAAATTAAATTTAATGATTCACTAATGATTATGTGGATGAAAATTTAACGAGAACATGGATGAAAATTAAATATCAAATAGATAAAGAAAATTTGTTTTATATTTTATTTTAAAGGGACGTTTATATACATTTTCAAAATAGAGGGAGTGTTCATTTAATTCAAGTAAAATATAGTGGTGATTAGTGTATTTTATTCTTATATAAATATAATTTTCAAATAAAATGAAAAGCAAACATGGGTATTTTTAAATTAAAACAAGAGGCAGAGTGATAAAAGAGAAAAATCATATATAGAAACACGTAGTATTCGATGATAAGCACACAATTTTCAAATGAAATCGAAATGTAAACATCGTTAACTTTAATTCTATTAAAAAACTTGAGGTAGACTAATGGAGTGAATGAAAAGATAAAAATGTTTTAAATATATGGGAAATTATTAACAGTTGCACGGAAACTATCTGATATGAAACAACAAATTTTCATGAAAAACGGAAAAGAAAACATGACTACTTTTAACATAAAAAAGTAGAGATAAAGTGAGGAAAAAGAAAAATAATATGAATATTACCTGTTATTGAGGATATTTTCATAATAAGAGAGTATATTTTTAATGCTTCAAAATATATATTAGTCGATAATAAACACAAATTTTTAATACTTAATTATTTTTTAAGAAAATAAGATGTAGACTAGTACAGTGAATAACAAGAAAAAATATCTCCTAGCAGGTGTTTCTCACAATATATAGATGAGGTCAGAAATTGTAATGCATACATTATCCCTCACGGTTTTAAAACAAGTTAAGAGGGGGAGATATCCTGATCCTTACAAGACCTTTTTCATTCCCCTCTACAGTCAACATGGGATTTTACATAAAGCAAGCATTGATTTCACACAATCTTAGAAAAACGCTATCAAATTCATATACCAAAAAAATAACAAATTTAGTATACAACTAATATTTCATAGTTGAAAATTAATTCAAAAGTAAATTTTTAAACTAATGGATGAACATGGATTATTATTTGTAATATGCATTGATTCAATAGGATTTTTGCCGATAACACTTACGTATGGATAATCCTGCATATCATTAAGTAGTGGGTTTCATACCTGCATATCATTAAGTAGTGGGTCCCCATGCGCAGCTTCTCTATCAATGAGCCTCTCAAATTCAGAACAGTCCCTTATAATTATTTCCTCTAGTGAAGGACAATGAGAAGCAAGAGAGTAAGAGAATAGCCATTTCACTTTGTTGCAACCATAAATCTCAAGTCTCCACAGCTTTGGCGTTTTTGTAATCATGGCGTGAGTGAAGATGCAAGTTCTCAATTGAGGGCAAAATCGTATGGTCAGCTCTTGTAACATGGGGAGAGAGTAGCTAATACATGAATCTTTGAACACTTGTTCAAGATTCTTCATATCAACCAATGTCAAAGTAATCAGGTGCGAGAATACTTGCTGTGTTTGAAGAATGTCAACATCAAGGTTATCAATGATGAATCTTTTCTCTTGACTACAATAAACCCACAAGTGCTTTATCTCAAATAAATTTATTTGTTTAAGATCCCACCCACAATTATCTAAACAAATTCCAAGTTTTGACAAATCATAAAAGAGGAATACTTCAGCCTCGATGTCTGTTATTAAGGCTCCAAGTTTTGCCCCAGAGTGACCAGAAATAAGACTGAAAATAACTGAGGGTTCCAATTGCAATTGCAAATGAAAGAAAAGAGAGAAGGGCTGCAGTCTAGTAATGTGATGGGTTTCGTGTAGGACTTTTCATTTGTAGTTGTTCGAAGTGGGCCTCAAATGCTATGATCTCCCTTTAGTTAAAAAAAATTCAAATATATATTGCAATTTGCACATTTTCATAAAAAAGAAATAATGAGATAATACTTACGTGTTGTGGACTTTCTTGTTTATCAAGAAGTGACTCCACCTTGTACTCATATCCAAAAACCTCTCTCAATTTTGGCAAATATTGCAAACGTAATTTCTTCAGTGTGAGTAGTAGCTGATTCCCATATGCTACTTCTTCATCACTGTCTCCATCAACAAGCCTCTCAAGTTCAGAGCAACTGATTATGTATAGCTCCTCTAGCGAAGGACAATGAGATGCCACAGAATAAGGTAATAGCCATCTCACTTTGTTGCAATGCCATATGTGAATCTTCTTCAGTTTGGGGAAAAGGATCAGTGGTTGCTGATTTAATGTTAGAAATTAAACCAAAGTTAGTTTCACAGATTATACATCGATTATGGCCTACTATTAATAGTACATAATAATCATTTTTTAAAACAAGAAGTAGGCATATTACATATTTAATGACACAAACATGACTTTTTTATTACCAAAAATTCAAAGGAAAAGTGCAAAACTTACAAATTTTAATAGCAAAGAAAATTCGTTCATAAATATAAAATTAATTATTTGACAAAAAATTAAAATCAACAAAAGAGATTAAAGTTTTTATCAAATTCATATGTGGAAAGATAAATGACTAATGCAGTTGCAAATATATTTTTGTAATACTCCCTCTGATCTTGAATATAAGAGCTAATTGGGGTGTTTGCTTGGGTCTTAAATATAAAACCCCAATCTATTTTATTTTCTAAATTTATATTTTTTTTTTTCTGAATCTATTCATATTGATTGCACATATATAAAGATGTTACTATCAATGGGGTAACGATTAAACTAAAAACTTAAGGAACAAAAAACTGTTGTAGTTTAATCTTTAGTATGTAGCGTAAATGCTAAATACAAAGATCTAGAATTTAATGATAAGGACACTGTTATATAATTAAAACCATTAAATAAAAAAAATGAAATGACTGTTGCATGTTCTTGAGAATATTTTCTTATTACTAATATATGTGTGTTTAATTGGATAGTACACATGAATTTTAAAACGGATCTAAAAAGTGAAGATATCAAATTGTGTGTGTGTGTAAAAGAGGTAGGTGGACGAAAAGAAAAAAAAATCCTCAAAATATTTGAAATTTTTAGCTAACCCATATATCAACACTAATTTATAAAGAAAAACGTTTCTCTTAAAATATAGTATGTAATTTACGGATAATGTGTGGTAATTATTTCCATGACAAAAATACAAAATAAAAATTATAAAGTGTTGTTCGGAAAAATAAAATTAATTATTTGAAAAAAAAATTAAAATTGACATTAAAGTTTCTATCAAATTCATATGTGGAAAAATAAACAACAAATATGGCAAAAAAAAAAAAGAGAGAAAGAAATGTAAACATCGTTAATTTTAATTCTATTAAAAAACTTGAGGAAGACTAATGAAGTAATGAAAAGATAAAAATGTTTTACATATATGGCAAAAACAGTTGCACGGAAACTATTTTCTTAGTTGAAACGGAAAATATATGTGATATGATATGAAACAAAAAATTTTCATGAAAAATGGAAAAGAAAACATGACTACTTTTAACATAAAAAAGTAGAGATAAAGTGAGGAAAAATAAAAATAATATGAATATTACCTGTTCTTGAGGATATTTTCATAATAAGAGAGTATTTTTAATACTTCAAAATATATATTAGTCGATAATAAACACAAATTTTTAATACTTAATTATTTTTTCAGAAAATAAGATGTAGACTAGTACAGTGAATAACGAGAAAAAATATCTCCTAAAAATGTGTGAAATTATTAGCAGGTGTTTCTCACAATATATAGATGAGGTCAGAAATTGTATTGCATACATTATCCCTCACGGTTTTAAAATACGTCAAGAGGGAGAGGTATCCTGATTCTTACAAGACGTTTTTCATTCCCCTCTACAGTCAACATGGGATTTTACATAAAGCAAGCATTGATTTCACACAATTTTAGAAAAATGCTATCAAATTCATATACCAAAAAAAAAAAAAACAAATTCCGTATACAACTAATATTTCATAGTTGAAAATTAATTCAAAAGTAAATTTTTTAAACTAATGCATGAACATGGATTATTATTTGTAATGTGCATTGATTCAATAACACTTACGTATGGATAATCCTGCATATCATTAAGTAGTGGGTTCCATACCTGCATATCATTAAGTAGTGGGGCCCCATGCGCAGCTTCGTCATCAATGAGCCTCTCAAATTCAGAACACTCGGTTATAATTATTTTCTCTAGTGAAGGACAATGAGAAGCAAGAGAGTAAGAGAATAGCCATTTCACTTGTTGCAACCATCAATCTCAAGTCTCCTCAGCTTTGGCGTTTTTGTAATCATGGCGTGAGTGAAGATGCAAGTTCTCAATTGGGGACAATTTTGGATGATCAGCTCTTGCAACATGGGGAGAGAGTAGCTAATACATGAATCTTTGAACACTTGTTCAAGATTATTCATATCAACCAATCTCAAAGTAATCAGGTGAGAGAATACTTGCTGTGTTTGAAGAATGTCATCATCAAGGTTATCAATGATGAATCTTTTCTCTTGATAACAATAAACCCATAAGTGCTTTATCTCAAATAAATTTATATGATTATGATCCCACCACCTACAATTATCTAAACAAAGGCAGTTTGCTCTTTGAATGAGATCTTTCATTGACAAATTCAAAGTAGAAACTTTGAAGCCTTGTATCCATAAAGCTCTCATTTCTTCATTACCACCATCCAAACTGTCCAAAATATCCACATAGTTTGCAGAACGATATCTCTCCATAAAATCATAAAAAATATTGCACCTGGAATCACAGATAACATACCTCTTCAACCTTGAAAGAGAGAAATTTTCTGAAATGGTAGACAAGTCATCCAAGAGGTATAATTCTTCAAGTTGCTCACATCTTCCAATTACTTCTAAATGGCTTTTCTCAATTTCACAACCAAACACATCCAAAAGTTTCAGCATTTTCATGTCCACAATTCCAGTGGGTAATTCATTGAATATAGAGCCACGTAAGTCAAGAACCTCCAATGCTTTGAGTTCACCGAAAAAAGAGATGTCACCCAATTCTTTTCCTCTAAGGCACAAAGTGTGAAGATGCGTTAATGACACAATTGATCGCAGGAGTGAGCAATCAAGACTTTGAGTACCCAACGACCGCCGAAAGCTCCATTTAAAGCCATATGTTATGAGTGCCAAGACTTTGAGTGCATTTATCCCTGCAAAATCTTCAATGAGCCCATGAGGTTGAAGTAGTAGAATGTCAAGTATTGGACAACGCAATTGGTTAGAGAGCTTGAAATTCTCATCTAAATTCCACAATGACAATGCCTTTGCATCTTTCAGACTTTGGCTATTGCTAACCAACATGTTTGAAACTACATGGCTGTCTACCAAAATTGCTTGACGTTGTTTTTTTGCAATCCACAAAGCTACATCTCGAACCAAGTCATGCATTTTTACACATGCTTGCTTATCAATACTCATCAACAAACAAGAATCCAACAAGATGTTAAGAGCCACTAAAATCTCTCTCCTGGCATCTTCCATTGTGTTGATACTCTCTTCTAGCTCAAGTGTCCTCTTGCCAAACCGAATTAAATCCTCTTTATGGATTTCATGATCTTCAGGGAACATAGAGCATAATAAGAAGAGCGATTTGGCTGTTGAACTTGACAAATTATCATAACTCAATTCAAGACATGCATAAGGGCTTCTAAAACCCTCTTTAACATCCAAAGGTTGGAAGTTTTTTAGTTTCCGAAGTGCTGACTCCCATACTTCGATAAGCTTTCCCTTTAAAGAGCTTCCCACCACTGCAATTGCAATTGGAAGTTCCTTGCACTCATCAACGATTTTCCTTCCCACATCATCAAACTTATTTGAGGGATCATTGTATAGGTTTGCATGCTTCTTGAATAATGCCCATGCTTCCTCCTTAGTTATCAAAGGCAGTTCAATGATAGTCTCACAATCCATAGAGAGACATACATCCCTAAGGCGAGTGGTTAACAAGATTTGACGACCTTCAACAAGTGGAATGCCAATATCTTCAAGGCTTAGATTCTCCCACACATCATCCAAGATTATAAGAAACTTCATGTTTTTCAATCTTTCTGATAGCCTTTGTACTCTTACAGGTTGAGTTTCATCTTGAAATTTTAAGCCTATTTGCTCTGCTAGTTCCTGCTGAAGTTTTGCAACATTTGGAGGTTTCGAAACAACAAGCAGAACAACTTTCTCAAAAAGCTTCAAATCATGCACTTTCTTTCCCACTTCCTTTGCCAAAGTTGTTTTGCCTGAGCCGCCCATGCCATAGAGTCCAATCATCTTGTTCCTTCCATCTTTTATTGCCTCCAAAAGATGATTAGAAGTAGACTTCCTTGAGTTGAAATCCACAAAGTCTTTGGAAGAGAAGTAAGTGAAGACAGAAATTTGGGTGAGACGAGAAAAATTGTCTTTCTCAAAGTGGGAATCCCTTTTGAGCTGCATCATCCGCTTTGCTTTATTATCCATTTGTTTTGCCAAGGAATACCTATGTGACACGTTGAAACAACTCTTTCCATCCCCTTCAACCTTCCGTTGCAACTCATTCACATCTTCTAGAATTTTCTCCACATCATTCAACCAATTCTTCACAGGAAGCATTATTTCCTCACTCTTTCGGGCAGCTTCTTCCTTACGTTCCTTCACTTCGTCTAGCCTTCTCTTCAGCTCATCTTTTGCTTCCTCAAGCTCTCTATTGAATTGCTTGAAGCAAAACAAATAACGAGCACGATCTAAAATTGGAGCCGCAAGGCATTCTAGAACCTTTCCTCCAATACCGATAAGAATGTCCATCTAATGCAATCATAATTAATGTCGTGAGTAATTATTTCTGATACAAGTCAGTGGTATACGTATAACATACAATCAAGCAATGGTAATCCTCACTACCTCAAATATCGTAATCAAATTAGATGATTGGCAAAAGAAAAGTAATGAAATAAATTAGATGAATAACAAACAAATATCCACCAGAGTTAAACAAATTAAGAGATGTCCAACTACACAATGTATGTTAATTTTCTTTTTGATGACAATATTCAAAATTTTCATAAGTAATATGGCGTATGATCTTGTTAGTATGAACTTCATTTCAGATCACAATATATCAAACAGCTTGCAAAAGACGCTCCCAGTTAAAAATTACTTTATTTTTTATAATTATATTTTAATATAATCATGATGTTGAACAAAACTAATCTTTTTGTATAAATAAAAAGAGCAATGTCTTAACTATCAGTTATTTGATAAATACATATTTAACTTAAAACTGGAAATAAAATCCTTCAATATATGGATGAGTTAAACTAAAATAATTCATTTACATGAAAAGCACGCAGGTTCAGTGTTTAATGTTAGGACAGATCGAACTTATGTAAAGTTGCTTATATACATTAGGTTAAGTTCTTCAATCATACTTTGTCACATGTGCAATTTTTATTATTACTAATTATCCAGCAAAATTTTAAAATTTTATTAATGTGAATTATTATGTTAAGAAAAGTCCACATCTCAAGATTTAATTGGAGAACTTGATCTAATTAATATAAACAACTTGATATACGTTTTGTTCTTAATGTTAAAACTTAAAATCATCTAACGAATTCAGTGTTTTGTTTTTAATGTTAAAACTTAAAATCATCTAACCAATTCAGTTTTTAATGCACTCCTATTCTTCATCTCTTTGGCTTGAAAATTTTATAATTCTTTTATATTACTTTTTATGAAAATAATTCTTTTATACTCTTTTTTTATAGTAAAAAATGTAAATTCTTTATATTCTGAAATTTTGGATAAATTGATTTTAATGAGAACCATAACTTAAAAATAATCTGAACTTTTTTCACTAGTATATATTTCCGAAAATACCGAAAATAGGCATTCCATCCAATTCAGTGCTAACATAAATTCAATTTAATACCAAAAAGTCATCTAACAGATTTCATTTTTGATTTTCTAATAATATTTTGATTAAAAAATAAAACAAAACAATTTTCCAATAATATTTTCATAAAAAAATAAAACTAAACAAGGTGTCTTCAAAATGATATTACCTATAATATTTTCAATATATTACAGGTAATATAATGAAAATACCACTACGGAAAGGCGGTCAGAAAACGATACGGATTACACATATACTGATAATACCACTAGATGTGTGTGAGAGTGTAAACTAATGTTAACTTGTAGAACGGAAAAGCTTAACAAACAAAAATTAGTTAAGTGGATTTAACAATTTTTAACAAAGATATTAATCACAAAAGTTAGTCGTTAGAGGGTGAATATAGATTAAAAAGTACATATAATAATTTGATTGGAAATAAGTACCAAAAATATACAAAGTTAGTACCATAAGTTTTTCATAAAACGGCATATCAAATTTAGTACATTATTGTTACCCAAATCAAATTTTTCATTTTTCATTATCATCTTGACAGCCCAAAAAATGCTCAAACAATTGTTTTTTTTTTTTATCATAGACTCCTAAAAGAAAGAAATAAAGATCGATCACATATGTAGTTTGTTTCTAATGATGTTCTCATGTAAAAAAAAAAATTATAATTTATCGTCCTATAAAATAAAGAAGAGAGATTCACTCCTAAGTCCCAAGGAAGGAATATATTATCAGAAAAGTTTCTCGAGGTTGTAAAACACACTCAACAGGTTGTGAATACACGCAGAAGAGTTGTAAACAAGGACCTTTCTAATAATATATTGCTTGTTTGGGACTTATGAGTGATTTTCCCAATAAAGAACTTATATTCTATTATTTACCTGTACTATAAAGTGATGATAATTTTGGATGTTTTTTTGCCAGGCAGAACAAGAATTAATGGGGAGAAAAGTAGAACGATGATGATTAGAACTGCTTCTAATAAAAGAATAAAAGAACAAATTATGTACACCAAGAAATGACCAATTTTGGGTCTATTTGAGATTGTTTATACTTAGCCAAAAAAAAAAATGAAAACCTTATTATCTCTAGTTTTATAAAAACAATTATTTTCATTTATGTTATTATGCAGGGGGAAGGAAAAGCATAACGTTTTCATTTAATTTTTCTATATACTTAAATATAATTTGAAACGCACTTTTGTAAGTAAAAATAACATGGGATACATATAAGTTCAAATACCTCAATATTTTTAAAACTAGAAAATATTCATTAATGCCTCATTTTAGATTTATTTTTCATCTCATTTACAAACGTTTGGCCAAAAAAAAATCTTATTTCCGAATTGAACAATATTTTGTGTAATAATTGATATTTATGTAACATAGAAGAACATGCTATGCGCACGCCTCTCATATTATAAATAAAAAATCAAGTAAAAAGTAGTATTCATTCGGCTGATATATATTTTTCGCCAACTAATATAAAAACTAAATGACATGAAAATTAACAATGTTTTACTTAGTGCCTGTTTGCATTAGCAATTGACAATCATAATTGTGATTTGCATAAATGACATTGGTTAAAAGTGTCATTGGTCAATGGTGATTTCTGTTTGTATATATTTTTTTTTTCACAAGTGACTTTAAAAATTGTGATTATGTGTAGATTTCATTTATTAAAAGCACTTGTGAATGTATAATTACCAAGAAGAGTATGAATTTTATAAAGTTATATTTAACGAAGGAAATAAATATAACTGAAAGAAAAATTATAAATATTGAAGTATATTTTAGAGAGCATATATGAGACCAATCATGATCACATGACTTAATATCTAATTAGAAAATTAAATTGATAAATATGATGGCTAACTATTTTGTTAGGACTGCATCAGATCATGCAATCAAGTTTATTTCTCCAACAAAGCTATTTACATTTTCATGATTATATTTAATAATACCGATAATTGAATATTTAATAATTATTATTAAATATGATTTAATAAATAACATGAATATTTAAATATTATTTTTATTTTATAATTGTTATCATTTAAAATAATTTAAAAATTTATGTTAATTAATGGCAAAACAATATTTAAAATAATATTATTTGAACTATGTTAGTTGAGAAATATCAGACAAGATATATGTAAAGAATATTAGGAGAGAAAGGGAAAATTGGAGAAATTATTGTTGGAAAGTTTCAATAAGGATTTTCCAATCGTATAAGCAACCCTCTTGTCACTTATACTGCTTAACGTGACGTTAGAAGTTGAAATCATGATTCATCAGGACTGATAGGGATTCTTAAAAAATTATCCAAACAGGACAATCAGGATTTAGAATCAATTTTTTGGTTTCAATCAGCATATCTGAACACCCATCGCTTAACCAAACAGGCACTTAATCATATGCTGCCCAAAAAAACAAAAGGATCAAATGTTCTCTTGTTAAAGGAAATGTAAAATAAGCAACTTATATTCTGTTGTGGGTTTGATATTATCGTAAAATGATTTATGAATATTCACTTGACAACTATGATTTTTTTTTTTTTTTGATGAAAATATTCCAAATTCCCATAAGAACAATGATTCACCAACTGCATATTATATTATTATCTTAATACAATATGAACTCCATTTCCTATCACAACATGTGGGATGGGTAGATCCACAGTTACGGAGAAGATAAGCTGGTTTCTTGATGAGAAGATAGCTACAGTTTTTTGAGAAAGAATCAAATAAGGGGTAGTAATGTAAAATTATCAAATTCTGAAATCTCATTGTAAGATATCTTATTTGATTTAGGATTTGTTAAATTTAATGAACTAATTTAGAATTTGAGTGATTCAACCGTACGCCTTTAAAAGAGATTTTTCCTATTACCAAATGATATTATTTTCAAATTAAATTTTAAAGAGTTTCAATTTCTACAAAATTCATTAGTGTAAATTTATTTTGAAATTTAAAAGGAAGAAGCGAAAATGGAAAACCTCCTACATGTTTACTTTTTAGTGCTACAGGTATATAGGATCGATTTAAACTAAAATGACCTACTAAAGCATGAAAAATTCAGTTAATATAAATTCTGTGATATAAAACATCCGGCAGACTATGACGTGTAATTTTCTAATATTCTTTTGCATGATTAAAATAAATTAAAAAAAGCAATATTACAAAGAATGTTGAAGTAAATACATACCTGTACGACACAGACACTAGATGAACTTGATGATATTTCAAAAGCTTGAACAGTAAACGAATGATTGAGGCTGCTGCTGGAAGGAATAGTGAATGAACGAATGTAAATAAAAATGACTCAAAGAAGATAAGAAAGAACAAATGAGAGATGAATGTAAATGAAACAAAGATAGTATAAGAACTAAGAAGTCAATGATTAAACCAACATCTGATGAATAATACAAATCCTGATACATAACATTTTTCAGTTGGTATGAAAAAATTCAGTTAATATAAATTTAGTGTTGCAAAGGTAAAATATCTGGCTGATTCTTTGATGTTTAATTTTCCAATATTCATTTTGCCAGAAAAAATTAATTTAAGAATCAATATAACAAAGAATTTCCAAGTCAATAGAAGATCACCTTGATGATGAGAAGGCAATGAATTCAATGAGATGAACGTGAATGAACATAAAAAGTTTTGAACTCTTTAAGGGAATATATGATGACGATATGTTCTTTACTTAGCTCTTTAACATTGGGGATACCAATTCTAAAGTTTCAAGTAAGCCATATATATATTCATTCCTTAATGATGACTTAAAACCATTTTAATAAATACTGCTTTAGCTTTATTGTGTATGTTGTCCTCATTTACGTCCTTCTTTGAAGAGGGAGAAAATGAAAGTATTCCCTTCTTCCTTTGGACCCCAAAGTGATTCTTACTTCAGTTTTAATAAATCAAAGAGAAGAAACATGTGATACAAGTCCCAAACAATCAAGTTATTCCATACGTAGTACTTTATAATTAATGTTCAAAAAGAAGCCCAATGGTTGTTTAAAGGGAAGTTCTATGCAAAAGACATTGGAAAACTATGTAATTCATACTTATCGTGTGTGTACACACACGCTTGGATAAGCAAGAAGAGAGTCTGTTTGCGAAAATCATTGTTAAAAAGAAAAGTACTAGTCAACTTCTAAGTCAGTCACTAATTTGATTGGAATCAAAAGGAAAAAGATAAAGTAATTATAAAGTACTGATTCATGGAAAAACTTACTAGTATAACCGTGAAGTACTCTACAATACACTTTTATAATATAATTTGGAACAGAGCAATGGTTGAAGAGTTACCCTTAGAAAGCTACTGGATCAGAGGCATCTTACTCAAGGAAGAAACTGACACATCAGATAAAATTTCCATTTGGGTGTTCCAGCTGAGGTGTCTCGTTAACCAAACATGCCTATCTAAATGAATATAAGAGAAAACTAACATTGTTTCTAAAGAAGGCAAAGCAGCAATTTAGATAGTGATTAAAATCACTCGATAAATCAAGCAGGCAAGGATATATTCTGTACTTGACAGACAAAAAATTAAGAGAATCAATTATGACTTTATTTTTTAACAAGACGTCAAGAACAAAGCTTGTGAAGAGAACACAGAACAAATCTACAAAGTAAGAAGCTAACCAAGATATGCCTTGTCTCCTGGACATTCTCGCAAAATAATCAGCACAATTCAAGGCCTCTCTGCATGAAAACTTCAGCTCTAAATTCTAGTCTGAGTAAATCATGTGGCCGATCTCATTGGTTTCAGATCTAAATCAGCACAATTAGCCTGGATTGGTATACTTGAAGCTTGAACATTCCATTCCCCCTTCTTCCATCGGCAAGTATAAAGGGGTGAGAATAATTTTTTAGCCTATGACCATTTCCCTCTCATGACTCCTTTGCATTTCTTTAGTACACAACCACCAAACGCCCGAGTCCAAGGCCATATTTTGACTTTCCTGCCACCGGCATTATGTTGAATATTTCCTTTAAACCATTCCTGCAAATCCAAACAAATAAATGGGGTTTGGGTAAATTAAGCCAGACTCTCCTTGCTATATCACAATCTCAGTATATGCATAAGTGTTTCCTCCCCATTACATTACACTCAAAAGGACACACTATGAGTTTTTATTCCTCATTTTGCTCTAAATGAATTTGTAAAAAGCCTTTCATTGTACACAAAGGATCCAATCTGTGAATTATTCTGCCTACAGTAAAATTTATAAGCTGATGTCATGCTAAAACCCCCATCAAACGATTTCCTCCATACCATTATGTTACATGGTGGTTTCCCTGTTCAAATTCAGTCAATCACCCACAAAAGTAGGAATTTTCTCCACTTTTGTAAATTCCAAACTCATCAAGAATGGCCTGTGGTTTGATGAGATGTTTATTTTTATCAAATAGGGGGACTAAAGGCACATCCAGTGATGTGCACAAATCCCATCAAAATCTATTACTAGTTCCATTTCTAATTTTCTGCCCCACTGCAGCACAAAAATCTTCCTACCAGACTCAATTATGACTTTAAACCGACAACTAAGCTAAGTAGCATTTCTCTTCATCTAGAGACTTTATATTTACAAACCATCACTTACATATTTCTTCTCTTACAAATGTCAATGTGTGGCTGAAATCGAAATAAGATTTGAGGAACTTATCTGTCCACTAAAGATGTATTAAAAGATAAGAAGTAAGTTAATTACAGTTGTTGCTAATTCTAATGGTTCAGAGCTGGCATTCGTAGCTGAGGCATCCTGATCCCATGTGGAGCACCTTTGTCAGCACACTCAACAAAGCAACAAAACAGCACCCTTTCTGCACTAAACCTCGGCTATTCTTAAAATCAATGACACAGGACGTACCACATCTCTTGATTCTTGGCATTCAGATGCCATCCATCAGCGTTGGATCAAATAGGCCGTTGGGTGTCTTTGATTTCGAGAACGGCCAAGATTGGGAGCAACAACGGGGTTGTTTAGTTGCTCCGTGAGGAATCCGAATGTCAGAGGAAGAGCACGGTGGCCGCATTACCGGAATGGTACGGAACAGACCCCGGCCGATAGTCGTCCATGACGAACACAAAGCGGAGACGGCGAATCTGTTTAGGTTTCGTTTTATACGACGTGTGAAATGCGAGAGTCATAGTCCTCAAGTATTCGTTTGGAAAAAAAACACTTCGATTTTTATGTTTTAATCTTTTAATACCAAAGAAAGTCAAATCAATAAACCCTTCCGATTTTATAATTGGAGTCCCCAAGGGTCAAGAGCATGACTTGGGGCCATATTAGTTTAATAGTTTAGTACATTTTTTTTATATGGGAAATAATTTTTTTTAATATTCTTTTAATTAATAATCAATGCCCTTGGATGCATTCTACCGTAGATTATCATATCCCTCCATTCTCATTTGTAAGAAAAAACAAACCTGACCTACATTGAAAAAATAATTAAAAGTAGTTATTTCTCATGATTGATGCTTTCTCCTATTCTCATTATAAAATAATTTTAAAACGAGATGTATGATCTTAACTTCACTTTTTCTTTTTTTTCAATTTATATGTCTTTTTAGAAGTTTAATGTAACATTTATGGACATTTTTCCTTTATACTCTTATTTACTAGTAATGCGAAAATATTTTAATGTATTAAATTAAGTATAAATTGAGTAATGTAGTCAATATCTTAACAAATTTATTGCATTTCTAACCGTGCCAAAAATTTTGAAAAATAAGGATTAATATTTTTATCGATGTTTTGAAAACTGAGCCGGAACAACTGGACTGTCGGTCGGAGTCGGCAACGGCTTGGTTTTCATATAAAATCCGTTTTCAGCGTTCGGCCGTTTTGGATTCGCAAAAAGCCATTTTTTAACTAGAAACCGCTTTTAGGACGGAATCTGGAACGGATCTATAAGAATCAAACAGCTGAACTTGTATATGGAAATGAGTGTAGAAAAAACAAAAAAGAAATCTAGAAGGAGATAGATGAGGATCTTTCGTCATACCTTGCTTCAACTCCTCTTTTCTCTACTTGTCTGTCCATTGTTTCTGTGTGTATTTCTTTGTTTGAAAGTGCAAGTTGAATGAAGGATACAGAGGATGAAGGTGAGAAGGCTTACTGTGAAAGCAAAGTGAGAAACAAAGAAGATGAAAATGAGAAAGCTGACGGCAAAGGAAATAAAGTGAAAAAGATGAGTGAGGGTTTTTATTTTTTAGACTGACAAGTAGGACTTGTGAATTGTTTGAATCAAGCGGTGTGAGGGAACGTCCTTCTGATTATTTGTCAGACACCACGTGATTGGGGTAAGGCCCATAAGCTAGGGCTAGAGCAACAATTTCACTAAGATTATTCAAATTTCATATAAATATTACATTAAGTTAATGGTAAATGGTAAATGTTAGGTGGCCATCAAGAGCTAGAGGAGATTTTTCTTTATAATATAAAGATAATGTATTAACACAAAATGATTAAAAATAGTTTAGCACAATTTTTAAGAAAACTAAATTTATATACATCTGTGTATATATATCATATTATTTTTGAGAGTTCAGAACGTCATTCCCAATAAAAAAAAAGCTTTTTAAGTATATTGTTACTGTTCAATTTTATAATTTTTCTTCATACAATTACATGATAACCTACTTGTGTGTATATATAAAAGTTTATGTGATAATTATTATACATTTTTAATGTTTTATTTTCATTATTTTTCATGTATTTATTATATTTATATTATTATATATGTATATAATATTATTATTTTTATTTAATTATTATGTCACTGGTCCAACCGTTGATCCAAATGATCCGACCGTTTGAACCGTGACCTGTTAGCTTATCCGGCTTGATGTCCGATCCGACTTTTAAAATATTGACTTTTACCCTTATGGCATGTGCGTAAAAGATAAACAGAGTAATTAGAATGTTAGATATTTAGAGTGTTGGAAAACTAGGTGCTATAGCGCTTAACTTTGTGATTCTTTTTGAAGCTCAATCCCCTTCCTATCACAAAACTTAAAAATTGAGCATGTTCTGTCACCAAAAATTGTTTTTTAACTTTAATGCTTGTTTGGATGAAAAGAGAAATTGAGAGGAAAGAAAAATGGGAAAAAATTTCTCTCCTTATGTTTTGGATCAATATAAAAGAAAACAAAGAAGAAAAATAACTAATTTAATAATAATTATTATTCTTATTTTTTTAATGATGCATGCAATTGAGGTTCAATACTTGTTTACTACAAGCTGAGTTTCAAAGCAATTTCAGTTTGCTGGTTAATATTCTAACGTGGCACTCCTGCTAGAATTGTAATTTAGATGCATCAGTCATAGACAGAGTTGCAATAAAAATCTACGGTGATGATTTTAATTGAAGCAGTAGATGCTTGTTGCAATACCATCCCTCAATGAATCCCCTCTCTAAACTGTCAACCATCTCTAGCTTTCATACCTGTAACGTATACACATCTCTACAATGAAGCTGCTCTGTTTTATTTTATTTTTTTCCTTTTCAAGCCTTATAAGAACTTTTACTCATTGACAATGGAGTTCCTTGTGTTCTCACTCCGATCTGTACAATGATTGATGAAGATGATGATCAATAGTGAACAGTGCGCCTCTCCTCCTCTGCAACTCTTGGCTGTGGAGCAAGAAAATAAAATAAAACAAGAAGAAGTAGATGATGATGATCATATAATAATGCTGAAAATGTTATTTTTTTTAGAAAACTTCCAAATATTATTATTTATTATTATTTTTATATCCTAAATTTAACTACTTCTATTTTGATTTAAATATATGATATTTACAATGAGATCTCAGAATAATACGCCAAATTGATATCTTACAAAAAATCTTGGTTAAATCCCTTTAATTTAATATTGTTGATTCATCAAATATATCAAAATATATCTCAATTCAGTTGAAAATCTCCACACCCCCACACTTGCACTAAATCTTGTCCTTAATATTTTAAATAATAAAACAATTAAAGAAAATCATATAAGCAAGATTTTAAAGCAAACATTACAATGCTGGGTGCAAATTTATTTTACAAAAAAGTTGGAAGCAATTCAAACTTTGAAGAATTAAATTTTAATAGAATTCTTTTCCATCTTCTAAAAGACAAGTAACAAGGCAAATGACTCGGCAAAGATATATCATAATAGAATATCCTTACTTAACAGTGCTTGTACTCTTCTTCTCTCAAGATCATTAATAGTGTGTTTGGATGAGGAGAAAACTAGGAGGAGGAGAGAATGGGGGGAGGAGAAAAATAAGGAGATAATAATGTCCCTTCTTGTGTTTGGATAGAGAGGGAAGAAAATAGGGAAAGGAGAAAATACATGATATTCAAGATGACAATTGCCCTTATTTAATTTTTAACTGACTTTCTCAATTAATGCCATGAAAAATAAATCCAAACAAAAATTTAACACTATCAAATTTAATATTAAAGTCAAATTAAAATGTAATTATTTTTTATATTTTAGTTAAAATCACAATATTAAGCCAAATATATTTCCTAATAAACAAAAATAATAAAAAATTAAAATATGAGTAAATATGTCTCAATGATGATAATATTTTTTGTATAATGATTTGTTAAAATAGAAGTAAAATTTTATTTTAAAAATTCAAGCTCTTTTTATTTCATTTTAATTTATAATTATTTTAATAATATTAATAAATTAAATTTAAAATATAATATAAGAATACTAGATTATTGCCAAATAAAATCATCCATGCATGTGAGAGATTAGATATAGAAAAGAAATTAACAAAAAGTTAAATAAATAGCGCATATTTTATAACACTTCCGCTACAACTTCTATATATATATATTTATTTATTTTTTCAAATATTAAACATGTTTTCTGTAGCCCTTTTTTGAGACAGTGCTACAACTTCTATATTTTTTTTTAATTTTCAAAAAACATTAAATAGTTGTGGTCGCTATGAAAGATAGTCCTTTTTTATAAAAAAGTAAAACAACTTTACCACTTACTCTCTCCACACCCTCTTTTCCCACTCGATTCCTCCATTCCAATCTCACTCTCGCCCCCCTCTTCCCTTGGTCCCTCTTCTTCTCCTTATGGAGTTAATTAGAATCCTTATAAATAAATTAACTTTGGATAAATCTTATATCTATATACAGCACCAAAATAAAGCATAGAAGCAAGATTTTAGGGTCGGCATGCCTTGCTCATCTTTTATGCCCATCCCCTAAATTTTGGGGCAGGGACCTCTTTTTTATTATTTTTTATGTATTTTTATTTATTTAAATTAAATTATATGCTACGTCTTGAAATAATTTTGCCACTCAGTATTTCAAATTAATTAATTTCTAATCTTGCATTCAGAAATATTTTTCATTGAACACCAGTATCCTAAAATATTTTTCCAGTAGCACCTAATATCTAACATATTTTTTTTAATACCCAGTATGTAAACCTAATTAATTTTTAGTGCTTGGAGTATTTTTTCAAAAAAAAAAACATTTTTCTTTTTTGGGATATCACTTTGATGGTGAACAAAACTAATATTTTTTTATAAATAAAAAGAGTAATCTTTTAACTATCAGTTATTTGATAAATACATATTTAACTTTAAACGGGAAATGAAATCATTCAATATTTGAATGAGTTAAACTAAAATAATTCATTAGATGAAAAGCGCGTAGGTTCCGTGTTTAATGTTAGGACAGAATTTATGTAAAGTTGCTTATATACGTTAGATTAAGTTCTTAATCATACTTTGCCAAGTATAATTTTTATTATTACTATTATCCAGCAAACTTTTAAAATTTTATTAATGTGAATTATTATGTTAAGAAAAGTCCACATCTCACGATTTAATTGGATTGGAATACTTGATGCTTGAATATTCCATTCCCCCTTCTTCTATCGGCAAGTATAAACGGATGAGAACAATCTTTTTAGCCTATGACCATTTCCCTCTCACCACTAGCATTATGTTGGATATTTCCTTTAAGCCATTCCTACAAATCAGAACAAATAAATGGGGTTGGATAAATTAAACCTGACTTTCCTTGCTATATCACAATCTCTCAGTATACGAATAAGTGTTTCCTCCCCATTACACCCAAAAGGACACAAAGGATCCAATTTGTGAGTTATTCTGCCTACAGTCAAAGTTATAAGTTGATGTCGCACTTATACCTGACTTTCCTTGCTATATCACAATCTCTCAGATGATTTCCTCCATACTAATATGTGCTCTTGGCTGCAGGGTGGTTTCTAAATGCAATCAATCACCCACAAAAGTAGGAATTTTCTCCACTTTTCTAAATTCCAAACTCGTCAAGAGTGGCCTGTGTGGCATGATGAGATGTTTATTTTATCAAATAGCTGGATTAAAGACATGTCTAGTGATGTGTACGAATCCCACCAAAATCTATTACTAGTTCCATTTCTAATATTCTGCCCCACTGCAGCACGAAAATCTTTCTAGCAAAATCAATCATGAATTTAAAACTGACAAGCTAAGTAGCAGTTCTCTTCATCCAGAGACTTTAAATTTAAAAACCATCACTAAAGATAAATAGGATCTTTATATTTCTTCTCTTATAAATGTCAATGCGTGGCTGAAATCTAAATAGGATCTCAGGAAGTTATGTATCCACTAAAGCTAAATTAAAGGATACGAAATAAGTTACTTACATTTGTTGTTGATTCTAATGGTAATTTAGAGCTTAACAGTGCAAAGCAACATAACAGTGTTGTTTCTGCACTTAACCTCTTGGCATTTAGAAGCCATCCATCATCATTGGATCAGAGAGATCTCCACTGCACCTGAATGGCAGGAGAAGAACAAAGCATCAACACAGAAACTGCTCGGATGGACCATTGGGTGTCTTTGATTTAGAGAACGGCCAAGATTGAGAGCAACAACCGGGTCGTTTTGCCGCTGTCAGTGGACAATTGTACTGAACAGATCTCGGTCGATGGCTGTCGAAGATGTTTAGGTACGTACCCACAAATATTTAGAGAGTGAAAAGGCACATGGTATAGTTTGATGTTTCTTTACATTCTATTCTTTTTTCATTCAATTTTTGTCCTTGTTCCTGCTCATAGTGAATGCCTTATGCTGCAGTGGAAACTATCGTATTAGGATTTCAAAACTATAGTGTGATGATACCTTCATTGTTTCGTTCCATTCATGGGAGGAACTGATGTAAGCTGGACTTCTGTTGTTCTGTCTTCTTTCATCTTCTATTATTAATTCACCAAAGAACATGAAGGAATGGTATATCAGTTTGTTAATGCTTTGTATCCTTATGTGTCTATTTAGTTATATTATGCTAGGTACTGATCCTATGTGCCAGTTCCCATTTGAATTTTTAACTTAACAAAACTTCACAGAATTCTTTCTAACTATATAGGGTTAAATTTTGGCGAAGATGGTCTTGTCCTCAGGTTCTGTTAATATGGTGTACAAAAAGCATTTAGTGATTTGCTTGCTTATACAACCAGGGTGACAAAGCAATACAGACTTTACTCTTTGATACGCTTCTGCAATCACTTTTCGGAACCAGACTGCCTGCCATTGTTGGAAGATCTTATGCCTATTTGATACCAATTGGTTATATCATCAGTGACTCCTCGTTGCATCGAATTAGTGATCATCATGAAGTAAGTTTCCTTTATCCATACAGCCAAGTGTGGGGGCTACTTTCAAGGTACACAAGTTGCATTTTAAAATGTTGGTGAAATGAAAATTACAATAACAATATATACAAGAATATGCTGAAATATGGTTTATGGATCTTCTCACCAGATTTTTTAGTCTTGTTAACATGGCACCTGTAGTTGGATTGCTTGGATTAGGATTATTTCAAAGAGGATTTCCTGCAGCATGTGTTGCCATGAGAAACTTTATATGTTATACATTTGGACAACCTTAGAAATTTTGAGGGAAAAAGTAAAATGACTTGACCGTTTATGTCACTTTGGTTATAAAAGTATTTTCAATCTAAATGAGGATTTCCTTGAATATAATCTCTGAAGTTGATACCTGTTTTGAGTGAGTCCATATTTTTTTACGCTGAGGATTAGAGGTATACCTCGCTGCTTCTATTTCTACTTATTTAATCTAGTTTCGATCATATAGGATTTCTGAATGTTTTTTGATTTGGCCCCTAAACTTTAGTATATTGATGAAGTTTCTTTTAAAAGGATATTTAACTTACTGAGCTGTATACAACCTTATTTGCATACTCCCTCTGATCCTTATTATAAGACACCAACTATCAATTCTCACAAACCAATAAAAGTAGTTAAAAGCATTAAAGTTGTCCTAAAATCAAAATAGTTTTCAATATTACCCTTACCAACTACACTAAACTCAAATATCCATTAATTATTATTCTCTCCCACTACCCTTATTAAATATAGGCATACATGGAAAAATAAATTAAATTCTTCTTGGAAACTTGCAAGTGCCTTATAAAAAGAACCAAAAGTACTTGTTAGTCGGTGCCTTATAATAAGGACTAGAGGGAGTACTATCTAAGTTCAATGGATCATTTGGTATGCAAAATGCTAGGGATGGATAGTAAAATAGAATAAAAATGGCCAACAAGTAGCTAAAAGGGACAGTCAATGTTGAGTAATATGAGTGATCCAATAGACACTGCTTATTTCTTCTTTTCCCCTAAGTTGTTCTTGAATTGGAAAGGTGATTTGACACAACCTTAGCAACTTTAGAGTCAAATGACAATTTACCACGAATTAAATGCAATATAGTGCAAATAACTCGGAATCGTTCTCTTATCAAGGAGTCATTTATTTTAACTTCCCTAAGTAAAATTAAGTGCTATAAACATGGTTAGAAAAAGGGTTTTAAAATTGATTTTTTTAAATCAAAATTTATGAAAATAAAGCTATTTCTAATTTTTTTTTATATTTTTGAAAATAATGAGAAATGTCAATTTAAAAGTGAAGATATGTATAATGGTTGCTCTTGGTGATGAAGAAAATGCCTATCTTTGCTCAAAAAGATTATAGGAATTGAAACTCATTAAGTCTTAAGAAAAACACCAAGATAACACTTAAGTCCAATATTCCTAATTAATAGTAACTCCTATGAACATAGCTAACTACTACCTTTCGAGATATTGTTTAAAACCACTTAATGTGCAATTAAAATTGAAATAATGCAACATGAGTTTTCTTGAATTTGAGTGCTAAACAACCCCTCAAGGATACAAATCAATCACATTAACTAGACAATAACACGTTAATTAACATCATATCATTGCAACCACAAAGAAATTCAAACATATATAATTTTCACACTACAAAATTCAATCTCAACTACAAATATCAAACCAACAGAGACAATTAACATCAATCTCAATTCCAAAATCACATATATAAAAATTCTTAAAATTAGGCAATCCAAATATATAATTCTAGTATAATGGAATGATAACAAAACTTCATTAAACTCAAGCACAAATCATCTTCACCAAGAATTGGAATGTTAGCCACTCATCAGAGCTTCACACTAATCACCACTTCTTCAAAATACCCCCAAAATCCCATTGAAATTGAAGGTCCGAATCAAAAGAAGTAGAGAATGGGGTATATTGGTTTTTGTTTGTGAGATAATGAAAGTGGCTAACTGTGGAGTATGGACAAAGTAGATGACTGTGGAATGAGTAGGAGAGAGAGAAGGAGGAAATGGTGGAGACAGAGGATGTTAATGGTGGTGGTAGAGTAAGAGAGACGATGGTATGGAGGAGGAGAAAGGGTAGTGACGATGAAAGTGAAGTGTAAAGGAGAAACAGAGGAGCAGTGACAGTGGTGGTCTGGTGGAGGAAGAGTCCGACGACGGTGACAGTGTAGACGCGATCTTCGGCTCTGCCCCTCTCCTTCCTAGCTATCTCCAACCCATGAAGCTCTTTGGTCTTCTCAGATTCAAGATCGCTGCTCCCACTGAGCTCTGCTTCCCCAACTCTCAGCTCGGATCTCTCGCTTCAGGTTCAAAGTCTCAATCTCACGTTTCAGCCTTCCAAGTCCACTTACAGTGCTTCTCCGGTACTGAGGTTGCCGGAAACAGAAATATAGAGAGGAAGGAGGTCCTTGACTGTGGTGGTGACTCTCCGTCTCTTTCCTTCTCCTCTCAAGCTCTCGTTCTCTGGTTTCACTCCCTTGCGCGACGCCCCCCTCGCCCAAGCTCTCGGCTTCCTCTGTTTTCTCAATGCCGTCTTTTTTTTCTCTCGGGTTTGTCTTAAGGTTTCGGATCTGCAGTTCGGACCCCTCCTCCAGTCGAGTGTCAACTTTAAACAAACCTGATAGGCTGATAGTTCCTGGTCAAAATGTTTTGACCAGGGACTTCCTTAAAAAGATTAAAACCTTTTCTGGAGGGACTTTAGTGAGTATTTTTGAAATTTTTTGGGGTTCTAATGTAATTTCCTGCAAATTTGGGTACTTTTCTGTGATTTTTTACTGACCCCTTTTCCCTTAGAACTATGCAATTTTCAGAATTTTTGGGGCTTTTTCTGTAATTTTTTCCAAGCTTCAAAATATTAATTCTCACCTCCAAAATCTACAATTTTCTTTCAAAACACCTGAAATGTAAGATTAAGCACAATTGTAGTATCAAAAGTTTAAGGGACCATTTGTATGAATAATTAAACAATTATGACTATTTTGCCCCTATTTACAATTAATCCGATACAAAAGCCCCTAATTAAAATTAGTGCTTAATCATGTAATATTGTCCCAGAAAATGAATTAAAAATCCCAATTTAATTATGAAAATTTATACAAAAATATGGTTCAATCAAAAGGGAATGCTTTTTTCCTTGTCCTTATGATACCATATAGGCCCTAAGTCTACTCAATTATTTGATTCTCTGTTTCAGTTGGGAAACTGTGTAGAAATTGGTCTACCAATGCTGTTGTTGGTGATTGGATTGTCACAAGTAAGTGGAAAATCATAAACAAAACACAGTGCTTCAAGTCATCACATAATCAATTTGCTTCAGACAAAACTAATTCTGTATAATTTGTAGTATTTTAAGCATGCGAGACCATTTAGAGATACCCCTATATTTGAAAGATTTCCAGTGTTGATTTGCATAGCCATTGTTTGGATCTATGCTGTTATATTGACTGCAAGTGGAGCTTACCAGCATAAACCTGCTAGAACACAACACATTTGTCGTACAGACAGAGCAAACCTAATATCTACAGCCCCATGGTACCCCATCTTTTTGTTCAAGTCTTCTAATATTTTGAACTTTTTGTTGCTGAGGTCTGAGGTTTCTTTCCACTCTAATAGGTTCATGTTCTCGTACCCTCTCCAATGGGGCGCGCCGACATTTTCCGATGGTCATGCATTTGCTACAATGTCTGCAGTTTTTGTCTCAATGGTTGAGGTAACCATTTACTATCCTATTTATGTCACTCACTATTATTACCTTCATTTTGACTAACATGGGTAAGAGAATGATGTTCTTTTCTGATGCAACATAGCATGCCTATGTATGTTTGTTCAAATGGTTTACACACAACAATAAATGATTGATATAAGCTGTTTGGATAAAACAAAACCATGGGCTTTTGAGTTTTTGTGTTACATATATTTTATGTCTTATTCTCAACCGCCATTTAGGCCCAGTAATAATCTACAAAGCTTTAGAGAGTCAATGACCTGAAAGTTGAAAGAGAAAAGGAGTGCCTTTTAGTAGTGTTGCCCAAGCACGCCAACACAGTGGAACATAGTGTATGTTTGGTATTGCTTATTATGGGTCAATAAGTATTTATTATGTAAGTCGAGATAAAACTCCTCTCACATACTTACCTCGTAAACCGTAAATCACGATTTATAAGCACTTATTGCCAAAACTATCCCAAAAGAGCACATTATAAAAAGCAAAGGTGCCACTCACCAAAACGCCCTGTATCTGGTAAGCATTAAAGGTCTCGTTTGATTTTCTATTTTCAAAATTATTTTTTTGAAAAAAATCAAACACTTGTTTAGGAATTATTTTTCAGTTAAGTATTTTGTGAAAAAAAACAATAATATGTCTTTCAAAATAAAAGACCTTACATTTGTTCTGTCGCAGTATAAAAAAATATGTGGGCCTAAAGGGCTTTCCAAGCCTAAATAAATAAGCCCTGAGATTGCAATATTCTTTCTTATTGACTAGCACGTGTAAACCCCAAGGATGAATATCATTTTCTTTAGAGTGTGAATATGTTTTCTTATTCATGTGATTTGCAGGGTGGGTGAAACAATTTTTTTTGGAAATAATTAGTACTTAATAATTGAATTGATAAATCAATGGATCAAATTATTTAGGGAGAAATACAGTTTGTAAGCTATAATTATTTTTGAGCTTAAAAAAGGTAATTCTCTAGAGAAGTTAGAAGTCAAATTTTGACTTGAAAAAATAGGATAATCATTTCACAAGAAAAATTAATTTTTGAAAGAGTTACATTGATTTTGTTGGAGGTGAATTGCTTAAAAGAATTAATTATGTGCTTGTTTGGGATATCTTATTTTTTAGCAATAAGTGTTTGTAATTCCTGATTCACGGTATATGAGGTAAGTATGTGAGAGGAGTTTTGTCTCGACTTATGTAATAAGTACTTATTTCCTAAAATTAAGTCATTCCAAACACTCACATAACACTTAATTCTATCTTTTTTGTTAAGTACATATATCGTCCTATTGAAAATAATCTTATTCGAAACACTATCGGATACTAAATATGGGTACATCTTTCAGAAATTCAAACATCAATATGAGATTTAATTCTAATTAGGATAAGATATTATCATAAATTATCAAAATCCCCTACCATAAACCCAAAATCCATAAAAATTAAGCCCAAACCTTGAATGAAATGTGGGTGTGACTTTCTTTTTTTTTTCCACCCCCAAAACAGAAAGATGGGTGTAGTTGGTGGATTTGGAAAGAAAAGGAGGATCCTTTTCTTGATCTGGGCCGTTGGATCAAGATCTCAACGGTCCAGATTTAATATATTTTAAAAATATTATTATTATAATATTTTTATAATAATAATATTTTTATAATATATTAAATCTGGACCGTTGAGATCTTGATCCAACGGCCCAGATCAAGAAAAGGATCGTCCTTCTCTTTCCAGCAAAGGACCAAAGCCGGGTCCGTAGTGGACCCATTAATAATTGAGGAAGATGATATGATTATACAATAACGTGAAATCAATAAACTCGATTTTGGAATTAAAAAAAAAATTAATGTTAAAATTTATTAAAGGATATTAGATTTAAATTTTGAAACCCAAAGGATTATATACAATTTAAATTTATTAGAGGAAGTTAAATTTAAAGTTTATGGGAGTTTTTATATATTATAAATTTATAATCCACATTTTGTTATTTTTAGATGCCACGTCAACATCTTTTTTGCCCGGAAATTTGATAGGGAGTTAAGGTTAAAAATTATTAAAATTTTAAGTAAATTAAATATAAATTTTTAAATATGAGGGAGTTACATGTAATTGAGAGAAATTAAAGAAATTTTATAATATATTTAATTCTTAATATAAAACTTAATTAACTAATTTAGAGAGATTAAGATTAAAAATTTTAAATAAATTATTTTAATTATTTATATTTATCATTTTTCTTTAAACTAATTTATTTGTCTTATAAATAAATAGATAATTTAATGATACTTCTTAGAAAAATTAAGTAACAAATATTATAATTAAATAATTTTCTTAACTTCATTAACTCCTCCAATTAGTTAACTCAATATTAATATAAATGATAGTAGCATGATATAGGAGACTACGGAGTAGCGCCAGTAAAAGATTCACGTTCGTATTTTACCCAAACAAACAAACAAAACAAAGAGTCACGTTCGTATATATATATCTATAGATTTTTTGAGCAAAAAAGTGTATATATCTTTAGATTTTGAAAACCTTGTTGAGTGAAATTAAAAAAAGAAAAAAAGAAAACCTAATTGAGTGCCCCTCCCGCGCCGGGCATCATCTCATTCTTCCCTTCCCTCGCCGTCGCTAGAGCTCTCGTTCTTTCACTCTCTCGTCCATTCAGGTTTTTTTAAGCTTTTTTTTCCTCTCTGTTCTCTTTTGCCCTTTTATTCTCGCCTCTGTTTCTTCTTCTCTTGTGATGATTATGTCAATTGTGTCCTTTTATTATGTGGTTAAGTTAGAGAAATAAGTGTTTTTTCCATGCATGAATTGAAACTCAACCAACCTTTTTCTTGCTGGACCAGTTCTGCATATATTTGGTGCTTAATTTTACCTTAAACTATTTTTTCTCTAATGTTATTCTCACACTCTGTCTTATCCTAATCTGCCAGACTTTTAGTTCTCTCATCGCTATTGTGGTTCAAACCATTAAATTTGAGGTTTCTACCTACTCTTGCGCAGCATCTAGTAATCGAAAAACGCTGCGCACTAGGCAATTAACTTCTATTTGGGACGAATATGGATTTCAACGCCATTGGAGATCCTACAAACAAGCTCAAGGGTGTTCGAATTTCATCCCTGGATGATGATGGTGGTGGTGATGAAGAGGTCCTTATTGACAATGAGCATGAAGATTATGACTCTAATGATGAGGAGGAAGAGGACCCTATTACTTTAGGTTTTGTTGTGGAACCTAAAAATAAATGGTCTCTTCAACGGCAATATTTTCCAAGCAAAGCTGGAGGTGCCCCGGTAATTATATAATTTGATCAAATTCTTTTATTGTTGCAATAGAAAAAAAGGGTCAGGGGTGGTCGAGGAAGTTAATTTACATATTGGGAATAAGGATGCAGAAGAATCTATTCAAGCCTTGCATATTTTGAAACATTAATTCACGACTTGACAGTTTTATCTGTTTATAAATAGGCCTGGCTTGACCCAGTAAATATACCGTCTGGAAGGTCATGTATGTGTGACATATGTGGAGAACCTTTACAATTTGTTCTTCAGGTAGGATTCCTGTTTAAATTGTAGTTATATGTAGTTTATTCCTCTTTAAAAGTTCGTGGCTTTCATATTTCTTGTGCAATCTTCCTCTGTATTTTTTATTTGGTGGCCAATATTTATTACCAAGTGTGATGGAATATATCCCTATCCCTACTCTTGGTATTATCTGTAAATTGTTCTTACATCTTCCTTAGTAAATGTCTATGTTATGGTATTGGAGCCAGAGAAGAGAGTGAAAGGGTGAAAGGGAAAGAGAAACGGAGAATAGGGTTTCAAGAGATAGAAACGGAGAGAGAAGAGAGATAGAGAAACTGAATATGCACTTCCATTCTATAATGAATCCATGGTATGAATAAAAGTGTTGAAGGTTCTTTATTTATAAGCCCTGATCCTTACCTACCCCCAACGGCTGATAGTACTAACTACTAACAAACTTCTGTTATTTATTTATTTTCCATACCATTCTATGTCTATTTGTCTGAGTTTTTCTAGTGGATGATAATTTTCTTTAATCTTTGAACTACAAGGTTTATGCACCGACTGAAAAGGAAAGTGCATTTCACCGGATGCTATTTGTTTTCATGTGTCCTTCAATGAAATGCCTTCTTAGGGATCAGCATGAACAATGGAAACGCCGTCCAAATAGGCCATCTAGAAGGTATTGCCAACTGTTCTTAATCTCTTTGCCCTTTGAGTTTGATCAGTTTTCATTAGCTATTAGACAATTTTTTCCTTTTTACTTTGTTTTCCTGCTAGATTAGTTCTAATTATGCTATGCACTCTTTAGTGTGAAGGTTTTCCGTTGCCATTTACCACGTGATAATCCTTTTTACTCTAGTGAACGTCCGAAATACGATGGGAATGACAAACCTGTTGGAACTGGAGGTCAGTTTTACTCTGCTTCCTTTTTGTTCTTAATGGGGGAATTCTATTTCATTTTGCTTGAGCCAAGTATTGCATTTATGAATGTTTTGGGGGGATCAAGAGTGAATTCATATCAATGATAAGCTACCATGTGCGGAATTGATAATTGTTATGGCCTAGTGATTGAATCCTGCTTTGGGGCTGAACTTGTTGGATTTCTTAGTTTATGGCAATTTATGATGGTTATTGTCTCTGATTGAATGCTAGAGGGGAAAGTCATTGAAAGAATCCAGCGTGAATTCAGAAGAAAAAAAAATTATTATTCACCTGATAATTGCCTTCTGTCTTTCTGCTTCATGATACATATCAACCTCAATGGAGTCAAAATTATTAACTTGAATGAGTTTGTTACAGTATCATAGTTCTGTATGAGAGAGAAATGGGGAAAGAGGGAATAGGATTACGTTTACATATCATAGTTGCTCATTACTTTGCTGTCTATGGTGTTGTAACTTCTAAATGCATTTTTCTAAACTAATTTATAATGGCAATCTGAATTAGCTACATTCCTCTATATTTATAATTGGAGTAACTCGTGCAAATACATCTAGAATTAATTGGAATAAATGAACGCATAATATGTTGAGTGCTTCTTTTTTGCTTTAAGACTTAACGTTTTGATAGAATATCATACTTTGAACTTCTAGCTGCTCTATGTGATTGGTGTGGTACATGGAAAGAAGATAAACTCTGCAGTAGCTGTAGACTAGTACGGTATTGCTCTGAGAAGCACCAGGTAACTATGCCTCTTAAATTCCTTTTAGTTCTTTATTGGGTTAATATAACTTTTGGTCTCTGAAGTTTGATCCAATTTTGGTTTTGATCCCTCAAGTTTGAAATCGGTGGTTTTGGTCCCTGAAGTTTCACCCAATTTTGGTTTTAGTCCCTCAAATTTGGAATCGGTGGTTTTGGTTCCTGAAGTTTCACCCGATTTTGGTTTTGGTCCCTCAAGTTTGAAAAGGACTTGGTTTTTTTTTCTGGGTCGGGTCGGGTTTCAAAAACGGGTCGCCAAATCCTTTTCAAACTTGAGGGACCAAAATCACCGATTTCAAATTTGAGAGACTAAAACCAAAATTGGGTGAAACTTCAGGGACCTAAACCACCGATTTCAAACTTGAAGGACCAAAACCAAAATTGAATCAAACTTCAGGGACCAAAAGTTATATTAACCCTTCTTTATTTATAAATTTGATTACTAAGAAACTCCTTTTCTCTCATTCAACTTTCAGGTTAGGCACTGGCGCTCTGGTCATAAAATTGCATGCCCTCAGATGAAAGTTTCTACTCATACAGCTACATCAGTGGAGTCTAGGAAAGGTTGGTGTTCTAAAGTTTTGTAGACTATTACTGAGCGTAAATGGTTATTGAGAATGAAAACTCATGGTATGAAGAAGCTAATTACAGTGATAATGACTATAAGGTGTAAAATGAATCGTTATAAATTATTAAAAGGAAAACCATATTGTACAAGCATACATCGTTGAGAGCTATTGTCTAAAGGCGCTTTCGTGATATTTAAAATTTGGCAAGTTCAACTCAGAATAATTCTTGACAATATAGATGCCAACAACACTCTGTGGCCCGAATTTGAGATCATTATTGAAGATGAAAGTGATAACAATAGCACAGACATTACTGAGAGCAATGCTTTAACTAGTTCTTTGATCTCAAAGAGTAGGAATGATGACATGATGAATTCCATAGTGGAGAGTTTTCAGGTATTGCCTCAAATTCATCTGTAATTGACAGTATAGTTTATATGCAACTACATTCTTTGCTAATTATACTTTTGGGGCCTGTGAACAGGGTGATGATGACAAAAAGAGTTGGGTCTACTTCCAGGAGCGTATTGCTTCAGCCCCTGAACAAATATTGAGGTGATTATTGCTTAACTGATTGAAATTCTGTCAAAGAATTGCTTCAAGCAGCACAGAAATTTCTGGAAAACAGATTATGTCATTTCTTGGTGTGATTAATAAGCTTGGAAGTTAGATATTTCTTTCCCCGGGCTAGTCTATCGTAGTATTTATGATACTCATATTATGAACAGAGTGATGGATGTGATGTGACTATTATGCTGCATTACATGATCTGACAATTACTGACGTGAGTGTTAGGGTTACAATGTTAGAAACTTCGATTACCCAATTTAAAAATGTCCACGCTTGTCATTACCAAATGTAGTGGCAATAAAAGGTGTGATGACAAACATGGATGTGTTTTAGCTGTCTGTCAAAAATTTGGCGAGTCTTGTTTCCTTTTCTTTATGCACTACCCTTGTCTATTGCAATTTTTATGGCTTATTTATTTTGGCAACAACAGGTATTATAGAAATACCAATGCAAGACCCATATGGCCTGTTTCAAGTGGTCGACCATCTAGAGCCGATATCCCCAAATGCAGTCACTGCAGTGGTGCTCTGTGTTGTGAGTTTCAGGTAAGTTTTTGAGGATCCATTGATGGAAATTCAAATTTATATACCATTTGTCATTCTTGTTCCTGTTGTTACTGATTTATGAATGTTGTTGGTGCCAGATTCTGCCACAGCTACTTTATTACTTAGGCGTCGACAATGAAGCGGACTCTATGGATTGGGCTTCAATTGTGGTGTATACATGTGAAGCATCTTGTGACGTAGGTGTGGCTTACGAAGAAGAATATGCTTGGGTTCAACTTTATTTACCTTCCCCCACCTGACCTGACAGTTGAGATATCTATTTTTCCTTGTTTTTTTTAATAGAGGAAGTATGAAATAGGGATATAGAAATGTAGTATTGAAAGAAAATTGTGTATCATATTGATATAGGATATTGATTTTTTTGATTGAGAATATTCAGTTTTGATTCATATTTATTCTGATAATCATCCCTGCTCATGTCAACATTGGTTTGGAGTATCGAGTCCCATTTGGATTACTATAAAGGTGGGGTATTAGTGTGATGGTGACTGTCCTTGAAATTAGAAACTTCCCCTTTTTTCTATTCAAAAGGGTAGACACTAACAGCTAGGGGTTATAAGTGGAGTCGAACCAGCGATCTCTTATGTACAGGAGGCTATTATTGGCATGTAGAAGCTTTTGATTAGTAGGAGATAAAGTCTCTCCACCTAGAAGGGATATGAATAAGCTTTCTTAAGTAGAAAGGGAAGTGCTTAATAAATTTTGTAAATTTATCAAGTAATTAATTAGGATATAGCTAGCTAAAATAGTATCACTTGAGTGAAACTTGAAAGAGCAAAGCATGAATGAGTTCACTATATAACTAAATCAAATGATTGAAAGCTAATAAAGATATATGGAGGGAACACCAGAAAGATAATTTGATTAGTAAAAAGATATAGCATTAAAGCTAGGTTTTGTGGAAGGCAAGTTATTCCAAGCCAAGGGAGTAGATATGTTGATGTTGTGGATCACAAGGAAAGAATGAAGAGACCAACGGCTCCGATATATGATTGTGACATAAAATGCAGATTAAGGGACTCTATATAAGTTAGTCCTAGTTTGGATAAACTTATTTTAAATGAATATAAATATGTAAGAGGAGTTTCTTTTGTAAAGCGCAAAAACACTTATTTCAAGTGCTCCTGAACAAAAAGGTGATCTGGTTAAACCAAGCATGAGAGATTTGTTAAAAGAACCTTGAGAACTTGATGTGTTGGCTATATGGGCTTTCAAGAAAGGGAGTAAATTGGGTGATTCCAAACTGTTGAATTTTTTTCGTAGTATAGAAAACAGAGAAATAGAGTACGTGCAGAATGAGCTTTAAAAGCAAACAATGAGAAACTAGGAAAAAGCAAGGTATCATATTTATATTAGTTGGGCCTTACCATTTGGCTTACATCCAGTTCTCAAGATCACCACCAAGTATTTTTGCCATCCTTGCAAGAACCTTGAGAACATGGGCTTCCCAAGAGGAATGTGTTAGAAAAAAGTATGTTTTAAGTTTTTTTTTTTTTTTTGCCAACTAAAAGAATGTTTTAAATTTATTCGGATAAGTTAATCCAAATTAAATTATCAAAATAAGATAAGAAATATTTCTCAATAAATTAATCATATTTTTATTAATTTAAATTACTTTTTTTCTTAACCTTAAATAAATGCCATATATTGCTGATTTTGCGAATCCTAAAGGTTTCTAAATCCATCTAGTTGGTGCTTGCACACAGTCATGTCAAGGGATAAGAATAAAAATGTCACCCCCACCACCACCATCATCATCATTCTTCTTCTTCTTCTTTGGTTGCCAGAAGTATAATTGTGTTGAAATAAACAAAAGATAACAAGAAATAAATTCCAAACCAAACACATCACAAACAAAAGGCTAAATCCCAACAAGAATAACTCTAAGCTCAAACAACACCACCATCAAAAACCCTAACCCTAGGCAGAGTCAGAGAAGCATATGAGCTGCTGCCGCCTCTTGAAAGAGGAAGAAAATCCGTAAACATAACAAATCTGTAAACATATAAACATACACAATGCTCATATATAATTGAATTTTCTTCCTTAAGCTAAAGATTATTTATAGGGAAACTTATAGAAAAAGAACTTTAAAATTGTAAAATTCTAAATTAAGTTTGTTACCAAAAATTGATAAGGGAATGATGAGACTTGATAAACAATTCACAACTTATTTTATCGGAAATACTTAATTTAAGGTTTTACAATTTCAAGGTTATTTTTCTATCTTTTTCTCAAAATTACACTCACCATGCACGATATTAAATGGCGAGTTCATCCATGAAGTGGATAAAACTGTACATATAAATAAAAACCGAATTACTATGAGCTCCCAAGAAAGAAATTTAATTGTCAAAGAGTCCTAATAATAACTAAAGAGCATGCAATGACAAGTTTCAATATAAGAAATGACAACACATCAATATTGGTATTTCTTGGTAATTAAATCCCATTCTGAAGACAATAATTTCCCAGAAATAAAAATATCTGACAGCATTTTGGAAATGGACTTACTACCAACAAAATATGAAAGAACAAGTTAAGCAAGTTGATTATAATCAAGTTGATTATAACAAGTTAAGCAATTCAAGCAAGGCACCATTTTTTTCAGCAAAGGAATTTGTGAGGAAATATGAAAGATTTACATGTTCAGATAAAATATTTAATACTCCCTCTAATCTTAATTATAAGATAAAATCATGCTTATTGAACCCGGACCGGAACGGCCGGTCCGGCCCGGGAACCGGCGAACCCGCCGGTAAACCGGTCCGGTCCTGGTTGGTATTTAAAAAAAAAATTTTTAAATTTTTCCTCTAGAATTTCATACTATAAGTCTAAAATTTTCAATTTCTCACCGGTTTGGTCCCGGTTTGACCCACTGACCCTTAACCCAATACCCCGATCGGTTTAATGCCCGGTCCGAGTTTTAATACCTTGGATAAAATTGATTTTTTGGAAAAAAATTAAGGAAGCTAATTAAATTATTTTAGAGTATTTATATTTTTATTTTTTTCTTCATACTAATTAGTTTGGATAATAAATTAATATATAATCTAAGATATATAACATATGATATGATTAAGTAACTTATTTAATTTCCTTAATTTCTTAAAAAAAATTAACTTTATCTTATAATTAAGAATATAATATCAATATATGAAATTAGGTAGACAATGTAATTCGAACCTTGGAAGTGGAGTCATTTGAAGGAAGTTGGGAAGTTTCCATACTTTATGGGGGAACCTAGTAACTAGTAAAGGAGGGAAGCATTCTCTTTTAATTCATCTTTTGTCTTATAAACGGAGTGACTGGTTTACCCTTGATAGGATTGCAGGGACCGGACACGGTAGTGATGGTGCCCTAGGTGATAGAGGAAAGAATAAAGGAAGAATTATATTTAGGTTTATCAAAAATAAATAAATAAATAAAAGATCCCGTTGATAATTCTAAAAATGTGAATTGATACTTTCAAGGATATGATTGATAACTATATGGGACTAATTTTTCATTTATTCTTTTGTACAGGACTTGAATGTAATTCTCCCAAGAATATATATATATATATATATATAATTTAGAAATATTTATATTGAATGGCATTAAATTTTGAAATTTTATGAAATATTTAAAATTGAAAAAAATTTTGATTTTGGGGCCTCATTTATGATTTTTTAAATATATGAAACTTTGGTATATTTAAGTGGTTCATAATAATTTCAAAAATCCAAGGGTCATTTGTTTGACTACATTTTTTGGTGAAAATTTTGATTACTTTTAATATAAATTATTAATTAGTACTTTTATGAGTTATGGAGCTACAGTATTTTTAAAAAAAAAATCGAGAGAAGCTAAAATCACTTATTAACACTGTTTATACTAGGAAAATAAGGAAAATGCAAGATATTGAGATAACATTGATGAAGGAAGACGAGAGAAATGAAGAGACAGAGGGGAAGTGGCTTTTCTCCTTTTCCCTTACTCTCATTTTTCTCTCATTTGCTCTTCTTTTCTCACTTCCATCATTGTATTAAAATTTTAATGGTCCAGATGTTATATCTTATAAAAATATTATTAATTTTACTTAAAAAAATACATAAATAAGTTTACATTGTTAAAAGTTGATAAGAAGTAGTTATTATTATAGACTAAATTTTCTTTCCATTTTTTTCACTACAGATGTGAACTGTTCAGAACCAATTTTAGCAGTTAAAATTTATATATGTATTTTTAACTAAAATTATAATAATATTTTTATAAGATGTAAACTCTATATCATTGAAATTTTCATCCAAGGGTGGAGATGAGAAAAGGAAAGCAAAGGAGGGGAAAATGAGAGTAAGAGAAAAGGAGAGAAGCCACTCCAAGAAAGAGGGGACAATTCTTATTCACTACAAGCTTACAATCATTAGAGCCCCCCAATGCTGGTTTGGCCAGCATAAGCCCAATGGGCAACTTTAAAAAAAAAAAATGAATGTTTGGTAAGCACAATGAGCAATTGAGCTTAAGATTGGAATAATAGCTTTTGGTATAAGCTCAACTTTAGAGCTTTTACTGATTTAGCTTTTGAAGAGAGTGAGAATGATTAAAATATTTTTTCAGTTGTGTCCAGTGTGATATCAGCCTGATTGCAATTTTACCCTTAATGTACTTTTTCGGCTACCAAAATTAATTTCAACTATTTTTTGGTGCTTGTAACCCTTAAAATATTTTTTCAACTGTACCCAGTGTGTTATCAGACTAATTGCAATTTTATCCTTAATGTACTTTTTTAGTTCCAAAAATTATTTTAAAATATTTTTTGGTGTTTTTAACCCTTTAAAATATTTTTCCACCCACTCTCTCTTACTATTATCACAAAAGTCACTTGTGCTTAAGTCAATCCAAACAAGTTTTTTTTTTTTACAAAAGTCATTTATACAATCGCTGTTCCAAACATAAATCACATTACACAATCGAGCTTTTACCAAACGTTAAATTGAGAAACTCTATTTTTCCCATCGCTCTTCCAAACACACTCATAATATATGGCAACTCGGTTGCATCATGGAAAGTTCATTAAAAAAAAAATCTTCCAACATCTCAATATTCTCCTTTTTTCAACACCGCACCATGTTCGTTATGTGACTCTCCATATTTTCAAAATTTCAAACCGCTACACCCCAGGCTCTAAAGAATTAAAAAAAACATAAGTTTCTCATTTTTATTTTTTAAAATAGTATTCACCATCATGAAATATTTTTAAAGTACCAGTCAGTATTCTGCAATATTTTTTTAGTATTATCCAGTATCCTGAATTAATTTTTAATACACCCAGCATTCTAAAATATTGCATCAAAAATTACTTTAAAATGCTAAGTGTTACTAAAAAAATATTTTGGGCGCTACATGCAATAAAAATTAGTTTAAGATACTTAGTGCTTATGGAAAAAAACAAATATTATAGGGTGTTCGATGCTAGATATTGGGTGGTACTTAAAAATATTTTAGAGTGGTGGATGGAAGAAAAATTATTTTAGGATCTTGAAAAAATATTTCAGAATACTGACTAACACTAAAAAAATACTTCAAGATACTAGATAATACTAAAAAATTATTTTAGGATCTTAAAAAAATATTTTAAAAAACTGAATGGTACTAAAAAAAATACTTATTTTAGGATCTTAAAAAAATATTTTAAAAAACTGAATGGTACTAAAAAAAATACTTATTTTAGGATCTTAAAAAAATATTTTAAAAAACTGAATGGTACTAAAAAAAATACTTTACGATGGTGAATACTATTTTTTTAAAAAAAAAAAAAGTGAAGAGGTTATATATTTTACATCACAACAATACAATTTGATAGAAAAAATGGAAGCGGACCATAAAAGAATAGGAGGAAAGCCGCGACCCAAACAAATAGCTTGCTTTACAGTTCTGCGAAGTTGATAGCTAATGAGACTATTGTTCCGTACCAAGAATGGATTTTGTTTGGGGCGGGGGACATTTCTTATTTAAGATAGTTAAATATGAATTTGCAGTTCCCCTATTTTATCAGAAATTGTTGATTATATTTAATAATTATATAAGAATCAAAGGATTTTATCATAACTATTTATATTTAAAATTATGTTTAATAATTACAAAAGATGTGGTATTTTCAAAATAATGATGTTATTGCTCAGTAACCAAAACTTAGATAGATGTATTTAAATAAGAAAATGAGATAATTAATCTATAGGACTTTATAGTTTCAATCAATTTTTAATTAGGTCCCTATAATTTTTTCCCCTGTTTATTAAATCCTTTTACTTTCACCTATTTTTTGTCAGGCACTTGTAGTTTTTTCCTTTTTATAATTATAAAATTTGAATTACAATAATAAAATTTTTTTTTCTAAAAATTGAATTGTATTATAATTATTTAATTAAGAATTAAAATTAATTAATTTTTAAATTATGTAATTATTAATTTAAATTTGATATTTTTAAATTATATTTTAATATTATTTATTGATTTAACTTGCAATTAAATTAATAAATTAAAATCCAAAAAAGAGCCACAAGAACCCAATTAAAAATCTAGTGAAACAATGAGGACATTGTTTAAAAATTAATTAATTTTAATTCTTAATTAACGAATTATAATACAATTCAATTTTTAGAAAAAAATTTTATTATTATAATTCAAATTTTATAATTATAAAAATAAATAAACATTAAAATAAAAATATAGATAATATAAGTATATGTTTAATTCAAAATTAGAAGGAATAATAAAGTTGAATTATAATAATAAATTTCTCTAAAAATAAAATAGAATTATAATTAATTAATTAAGAATTAATAATTACTTATATTAATTATTTTTGGAATTGGATAATTATTAATTTAAATCTATTATTCACAAATTATATTTTAATAATATTCATTTATTTAAATTTCAATTAAATTAAACAAAAAAACTTCAAGGGCCCAATTAAAAATCTGGTGAAATAATAAGGATCTGCTAAAAAAAAAAACTACAAGGACCTGATTAAAAACAAATGAAAGTATAAGAACTTAATAAAAAATATATATAAGAATCTAATTAAAATTTGATTGAAACTATAAGAATATATAGATTAGTTATCCCTAAGAAAAATATTTAAAAATGCCACAAGAAATAGTACAGATGCAATGAGAAATTAAAAAAACAAAAACTTATATAGGGTTGTTATGTATCAGAAAGATTACATATCACACAACTTTTTTGAAGACCTTGATCTGATTTTTGTATTTAGAGTTGGATCGGTACAACAACAATAATTCTCAAATGTTTATAGTAGTCAAGCTAGAAAGAAAAAAAAGCTATGTAGTCAGGCTTCATCCGCTCTTCGATCATCTTCTCAAACACTCTTTCCGTCATTTTTATAAACAATTCTTTTTTTTTTTTTTCCGTATTAGTGTATAATATAAGATTTTTTTTAATCTCAAAATCTAAACTATTTTTTTCTTATTTATTCCTATTATCTTTATATTAATTATTCCCCATTTATTACTAATTTTCTTTCATTTAATCATTTATTATTTATTCTCTCTTAGATTTTATACTCATTTTCTCTCCCATGTTCTTTTCATAAATAGAGGCATATATGTAAGAAACATTTTATTTTTTAGGGAGAATCACTCCTAGGACCCAAGGAATGAAGATATTATCAAAAAGGTCCCTCAAGCTTGTAAAACACACTCAACAGGTTGTGAATACACGCAGAAGAGTTGTAAACAAGGATCTTTCTGATAATATGTTGTTTGCTTGGGACCTAAAAGTGATTTTCTCTATTTTTTATATATTTATTATTTTTAACTAATTTTAATCACCAATTCATTTTGCACAATAAAAAAAAGCTACTTATAAAAAGGATAAAAGAGAATAACTCAAATGCTTCTCCCCCTCTTTCGTTCGGAGCAAGCCCACCAATCATGGAGGTCCACGTTATCAGATTTCTAACTGTCATGAGTAAGAACAATCTCTTTGCAAACACTCTTGGATTCGCTAATAGAGCTACAATTTACGTATATGTCGACAAGACTACTCTCAAGTCTCAACAACCACATTTCCACACAGCCTTGGTGTAACAACTTTACCATGAACTTCTTTTCCCAGCCTCAACCTCCCCACATTAGCACAAGCTGTCAACACTGACCCAAACGTGAATCCTTCTGGGGATAGCCTATGATTTCTATGCATTGTTAGAATAATCTTACAATGATGATCCTAATATATTGCATAATTCTTTAAGAAAAGAGCAGTATTAGGAGACTTGATGAAATACTTCCAGCCATAACGATTTTGTATGTAGTAAAACTTGATAAAATGTCATGAATTTCTTAATAAAATCTATGAATGACCTGAGAGTGTGAATTTTTCACTTAATAAACAAAAATTGTTAAAATCTAATAAAATATCGTGAATTCCTGAATAAAACTTGTGAATGGATTTGAGTTAAAAATCAAAAGTTAATATATATATATATATATATATATATATATATATATATATATATATATATATATATATATATATATATATATATATATATATATATATATATATATTTTTTTTTTCTCTTTATATATTATGTCTTGAAAGCTATTGATGGCCCAATGATGACCAATCTTTTAGAAAAACCACCCCACCCTCATCATTTTAGAAATATTTATTCTCAGCAGAATATTCCTTTCCACTGGAATATTCCAAAATACATATATATATATACATATTTATTTATTTAATGATATTTTTGTAATTTCATTTAAATTTTAAAAAGACACATCGGATACTAATATCTCATTGATATTATAAATATTGAAAATATCATTTTGTCCCCCCATATTGTTAAAGTTTTTTGTTTGTTGGATTTTCCCCAAAATAATTTTAAAAAGATTAAAGATTGCAGGAATCCGATGCCCCCCGCCCGCGTGAATATGGTTTTGCCCACAGAATCAAAGATAGTAACAATGAGGGTCTGATGTTCCCCCTTATTTACAAGATTGCCATCGTCCCCACAAAACAAAACTCTCAAAAGCTGCCAAGTGCCAACTCACAGTCTCACAGTCTCACAGAGTCACAGTCGGCACGTTCCACTTGGTCAGCACATATTCCTTCCTGCCTTTCTTTCTCGCACAATAAAGTCCTAAAATTCATGATTTCTTAAATAAATAAAATATGTTCATATAATTGTTGGAAAAAAAAGTTGTATAACTAGTCCTCCCTCCATATCCTTATGTAAGACCTAAATTAGTACATATTTTATAAATACAAACCAACACAACTAAAACTTTTAATTTATGCAAATTAATTGTTTAACCCACACATTTGAGATGAAAGAGAGTAACAATCATGTAGAATGATACTTCATACTCAAGTAAACACAAATTATTTATACTAATTAAAGCAAAAGTGGTACTAAATCATAATAAAATTATTATTAAAATATAAGAATTTATTATCTAAATTATTATGTAACTTTCTCATGACCTGATAATAGATTTCTTAAAATTAAATAGCATTGTTTTAATATTATTTTATTTTTTAATTTATATAAACATAATTTGAATTTTGATCACTTCCCACGCTTATTATACCTTGTTCGTGGACCTCTTAAATGTCCCTTTTTATTTTATATTTATATTATCTTTTTATTTCATCTTTTCATACTAACCAAACTTAGCCTTTGTTAAAAAAAAAAGCTCTTTTGATTGGGGGCAAAAAAAAGAAAAAACATTTGTCAAGATAAAAATGTTCTCACATACTTATACAGCACAAAAGCACTTAAAATTAATTAATTAATTATGAAAAGTAATTATACATTTCACACTTTGAATCTAAAATTTTGCATAAAATATGGGCGCTAAAATGTTATTATTTCTCCACAAACACGTGAACCATCCATATGGTAACTAGAAACAAAAAAGGACTTCCTATTGGGATTAGTAGGCACAGCGGAAAATTAAAAATCAAAATATTTTCAATTCCAACTGTAGATCTGTCAATGGTATTTAAATCGAATAGTAGAGAAATATACTTTTCTTGTATGTTCAATCTTTCTTTTTGATCTCAAGGAGCTAACAACTTAAATCAGCTCCCTCTACCAATATCCACACTAATAGGAATCCAACACGAACAGCGTGTTAGCACCACCAACATCCCTCTCTAGAGTTTTCTTTTCTCATAACTCTCTATCTATCTTTTTTCATCACACGTAGAAAACCTTAGCTCATTGTTAAAAATAACTAGTCAGGGCTTTCTATTTTATAATAGATATTGGATTTTTAAAATTAATCTTAATTAATTTTGAAATCCATATCATATCAATTAACAATTAATTGTCTTTTGATAAGCAAATTAAATAAATATGGTTTAATTAAATCTGTCTAACAGTTTTAATTTAACCTATTTATTTAATCTGAATAAAGGGCCAATAGAAATATATTTAATTTATCTTTATAAATTAAATCTGAGATATTATATCCTTGTCGTATTAGTTATTAAATTTAATTTATCAGATAAAACTAAATTTAAAACTAATATAATATAATAATATTATCATATAATATATATATATTTCCAAAATACATATATGTATATATAATATTATTAATTTTTTTTCGAATATATATATGTATATATATTCGTCCACCCTAAATTAACCATTATATTAATTAAATATAGACATACCTTAGATTCAATAAATTTGGACATTATAGCTCATGTTGGGCTATTTTTGTGTGCGACCATGTAGGCCTATACGAAGTTAGCAGTGGGCCAATGACTATACTAATCCACAAATCGTAAGCGGTCTCTAGTAAGATATTACGACTACCCAATTCATATGAGGAACGATAAACCGATGCAACCTGTCATACAACCATATCACGTCCCTTTTGTCACACAATATTTCGGTCAAGGATGAGGCATGAAGAATGTCATCCTCAAATTCTTGACCATTACTTTCTCAATCCCTGAGTAGTCTGATTATAGAAATGGAAATTCCTTTCCATCGTAGTATGGCTATATGTAATACCCCGAAATTTGGGATTGGAGGCTTGAGAATAAGCCTAAATTAAGTAGACTACTAAGCCGCAATTTAGTAGAAGTCCAAATTTATCCCCTAATGATTCTTATATCTTTGGGGTATTAAGAAAGTAAAATGATGAACTTTGGAGAATATAATTATGTTTTCGGTGAAATCGCCTATGAGGTAGTGAACTTGTCATGTGATTTTGAATGATCAAATGATGATCAAAAATTATAAAATTTTACGGCATGAAATTAGACATCCTAAGCTTTAATTTGATAGGTCATATGACTCAATTAGAGATATATACAAAAAGATATGAATTTTTGAAGTCAGCACAGAAAAACTGTGAAATTTCTGGAACAACACGCAAAGATTGAAATTCTAAAAATTTTGTCATTCTATTTAGCAAAATTCTATATTTTTCCATGAGACTATACTCAATAAGGGTTCTATAGGCTTTAGAATCACTCCAATTCGATATTTCTAGAATTAGTTATGATTTTTCAAAGTTTGGGCAGAAAATATGCCAGAATTTCTAATTGACCCAAAAATTTTGAAAATTGAATAAATAATTCCATATCATATAATATATGATATAAAACATTTCCTCCTCCTTCCAGCAGCCATAATTGACGCCATTTTCAGTTTTATAGAGAGAGAAGAGTTGAGATTTTTAGAGAGAGAAGGAGAAGAAAAAGCTTGTAAAGGTAAGTGATTTCTTCGGTAAATCAGTTCCTAATGCGTATAACCCCATTCCTAAGCTTCCTTTTCATATGATTTAAGGTTTGGAAGCTCAAATTTGAATGTTGAGCACCTAGGGTTCAACCATATCAAGGGAGAGCAAGTGAGAGCTTGAGGTAACTTCCAAACCTTTGTATATTGACTATTCTGGCTATTGTGGACAATTTAATCGGTGAAATTTCGCCGGATACTCTTTGGTTGTAAAAATGGAAAATGGGTTTCCCTAGGGGTTATGTTGCCCAAATTGGTACTAAATAGTAGTTGTAACCTAATGGAATAGTCAATAAAGTGGTTAGGAGTAGAAAGAAACGTGTTTACGGAGCCGAAACCGAAAAACCCCGATTTTCCCCGGAGTTCTTATAAGTTTTAGCCAGCTCTAGAAATGGGCCTTATAGTTGGATTTTCAATGATTTGATGATTCCATTGAGTTCAAGAGGGAAAATTAGGTGGGGTTACAGTTGGCATTTTTCCGAAAAGGCCAAAAAAGCATAATTACGAAAATACCCCTGAAACCCTTAAAGTGGGGTTGTCAAGGGTATTTTTGTAATTTGACATTGAATTTGGTAATTCCAAGTTTGGGAATGGATTCCTTCGGCAGAAATATGTCAGGATAGCCCAAGTTAGAATTTCGGGAGAAATACGGTCAGACCGAGTACAGCGGGGCCGGGCTGAGTCCAGGGGGTATTTTAGTAATTTTTCAAAATAGACTCATATAACCCCCAGAAACACTATGGAAGTGTCTAAATAGTACATTTGACATTGTAGGATCAAATATGGAGCCTCGAGCTGTTGGCACGCACGAGGAGAAAGATTGGAGGTAGGGGACTTACTTTATTTGCATGTATTTGATATATTTGCTTATGTAGTGATGTATGTGATTGCTTTACTTGATTGTGTAGAGCATACTTGAATAAATAAAGCTCTGTTTCTGCTTTCTCTGTGGCCATAGTTTTGTTACATGAAACATTGAGCATGCAGAAATATCATTATGGAGCATACATCTAGTTAAAGCTAACATGTCATTCACATAGCATCTATCATGCATGCATTATGGTATCTATTTCCTACTGATATTCTCTCGAATCTCACCCTCCTCTACCAACAATTTAGACAGGAGAAGACAAAAGATATGTTGAGAACAAAGAAGAGAACTACACGAGATGATTGCAGTGGTGGAACGAAGTCAGGAATATGTCTCCATTTCACTAGGGCGAGTTTAGACACCCAAGTAGCCCTGTATGGCTACATTGATGGTAATGATCATGTACGAACCCCTATGGGGAATTATGTAATCATGCACATATTATCAGTATAATTATGCTATTCCCGTGTTGCCTACTGAATCGCATATCATTTTCTGCGAATACTCCGGTAAAGGTGAAATTAAAATAAGGGTGTGACACCATACATTTATCAGACTTACTCATTGAGAGGCCCGGTAATATCTCGCTACTAATGTGAAGGAAGAATTCCATCTTGATCATTCACATTCATCTGCATGAAAAACCATCAAGCCCGAGCATAGCCTTTATCATCACCTGGTCAAATGTGACTTTTGACTTGATCAAAGATGAGCGACTCTCATATAGGAATCCATATTGCGGGTCGGTCCAATACCTTATACTCTTACAAGTTCCTAGGACTTTGATTCGTATCTCCATACCTCTTCAAAATCATACTGGTCTTATTTCATCTTTACTCCTGTATAGATGACCGACCACAAACATTTATGACAATCATTATGATTTATAGAATAGTCATCACAGTGAACATGCAAATAATATGATAGCAAAATGGAGAAATTCATTGAATAACAATGTTCAAAGTACAATGATTGGCCTCTAGGGCACAATTTCCAATACTTCCCAGTTCCCATAGTTTAAGAGCTTGTTTGGGTTGGCAGAATGTGGCTTTTTTTTTATAAAATAGTATGGTGGTATCATTTTAGGGTGTTTGGGTTCCTATTTTGGCAACTGAGCTTTTTTTTCAAAAGTAGCTTATGAGAAAGAGCTCAAAAGTCTATTTGTTTAAAAAAAGTCACTTATGTCACCGTCAATCCAAACATAAATCACATTTAAAATCTGACTTTTATCTTATTTTAAATTTATAAAATTCATATTGAAATAAGGTCATTTCTACCACTGCTAACCCAAATAGGCCAATGTCACAAATCACAACTTACAACCTAGGGGTGGGCATGGGCAGGGCTGGGCAGGGCGAGACCCCTGCCCAATGCCTTGCCCGAAGGATGAACGGGCTACATTTTGCAGCCCGATGCCTGGCCCTGCCCGCTAAAAGCCCTAACTATTTTGGCCTGGGCAAGGGTGGGCTGGGCAGGGTGGGCTTCCCTGCTCAAGTGATAATGGCTTGTCTTGTCCACATATGAAAAAGATAATTCTGTGTAAATTTCATAAACATTTTTATAGTTACCAATACCATATGTCTTAACTTTGCCCTAAGTAATATAAACTTTAAATACATTCGATGATTCTACATCTTGGGATATTTCAAAATAAGTCCACAACTTGAGTCTTGAAATTTAAAAAATACCATAACTTAACAAATATCCATAATACATTATAAATAAGGAAACAAAACGATTGTAATTAAAGCCATGAAGTCAAAGTAGTTTGCATTAATTTAATGTCCCAAAAGTTGATCAAATGATGAAGCATCTGGAAAAAAAATAAAAAGCAACTATAATTTAATACATCACAAAGTAAAGAAGAAAGGAAGAAATCTACTTGTAAATAGTGTTTAGTGGCTAGGGCAAAAAAGAGAGGACCAGAAGAGTATTATACAATAGACAATATATATTTTAAATAAAAATATATCTATGAAATAATATTTAATTGATATGAAATTTTATATTTTAAATAAATGAAAATAATTTTCAGGGCAGGGCAGCACCCCTTGCCCGATGCCCGGCCCTGCCCGGTTAGTAGCCCGCCCAAAGCTGCCCAAATTTTTTTTGGCCCACTTTTTTAGGGCTGGGCTGGGCAATTTTTTGTAGGGCCAGGGTGGGCGCACCGGGCTACTGGGCACCATGCTTACCCTAATACAACCTTGTCCGTGACAATTCATTTAATGCCCATTAACTCACCTTTCAACTTAGTTGAGTTAGTTCTTCTCAAATTTTACATTGACATTCTTTTTGCAGGTCACTTCAAACAATAATATTATAATTAATTATGCTACCGTATTAATTTGATATAAAATACCCCTTTCTGTAAATATAAGATTCAAATAATCGATTTGCAGTTATACAAAAAGCTAAAATTAGTTAATAGCATTAAATGTTTTTTTAATTATACCCTTATTTGTAAGGAGGATAAGTAAGAGAGACAGTAAATACAACAAACAAAGTCATGTGGTAAAGTTAAAAAAAGTGCAATAAATGCTCTAATAAACCTAAAATGAAGCTTATATTTTAGGGCGAACATATTCTCAAGTTTGAAACTTATATTTAGGGACGGAGGGAGTAGCAACATTTTAGATAATAATTATTTAAAACATTAATTCAGTTGATAACTAAGAAATATCAAACTTTTAATTATTATGCCAGATGCTACTCCTCTAATCCTATTTATAAAACACTTCTAATATATTTCACACAGACCAAGAAAACCCTTAAACTTTGTTAATTCTACCATACAATTTAACAACTATTCAACTTTAACCCTATCTAATGCTCCATCCAGTCCACAATATTTAGCGCTTGTAGAAGAATAGTTTGTTTCAAAATATAAGTCACTTATAAAATAATTAATGCTAATTTTTCATTTTTGTCACAATAATTAATGCTCATTTCTAATTTTTCCCACTTATCAAATTTTCAAACACATGTTTTTAAAAAAAAAGGTAAAAAGGGAAAAAAGTTTCAATTTATGATATATTTAATGAGTTAACTGTCATTTCTTGTTTCCTATGAATTAATTAAAGTGCCGTATATTATAAGCCAGAGGGATTATGCATTATACCACATAGGGGTGGGCAAGGGCACGCTGGGCAATGTGAGACCTTTGCCCAATGCACAACCCAAAGGATGATGGGCTGTATTTTTGCATCTTGTTACTCAGCCCTGCCCGGTAGAAACCCTAATCATTTTAGGAAGGGCAACAGTGAGCTAGGTAGGGTTAGCATCTCTGCCTAAGTGGTAACTCTCTGCCCAATACCATATGTAAAAAAGCTTCAATTATACCAACTAAATACTATTAAAAAATTTAAATACATTTCATAATTTCACACCTTGAGATATTTCAAAATAAATCTATAACTTGAGTTTTGAAATTAAAAAAGCTACCATACATTTTAATAATTACATAAGAAATTATGAAGTACTATGTGCTTATGTATGAGTATTAGTTTTATATGAACAGGTGCAATTGTCATAAAGACTTCACTAAAACTAATTTTCTTGTCTCAAATCTCAATTTTTAATGCTTAGTATCATCTTTCCAAATCAAAAAGCCACATCTATCCAAAAATCAATGACTTATATGTAAATAGCGGTAGATGGATATTAAGTAATAATATAAAATGTTTCATAAAAATAAAATAAGGGAAAATCCCAGAAAAAGAACTTTAAAAATGGGAAAAGACAAAAAGGTGATCCGAAATTTCATATCTCATATAAGTGTGAGTGCCTGAACTGGAATATTAGAATTCGAGACAAAATGACGTGCGTGACCCTGAAGTTTTTAAATTGAAAAGCGTTGAGGGAGGCGTGATAATGGCGCTAAAACGCGTTCAGGACTATTCATCTTCTCTGTCGTCATCTGTGTCATTGTCGACCCTGGATCCGTGGCCTTGGATTGCTATAGTCCACAACATTTAATATTTTATGTTTCTCTGAATTAAATCCTGTTCTCAAAAAATGAGAAGTATCAAAAGTTAAACAATATCAATAACTCCGATGCCATGAGTTGAGATAAACTAGAAAGAAAACAGAGTGAAATCTTGAGCACTCGTCATCTTCTTCTCGGTTGCCAACAACTCCGATGTCATCACCCCCAACAACTCGCCATCTTCTTCTTTTATAGGATCCTGTGTATATGCGCTAAAAAACAGGGATAAACAGAGAAGAGATTATTAAGAACACTCAAGTGATCATAAGAAGTAATGAATAAGTTTGAAAAATCACTCGAATTGTCTGAGTCTTGACCCAATCACTTCCTGGGAAAATTTAGTAATGATCGCAGCTACCGACCATCACTGCAAATGACTCGTCATCTTCTTCACAGTTATCATCGACATCTGCTTCATCATGGACATGATTCCCAACTCGACATTAGGCTTTACCAACACAGCGTTACATTTTCACAACATCCTATTAGACTTTCACAACTTGAGTTTGCCATTCACAACTCGAGTTCATATCATCACTGGAGGGTAACCGGCGAGTGATTAGCTTATAGGATGCAGAACTCGAGTTATGAATTGATAACTCGAGTTTACTAACACAGTCTTACATTTTCACGACATCCCGTTAGACTTTCACAACTCGAGTTTGCCATTCACAACTCGAGTTCATATCGTCACTGGAGGGTAACCGGGGAGTGATTAGCTTATAGGATGCCGAACTCGAGTTAAGAATTGATAACTCGAGTTTACCAACAAAGTCTTACATTTTCACGACATCCCGTTAGACTTTCACAACTCAAGTTTGCCATTCACAACTTGAGTTCATATCGTCACTGGAGGGTAACCGGCGAGTGATTAGGCTTATAGGATGTAGAACTCGAGTTGTCCATTGATAACTCGAGTTTACCAACATAGTCTTACATTTTCACGACATCCCGTTAGACTTTCACAACTCGAGTTTGCCATTCACAACTTGAGTTCATATCGTCACTAGAGGGTAACCGGGGAGTGATTAGCTTATAGGATGCAGAACTCGAGTTATGAATTGATAACTCGAGTTTACCAACACAATCTTACATTTTCACGACATCCCGTTAGACTTTCACAACTCGAGTTTGCCATTCACAACTCGAGTTCATATCGTCACTGGAGGGCAACTAGCGAGTGATTAGGCTTATAGGATGCAGAACTCGAGTTGTCCATTGATAACTTGAGTTTACCAACACAGTCTTACATTTTCACAACATCCTATTAGACTTTCACAACTCGAGTTTGCCATTTTCACAACATTGCAGGGTGATCATCCTACTTCTGGAGATAAGACCATATTCAATAATTCAATTTTCTTCGTAAAACAATTACTGAACAAAAAATTTACTAACCTTCCCATGTGAATATGTATGCATAATTTTAACTACCATAATCAGCAAAATCTGAATTATAACATTTACCATTTTGGCAACCAAAGATTATCCAGGGTGAAGGAGCAACAACATCAGATGTCATAGGATCTAAATTTGTAAAAGAAAAAAGAGTTCAGTCTAAAGAATTTGAGTGGCTTTTCCTACTAGAACCACTGAATCTGTAAGCATAGAAACACCAATAGTATTAAGGGTTATGCAATAAAAATATCAAAATAACATCACAAGTGAATAATAATTCAAAGTTTGTCGATTCAGACATCTTGAAAATTCATTGCAGTACAAGTGTTTTTCATATTGCATGAAAAGTTCATTTACTTTACCTAAATGACTGCCATCTCCTTTTAGAGCAAGCTACAGGAATATCACCAAAATCAGGAGCATGCTACACACATTCATAGCAAATGTTTCTAAAGAGTAAATATAAAGAATACCTGATTTAGCATTAATATAGTTAGGGCGGCTTGCTCCTAACTATAACATTCACATTACCTGATTTAGCATTAAAATTTCAAAAAAAAAAAATTAGCCTAATAGTGATCTCACCTTTAATTTATCACAGTGATTTGAAGTATTGTAAAGAGTAAATATAAAGAATACTTGCAATTTATGCAAGGAATTCCTATTAAGCATATATCATTGGTCCATATTGATTGGAACAAAAATTTGAGACAAATATTAACATTAAACCACAAAGAAATTATGCTTATACTTTTCTGTTAATGCTTTCCCTCCCATTGTCTGTGACTTATATGCAAGAATCTACAACAGCACTTCTAAGAGGATCCTGACAAACAGTTAAAGAAAGGTTTCACTTCCTCAACCTTGATAAAATAGAACAAAAACTTAATTATAACACCTCATATAAAAGGTCGATATCCAAATTAGTAATTTACTCCTTCATTTTCAAACGTGGATAATCAAGTATTTTTACTAAAGTCAAAATTTTCAGTTTATACATGAAAAGTAACTGACTGGTTTCATGAGGAGAATATCATGTAACTACTCTCTGGAAAAAAAAAACTCTTGTACAAACACAATAAGCAAAATTCAACTTCTGCAAGATGTTTGCTTTTACTCTGCCATTGTTAGACATCATCTTAGAGGATATATTGATATGCAAGCTCCCAAAGTAGCTTCAAAACTTTAGGAGTTTGACATGCGATTATCTTAATCTAATCATCTAGAGTTATTGCATGTACAGGCATGAGCGTACAGCATTGGCGCCCAAGGTTTTATGAACTGATTGCATCGTTTTCCTCTAAATCGATTAACAGACTAACCAAAAGTGAAAATCTTAAAAACCAGTTCAATATATCTTGCATGCACTTCTAAAGAAACTAAAACAAAATGTTCTAATCACTCAGCCGTGTGAGTGTGCTCGCGCATTCTCTTCTAGCCAACCAGTCAACTCATAACAATTAATGTCCAACAAGAAACAACAGCTACCAGTCGAACAATCTAATCTTGATGGAAAAAAATGATAACCTTTGCTAACAAAGAATAGCAAAGAAAGTTGGTTCAGCTTCATTATGATAACCTTTACTTGTTTTGTAGGATCCTCTGTATATGCGCTAAAAAACAGGGATAAACAGAGGATGACGGTGATAACTTATGAGACAGAACAGACAACAACAGACTAATAGTAAGTTTCTCTTCAGTTAACTCAAAGGCTATAAAAGTCGAAGGTCGAGTGGAGTCAACAGAAATGTTTGGGGATTGAGGGATTTAAAGCATGGAGGGCTGCTTAACTCGAGTTATAATCAATCCTTTCGAGTCCTTCTTCCCCTTTTTGTTCCTGACTTTCCAGTTACCCTCTAGTGATGATCGTCACTCGAGTTTTAATTGGTAAACTTGAGTCTAACCGTGGATTGACAGCACCACCTAACTGGAGTGTTTTATTTACAACTCGAGTTCTGTGTATATTGACAGGACAACTCTCTGGTTACCCTCCAGTGATGGGGAAACCTCGAGTTTCTAATGGGCCAACTCGAGTCCAAATGAGGATTGAACATAAGAACGCACTGGAGTGAGTTTTGTACAACTCGAGTTTGGTTCTACTAGACACCATCACTCTTCGGTTACCCTACAGTGATTAGGATAACTCGAGTTTTTAGATTAGAAACTCGAGCCCGTCCGTGGATTCATAACACTACCTCACTGTCGTCTATTCTTTACAACTCGAGTTCAATGCAGCTTGAAACACGCACTATCTGGTTACCCTCCAGTGATGTTTATAACTCGAATGATATATGGGCCAACTCGAGTCGTCATGCGGAAGTAATACAAATACGCACTGGAGTTAGCTTCTGACCACTTCGAATTTGATGCGGCTTCACACCATCACTCTTCGGTTACCCTCCAGTACTGAGCATAACTCGAGTATAAATTTCATCTAACTCAAGTTTAATGTGTGCTTTAACAGGATCTTGTTTCTACCTCATTATATTATATTGTTATCATATTCATAACAAGATCATACATTTTCCTCAGCAGAGAAAGTTTGAATAAATACTCGGTAACATCAACAACTATGGCCCTGCTTTTCCCATCACGATCCAAACAGAAGATTGTATTTCCAGAAATCTTTGAAATATAAACTGGGACATCAAGTGTTTTTATTAGCCATTATCTCCATTTGGAAGACAATATTTGATGTGATTTAAAGTTGTGTAAATAAAAACACCATTGTCATTTCAGATACCCTTTTTACATGGATTGTCTCATGCAGGGCACATTGATGCACAAGCTTGTTGCTAGTAATGACAATGCCATGTTTGCTGAGCAAGGCAACACGTTCCATATCATTAGACCAAACAACATACATCACAAAGGGTATCTGAATATCACCAAGAACTATCCTCTGCTGAAGATCAAATATAACCACCTCATTAATCTTGAGTTTAATATGTACTTACATTGGGTTACAAAAACATAGATCTTTTTGGTAGCATAGCTGCTGTGGTCAAGTATGTTTTAGAAGGTCATGATAGCAAAGTCAAGTGGGTTGCATTCTCATACTATTTTACAACTTTCCCATCATAACCACAACAATTGGGTTACAAAAACATGGGGTTACATTGGGGTTACAAAAACATGGGGTTACAAATATAACCACCTCATTAATCTCAAGTTTAATATATACTTACATTGGGTTACAAAAACATAGATCTTTTTGGTAGCATAGCTGCTGTGGTCAAGTATGTTTTAGAAGGTCATGATAGCAAAGTCAAGTGGGTTGCATTCTCATACTATTTTACAACCTTCCCATCATAACCACAACAATTGGAAAAATCTATCTCCCCACAATTAAATAAGGTCTCACAACTTATGGAGAATCATTCATAAGTTCTTCTGCATAAGGATAATGTTTTCACAGGATAACATTCGATTTTCGCAGGTTATCTTTGGGTTTTCATAGGTTTTGTTTCACAACTTCACTGAAGTCATTCGCAACTGTATGTATAACATTCTCACAACAATAAAATCACAATTTCCTACATTTCAACACTGTCTCATAACTTCACCAATTGACGAGAATGGTTTTGCTTCAGCTTGACCACGTGGGGGAAGAACATTGTCGAGTCAATAAAATAAATACTTCACTCATGTTTGTCTCGCCTCCCACTTATGTTCCCACGCTGACGCTCACCCTGTATCGCGTCATCTTCTTCTTTTGTCACCAACTTCTTTTCTTTCATCAGAGGGCCAAATCTGTCATTTTACCTCCAATTCTAATATTCCAGTTCAGTCACTCGTACTGACATGGAATATGCAATTTCGGATCACCTTTCTGCCTTTTATTACTTTTAAAGTTATTTTTGAGGGATTTTCCCTAAATAAATTGTATATAATTTTTTTGCTGGGGGAAAATAGGTTGGGTAGTATCGGGCAACTAAACATTATGCTCACTCCTAAATTATTACCATATGAGAATAAAGTATATACTGTTAGATCTCATGTTTTGATGATAACAAAAGTATGGTATGAAAAAGAATTGATTAAATAAGTTTGAACAAAGTTATAGCAGGGATAAGTATCACTTGAGGTAAGCATTGGAGTAATGAAGAAAGGACAAGAGAAAATGCTGAAAAGCTTGATCAGAAGCAAGTTTTCCAAGGCATTACTCGAGTACGTACTCGAGTAATGAGACAAAACTTGAAGTAAACAGAGGCACCTTCCAGTAATCTGCCAAAGTTACTCGAGTAAGTACTCGAGTAATAGTGTAAGTATTTTCAAGTTGCTCTCGGCCTGCAACATTACTCGAGTAACCATGTAAAAGTTTTCCAAGTTGCCAAGGATACTCGAGTAGATACTCGAGTAACCCTGTTTCTGAAAAAATGATGCTCTCGGCACTTTGTACCACTGCAACAATTTACTCGAGTAGTTACTCGAGTAAAGTACTGAGGTAAGTAAAAACTTGAAGGTGGTACCCGAGTATGCAGAGATATTTTCAAGGTAAACCTCAAGTCAATACCCGGGTAAGTAAAGCACAAAAAGGACATTTACTCGAGGCAGTACCCGAGTAACCTAAGCAAAAATAATTTCATTACTCGAGTCAGTATCCGAGTAACAAGGTAAGTGCTCTCGGCCTTGAAATCCTGCAACATTACTGGAGTAAAGCATCGAGTAACCAAAAGTTTATTTGAAGGATTACTCGAGTAGGTACCCGAGTAACTCATAAAGTTGTGAGTGCATTACTCGAGTAGGTACCCGAGTAACTCATAAAGTTGTGAGTGCATTACTCGAGTAGGTATCCGAGTAAATAACTATTTCCAAAGGTTTGAAGTTAAGTTATTCCATGCATTACCCGAGTAATATTGTATTTGGTTATTGACTTGCAGTTGATCAAAGGTTTCACGATGATACTCGAGTAGGTACTCGAGTAAACTTCAAGGGATACTCGAGTAGCTACTCGAGTAAGCAAACCCAGAATTTTAGAAATCATTCAAACGATCATTGATTTGTTTTCTATATGATTAATATTTCATTGTATTAGTATTCTTAGTCTATTTACAGATAAACAATGAAGAAATCATATCAAGTAAAGGAAGTCAAATGAAACGTTCAAATGCCAACCACCGCCAACGGATATTTTTTCAAAAATTGGAAAAGTCAATAGTGGCTGCGCACTCTCCAACGGACGAGAAGAAAATGTTCCAACGGTCATCACCAACATATCTATATATATGGGAACATACAAACAGAGAAAGACACAGAAAACACATACAACAACAAGATTACACTCAAACTTATCATTACTCTGTTCATACGTTGTATTAGAAACTCTATGCTTCAGTGATTCTTATTCACTCTTGAGAGAGATATTTCATTCAAACTCAATATTTGTTATTGAGGTAACTTAAGGTTGTGGAACCTTGAGTTGGGATTGGATTACAACTTGTAAGGGGGAGCGAGTGTCCAAGTGTAGGAACTTGCTTGTACTGAGGTGCCAAGAACCCACTGAATCTTGGAAGTTATAGTGAAATTCTCAGAGAAGCTCTGAGGACTGGACGTAGGTCAAAGTAGTTGTGGCCGAACCAGTATAAATCTCGGTGTACACTTCAGTGATATTTCTCCTTACTCTTTACTGTTTTAATTTCAACGTCAAATTTTATATTTGCAACAAAATTTTAAGATCACCCAATTCACCCCCCTCTTGGGTGAAACGCTTGTTCTAACATTTGGTATCAGAGCGTAGGTCTTCTTGTTAAGGTTTAACAACCTAAGAAGGATCCAATGGCAAGCATGGGTGAAGGAATTCTTCTCGACGGAGCATCCATCACTAGACCCCCTGGTTTCAATGGAGAACACTTCTTTCTAGAAAGCCAAGTTCAGAGTATTCGTGATGGCTACTGAATATGGGCTATGGGATGTAATTGAGAGTGGAAACTATCAACCTACAAAGATTGTAGATTCTCAGAAAATTCCAAAGACGCCTACGGAATATGATGAGAATGATAAGAAACTTATCACTCTCAACAGCAAAGAAATTCTGATGTTACAAAGCGCTTTGAGTTAAAGTGAATATTTCAGAATTTGCACACTTCCAACAGCAAAACAAATGTGGGAAGCTCTGGAAATAGCTCATGAAGGAACTTCAGGAATAAAGGAGAATCGAATCAACACTTTGGTCACCGAATTCGATTTACTACGAATGAAATCAGGTGAGTCAATTTCTGAATTCGAACTTAGATATACTCACCTTGTTAACCAACTTGCAGCTCTTGGGAAAGTCTATGATCAGCACACCCAAGTACGGAAGATTTTAAATATTCTTTCTAAAGAGTGGGAAGCTATTTCAACAGCAAAGCAATTCTGATGTTACAAAGCGCTTTGAGTCAAAGTGAATATTTCAGAATTTGCACACTTCCAACAGCAAAACAAATGTGGGAAGCTCTGGAAATAGCTCATGAAGGAACTTCAGGAATAAAGGAGAATCGAATCAACACTTTGGTCACCGAATTCGATTTACTACGAATGAAATCAGGTGAGTCAATTTCTGAATTCGAACTTAGATATACTCACCTTGTTAACCAACTTGCAGCTCTTGGGAAAGTCTATGATCAGCACACCCAAGTACGGAAGATTTTAAATATTCTTTCTAAAGAGAAGCTAAAGTCACTGCGATAGAAGAAGCAAAAGGAGAATCAATGAGATCAGTTGCTTCTCTATTTGGAAGTCTTTCTGAATATGAAAGCAAGCTAAAGTTCAAACGGGAACTAGATGACATTGGTGACAAGAAAAAGAAAGGTTTAGCTCTAAAGGCAAAAGAAGAGAATCAAGATGAAGATGAAGAATTTGACGATGATGAAATGGGACTAATCATAAAACGATTTAGAAAGTTCTACAAGAAAGGTCAAGGATTCAAACATTTTCATAAAGGAGGAAATAACAGCAAAGACCATATAATTTGCTATGAATGTGGGAAACCAGGACATATCAAGTCAGAATGTCCAGAGCTGAACCAAAAGAGCAAAGAAAAGAGAAAAGGCAAATTCTTCAACAAAAAGAAGGCCTTCGTATCTGCTATATGGGGTGATAGCTCTTCCGACGAAGAAAGCGATGAGGCAGAGGTAGCCAATATATGTCTTGTTGCTCAAGAAGAAACAGAAGAAGAGGTAAATGATTCTGAACCTACCTATGATGAATTACTCTCTGAATATAATGCCTTACATTCTGAATTCATCAAAGTAGTTAAAGAATTGGTTGTTTTCAAAAAGAAAAACAAAGCTCTTGAAATTGAACTTAAAGAAAATTCTGAAAAGGATTGTGAAAATTGTTTCTCTTTGAAAAAGAAAAACGTTGATCTTACAAAAACTCTTGAAAAATTTACACAAGGAAGTGAGATGCTAAATGTTATTTTGAAAGCTCAACGATTTGTAAATGATAGATCTGGGATTGGATATGATCCAAAATCAGATAAAAGGAAAGGTAGAAAGAAAGCAGGAGGTAAGTCATATTTGAACTATTTTCAACATTCTGTGCATACATCAAATCCTTTCGCATTTTGTAATTATTGTAATAGAAAAGGCCATTATACTTCTTCATGTATTCATAAGAAGAAAGGACCGATAGGAACCTACAAATGGGTACCTAAAGGATCATATGTTCAGAAAGATATTTGTACTAACCCTAAAGGACCCAAAAAGATGTGGGTACCTAAGATTTAGTCATTTGATTGCAGGAATGCCTCAAAGCATCCAAAAATAACAAATGGTACATTGATAGTGGATGCTCTAGACATATGACCGGTGATTTCGAAAGTTTTACCAAATTGCAACCTAAAGAAGGAGGAGAGGTAAAATTTGGAGGAAATCAAACCGGAAGAATAGCAGGAATTGGTGAAATCAAGAATGACAAAGGAATACAAGTCAAAGATGTATATTATGTTGAAGGCTTGTGTCACAATTTGCTGAGCGTAAGTCAAAGTGCAGATAAAAACAACTGGGTAATATTTGACTCAGAAGAATGTTTAATCATCAACAAGAATGACTTACAGCTTGATAAGAAGAATATCAAGGCTAAGCTCAGAGCAAAAAGAGAAGGTAACTGTTATACTCTAGATATTAGTAAAAATGAATATGAAAATTGTTTTCTGAGTAATGCCGATGAAAGTTGGCTATGGCATAAGAGATTGGCTCATGTCAATATGCATCAACTAGGCAAATTACTCAAAAAGGATTTAGTGATTGGTTTACCCAAAGTAAATTTCAAAAATGACTTGATTTGTGATGCATGTCAAAAGGGTAAACAAACTAAATCATCTTTCAAATTGAAAAATGAGATTTCAACAAATAGACCATTACAATTATTGCATATGGATTTAGTTGGTCCAGCAAGAGTAAAGAGTCTTGGTGGCAATCTATATTCATTGGTCATTGTTGATGATTTCTCTAGATTTACATGGATTATTTTTTTATCATCAAAGGATGAGACCTTTGAAGAATTTATTGTTTTTGCCAAGAAGGTGCAAAATGAGAAAGGTATGTCCATTGCAGGTATTAGAACAGATCATGGTGGAGAATTTGAAAATCAAGCCTTTGAAGAATATTGTAATACTAATGGCATTGACCACAATTTCTCTGCTCCAAGGACGCCTCAACAAAATGGAGTTGTGGAACGCAAGAACAGAGTGCTCACTGAAATGGCTAGGGCAATGTTGAATGAGAAGAACGTGTCTCAAGTATTTTGGGCTGATGCTATGTGTACAGCATGCTATATTTCAAATAGAGCCTATATCAGAACAAAACTTAGAAAGACACCATACGAGCTGTACAAGGGAAGAAAGCCAAACATTGCTCATCTACACATCTTCGGTTGTAAGTGTTTCATTCATAATAATGGTAAAGATAACTTAGGAAAATTTGATTCTAAAACTGATGAAGGAATTTTCCTAGGATATTCTAACTGAAGTAAAGCATTTAGAGTTTTCAATAAAAGAACTTGTGTTGTTGAAGAATCAATTCATATTGTATTTGATGAATTTGAATCCTCTGACAAAACCAATGATGAAGAACAGGAAGTTGTTTTAAATCAAGAGAATAGTCAATCTATTTCTAAATCTCTTATTCCAGAAATTGATGAAACTAAGGATGAAGAGCAATCCTTAGGACAACCTAGAGCTTGGAAATACAATAAAAGTCATCCCTTAGATCAAGTCATAGGAGATGTGAATGAAGGGATCAAAACCAGAAATAGAATTTTCAATGAAGTAAGTTTCTCTGCATTCATTTCTGAGATTGAACCTTCTAACATTGACGAAGCCTTATCAGACAATGATTGGGTTATAGCAATGCAAGAAGAACTTAATCAATTTGAGAGAAATCAAGTTTGGGATTTGGTACCCCGACCCAAGGATCATCCGATCATTGGTACAAAATGGGTATTCAAGAACAAACTCGATGAATCTGCAATTATTGTCAGAAACAAGGCAAGATTGGTGGCAAAAGGTTATAATCAAGAAGAAGGAATTGATTATGAGGAAACGTATGCTCCAGTGGCTAGATTGGAAGCTATACGTGTACTCTTAGCCTTTGCTTGCATCAAAGGATTCAGATTCTATCAAATGGATGTAAAGAGTGCATTTTTAAATGGTTACATCATGGAAGAAGTGTATGTAGAACAACCTCCAGGTTTTGAGGATGTTACTAAACCTGACCATGTTTTCAAACTCAAAAAGGCTTTATATGGTTTAAAACAAGCTCCTAGAGCCTGGTATGAAAGGCTCAGTAAGTTTCTTATTGATCAAGGTTTTGTACGGGGAAAAGTTGATACAACACTCTTTATAAAACGAAAACACAATGATATTTTAATTGTTCAAATATATGTTGATGACATTGTTTTCGGTGCTACTAATGAATCTCTATGTAAGGAATTTTCTGAGATAATGCAGGGAGAATTTGAGATGTCGATGATGGGAGAATTGAATTTCTTTCTTGGTTTGCAAATTAAACAAAGAAAGAATGGAATCTTCATATCTCAAACAAAGTATTTGAAAGAGCTATTGAAGAAGTATGGAATGGATGAAGCAAATGGCACGGACACACCTATGAGCTCAACTACGTTACTTGATGCTGATGTCAAAGGAAAAGACTACAACATCACGAAATATAGAGGAATGATTGGATCGTTACTCTATCTCACGGCAAGCAGACCAGACATCCAATTTAGTGTTGGCATATGTGCAAGATATCAATCGGCACCAAAGGAATCACATGCTGAAACGGTCAAACGAATATTTAGATATCTTGCTGACACACCCGAATTGGGTTTGTGGTATCCCAAAGGAAGAAATGAATATCTTGTTGCATATTCAGATTCAGATCATGGAGGATATAAAACAGACAGAAAGAGTACCAGTGGACAAGGACAATTTCTTGGAGGATCACTTGTATCATGGTTTAGCAAGAAACAAAATACTGTATCTCTTTCGTCAACGGAAGCCGAATACGTTGCAGTCTCAAGTTGTTGTGCACAAGTAATATGGTTAAAACAACAACTATAAGATCTTGGTATATATCTCAAAGAAATACCAATCTATTGTGACAATACTAGTACGATAAGCTTGGCAAAGAATCCAGTTCAACATTCTAGAACCAAGCATATCGATGTCAGACATCACTTCATCAGAGATCATGTTCAAAAGAAGGATGTGAAAGTGATATTCATTCCTACTCATCTTCAACTAGCTAATATCTTTACAAAACCTCTTGCAAAAGATCAATTTCTATACATTAGAAGAGAATTGGGAATGATAAATTCCAATGAGTTGTAAGTTATTTAAGTTTCTCATAATATTAGATGAAGTCACTTGATAATGTTTTGATGATCACTAACTTAAGCATCGGAGTATATAGAAACTTGTTTTGCAGGGAGTATGAAACTCTGTTTTTGAGAAACAAAAACAGAGATTATCAGAGGACACCATTACTGGAGTACCAACTTGAAGTAATGTGTGACAGAGAAGCATTACCCGAGGAGCAACTTGAAGTAAAGAAGCACTTTACTCGAGTATGTACTCGAGTAATGGACTCCAAAACTGGAAGTAAAGGATCAAGTTACTTAATTTTCAAATCTAACGGTTCAGTTACAAAGAAATGAAGAGTCACAGGTTGAAAACTCAGGTTACCTGAGGAAGGCCTCGAGTAAACTTGAAGCTTACTCGAGTAAGGCCTCGAGTAACTGCAAGTCCAGATTTTCAAAATTGATGAATAACGACTCAAATCTGCTCAGAATGGGTTATAATTGATCAAGGGAACATCCATGGATAATTACAATATTATTCATGCCAGGTACGCATTTTAAATAAATCATTTTGAAGTTTTTTTGTATGAACACTCGAGTAAGGCCTCGAGTAACGTCGGGTTCTAGGTCTTTATCTGTCGTAAACTCGGTCATTTCCACAAAATCTCCTCGAGTAAATCACTATTCTCTCTCACAAAAACTTTTCACAAGTGATTCCTTGCTTCATTTCCGTCAAAACCCAAGAAATTTCAGTTCCAAAAACCTTCTATTTTTCTCAGAATTTCTGTGCCCTAACCTGCGACTATATATTTTCTTTTTCTGAGAATTTCAGTTTTCAATCTTTCTGAAAGATGAGAACTAAAAACCTTACTCCAATAGACTCCTCTGAATCCCAACAACATTCTGATCCCATTTCTTCTCCTCCTAAGAAGAGAAGAAAACTCACCCCGAGACCAAAAGCTAAAATTCCTCTCCAACCTCAATCTCAATCGAAACCCAAAGGAGTGGTAATTAAAGAGCCTATTGCTACAAGGGCTCAATCCAAAAAGAGTTTTTCAACTGGGAAAGGCAAGAGTACCAAAACTTCCACACCTACTCCCTCTGATTCCTCTACCCCTTCTTTCACACCAAAGCCTACCAAAAAGCCAAAATATGACAAGAATGTGGCTAAGGCTATGGCTGGAATCTTGGAGCAAATGGAAAAGGGACAATCTTCCAAGAAGTCCAAATTGCCAGAAGAGGAGATCACCAACCCTCCAAAAGGGTTCAACGTCAACAAATTGGTGGAATCCCCTAAGTACCTCTCTCAATTCTCAAGGAGGAAGGTGTGCAAGACACACTACGTGGATCTCAAGCTACTTCAAGAGGTAGTGAAGCATGACCTAAGTCCTTATTTAGATCCATTTATGCCTTGGTTATCTATTAGGTTACCTTTTTGCATAAAGGTAATCACTCACTTTTATTGTAACCTAGAGATCATAGATGAGCCTAACCGAACCTCAGTTGAGGAAGAGATGACCACCACAGTTAGAGGCCAGAAAATACTGATATCACCCTCTAGGATCAATTTGTGGTTAGGGGTAGAGAATCCCCCAGATGATATCTATTCCCAACTTGAGCCAAACCAAATCTTTACCATCCTTAAACCCGGTGAGTTAGTTGGCCCCCTAAATTTTAAACCAAGTGATATGTGTGATCATCACAGGGTCCTATGGTACATCTACTCTAGGTCCCTTGTGACCAAAGCCAACAATTACACCCATTTCTCTTATAGGGACTTCAAGTGGTTTGCTTCACTGCTTTTGAAGGAACAAAAGGATCTAGGGGAATATATCTTCTCAGAAATGAAAAGGTATAAGGTGGAAGGGAAGGCTACAACACCAATGCCATATCCTCAGATTATATCTCTAATCCTGAAAGAGAACAAAATATGGTATTTGGACAGCAAGGAGCCCATTGAGAGGTTGACTCCAGTTGGGAGAAACCAAATTGGGAAATTAAACATCGATATCCCTCTCAAAGGCCCTCTGGAATCAGGGTCAAAGAAGAAGAGGAAGACCACTGAGGCAGAGACTAGTAGGATGGCTGACACTCAGTCATCGGCTCCAGCTGCACCCACATCTTCACCATCATTTCTCAATGCTTCTCTTCAACACTTCATGGAGAACATGCTCAGAAGATTTCATGTGGACATCGCCAACACGAACGCAGAATTGATAACCCACATGAATGACAAGATGGGAGAGTTGGTAGAAAGAATGGATAAGAGGCATGAGGAGTTGCTAGCTGAGCAACGTGCCCAGGGCGAGACACTGAGACTGATTCTGGCACGCTTGGACTCATTGGGTCCTGGACCTTCTGGCGGTCCCTCCTCCTCTGCACCACCACCTCCAGAGCACCCTCCTACTGAGGTTGAACCATCTATCCCTCCAGTCTCTGGTCCACTTGAGCCGCAAGCTAAGGACATCCTATTCACAGTGGACGATCCTGAAACCCATGAGACCACCCACATCACTATTGATGATTCACCTCCCAAACCTCAGCCTGAACCCGCTCCTAAACCTATTCCCTCTCCTACCCACACTGAGGAAATATCTCCCTCCTCCTCCTCTGAACATCATACTCCGGAGGTTGAGATTACTCCCGGCGATGACATCCAAATTCCTCCAGTCCAGTTACCTGAGCCAGTCCCCTCTAGCTTTCTTGGATCTTCTAGCTCAGATAGTGGTATGGCTTTTCCTGTGACGCCCATCTCAGTAGTCAAGCCCTCTAGCCATCCACTTGATTGATGAAGACAAAAAGGGGGAGAAGAGCTTGAGACTGATTTTGTGGATGTGTCCTAGTTTATTTTTGCACATTTGGGTGTATATGGGCTTTTGGGAATTTTTTTTAAGTTATCTTATCTTGTTATCAAGTTTTATCTTGTAATATAACTTTTAAGATTAATGCAAGTCTATTTAGAGTCCATTTAAGCTTTCAATTATGATACATTGTTGGACTAATGAAGTTTATTGTGTATGAGAGATGTACATCATCATTTGTTAAGATATTTTGAATCTAAACTTAATAAATTTTACAAAATAATCCTTGAATACAAGAAGTATTTAATTGAGCATTCACTTTCAAAAATCTTGATCAAAATCACCAAGTTTTGTCATCATCAAAAAGGGGGAGAATGTTAGATCTCATGTTTTGATGATAACAAAAGTATGGTATGAAAAAGAATTGATTAAATAAGTTTGAACAAAGTTATAGCAGGGATAAGTATCACTTGAGGTAAGCATTGGAGTAATGAAGAAAGGACAAGAGAAAATGCTGAGAAGCTTGATCAGAAGCAAGTTTTCCAAGGCATTACTCGAGTACGTACTCAAGTAATGAGACAAAACTTGAAGTAAATAGAGGCACCTTCCAGTAATCTGCCAAAGTTACTCGAGTAAGTACTCGAGTAATAGTGTAAGTATTTTCAAGTTGCTCTCGGCCTGCAACATTACTCGAGTAACTAGTCGAGTAACCATGTAAAAGTTTTCCAAGTTGCCAAGGATACTCGAGTAGATACTGTTTCTGAAAAAATGATGCTCTCGGCACTTTGTACCACTGCAACAATTTACTCGAGTAGTTACTCGAGTAAAGTACTGAGGTAAGTAAAAACTTGAAGGTGGTACCCGAGTATGCAGAGATATTTTCAAGGTAAACCTCAAGTCAATACCCGGGTAAGTAAAGCACAAAAAGGACATTTACTCGAGGCAGTACCCGAGTAACCTAAGCAAAAATAATTTCATTACTCGAGTCAGTATCCGAGTAACAAGGTAAGTGCTCTCGGCCTTGAAATCCTGCAACATTACTGGAGTAAAGCATCGAGTAACCAAAAGTTTATTTGAAGGATTACTCGAGTAGGTACCCGAATAACTCATAAAGTTGTGAGTGCATTACTCGAGTAGGTATCCGAGTAAATAACTATTTCCAAAGGTTTGAAGTTAAGTTATTCCATGCATTACCCGAGTAATATTGTATTTGGTTATTGACTTGCAGTTGATCAAAGGTTTCACGATGATACTCGAGTAGGTACTCGAGTAAACTTCAAGGGATACTCGAGTAGCTATTCGAGTAAGCAAACCCAGAATTTTAGAAATCATTCAAACGATCATTGATTTGTTTTCTATATGATTAATATTTCATTGTATTAGTATTCTTAGTCTATTTACAGATAAACAATGAAGAAATCATATCAAGTAAAGGAAGTCAAATGAAACATTCAAATGCCAACCACCGCCAACGGATATTTTTTCAAAAATTGGAAAAGTCAATAGTGGCTGCGCACTCTCCAACGGACGAGAAGAAAATGTTCCAACGGTCATCACCAACATATCTATATATATGGGAACATACAAACAGAGAAAGACACAGAAAACACATACAACAACAAGATTACACTCAAACTTATCATTACTCTGTTCATACGTTGTATTAGAAACTCTATGCTTCAGTGATTCTTATTCACTCTTGAGAGAGATATTTCATTCAAACTCAATATTTGTTATTGAGGTAACTTAAGGTTGTGGAACCTTGAGTTGGGATTGGATTACAACTTGTAAGGGGGAGCGAGTGTCCAAGTGTAGGAACTTGCTTGTACTGAGGTGCCAAGAACCCACTGAATCTTGGAAGTTATAGTGAAATTCTCAGAGAAGCTCTGAGGATTGGACGTAGGTCAAAGTGGTTGTGGCCGAACCAGTATAAATCTCGGTGTACACTTCGGTGATATTTCTCCTTACTCTTTACTGTTTTAATTTCAACGTCAAATTTTATATTTGCAACAAAATTTTAAGATCACCCAATTCACCCCCCTCTTGGGTGAAACGCTTGTTCTAACATATACAACAATGAATGAAGGGCAAAAAATATCATATAACTAATTTAATGAGGTGCCTTATAAAGTGAATCAGAAAAGATGTTTCTATCTCTACTATATAAATAGAACCAAAGGAGTATGTGACTAGGTGGTATATTGCTAAGCTTTTTTGCCCTAAAGAAAAAGTAAGCTAGAATTAACAATTATGAGAAACATTGTTAATAAAAATAATCAATAATTTATAAGAAAATATAAAATATTAATAACTATGAGAAACTCCTCTGATTCTTGTAGGTTGGATTAATAAATATAGTCAGTAATTTATAATAAAATAAAAAATAGGGAAACACTCGTTTCATATTTAACCATATTAAATAATCAATGTGTTATAGTGACTAGCTAGTTAGCATAATGGTTAAGCTTATAACCGCATCGATGAAGAATTCCAAAGTATTAATGAAAATAATTGTTCATATTTATGAAATATCAAACCTATATATTTGCTAGATTTGATTTGTTTTGTTACAACGTAAAACCAATTGAACTTGCGAGATTCACATTGCTCGACTTAGTATTAAAAAATAAAACAAAATAAAAAGAACAAAAGAAAACCTTGGGGCCTCGTTCTGTTTTTTTTATAAAATAATTTTATAAAGTTGATTTTAAAAAACAAGTTTGAAAAAAAAAAATCTATTCGGATAGCGCTTCTAAAAAATCACAATTGAAAATAAAAAATATATAAATTTGTTTGAAATAATTAGGGAAAATCGCCCAAAAATACATTTGTGGCAAATTAATTTCTGAATGCTACCAAGCGTGCAAGCGATATTCTGTGTGTGCAAACGAGCTTCCGTTGTGTGCAAACCATATTCTATGTATGCAAAAATCTGGCATATAAATGTGCAAACAATCTTCCGTTGTGTGCAAAATATCTTTCATTATATGCAACAGATCTTCTATGGTAGCATTCAGCAATTAATTTACCAAAAAGTATTTATTTATAATTCTCCCAAATAATTATTCTTATACCATAAAGCTAGATAATAAAAAAGAAAAAGAATTGTTTGATTACTTACTTTATGGTATGATTTTCTTGCTGGTGGCCGTCGTGGTCAACGAGGATTTGGCGGCGGTTGATACCCATGATGCTTGTGTCGAGGATGAACAGGTAGTGACTTCAAAGAAGGAGTTTCCTCATTTTCCAAAACTAAAAATAAAAAATAGGAAAAAAATAATAAAACATCTAAAATCTGTTTCCGTTTTTTTTTTTCAAAAAACAAGTTACTATTTTTTTTTTAAAAAAAAACCTAGCTGAAAATAAATTGACGTACAAGTTTTTTGCCCCCTTAAAAAAAGACTATTTTTAAAAGGAAAAATCCTAAAAAAATATCACTTAAATTTCAAAATTCTAAATTGATTTTGTTAATAATAAGAGTAATAGGATTGATAAATAAAATAATGAGATTGACAATTCAAATTCTTGTCAAATCACTATTTAAGATTTTAGAGTTCAAATAGTATTTTTTTTAGAATATTTCCATTTTAAAATGGGAAACAAAAGTGCCCTTGGTTTCAACTTTCAAACAAAAAATGTCTAATGGAGTTTGTCCTACCTACCACGCGATGAATGTATTTTGCTAAGATATTTTGTTGCTGATGGTTTTTTTTTTTTTTTTATGTAAATGCATAATTATGTTTCATCCAAAAGAAAACTTTCGAACAATTTGAATTTCAAATGATTGGATTTCACTGATTTGATTTGTTTATAACGGTCAAGGAAGAAAAATCACAACAATTTCTTGAATAAACATAAATGGTGTTAAAAACATTTTTTTGCCAGAAAATAGTGTTAATAACTGATTTTTGGTTCTCTCACCTAAAAAATAATTACTGATCTCCATAAGTCATTAAAAATAATAACTAATGATTTATAATTAAAAGTAGTCAAATTAATGACTGTTAAATTTTTGAAATTTTATTTAAAAACAATTCAAATATTTAAAAAAACCATATTGAGGAACGAAAATTAACTCTTTTCCATTTTTAATATTTCATATAATTTAAAAATTTTATACTTTTTTTTGCTAGATTTAAATTTTTATATTATTGAATATAAATATTTCTAAATGCTAAAAATATACTTTTAGTCCCTTAACTTTTAAAATATAATTTTTGTCTTATATTTTTAACATCGCTAATGTTGTTAACAGAAAATGTTGATGTAACAAACTTAAGTGATGACTGTGCAGTTGACAAAACATATTTAACTTTTAATTTTTTAATATAAAATATTTAGATTATTAAATTAAAATAAACTGACATATCGCTGTAAATGAAATTGAGATTTTGAAATTTAGATTATTAAACTAATATATTAAGATTATTAAATTAGAATTTTTTGTAATACAATCAAGGTTTTGATATTACTGGCTTCATTAGATTTTTAGATATTTTTCAATTTATACATCTATTAAATTTAAGATTAATAGCTTTTAATGACATAGTCATCATTTGGGTTTGTTATCTCAACTTTTTTTATTAGCAACATTAACAGTGTTAAAATTATAGCATCAAAAGTGTACTGTATAAAGTTAAGAAACAAAAAATATACCTTATATAAACTTGAAGCAGTAAGTATACTTTAGCCTATTTATAAATTAGGGAAAATGTCCATTTTTACTCCGGAAGTAACCACCCAGGAGAGCTGGGTATCCAAAAGTTTTTAGAAGAGCAGTTTTGCCTTGGAAGTAACCAAAATGGGGCATTTTTTACCTGGGGCGACGGAGACCCCAATTGTTGTCTGCCATGTAAGATTGGACGCCACATCAATGCCCATGTCAGATTTTTACTCTGGAAGTAACCACCCAGGAGAGCTGGGTATCTAAAAGTTTTTAGAAGAGCATTTTTGCCCTGGAAGTAACCAAAATGGGGCATTTTTTACTTGAGGCGACGGAGACCCCAATTGCCGTCTGCCATGTGAGATTGGACACCACATCAATGTCCACGTTGGAGATCCATTTGACACTTATTAACATATTCACGTCGTTCTTTTTCTTTCGTTTTTTCCATCTTTAATGCCCTTGTTCGGTGTTAGGTCAGAGGCATTAAAGGAGATGGCTTTAATGGCTGAAATAATTGTAGAATCGTGAATGACTCATTAACAGGAGTAAGCAGAGAAGAGAACGAATGCGAGGCTCAACAACATCATCGATGACAAGAAGCGGGATGAGAAGCAGAAGAAGGTTTAAACTTCTTAGACGGCGTGGTCGAGAGCTCCAATATGATGGTCCAACGAGGATATGTAACTGCGGGGAGGTGGATCCTCTTTGTACTTCATGGACAGAGATTAACCCAAGGAGGAGTTTTTACGGTTGTCGAAATTATCAACAAGTAGGGAGTTATTTAAATTTAGGGAAGGAATTAATTGATCTTGATTTTTGTCTATGTTGTAGGACTGATTTGTTGAGTAAATTTTCAGGGAGGGGGCTATCGGTATTTCAAATGGCATGATGATGAATTGGGTGTGAGAGCGACAGAGGTGATCAATGAGTTGCTTAGCCATCTGGATAGATTGTATGATGACAATATGAGGTAGAGAAGAGACGACGCCAAAGAAAGTAGTGATGTTGACTCTGAGATGGCTCCCATATATTTAGACATGAAGAAAGACAAATTGCAGACTCTGGGTTGCATATTGTGCATTGATGGTAAGCTGAGTTGTTTTTGTTTTGTTCGCTTTGGCTTAAGGGATTGTTGCAGTTAGTGCATTGGACGGATGTTAGGTGTTTTTTTGTTAAAATGTAGGGGTTTTTATGTTAGATCAATGTAGTTAAAACATGTGGAGCTTATTGTAATACCCCGAATTCTGAGACTTGAGGCTAGAGAATAAGCCTGAGATTAGTGGACTGCTAAGCCCTGGTTTAGCAAAATCCCAAATTGTGATTAAGAGATAATGACTCCAAAAGTGGATGTGGTTAGTGATGAATAAACCCTTTTGGAGATTATGGTGTGATTTGGCACCCGATGTGATTCGTATGCGTTGTGGGCAACGCCGAAACCCTGTATTTGAGTTCAATTATGGATTAACATCTAAATTGAATGAAAATAAGGGGAAGGGCATATGTATGGTGTAAATGAATGAGAAAATGATTTTGATGGTGATTCCAAGTGGATTGCCATAATCAGGGGCAAAACGGTAAAGTACCGACCGATTGATCGGTTACCGAAGAGGAAACTCATTGGTAACTTTAAGATCAATGGTTGAGATTGATTTGTGTAGAAATCAAGGGGTGGAATCATGTGTGAGTTTGCCTATGTGAACTCATGGTTGATGAAGCAAGATCATGACACATGGCACTTTTTGGACCCTTGGATCAAGTCAAATGTTCAAAGCTTGCTTTTTCCTTTTCCCTCTCTCTATTAGGTCGGTTTTCATGCTTGTGAGGGGCCAAAAATCTGATTCTATGTTCATTTCATCTCTCTCCTTCATTCTCCATTTTCGTTAAGCTTAAGGAGGAAAGAGAAAGAAAGGAGTTCATGGTAAGTGTCCTATGTGACCTTAAATGCTCTAATCATCTTCTATAAAGTTGTTCATAGTGATGAGAGCTTCATCTCTATGGTTTTAGATTCTTGATTGGAGGTGTTTGATGGCTTGAGGAAATTTGGAAAGATGAAGAATCAAGGAATTGGTTTGGGAAAGAGGAAGAGGTGAGTATTTGGAGCATTTTGATCTAAGTTTTGTGATTTGTGGATGAGTATTGTGAATTTTGGTTTTTGCCCTGATTTTGGTGGAATTGTGAAATGCATGAATTGTCATGTGTTTTGTGTTGAAAATGGTGTTTTGTTGTGTAATTTGGTCATTGGAATTGGTTTGAGAACTTGAGATGGAAAGTTGTGTAATGTTGAGTTGAAATGTGATATTGTGTGACATGTTGCAATTCATTGTGAAACATGTCAATATAATGTGAATTTGGTTGATTTGGTATTTCCAATGGATTCCTTGTGAAATTTTGTGTGAGAATGATGTTTGATGTGAAAATGGGATCATTGGAAGCTAAAGTGCAAAAACTGAAATGTTGCTCATTGAAACTCTATTTTGGGCAGTCAGCTTGTGTTAACGTTTTGAATGACCAAATGGTCTCTAAAAATTCTGAAACTTTCCAGTCTTGAAGTTCACATCTTAAGCTTCAAAATGGACATATAAATTGTGTCATTTCGTTTTGTGAACTGGGATTTATGTTTGCCTAAAGTTTGAAGTCGAAACTGGATTCTGTTTTGGAGCAATGTTGGATTTTGTGTAAATCTGGATTTGTGTGGTGATTTCTGGTAATGAGCCATATTTTTCCTATGAAGAGGACTTAAAAATATTTCATTTGGCTTTGGGATCACCTCGTTTTGATTTTTCTGGAATTAATTATGAATTTTCAAAAATTTGCCTTGGCTGCAGCGCAAAAGTTTCTGTGCACGTTTTGGCCGCAGCCAGAAATTCTTGGCTGCAGCCAAAAACCTTCTGTGCGTGTTCTGGCTGCAGCCAATCCCCATTTTCAGCATTTTGAGATTTTGAAAGGTGATTTCCAACCTAATACGTCCCAATCCTTTAAGCTTTCGTTGAGCTTATTTTAGCCACCTAAAGGGTGTGAATGGTAACCAAACTTAAGTGATATGAAAGTAAGGATTTGGAATTGAGATTGACCCTATGTCCTTGATTTGGTTATAGGGTTGGATAATTGCTCGGATCGCGAGTAGCCGATGCTGGAGCATACGTGGAAAGAAAAGTGTAGGGAACTTACCTCTTTTGCATGCTTTGATATTTGTGTTTGTGTTTTGATGCATGTATTGCTTTGCTTGATTATGTGAAACATGTATGAATGATTGTAGCTCTGTTTCTAGTTATGCTATGGCCATGAGTATGTTGTTGAAACATTGAGCACGCAGATATGTCATTGTGTGAACATGAGTTATGTATTGCAAGCATGTCATGCATTAAACACATATCATACATGCATATAGGTATCTGTTTTCTACTGACATTCTCTCGAATCTCACCCTCCCCTACCAACATTTTAGACAGGGTAGGTGGATCGAGGATGGAGCAAGCATCCTAGGGCGACAAGGACTCCTTTGGGTTGTCAGTTTGGTAGTTGGTTATCAATTCAATAGTTGGGATTATGTATATATGGTTGGATTGGGCGTGATGTATATTCGGATGAGATATTTGGTTATGTATTTGAAATGAGTTATTGGATATTTGTATATGTATGAGAAAGATTTGTGTAATCCCCATTTGAGTAATTGTAATGGGTTAATGTGCCCTTTGAAAATCAATAGCGAAGGTATGAACCCGGGATTGCCGGGATGATTATATTGTGTACTCTGATATATTGAATGTGATTTATCTTCGCATAGTAATTGTATTCGAAATTGAATATGAGACCAGGTTAACTAGATTTCGAAACGTATGAATGAAAATTCCGTCTGGTAGATGGGTTTGGAGTTGTTATTTGTTCATTAGTGGTCTCTATTTCATTTTAATCCCGTATTTCGGATATAATTACGGAAGGGGGTTACACTTATTGTACTGAATGTCAACTCTGTAATGAATGTTAAAGTTCATGATCTTATTTTGCTTACTGATGTAGTGGCAACTGCTTATAAACATATGGAATTGGAGGTAATAGATATAATGTGCACTTATGGATATAAAACATAAGTGATAAATTGATTTTATTCTTGGTAAATCGATTTATCATTGTTGTTACAATGACATAAATCGATTTGCTTATATCGTAAATTGATTTACCACTTCTTCAAGTGATAAACCTTGTAACGGACATAAAACAGAGATAAGTGATAAATTGATTTTGTTCTTGGTAAATCGATTTATCATTGTTGTCATAATGATATAAATCGATTTGCACATCGATTTGTCTAGATCATAAATTGATTTACCACTTCTTTAAGTGATAAACCTTGTAATGGACATAAAACAGAGATAAGTGATAAATTGATTTTGTTCTTGGTAAATCGATTAATCATTGTTGTCACAATGACATATATCGATTTGCACAATGACATTTGAAAACTTGGCTGCTCTCGACCAGATTTGGTTAATCGATTTACAATGTCTCATAAATCGATTTACTTTAGAGTTGAAAATTTAGTTGTTCTCGGCCAACTTCTTTAAATTGATTTACAATGGCTTATAAATCAATTTACTTCACATTTGAAAACTTAGCTGCTTTCGATTCACAACTCACATGCAGGCTGCTTCTTTTCGCCCTAATCGTGCTTTCTCTCTCACGCAACTTATTCGTGTAGAATGGATTTGGGAATTGGGAAATAAGTCTTTGCCTTAACTTTAAAGCACTCCTGCTAAAGCTGGGAAATAGGGCTGAGCCCGTCGGGCCAGCCCGTTTAGGCCCGAGCCCTTGAAGGGCCGGGCTTATAACTTAGAGGCTAAAACAGGAAACGGGCCTAAAAGGGCCGGCCCTTTTAGGCCCGTTTAATATTTTTTAAAAATAAATTAATATTTATAATATAATTATATCAAATTATCAGTATGAGAGATATCTAAATACCTAATAAAGTATTAGTAACAGGAAACCACTTATTAAATGGTTTGATTTATTTTATTTTCTATAATGGTTTATTCATTTAAACTTTAAAAAAGAGGCTAATTTGGACATTAGATGATTATTTTAACTAAAAATTTATGAGTTTTAAAAATAATGTATCTCAATTTAAAGCAAAATAATAAATAAATGGTAAAATTTGAAAAAAAAAATTGATTAAAATGAGTTCAGGCCTGAGCCCATGAAGGGCTAGCCCTGTAGGGCTGCGGGCTTCAAAAATTAGGGGTTTTTTAGGAAGCGGGCCTAAATGGGCAGGTCCGTTTAAGACTAAGCTTGTGAAGGGCTGGCCTGTATTCCCAGCTCTACTCCCTGCCACATCATTTTGCCACCTTCACACCTGGTCAGTCGTTTTAACACCACTTCTTTCACCTCAGTTCAACACTTATGCCAGTGTGTAATTTAAACAGTCAATGTCAAGTCTCCGTTGCGTCAGGTCAAAAATAGCCCATTTTGGTTACTTCCAGGACAAAAATACTCATCTAAAAACTTCAGGTATCCAACACTCTTAGGTGGTCACTTCCAGAATCAAAATAAACCTTTTCCCTACAAACGATATACCCTTCCTTTATCTCCTAGGGTCCCCTGGCCCTACATTCCTATCAAGGGTAAAATAGTCACTCCATTTATTAGCAAAAAGTGAATATAAAGAGAGTGCCTCCCTGCTTTACTAGGTTCCCTCGTAAAGACTTGAACCTTCTCAGCTTCCTTCCAATGACCCCACTTGGGAAATTGTGAATTATGGAGCCGTAAGGTTCCTTGATAGTCATTAGGGAATGAAATGAGGGATTTTTGGGGAGATTTTTCATTCTGCAATCTGTCAAAAAAAAAACAAGCTTTTAGACTACACAACACAAGAGGGCGATGCGCAGAAGCTCTGATTTTTGTGTGTGTGTATATAGTATTTCCTTATTTATTGATTTTCCTGCTTTTGTTTGCTTACTTTTTATCTGCACTTTACTTTGTTCTGAATTCCTTTCCTTCCACCTTTTTTTCCTCCTTCCTTTTCTGTTATTATTATTTTTAGTCTCTCTGTTTTTCTGCTGTGCGTGAGCTTTGTCAGAAGCTTCAGCTTTCAACAATGGCGGACAATATCCATACACCCATGGATCAGCTTCAAGACCTTGAGTACTGCATAGACTCAAATCCTCCGTGGGGTACGCCTCGGTCTTTCTCTTTCTATAATCTCTTTTGGGTTTTTGTTTGTTTCTGTTTTACACTATTAAAGAAATGTGCTTTGTGGGTCTCTCTCCGTTGTTTTGGCGTCTCTTGCCTTACCCATTATTACTTCCATTTTCTATATCTTCTTGTCTTCCTCTCATAACAATAAATAAGAGTTTTTTAAATATTGGCTTGACTGTATTCTTGCTGTAATTTTTTCCCAACAAAACAGAGCATGGAAAGCTTGTCACTTTCTTAAGTATTATGACTAAACTTTTTTCTTAGCAGTGCAGACATTTCTTAATTGAAGGAAAATGTTGCTATTTATTGAGTTTTCTTTTTGTCTGCACACTGAGTATAATTTTCTTTATAATTTCTGGGAACAAATTTACACGGTGCCTTCTGGCTTTAAAATTAGTTTCCATAGCTTCCCGGTACTTCATGATCATGTTTACTTGTCCTTGGCTATGGAAGAGTATAATAACCAATAATGGCATCATGTCACGCTAAGTTACGCTTTTACCCTGTCAAGGAAGCAACTTTCTCCTTCTAGCTTAGTTCTGGTGAATGAGTAATTAATTACTGAGGAGATTAAAGTGGCCCCACCTATTTATTTAGCTCATGACGTTAGTAACCTCGGCATGGGTTTATGTTCTATCTACAGTAGATGAGTTATATATTATTTATTTATTTTTTTCTGTAGCTTACTTCTACATTGAAACTACTGGGAATTCAAATCAGCTTATATAGTTAAAAGGTTTAGGCTACTGGACTATCTGGAATATAGAGATGTTAGTCATAGCAGTGAAAATGAGACAAATGATTACTGTCTTTCACTTTCAGAATTTGGACTAACGACTGAGTACTGTGTTTTCTTTGGACATACTTTGCTGAATTTACTTGGGCATTTCTTATAAGGTTCTCCAATAAAAACATGAGATGTGGAGAAATTTTAGAAAGACTCAATCGTGTGTTCCTTGAGTTATGAAAATTATTCACTTATTATGTTTTTAATGGAGAACTTGATAGTGAATGCCTCAAACCTCTACCCACGTTCTGTTCTGTTCAGTTTTTTTAAATTAGAGTATTCAGTTTTCTCTAGATGCCTAGCTGCCAATAAACACAGTAGCTCAAACAAAAAACAATCTGGTATGAAATGTTGTGCTTGACTTGTCTTTTGTTCTGTTGTGTTCTGCTTAAATTATGTGCAGTTGATAGTTAAGTAGAAATTAAGGTTAGATCAGATTGTGTATGGTTCTATGTAAGTCAGGCAAAACATTTCATACCAGACTTGTTTTTTGTTTGAGCCAGTAGAGTAACAGAAGTGATACAATAAAAACGGATCATAAACTAGGCCACAATGAAAATCATGAAGGTCCCTTGGGGGTCTTTACCATGGAAATGGATTAGCATAATATTAATTTGTATCTGTCACTCAAAGGTTGTAAAGATTCACTTGGATATTTCCATGTGAGTGACTGAGGTCTAGCTGAATTGCATAAAAACAATTGTCCAAATCTAGTCTTCAGTTGTAATTTAAGCATAGGAATGCAAGTTGTGTGATATATCGCCTATGCAAGTCAAATGAATAAAGAAAGCCATTGTCATATTCTGCTGCTGACTTTCTTCAAGCTTGGGAGATTTTACAAGTCCTGGCTACATTACCATGTAGCTATGATAAGCATGTTTCAATTAAGCCATAATGTGTTCGTTTGAGTGCGTGCGTGAGCATGCATTTGGGTGTGTGAGAGAAAGAGAGAGGGGTAGGATTCTGTTACACCCCATGGCCCATGTATCTAGATATCTGAAAAGTTCAAGCTTTCTCAACTTTAAACAGACATACGATCTAAGTTACAGTAAAGAACCTCAAATATTTAGAGAGTGAAAAGGTACATGGTATAGTTTGATGTTTCTTTACATTCTATTCTTTTTTCATTCAATTATTTTCCTTTTTCCTGCTCATAGTGAATGCCTTATGTTGCAGTGGAAACTATCGTATTAGGATTTCAAAATTACATACTGGTGTTGGGGACTAGTGTGATGATACCTTCATTGCTCGTTCCATATATGGGAGGAACTGATGTAAGCTGAATTTCTGCTGCTCTGTCTTCTCTCATCTTCTATTATTGATTCACCAAAGAGCATGTAGGAATGGTATATCAGTTTGTCAATGCTTTGTATCCTTATGTGTCTACATTTATTTACATTATACTTGCTGCTGATCTCATGTGCCAGTTCCCATTCAAATTTTTAACTTAACAAAACTTCACAGAATTCTTTTTAACTATATAGGGTTAAATTTTGGCAAAGATGGTCTTGTCAGGTTCTGTTAATATGGTGTACAAAAAGCATTTAGTAATTTGCTTGCTCATACAACCAGGGTGACAAAGCAAGAGTAATACAGACTCTACTCTTTGTAGCCGGCATTAACACACTTCTCCAATCACTTTTTGGAACTAGACTGCCTGCCATTGTTGGAGGATCTTATGCCTATTTGATACCAATTGGTTACATCATCAGTGACTCCTCGTTGCATTGAATTAGTGATCACATTGAAGTAAGTTTCCTTTATGCATCTCTTCATAGCGGTGAATTAGTCTAGTAATGCATAATAAACTTTAACATTGATTTTCTTTTGTTCCTTGCCATCTAATGATTGATTGAGGTTCTTCCCCTGCCATTGGCAGAGATTTATACACTCAATGCAAGCTATACAAGGAGCTCTAATTGTAGCCTCAAGTATTCAGATAATCCTGGGATACTGCCAAGTGTGGGGGCTACTTTCAAGGTACACAAGTTGCATTTGAAAATGTTGGTGAAATGAAAATTACAATAACAATACATCCAAGAATGTGCTGAAATATGGTTTACGGATCTTCTCCCCAGATTTTTTAGTCCTCTTAGCATGGCACCTGTAGTTGGATTGCTTGGATTAGGATTATTTCAAAGAGGATTTCCTGCGGTATGTGTTGCCATGAGAAGCTTTATATGTTATACATTTGGACAACCTTAGAAATTTTGAGGGAAAAAATAAAATGACATGGAAAATTATGTCACTTTGATTATAAAAGGATTTTCAATCTGAATGAGGATTTCCTTGAATGCAACTTCTGAAGTTGATACCTGTTTTGAATGACTCCATATTTTTTTACGCTGAAGAATAGAGTTATACCTCTGCTTCTATTTCTACTTATTTAATCTAGTTTCTGTCATACAGGATTTCTCGACGTTTCTTGATTTGACCTCTAAACTTTAGTATATTCTCGATGTTTCAGTTGGGAAACTATGTAGAAATTGGTCTACCCATGCTGTTGTTGGTGATTGGATTGTCACAAGTAAGTGGAAAATCATAAATAAAACACAGTGCTTCAAGTCATCACATCATCAATTTGCTTCAGACAAAACTAATTCTGCATAATTTACAGTATTTTAAGCATGTGAGACCATTTAGAGATACCCCTATATTTGAAAGATTTCCAGTGTTGATTTGCATTGCCATTGTTTGGATCTATGCTGTTATATTGACTGCAAGTGGAGCTTACCGGCATAAACCTGCTAGAACACAACACATTTGTCGTACAGACAGAGCAAACCTGATATCTACCGCCCCATGGTACCCTATCATTTTGTTCAAATCTTCTTATATTTTGAACTTTTTGTTGCTGAGGTCTGAGGTTTCTTTCCATGCTAATAATAGGTTCATGTTCCCGTACCCTCTCCAATGGGGCCCGCCGACATTTTCCGCTGGTCATGCATTTGCTACAATGTCTGCAGTTTTTGTCTCAATGGTTGAGGTAACCATTTATTATCCTATTTATGTCACTCACTATTATTACCTTCATTTTGACTAACCTGGGTAAGAGAATGATGTTCTTTTCTGATGCAACATAGCATGCCTATGTATGTTTGTCCAAATGGTTTACACACAACAAAAAACGACTGAGTATTTGTGTTCCATATATTTTATGTCTTATTCTAATGGTTTTGGAATAGCTTTCCAAGGTCTTGAGAAATTAAAATACCCACATACCAACTTATACCTTTGTGTTCAGTTATTTCTGTTGATTGTTTTTGTAACTATAATACTCACATTCTGAAAATTGTTGAAGGAGCTGAAAATATTTTTCTGAACTCATTTATTTGGTAGCAATTAGATGGATATTTCTTCCCTGATTTGCAATGTTTATTAGACCATCATGATCATTATTCAATATTTCTTTTTATTACTTTTCCAAAATAAGGGGATGATGTTTATTTTTTATCCTCAAAATCAATTTTTTTCCTTCAATTTTTATTATCCATTCCATTCGTTTTCAATGTACATACCAAATAATAAAATGGAAGAATTTAGAATAATCATAATGTTAACCTCCTTACCATTTTGGTGAATTCTGCTATGGTGTTCTGATACAGAATTTCTCAATGCAGTCAACTGCTGGGTACAAGGCAGCATCTCGGTTGGCAATCGCAACTCCACCTCCTACTTATGTTCTAAGTCGAGGCATTGGTTGGCAGGTAAGTCACTACTTAACACAAATAAGTTATGAGTATTAATCAAGTACTGCCTATGATCACACTGATCGTTAAACTTTGACTCTATTGATTTGCAAGTCCTATTACTTGAATTGCAAGAAATGCATTATAACAGTATTATAGATAAGCTACTTAAATGTGTCTGAAAGCTGATCCTGTTAATTCTGCACAGGGTATTGGTGTCTTGCTCGGTGGTCTTTATGGAACAGGGACAGGTTCTACTGTTTCGGTGTAAGTAACACCCTTAAGTGAGATGTTACTGCAAGTTGCTTTTTGTATATGGTCTTTTAAGTCTTTGAATATTTTTAGCCTGATGACCATCTTTATTGTGTATTCTAGAGAAAATGTAGGGCTTCTTGGACTAACCCGAGTTGGAAGTCGAAGGGTTGTTCAGATTTCTTGTTGTTTCATGATATTCTTCTCCATGTTAGGTTGGTATATTTCTTTCAAAACATTAATCTGCCGTTCTGCACAACTCATATAACAGAAATGAGGTTCTGAAGTTTACTTTCTTTCACATTTTGTATTTTTAAATTCGGGGCAATGAAAATACACCTCTTCAAGTTTATGTAATTTAAAAGTAAAAAATAGTGAAAGGCCAAAAAAAAAAAAAACAAGAGTGGTAAGACTATTATAATTGTACAAGAACGGATGCCTCAACCCTAAGGCCTTGTTTGGGATACAGAGTGAATCTCAGTTTCCAAATGCTAAATGATTAAACTTTTGGGATAATTTTGAGTTTCTTAAAGTAGAACTCTTTGCAAATGACTTGAATTGAAAAGGGTTGTATTCACATTCTTCTATCTCTTCTGCTGTTCCGAGCTTGACAAGTCAAGCTGTATGATGACATAATAGAAGAAATCTGAGTAAGAAGTCAATTATTGTTTTGTTTGTTTTTGCAGGTAAGTTTGGATCTGTTTTTGCATCTATACCGTTCCTGATATTCACGGCACTGTACTGCATTCTCTTTGGCCTCGTAGGTATGCAAGCAAGTAGTTCAATTGAATTTCCATTGCCATAGTTAACTTTGGTTCCTCTATTCACAGTTACTTGTTCTTGTTGCTTCAGCTTCAGTTGGAATATCTTTTCTTCAATTCACAAACATGAACTCCATGAGGAACCTAATCATCACTGGGCTATCATTGTTCCTTGGAATTTCAATTCCTCAATTTTTCAATGATTACTGGAGTCCTCCACACCATGGCCTTGTTCATACTAATGATGGATGGGTGAGTTCTCCTTTAGTAGCCTAATTAGCTGTGAATTTGATCGAGAAGTTTAAGGGGAAAAAGTAATTTTGTGGATGTAAAAAGATGCTTATGAGTTATGTCCTTGGACTAGGAAGTAATGTCAAGAGTATATTTCCTATGGTGTTTATTGTAGGAGATAGATAACTAATTTGTATAGATTTAGAAAATTAAGTTTTAGTTATTTGTAAAAAAAAAATGTTAGTTTTTCTGAAGTACCCATTTTAATATGTGCAATCAGTAGGGGAGAGGTTAGGCAAAAAAAATTATAAATTTGAGAGATAAAGTGGATTAAGGTTAGAACAAAAACAAATCTCTCTACGAGTTCTTACATTTAAGGTGGGAGGGAGTAATAGATTTTACACTTGTTTATGTGCAAGAAAAATCGAATCTTTTCAGAAATGTTGAACTAAACAGGTTAGTGTCAAATAAATTACAGTTTACTTCTTTATAGTTTAGAATATTTTATTGTTTTAAGGCCTTTGATGGGATTAAGTGGAAAGCTGTCTTGAAAGACCGAGATTGTTTAAGATGTAATTAAACTATCCCGCCACTTAACTTTTACAACATCAAGAACTCATTTTATGTGTGATGATGTGTAACCTTGGCAGTTCAACGCACTGATAAACACCATATTCTCATCGCCGGCCACGGTGGCTTTGATTGTGGCGGTGTTCCTTGACAACACGCTCGAGGTTGATAAGTCGAAGAAAGATAGAGGGATGACATGGTGGGAAAAATTCAGAAAGTTCAAAGGAGATAGCAGAAATGAAGAGTTCTATACTTTGCCATTCAATCTCAACAGGTTCTTCCCACCTACTTGATATATATTCATGATAATGAGAAGCATAGATATAGATCTTTTCTTCAGTCATGACCATCATGTGTGATATTATTTCTTCACAGTCATCTCTCCTTTTTTTTTTTTTGGGTTTGCTTGTTTTTTGGGTGTGGGCCATGTAATAATAAAACTTGGTCCCACTTAGGATTATAAAGCATTTGGATTCATGCTCTGTCGATTGAATAAAGAGAACATTTTATGTATTCTAGCTGTAGTACCTTCTCAAAAACTCTTAAGCCAATTTCTAATTTGTAACTGTTCCATGTTGAGTTGCATTCTTTTATGGAACTTGCTTCAAATGTATCAATGCATGAATGTAAAGAATCCAAATTCTTTTATTAGATGATTGAGCTTTTTGTATTTAGAATTTAAGTAAACGCTCTTTGAAATACAACCCCCTTGAAGTGCAGCTGCAAAAGAGGCAGAATTTGAATTTTGGGGTTCCTATTTGTTATATGTTTTTCAGCAAATTTTTCTTTTTGTCACGGTTTTCTTCGTAAAAAATGAATACAGGTGATTGTACTGTTAAGAAATAATTAAAAACTATATCGTGACAATAAAATAAAGGATAAGTATAAGAAACCATTAATTAATAGAATATCAGAAAAATTGAAATTCTGTACAAGTGTTGTAGATATATAAAATAAGAAGTCCATACAAGCCACACAATCTACATAATTACATAACACATCTCAAATAAAACACAACTTCAAAGTAAAGATATATCTTTCTTTTTTGTATTTTGTAGTTTCTGTATAATCTTCAACACACTGACACAAATCCAACCCATTTTTTCACACCATTTAGTAAACACACAAGTGCAGATAAAGAAACCATTAGAAGATCAAAGCTCATCATCCCTCCTTTATTTTCTAACTTTCTGGTTTGATCTCCAAATCTGGAAAAAAAGTTAGTAACAGCTTAACTATTACATCAAAATGGAACATAGAATAAATAAAAGCTAATGGCCATATTTATTCCACACATTTTTCAAAATTAATTACTTTTAGTTATACAATCATTGAATTTCTAATATTAGCGCAACATGTCACTAATCTAAAATTAACTTTGGTCCTTAATATAAGAGCTTTTTTTTTTGTAGGGGAAGATGGTCCTAAATATAATATCTCAATCCACTTTATCTCCCATATTTTTCTGTAAAGTATCTCTATTGATTGCACACATTAAGTAGTTTCCACTAAGGACAGTCATGATAAAAAATGATATTTTAGAAAAATTAATACATATTATATTTGTTACAAATAACTAATATAACTAATTATCTTAATCTACCCATATTATCTAGTTCTAATATAATATGGACAAGAGGTAGCATATTATGTTGATTTTGATATAATGACAATTACATGGAAACAAAAATTTTAGTGAATTATTTAAATTTCTCATAAAGAATAAGGAGGTAAGGCATCGGACAGTTCTCTTTAACAAGTGATTTTGAATTGGTACTATGCTCAATAACTGCTAGTGATAAAACAGTAGCATACAAATTATCTGTTTGATAAGGCTACTATGGTGAAAATGAAGTGTTATATTTTGATCAGTGAAGGAAACTTTAATGTGCAAAATTATTTAGTTGATTAATAATAATAATAATAATAATAATAATAATAATGATAATGACAATGATAATGATAATGAAAAATAAAATTTTAAAGAAATTAGTGAGCAAGTAATATTAGGTTGCTTATTGAAAAAGTATAACTACGTACCTGAAGAGGCCTTGTACTCCAACGGGATATTGCATATATTTGGGCAATCTTCTATAAATATAGTACCAGATAGGTGATTGAACTCATAATTTGTGTAAATCTCTTTCAACTTTGGCAAGCTTGTAAGATTCAAATCATTCAGTCCAGGAAACAGCATTTCATTATGATTAACCACTTCACCTTCATAAGCTTGAACAACCCCCTCAAGTTGAGAGCAATCATGAATAGTTATTTCCTTCAATGAAGGACAATGAGAAGCTAGAGAATATGAGAACAACCTTCTCACTTTTAGGCAATCATATATACGAATGGTCTCAAGTTTGGGGAAGCAAATAGGAGTTGCATAAAGATTTTGAAGTGATTCTTCACAAAATATTCCCTCCCATTCCTCACATCCTCCTACATATAGTGTCTTCAACTCTGGAAGGCTTGTAACAGTTGCAAGAGTGAATATATTTCTCAATCTTGGGCATCGCCACAATGTAACATCTTCAAGTCTATGGAGGCTCACAATTTGTGTGGGGCCCTTCCATATGCATTCCAACTCTGGTAGATCTTGTAACCGTATATAGCACAATTCTGAATTCACCACCCTCACTCTCTCATTCTCATGTTTCTGTAGAGTAAATATATAATCAACGATTAGATGACAATTCAAGAGATGGACAATATATATATATATATGAATCACGTCAAATTAAGCGGAAGTATAAAATTACAAATTAAACCCCTTTAATTTCACACATTTTTAAAATTGTAATGACATAATATCAGTAAGTGGATTATATTTAGGCCTTCTTATTTATATTATAAACCGTACAGTGTGAAATAAACACACACACAGATACACATGTAAGTTATAGATATGTATGCATTGACGTTGATTTATTTCAGACGAAAGAGCCTTGGATAAGTACTTTCCACACTAAAGAGATTGTCACAAAAACAGTAAAACCAATAACTTCACAACCAACATTTACAAACAAGATCTTCATTTTACTCATTCCATGCGGTAGAGGGAAGACTACTAATATTTCAAATAATTTCGGCTTTCCCTTCATAATAAGAAGATTTGGTGTATGGATGCAAACCATTAAATAAAAAATTGAAATAATGATCGTATTTTTTGAGGATATGTTTTATCCGTAATATATATTATTCATGGTATTAAAAATTAGACTGGATCGGCCAGGTTAAACCAGAAACCAGCAACCCGATGACATGTTTAGTTCGGGTGTTGCTTAGACCCAGCAAAAATCTGACCTAGGGTAACTGGCTATGAACCGGTGTGACTTGAAGCAACTCAGGGTAACCTACTATATTAGCTGGGTTACCCGGTTCACCTTTTTATCGCCGGATAAAAAACACAAAAATGCCAAAAGAAAAGGAGTGTTTCAGGAAAACAAGGAGGAAAGTAGAAGAAGATAAGGAAAACTATAGGAATATATCCCATAAAAAACATATTGTTCTGAAAGAAAACTTTTGACAAATCACAAAAAGAGGAATACTTTAGCCTCGATGTTTGTTGTTAAAGGCTTCAAGTTTTACCTCAGAGCGACCGGAAAATAAAACTGAAAATAACTGAGGGAGTGACTGAAAAATATGACAGACGAGAGATTCAAATTGCAATTGTAAATCAAAGAAAAGAAAGAAGAGCTGAAGCCCAATAATTTTTTTTTTTAAAAAAAGAGAAAGGTAAGAGCTAAAAAGAAAGAAAAAATTCTCTTTTAAAATATCTTGACTACAACTTGTAATTTCAATCCATAAAATGGATAAATAATGACGTGAGGGCAACAAAATAATGTGTCCTTTGTCTTAAACTTGTGTTCTCCAAGTGTATTCAACAAAGTTTTCCACGTCCAAAGAAAATGAGAAAATATTAAACTTAAAGTCTTTGTAATTTATAGATCATGCATTCACATTGGTTCTTCTAAATAAAACAATCTTAAACAAGTACTTTCCACAATAAACCGGTGCCAAAACCAATAACATAAAAGTTATTGTCTTGACTAACACATAATAAAAATATAAAGTATCGCGTTTGACAAAGTAATTAAAAGTAATTATTTGACAAACAATTAAAAAGAAGTTTATAAAATCCATTCCTAAAAAAATAACTAATGAAGTTTAAGGATAATAATTTTATATATTTTAAAAAAATATAAAATAAAAAAAAGTAGTTGAATCATTAGTATGTAGCATTAATACAAATTTCTTAAATTTCATAATATGAAGATTGTTTTATATTTACGAACCTTAAATAAAAAAGAAATAATGAGATAATACTTACGTGTTGTGGACTTTCTTGTTTATCACGAAGGGACTCCAGCTTGTACTCATATCCAAAAACCTCTCTCAATTTTGGCAAATTTTTCAAATATAATTCCTTCAGTTTGAGTAGTAGCTGATTCCCATATGCTACTTCTTCATCACTGTCTCCATCAACAAGCCTCTCAAGTTCAGAGCAATTGCGTATGAATAGCTGCTCTAGAGAGGGACAATGAGATGCCATAGAATAAGGTAATAGCCATCTCACTTTCTTGCAATTCCTTATGAAAATCTTCTTCAGTTTGGGGAAAAGGATCAGTGGTTGCTGATTTAATGTTAGAAATTAAACCAAAGTTAGTTCACAGATTATACATCGATTATGGCCTACTATTAATAGTACATAATAATCCTTTTTTAAAACAAGAAGTAGGCATATTACATATTTAATGACACGAACATGACTTTTTTATTACCAAAAATTGAAAGGAAAAGTGGAAAACTTACAAATTTTAATAGCAATAAAAGAGGCACGCTGAAAAGTGAAAACGGCCTTTTTTAACGTCCAGGGAATTTTTTTTTTAAAAAATCATTTCTCTTATAATATGGTAAGTAATTTAATAGATAATGTATCATTTCTGATGTATTTTAAATAAAACAGTCCTCTGTAATTATTTGCTTCACAGAAATACCAAATGAAAATTAAGAAAATTCGTTCATAAATATACAATTAATTGTTTGAAAAAAAATTAAAATCAACAAAAGAGATTAAAGTTTTTATCAAATTCATATGTGGAAAGATAAATAACTATTGCAGTTGCAAATATATTTTGTAATACTCCCTCTGATCTTGACTATAAGAGCTAATTGGGGTGTTTGCTTGGGTCTTAAATATAAAACCCCAATCTATTTTATTTTCTAAATTTATATTTTTTTTCCTCAATCTATTCATATTGATTGCACATATATAAAGATGTTACTATCAATGGGGCAACGATTAAACTAAAAACTTAAGGAACAAAAAACTGTTGTAGTTTAATCTTTAGTATACAGCGTAAATGCTAAATACAAAGATCTAGAATTTAAAGATAAGGACACTGTTATATAATTAAAACCATTAAATAAAAAAAAATGAAATGACTGTTGCATGTTCTTGAGAATATTTTTCTTATTACTAATATATGTGTGTTTAATTGGACAGTATACATAAATTGTGTGTGTGTGTGTGTAAAAGAGGTAGGTGAACGAAAGGAAAAAAAATCCTCAAAATATTTGAAATTTTTAGCTAACCCATATATCAACACTAATTTATAAAGAAAAACGTTTCTCTTAAAATATAGTATGTAATTTTCAGATAATGTGTGGTAATTATTCCCATGACAAAAATACAAAATAAAAATTATAAAGTGTTGTTCGGAAAAATAAAATTAATTATTTGAAAAAAAATTAAAATTGACATTAAAGTTTCTATCAAATTCATATGTGGAAAAATAAATAACAAATGTAGTTTTTAATTAATATTTTGTAATACTAAAAAAGAAACCCGAAAGAAAAACTCAAGTGCTTTAATCCTTAGTGTGTAGCGTATATACTAATTAAATACAAAGATCTAGAATTTAATTACAAGAACACAATAGCTAAAGAGAGTTATTTTAATCAAAACAAAAGTTTGAAAGTTAAATTTAACGATTCACTAACGATTATGGCAATGAAAATTTAATGAGAACATGGATTAAAATTAAATATCAAATAGATAAAGAAGATTTGTTTTATATTTTATTTTAAAGGGACGTTTGTATACATTTTCAAAATAGAGGGAGTGTTTATTTAATTCAGGTAAAATAGAGTAGTGATTAGTATATTTTACTCTTATATAAATATAATTTTCAAATAAAAAGGAAAGTAAACATGGGTATTTTTAAATTAAAAAAAAGAGGCAGAGTGATAAAAGAGAAAAATCATATATAGACACACATATAGTATTCGATGATAAACACATTTTTCATATGAAATCGAAATGTAAACATCGTTAACTTTAATTCTATTAAAAAACTTGAGGTAGACTAATGGAGTAATGAAAAGATAAAAATGTTTTACATATATGGGAAATTATTAACAGTTGCACGGAAACTATTTTCTTAGTTGAAACGGAAAATATATGAGATATGATATGAAACAAAATTTTCATGAAAAATGGAAAAGAAAACATGACTATTTTTAACATAAAAAAGTAGAGACAAAGTGAGGAAAAATAAAAATAATATGAACATGACCTGTTCTTGAGGATATTTTCATAATAAGAGAGTATATTTTTAATACTTCAAAATATATATTAGTCGATAATAAACACAAATTTTTAATACTTAATTATTTTTTTTTAAAAAAGATGTAGACTAGTACAGTGAATAATAATAAAAAATATCTCCTAGAAATGTGTGAAATTATTAGTAGGTGTTTCTCACAATATATAGATGAGGTCAAAAATTGTAATGCATACATTACCCCCTCACGGTTTTAAAACAAGTCAAGAGGGGGAGGTATCCTGATCCTTATAAGGCGTCTTTCATGCCCTTCCACAGTCAATATGGGATTTTACATAAAGCAAGCATTGATTTCACACAATTTTAGAAAAACGCTATCAAATTCATATACAAAAAAAAAAAAAACAAATTTAGTATACAACTAATATTTCATAGTTGAAAATTAATTCAAAAGTAAATTTTTAAACTAATGCATGAACATGGATTATTATTTGTAATATGCATTGATTCAATAGGATTTTTGCCGATAACACTTACGTATGGATAATCCTGCATATAATTAAGTAGTGGGTTCCATACCTGCATATCATTAAGTAGTGGGTCCCCGTGCGCAGCTTCTCTATCAATAAGCCTCTCAAATTCAGAACATCTTCTTATAATTATTTCCTCTAGTAAAGGACAATGAGAAGCAAGAGAGTAAGAGAATAGCCATTTCACTTTGTTGCAACCATCAATCTCAAGTCTCCTCAGCTTTGGCGTTTTTGTAATCATGGCGTGAGTGAAGATGCAAGTTCTCAATTGGGGACACTTTCGTATGATCAGCTCTTGTAACATGGGGAGAGAGTAGCTAATACATGAATCTTTGAACACTTGTTCAAGATTATTCATATGAGCCAATGTCAAAGTAATCAGGTGCGAGAATACTTGCTGTGTTTGAAGAATGTCAACATCAAGGTTATCAATGATGGATCTTTTCTCTTGACAACAATAAACCGACAAGTGCTTTATCTCAAATAAATTTATTTGTTTAAGATCCCACCCACAATTATCTAAACAAATTCCAAGTTTTGACAAATCATAAAAGAGGAATACTTCAGCCTCGATGTCTGTTATTAAGGCTCCAAGTTTTGCCCCAGAGTGACCAGAAATAAGACTGAAAATAACTGAGGGTTCCAATTGCAATTGCAAATGAAAGAAAAGAGAGAAGGGCTGCAGTCTAGTAATGTGATGGGTTTCGTGTAGGACTTTTCATTTGTAGTTGTTCGAAGTGGGCCTCAAATGCTATGATCTCCCTTTAATTAAAAAAAATTCAAATATATATTGCAATTTGCACATGTTCCCATGATCTAATTTATAGGAATATATTTATGTAATATGAAGAAGAGGAGAGGAGAAGTCCAGTCCCTTAATATAATATTTTAAATATTATTTTTATTAAAATCTTTATACCTAAAGTAGAAAAAAAATGAATGTTTTAGCACATTTTAATTAAACTATATTATTTTAATCACTACCGGTTTGACCTGAGTTAACCCCGGTTTGACTCATTGACCATTGACTCGTTATCTCAACCAATCCGGTTTTTAATACTTTTATTTGATAGTTAACATGAATATTTTAGATTAAATTTAAAAAGTAAATATCCAAATTTTTTTTTAAAAAAAAAAGAGAAAGGTAAGAGCTAAAAAGAAAGAAAAAATTCTCTTTTAAAATATCTTGACTACAACTTGTAATTTCAATCCATAAAATGGATAAATAATGACGTGAGGGCAACAAAATAATGTGTCCTTTGTCTTAAACTTGTGTTCTCCAAGTGTATTCAACAAAGTTTTCCACGTCCAAAGAAAATGAGAAAATATTAAACTTAAAGTCTTTGTAATTTATAGATCATGCGTTCACATTGGTTCTTCTAAATAAAACAATCTTAAACAAGTACTTTCCACAATAAACCGGTGCCAAAACCAATAACATAAAAGTTATTGTCTTGACTAACACATAATAAAAATATAAAGTATCGCGTTTGACAAAGTAATTAAAAGTAATTATTTGACAAACAATTAAAAAGAAGTTTATAAAATCCATTCCTAAAAAAATAACTAATGAAGTTTAAGGATAATAATTTTATATATTTTAAAAAAATATAAAATAAAAAAAAGTAGTTGAATCATTAGTATGTAGCATTAATACAAATTTCTTAAATTTCATAATATGAAGATTGTTTTATATTTACGAAACCTTAAATAAAAAAGAAATAATGAGATAATACTTACGTGTTGTGGACTTTCTTGTTTATCACGAAGGGACTCCAGCTTGTACTCATATCCAAAAACCTCTCTCAATTTTGGCAAATTTTCCAAACGTAATTCCTTCAGTCTGAGTAGTAGCTGATTCCCATATGCTACTTCTTCATCACTGTCTCCATCAACAAGCCTCTCAAGTTCAGAGCAATTGCGTATGAATAGCTGCTCTAGAGAGGGACAATGAGATGCCATAGAATAAGGTAATAGCCATCTCACTTTCTTGCAATAACTTATGATAATCTTCTTCAGTTTGGGGAAAAGGATCAGTGGTTGCTGATTTAATGTTAGAAATTAAACCAAAGTTAGTTTCACAGATTATACATCGATTATGGCCTACTATTAATAGTACGTAATAATCCTTTTTTAAAACAAGTAGGCATATTACATATTTAAGGACAAACATGATTTTTATATTACCAAAAATCGAAAGGAAAAGTGGAAAACTTGCAAATTTTAATCGCAAAAAAAGAGACACGCTGAAAAAGGCCTTTTTTGACTTCCACGGAAAATTTTAAAAAATCATTTCTCTTATAATATGGTAAGTAATTTAATAGATAATGTATCATTTCTGATCTATTCTAAATAAAACAGTCCTCAGTAATTATTTGCTTCACAGAAATACCAAATGAAAATTAAGAAAATTCGTATGTGGAAAGATAAATGACTAATGCAGTTGCAAATATATTTTGTAATACTCCCTCTCATCTCTAATATAAGAGCTAACTGGGGTGTTTGCTTGGATCTTAAATATAAAACCCCAATCTATTTTATTTTCTAAATTTATATTTTTTTTCTCAATCTATTCATATTGATTGCACATATATAAAGATGTTACTATCAATGGGGTAACGATTAAACTAAAAACTTAAGGAACAAAAAACTGTTGTAGTTTAATCTTTAGTATATAGCGTAAATGCTAAATACAAAGATCTAGAATTTAATGATAAGGACACTGTTATATAATTAAAACCATTAAATAAAAAAAATGAAATGACTGTTGCATGTTCTTGAGAATATTTTTCTTATTACTAATATATGTGTGTTTAATTGGATAGTATACATGAATTTTAAAACGGATCTAAAAAGTGAACATATCTAATTGTGTGTGTGTGTGTGTGTGTGAAAGAGGTAGGTGAACGAAAGGGAAAAAAAAATCCTCAAAATATTTGAAATTTTTAGCTAACCCATATATCAGCACTAATTTATAAAGGAAAACGTTTCTCTTAAAATATAGTATGTAATTTACGGATAATGTGTGGTAATTATTTCCATGACAAAAACACAAAATAAAAATTATGAAGTGTTATTCGGAAAAATAAAATTAATTATTTGAAAAAAAATTAAAATTGACATTAAAGTTTCTATCAAATTCATATGTGGAAAAATAAATAACAAATTTAGTTTTTAATTAATATTTTGTAATACTAAAAAAGAAACCCAAAAAAAAAAAAAACCTCAAGTGCTTTAATCCTTAGCGTGTAGCGTATATACTAATTAAATACAAAGATCTAGAATTTAATTACAAGAACACAACAGCTAAAGAGAGTTATTTTAATCAAAACAAAAGTTTGAAAGTTAAATTTAATGATTCACTAACGATTATGTGAATGAAAATTTAACGAGAACATGGATTAAAATTAAATATCAAATACATAAAAAAGATTTGTTTTATATTTTATTTTAAAGGGACGTTTATATATATTTTCAAAATAGAGGGAATGCTCATTTAACTCAGGTAAAATAGAGTTGTGATTAGTATATTTTACTCTTATATAGATATAATTTTCAAATAAAATGGAAAGTAAACATGGGTATTTTTAAATTAAAAAAAGAGGCAAAGTGATAAAAGAGAAAAATCATATATAGACACACATATAGTATACGATGATAAACACAATTTTCAACTGAAATCGAAATGTAAACATCGTTAACTTTAATTCTATTAAAAAACTTGAGGTAGACTAATGGAGTGAATGAAAAGATAAGAATGTTTTAGATATATGGGAAATTATTAACAGTTGCACGGAAACTATTTTCTTAGTTGAAACGGAAAATATGTGTGATATGATATGAAACAAAAAATTTTCATGAAAAATGGAAAAGAAAACATGACTACTTTTAACATAAAAAAGTAGAGATAAAGTGAGGAAAAATAAAAATAATATGAATATTACCTGTTCTTGAGGATATTTTCATAATAAGAGAGTATATTTTTAATACTTCAAATATATATATATATATATTATTCGATAATAAACACATATTTTTAATACTTAATTATTTTTTTTAAAAAATAAGATGTAGACCAGTACAGTGAATAACAAGAAAAAATATCTCCTAGAAATGTGTGAAATTATTAGTAGGTGCTTCCCACAGTATATAGATGGATCAAAAAATGTAATGCATACAATACCCCTCACGGTTTTAAAACACGTTAAGAGGAGAGGTATCCTGACCCTTATAAGATATTTTTCTTTCCCCTCCACAACTAATGTGGGATTTTACAAAAACCAAGCATTGATTTCACATAATTTAAGAAAAACGCTATCAAATTCATATACGAAAAAACAAAAAACAAATTTAGCATACATGAACATGGATTATTTTTTCTAATATGCATTGATTCAAGAGGATTTTTGCGGATAACACTTACGTATGGATAATCCTGCATATCATTAAGTAGTGGGTTCCATACCTGCATATCATTAAGTAGTGGGTCCCCATGCGCAGCTTCTCTATCAATGAGCCTCTCAAATTCAGAACACTCGCTTATAGATATTTCCTCTAGTGAAGGACAATGAGAAGCAAGAGAGTAAGAGAATAGCCATTTCACTTTGTTGCAACCATCAATCTCAAGTCTCCTCAGCTCTGGCGTTTTTGTAATCATGGCATCAGTGAAGATCAAAGTTCTCAATTGGGGACAAAATTGTATGGACAGCTCTTGTAACATGGGGAGAGAATAGCTAATACATGAATCTGTGAACACTTGTTCAAGATTATTCATATCAAACAATCTCAAAGTAACCAGGTGCGAGAATACTTGCTGTGTTTGAAGAATGTCAACATCAAGGTCATCAATGATGAATCTGTTCTCTTGACAAGAAGAAACCCATAAGTGCTTGATCTCAAATAAATTTATATGATTATGATCCCACCACCTACAATTATCTAAACAAAGGCAGTTTGCTCTTTGAATGAGATCTTTCATTGACGAATTCAAAGTAGAGACTTTGAACCCTTGTATCCATAAAGCTCTCGTTTCTTCATTACCACCATCCAAACTGTCCAAAATATCCAAATTGTATGGAGTTGGAGCTCGCATATATCTCTCCGTCTGATAACGAAAAATATAGCATGTGGAATCACAGATAACATACCTCTTCAACTTTGAAAGAGAGAAATTTTCTGGGATGGTAGATTTGTTATCCCAAAGGTATAATTCTTCAAGTTGCTCACATCTTCCAATTACTTCTAAAGAGCTTTTCTCAATTTTACAATCAAACACATCCAAAAGTTTCAGCTTTCTCATGTCCACAATTCCAGCAGGTAATTCATTGAATATAGAGCCACGTAGGTCAAGAACCTCCAATCCTTTGAGTTCACCCAAAAAAGCGATGTCACCCAAATTTTGTCCTCTAAGGCATAAAGTGGGGAGATTCGTTAATGACACAATTGATCGCGGGAGTGAGCAATCAAGCCTGGGACGGTACCAAATTCCCCATTTAAAGCTACATGTTATGAGTGCCAAGACTTTGAGTGCATTTATCCCTGCAAAATCTTCAATGAGCCCATGAGGTTGAAGTAGTAGAATGTCAAGTGTTGGACAACGCAATTGGTTAGAGAGCTTGAAATTCTCATCCAAATTCCACAATGACAATGCCTTTGCATCTTTTAGACTTTGATGGCTGTCCACCAAAATTGCTTGACGTTGCTTCTTTGCAATCCACAAAGCTACATCTCGAACTAAGTCATGCATTTTTACACGTGCTTGCTTATCAATACTCATCAACAAACAAGAATCCAACAAGATGTTAAGAGCCACTAAAATCTCTCTCCTCACATCTTCCATTGTGTTGATACTCTCTTCTAGCTCAAGCGTCCTCTTGCCAAACCGAATTAAATCCTCTTTATGGATTTCATGATTTTCAGGGAACATAGAGCATAATAAGAAGAGCGATTTGGCTGTTGAACTTGACAAATTATCATAACTCAATTCAAGACATGCATAAGGGCTTCTAAAACCCTCTTCAACATCCAAAGGTTGGAAGTTTTTTAGTTTCCAAAGTGCTGCCTCCCATACTTCGATAGGCTTTCCCTTTAAAGATCTTCCCACAACTGCAATTGCAATTGGAAGTTCCGTGCACTCATCAACGATTTTCCTTCCCACAACATTAAACTTATTTGAGGGATCATTGTATAGGTTTGCATGCTTCTTGAATAATTCCCTTGCTTCCTCCTTAGTTATCAAAGGCAGTTTAATGATAGTCTCACAACCCATAGAGACACATACATTCCTAAGGCGAGTGGTTAACAAGATTTGACAACCTTCAACAAGTGGAATGCCAATATCTTCAAGGCTTAGATACTCCCACACATCATCAAGGATGATAAGTATCTTCTCATTTTTCAATCTTTCTGATAGTCTTTGTGCTTTTACAGATTGAGTTTCATCTTGAAATGTTAAGCCTATTTGCTCTGCTAGGTCCTGCTGAAGTTTTGCAACATTTGGAGGTGTCGAAACAACAAGGACAACAACCTTCTCAAAAAGCTTCAAATCATGCACTCTCTTTCCCACTTCCTTTGCCAAAGTTGTTTTGCCTGAGCCGCCCATGCCATAGAGTCCAATCATCTTGTTCTTTCCATCTTTTATTGCCTCCAAAAGATCATTAGAAGTAGACTTCCTCGAGTTAAAATCGACAAAGTCTTTAGAAGAGAAGTAAGTGATGCTAGGAATTTGGGTGCGACGAGAAAAATTGTCTTTCTCAAAGTGGGAATCCTTTTTGAGCTGCATCATCAGCTTTGCCTTATTATCCATTTGTTTTGCCAAGGAATACCTATGTGACACGTTGAAACAACTCTTTCCTTCCCCTTCAACCTTTCGCTGCAACTCATTCACATCTTCTAGAATTTTCTCCACATCATTCAACCAATTCTTCACAGGAAGCATTATTTCCTCACTATTTCGGGCAGCTTGTTCCTTACGTTCCTTCACTTCATCTAGCCTTGTCTTCAGCTCATCTTTTGCTTCCTCAAGCTCTCTATTGAATTGCTTAAAGCAAAACAAATAACGAGCACGATCTAAAATTGGAGCCGCAAGGCATTCTAGAACCTTTCCTCCAATACTGACAACAATGTCTTCCATCTAATGCAATCATAATTAACGTCGTGAGTAATTATTTCTAATACAAGTCAATGGTATATAACATCCAATAAAGCAATGGTAATTATAGAATATACAATATGAGGCAATATCTAATAAAATTAGTCTTATGTCATCTCCCATCTCATGAAAAATTGATAAATCTTTTATGACAAAGCAAGCTATATAGCTCATTCTATTAACATACGTGTTTCTCCTATCATATGATGCAACGCTAAAAAGAACAATATAAGCAATTAATTAGTCTTGAATGGCATCTATCCGCTAATAATAAAATATTCACACCGCTATTTTTGGTTCAATTGATACAAATATATAAATAAAGACCCACAGTAGACATCTAAAGTAATAGAGACATACAATGGACCTGTAATGGAATTAGATTATTGGCAAAAGATAAATAAATAACTAACTAAATAAATAAATATAGAATTTGGCAGGATGAGTTATTCTGATATAATCCTCACTACCACAAATATCGTAATGAAATTAGATGAATGGCAAATAAAAAAGTAAATAAGAAATAAATGGAAAAACAAATAAATATATAATTTGGGGTTAAGGTGCAAAAATACACATGTGATTGTCCTCGAAGTGCACCCAACACCAAATGCTTTTTGTAGGTGCAACAGTGACTATGTGGTTATAAAATAGGTGCAAAAATACCCTTTGACTGTTAGTTTGACTGTTTGACTGTTAGTTTAACTTTTTTATACTGAAAGTGATGACGTGTACGATGACGTGGACGCTGGAGTGACATTCTGAAAAAAAAAAAAAAAACTTGCTGAAAATCAAATTTTCCTAATAAATCATTTAATTTAATAAAAATTAGTAATATAATATATGTATTATAATGATTTTAATTTAATAATATTGGAAATCTAGGGTTGGGAAAAAATTGAGCAATCAGTATGTTTTTTAGGGCAACAGCTCTGCTGAGTGAGTTAAGCACTCTGCACTCAGATTTGAATCTACTTCAGCGAAGGTAGTACTAAAATAGTGAAATGTGGGTAATATTAATTGCAAAGCTTTACCAGTCAGCAAGTTTTTTTTTCCCAAAATGTCACTCTAGCATCCATGTCATCATACACGTCATCACTTTCAAGGTCAAAAAGTCAAACTAACGGTCAAAGGGTATTTTTGCACTTATTTTGTAACCACATAGTCACTGTTGCACCTAAAAAAAGTATTTGGTGTTGAGTGCACTTCGAGGACAATCACATGTGTATTTTTGCACCTTAACCCTATAATTTGGCTGGATAAGTTATTCTGACATAATCCTCACAGACTCAAATATCGTAATCAAATTAGATGATCAGCAAAAGAAAAGTAATGAAATAAATTAGATGAATAACAAACAAATATCCACCAGAGTTAAACAAATTAAGAGATGCCCAACTACACAAAAATCGAAAATAACAATTCACCCAATTAGTACAAACATACAATGTGTGTTAATTTTCTTTTTGATGACAATATTCAAAATTTTCATAAGTAATATGATTCATTAACTGCGTATGATCTTATTAGTATGAACTTCATTTCAGATCACAATATATCAAACAGCTTGCAAAAGATGGTCCCAGTTAAAAATAATTTTATTTTTTTATAATTATATTTTAATATAATCCTAATGTTGAACAAAACTAATCTTTTTTTGTAAATAAAAATTGTAATCTTTTAACTATCAGTTATTTGTTAAATACATATTTAACTTAAAACTGGAAATAAAATCATTCAATATTTGGATGAGTTAAACTAAAATAATTCATTTAGAAGAAAAGCTCCCAGGTTCAGTGTTTAATGTTCGGACAGAACTTATGAAGTTGCTTATATATATTAGGTTAAGTTCTTCAATCATACTTTATTATGTGTAATTTCTATTCCTAATTATTCAGAAAACTTTTAAAACTTTATGAATGTGAATTATTATGTTCAGGAAAGTCCACGTCTCAAGATTTAATTAGAGAACTTATCTAATCGATGTAAACAACTTGATATACATTTTGTTCATAATGTTAAAACTTAAAAGCATCTAACCAATTCAATGTTTAATGCACTACTATTCTTCATTCCTTTGGCTTGAAAATTTTATAATTCTTTTATATTATTTTTTATGAAAATAACTCTTTTATACTCTTTTTTATAGTAAAAAATATAAATTCTTTATATTCTGAAATTTTGGATAAGTTGGATTTTAATGAGAACCATAACTTAAAAATAATCTGACTTTTTTCACTTGTATATATTTCCGAAAATAGGCATTCCATCAAATTCAGTGCTAAATGTCAATTAATATAAATTCAATTTAATACCAAAAAAGCATCTAACAGATTTCATTTTTATTTTTCTAATAATATTTTGATCAAAAAACTAAGAAAATTTCTAATAATATTTTGATTAAAAAAAAACAACACAAAGTGTCTTCAAAATAATATTACCTGTAATATTTTCAAGGGAAAATTACGAAAAAGGACTAAGGAAAAGAAATATTTAGTAACAAGGACCTTATAAATTATAATAATTCTAAAGGATTAAAAATTAAAATATAGATCTATAATTATGAAATTAAGGTTGACCAAACTCCTTAGATTTTCTCTAACCTCATCTCAACTATTTGACGGTTAATTATCAATTGATATTCCCTCCTTAAGTATGCCCTTAAATTGATTTGACTTTTATTTAGATATTGAGATTCCTACAATATTGGTAGTTTATTTAGGAATTTTTTGTTTAAGAATTTTAAATTTTAGTATTCTTCATTTTTATAACATTCTTTTTAGGTGTATCTTGTTTGTTTAAGCCCTTTTTCCCATGAAAAATCATATATTTTTTAAAGAAATATATTATAAGATTATTTGTGATTTTTTAAGTTTTTAAAATTAATCAAAATCTAAAGAGAGGAAGATTTCTAATTATTTATGGATTTTACAAGCTATTTTAATTCGGGTAACTTTTAAAATAATCTGATATGTATGAGGAAGAATATAATAAAAATATTGATTTGAATATATATTTTTTTTTAATCAAAATATACATGGAGATATTATCAAATTTGATAATAAGGAAGGTTAATTTTATAATTAAAAATTATATTTTAGTACCACTAGATATGTGTGTGAGCGTGGATTTAAGTAGTTTAAGTGGATTTAACAATTTTTAACAAAAATATTAATCACAAAAGTTAGTCGTTAGAACGTGAATATGGATTAAAAAATACACATAATAATTTGACTGGAAATAAGTACCACAAATATACAAAGTTAGTACAGTTTTTCATAAAACGGCATATAAAATTTAGTACATTATTATTACCCAAATCAAATTTTTCATTTTAATTATCATCTTGATAGCCAAAAGAATGCTCAAACTTTTTTATCATTGACTCCCAAAAGAAAGAAATAAAGATCGATCACATTTGTCGTTTATTTCTAATTATGTTCTCATGTAAAAAAAAAAAATTATAATTTATCGTCCTATAAAATAAAGAACTTGTATTGTATTATTTACCTGTAATATAGAGTGATAATAATTTTGGAGGTTTTTTTCCTAGGAAGAACAAGAATTAATGGGAAGTAAAGTAGAACGATGATGATTAGAACTGCTTCTAATAAAAGAATTAAAAAAAAAAAATTAAGTTCACCAAGAAATGACCCGAAATTGAACCCAAAATTGAATTTTGGTCTATTTGTGATTGTTTATACTTAGCCAAAAAAAAAAGGAAACCTTTTTATTTTTAGTTTTATAAAAAAAAAATTCATTTATTTTTATTATACAGGGGGAAGGAAAAGCATAACGTTTTCATTTAATTTTTCTACGTACTTAAACATAATTTGAAACGCACTTTTGTAAGTAAAAATAACATGGGATACATATAAGTTCAAATACCTCATTATTTTTAAAACTAGAAAATATTTATTTATTAATGCCTCATTTCAGATTTATTTTCATCTTATTTCCAAATTAAACAATATTTTGTATAATAATTGATATTTATGTAACATAAAAGAACATGCAATGCACACGTCTCTCATATTATAAATAAAAAAAATCAAGTAAAAAGTAGTATTCATTATGCTGTTATATTTTTTTCGCCAACTAATATAAAAACGAAATGACATGAAAATTAACAATGTTTTACTTAATCATATACTGCCCAAAAAAAAGGATCAAAGGAAATGTAAAATAAACAACTTATATTCTGTTGTGTGTTTGATATGTTCGTAAAATGATTTATGAATATTCACTTGAGAACTATGATGTTTTTTTTCTTTTTGATGAAAATATTCCAAATTCCCATAAGAACAATGATTCACCAACTGCATATTATCACAACATGTGGGATGGGTAGATCCGCAGTTACGGAGAAGATAAGCTGGTTTCTTGATGAGAAGAGGAGAGGGAATCAAATAAGGATAGTAATGTAAAATTATCAAATTTTGACATCTCATTTAAAGTATCTAACCTGATTTAGAATTTGTTAAATTTAATGAACTAATTTAGAATGTAAGTAATTCAACCATACCTCTTGTAAAGGAATTTTTCCTATTACCAAATGATATTATTTTCAAATTAAATTTTAAACAGTTTCAATTTCTACAAATTCATTAGTTTAAATTTATTTTGAAATTTGAAAGGAAGAAGCGAAAAAGGAAAACCTCCTACATGTTTATTTGTTAGTGCTTCAGGTATATAGGATTGATTTAGACTAAAATGACCGAGTAATTTTCTAATATACTTTTGCATAATTAAAATAAATTTAAAAAAACAATATAACAAAGAATGTTGAAGTAAATACATACCCGTACAACACACACTAGAAGAACTTGATGATAGTTCAACAGCTTGAACAGTAAACGAATGATGGAGGCTGCTGCTGGAAGGAATAGTGAACGAACGAATGTAAATAAAACTGACTCAAAGAAAATAGAAAGAACAAACGAGAGATAAATGTAAGTAAATCAAAGAAGATAGTATAAGAACTAAGAAGTCAATGATTAAACCAACATCTGATGAATAATTCAAATCCTGATACAAAACATTTTTCAGTTGGTATCAAAAAATTCATTTAATATAGATTTAGTGTTGCATAGGTAAAATATCTAGCTGATTCTTTGATGTTTAATTTTTCAATATTCATTTTGCCAGAAAAAATTAATTTAAGAATCAATATAACAAAGAATTTCCAAGTCAATAGAAGATCACCTTGATGATGAGAAGGCAATGAATTCAATGAGATGAGCGTGAATGAACATCAAAAGTTTTGAACTCTTTAAAGGAATATAGGATGACGATATGTTCTTTTCTTAGCTCTTTAATATTGGGGATACCAATTCTAAAGTTTCAAGTAAGCCATATATATTTATATATATATATTCATTCCTTAATGATGACTTAAAACCATTTTAATAAATACTGCTTTAGCTTTATTGTGTATGTTGTCCTCATTGAGGTCCTTTGCTTGAAGAGGAAGAAAATGAAAGTATTCCCTTCTTTCTTGGGACCCCAAAGAGATTCTTACTTCATTTTTAATAAATCAAAGAGAAGAAACATGTGATACAAGTCCCAAACAATCAAGTTATTCCATACGTAGTACTTTATAATTAATGTTCAACAAGAAGTACAATGGTTGTCTAAAGGGAAGTTCTATGCAAAAGACATTGGAAAACTATTTAATTCATACTTATCGTGTGTGTGTGTGCACACACACCTGGATAAGTACGAAGAGAGTTTATTGCGAAAATCATTGTTAAAAAGAAAAGCACTAGTCAACTACTAAGTCAGTCACTAATTTGATTGGAATCAAAAGGAAAAAGATAAAGTAATTATAAAGTACTGAATCATGGAAAAACTTACTAGTATAACCGTGATGTACTCTACATTACACTTTTATAATATAATTTGGAACAGAGCAATGGTTGAAGAGTCACCCTGAGAAAGCTACTGGATCAGAGGCATCTTACTCAAGGAAGAAACTGACACATCAGATAAAATTTCCATTTGGGTGTTCCAGCTGAGGTGTCTCTTTAACCAAACATGCCTATCTAAATGAATATAAGAGAAAACTAACATTGTTTCTAAAGAAGGCAAAGCAGCAATTTAGATAGTGATTAAAATCACTCGATAAATCAAGCAGGCAAGGATATATTCTGTACTTAACAGACAAAAAATTAACAGAATCAATTATGACTTTATTTTTTAACAAGACGTCAAGAACAAAGCTTGTGAAGAGAACACAGAACAAATCTACAAAGTAAGAAGCTAACCAAGATATGCCTTGTCTCCTGGACATTCTCGCAAGATAATCAGCACAATTCATGGCCTCTCTGCATGAAAACTTCAGCTCTAAATTCTAGTCTGAGTAAATCATGTTGCCGATCTCATTGGTTTCAGCTCTAAATCAGCACAATTAGCCTGGATTGGTATACTTGAAGCTTGAATATTCCATTCCCCCTTCTTCCATCGGCAAGTATAAAGGGGTGAGAATAATTTTTTAGCCTATGACCATTTCCCTCTCATGACTCCTTTGCATTTCTTTAGTACACAACCACCAAACGCCCGAGTCCAAGGCCATATTTTGACTTTCCTGCCACCGGCATTATGTTGGATATTTCCTTTAAGCCATTCCTGCAAATCCAAACAAATAAATGGGGTTTGGGTAAATTAAACCAGACTTTCCCTGCTATATCACAATCTCAGTATATGAATAAGTGTTTCCTCCCCATTTCACTCAAAAGGACACACTATGAGTTTTTATTCCTCATTTTGCTCTAAATGAATTTGTAAAATGCCTTTCATTGTACACAAAGGATCCAATCTGTGAATTATTCTGCCTACAGTCAAATTTATAAGCTGATGTCACGCTAAAACCCCCGTTAGACGATTTCCTCCATACCATTATGTTACATGGTGGTTTCCCTGTTCAAATTCAGTCAATCACCCACAAAAGTAGGAATTTTCTCCACTTTTGTAAATTCCAAACTCGTCAAGAATGGCCTGTGGTTTGATGAGATGTTTATTTTTATCAAATAGGGGGACTAAAGGCACATCCAGTGATGTGCACAAATCCCACCAAAATCTATTACTAGTTCCATTTCTAATTTTCTGCCCCACTGCAGCACAAAAATCTTCCTACCAGACTCAATTATGACTTTAAACCGACAACTAAGCTAAGTAGCATTTCTCTTCATCTAGAGACTTTATATTTACAAACCATCACTTACATATTTCTTCTCTTACAAATGTCAATGTGTGGCTGAAATCGAAATAAGATTTGAGGAACTTATCTGTCCACTAAAGATGTATTAAAAGATAAGAAGTAAGTTAATTACAGTTGTTGCTAATTCTAATGGTTCAGAGCTGGCATTCGTAGCTGAGGCATCCTGATCCCATGTGGAGCACCTTTGTGAGCACACTCTACAAAGCAACAAAACAGCACCCTTTCTGCACTAAACCTCGGCTATTCTTAAAATCAATGACACAGGACGTACCACATCTCTTGATTCTTGGCATTCAAATGCCATCCATCAGTGTTGGATCAAATAGGCCGTTGGGTGTCTTTGATTTCGAGAACGGCCAAGATTGGGAGCAACAACGGGGTTGTTTAGTTGCTCCGTGAGGAATCCGAATGTCAGAGGAAGAGCACGGTGGCCGCATTACCGGCATGGTACGGAACAAACCCCGGCCGATAGTCGTCCATGATGGACCCAAAGCGGAGACGGCGAATCTGTTTAGGTTTCGTTTTATACGACCTGTGAAATGCGAGATTCACAGTCCTCAAGTATTCATTTGGAAAAAAAACACTTCGATTTTTATGTTTTAAACTTTTAATACCAAAGAAAGTCAAATCAATAAACCCTTCCGATTTTATAATTGGAGTCTCCAAGGGTCAAGAGCATGACTTGGGGCCATATTAGTTTAATAGTTTAGTACACTTTTTTTATATGGGAAATAATTTTTTTTAATATTCTTTTAATTAATAATCAATGCCCTTGGATGCATTCTACCGTAGATTATCATATCCCTCCATTCTCATTTGTAAGAAAAAACAAAACTGACCTACATTGAAAAAATAATTAAAAGTAGTTATTTCTCATGATTGATGCTTTCTCCTATTCTCATTATAAAATAATTTTAAAACGAGATGTATGATCTTAACTTCACTTTTTCTTTTTTTTCAATTTATATGTCTTTTTAGAAGTTTAATGTAACATTTATGGACATTTTTCCTTTACACTCTTATTTACGAGTAATGCGAAAATATTTTAATGTATTAAATTAAGTATAAATTGAGTAATGCAGTCAATATCTTAACAAATTTATTGCATTTCTAATCGTGCCAAAATTTTGAAAAATAAGGATTCATATTTTTATCGATGTTTTGAAAACTCAGCCGGAACAACTGGACCGTCGGTCGAAGTCGGCAACGGCTTGGTTTACATATAAAAGCCGTTTTCAGCGTTCGGCCGTTTTGGACTGGTGAAAAGCCATTTTTTAACTACAAACCGCTTTTAGGACGGAATCTGGAACGGATCTATAAGAACCAAACAGATGAGGATCAATCATGAATGTAGAAAAAACAAAAAAGAAATCTAGAAGGAGATAGATGAGGATCTTTCGTCATACCTTGCTTCAACTCCTCTTTTCTCTACTTGTCTGTCCATTGTTTCTGTGTGTATTTCTTTGTTTGAAAGTGCAAGTTGAATGAAGGATACAGAGGATGAAGGTAGGATGAAGGTGAGAAGGCTTACTGTGAAAGCAAAGTGAGAACTAAAGAAGATGAAAATGAGAAAGCTGACGGCAAAGGAAATAAAGTGAAAAGGATGAGTGAGGGTTTTTATTTTTTAGACTGACAAGTAGGACTTGTGAATTGTTTGAATCAAGCAGTGTGAGGGAACGTCCTTCTGATTATTTGTCAGACACCACGTGATTGGGGTAAGGCCCATAAGCTAGGGCTAGAGGAACAATTTCACTAAGATTATTCAAATTTCATATAAATATTACATTAAGTTAATGGTAAATGGTAAATGTTGGGTGGCCATCCGGAGTTAGAGGAGATTTTTCTTTATAATATAAAGATAATGTATTAACACAAAATGATTAAAATTAGTTTAGCACAATTTTTAAAAAAACTAAATTTATATACATCTGTGTATATATATCATATTATTTTTGAGAGTTCAGAACGTCATTCCCAATAAAGAAAAGGTTGTTTAAGTATATTGTTACTGTCCAATTTTATAATTTTTCTTCATACAATTACATGATAACCTACTTGTGTGTCTATATAAAAGTTTATGTGATAATTATTATACATTTTTAATGTTTTATTTTCATTATTCTTCATGTATTTATTATATTTATATTATTATATATGTATATAATATTATTATTTTTATTTAATTATTATGTCACTGGTCCGACCGTTGATCCAAATGATCCGACCATTTGAACCGTGACCTGTTAGCTTATTCGGCTTGATGTCCAATCCGACTTTTAAAATATTGACTTTTACCCTTATGGCATGTGCGCAAAAGATAAACAGAGTAGTTAGAATGTTAGATATTTAGAGTGTTGGAAAACTAGGTGCTATAGCGCTTAACTTTGTGATTCTTTTTTAGGCTCAATCCCCTTCCTATCACAAAACTTAAAAATTGAGCATATTCTGTCACCAAAAATTGTTTTTTAACTTTAATGCTTGTTTGGATGAAAAGAGAAATTGAGAGGAAAGAAAAATGGGAAAAAATTTCTCTCCTTATGTTTTGGATCAATATAAAAGAAAACAAAGAAGAAGAAAAATAACTAATTCAATAATAATTATTATTCTTATTTTTTTAATGATGCATGCAATTGAGGTTCAATACTTGTTTACTACAAGCTGAGTTTCAAAGCAATTTCAGTTTGCTGGTTAATATTCTAACGTGGCACTCCTGCTAGAATTGTAATTTAGATGCATCAGTCATAGACAGAGTTGCAACAGAAAAGAGCTTATAATACTAGGAAATTAATCCAAACAGTAGATGATTTTAATTGAAGCAGTAGATGCTTGTTGCAATACCATCCCTCAATGAATCCCCTCTCTAAACTGTCAACCATCTCTAGCTTTCATACCTGTAACGTATACACATCTGTACAATGAAGCTGCTCTGTTTTATTTATTTATTTTTTTTCCTTTTCAAGCCTTATAAGAACTTTTACACATTGACAATGGAGTTCCTTGTGTTCTCACTCCGATCTGTACAATGATTGATGAAGATGATGATCAATAGTGAACAGTGCGCCTCTCCTCCTCTGCAACTCTTGGCTGTGGAGAAAGAAAATAAAATAAAACAAGAAGAAGAAGATGATGATGATCATATAATAATACTGAAAATGTTATGTTTTTTTAGAAAACTTCCAAATATTATTATTTATTATTATTTTTATATCCTAAATTTAACTACATCTATTTTGATTTAAATATATGATATTTACAATGAGATCTCAGAATAATACGCCAAATTGATATCTTACAAAAAAATCTTGGTTAAATCCCTTTAATTTAATATTGTTGATTCATCAAATATATCAAAATATATCTCAATTCAGTTGAAAATCTCCACACCCCCATACTGGCACCAAATCTTGTCCTTAATCTTTTAAATAATAAAAAAATTAAAGAAAATCATATAAGCAAGATTTTAAAGCAAACATTACAAAGCTGGGTGCAAATTTATTTTACAAAAAAGTTGGAAGCAATTCAAACTTTGAAGAATTAAATTTTAATAGAATTCTTTTCAATCTTCTAAAAGACAAGTAACAAGACAAATGACTCGGTAAAGATATGTCATAATAGAATATTCTTACTTAACAGTGCTTGTACTCTTCTTCTCTCAAGATCATTAATAGTGTGTTTGGATGAGGAGAAAACTAGGAGGAGGAGAGAATGGGGGGAGGAGAAAAATAAGGAGATAATAATGTCCCTTCTTGTTTGGATAGAGAGGGAAGAAAATAGGGAGAGGAGAAAATACATGATATTCAAGATGACAATAATGCCCTTATTTAATTTTTAACTGACTTTCTCAATTAATGCCATGAAAAATGAATCCAAACAAAAATTTAACACTATCAAATTTAATTTTAAAGTCAAATTAAAATGTAAGTATTTTTTATATTTTAGTTAAAATCACAATATTAAGCCAAATATATTTCCTAATAAAAAAAATAATAAAAAATTAAAATAGAATAAATATGTCTCAATGATGATAATATTTTTTGTATAATGATTTGTTAAAATAGAAGTAAAATTTTATTTTAAAAATTCAAGCTCTTTTTATTTCATTTAAATTTATAATTATTTTAATAATATTAATAAATTAAATTTAAAATATAATATAAGAATACTAGATTATTGCCAAATAAAATCATCCATGCATGTGAGAGATTAGATATAGAAAAGAAATTAACAAAAAGTTAAATAAATAGCGCATATTTTATAACACTTCTTTAAGAAAGTGCTACAACTTCTATATATATATATATATATATATATTTATATTTATATTTATATTTATTTATTTATTTATTTTTTCAAATATTGAGCATGTCTTCTCTAGTCCTTTTTTGAGACAATGCTACAACTTCTATATTTTTTTTAATTTTCAAAAAACATTAAATAGCTGTGGTATTTATTGATGAAAACGCTATGAAAGATAGTCCTTTTTTATAAAAAATAAAACAACTTTATCACTTACTCTCTTGACACCCTCACTTTTCCCACTCGATTCCCCCATTCCAATCTCTCACTCTCGCCCCTTGTTCCCTTGGTCCCTCTCCTTCTCCTTATGGAGTTAATTAGAATCCTTATAAATAAATTAACTTTGGATAAATCTTATATCTATATACAGCCCCAAAATAAAGCATAGAAGCAAGATTTTAGGTTTGGCATGCCTTGCTCATCTTTTATGCTCATACCCTAAATTTTGGGGTGGGAACCTCTTTTTTATTATTTTTTTTATGTATTTTTATTTATTTAAATTAAATTGTATGCTGCACCTTGAAATAATTTTGTCATCCGGTATCTCAAATTAATTAATTTCTAAACTTGCATTCAGAAATATTTTTCATACAACACCCGTATCCTAAAATATTTTTCCAGTAGCACCCAATATCTAAAATATTTTTTTAATACCCAGTATCTTAACCTAATTAATTTTTAGTGCTTTGATTATTTTTTTTTAAAAAAACCTTTTTATTTTTTGGGATATCACTTTGATGGTGAACAAAACTAATCTTTTTTTATAAATAAAAAGAGTAATTTTTTAACTATCAGTTATTTGATAAATACGTATTTAACTTTAAACGGGAAATGAAATCATTCAATATTTGGATGAGTTAAACTAAAATAATTCATTAGATGAAAAGCGCGCAGGTTCAGGGTTTAATGTTAGGTTCAGTGTTTAAACTAAAAAGTTGCTTGTATACGTTAGGTTCAGCTCTTAATCATACTTTGTCAAGTGTAATTTTTATTATTACTATTATCCAGCAAACTTTTAAAATTTTATTAATGTGAATTATTATGTTAAGAAAAGTCCACATCTCACGATTTAATTGGATTGGAATACTTGATGCTTGAATATTCCATCCCCCTTCTTCCATCAGCAATTCAGCAAGTATAAACGGATGAGAATAATCTTTTTAGCCTATGACCATTTCTTTTAAGCCATTCCTACAAATCAAAACAAATAAATGGGGTTGGATAAATTAAACCTGACTTTCCTTGCTATATCACAATCTCTCAGTACACGAATAAGTGTTTCCTCCCCATTACACCCAAAAGGACACAAAGGATCCAATCTGAGTTATTCTGCCTACAGTCAAAGTTATAAGTTGATGTCGCACTAAAACCCCCGTCAGATGATTTCCTCCATACTAATATGTGCTCTTGGCTGCAGGGTAGTCTCTAAATTCAATCAATCACCACAAAAGTAGGAATTTTCTCCACTTTTCTAAATTCCAAACTCGTCAAGAGTGGCCTGTGTGGCATGATGAGATGTTTATTTTTATCAAATAGCTGGATTAAAGGCATGTCTAGTGATGTGTACGAATCCCACCAAAATCTATTACTAGTTCCATTTCTAATATTCTGCCCCACTGCTGCACGAAAATCTTCCTAGCAAAATCAATCATGACTTTAAAACTGACAAGCTAAGTAGCAGTTCTCTTCATCCAAAGACTTTAAATTTAAAAACTATCACTAAAGATAAATAGGATCTTTATATTTCTTCTCTTACAAATGTCAATGCGTGGCTGAAATCTAAATAGGATCTCAGGAAGTTATGTATCCACTAAAGATAAATTAAAGGATACGAAATAAGTTACTTACAGTTGTTGCTGATTCTAATGGTTCAGAGCATAACAGTGCAAAGCAACATAACAGTGCCGTGTCTGCACTTAACCTCTTGGCATTTAGACGCCATCCATCATCATTGGATCAGAGAGATCTTCACTGCACCTGAATGGCAGGAGAAGAACAAAGCATCAAGGCAGAAACTGCTCGGATGGACCATTGGGTGTCTTTGATTTAGAGAACGGCCAAGATTGAGAGCAACAACCGGGTCGTTTTGCCGTTGTCAGTGGACAATTGTACCGAACAGATCTCGGTCGATGGCCCCCGAAGATGTTTAGGTACGTACCCACAAATATTTAGAGAGTGAAAAGGTACATGGTATAGTTTGATGTTTCTTTAGATTCTATTCTTTTTTCATTCAATTTTTGTCCTTCTTCCTGCTCATAGTGAATGCCTTATGCTACAATGGAAACTATCGTATTAGGATTTCAAAACTATAGTGTGATGATACCTTCATTGCTCGTTCCATTCATGGGAGGAACTGATGTAAGCTGGACTTCTGTTGTTCTTTCTTCTTTCATCTTCTATTATTGATTCACCAAAGAACATGCAGGAATGGTATATCAGTTTGTTAATGCTTTGTATCCTTATGTGTCTATTTAGTTATATTATGCTAGGTGCTGATCTCATGTGCCAGTTCCCATTTGAATTTTTAACTTAACAAAACTTCACAGAATTCTTGTTAACTACATAGGGTTAAATTTTGGCGAAGATGGTCTTGTCAGGTTCTGTTAATATGGCATACAAAAGCATTTAGTGATTTGCTTGCTTATACAACCAGGGTGACAAAGCAATACAGACTTTACTCTTTGATACACTTCTGCAATCACTTTTCGGAATCAGACTGCCTGCTATTGTTGGAGGATCTTATGCCTATTTGATACCAATTGGTTATATCATTAGTGACTCCTTGTTGCATCGAATTAGTGATAATCATGAAGTAAGTTTCCTTTATCCATACAGCCAAGTGTGGGGGCTACTTTCAAGGTACACAAGTTGCATTTGAAAATGTTGGTGAAATGAAAATTACAATAACAATATATACAAGAATTTGCTGAAATATGGTTTATGGATCTTCTCACCAGATTTTTCAGTCCTCTTAACACGTCACCTGTCGTTGGATTGCTTGGATTAGAATTATTTCAAAGAGGATTTCTTGTGGCATGTGTTGCCATGAGAAGCTTTATATGTTACACATTTGGACAACCTTGGAAATTTTGAGGGAAAAATTAAAATGACTTGGCCAATTATGTCACTTTGGTTATAAAAGGATTTTCAATCTAAATGAGGATTTCCTTGAATGCAACCTCTGAAGTTGATACCTGTTTTGAGTGAGTCCATATTTTTTTACGCTGAAGATTAGAGTTACACCTCTGCTTCTATTTCTACTTATTTAATCTAGTTTCAATGATACAGGATTTCTTAATGTTTTTTGATTTGGCCCCTAAACTTTAGTATGTTGATGAAGTTTCTTTCAAAAGGATATTTAACTCACTAAGCTGTATACAATCTTATTTGCATACTATCTAAGTTTAATGGATCATTTGGTAAGCAAAATGCTTGGGATGGATAGTAAAATAGAATAAAAATGGTAAACAAGTAGTAAAAAGGGACGGTCAATGTTGAGTAATATGAGTGACCCAATAGACATTGCTTATTTCTTCTTTTCCCCTAAGTTGTTCTTGAATTGGAAAGGGAATGCTTTTTTCCTTGTCCTTATGATACCATATGGGCCATAAGTCTACTCAATTATTTGATTCTATTTCAATTGGGAAACTGTATAGAAATTGGTCTACCAATGCTGTTGTTGGTGATTGGATTATTACAAGTAAGTGGAAAATCATAAATAAAACACAGTTTTCAAGTCATCACATCATCAATTTGCTTCAGACAAAAGTAATTCTATATAATTAGCAGTATTTTAAGCATGTGATACCATTTAGAGATACCCCTATATTTGAAAGATTTCCAGTGTTGATTTGCATTGACATTGTTTGGATCTATGCTGTTATATTGACGGCAAGTGGAGCTTACCGGCACAAACTTGCTAGAACACAACACATTTGTCGTACAGACAAAGCAAACCTGATATCTACTGCCCCATGGTATCCTATCATTTTGTTCAAATCTTCTTATATTTTGAACTTTTTGTTGCTGAGGTCTGAGGTTTCTTTCCATGCTAATAATAGGTTCATGTTCCCGTACCCTCTCCAATGGGGCCCGCCGACATTTTCCGCTAGTCATGCATTTGCTACAATGTCTGCAGTTTTTGTCTCAATGGTTGAGGTAACCATTTATTATCCTATTTATGTCACTCACTATTATTACCTTCATTTTGACTAACCTGGGTAAGAGAATGATGTTCTTTTCTGATGCAACATAGCATGCCTATGTATGTTTGTTCAAATGGTTTACACACAACAAATGATTGAACCATATTTTTATGTAATATTTCATAATTAAATTGGGATTTTTAATGGATTTTATGGGACATTATTGCATTATTAAGCATTAATTTTGGTTAGAGACAATTGTTTTGAATTAATGGTAATTAGGGGTAAAATAGTCACAATTTATTAATTATTTTTATACAATTATCCCTTGAACTTTTGATGCTACCTTTTGCTTAATTTTGCATTGTAGGTGTTAAAGAAGAAGTTGAGGATTTTGGAAGTTCAAATTAATTAATTAGATGGAATTGGGCTAATGTTGAGATTTGAGAGGAGCTGTGGGTGACTTGGGCCAAGAGAAGAGACAAGGCCTACATTAATTTTTGGAACTGGGATGGAAAATGAGACAATAAAGCAAGCCCAATATATATAAAAAAAAAAGAAAAAGAAGAAACAGACCAATAGTATTTGGGCTGATGAAAAAAAAAAAAGAATAAAGCCCACACGCACACAGACCCGACAGCATTTGGACATAGCATCTGGATATGGGAGGACCCGGTGGAGATGCGATTCGGACATGCAGGACCCGACAGGGAAGGGGAGCTGAGAGCGAGATGAGAACTTGAAGAGCGCCGCTAGAAAGCGTGAGAGAGGGAGACAGACCTGGGGGAAGAGACCGGAGAGAAGAGAGGGACGCAAGCTGGGGGCGGTTGAGATCCGGGAGACCTGAGAGGCGGAGCTGGCACTACCACCATCGGAGCTGTACTCCACCACCACCAATGCTTCTCTGCACTTCACACAGCCACCCCCGTTCATCTTCCTTTCACGTCCCTTTATTTTCTTCATCGATCACCACCCACCTCCTTCACCAACTCCGATACTTTTCCTCTCTCAACACCATACCTTCCTCCACCGTCTAACACTATCACAGCGTCCACCCTTCGTCTGTTTCAGACCTTAACACCCATCATTCTCCACTGCCCAGACCGTGACTCTCCCTCTTTTCCATTATTTCCTTCACACCGACAGACCCATCTTGATCCTTGTCCAGCACCACCGTCATCATTCCTTCCATATTCTCTCTAGTTTCGTTCATTCTCATTCTCCAAGAGACCCACGGTTTCTGCTTCTTTTCCTATTCAAGTCCACTTTGTCTTCATTCTTACATTTTGGACAGTAGCTTCTCCATGGTTTTCAAGGCTGTTTGTGAGATAATTTTGAATTGGGCTGTGACAGTAGCTATGAGAGGCTGATCCTTTTGCTTCTTGGTGATGGAGATTTGTGGCTTGAGCACTTGTGCTTATATAGGGGAGTTCTTTGATTCAATCTTATGCTTAGACTATATATATATTTGATTTCCTTGTTTAGGTTAACCATTTTGTGGTTTTAAGATTTGGATTGTTGTTATGTATCCATGTAGGTTGATCATTGTAGTTTTAATTGGATGATGTATCTTGATATTCATTTTGATATATATCTTTTGATGTGCTTGATGAAATTATGCTTGCTATCATGTTATTGATTGGTAATCATAGTTGATTTTAGCTCTTGAATGGTTCGTTAGAACATTCTAATTGAGAAGAACAATTTGCGTCGCTCCAATTTTAATTGCACATTAAGTGGGTTTTAAACAATATCTGAAGAGGTAGTAGTTAGCTATGTTTGTAGGAGCTACTATTAATTGAGAATATTGGACTCAAGTGTTATCTTGAGGTTGTTCTTGAGACTTAATGAAATTTGAACTCCTATGATTTGTTTAGCAAGGATTGCCACTTTCTCCATCACCAAGATTCATTTTATCATATTATCCCTTTTTAATCCAAATCATTTCTTTATTATTTTCCAAAATACCAAAAAAAAATAGGAATAGTTTTATTTTCATAAATTTTAATTTCTAGAAAAACCAATTTCAGAAATCCCCTTTCTAACCATGTTTATAACACTTAGATTTTCCTATGATAGTCAAAATAAATGGCTCCTTGATAAGAGAACGATCCCGAGTTGTTTGCATTATATTGCATTTAATTCGTGGTAATTTGTGATTTGACCCTGAGGCGGCTAAGGTTGTGTCAAATCAATGGCGCCGTTGCCGGGGAGTCAATTTTGACTCCTTTGGTATACTAAGTGTCAATTGTTTTAGATTGACCGGGGTTTGCTCTTGAGCCTATTAGGTTTTATTTCATTTTTTTCTTCATAGGTGTTTAACACTTTTTCATTGTTTTTCTAGGTTTGTGGAGTGTCTTGCATTAAAATTTTTTAGGAAACCAACCAAATATCTTGATTTTCTTTGCTTTTGCATTTGCATTTTTGCATTTCTCGCTTGAATTCACTTACTTTGTGCTTGGTTGCTGCATATTGGTTTCATTGCATTCGGATTGCTTGTTGATACCTTGCTTTTGATGCCATTTGGTGCATGATTCCAATCTCCAAGTCACAATTTTGGTATATACCTTTTCCATTTGGGTTGTGAGCATTCATACTTGTCCATACATATCATACACACTCACATACACTTGAACTCTTCCCACTTCATACCTTTTTGCTTGAGCTTGTGTGCAAGATAATTTTGACATTTTATGGATCCATTGTATGCTTGCTAGCTTTGTATGTCTGACCAACTTGAGAGAGCATTTGATCATTCTTCTAATTTTGAATTTATCATTGACTTAAGTGATTGTGTTTCTCAAGGTACAACTATGGCAGGAAATGGTCCAAATCCACCCCCAAGGAGAACTATAAGGGATGTGACAAGATCGGATGTCACTTATGATCCTTTCAACATCACATGCCCTAACCTTGAGGTTAATTTTGAGCTTAAGGGTCCTTCACTTGCTGCACTACCTCATTTTCAGGGACTTGACAAGGAAGACCCCTACAATCATCTCAATGCACTACACTTAGCTTGCTTGAACATGAAGCCTATTGGTGCTCGCCTTGAAGATGTGCAATTGAAAGTGTTCTATTTCACTTTGGAGGGAAAGGCAAAAGAGTGGTACACGATGCTTCCTACGCATGCTAATGATGGCCTTCATTCATGGGCTAACTTGAAGAAAGCATTCTTGGACAAATACTTTCCTGATGCTAGGATTGCTGAACTTAAGAAAGAGATCTACTCTATCAAGCAAGATCCATTGGAATCCTTTTATGAGTATTGGATTCGCTTTCTAGAGCTTTTGGCCAAGTGTCCACATCATCAAATCAGTGATGAACAGTTGATCCAGGATTTTGCATGATGGTCTTCTACCTAATGAGAAGGGCATTCTTGATGCTTCAGCTGGGGGTTCTTTAGAAGATTGTACTGCTGAGGAAGTGTGGGCTCAAATTAAAAGAAGAGCTCGAAATACTCAACAATACAATGTGTGAGAGATTAGAGGAGTCTGTGATATAGGATCCAACCAAAGGATGCTTTCACTTGAGTCAAAGATGGATACAGTTACCTCACAACTTTCTCTAATCACATCTGAGCTTCATCATTTGAGTATCCACCAAGCACCTTCCTCTCCTACTTCAAAGGCTCTTGTTGCACCTAGTTGTGAATCTTGTGGTTCAGGTATGCACATTTCAAGTGTATGCCCTAATCTTTATGAGGAAGTCAACGCTATGTACCAAGGAAGGCCTAATCAACAAAGATGGGACTCTAACACTACTACCTACAATGAACAAAGAAGACCTAATCCTACTTTCGGTTGGAGGAATCAAGAAAGATCATCTCATCAAGTCCAACCATATGGGTCAAACCCTGGGCAAATGGTGTCACTTCAAGAGTCTAAAGGTGATGAGAATAATCAATTGTTGAAGAGCATAGCTGCTCGACTTACTAGCATTGACAACCGGATGATGGAAGAAAAAGCTTTGAATGAGAGTCAATTCTCTTCTATTGGCTCAACTTTACAAAAGCTCGAAAGTGATAGAGCAAGTGATAGAACTCAACTGTCTCATGTATTCAAGAAGTTAGAAGAGTTGGAGTTGAAGAATGACAATGTACAATCCCACTTAACTCAACTCTCCAATTCTTTGAGTGATGTGCATGCTAAGACTAGTAGTTCCATTCCTTCAAACACAGTCATCAATCCCAAGTCCTTGAATGCTATTGAGTTGAGGAGTGGCAAGAAGGTGCACTTCCCTGAAGAGATTGACAATGAGGTGGATGAGGAAATAGAAGTTGAAAGTCCATCCTTAAGCCCAATGAAGCTTCCTGATTCTGAGAGCTATAAAGAGAAGGCTATTCTTGACAAGAAGAAAGACAAAGTGGTTGAGCAACCTCAAGTGGAACAACAACCACTTCTGAGAAAGATTGGCTCTAAGGAAAGAAGCACTTTTGAGGAAGGTGGGTCAAGCAAGCAAGGCACCTTATCTAATGCTAATGGTAAAGATGTAAAAATTTCTCAACTCCCTTTCCCTAAGGCTTACTTTCAAGGCAAGAAAATGCATGAGGAACAAACTGAAAAAGAAATGTATGATTTGTTTAGTAAGTTGCATATCAATGTTCCTTTCTTCCAATTGGTTAAGTCTATGCCTAGCTATTGTAAATTCTTGAAAGAGCTTTGTACTAACAAGAGGAAGTTTAGACCTAATGGGAGAGTTCAAGTTAGCTCTAATGTGTTTGCCCCATTCAAACCCTAAATCCCTGTTAAGTGCAAGGATCCCGGCTCATTCACTATACCTTGTACCATAGGTAATGTGCATGTAGCTCAAGCCTTGTTAGACTTAGGTGCAGCCATTAATGTCATGCCTAGTGCCATTTTTAAGTCTCTTGGTGTCAAGGAGCTTAAGAGGACTAGTGTGGTTCTCCAACTAGCTGATAGGACCACTATGGAACCACAAGGTATCATTGAGGATTTGCTTGTCAAAGTAAAAGATTTGGTTTTCCCCGCTGACTTCTATGTGTTAGACATGTCTCAAGAGTCTAGTGAATCCACCCTTATCTTAGGGAGACCTTTCATGAGAACTGCTAGTACCTTGATAGACATGAGAGATGGGTCAATAACTATGGAAGTGGGTAACCATAAGCTTAGTTTCAACATGTACGAAGCCATGAAGCACCCTTTTAAAGATTACTCTTTATTAGGTGTGAATTCAATTGACTTAACACTTGATTATGTGGTTAATGAATATGAGTTTGACTTACATACTGATGATTGCGATCTTAACTGTGGTATTGCATTGTCTTCATGTGATGAACAATTTTCTTCTCTTTTTGTTGATGATTTTGATTCACGAGGTTCTGAGATTTCCAACCTTGACCCATCGATGGTTGATTGTTGGTTATCCTCCCTCAGTGACTTTTCACTTACTTCTCTTAGTTCATTTGAGCTTAATTCTTCCACTAACACATGCTTGAGTGATGATGCTTGTGAGGAAGGTGCTTTTGTTAATGTTTCAAGTCAAAAACTAGTGGAGGAAGCCGAGTTCTAGGTCGGTAGCCAAGACTTGGATGATTTGATCTCTAAGGGGATAGCCCTTACATCGACCAAGACATCCTCTTATGTCACTCACTTTGGGCCTCACCATGTGGTTAAAGGGCCACTTCCTAACTTATCACTTAATCCTAGAACTAAGATTACTCCTCATACCTTACGGTTTTTGAATGAGCTAATCACTCCTTGTGAAGTAGGTATGAAGGAAGCTACTTTCCCCAAGTCTGTTGCTGCTGTAGACCAACCAAATGTCGGTTCAACACTTGGGAAGACCAATGCACAAATGGTGGAATCAAAGGAGCTTAGCACAAGTCGTGCATTGCCTTTGTCTACAAAGGGGAGTATCTCTATTACCCTTGATCTTCCTAGACTAATTCCCTCTATTGTTCAACCTACTGATTTAGAGCTTAAGCCTCTCCCCTCTCATTTGAAATATGCTTTTCTTGTTTCTGATGAGAAATTGCCTGTGATTATCTCAAATTCTTTGTCTGTGAGTGAGGAGGAGAGGTTGCTTGATGTTTTGTTTAGGAATAGGAAAGCTCTAGGTTGGACTTTAGGTGACATTCGTGGGATTAGTCCGGCTATTTGTACCTATAGGATCCTCTTGTATGAGGATTCCAAACCCCTTAGGCAGCCCTAAAGGTGACTCAACCCCTTAATTCTAGATGTGGTTAAGCAAGAAGTGACTAAGCTATTGAGTGTAGGTATTATTTACCCAATATATGATAGTGAGTGGGTTAGTCCAGTGCAAGTAGTGCCTAAGAAGAGTGGGATCACTGTGGTCAACAATGAAAATAATGAGTTGATATCTACTAGGGTGCAAAATGCTTGGCGAGTGTGCATAGATTATAGGAAATTGAATGAAGCCTCTAGGAAAGATCACTTCCCCTTGCCTTTCATTGATCAGAAGCTTGAGCGGTTGGCGGGTAAGAGTCACTATTATTTCCTAGATGGTTATTCAGGATATTTCCAAATCCCTTTAGCTCCCGAAGATCAGGAAAAGACCACTTTTACTTGTCCATTTGGTACCTATGCCTATAGGAGAATGCCGTTTGGATTATGTAATGCACCTAGCACTTTCCAACGTTGCATGATGTCACTGTTTTGTGATTTTCTTGAAAATTGCATGGAGGTTTTTATGGATGATTTCACAGTATATGGCAATTCATTTTATGCTTGTTTAGCTAGTTTGGATAATGTTCTTGCTAGATGCATTGAGAAAAACTTGATTTTGAATTATAAGAAGTGCCATTTCATGGTTGATCATGGAATAGTACTTGGTCATTTGATATCTAGCAAGGGCATTAAAGTTTATAGAGCTAAGATTGAAGTGATTTCCTCCTTGCCTTACCCTACTAATGTTAAAGCACCTCGTTCTTTCTTAAGGCATATAGGTTTTTACCGACGATTCATAAAAGATTTTATTAAAATAGCTCTACCATTATCCAAACTATTGCAAAAGGATATTGATTTTGTCTTTGATAGTCCTTGTAAACAAGCATTTGATGAATTGAAAGCACATTTGATTTCTCCTCCTATCCTAAGTGCACCAGATTAGACCTTACCTTTTGAATTAGCATGTGATGCCTCCAATTCTGCTGTGGGGGTCATGCTAGGACAAAAGCATAGTAAGTTGTCCCATGTGATTGCCTATGCATCCAAAACCTTCGATAGTGCACAAAGGAATTACACAACCACTGAAAGAGAACTGTTTGCTGTGATATTTGCATTAGATAAGTTCAGACAATACTTGATCAATTCCAAAGTAGTTGTGTATATAGATCATGCAGTTGTGAAGTTTCTCTTCACCAAGCCTCAATCGAAACCAAGGCTCATTAGATGGATGTTGTTGCTACAAGAGTTCGATATTAGCATTAAGGATAGGCCTAGAATTGCGAATTTTGTAGCGGATCATTTGAGTAGACTGCCGGATGGAACAAGGGGAGTACTTGATTCTGACTTTGTTTGTGATGACTTTCCAGATTCATCTCTTATGTCTATCTTTGTCTATATTCCTTGGTTTGGTAATCTTGTTAACTATATTGTGACCGGTCTAATCCCTGAGCATTTGTCTCCCTTTCAGGCTCAGAAACTTAAACAAGAAGCTGAACACTACATTTGGGATGAGCCATATTTGTGGAGACTATGTAATGATCAAGTGATTAGGAGATGCATTCCAGAGACCGAGTCCAAAGACATACTTTCTGTTCAATGGTTTGTGGTGGACATTTCAGTGCTAACAAGACCTCTAGGAAAGTGTTAGATGCTGGGTTTTACTGGCCTACCCTGTTTAAGGATGCATACTTGTATTGTAAGGCATGTGATAAATGCCAACGGTTTGGGGGGTTAGGTAAGCAGCATGAGATGACACAACAACCCATGCTCTTTTGTGAGGTATTTGATGTTTGGGGTATAGACTTTATGGGTCTTTTTCCACCATCATCCGGCTTTACCTACATCTTGCTAGCTGTAGATTACCTTTCTAGGTGGGTAGAAGCTATTCATACTAGGAAAGATGATGCCCAAACGGTTTCCAAGTTTCTCAAGTCTTACATCTTTTGTAGATTTGGAGTACCAAGGGCTATAGTGAGTGATAGAGGTACCCACTTTTGCAATAGGATTATTGATAACCTACTTGCTAAGCTAGGGGTAACCCACAAAATGTCCACTCCTTATCATCCACAAACAAATGGGCAAGCAGAAGTTTCCAACCGAGAGATCAAACACATTTTGGAAAAGATAGTCAAGCCTTCAAGGAAGGATTGGAGTTCAAGGTTGGGGGAAGCACTATGGGCCTATAGAATCGCTTTCAAGACACCAATAGGGATGTCTCCTTACCGGCTTATCTATGGGAAAGCATGTCATATTTCGATAGAATTGGAGCACAAAACCTATTGGGCGGTGAAATTATGCAATATAGATGTGCAAGAAGCAGGTTGGGAAAGGAAGCTGCAATTACAAGAACTTGAGGAAATGCGATTGGACGCTTATGAGAGCTCCCACATTTACAAAGAAAAGACCAAGCTGCTTCATGATAAGAAGATTTTGAGAAAGGACTTCAAGGTGGGTGATCGTGTGCTGTTGTATAGGGCTCGATTCAAGTTGTTGAATGGGAAGCTTAAAGATAAATGGTATGGGCCTTTCACTATCACCAAAGTGCATTTATTTAGCATGGTAGAGTTGCTTGATGAGACTACTGAAAAGGAGTTCCAAGTCAATGGACACCTCCTCAAGTTTTACCAGGATTCATCATCAAAACCCCCTTGAGGCCAGGTTGCTTCTTCTCCTTTCACAATCTTTTACTTTCAGTCTTTCTGGATTGGTGGTTATATATATACTTGACTGATTGTTTGAGATAAGTGTGGGGGAAGGGCATTCTAGTAGGAAAAGTAGAAGTAGTATAGCTTAGTAATTAGAATAAGAACTCCCTTTGTATGCTTGCATTTGTGGCCACTACCCTACTTAATCGCCATTGTGCCTTTTCTTCTCGATTTCCTCTGTTATTGTGACTTGTTTCTCCTTCTCCCTCTTTATGTGATGATTGATGTGTTGTGCTCCAATTGCAATTGGACTTCACAACTTTCCACTTCACTCAGAAACAAGTTAGAGTAATAGAGTTGTTTTACACATTGAGGACAATGTGTTGATTAAGTGTGGGGGAGGGGAATACATTTTGAATCTCATTTGGTTGTTTATAAATGAGAAATGCCTTAAACTAGTAAATTTTTCAAAAAATTTTTTTTTGAAGAATGACTTACTTTGATGCATGTTAAAGTAGTAAAGGGTCGCATTTACCACTTTGAAATGTGATTAATTCTTTAAGCTTTCATGTGTTCTAGTGTTTTGGCAACTTTTTGAAACCACATTTTTGTTCTTTTCAAGTGAATGGTAAGAGAAATGAACCCACAATTAGATTTTTTGGCTTACTCCTTGTTTTTAAGAAATCAAAAGTTTCTATATCATTAGTGCTTTCAAGAGTTGAGCATTCTTATAATTGATTGCAATGTTTTGATTGATTATGTTTCTAAGGTTAGCATTAAGAATAGTGAAGTAAATGCATTGTGGTTAGCTTCCTATGCAATTGATTGTATTGGAGTGAGCATTAGAGAGAAACCTTGTTGGAAGGTTAATTGAGCCTTGAATTCTTTCTATGTGTACTTGTTCACTTAGTTCTTCACCTTCTAGAACTTGTTTCAACTCTTTTTCAAAATGGCATTTGCATTAGTGTGATGAAAATGAAAGAGGCATTTATTTTAAACCATTTCACCCAAACACAAACCCTCATTCACTTACCTTTGCTTACCCCTTTGAACCATTCATATGTTGTATGCATGTCATTTACTCCTAATGTTCATAGTGTTTTAAAATCAAAGTGATTGAAAAATGTATATTTTGAATGCCATGTATATAGAAAAGAGAAAGTAAGTTTCAAAAGAAAAAAAGTGTGTGTATAGAAAAAAAAAAAAGAAGAGAAAGAGAAAAAAAAAGGATATTGAAACAAAAAATGAGTATAGTTAAAATAAAAAGAGAGAAAAGAATTGAAAAAGAAAAAAAAAAAGAGGAAAAAGAAAGAAATACAAAGAAGACATTTGTTCATGAATTTGGAAAACAATTGGCACAAGTTTGTCAAATATTTAAATGCTATGAACTTGCTTTTTAACTTTGACTTGCATATTAACTATTTCTTTTTCCAATCAATTCATTTCATCTAGCCTTCATCCAACATTAGAAGCCATTTAAGTCCTCTTGATTCATTACATTTATTGCTATTAGTAGTGGAGATATTAGAGTTGTTACAAGCCTATGGTAAGGTGTTAACTAAGTGAGCTAGAGTGAAATTATCCCAATAAGGTGAGATGAGTGAAACATTAATACTTTGAGAGTCTCTTGTGTTTTACTCTAATATTTTGAGATTGTGTAGTTAACTAATTTCTTTGCATTTCTTGACTATGACTAGTGTTGACTTGAAAAGTTTGATTAATTAATACATTGCTTTCGTATTATGAAATTGTTCATCTTTTAATTGCATTGATGATTGGAATTTAGAAAATTATGCTTAATTGCCTTTGTTCAGGAGTACAAAGGTCTAAGTGTGGGGGAATTGATTGAACCATATTTTTATGTAATATTTCATAATTAAATTGGGATTTTTAATGGATTTTATGGGACATTATTGCATTATTAAGCATTAATTTTGGTTAGAGACAATTGTTTTGAATTAATGGTAATTAGGGGTAAAATAGTCACAATTTATTAATTATTTTTATACAATTGTCCCTTGAACTTTTGATGCTACCTTTTGCTTAATTTTGCATTGTAGGTGTTAAAGAAGAAGTTGTGGATTTTGGAAGTTCAAATTAATTAATTAGATGGAATTGGGCTAATGTTGAGATTTGAGATGAGCTGTGGGTGACTTGGGCCAAGAGAAGAGACAAGGCCTACATTAATTTTGAAACTGGGATGGAAAATGAGATATTAAAGCAAGCCCAATATATAAAAAAAAAACAAGAAGAAGAAACAGACCAGTAGTATTTGGGCTGCTGAAAGAAAAAAAAAAGAAAAAGAATAAAGCCCACACGCACAAAGACCCGACAGCATTTGGACATAGCATCTGGATATGGGAGGACCCGGTGGAGATGCGATTCGGACATGCAGGACCCGACAGGGAAGGGGAGCTGAGAGCGAGATGAGAACTTGAAGAGCGCCGCTAGAAAGCGTGAGAGAGGGAGACAGACCTGGGGGAAGAGACCGGAGAGAAGAGAGGGACGCAAGCTGGGGGCGGTTGAGATCCGGGAGACCTGAGAGGCGGAGCTGGCACTACCACCATCGGAGCTGTACTCCACCACCACCAATGCTTCTCTGCACTTCACACAGCCACCCCCGTTCATCTTCCTTTCACGTCCCTTTATTTTCTTCATCGATCACCACCCACCTCCTTCACCAACTCCGATACTTTTCCTCTCTCAACACCATACCTTCCTCCACCGTCTAACACTATCACAGCGTCCACCCTTCGTCTGTTTCAGACCTTAACACCCATCATTCTCCACTGCCCAGACCGTGACTCTCCCTCTTTTCCATTATTTCCTTCACACCGACAGACCCATCTTGATCCTTGTCCAGCACCACCGTCATCATTCCTTCCATATTCTCTCTAGTTTCGTTCATTCTCATTCTCCAAGAGACCCACGGTTTCTGCTTCTTTTCCTATTCAAGTCCACTTTGTCTTCATTCTTACATTTTGGACAGTAGCTTCTCCATGGTTTTCAAGGCTGTTTGTGAGATAATTTTGAATTGGGCTGTGACAGTAGCTATGAGAGGCTGATCCTTTTGCTTCTTGGTGATGGAGATTTGTGGCTTGAGCACTTGTGCTTATATAGGGGAGTTCTTTGATTCAATCTTATGCTTAGACTATATATATATTTGATTTCCTTGTTTAGGTTAACCATTTTGTGGTTTTAAGATTTGGATTGTTGTTATGTATCCATGTGGGTTGATCATTGTAGTTTTAATTGGATGACGTATCTTGATATTCATTTTGATATATATCTTTTGATGTGCTTGATGAAATTATGCTTGCTATCATGTTATTGATTGGTAATCATAGTTGATTTTAGCTCTTGAATGGTTCGTTAGAACATTCTAATTGAGAAGAACAATTTGCATCACTCCAATTTTAATTGCACATTAAGTGGGTTTTAAACAATATCTCAAGAGGTAGTAGTTATCTATGTTTGTAGGAGCTACTATTAATTGAGAATATTGGACTCAAGTGTTATCTTGAGGTTGTTCTTGAGACTTAATGAAATTTGAACTCCTATGATTTGTTTAGCAAGGATTGCCACTTTCTCCATCACCAAGATTCATTTTATCATATTATCCCTTTTTAATCCAAATCATTTCTTTATTATTTTCCAAAATACAAAAAAAAAAAAGGAATAGTTTTATTTTCATAAATTTTATTTTCTAGAAAAACCAATTTCAGAAATCCCCTTTCTAACCATGTTTATAACACTTAGATTTTCCTAGGGTAGTCAAAATAAATGGCTCCTTGATAAGAGAATGATCCCGAGTTGTTTGCATTATATTGCATTTAATTCGTGGTAATTTGTGATTTGACCCTGAGGCGGCTAAGGTTGTGTCAAATCAACAAAAAACGACTGATATAAGCTGTTTGGATTAAAAAACCATGGGCTTTTGAGTATTTGTGTTACATATATTTTATGTCTTATTCTGATGGTTTTGAAATAGCTTTCCAAGGTCTTGAGAAATTAAAATACCCACATACCAACTTATACCTTTGTGTTCAGTTATTTCTGTTGACTGTTTTTGTAACTATAATATTCACATTCTGAAAATTGTTGAAGGAGCAGAAAATATTTTTCCCAACTCATTTATTTGGTAGCAATTAGACGGATATTTCTTCCCTGTTTTGCAATGTCTATTATACCATCATGATCATTATTCAATATTTCTTTTTATTACTTTTCCAAAATAAGGGGATGATGTTTCATTTTTATCCTCAAAATCAATTTTTTTTTAATTTTTATTATCCATTCAATTCGTTTTCAATGCACATACCAAATGATAAAATGGAAGAATTTAGAATAATCATAATGTTAGCCTCCTTACCATTTCGGTGAATTCTGCTATGGTGTTTTGATATAGAATTTGTCAATGCAATCAACTGCTGGGTACAAGGCAGCATCTCGGTTGGCAATCGCAACTCCACCTCATCCTTATGTTCTAAGTCGAGGCATTGGTTGCCAAGTAAGTCACTACTTAACACAAATCAGTTATGAGTATTAAATCAAGCATTGCCTATAATCACACTGATCGTTAAACTTTGACTCTATTGATTTGCAAGTCTTATTGCTTGCATTGCAAGAAATGCATTATAACAGTATTATAGATAAGCTACTTAAATGTGTCTGAAAGCTAATGCTGTTAATTCTGCATAGGGTATTGGTGTCTTGCTCGGTTGTCTTTATGGAACAGGGACAGGTTCTACTGTTTCGGTGTAAGTAACACCCTTAAATGAGATGTTACTGCAAGTTGCTTTTTGTATATGGTCTTTTAAGTCTTTGAATATTTTTAGCTTGATGACGATCTTTATTGTGTATTCTAGAGAAAATGTAGGGCTTCTTGGACTAACCCGAGTTGGAAGTCGAAGGGTTGTTCAGATTTCAGCTGGTTTCATAATATTCTTCTCCCTGTTAGGTTGGTATATTTCTTTCAAAACATTAATCTGCCATTTTGCACAACTGATATAACAGAAATGAGATTCTGATGTTTACTTTCTTTCACATTTTGTATTTTTAAATTCGGGGCAATGAAAATACACCTCTTCAAGTTTATGTAATTTAAAAGTAAAAAATAATGAAAGGCCAAAAAAAAAAAAAAAAACAAGAGTGGTGAGACTATTATAATTGTGCAAGAACAAATGCCTTAACCCTAAGGCCTTGTTTGGGATACAGAGTAAATCTCAGTTTCCAAATGCTAAATGATTAAACTTTTGGGATAATTTTGAGTTTGTTAAAGTAGAACTCTTTGCAAATGACTTGAATTGAAAAGGGTTGTATTCACATTTTTCTATCCCTTCTGCATTTCCGAGCTTGACAAGTCAAGCTTTATGATGACAAAATAGAAGAAATCTGAGTAAGAAGTCAATTATTGTTTTGTTTGTTTGTGCAGGTAAGTTTGGAGCTGTTTTTGCATCTATACCGTTCCCGATATTCACGGCACTGTACTGCATTCTCTTTGGCCTCGTAGGTATGCAAGCAAGTAGTTCAATTGAATTTCCATTGCCATAGTTAACTTTGGTTCCTCTATACACAGTTACTTGCTCTTGTTGCTTCAGCTTCAGTTGGAATATCTTTTCTTCAATTCACAAACATGAACTCCATGAGGAACCTAATCATCGCTGGGCTATCATTGTTCCTTGGAATTTCAATTCCTCAATTTTTCAATGATTACTGGAGTCCTCCACACCATGGTCTTGTTCATACCAATGCCGGATGGGTGAGTTCTCCTTTAGTGGCCTAATTTGCTGTCTAGTACACAGAATTGGATCGAGAAGTTTAAGGGGAAAAAGTAATTTTGTGGATGTAAAAAGATGCTTATGAGTTATGCCCTTGGACTAGAAAGTAATGTCAAGAGTATATTCGCCATGGTGTTTAATGCAGGAGATAGATAACTAATTTGTGGAGATTTAGAAAATTGAGTTTTAGTTATTTGTAAAAAAAATGCATTATTTTTTCTGAAGTACCCATTTTAATATGTGCAATCAAGAGGGGAGAGTTTAAGCAAAAAATTATAAATTTGAGAGACAAAGTGGATAAATGTCAGGACAAAAACAAATCTCTCTACTAGTTCTTACATTTAAAAGTGGGAGGGAGTAATAGATTTTACACTTGTTTATGTGCAAGAAAAATCGAATATCTTGTCAGAAATGTTGAACTAAACAGGTTAGTGTCAAATAAATTACAGTTTACTTCTTTATAGTTTATTGTATTTCATTGTTTTAAGGCCTTTGATGGGATTAAGTGGAAAGTTGTCTTGAAAGACGGAGATTGTTTAAGATATAATTAAACCATTCTGCCACTTAACTTTTACAACATCAAGAACTCATTTTATGTGTGATGATGTGTAACGTTGGCAGTTCAACATATTGATAAACACCTTATTCTCATTGCCGGCCACGGTGGCTTTGATCCTGGCGGTGTTCCTTTACAACATGCTCGAGGTTGATAAGTCGAAAAAAGATAGAGGGATGACAAGGTGGGAAAAATTCAGAAAGTTCAAAGGAGATAGCAGAAAATGAAGAGTTCTATACTTTGCCATTCAATCTCAACAGGTTCTTCCCACCTACTTGATATATGTTCATGACAATTAGAAGCATAGATATAAATCTTTTCTTCAGTCATGACCATCGTGTGATTTTCTTTCTTCACTGTCATCTCTCCATTTTTTTTGGGTTTTCTTGTTTTTTGGTATGGGCCATGTAATAATAAAACTTGGTCCCATTTAGGATTATAAAGCATTTGGATTCATGCTCTGTAGATTGAATAAAGAGAACATTTTATGTATTCTAGCTGTAGTAGCTTCTCAAAAGCTCTCAAAAGCCAATTTCTAATTTGTAACTGTTCCATGTTGAGTTACATTCTTTAATGGAACTTTCTTCAAATGTATCAATGCATGAAGGTAAAGAATCCAAATTCCTTCTAGATTACCTTCAAATATATATTTTATTAATGTCAGATTTTTTATTCATAAAATTTAGATAAATATTGTCGTCCCTTTAATGACAATTTTATCTTAAAACTAGAGTAAAATTCACATGACTTCATTATATTTAATCTAAATTACAGAAACCTCCTACTTTTTTAGGTAAGAAACCTTCTTTTCATTTGAAAATTTTATGGGAACATTCAGAATCAAAATGTATATTTACAGAATTTTTTTTTTTTGAAGTTCTAATATTTCACTTTCATCAACTCATCCAGCAGTTGACCATTAAATGACAATGTTCACCCTTTGTTTTGACTAAATGCCCTTTCGTAACAATAATACTACTTAAAAAAGCATATAACTGTAACAAACATGTTTATAAATTTTTGTGCAAAAAATGTATTTAAAAAATTAAAATTTAAAAATAATATAAGTTATATAATATCTCAAATTTAGATTATTTATAACATATGCTGAATATAAATACGTCTTTCAAGTATGTTTTCAATCATGTTTTCGTGACAAAAAGCAAAAAGAAATAAATATGGTTTTAGTCATTTAAAAGAATATTAAATAAATAAGTTGCAATAAATATGATAAAAATTTAAAAATTTAAAATTTTATAATACAGTAAAAATTAATAAATTTTATAATATTTTGGAAATTTTAAACATATATGTATTGGAATTATATTTTGTTTGTATAAAAAATTATTTTTAGGCAAATATAAAAGTTTATTTATTTGTTAAAAGAGGGGGTCAAAGTAAATGTTTAAAAGTCAAACTTAATGTGGGTGGATGGAAATATAATCTCAAATATGTAAGGGAGGTTTCTTTAAAATAAGAAGTGTTGTAGATAAAATAAGAAGTCCATACAAGCCACACAATTTTTATATCTTGTATGCGTACAATCTACATAATTACAAAACTCAACACATCTCAATAAAACACAACTTCAAAGTGATATAACTTTTTTTTTGTTTGTATTTTTTAGTTTATGTATAATCTTCAACACACTGGCACAAATCCAACACATTTTTACACACTTTTTAGTAAACACACAAGTGCAGATAAAGAAACCATTAGAAGATCAAAGCTCATCATCCCTCCTTTATTTTGTAACTTTATGGTTTGATCTTCAAATCTGAAAAAAATGTTATTAACAGCTTAACTATTATATCAAAATGGAACATAGAATAAATAAAAGCTAATGGTCATATTTATTCCACACATTTTTCAAAATGTGATATTCTTTTTTCACAGTCATCTCTCCTTTTTTTTTTTTTTTTGGGTTTGCTTGTTTTTTGTGTGTGGGCCATGTAATAATAAAACTTGGTCCCACTTAGGATTATAAAGCATTTGGATTCATGCTCTGTCGATTGAATAAAAAGAACATTTTATGTATTCTAGCTGTAGTACCTTCTCAAAAACTCTTAAGCCAATTTTTAATTTGTAACTGTTCCATGTTGAGTTGCATTCTTTTATGGAACTTGCTTCAAATGTATCAATGCATGAATGTAAAGAATCCAAATTCTTTTATTAGATGATTGATCTTTTTGTATTTAGAATTTAAGTAAACGCTCTTTGAAATACAACCCCCTTGAAGTGCAGCTGCAAAAGAGGCAGAATTTGAATTTTGGGGTTCCTATTTGTTAAATGTTTTTCAGCAAAATTTTCTTTTTGTCACGGTTTTCTTCGTAAAAAATGAATACAGGTGATCGTACTGTTAAGAAATAATTAAAAACTATATCGTGACAATAAAATAAAGGATAAGTATAAAAAACCATTAATTAATAGAATATCAGAAAAATTGAAATTCTATACAAGTGTTGTAGATATATAAAATAAGAAGTCCATACAAGCCACACAATCTACATAATTACATAACACATCTCAAATAAAACACAACTTCAAAGTAAAGATATATCTTTCTTTTTTGTATTTTGTAGTTTCTGTATAATCTTCAACACACTGACACAAATCCAACACATTTTTTCACACCATTTAGTAAACACACAAGTGCAGATAAAGAAACCATTAGAAGATCAAAGCTCATCATCCCTCCTTTATTTTCTAACTTTCTGGTTTGATCTCCAAATCTGCAAAAAATGTTAGTAACAGCTTAACTATTACATCAAAATGGAACATAGAATAAATAAAAGCTAATGGCCGTATTTATTCCACACATTTTTCAAAACTGTCCTTAGATAATGTGGATCAAACTAGAGCTATATAACTATTTACAACCACCAGAATAATTTGTTAAATATGTGAAAATAGTGAAAATTAATTACTTTTAGTTATACAATTATTGAATTTCTAATATTAGTGCAACATGTCACTAATCTAAAATTAACTTTGGTCCTTAATATAAGAGCCTTTTTTTTTTTTTTTTTTTGTGGGGGAAGATTTGGTCCTAAATATAATACCTCAATCCACTTTATCTTCCATATTTTTCCGTAAAGTATCTCTATTGATTGCATACATTAAGTAGTTTTCACTAAGGACAATCATGATAAAAAAATGATATTTTAGAAAAACTAATACATATTATATTTTTTACAAATAACTAATTATCTTAATCTACCCATATTATCTAGTTCTAATATAATATGGACAAGAGGTAGTATATTATTTTGATTTTGATATAATGACAATTACATGGAAACAAAAATTTTAGTGAATTATTCAAATTTCTCATAAAGAATAAGGGGGTAAGACATCGGACAATTCTCTTTAACAAGTGATTTTGAATTGGTACTATGCTCAATAACTGCTAGTGATAAAAACAGTAGCATACAAATTATGTGTTTGATAAGGCTACTATGGTGAAAATGAAGTGTTATATTTGATCAGTGAAGGAAACTTTAATGTGCAAAATTATTTCGTTGATTAAGAAGAAGAAGAAGAAGAAGAAGAAGTAGAATAATAATAATAATAATAATAATAATAATAATAATAATAATAATGAAAAAGAAAATTTTAAAGAAATTAGTGAGCAAGTAATATTAGGTTGCTTATTGAAAAAGTATAACTACGTACCTGATGAGGCCTTGTACTCCAACGGGATATTGCATATATTTGGGCAATCTTCTATAACTATAGTACCAGATAGGTGATTGAACTCATAATCTGTGTAAATCTCTTTCAACTTTGGCAACCTTTTAAGATTCAAATCATTCAGTCCAGGAAACAGCATTTCATTATGATTAACCACTTCACCTTCATAAGCTTGAACAACCCCCTCAAGTTGAGAGCAATCATGAATAGTTATTTCCTTCAATGAAGGACAATGAGAAGCTAGAGAATATGAGAACAACCTTCTCACTTTTTGGCAATCATATATACAAATGGTCTTAAGTTTGGGGAAGCAAATAGGAGTTGCATAAAGATTTTGAAGTGATTCTTCACAAAATATTCCCTCCCATTCCTCACATCCTTCTACTTTTAGTGTCTTCAACTCTGGAAGGCTTGTAACAGTTGCAAGAGTGAATATATTTCTCAATTTGGGGCATTCCTGCAATATAACACTTTCAAGTCTATGGAGGCTCAGTCCAAAAAAAAAAAAAAAAAAAGGTCTATGGAGGCTCACAATTTGTGTGGGGCCCTTCCAAATGCATTCCAACTCTGGTAGATCGCCTAACCATATAGAGCACAATTCTTAATTCACCACCCTCACTCTCTCATTCTCATGTTTCTGTAGAGTAAATATATAATCAACGATTAGATGACAATTCAAGAGATGGACAATATATATATATATATATATGAATCACGTCAAATTAAGCGGAAGTATAAAATTACAAATTAAACCCCTTTAATTTCACACATTTTTAAAATTGTAATGACATAATATCAGTAAGTGGATTATATTTAGGCCTTCTTATTTATATTATAAACCGTACAGTGTGAAATAAACACACACACACAGATACACATGTAAGTTATAGATATGTATGCATTGACGTTGATTTATTTCAGACGAAAGAGCCTTGGATAAGTACTTTCCACACTAAAGAGATTGTCACAAAAACAGTAAAACCAATAACTTCACAACCAACATTTACAAACAAGATCTTCATTTTACTCATTTCATGCGGTAGAGGGAACACTACTAATATTTCAAATAATTTCGGCTTTCCCTTCATAATAAGAAGATTTGGTGTATGGATGCTAACCATTAAATAAAAAATTGAAATAATGATCGTATTTTTTGAGGATATGTTTTATCCGTAATATATATTATTCATGGTATTAAAAACTAGACTGGACCGGCTGGGTTAAACCAGAAACCAGCGACCCGATGACATGTTTAGTCCGAGTGTTGCTTAGACTCAGCAAAAATCTGACCCAGGGTAACCAGCTATGAACCGGTGTGACTTGGAGCAACTCAGGGTAACCTACTGTATTGGCTAGGTTACCCGATTCACTTTTTTATCGCTGGATAAAAAACACAAAAATGTCAAAAGAAAAGGAGTGTTTCAGGAAAACAAGGAGGAAAGTAGAAGATGATAAGGAAAACTATAGGAATATATCGCACAAAAAGCATATTGTTCTGAAAGAAAACTTTTGACAAATCACAAAAGAGGAATACTTAAACCTCGATGTTTGTTGTTAAAGGCTTGAAGTTTTACCTCAGAGCGACTGGAAAATAAAACTGAAAATCACTGAGGGAGTGATCGAAAAAATGTGACAGACGAGATATTCAAATTGCAATTGTAAATTAAACAAAAGAAAGAAGCGATGCAGCCCAATAATGTAATGGGCTTCGTGTAGGACTTTTCATTTGTAGTTGTTCGAAGTGGGACTCAAACGCTGTGATCTCCTTTTAATAAAAAAATGCAAATATATATTGCAATATTGCACATTTTCTAAGGTAATTAAATCCAGACCGGTTACTGAACCGGTCGGGGTACTGGGTCAAGAGTCAGTGGGTTAGACCAGAGCTAGGCCGGGGCCAAACATGTGAGAAATTGAATATTTTAGGCTTATTAATATAAAATTCTAAAGAAAAATTAAATTTTTTTTTAAAAAGTACCAAATTGGGTTGATGACTGAACCGAGTCAACTGACCGATCTACCAGCCGGTTCAACATTTTCCGAGCCAAGCCTGGCCGGTCCGGTCCGGGTTTGAGTACAATGACATTTTCCCATGATCTAATTTATAGGAATATATTTATATAATATGAAAAAGAGGAAAGGAGCAGTCCTATAATATTTTGAATATTATTTTTATTAAAATTTTATACCTAAAGTAGTAAAAAAATGAATGTTTTAGCACATTTTAATTAAACTATATTATTTCAATTACTATTGGTTTGACCCTAATTAACATCGGTCTTATTCACTGACTCTTGACTAATTATCTTGGCCAGTTCATTAACTAGTCCGATTTTCAATACATTCATTTGATAGTTAACAATATTTTAAGTTAAATTTAAAAAGTAAAAATCCAATTTTTTTTTTTTAAAAAAAGAGAAAGGTAGAGAGCTAGAAAGGAAGAAAAATTCTCTTTAAAAATATCTTGACTACAGCTTGTAATTTCAATCCATAAAATGGATAAATAATGACGTGAGGGCAACAATATAACACGTCCTTTGTCTTAAACTTTTGTTCTCCAAAAGACAAAATATAGGAAAGTAGTTGAATCATTAGTATGTAGCGTTAATACAGGTTTCTTAAATTTCATAATATTAAGGTTGTTTTATATTTACGAAACCTTATATTAGAAAGGAATAATGAGATAACACTTACACGTTGTGGACTTTCATGTTTATCATGAAGGAACTCCAGCTTGTACTCATATCCAAAAACCTCTTTGAATTTTGGCAAATTTTCCTAAGTTAATTCCTTCAGTTTGAGTAGTAGCTGATTCCCATATGCTACTTCTTCATCACTGTCTCCATCAACAAGCCTCTCAAGTTCGGAGCAACGGCTTATGTCTAGCTCCTCTAGGGAAGGACAACGAGATGCCACAGAATAAGGTAATAGCCATCTCACTTTGTTGCAATTCCTTATGATAATCTTCTTCAGTTTGGGGAAAAGGATCAGTGGTTGCTGATTTAATGTTAGAAATTAAACCAAAGTTAGTTTCACAGATTATACATCGATTATGGCCTACTATTAATAGTACATAATAATCCTTTTTTAAAACAAGAAGTAGCCATATTACATATTTAATGACACGAACATGACTTTTTTATTACCAAAAATTGAAAGGAAAAGTGCAAAACTTGCAAATTTTAATAGCAATAAAAGAGGCACGCTGAAAAAGGCCTTTTTTGACGTCCACGGAAAATTTTAAAAAACTAAAAACTTAAGGAACAAAAAACTCCTGTAGTTTAATCTTTAGTATATAGCGTAAATGCTAAATACAAAGATCTAGAATTTAATGATAAGGACACTGTTATATAATTAAAACCATTAAATAAAAAAAAATGAAATGACTGTTGCATGTTCTTGAGAATATTTTTCTTATTACTAATATATGTGTGTTTAATTGGATAGCATACATGAATTTTGAAACGGATCTAAAAAGCGAACATATCTAATTGTGTGTGTGTGAGGTAGGTGAACGAAAGGAAAAAAAATCCCCAAAATATTTGAAATTTTTAGCTAACCCATGTATCAACACTAATTTATAAAGAAAAACGTTTCTCTTAAAATATAGTATGTAATTTACGGTTGTTCGGAAAAATAAAATTAATTATTTGAAAAGAAATTAAAATTGACATTAAAGTTTCTATCAAATTCATATGTGGAAAAATAAATAACAAATGTAGTTTTTAATTAATATTTTGCAATACTAAAAAAGAAACCTGAAAGTAAAACTCAAGTGCTTTAATCCTTAGTATGTAGCGTATATAGTAATTAAATACAAAGATCTAGAATTTAATTATAAGAACACAATAGCTAAAGAGAGTTATTTTAATAAAAAAAAAAGTTTAAAAATTAAATTTAACGATTCACTAACGATTATGTGGATGAAAATTTAACGAGAACGTAGATGAAAATTAAATATTAAATAGATAAAGAAAGTTTGTTTTATATTTTATTTTAAAGGGACGTTTATATACGTTTTCAAAATAGAGGGAGTGTTCATTTAATTCAAGTAAAATAGAGTGGTGATTAGTATATTTTACTCTTATATAAATATAATTTTCAAATAAAATGGAAAGCAAACATGGGTATTTTTAAATTAAAACAAGAGGCAGAGTGATAAAAGAGAAAATTCATATATAGACACACATGGTATTCGATAATAAAGACACAATTCTCAAATGAAATCGAAATGTAAACATCGTTAACTTTAATTCTATTAAAAAACTTGAGGAGGACTAATGAAGTAATGAAAAGATAAAAATGTTTTCAATATATGGGAAATTATTAACAGTTGCACTGAAACCATTTTCTTAGTTGAAACGGAAAATATATGTGATATGATATGAAACAAAAAATTTTCATGAAAAATGGAAAAGAAAACATGACTACTTTTAACATAAAAAAGTAGAGATAAAGTGAGGAAAAATAAAAATTAAATGAATACTACCTATTCTTGAGGATACTTTCATAATAAGAGAGTATATTTTTAATACTTCAAAATATATATTAGTCGATAATAAACACATTTTTAATACGTAATTATTTTTTTAAAAAAATAAAATGTAGACTAGTACAGTGAATGACAAGAAAAAATATCTCCTAGAAATGTGTGAAATTATTAGTAGGCGCTTCCCACAGCATAAAGATAGGGTCAGAAATTGTAAAGCATACATTACCCCTCACGGTTTTAAAACATGTCAAGAGGGGAGATATCCTGATCCTTACAAGGCATTTTTCATTCCCCTCTACAGTCAACATGGGATTTTACATAATTTCACACATTTTAGAAAAACGCTATCAAATTCATATACAAAAAAAAAACAAATTTAGTATACAACTAATATTTCATAGTTGAAAATTAATTCAAAAGTAAATTTTTTAAACTAATGCATGAACATGGATTATTATTTGTAATATGCATTGATTCAATAGGATTTTTGCCGATAACACTTACGTATGGATAATCCTGCATATCATTAAGTAGTGGGTTCCATACCTGCATATCATTAAGTATTGGGTCCCCGTGCGCAGCTTCTTCATCAATAAGCCTCTCAAATTCAGGACACTTGCCTATAGATATTTCCTCTAGTGAAGGACAGTGAGAAGCAAGAGAGTAAGAGAATATCCATTTCACTTTGGTGCAACCAAAAATATTAACGCTCATCAGCTTTGGCGTTTTTGTAATCATGGCGTGAGTGAAGATGCAATTTCTCAATTGGGGACACTTTCGTATGGACAGATCTTGTAACATGGGGAGAGAATAGCTAATACATGAATCTTTGAACACTTGTTCAAGATTATTCATATCAAACAATCTCAAAGTAACCAGGTGCGAGAATACTTGCTGTGTTTGAAGAATGTCAACATCAAGGTTACCAATGATGGATCTTTTCTCTTGGCAATGATAAACCCATAAATGCTTTATCTCAAATAAATTTATTTGTTTAAGATCCCACCCACAATTATCTAAACAAATTCCAAGTTTTGACAAATCATAAAAGAGGAATACTTCAGCCTCGATGTCTGTTATTAAGGCTCCAAGTTTTGCCCCAGAGTGACCAGAAATAAGACTGAAAATAACTGAGGGAGTGACCGAAAAATGTGAGAGACGAGAAATTCAAATTGCAATTGCAAATGAAAGAAAAGAGAGAAGGGCTGCAGTCTAGTAATGTGATGGGTTTCATGTAGGACTTTTCATTTGTAGTTGTTCGAAGTGGGCCTCAAATGCTATGATCTACCTTTAATTAAAAAATATTCAAATATATATTGCAATTTGCACATTTTCCCATGATCTAATTTATAGGAATATATTTATGTAATATGAAGAAGAGGAGAGGAGAAGTCCAGTTCCTTAATATAATATTTTAAATATTATTTTTATTAAAATCTTTATACCTAAAGTAGTAAAAAAAATGAATGTTTTAGCACATTTTAATTAAACTATATTATTTTAATCACTACCAGTTTGACCCGAGTTAACCCCGATCTGACTCATTGACTATTGACTCGTTATCTCGGCCAGTTCATTAACCAATCCGGTTTTTAATACTTTTATTTGATAGTTAACATGAATATTTTAGATTAAATTTAAAAAGTAAATATCCAAATTTGTTTTTTAAAAAAGAGAAAGGTATGAGCTAGAAAGAAAGAAAAAATTCACTTTAAAAATATCTTGACTACAACTTGTAATTTCAATCCATAAAATGGATAAATAATGACGTGAGGGCAACAAAATAACGTGTCCTTCGTCTTAAACTTGTGTTCTCCAAGTGTATTCAACAAAGTTTTCCACATCCAAAGAAAATGAGAAAATATTAAACTTAAAGTTTTTGTAATTTATAGATAATGCATTCACATTGGTTCTTCTAAATAAAACAATCTTAAACAAGTACTTTCCACAATAAACCGGTGCCAAAACCAATAACAAAAAAGTTATTGTCTTGACTAACACATAAAAAAAATATAAAGTATCGCGTTTGACAAAGTAATTAAAAGTAATTATTTGACAAACAATTAAAAAGAAGTTTATAAAATCCATTCCTAAAAAAATAACTAATGAAGTTTAAGGATAATAATTTTATATATTTTAAAAAAAGATAAAATAATAAAAAAGTAGTTGAATCATTAGTATGTAGCATTAATACAAATTTCTTAAATTTCTTAATATGAAGATTGTTTTATATTTACGAAACCTTAAATAAAAAAGAAATAGTGAGATAATACTTACGTGTTGTGGACTTTCTTGTTTATCACGAAGGGACTCCAGCTTGTACTCATATCCAAAAACCTCTCTCAATTTTGGCAAATTTTTCAAACGTAATTCCTTCAGTTTGAGTAGTAGCTGATTCCCATATGCTACTTCTTCATCAACAAGCCTCTCAAGTTCAGAACAATGACATGCCACAGAATAAGGTAATAGCCATCTCACTTTGTTGCAATTCCTTATGAAAATCTTCTTCAGTTTGGGGAAAAGGATCAGTGGTTGCTGATTTAATGTTAGAAATTAAACCAAAGTTAGTTCACAGATTATACATCGATTATGGCCTACTATTAATAGTACATAATAATCCTTTTTTAAAACAATAAGTAGGCATATTACATATTTAAGGACAAACATGATTTTTATATTAACAAAAATCGAAAGGAAAAGTGGAAAACTTATAAATTTTAATCGTAATAAAAGAGGCACGCTGAAAAAGGCCTTTTTCGACGTCCAAGGAAAATTTAAAAAAATCATTTCTCTTATAATATGGTAAGTAATTTAATAGATAATGTATCATTTCTGATGTATTTTAAATAAAACAGTCCTCAGTAATTATTTTGTTTCTCAATCTATTCATATTGATTGCACATATATAAAGATGTTACTATCAGTGGGGTAACGATTAAACTAAAAACTTAAGGAACAAACAACTGTTGTAGTTTAATCTTTAGTATGTAGCGTAAATGCTAAATACAAATATCTACAATTTAATGATAAGGACACCGTTATATAATTAAAACCATTAAATAAAAAAATGAAATGACTGTTGCATGTTCTTGAGAATATTTTTCTTATTACTAATATATGTGTGTTTAATCGGATAGTATACATGAATTTTAAAACGGATCTAAAAAGTGAACATATCAAATTGTGTGTGTGTGTGTGTGTGTGTAAGAGAGGCAGGTGAACGAAAGGAAAAAAAATCCTCAAAATATTTGAAATTTTTAGCTGTCCCATATATCAACACTAATTTATAAAGAAAAACGTTTCTCTTAAAATATAGTATGTAATTTACGGTTGTTCGGAAAAATAAAATTAATTATTTGAAAAAAAAAATTAAAATTGACAGTAAAGTTTCTATCAAATTCATATGTGGAAAAATAAATAACAAATGTAGTTTTTAATTGATATTTTGCAATACTAAAAAAGAAACCCGAAAGAAAAACTCAAGTGCTTTAATCCTTAGTATGTAGCGTATATAGTAATTAAATACAAAGATCTAGAATTTAATTATAAGAACACAATAGCTAAAGAGAGTTATTTTAATTAAAACAAAAGTTTAAAAATTAAATTTAATGATTCACTAATGATTATGTGGATGAAAATTTAACGAGAACATGGATGAAAATTAAATATCAAATAGATAAAGAAAATTTGTTTTATATTTTATTTTAAAGGGGCGTTTATATATATTTTCAAAATAGAGGGAGTGTTCATTTAATTCAAGTAAAATAGAGTGGTGATTAGTGTTTTTTACTCTTATATAAATATAATTTTCAAATAAAATAGAACGCAAACATGGGTATTTTTAAATTAAAACAAGAGGCAGAGTGATAAAAGAGAAAAATCATATATAGAAACACGTAGTATTCGATGATAAACACACAATTTTCAAATGAAATCGAAATGTAAACATCGTTAACTTTAATTCTATTAAAAAACTTGAGGTAGACTAATGGAGTGAATGAAAAGATAAAAATGTTTTAAATATATGGGAAATTATTAACAGTTGCACGGAAACTATTTTCTTAGTTGAAACTGAAAATATATGTGATATGATATGAAACAAAAAATTTTCATGAAAAAGGGAAAAGAAAACATGACTACTTTTAACATAAAAAAGTAGAGATAAAGTGAGGAAAAAGAAAAACAATATGAATATTACCTGTTATTGAGGATATTTTCATAAGAGAGTATATTTTTAATACTTCAAAATATATATTAGTCGATAATAAACACAAATTTTTAATACTTAATTAGTTTTTAAGAAAATAAGATGTAGACTAGTACAGTGAATAACAAGAAAAAATATCTACTAAAAATGTGTGAAATTATTAGCAGGTGTTTCTCACAATATATAGATGAGGTCAGAAATTGTAATGCATACATTATTCCTCACGGTTTTAAAACACGTCAAGAGGGGAGGTATCCTGATCCTTACAAGACGTTTTTCATTCCCCTCTACAGTCAACATAGGATTTTACATAAAGCAAGCATTGATTTCACACAATTTTAGAAAAATGATATCAAATTCATAGACCAAAAAAAAAAAAAAACAAATTCAGTATACAACTAATATTTCATAGTTGAAAATTAATTCAAAAGTAAATTTTTTAAACTAATGCATGAACATGGATTATTATTTGTAATATGCATTGATTCAATAGGATTTTTGCCGATAACACTTACGTATGGATAATCCTGCATATCATTAAGTAGTGGGTTCCATACCTGCATATCATTAAGTATTGGGTCCCCGTGCGCAGCTTCTCTATCAATAAGCCTCTCAAATTCAGAACATCTTATAATTATTTGCTCTAGTGAAGGACAATGAGAAGCAAGAGAGTAGGAGAATAGCCATTTCACTTTGTTGCAACCATCAATCTCAAGTCTCCTCAGCTTTGGCGTTTTTGTAATCATGGCATGAGTGAAGATCAAAGTTCTCAATTGGGGACAAAATTGTATGGACAGCTCTTGTAACATGGGGAGAGAATAGCTAATACATGAATCTGTGAACACTTGTTCAAGATTATTCATATCAAACAATCTCAAAGTAATCAGGTGCAAGAATACTTGCTGTGTTTGAAGAATGTCAACATCAAGGTTATCAATGATGAATCTTTTCTCTTGACAACCATAAACCCATAAGTGCTTTATCTCAAATAAATTTATATGTTTGTGATCCCACCCACAATTATCTAAACAAAGGCAGTTTGCTCTTTGAATGAGATCTTTCATTGACAAATTCAAAGTAGAGACTTTGAAGCCTTGTATCCATAAAGCTCTCATTTCTTCATTACCACCATCCAAGCTGTCCAAAATATCCAAACAGTCATACAAAGAATTGCATGCAGAATCACAGATAACATACCTCTTCAACCTTGAAAGAGAAATTTTCTGAAATGGTAGATTTGACATCCAAGAGGTATAATTCTTCAAGTTGCTCACATCTTCCAATTACTTCTAAAGGGCTTTCCTCAATTCCACAACCAAACACATCCAAAAGTTTCAAAATTTTCAAGTCCACAATTTGAGCGGGTAATTCATTGAATCTAGAGCCACGTAAGTCAAGAACCTCCAATCCTTTGAGTTCACCCAAAAAAGAGATGTCACCCAATCTTTGTCCTCTAAGGCATAAAGTGTGAAGATTCGTTAATAACACAATTGATTGTGGGAGTGACCAATCAAGAGCCCACAAAAAGCTCCATTTAAAGCTATCTGATATGAGTGCCAAGACTTTGAGTGCGTTTATCCCTACAAAATCTTCAATGAACCTATGAGGCTGAAGTAGTAGAATGTCAAGTGTTGGACAACGCAGTTGATTAGAGAGCTTGAAATTCTCATCCAGGTTCCACAATGATAATGTTTTTGTATCTTTCAAACTTTGGCGGTTGCTAACCAACATGTTTGAAACTACATGGCTATCCACAACAATTGCTTGATGTTGCTTATTTGCAATCCACAAAGCTACATCTCGAACCAAGTCATGCATTTTTACACATGCTTGCTTTTCAATACTCATCAACAAACAAGAATCCAACAAGATGTCAAGAGCCACTAATATCTCTCTCCTTGCATCTTCCATTGTGTTGATACTCTCCTCTAGCTCAATTGTCCTCTTGCCAAACCGAATTAAATCCTCTTTATGGATTTCATGATCTTCAGGGAACATAGAGCATAATAAGAAGAGTGATTTGGCTGTTGAACTTGGCAAATTATCATAACTCCATTCAAGACATGCATAAGGGCTTATAAAACCCGGTTCAACATTCAAAGGTTGGAAGTGTTTTAGTCTCCATTGTGCTGACTCCCACCCTCCAATAGGTTTTCCCTTTAAAGAGCTTCCCACCACAACAATTGCAATTGGAAGTTCATTGCACTCATCAACAATTTTCCTTCCCACATCATCAAACTTATTTGAGGGATCATTGTATATGTTTGCATGCTTCTTGAATAATTCCCATGCTTCCTCCTTAGTTATCAAAGGCAGTTCAATGCTAGTCTCACAATCCATAGAGACGCATACATTCCTCTGGCGAGTGGTTAACAAGATTCGACAAGCTTCAACAAGTGGAATGCCAATATCTTCAAGGCGTAGATACTCCCACACTTCATCCAAGATTATAAGTATCTTCTCATTTTTCAATCTTTCTGATAGCCTTTGCGCTCTTGCAGATTGAGTTTCATCTTGAAATTTTAAGCCTATTTGCTCTGCTAGTTCCTGCTGAAGTTTTGCAACATTTGGAGGTTTTGAAACAACCACGAGAACAACCTTCTCAAAAAGCTTCAAATCATTAACTGTCTTTCCCACTTCCTTTGCCAAAGTTGTTTTACCTGAGCTGCCCATGCCATAGAGTCCAATCATCTTGTTCCTTCCATCTTTTATTGCATCCAAAAGATGAGTAGAAGTAGACTTCCTCGAGTTGAAATCCACAAAGTCTTTGGAAGAGAAATAAGTGATGCCAGGAATTTGGGTGAGACGAGAAAAATTGTCTTTCTCAAAGTGGGAATCCTTTTTGAGCTGTATCATCCTCTTTGCCTTATTATCCATTTGGTTTGCCAAGGAATACCTATGTGACACGTTGAAAAAACTCTTTCCTTCCCCTTCAACCTTTCGTTGCAAGTCATTCACATCTTCTAGAATTTTCTCCACATCATTCAACCAATTCTTCACAGGAAGCATTATTTCCTCACTATTTCGGGCAGCTTGTTCCTTACATTCCTTCACTTCATCTAGCCTTGTCTTCAGCTCATCTTTTGCTTCCTCAAGCTCTCTAATGAATTGCTTGAAGCAGAACAAATAACGAGCACGATCTAAAACTGGGCCCACCAGGCATTCTACAACCTTTTCTCCAATACATTTAACAATGTCTTCCATCTAATGCAATCATAATTAATGTCGTAAGTAATTATTTCTGATACAAGTCAGTGGCATATGTATAACATACAATCAAGCAATGGTAATCATAGAATATAAAATATGAGACAATATCTGATAAAATTAGTCGTATGTCATCTCCCATCTCATGAAAAATTGATAAATCCTTTACTAACATATTTGTTTCTCCTTTCTTATGATGCAACGCTAAAAAGAACAATATAAGCAATTAATTAGTCTTGAATTCTATCTATCCGCTAATAATAAAATATTCACACCGCTATTTTTGGTTCAATTGATACAAATATGTTAGTAAACGGAGAAAAATCACAAGCTTTACAGTTTACAAAACAGAGAAATAATGAAAACAAAACCTCGATCTTAACAGAACCAAGCTCAGAAACAGAATAAAAAAAGAAAATCAGACGTAGATAAATCACAAGCTTTGCCAGACACAAGACAGAACCCTTGAGCTGAGAAAGAAAGTATCTAGACAAAGAAAGAAAAACAGAACCAAGCTCAGAAAAAGAATATCAGAACTCGGAAGTGGCAATCTTCAGAGTTCAGTTAGCGAATAAGGTAACCAGAGTGAGCAGCAGCAGCAGCTGGAACCTAGAAATGTCGAGCAGCAGAGCTGGTTCGCGGTCGAGGAGACGAGGACTGGCGCTCCATCAAATTCAGTGCTAAATTTCAATTAATATAAATTCAATTTAATACCAAAAAAGCATCAGGCAGATTTCATTTTTTATTTTCTAATAATATTTGGATTAAAAAAACAAAGCAAAACATCTTTTAATAATATTTTGATCAAAAAAATAAAACAAAACAAAGTGTCTTCAAAATAATATTGCCTATAATATTTTCAAGGGAAAATTAGGGAGACGGACCAAGGAAAGGAAATATTTATTAATAAGAACATTAAAAATTGTAATTAATTTAAAGGACCAAAAATTAGAATATAAATATTTAATTAGAAAATTAAAATTGACCAAACTCCCTACCATTTCTCTAACCTCATCTCAACTATTTGACGGTTAGTTATTAATTGATGTTACCATCGTTATCAGTATTGTATGAATCGCGTCTCGAATCGTAGGAATCGAACCGAAAGCTGCTTCAAACGATGCGAATCAGAGGGGTGTTTCGTTTTTTACCAGAATTGAGCCTGGATTGATCGATTCTCGCTGGAATCACCTGAATCGCGATTCCCAGGAGAATCGATTGAAGCTGTTGATGACGGGTTCCACACATATCCGAGTCGGATCTGTGCGCGACCCGGTTCAAAGATACCACGCGCGATTTTTTTTTTCTTGTTCCATTTTTCATGGAATCAGCTCCTGATTTATTTCCTTTTATTTTATACACAATCAGCAACATGTTCGGTTTTGTCTTTTACATTGTTTTTAGTTTTAACTTTTCACAGCTTCTAGTATTTCACAGATATATCTAATCAGAGAGGATTATGTTTTTTTAAGAAAAAAGATTATATATAAATTATTATATATAAAATATCTAAATCTAGTATTTATCATGAATTGATTATATTTTATATATTTTGTGGAAATTTATTTAGAATAACTGATTTCCATAATTTATGGGATCTTTAATTAATTAATTAATTAATCCTTTTGTGTAGAAAAAAGATAATAAACATTTCCTTTTATCATATCAAGATATTGATTGAGCCTTATATATTTCCTTTCATCCCATCATAACCCTACTTTCTATTCCTCTTTCTCATTGCCATTACATTCTTTATTGGATTGTTCCATTCCCCACACAGTGGAAAAAGCTTTTCCCATTCTCAACATCTGGTAATACTTATTCCTCTTCATCTTCCTCTTTCATTGCAATTCAACTAGTTATTTTTTCCTCTTATATTATTTTGGTGCTACTGTGTTATTTTTGTGGTGGGAAAAATGACTCACAATAAAAAAAAAAAAAGAAGGAACGTGATGTTACATGGAGTCATTGTGAAAGTGTTCCTCCACATAGACTTTTAATTAAGTGCAAATATTGCTCACATGAATATTGGGGTGGTGTGGCTAGGATGAAACATCATTTGGCTGGAACTAGAGATAATGTGGCTCCTTGTACAAGTGTTCCTGATGATGTTAAGGATTTGTTTCTTAAAATACTAGACAATAGAGAAAAAGTTAAAAATGTCGTTAGTCTTGAAGTTTTTAAGGAGGCAACTTCCCAAGATCCTAATGAAAATAAGGGTACAATGGACTCTTTTATTGCTAAGGGAAAGGATGCAACATCAAAATCTATGAAACAAAGGACAATGAATGAGATGTTAAAAGATAGAGATTTAGTAATTCAAGATATTTGTAAGTGCATATATGGTAATGCTCTACCATTCAATTTGGTGAGAAGTCCATTGTTTGTTCAAATGTTAAAATCTGTTGGTACTATGTTTGCTTCAGAAGATTGGACTTCTAGTTCTTATGCTAGTAAAAGTGAGGGTAAGCAAGTAGAGGATGTGGTTTTTAGTGATGCAAAATTTTGGAAGTCCATCATATATTGCTTGAAGTGTGTGGTTCCACTTGTAAAAGTTTTAAGGCTTGTAGATGGTGATTCGAGACCAGACATGCCATATATTTATAAAGCAATAGATAGAGCCAAAGAAGAAATTGCTAACAATTTTCAAAATAAGAAATCAAGGTACAAGAAGGTGTGGGAGATCATTGATATTCGTTGGGAACGACAACTACATAGGCCCCTCCATACAGCCCTGCATACTATCTCAATCCTAAGAAAGTTTTATCATGTTCTTTACATATTGATTGTTTAAGTGTAAGTTTAAAAAAAAATAAAACTTATTTATTGTTTTATAATTTTTTTAGGTTTCATTTTAGCAAAGAATTTAATGCGGATAAAGAAGTAATGTATGGTTTATATGAAACCATTGAGAGAATGGTTCCGGATAGGAGGATAAGATTTGAAATTGATCAACAACTTGAAGCATTTAAGGCTGCCAATGGGCTTTTTGGAAGGAGCATGGCAATAGATACTAGAGACAAAAAGCAGCTTGGTAGATTTTTGCCTTTCTCTACTATTTTTTAAAATTTAATTTTTAATCCTATATAAATCTAAGTTTTCGTAAGCACTTCTAATTTCTAAATTATTACTACATTTGTTTTGGTAGCTCTTTGGTGGGAAAGTTGTGGAGGAGAAGGTAAGGAGTTACAAAAGGTAGCCATGAGAGTTTAGAGTCTCACATGTAGTGCTACTGGATGTGAGAGAAATTGGAGCACCTTTGATCAAGTGCATACTAAACGAAGAAATCACTTAGAGCAACAAAGGTTAAATGCACTTGTATTTGTCAAGTACAACCTTCAACTTGAGATGAGACAGAAGAAAAGAAAGGAGAAGGGAGAAACTTTTGATCCAATATGTTATCAGACATTGAGTCTGATGATAAGTGGATTAATGAAAAAGAAGATCCTTGTTTGCCAATTGATGCGTCATGGATGGACATCCATGAAAGTTTCACTCTTGATGAAGGAGCTCCAAGCAAGAAAAGGAAAAGAGGTATAATATTTTATTTAAAACTAAACTTAGGTTGATTCTTATTTAAACTTTAAAGTTCAAAACTTCAAATATATACTATCATGCTTATTAAATGTTCTTTTTTCTAGGTTCAAGGAACTTAAATGCCAAAGCCAATAGCAAAGGGAAATCTATAATAGGACAAGAGAATGTGAATGAAGAGAATGTTGAAGACAATAGAGATGAGGATGAGGCAGCAATATTGTTAATGGAGGATGATGATGACTTGAGTGACATTGATCTTGGAGATAAATAATCATGAGTGATAACTGATATGTTTAGTTTTTTTAAGTTGGGGTTTTGAAATTTGAAGTATGACAGTGACATGACTGATTTCAATTTATCTTTGGAATTATTTGTCATTTTTTAAATGTTAGTTTTATGAAATTTGAAGTGTTATTTATTTGTCTTTAAAATGCTAAATTATTAATATCTACAAATTTTTAATATTCTCTTATGTGAATATTACATTTATATTATTTTAAATAATTGATCATGAATCTTACGATTCACGATACACTTCGATTCACGATTCCAAAAATAAATTTTTCGATTCACGATTCGTATCCCGATATGATAACCATGGATGTTACCTCTTCAAGTATATCCTTAAATTGATTTGACTTTTATTTATATATTGAGATTCATGTAATATTGGTAGTCTATTTAAGAATTTATAGCTTAAGAATTTTAAATTTTAGTATTTTTCATTTTTATAACATTCCTCTTTTTTTTTTAACATTCTTTTTAGGTGCATCCGGTTTGTTTAAGCTTTTTTTTTCCATGAAAAATCATATATTTTTTAAAGAAATATATTATAGAATTATTTGTAATATCCCGAATTTTTGGATTGGAGGCTTGAGAATAAGCCTAAATTAAGCGGACTGCTAGCCCCGGTTTATCAGCTATCCCAAATCTATTCTCTAATGTCTCTAATATCTTTGGGGGTATTAAGAAAGTAAAATGGTGAACTTTGGAGAATATAATTATATTTTCGGTGAAATCGCCTATGAGAAATTGAGCTTGTCATGTGATTTTGAATGATCAAATGATGAGAAAAAATTATGAAATTTTACAAGATGAAAGTAAGCATCCTAAGCTTTAATTTGATAGGTCATATGACTCAATTAGAGCTATATACAAAAAGATATGAATTTTTGAATTCAGCCCAAAAAAACTAGAAATTTTCTGGAACAACATGCAAAGATTGAAATTCTGGGAATTTTGTGATTACATCTAGCAAAATTCTATATTTTTCCTTGAAACTAGACTCAATAATGGTTCTATAGGCTTTGGAATCACTCCAATTCTATTTTTCTAGAATTAGTTATGATTTTTCAAAGTTTGGGCAGAAAATCTGCCAGAATTTCTATTTAATCCGAATATTTTGGAAATTGAATAAATAATTCCATATCATATAATATATGATATAAAACATTTCCTCCTCCTTCCAGCAGCCATAACTAACGCCATTTTCAGTTTTAGAGAGAGAGAAGAGTTGAGATTTTTAGAGAGAGAAGGAGAGGAAAAAACTTGTAAAGGTAAATGATTTCTTCAGTAAATCGGTTCCTAATGCGTATAACTCCGCACTTAAGCTATTCTTCTATGTGATTCAAGGTTTGGAAGCTCAAATTTGCTTGTTGAAGTGAGCTAGGGTTCAGCCATATCAAGGGAGAGCCAGTGGGAGCTTGAGGTAACTTCCAAACCTTTGTATATTGACTATTCTCACTATTGTGGACAATTTAATTGGTGAAATTTCGCCGGATTGTCCTTGGTTGTAAAAATGGAAAATGGGTTTCCCTAGGGGTTTTGCTGCCCAAATTGGTACTAAATGGTAGTTGTAACCTAATGGAATAGTCAATAAAGTGGTTAGAAGTAGAAAGAAACGTGTTTACGGAGCCAAAACCGAAAAACCCTAATTTTCCCCGGAGTTCTTATAAGTTTCAGCCAGCTCTAGAAATGGGTCTTAGAGTTGGATTTTCAATGATTTGATGGTTTCATTGAGTTCAGGAGTGAAAATTAGGTAGGTTTACAGTTGGGCACTTTTTCGAAAAAGGCCGAGAAAGCATAATTATGAAAACGCCCCTGAAACCCTTAAAGCTAGGCTGCTAAGGGTAATTTTGTAATTTGACATTGAATTTGATAATTCAGAGTCCAGAAATGGATTCCTTGGGCAAAAATGTGTCAAGATAGCCCAGGTTAGAATTTCAGGAAAAGTACAATCGGACCGGGTATGGCGGGGCCGGGCCGGTCCCCGGGGGCATTTTAGTAATTTTTCAAGATGGACTCATATAACCCCCAGAAACACTATGGAAGTGTCTAAATGGTATGTTTGGAATTGTAGGACCGAGCTGAGAGCCCGAGTTGCTGGCATGCGTTTTGAGGCAGAAAAGGGTTAAGGTAGGGGACTTACCTTATTTGATATCTTTGCTTGTGTAGTGATGTATGTGATTGCTTTACTTGATTGTGTAGAGCATACTTGAATAAATGAAGCTATGTTTCTGTTTTCGCTGTAGCCATAGTTTTGTTACATGAAACATTGAGCATGCAGAAATGTCATTATGAAGCATGCATCTAGATAAAGTTAACATGTCATACATAGCATATATCATGCATGCATTATGGTATCTGTTTCCTACTAAGATTCTCTCGAATCTCACCCTCCCCTACCAACAAATTAGGCAGGTGAAAACAAGAGGTGTACTGAAAGCAGAGAAGAGAACTACACGAGAGGAATGCAGTGGTGAAACGAAGACGGGAAGATGTCTCCTTTTTACTGGGATGGGTTTAGATACCCTAATAGCCTTGTACGGCTACATTATTTGAATTTATCAGGTACGAATCCCTGAGGGGAATTTCCGTAATCATGTACATATTATCAGTATAGTTATGCTATTCCTGTGTTACCTATCAAACCACATATCGTTTTCCGTGAATACTTTGGTAAAGGTGAAATTAAAATAAGGGCATGACATTATTTGTGATTTTTTAAGTTCTTAAAATTAATCAAAATCTAAAAAGAGGAAGATTTCTAATTATTTATGAATTTTAGAGGCTATTTTAATTTGGGTAACTTTTAAGATTATCTGATATGTATGAGAGAGAATATCATAAAAATATTGAGTTGCATATAGATATTTTTTTTTATCAAAATATACATGGAGATATCATCAAATTTGATAACTAACTGTCAAATAGTAAGGAAGGTTAATTTTGTAATTAAAAATTATATTTTAATTTTTGGTCCTTAAAAATAATTATAATTTTTAAGATCCTTATTAATAAATATTTTGCTTCCTTGGTCCTTCCCTCTAAGTTTCCCTATTTTCAATATATTACAGTTAATATAATGAAAATACCACTAAGGAAAGGTGGTCAGAAAAAGATACGGATTACACATCTACTGTTAACTTATTGTAGAACGGAAAAACTTAACAAACAAAAAGTAGTTTAAGTGGATTTAACAATTTTTAACAAAAATATTAATAACCTAAGTTAGTCGTTAGAGGGTGAATATAGATTAAAAAATACACATAATAATTTGATTGGAAATAAGTACCACAAATATAAAAAGTTAGTACAGTTTTTCATAAAAAGGCATATAAAATTTAGTACATTATTATTACCCAAATCAAAATTTTCATTTTTCATTAATCATCTTGATAGCCAAAAAAATGCTCAAACAAATTTTTTTTTTTTTTATCATAGACTCCCAAAAGAAATAAATAAAGATCGATCATATTTGTCGTTTGTTTCTTATTATGTTCTCATATAAAAAAAGTTATAATTTATCGTCCTATAAAATAAAGAACTTATATTCTATTATTTACCTGTACTATAAAGTGATGATAGTTTTGGAAGGTTTTTTTCTCAGGCAGAACAAGAATTAATGGGGAGAAAAGTAGAACGATGATAATTAGAACTGCTTCTAAGAAAAGAATGAACAAAACAAATTATGTTCACCAAGAAATGACCCAAAATTGAATTTTGGTGTATTTGAGATTGTTTACACTTAGCCAAAAAAAAAATGAAAACCTTATTATTTCTAGACTTGTAAAAAAATTGTTTTCGTTTATTTTTATTATACAAGGGGAAGGAAAAGCATACCGTTTTCATTTAATTTTTCTATATACTTAAATATAATTTGAAACGAACTTTTGTAAGTTAAAATAACATGGGATACATATAAGTTCAAATACCTCATTATTTTTAAAACCAGAAAATATTCATTAATGCCTCATTTTAGATTTATTTTTCATCTTATTTCCAAATGAAACAATATTTTGTGTAATAATTGATATATATGTAACAAACAAGAACATGCAATGCGCACGTCTCTCATATTATAAATAAAAAGTAGTATTCATTCTGTTGATATATTTTTTTCGCCAACTAAAATAAAAGAAAAATGACATGAAAATTAACAATGTTTTACTTAATCATATTCTGCCCACACAAAAAAAAAAAAGGACAAAATGTTCTCTTGTTAAAGGAAATGTAAAATAAACGACTTATATTCTGTTGTGGGTGTTTGATATTATCATAAACTGATTTATGAATATTCACTTGAGAACTATGTTTTAAAATATTCAAAATTCCCATAGCAACTATGATTCACCAAGTGCATATTATCTTAATACAATATGAACTTCATTTCATATCACAACATGCAGCGATTCTCTAAGGGCTTGTTTGGTTGAAAGGAAGGGGATGAAAAATGAGCCCCTCCTTTTATTTAGTATGAAAAATTGGAGGGAAGAGACAACAAACAAGGGGCTCCAAATCCCTCCCATCTCCTCATTTTTATTCCCTCGAAATTGAGGGGTTTTGAAGGAAATGGAAAATAAAACCCCCCCATCCCCTCCCTTTGAACCAAACAAGCCTTAAGGACTTGTTTGGTATGAGGGATTTGGAGGGAAGGGGAAGGAAGAGAAAAATTTTATAAATTGAGTATAAAAAGTTAGAAAAGCAAGGTTAAAAGTTTTTAATTAATTTTCTATACTCTTTTATAATACATTTTCTTTTCATTGAAATTTTATAACCCCACATCTTGAATTTTCTTTAAGTTCAACTCATAAAATTTTTATTTTCCCTCTCTTCCCCTTCCCTACCTTCATACCAAACAGCCCCTAAGTCTGACACATAAAGATGGGTAGATCGTTACATAGAAGATAAGGTGGTTTCTTGGTGAGAAGAAGAGGAGAGGGATCAAATAAGGGGTAGTAATGTAAAATTATTAAATTTTGACATCTCATTTTAAGATATCTAACTTGATTTAGAATTTATTAAATTTAATGAACTAATTTAGAATTTAAATAATTCAACCGTACATTTTAAAAGGGATTTTTCTTATTGCCAAATGATATTAGTTTCAAATTAACTTTTAAAGAGTTTCAATTTCTACAAATTCGTTAGTGTAGATTTATTTTGAAATTTGAAAGAAAGAAGCGAAAAAGGCAAACCTCCTACATCTTTATTTTTTAGTGCTTCAGGTATATAGCATTGATTAGAATCCATATATCGGGTAAAAGTAATTTTAATTGAGAATTCTAGCTACTCATGTTCAAATATAAAGAAATGCTATACATAGTTGCTGAATACATAAGAAGCTAAGTGGAAAAAGAGGAGAAAAGAAGAAAAACCAAGGTGGAAATCCCAAAATCTCATTTGAGAAGAGCACTCAAGCCTTCAAAATCCTCCAAATCTCTCTCCCAAGCTCTCCCCTTGCGTGCTCCAACTTCTCAGAGTGTAGAGTGCGTGTTTTCGGCACTCTTCCCTAGGTTAAATAGTGTTTCACAGCTTCTGACATCAAAACATGTAGTTGCACTTTTTCAGGACTTGCTACAGCAAGTCTATCAACTTGCCTTAGTCAGTTACATAGAGAGCCAATTTTCCTTCAGATTCTTGACTTGTTATAGCAAGTTTGTCAAGTTGCTATGGCCAATTACACAGAGAGCAAACTTCTTAAGAATGTTTACTTACCACGGCAAGTTGGTCAACTTGTTGAGACAAGTTGCAGAGGTTCCTCTATCTTTGCATTGCTTCACTTCCTTTGTTCTTTCCTTGTTTCTTGGTTCTTATAGGGCTTCAAAACTTATCTTCATCCTCCTACAAAAGAGAGAGGATTTATAAATTCTCAATTGAATCACAAATATAACCAGAATTCCTTTGATTTTTGTTTGATACTTTGATATGCACATTTTTTTCTATACACTTCTTTCAATGTACATTTTGAATCCAAAAGTAGGGAAAAAGAGAAGAAAATGTGTTGGAATGTTATCAATTTCTAAGAGTTAACACACCCCCAAACTTAAACATTTGCTTGTCCTCAAGCAAAAACTTATATCTTCACTAAATTTCTCAAGTATCCGTCATCGATGCATGAATAAATTTGTCCTCATTAGCTGCTCAAAGGGTTATATCAAATAAGAAACCGAGAAAACATGCAAAGATGAACACTTCATAGATTTAAAACATGCTTTTCAAGAATTTCTAAGTGTATGTGTGTGTGTGTAAATGGAGTTAGCATGTATTCCTTTTGCACTTGCTAAAGTTAAAAGCAACACTTCAAGTCATATACCCATATTCAAACAATCAATTTCATTATTCTCTAATTCCTCCCACCTTCTTCTAATTCACTCCACTTGACTTAGAAATCAAAGGGACTTTTCAGCTTGTAATGGGGCTAAGGGTTTAGGTTCTTAAAAGAAAAGGTAAAAGATAATCAACAAATACCTCAAGATAGATGATAATCACTCAGGGGGTTTTTTCCTTTTCTCATTAAACATACTCCCCCAAACTTAAACTAAACTGATCTTTTCCATATCGACCTTTTTGTACTTTTTTTCTTTCTTTTTTTTCAATTAATTTTTTTTTTTTTTTTTTTTTACATTTTTGGCTTGATTTCTATACATTATGAACCCTTTTAAGCAAGGGGAATCATGGTTTTTTTCACATTGGCTAAGGTAGGTAGATGTTAGGCTTTTCAAAAAGAATCACTAATTGGTTTTTCAATTAGGCTCAAAAATGGAATAACATCAATTTGGTAAGCTTGAAAGGCTCAAATGCATTTTATGAAGTGCCCTAATCATTTCTCTAAAACTCATGACATAAACCAAAAGTTTTGAAGAATTTCAAAGATTATTCTGAAATTAAAAATTTGAAACAAAGACATATAACTCAAATTGCTACAAAGCCCTTCAGCAAGAAAATCCAAAATACAGTTAACTCCAATAATGTTTTCTTAGCTTAAAAATTCCTGAATAACATGATTTATCACTATAATACATCCATCAATGTGCATTAAACAAAATTTCCTATCAAATATAAAAGAGTGAGCAGTAATTTATATTATTGGATCATTCAAGCAACTTTGACAAATAAATGAGAATTTCAGTTCATTTTTAACATTCTTCACAAACAAAAATTTAAGAATGAGAAATTTCAAACATTCCAACAAGTTTCTTAAAAAGATGTTCAAAATTGTCACTGTTCACTCATCAAAGTTTCAAAATTTTTCAAAATCTCAGAATCAGCAAACTCTCACCCCCCAAACTTAAAACTGACAATGTCCTTATTGTCAATTAAAAGGAAGGGAAATAAAAGAGCAGACACCTAAATAGGATCAAATCCACATTTACAAACATCAATTACTAACAAAAATGAAGGCCCCAGTAGCCTAACCAAAACCTGTACATGCTTTCATCACTAGCCATCAGTAGCTAGGCAATTGACAATCACAGCAGACATATCATCAGAAGGAGACAATTATATGAACCATTCAAAACTAGCCATCAAGAGCTAGGAAAGTCGCATCCATAAGTTATAAAGGTGTCAAAAACCACTATCTATCAAGAACCCGCAAGAACCATAAACAAAGATCCATATCAAAAGGCTATTAGCAGCCTAATCCAAAACAGAGGAGTGTACCATGGTTCATAATGACAAGCAAAAGGATACATTCACATCTAAAGGCAGCCAGATTAACACAATAAATCTCAGAACCTTCACAAAAGAACGCAACACAGTAAACATGAAAGAAATCTAACCTAACCTATCCTAAAAAGAAAAGAAAAGATCCCCCAAACTTGAATTCTTTCTAATCCTTTTTGCAATCAATGATTCCAAGCCTACACCTAACCTCACTACCTCTTTTATGATGACCTCAAATCACCTCAAAACAAAGATTTAGACCGATACAATCACAACCAAGTTAATTTCATCATTGGAGACATTCCAAGATACTTTGCATAATTAGACCATTGAAGCACATGTGCAAGAACATCTGCCGATTTAAGAAAAACTTTGCAATGCCTGAAATTCAAAGAGACAATTTGCAATCCTTGGAGTTTAGGCAAAGCATGGTGTTCAAATGAGAGAAAACACATTTCCAATTACACATCAGTATGTAAGGGATATTTTCATGTTTCACAAATTTCTGAACACCTTTTAAACCAAAATCAGCAACTCATAGATTCCAGAACTTCAAAAATTCAGCAGCATGGTAGTATTGAATTAACAAATCTTGTTTAACACAACATGGAAAACATAACAACATGCACTAGCAAATTTAGAACTTATGTTAGCAAGCCATTATCAGCAATTGTGATTCTCTACTCCTCAAATACAGTCTAAGGGCACCAACAGATTTTTTAAGCACGAGTCACAAAGTTCCAAATTGGTCAAAATCTTTTAAAATTTAGCCCAATCTGAATTTCACGAGTAAAAAGTACACCTCCCTAGTATACTCATAGTTCAAAACTGAAATTCAAGTGTTTCCATGTAAACTCAACAACCCAGAAATTTCAAAACATAATCATTAAAGAGATTGTGAAAATGATTAATCAATCCATTACACTAGGAACAATATGGAACATGTGGCAAAATGAGTCAGCAATTCTTGGACCATCTCGTCCTTTTTTTCAAAATCGTTTTAACAAACATTCATCAACAATTTCACTTGACTGAACCTCAAATCACATACCAAGTGTAAACCTTAAGTCTGGTATTCCTTAACTAAGTCAGTTCTCAATCCCTAAACTCCTCTAACTTCCCAAACATAAATAATCCAGAATCACAGCTAGCCTCTACTCTACCCAAAAATCTAAAATGACAGGGGAAGAGTAGAATGAACGTACTACTGGGAGAATAATAGAGATGGATGATGATAGCAGAAAAAGAGGAACTAACCAGCCACAAGCAAAGAACAGAAAGGGCCGAAAATTAAGCTGGGCTTCAGACGATGAATGCGGGAGGGGGAGCAACGACGGAGTGAATGCTCCAGACCGTGGAGAAAGACAGTGTATCAGCGGAGTGGGTTTTGAGTGGCAGGGTAAGACAAAACAGAGGGAACGAAGGTGGGAGTGAAAATGAGGGGAGGAGGGAAGACGGTAATTTAGAGGTGATGGAAGGACCAAGCTAGGGTTTTAAGCAGCCATAAAGAATGAATCAGAAAAAATAAAATGAAGGAAGAAGGTTAGGACTTGGCAGAGGAGAAATAGCGATGGTGTGGGAGCTTTGGTTCATCGGCGTTCGTGGTCAGAGACTGACGGTGTGGAATGCGCCAAATAGCGGAGAGGGTGGAGGTAGAGCTGGGGTTCATGATAGAGAAGGAGCAGCGGCAGAGTAAGGGTCGAAGGTGAAAGCGATAGTGAAGGGAGACTGAGAGGGAAGCAGATCCTCTCATCATCTCATTTTCTTATCATCCCTCATAAACCCATCTGAACCGTTGATTTGGAAGATGAGTCATTTGGACCGTTGATTAAAAAGGGGAGAGAAAAGTGAAAAGAGTGATAACTTGATGACGTGGCTCATCTTTTACCTTTTAGATTGATTGGACGGACATGATTTAGAGATTATGAGGGATGATGAGAAAATGGATAATGAGAGAAACCGAACCCGACTCCGACTGAGAGTGACGGAGACAGAGGTTGTTGTGAGTGCGTGAGAGTCCGAGCTGAGGGTGGTGGATTTAACTGAGAGTGAAGGGATGTAGAAGGAGAGGGATTAGGGTTAGAGGGAAGAGTGAATTTACAATTGGGGATTAGGAATTTTTGAAATTGTGAATGAATATGGTATCAAAGGTGCTATAGGAGGGGTACAGAGGGAAGACTAATAATTTTATTTAAAATTTTCTGATTTTTTTAAGAGTGTCAAACAACTGGCCTCAGCTAGTCTTTATACTTGCTGCGGCTAGTCTCACAAAGAGGGACTCTAGGTCACTGGCTAAGGCAAGTGTCAAAACTTGCTGAGGCCAATCTGATAGAGACAAACACTAGAACACTGACTACGGCAAGTTTTAAACTTGCCGAAGCCAGTTACACAGAAAGCAAATTTACCAATTAAACAACTAACTTGCCACGGCAAGTTGTCACACTAGCTGAGGCAAGTTTTGCTGTCATGTGACTCTACACACACCAAACATTCCCAAATCATCTCAAAACCATCAAACATGCTCTGTACCATCATTTATGAGCAAAATGAAATTTGAGCAAGACTTTAGACTATACAAAACAACAAGGCACAAACATAACCACATTCAAGGAGAATACCACAACATATCACTTTCAATACTCAAATTACATCAAATAATGGTCACAAGTGAATTTCATTAAAAAGAATCAACCAAATGATCACAGTAGCATCAGTATTACTCCAAGTTAACCAATCATCATAAATGCACTCCAAAATCATATATATGAGCTTAGAGTCAAATGAACTTCCCTGAAATGCATTTTCCTTGTATCTTACAAATTCCTCCTCTCTTATTAACATTCCTCTTAGCTTCAAAAGTCAAGTTCCAAGATGGGGACCTTTCCTTCTTACGAAACAAAAAGATCAAACATAAATCTACCAAATTAAACCAAAAATATAAAAATGACAAAGATTGAGTTAAGAACTTGGGTTGCCTCCCAATAGCTCTTGATTTATAGTCCTTCAGCCTAACTCTTTAACACAAATTACTAATCATAAGTATCAAAAATCAGAACCACCTTGTCTTCATCCCCCCTGTGACAAAAATATGTTAACAACAATGGAAGTTCATTGAGATAAGAAACATGCATTTCTGCAATAAAAAATGACTTTAGAGTGCATGTTTTAACCAAACTAATAGAAGGATCAAATTTAACATTTTCACAATTGTTATCCATGCCTCCTAAATAATTTGAATAACCAATAAAATCTACTTGACTCTCATTAGTAAAAGTCAAAATATTAGTAGGAGGATTAAGATCATACATTGAAGGGATTTCCTCACTGTTCTCTTGTTTAGAACAACAAAAGTTAGGCTCCAAAATCGAAACCTCAATTGGACACTTAATATTGTTCTCTCCTTTGTTGATCTCCAACTCACAGTCATCCCCAACATATTCACAAGCTTCTATTATTACTTCCTCATTCCCTATGGTCAATGTTTCACTTGAGACCTCATCTTTTTGAGAAGGATCTTTTGATATATCATTGAAAACTTCTTTTTGTTTCAAATACTCAAGATTAGAAATCATTTCATCCACTTGAAATTCTCCATTTTAAGCATGATCATTAATTTTCTCTTTTTGAAAAATTCTCAAGAATTTATTTTGACCATCTAGAAGACGTAGAAGCAAATGCTTTATTGTAAGCTCCTCCTCATCAATGGAGGTAGTTTCATCAACATAAGAATTAGGTGATATATGAGAATGTGACACATATGAAGGAAAAGAACAGTTTTGATCCCAAGACAATGGTTGTTCGTGATTCCATCCAAGGCTACAAGTATTATCATGAAAATCAAAATGAGCTCTGGCAAAATCATTCTTTATATACTCTAATGTTAAGGCATGGGGGCATTACTCTCTCAAGTGATAATCTCCACAATAATCACAACAAATGTAACAATCATAATAAGAATTGTGATGATCATTTTCATTCTCAAATCCACCACTTGTGCCATCAGTCCACCAAGGATAATCCATGAATAAAGTTTAAAATAAAAAAAAAGTAACAAAAAACAACAAAATTAACAAAACCAACTAAACAACCTAAGACTAGAAAAAAACAAACAAAAGAAAACAAAGAGAAAAGAAAAACAAAAAGGAAGCTCAAGTGTAATTAATCACATAATTACACTAATTAACTCAAAAAACTTTAGTCAATAGTCCCCAGCAACGGCGCCAAAAACTTGTTCACCGTTTAGCTTCGGCAAGCGTACGGGTCGCAAGTAATAAATTAGTGAGAAAACGAGTGTCGATCCATAAGGACTATGACAAAAGCGAGTTAACTAATATAACAATGTTCTTAATTAGGTTGAATGGAATCATTTTGATTTGATCAAGTTAAATAAAGACTTTTAACAAAAATCACAAAGTAAAACAATGGAAATTGAGAAATTGGGTTTAACTTCAAGAGGTATAAACTTAGGATTACTTATTCCCCATTGTATTTCATGAAACTATGCAAATATCCACTTATGTTGATTAAATGAGTGTATATGCTAGTCAAAGGTTCTAAAATCATCAACCAATCTCTCTCAAGTCAAGATTGATTAATTGACTTTTACCAATTGTGGATTGAAACTACTAGATTATTTTGCTTTTGTTGGTTAATGAGTATATATGTTGATTTTTCTTTGAGCTTAATGCTATCTTGTGCTTGATCACCACATGATTAGAGTTGTTCAATTGGAAGATGCTTGAGAGGGCTATTTTGATTGTAGAACTTGAGAAAAATCATGTTGGACTTGAAGTTTAGAGATTAAATGGATGGTTTGTTGTTAAAATAGAGATATATCTAAAACCTAGCATAGTCAATTGAAGGATTTCTTTGGAAAGATGGTTTTCATTAATTATAAACAAGAGATTGAATATTTTTAATGAAGATTAAAAATCAATCTTGACTTGAGAGAGTTTGGTTGATAATTTTAGAACCTTTGACTAGCATATACACTCATTTAATCAACATAAGTGGATATTTGCATAGTTTCATGAGATCATATTCACATACTTGTATATTAACTCTGTTATACTCAGCTTCATTAAATAAGAATCTTTTTCTTTATCACCTGAGACTAGGATATCGCAAAAGCATGTTTCATATTTGATGTCCGGAAGAGTCAAAATGCATAAGTATAGTAACCTAGTAGCTAATCTATGGGTAGCAACATTCAACTTTAGGGATGCTTACAATATGAATCATGCGTTAACAGCATGTAGATGCCAGGCCTAAAATTACATCCACTAAATCCAACACTTAAAAATAATCTAACTTCTTTAAAAGTGGGGAAAATGAAAGCGAAAAACGTAAACCTTGAAAAACCAAATGCTAGAATTAAGATTCACTAATTATCTAGTAATATAGGGCTTTAAATTCATCATTTTTAGTTATATTATTTTTATGTCTATTACATTTTTATTTTTACCTAGGACTATCCTTATTTGTAGAATTTATATTGTATAATGTAGCTTTTAGATATAATAATAATATCCAACCAGACTTCTATGAAACAAAATAAATCGAACATTAAAAAAATGCTCACCTTTTAGACCGGGTATGAAATTACTTGACCTAAAAAGTTGACATTTTTTATTATAAATTGAAATCTTTTAACACTGGTCATCTAACCAACCGGCTTGAAAAGGGTAATTTTTAAGACCGATCATAGGTCTGGTCTTAATAATGATAGACCTTTTAAACTGATCGATACAAGTTTAAAAAACCATTTTGAATATGTCTTAAAAAGCCTTTTTTTTTTTCTAATAGTGATGTAAAAACAAGTCATATTATAGAACAAAAAACTTTAACTAAGAAGTACACATGACCTACACACAAACTCAACAAGGAACTTATGTTAAGCTACACCAAGTATGGCAAAAATAGACAAGCAAAAACCAATGCATAGTTAACGACAGAGTAAAAGGCTTAACTACGTCTTCAACTTTCTTCTACACTTACTTCTTTAGCTAGCTCCTCATCCTTGGCTTCCCTCTTGGTGGTGTACCAAATATCATAACCTTATTCAAGATGTATGATTGCATGTAAGTGGAATCATCTTCACCTTCCCCTTCTTATCGCTGCTAGTTCGAATGTACGAAGAAACGAGGGGGAGAGGGTCTTCAATGGGTAGAGCTGGGAATCAGGGTTGGCCCTTGAGCCCTTTTAGATCCGGGGTAAGAAAAATTGCTGTTTTTTAAAGCTCAGCCCGAAAGCATATGGGCCAGTGGGCCGACAACTATTTTCACAATATTGAATAATTTTTACTTTTTTTTAATTTTTTTAAAAAATTACAACAATGAAATTCCTAATTTAACATATAAATGTTGTCAAAATTAGAGTGTAAACGGTATGCATCATGCAACAAACAAACAATCATTAAGTTATAATCAAAGGTAAACTATTGTCTACATACCACAATTACAAATAATTAATGAGAAGACTTAACAAAATTAAAAATACTTCTTATAAATATGTCTTGAAAAGTGTAAGTAATTAATAAAATAAACAATACAAGACAAGATATAAATGAAACAATCACTATAAATTAAGTCAAAAAATACAAAACTAGTAAGAAAACTTATAAAATAAGAAATATATTTTATAAGTTTTTAATTTTTGGAATTATTATGACAAGATATTCTTATGAAACTTAATTCTAAAAAAGATAATAACAACTAAATATTTGCAACATCATTAAAAAAATATAAAAAAAAATTAATAATAATATTATTATATAAATAATTTTAAAAAAAAACAGGGCCTAAAAGGATTGGCCCATGGCCATATAGGGCAAGCCCTTTTAGGCCCTCGGCCCTACAAGATCGACCTTTTTAGGCATGCTTTCACTTTTAAGATAAATATCTTACATCCAGTCTTTATAAATTCAGGGCTTAAATGGGCTTGGCTCGTTTTCCTTGCTCTATCAATGGGTAAAACTAAAAGCAATATTATATTGCATGTGGGAACCACATACTAAAGCATTTTCTTTTTCTTGTATTCTTTGGTCCAAATTGCAAAAACATAAATCGCACTCTATCTGATCCATGGTATGAAAAATTGGACGGGCCTGACCGGTTTAGGTTGGAAACCAGTGAACTGGCTACTTGTCCGGTTTGTTTCAGTGCTTAAATCGGGAAAATGTCGACCCGCCGTGAACTGAACTGGATTGGTACAACCCGCCCTAACCTGGGATAACCCACTGGGTTGAGCGGGTTAACTGGGTCACTCTTTTTGAACAAAAAAAATCACCCAGAAAAACACAATAATGAAGAAGAAAGGGAAGAGCAGAAGGAAAATAGAAGAAAAGATATCAAATAAACTTATTGTTAAAAAGAATCCCTCAAAAATCATGATGAAAACTAAAGTGAAAAAGTTTGGTGGAGTCATGGAAAAGAGAGGAAAAGATTATTTCGAGGAGTGAAAGCTGTGAGAATGAGAGAGACATGAAAACACTAGAGAGAGCGTCGAGAAGGAGGGCTATGCAAGCAAGAGTGACTGGAGAATATAAGGGAGATTGCCAAGAAGGGAGAGTTTGAAATCAGAAACTGGAAAGAAGGGAGAAAAAAAGCTTGGCGGCTACAAATGTCTCTCTGATAGCGTGTTCTTTTATCTAACTCTGATAGCGTGTTGGCGGCTAGGTAAAAACTTGAATCATAAATAGCGTGTTGGCAGCTCGCAGCTTCATCTCTGGATGCTAATTATATATATATATATATATGAGTGAAGGGACTGAAGGAAAATATATACTAGTATACAATATAAATATATTATTTTGATAGGCTCCGCATATTTGATATTTCACATCATCCACATATTACTTTTTTCAAAATATTTTTTAGACTTATTTAATGTCATTTAAATTTTATTATTTTGACATTTATATTTAATTTATATCTTTATTATCATTTTTTTCCAACATTTATTATTATTTAAAATAACTAACATATATTTTTAAATATATCATTTTAATAATTACTGGTCTGGGGCTGACCCTGGTCTGATCCACTAACCCTTAACCTACTATTTTTCCCAATTTAGTGATCAGTCCGGTTTTCTGAACCTTGATTAGATCAGACGAGCCCCATACTTCACTCTATAAATTGTGCTTTGGTCTTGGGCCAAGTGCACTCGTAGATTTAGATAGTTAGATAGGGATCAAATTTACTATTTTACCCTTACTTTATTATAATTTTTTTGATGCATTATGTTATTAGAATTTAACAACTTAATAATTCCAAAACTCGTTCTCAAAATTTTTATATGGATATTCTTCTTTAATTAACTTCTTTGCTTTTTAAATAGCTTCTCAAAAATATTTGAGCTAAGAGTTAGCATCTAACTATTTTTTTCTTGAATTATTAGAAAAATAAGCCATTTATTCCAAAAAAAATTTGCTTTTAAACTAATTTACTCCACGTTTTGGGAATTTAACCTTCTCATAAAGTTTATAAATTTCAAAAATATGCTTCGTTATGTTTCCTAATTTTGTGGGATCTAAAATTATGCATTCATTTGTTCTCTTAAGATTCTGCCAGAAAATAGACTTTTAAAGCTAATAATTGCTTTTTGAGGCATTTTTGCCTTAAATGAATTATTTGGACCTCATAAATACCTTAGGATTCTCTTATCTATTTTTCAGGACTTTTCTTGAATTTCTGGGCTTTTTTTCATGTTTACACTTTCTCTCTACATATTTCTCTTATTTACACTTTTGCCTTTGAACTTCTTTTTATTTCATCTTTTGGCCCAAATAACTTTTCCTTTTCCTTTGTCTTACTTTGACTCTAAGCTTCTTACTTTACTCTTAATTTAACTCATACATGTAATATGCTCTAATTTAATGGATATATAAAATAACGGATGTTAGGTGATACTTTGCCCAATAATGATAGCGAGAAAAGCAATAACATACAAAATTATGTGTTTGATGAGACTACAAGATAAAAAAGAAGTGTTGTATTTGATCTGTGACAGAAATTATAATGCCGCAATATTATTTCATTGGTTAAACAGCAGCAACAACAATAGTTTTAAAGGAAGAGTGAGCTATTAGTATAGCCACGTACCTGAAGAGGCCTTGTATTCTAATGGAATGAGGCATATGTTTAGACAATCTTATATTCGCATGGTACTGGATAGGTGGTTGAATTCATAACTTACCATTTGGGTGGCGTCCTTTCAAATATATTATAACACTAGTAGATCATATAACATCATAGAAACAATTCTGAATTCACCACCCTTATTCTCTCTTTCTCATTTACCTATAAAGGAAATATCCCCAATGATTAGATGACGAACTATATATAGTGCATGTTTGGAAACACTTATTTTTTTTAATATAAGTGTTTATTACGCAAGTCGAGATAAAACTCCTCTCACATACTTACCTCGTATACCGTGAATCACGATTTATAAGCACTTATTGCTGATAAACTTGTAATCAGTTTTGTAGTTAGTTCAGTTTTCTAACTTAAATTAGTTAATAGTTTTATATTTTAGTTAGATGACAACTGTACTCAGTTAAAAGATATGTTCACTTTATTCTTTATAATTCTTTGTATATATACATTCGTTGACCAGTGGAAATAACATACTCTGAAATTTCTTTTTGTCAGTTTCATATCTCACTCTCTCTCTCTTTCCTTCGTTCTCATTTTCCCTGTTTCTCACTTGCTCTTTGCTTAGACCGATTGATTCTGTTTCAGATCCATTTCTATGTCATGGTATCAGAGAAATCGCTCTAAAATCTCTGTGATTAACAGTCGATCATGGCAGATTTAGTTCCTCAGTCTTCACGTATTCCAGATATAGCACAAAATCCTTCAAACCCATTCTACATTCACCCTAACGAGAATCCGTCACTGGTGTTAGTCTCGCCGGTTCTTACTAGATCCAACTATCACTCTTGGTCCAGAGCCATGAAGATGGAGCTACAATCGAAAAATAAGTTTCAATTTGTAGATGGAACAATTCAACCTCTGGCTGTTACCGATCCGTTGTTTCCGTTTTGGGAACGATGTAATACGATGGTGGTGGCGTGGCGTACTCGGTCTATTTCTTCAACAATAGCTCAGAGTATTCTTTGGATCGATCGAGCCTCTGAAATATGGGAGGATCTTCACAGTCGTTTTTCACAGTGTGACATATTTCGAATCGCTGATCTACAAGATGATCTATACTCTCTCAAACAAGGTGACTTGACTGTAAGTGAATACTACACTAAGTTGAAAATTATTTGGGACGAGTTGGTTAACCTTCGACCGATTCCTTTATGTTGCTGTGATAATCGATGTTCATGTGGTGCTTTTGATAAAATGAATAAATATCTGCAACAAGATTATGTCATCCGTTTTCTGAAAGGACTTAGTGATAGATATGCTACTGTGAAGTCACAAATTATGATTCTCGATCCTTTACCTCCTATTAATCGTGTGTTTTCACTGATTTCTCAACAAGAGCGAGAAATGGGAATTTTACCCATTCCTGTTGAGGCTAATTTGATGGTTGCTAAGACTGGTACACCTTTTAGATCTCAGAATTTTGATCGCACTGCTAAGGTGTGCACTTATTGTGGTAAGCCTCGTCACACCATAGAGACCTGTTATAAGAAACATGGTTATCCACCAGGTTTTAAATTCCTTAATTCTGCCACTGTTAACAATGTTTGCCAAAAGGTAGAGAATCTGGTTCCTTCTGTTTTGGAGTCCAATTTATCAGTTCATGGCTCTACTCCACATCTTGGTTTTACAGCTGAGCAGTACCACAAATTACTGCAATTGGTTCAAGGAGATTCCACTCCTTCTAATCATGTCGTTAATAATGTTGCATCGGGTAACACTATTCCTTTTTCCCTTAAAAGTTTTTGGATATTAGATACTGGGGCCATTGATCATATTTGCTCCATTGCCTCTTTCTTTTTATCTCTAAATCATATTTCTCCTATTGTTGTTCATCTGCCAAATGGTTCATCTATTACAGCCACTCAGTCTGGTTCAGTTCGAATTTCTGATTCCCTGATCATTCATGATGTTCTTTTCATTCCTAACTTTCATTTCCATATCATTTCTGTTTCCAGACTTACTCATTCTCTTTTCTATTGTGCAATTTTTCATAGCAATTCTTGCTTCCTCATGGATCAGAACCACTGGAAGATGATTGGTTTAGCTAAAGAAAAGGAGGGCTTATATTTTCTACCTCATCAACAGTCGGCATGTTGTCTAGCTTCTTCTGTGGCAATTCCTCCTAATTCCCCTGCATCCTCTACTTTTGATTTGTGGCACTTTAGGTTAGGCCATCTTTCTGATTCTGTTTTTAAGTGTACTCAACAGTTACATCTATATGTTGTTTCCAATAAGTCTTTTGCTTATTGTGATTCTTGTCACTTGGCTAAACAAAAATGTTTGCCATTTCCTGTTAGTTCTTCTCATTCTAATAAAATTTTTTCCCTATTGCATGTTGACTTGTGGGGCCCTTATCAACTTGCTTCTATACATGGCCACAAATATTTTTTAACTGTTGTTGATGATTGCTCTCGCTATACATGGGTGTTTTTATTACATAATAAATCTGAAACGCGTCAGGCTCTTCAAAATTTTATTACACTATCTGAAAATCAGTTTCAAGTTAAAATTCAAACCATTCGGTCTGATAATGGTGTTGAATTTCACATGCCTGATTATTTTGCTTCTAAAGGTATTATTCATCAAACTTCTTGTGTAGAAACACCTCAGCAAAATAGTATCGTTGAGTGTAAACATCAACATATTCTTAATGTGGCTTGTTCTTTATTGTTTCATTCTCATTTACCTAAACTTTATTGGTCTTATGCCATTTTGCATGCTGTCCATCTTATCAATAGGTTGCCTACTCCTCTGCTTCATAATTCAATTCCCTTTTTCTGTTTGCATCATTCCCATCCTGATCTTACATCTCTTCGGATTTTTGGTTCCCTCTGTTTTGCTTATACTCTTGCTGGAAATCGCAGAAAGTTAGATCCTAGAGCTCGCAAATGTGTTTTCTTAGGCTTTAAGACTGGTGTCAAGGGCTATGTTCTTTTAGATCTAACCACTCGTCATATCTTTCTTTCCCGAGATGTCTATTTTTATGAACATATTTTTCCTTTCCATTCCTCCACATCTCCTGTGCCTTCTTCTTCTATTCCTTTACCATAATCTCTTCCTCCACTTGATTTTCCAAACATTACTGTTGACACTTCTGCCTCTTCAGATTCTTCTTCTGTTCCAGTTTCTTTGCCACGCAGATCATCTAGCCAACATTTGCCACCTTCTTACTTGAGGGATTATTATCATGCTCTTACTTTAGCACAATCATCATCTTCCCTTAGTTTTGGTACATCTCCTTATTCCCTCCATAATGTTCTTTCTTATTCTAACCTTTCTCCTGCTTATAAACACTTCAATTTGTCTATTTCTACTCTTTTTGAACCTAAGACATATAATCAAGCTGTGAAACATGATGTTTGGCGTAATGCTATGGCTGTTGAAATTGTGGCTCTTAAGCAGAATAATACTTGGGTTCTTATGCCTTTACCTCCTGGTAAATCTGTTATTGGGTGCCGTTGGGTTTATAAGAATAAATTCCGTGCTGATGGGACTCTTGAAAGGGCTAAGGCTCGTTTAGTTGCCAAAGGTTATACACAAACCAAGGGTGTTGATTACTTAGATACTTTTTCCCCTGTTGCCAAGATCACTACTGTTCGCCTTTTGTTAGCCTTGGCTGCCTCTCACAATTGGCATCTTCAACAACTTGATGTTAACAATGCTTTTCTTCATGGTGACTTAGATGAGGAGGTTTACATGGCTGTTCCACCTGGCTTTCATTCCCCCTCTCCTAACATGGTTTGTCGGTTGAGGAAATCTTTGTATGGTTTAAAGCAAGCTAGTCGGCAGTGGTACTCTAAGCTGTCTACTGCACTGATTTCTTATGGTTATGTGCAATCTAAGGCTGATTACTCTTTGTTCATTCGTCATACTAACCATTCCTTCACTGCTTTACTGGTTTATGTGGATGATATCCTTCTTACAGGGAATGATATGGCAGAAATCTAGCGGGTTAAGTCCTTACTTGATGCTGCCTTTAAGATTAAAGATCTTGGTGATCTTAAATTCTTCCTTGGCCTTGAAGTTGCTCGTTCTAAGCACGGTATCTCTCTCCATCAACGCAAGTTCACACTAGAAATTTTACATGACTTTGGTTTTCTTGCTAGTAAACCTCTTAAGACACCCATGCATCGTTCTACCAAGCTTTCCAAGGATTTTGGTCAACCTTTATCAAATGCAACTCAATTTCGCACTCTTGTGGGTCGTTTAATATACTTGACTAATACTCGTCCGGATCTCTCCTTTGTTGTGCAACAACTTAGTCAATTCATGGCCAACCCCACTGACCTTCACTTGAAAGCAGCACATAGAGTTTTACGGTACTTGAAATCTTCTCCTGGTCAGGGCATCTTGTTTCCTGCTTCTTCAGATTTACGTCTTAAAGGTTTCAGTGACTCTAATTGGGCTGGATGCTTAGATACTCGTCGCTCTGTTACTGGTTATTGTGTGTTTCTTGGGAATGCACTGATTTCTTGGAAATCCAAGAAACAAAATACTGTTTCTACTTCTTCAACTGAGGCTGAATATAGGGCTTTATCTGCACTTACTTGTGAGCTTCAATGGCTTCTTTATCTACTTCATGACTTACATGTTTCTCATTCTTCGCCAGCCCTTGTTTACTGTGATAGTCAATCTGCTCGTCACATCGCTTCTAATCCTACCTTTCATGAGCGTACTAAACACATCGAAATCGATTGTCACATAGTTCGGGAGAAGCTCAAAGCTAGTATTTTGCATCTTTTACCAATCCGCACCCACAATCAGCTGGCTGACCTCTTCACCAAGCCTTTGGATCCAGCTCCATTTGAGGGGGGTGATAAACTTGTAATCAGTTTTGTAGTTAGTTCAGTTTTCTAACTTAAATTAGTTAATAGTTTTATATTTTAGTTAGATGACAGCTGTACTCAGTTAAAAGATCTGTTCACTTTATTCTTTATAATTCTTTGTATATATACATTCGTTGACCAGTGGAAATAACATACTCTGAAATTTCTTTTTCTCAGTTTCATATCTCACTCTCTCTCTCTTTCCTTCGTTCTCATTTTCCATGTTTCTCACTTGCTCTTTGCTTAGACCGATTGATTTTGTTTCAGATCCATTTCTGTGTCAATTGCCTAAAAATAAGATATTTCAAACGAGCACACATATATATATGTATATATATATAAGGGTAGTATATACATGAATTACATCAAATTGATTGGCATTATAACATTACGAATTAAACCCCATTAATTTCACATATTTTTAAAATCGTAATAACATAATCGATTAATTTTAGTTATATTTTCTTATATATATATAATCAACAGTGTAGAATACACACAGATAATTTATACATAGGCATCCACGATGGTTTATTTCAAATAATAACAATATTGGATAAGTTACACATGTACATTTGATCCTCTAACTTTATGCAAATTTTGAATTTAGTCCCTAAATCACTGTTTAGAGAACCAGACCAAACCGGCAGGTTAGACCGTCGGCTGGTCATTGAAGTGGGCCGGATATATGCGTTGGACCGTTTTTCTGAGGGAGCCATTTTGGGCGTCGTTTAGCTGATTTTGGGCCGTCAACCGTTATTGAACCGGAAACTAGACCAGTTTTTCAAAAACCGTCTAGCCCAATAAAAAAGCAGGATTTTTTTTCTGCAATTTTTTTTATATTTGATGCTGAAAAAAATAAAAAAAATGGCATAAAAATTTTAGACATGTTACTTTATTTTATTTATATTATATGTTACTAATTTTAATAATTTGGTTTGTTGCAAATTATTTTATAAAAATGTTTTTGAAGAAAAAGGCAATGAGGTTTTTCCTCACGCTAAGGAAAAACTTAGAAGCACTAAGATTGGATTGAAGGTCTTGATTTTAGGTCATTTCCTCAAGAAGTTGATAGTCATATTTATAAGTTCATTTTAACTAAATTTCACATACCAAGGAGATGTAGTTAACTCAATGATTATAGGGTAAATTTACAATTATGCCCTCATTTATGAACGAGTACTTTTCAATTCTTTTTTTTCTATTTATCTTTAAATTATTTTTGCATTTGTACAATAAATAGGGGTAAAATTGTCACAATCTCATTTATTACACTGAAACTAGATTTATAAATAAGACCAAATGTTTTTTATAAAAAAAACTTATAAATAGGACCGAGTGGTATGGTCTAAATGTTTTTCAAGATATGTTTGGATCAATCAAGAGCTACCAATATTTGACAAGTCATGAAATTATTATTGTTAATACATTTTGTTGGGTTGATGATTAATTTAATGTTCTTCCTTAAATGGTATTTTGTGACTTTATTAACTTCATATGAAATTAGACGGAAGATTAATTGTAATATATAATATATATTATTTTTAAATTTAATTATTATGTCACCGGTTCGACCGAACAACTCGACCTTTCCAAATGGTTGAACCATGACCTGTTGACCTTCCGGCTTGATGTCCGGTCTAGCTTTTAAAACAATATTGCCCTAAATTTCAAAAAGCATATTTTCAATCATTTAACTCTAATATCATTAGTCTTGAATGATAATTTTTTGGAACAATCATTGTTATTTTGAAAATTAAACTTAACATGTCAGCATTTGAAAAGTTTTTTCTTAAACAAGAAGCATGCATTGTATTTTTCTGATATTTAATGTAAGAAATAATTAACTAATTTAAGTAGATTGAGGATGTTAGTTAAGTTAGTTAATATGATATATTTTTTCTAAAATATCCTAATTATCTTCGTTAATTCCCTCTTTCGCTTTGCTACTTTATTATTGTTGAAAGAATATCAATATGGTTAATTTAGAAAAATTGATAAAAAAAAAATAGGCCTTATATTATGATCAACATTAACCCTTCAATTAGGTTTTCCATTAATGACAAGAGGCCTACGTATTTTATGATGAACAGGAACTATATGACAAAAAGTTGAAATGTAAACTTAAAAATTTTTAACAAGAAGAAAAAAGATGTTGTATAAGCGAGTTTTCTCACGTCTGAAGAAAATGATAAAATATTTTTCTCAATGTATTTGTAATTTATAGATAATGCATATTCTAAATAAAAACAATATTTTTTAGTAAACTGCATAAAACAATGTTGAACAATTAATTTCTGCAACAAATGGTGCCAATAACAATAACAAAAAAAAAAACATTTATTTCCTTGACCAAATTAAATAAAACGAAAAAAAAGTGTTGTGTTTCGCAAAGTAAAAGTAATTATTTGACAAACAATTAAAAAGACGTTTATCAAATCCAATTCATCCATAAGGAATAACAAAAGAAGATTTAATGATAATAATTTTTATATTTTAAAAAGTGGTTGAATCATTAGTACGTAGCATTAACACATACCTATGAGATTTCATGATAAGAAGATTAATTGTTATATATTAACAAAACCTTATATTGAAAAGAAATATTGAGATAATACTTGCATGTGGTGGACTATTATTCCCATGTACTGCTTGTCCATCAACAAGCCTCTCAAATTCAGAACAGTCTCTTATGTTTAGCTTCTCTAGTGAAGGATAATGAGATGCTAGAGAATAAGATAGTAACCATCTTACTTTGCCATAACAAGATATACTAATCTTCTTGAGTTTGGGGAAGCAAACATTAGAAGAAGAAGAAGAAAGGTTTTTGAGTAATTCTTCAGAAAATACCCCCCCCCAAAATTCCTGACATTCTTGTACTGCAAGTGTCCTCATCTCTGGAAGGCTCATAAGAGTGAAGCTTGTAAGAGTGAAGATATTTTTTAATCTTGGGCAACTCATCGATGTAACATGTTTAAGTCTAGGGAGATTCACATTATGTGTGGGTCCCTTTCAAATATATTCTAACCCTGGTAGATCTTCTAAGCGTAAGTGCTCGTTTGGAATAACTTATTTTTAGATAATAAATGCTTATAAATTGTGATTCAGGGTATACGAGGTAAGTATGTGAGAGGAGTTTTATCTCGACTTACGTAATAAGTATTTATTTAGGCAAAATAAGCCCAACCAAACACTCACTTCACAATTCTGAATTTAGTTTCAAAAGTTCTCGAGCTTTGGTAGATTCTTCACGTTCTACCATTCCTTTCACTTTCACTTTCACTTGCGCTTCAAATATGCCTTTCTTTATTCCACTTCTTATTATTCTCTTTCAAATTTGGGAAAAGGATGAAGTGTTGTTGTTTTGCAACTGGTTGAAGCTTTTTGCGGTAACTCCCACGTAAGCCTTGTCAGTCTCATTTCCCTATAAATATATTAAAATTTAAATTATGAAATAGACTGACTACAACAACTTGCTTTTTTACCCTTATTACATCAGAGATTAAACCTAGTTTGTTTCACATATTATATACTGACTATTGTCTATATTATTAGTACAATAAATACCCAATGCCAAAAACAATATAAAAAAGTCATTTCCTTGCAAAATAAACAATAAAGCGTGGCATTTGGCAAAGTAAAAGTAATTATTTGACAAAAGATTAATAAGAAAAATATATATCGCTAAAGCAATAGATGTTTTTGTAGACGAGGTAGTATTCTCCAACAAATAGCTAGAAATTAATTCTTTCTAAGGGTAAAGATCACCAAATTGACTTTTGCCTCTTCCAACACAGCCTTTTTCCTTCACCAATATATTTTGTCAAACAGCTAAAAAAAGAAGAGGGTAATTAAATATATTTTGAAAATAAGAAAAACTCAATATAGTTTCATTGTATAGCGTAATTAAACAGCTAAAAAAAACTTCATAATAAGAAGAGGTTTATACCGTCACAATGAATTTGAGTAAAAAATAAAAGGACTATGACTTATTATTGAGAAAATATTTCTAATAATTATATAAATACATATTTTCCGATAGTGAAAAAATTCAAATAAAATGGACAAGTATATATGGCTGTTCTAACATTAAAAAATAGAGGTAGAGTGAAAAAAATGACTATATTATGCTATTTAGAATATATACTTTTTGAATCAACAAACTATTAGTTGAGGTGGTAAGAGGCCTTACTTCCGTAAGGAGAAAAACACAAGTTTAAATCTCGGAAAGTATACTTGTTGGGTGAGATGAAAATCCTTTGTGGTCTAAGCTTCAAGGGGAAAACCCTTGATAAAATCAAAGAATATATATTTTTGATAATATGAGAATATATATTTTTTATACTTGTATGTATTATTGGATAATAATCACAGAGTTTTCAAATGAAATGAAAAAGTAAACATGGTCACACATATTATTATTATTATTTTTGAAAAAGGTGAACTGGTAGAGTGAACGAAAAGGAAAAAAATCTGTTACAAAAGTGTGAAATTAAGAGCAGGTGCTTGAAAGCTATTTTTTTTAAAATATACTAGCCTACAAAGTAACTCTGCCTATAGTTTGTACTTGATCTCAAGCCCAAATAAAGGAGTAAGGTTGTGTTAGGTCTTTGATAACCAACATAAAACTAGGGTTTGAAAAATCAGACCAGATCGGCCAGTTCAGCCCGAGAACCGGTGAACTGGCGGTCCAGCCAGTCCAGTCCGGTGGGTGAACCGGTCACCCATTTTTGTTTTTTTAAAAATCGTTTTTAATTAATTTTTACATATGATTTCATATAAATAAGCCTAAAATATTTACTTCCTCACCGGTTTGACTCTTATCTAACCCACTAACCCTTAACCCAGTACCCCAACCAGTTCAGTGTCCGGTCCGATTTTCAGTAACTTGCATGAAACTCTATCGAATTCATATAAATATAAACATGGAACTAGCCTATAAAGTCTTTTCTCAGCATATGGATGGTGTTAGAAATTGCAATTTATGCTCATCGAATCTGTGGCTTGTTGGTTAGAATATGTTTGCTTCACCTTTCAAGGTACGAGTTCGATTCCTCATGCATGCATTCAACAGAAATTGTAATTTACATTTCTTTGACAAAGAAGTTAACCTTTACTAGAGGGACAAAAGTAGAGGCATTGATTTCACAAATTTGAGAAAAAGGTAGCGAATTCAAGTATCAGACGAAAAATAATAAACTCAGTTTACAAAAAATTAATATTTCAATTGTTGAAAATTAAATCAAAGGTAATTTTTATAGCAAATGCATCAACATGGATTATTATGCCTAATATGCAATGATTGAAGAGGGATTTTGCAGATAACACTTACACGTGGGTAATCCTACATATAATGAATGGACTCTCTTTGCTGCAGTAATGGATTCCCATGAGCAGCATCTTCCTCAATGAGCCTCTCAAGTTTAGAGCAATTGTTGTATATACTTATTTCCTCTAGTGAAGGACAACGAAAAGTCAGAAAATAAGAGAATAGCCCTTTCACTTAATTTGTTGCAATCAGAAATGTCAAGTTTCCTCAACTTTTGGTAGGCTAAGATGCAAGTTCTCAATTCGGGACAACTTTTTATGCACAACTATTGTAACCTAGGGAGTGAGCAGCTAAGAGATGAATCATGAAACAATTGTTCAAGACTACTAATTTTCATCAATCTTAAAGTAATCAGGTGTGAGAACACTTGTGTTTGTGTTTGAAGAATGTTCATGTCAAGGTTTTCAACCATGAATCTTTTCTCTTGACAACATGAAATCACTAAGTGCTTTATCTTGAAATATATCATTAAGATGTCGTTGACACTTCTCTATCCAGTTGCAGTTTGCTATAAGAATGAGATCTTGCAATGATAAATTCAAAGCAGGGACTCTGAAGCTTTGTATGCATAAACCTCTTGGTGCTTCATCGTACCTATCAAAATCTTTTTGAAAAGGAGGGTAGTATCTCGAAATGCTACGCGTGGAATCATAAATAACATACCTCTTCAACCTTGAAAGAGAGAAATTTTCAGGGTTATAGCAGAATTCCTATAAAAAAAGTACAATTCTTCAAGTTGCTCACATCTTCCAATAACTTCTAAAGGGCTTTTTTCAATTTTACAACCAAACACATCCGAAAGTGTCAACATTTTCATCTCTACAATTCCAGCAGGTAATTTATTGAATAGAGAACCACGCAATTTGTTAATGATACAATTGATTTTGGGATTGAATAAAACATCGATGACGATAACAACCATGCTCGCCGTTTAAAGCTAATTATAGAGCCGGGAATACGGGCCGGCCTTTCATGGGCTCGGGCCTAAACGGGCCGGCCCGTTTAAGCCTATTTGCTAAAAAGTGCAATATTTTTTAGGCCCTCGGCCCTATAGGGCTGGCCCTTCACGGGCTCGGGCCTAAATGAGCTTAAACTCATTTTAATTCAAAAAAATTTCTTTTTCAAGTTTTACAATTTATTTATTATTTTGCTTTAAATTGATATATATTATTTTTAAAACTCATAAATTTTTAGTTAAAATAATCATCTAATGTCCAAATTAACCTATTTTTTAAATTTTAAATTAATAAATCATTGTAGAAAATAAAATAAATCAAACCAATTAATAAGTGTTTGCCTGTTATTAATACTCTATTAGGTACTTATGTGTCTCTCATATTGATAATTTGATAAAATGATATTATATTTATTAATTTATTTTAAAAAAAATATTAAACGGGCCTAAAAGAGCCGGCCCTCAGGGTTGCAGGGCCCTCCTTATAGGTCGGCCCTTTTAGGCCCGGTTCTCTTTTTAGCATCTAAATCATAAACCCGACCCTTGAAGGGCTCGGGCCTAAATGGGTCGGCCCGACAGACTCGACTCGAATTCCTAATTCTAAAGCTAAATGTTATGAGTGCCAAGACTTTTGTGTGCTTCTATTGCTACATATCTTCAATTAACCCATGACGGTGAAGTAGAATAATCTCAAGTGTTGGACAATACAATTGATTAGAGAGGTTGAAATTTTCATCCAAATGCCATAATGACAATGCTTTTGTATCTGTCAAACTTTGGAAGTTGCTTACCAATATGTCTGACATTGCGTGGCTGTCCACCATAATCGCTTTCTACTCCTTCATCATCTCTACAAGGTCTACAATGGTTGTTGCATTAAAGGTTATTGTGAATTTCATGAAAATTTTACTACTTTCTTTTCTAACGATTTATGCTACAATTATTCTTAACTCCTCATTCGTAGTGTATTCTTTTATGCTATTTGTTCTAACATGACACTACCCGCTAGATATTGCAAATCATATTCTCTCCTCCATTTAAAAATTGCCCCCCTATATGCAAGAAATATAATATATGCTTTCCAAATATACTTGCTATCTTTTGTCTCCCTGTAGAACAAAGTTGTTATTAACAACAACATAGGCAACATTAACAACTTTAGAGTATTGTATTGACATGTTTTGAAATCACATAACATAAGTTATAAACATATAAAGCTTCATCCTTTTTATTTATTTCTGTCTAAGCACACAAAAACATAGTACAATATTCACAACAAAAATTTATATCATCCCACACACACAATGAAACAACAACATAAATCATAAAAGTAATATACAATTAACAATAATTGAATGCGCTCTAAACATGTCATTGGTTGCTCTGAGTTTATCATTACTAACAAGGGGCAAAATTGTACTTTTAAGTTTGAAATTAATAACACCTAGATCCCTTAGAACTTCATTTCTATTTGATGATTTCAAGGAATCTAATTGTTATTAAGTCTATTAATTGTAACTTGATTGCGTTTTTCCCTGTATTTTTTAGGCTCACATCCAACTTAATTGTTTAGAAAGGTGATGTGGACACAAAAACCACAATAACTTGTACTCGTTCTTGTTAGTTTTATGCTATATTTAGATGGAAAGAAAAGTGAAGGAAAAATAGGGGGAGGGAATGTTAGATTTGAAAATTTCCACAAATAGTAAAAAAATTTACTATATTGGGAGTTTTTTCGCCTAGTTTTTTTTCTACCCTAATTTTCTCTCCATCCATTAGAGGTTAAGTATAGGAGAAGTAAAAGTAAACAAACAACATTGGCAAAATCATGTTTAATCTCAGTCAATTACCTTCATACAAATATGTACTATTCTTGACTATATGGTTGTAATTTCTCCATTCTTGTAAATTCAAAATTCATCAACATCTAGTGAATCAAATATCTGAATCATCTTGGAGAATCAAGTGTGCTTAGTGTGTGTTTGAATTAACTTTTAGAGAATAGTTTTTACGATTTACGATGTAAGTATATGAGAGAAGTTTTATCTCGATTTACGAAAAAATACTTCTGAAATCATGATTTTAGAGACACACGTAGTTGACTAAATCTTCTGGGCCAGGGGCATCAAAACTAACTTGCATCTGACAAGAAAATGAATATTACATTATTTTTGAAAACTAGTTATTTCCAAAAGCATGAATAGGAATAGAATAAAATTGACGTTTGTCGGTTCTTCAAGTTCCAAAGGACAAGGGGGGAGCTTACAGTTTCATTTTTTTTCTTTTCAATTTCAATTTGTTAAATTTTGTTATTTATTGCTAATTTTCATATTTGTGTATGTAGGTGGCTTGTAAAGGCCCTTTTTTTAAAAAAATATATAAATAAAATGAACAAAAAATATCAAAACCATCAGATTTTGGGTCCACATTTCCGGCTCATCAGTGTAATGAGAAAAAAATTTCTTATCATCAAAACGACACAGTTTTGTTTAAGGGAGAGATCTGAGTCATTGATATGAAAATAATCAGGGTCATCTGTGACGTATCTAATATCTTAAAATATTTTTTAAGTCTCTCTTCTCATCCTAAAATAATTTTTATTACCTTTAACCCCGTAAAATATTTTTCAGTTGTACCCAGTGTGTTAGCAGATTTACTGCAATCTTACCCTTAATGTATTTTTTCAGATCCAAAAATTAATTTAAAATATTATATGCTATTAAAAATATTTTAGAGTAGGTGGAAATCAAAAAATCAGTATCCTAAATTTTGGGTGCTTGTTACTACTAAGAAAAATACACTAACGGTAAAATTGTAGTCAATATCCTAAATCACTAGGTATAACTGAAAAAATATTTTAAAAGGTTAAAATAACTTTTTAGAGCTGAAAAAATACATTAAGAGTAAAATTGTAGTCAGTCTGCTAACATACTGTGTACAACTAAAAAAATATTTTAAGGGGTTAAACATAGTAAAACTTATTTTAGGATGAGAAGAAAAACTTAAAAAATATTTTAAGATACTAAATATATCCCAGACGGTCCTAATTATTTTTATATCAACTGCTGCTATTTCTCGCTTAAGCAAAACACTGTTGTTTTGATGATGATAAATTTTTTTTCTCATCACTCTGATGAGCCGGAAATGCGGGCGCTCAGATTTTTCTCTTAACCCATTATTTACCCGTTTCCATCACAATACAGAGCATGTTTTCCTTCATTTTTGATTCTTGGTGCTTTGTGTTTGATGGTTCCGATCGAGGCTGCTCTGTTTTTTGCATACGAAAGCAGAGAAATCTGCTCTGTTCATCTAATCCAGCATTTGATAGATAGTTTAAGACAAGACCATTTCATTAAGGACTCTGGACACATCGTTTTCTATCAGAAACAGATCTTAAGCTCTTTACGAGCATTCTAGGACCACATCTTACTTGTAACTTTATCATCACTTGGTTTTGGTCTCAAAAATTCCAAACTAGTGTTTTTATGACTTGGAGGGAGTACTTATGTCAATTTCTCTTCTTCCTCCTTTCTCAAGCATAAATAAATATGACCCAAAACATGGAATATTATTGTCTCAATATGATGCCAACGATACTAATTGAAATTGATAACTCGTAGATTTTGAGTGGACGGTAATATTTCTGGTTGAAAAGAGTTAACAAACTCTGGCCGAATAACTTTGTATTGGACATTAACTGGTTCAAGAGATCAAGATAGAGATGCTTTGTTCATCCCCACTCTCTTGTTTGACAACTACCAAAGAATCAACTGAAATTGACACACAGATTCTTAGTTCTCTTCTGTCTCCACTGTCTTTGTGCTTTCAAAGCTTTGTTGGCTCTACTAAACTACTGATTGTTTTTATATTGAAAAAAAAATTCAATTATTGTGCGTAGCAATCCGTTGATGTCTTTCTTACATCCCCTGCAAGAAGCTTTCAGCCATTCTATGACATTGTGTTCGATGTTATTCTATTGAGAGTATCTTGTTTTAAACAGCATTTTTATACAGCTGAATTAAAATTGCTTGGACGATTGAGAGCATTGTGGTAGACTTGTCAATATTAGACTTATGTTCAAATTTGATCATTCCACTTTGTAAACGAAAAAAAAAATTAAACTTATGTATATTCATAAAAACAGCACCACAAATGCTAACTATTGTCAATATATTAAAAAAAAAAAAAAAGAAAACTTCATGTTTGGAATTAATAGCATCCAAGTCCTTTAGACTTCATTACAATTTGATGATTTTGAGTAACCTAGCTATCATTAAGTCTATTAATATGGTTACAATTTTGCCCCTTGTTAGTAATAACAAGTTTAAGGCAGTCAATAACAACTTTAGATCATCTAATGATTGTTAATTATATATTGCTTTTATGATTTATGCTGTTTCATTGATTGTGAAGGACGGTATGAATTCCTACTGCAGAGATTGTGCTCTATTTTTCTGTGCTTAGATAGGGATAATTGGAAAGGATGAAGCTTTATGTGTTTATAACCATTGTTATGTGATTTCAAAATGTGTTGTCGATGCAATGCTCTAACATTTTTAATGTTGCTCATGTAATCATTAATGACAACATTGTTCTGCAAGGTGATAGAAAAGATGGTGAGTACGTCTAGAAAGCATATATTATGTTTGTTGTATATAGGGGGGACAATTTTTAAATGGAAGAGAATATGATTTGCTATATGTGGAGGGTAGGGTTAGAACAAGAAACATAAAGAAAAACACTTAGAATGAGGAGTTGAAAACAATTATAGTATCAATTGTTAAAAAAGAAAGTAGTAGAATTTTCATAAAATTCATGCTGACGTTTGATGCAACAATCTTTATGGACCTTGCAGATGATGAAAGAGTAGAACATTTTATTAAGTTCAATGGAGAAAATAGTCATTTGTATGTAGGAAAGAATATAGAAGACAATACACAATTAATATGAGATGATGCAAGAGAGGAACAACATGTGTAAGTTGTATTTACTTTTTGAACTAATATTTTTTGTAGTCACTTCTTGCCTGTAAGTTGTTATTCGATCCTTTAAACTTTTTCGTTAGTTGCTCTAAACTTGTCATTACTAACAAAGGCGTAAAATTGTACTTTTATATTTGGAATTAACAGCTCCCATGTCCCTTGAGACTCCACTACAGTTTGATGATTTAGAGGGATCTAGTTGTTATTAAGTCTATTAATTGGGATCTAATTGTAATTTTTCCAAAAAGTAAATGTTGATACTCATATACCACAAAAATTAGATTGTATCTCCTTTCCTTTTTGTTTTCTTAGCCAGTAAGATTGTATCTCCTTTCATCATTTGGTACATGTTGGTCAAATATGGATAGTGAACTATTTGAAATTAAAACGAGGAATGCTTCTTTTTTATTCCATCACAAAATTAATTTTATTATTATTTTATACATCTGCACAATGATCCACCCCTATTTCTATTTTCTTTATTCAATTGCACAACTAACACTAGTGGAAAAAGGGCTTTTTAGACCGGTTAAAATTGACTACATGAGGTCTTGATACATCTGTTTTCCATCACAAAATTAATTTTATTATTATTTTATACATCTATTCTGGATCCGGTTTTGATACAGTCGGTCTAAAAAGTATGTCACTTTTGAAACCAGTTTGGTATCCGGTCTTAAAAGTCTAGCTTTTAAGATCGGTTCTATTTATAACCGGTCTAAAATCAAAACTTTTAAGACCGGTTTTCATGAGCTCCGGTCTTAAAAGAACTCTTTTGTAAGGCGATTTATGTAACATTTTTAAGACCGGTTATGATTAGAACCGGTCTTAAAAGTTATTTTAAGACCGGTTGTATGTAAAACCGGTCTTAAAAATGTTAATTTTAAGACCGGTTTTACATACAACCGGTCTTAAAATTTTAATTTTAAAATTTTAATTTTAAGACCAGTTATAAATACAACCGGTCTTAAAATAACTTTTAAGACCGGTTATCATTATAACCGGTCTTAAAAGTGTTATATATATTTCTTAACTATTTGTGATTAGGTTAGTTACCAAAACGCATCCTTGAATTGCTACCTCCAATGCCATACTTATTAAGTGCCATATGGTGCTCAGTTTGCTTCCACTTACCATTTCCTTTTGCTTTAACCTTCTCATTGAATTGGGAACTTGTAACATGTCATATATCCTCATGTATAATGTTTTATTGAAAACCATCATATATATATATATATATATGCATAAATGGATTCAACCATGACATATCATGCAACCAACAAGTCAATTCATCAAAATATACAAAAATCATGTTAAAACCAACAAACATGTCAAATCATGCAACCAACAATATTTGCAACCAACCAACATGTCAATTCATCAATATATACAAAAAAATTCCTCAGCTTTACAAGAACTCACTATTGTAAAAGTTCATAAATGAATTCAGCACAACATTTACGAATGTGCTCAATATCTTCTTCTGGAAGGGGTAAGCAAGTTCAAACATTTGAAACACCAAATTCAGGCAAAACATTAAATTCACTTTAAAAAAAAATAAAAGTAATACAAATTTTTGAAATATATATACATTTACCTCTTCAGTAAGTCTTGTCGTGCCTAGAATAATAATATTATACATATGCCTCAGAATATACAACCCACACAAGTTGGACCCCAGTGGTTGCCTACGAGTCTGAAAAATAACATGATATCGTTAAAACAAGTATAAAATTAAAGCATGGCTTATTATTGAATACATTCTTAAAACAAACTAATATGTAACTAACATTTGGCAAGATCCATGTAGGGTCTTTTACCTCACGCATAGGCCTACCAAGACCAGTGTGTTGGAATGTCCGCATAGCCCTATATCATCAAAATCACAAAGGTTACTTATTTTATACAAATTCCATAAATTTTGCACACAAAAGGTAATTAATAATGCAAGAAAACTTACGAGTTCAAGCTCTTCTTCAATTCACTAGTTGGCTTGCTGAGGTGGAGGGAGCATAAGAGGATGACAGAATAACTCTTCTTGCATAAAATAGCTAATTGCCAATGATCATTGAAAAAAGGGAAAACTTTTAAGCAAATATAAAATATTATGTTTAGTATGAAATATAAATTTGTGTCTTACCTGTGCAAATATGGAGCCAAGAAACACTCAATTGAGGTTTCACTAAGCCTGTGCGATAAGTATATGTGTCTGATAGAAGCAGTGGTCCCTTTGTCGTAAAGTTGAACTTGGCATAGGAGTCCAAATTTATCGGTTTTGCCAGATTCAACCAACCTACGATGCATCCACCTACAATAATTCAAGCAGGGACATTAAATCAAAGTTTAACGGCATAATTTGTAAAATATTAACTTCCAATTTGAGAAGATGCTTACATCAAAAAGAGCTCGACAATCAAAATTGTAAGCTATTGTAGAGGAGCTACTAAGGACATTAAATAATCTCTCTCAAGATAGCATTGCGCCCCTGACTTGCCAATAGCTGACTCAGTAGCCCAATTTCTTGTTGCAAAGGACGTATCATATGCCATCAGAATCACTTACTGCATGACATTCAATGGAGGCTGTGAAATATCTTGAGTGGAAGGAGGTGGAGATGGAGGTGGAGGTGGAGGGGATTCCTCAGCTTGATCAGAAACAAGGTTCTTTGGCTACAAGATGAAAGAGTTGACAACATCGCCCACAACCTTGAAGTCATTAACAGGGATAGGGAGAGGTGCATCTGCAACGATCACCTCTTCAACTGCCACTCTGACTTGATCATCCTTTATTTCTTGGTGGTGGGCAGTTGATCCCAAGTTGTGCATGCTCCCCCGTGCAACCAATATTCTCAGAGGATCCTCCACAAACAAGTCATAAGGCTTACTAATTTGGCCGCCAGGACCCTCTGATGACTGACCAATGCAACTCCCTTTAGTGCTCTGTTTAGGGTTTAGGGAATGAGTCTGGGGAGCACTGGTATCTTCTTGTCTTGTGCTCGTCATGATCATCCATTCCTCCTTCATCTTGCTGAACCTTTCTTCAAATCGTGCATCAAATGATGCTTTTGCCTCGGCCCTAGCTTGCACCCTCACAGTGGGCAATATACAGTCCATCTCCTCCCTAGTCACCATACCACTTGAGGAACGGTGTAAGGGTGCTCCAAAGTAATCCCTTATGCCTACCTCTCCTCCAATCCCCCTGACACGGCCTAGATGCTCAGGCTTTCCTATAGCTACGGTCAGGATGTCATTCCTCCCATCCAACCTAAATGATCTCTCAGCTTGTTTTTTTTGAAGCTCCTCCTATAAGACACAGATGACAAATGTTAGTAATGAAATTTGTTTACTAACTAATTAATAACAACAAGTCAACAACAATACTTACAATTTTCTCACCGACTATATGAGATTGTTCACTCGTATAAGACCCGCTCCTCTTTTGGTGAGCGAACAACCACTTCTGTTCGCGACGTATCGAAGATGGTGGAGAAAGAAGAACAGATGGATCGAATTGAGCTGCTTCTTCCAATCTCTTCCATTTGGCCGCCAACAAGTCTTTTCGGCCTTCGTATACCCCCCCACGAGACATTGTATGGGGCCAATCATTCTTTCTACCACTCTCTTGGGCCTTTTTCCTTTTTTTCCTGCGAATAAGAAATCAAAATTAAGTCATTGTAAATCAATAAAGACAATTCATAATTCCTAAGCAAATCAATTGCAAAATAAGTCAACTCACCAATGCTTCTGGAGTAGTCCGAAGCCGTCTAAATTCTTATCAAGTATGTTCGTCAATAAAAGAATACTGATCGCACGGATTAGGAAGAGGCTGACCTTCTTCCACCTCGATATGCACGTAATTGTTGGCTAGATTTGTCTTAAACTTCCTCCAGGGTTCATCACAATACATCATTATCTTGTCATACAAGACTTCACTCTCAGGAATGTCGTAAGTGAGCTGGATAGTTTCCCAAATATGTCACTTCACACCTCTATCGACATTTCTCCACTGCTCTATCAAGATGCTAGGCTTGTTGCGTGCTAGGAGGCCGACAAAACTCCTATACCATTGAGCATTAGGCCCGATTGGTTTCCAATATCTATCAAACTCAATCAGAATCTTTTCCCCAGTATTCCCATTGAGAGGAATGTCTGTCAATCGGGTGGCTCTCCTACCCCTTCGTCTAGGCCGGTTACATGGCTTATTATGTTCCTGGCTCGGAGCATTGCTAGGCTTGCTCTAATTTGGATTAGTTGGATCAGGAGTACCCTCACTAGGATGACTCATTGCCTAAAAATAATTTAAGGACACTATTTAAGGAAATTTTGCTATACGGTGCTTATTGTTATAACACGGCACTATCTACAAAGGCATCATTCAAAAGCAATTCCCAAGTTATACAAACATGAACAAATATATAATTGCAATTCACAGTTGATAACCAATATCAACTAAAGCAATATTTTAAATTCAAATCGCATGGCCAAATCAAAAGAAGTAAACCAGAAGCTACAAAATCAATATAACAGAAGCAACAAGCTTAAACCAAACAAAACAAAACCCAGTTTAGCAAAATCAACTAGGAGTTACACCACTATAGTCTTCAACTAGGATCAAAATCAAACAAAACAGAACTAAACAAGCTTAAACCAAACAAAACAATATAACAGAATCTACACCACTAGAAGCAACAAGCTTAAACTATAGTCTGTAATGCAAATAAAAAACTACCAAAATAAACGCAGGTCCACAAATTGAGAATAATTAAACGGTACCTTAAACCTTTGCTTGAGGATCCTCTTCTTCCTCTGGATTTGAACAGTCCTTGGCCACTTGCTGCAGGAATCGAACAGAGAAAATGGAGGCCAAGTCATCTCATAATTTGAAATAAAAACCCAAAAATGAAATGGAAACAAAAACCTGACAATAAAAATGAGGTTGAGAACGAAACCAATCGGAGGGAACAAACGATGATAGCCTTCCGACAATGTATTCAACAATAAATCTCCGTTGACGGCGGCGAAGTTAAGGACGGAGGAGAGAAGGGGAAAGGAGGAGCTGGCGCGAGACGATGGAGGGGTTTTGCTGATGTGCTTGAGTTTTAGATTACAGAGTCAAATTTAGGCCCCTTTTGAAATCAAATATTTAAGACCGGTTCTATTTGAAAACCGGTCTTAAAATATATATTTAAGACCGGTTATTAATAAATAACCGGTCTTAAAAATTGAAACTTTTTAAGACCGGTTATTAATTAATAACCGGTCTTAAATTTTTAATATTTAAAACTGGTTTTCATTTACAACTTGTCTTAAAATTAATAAACATTTTATTTTTATAATTGTCTTTAATGCAGATAATATTTTCTAGATCGGTTATTTTTAGAACCGGTCTAGAAAATATATTACATGTATTTATTTTTGTAATTGTATATATTTTAAGACCGGTTTTTATTACAACCGGTCTTAAAATTATTTTTAAGACCGATTTTAAATATAACCGGTCTTTAAGGTATGTTTAAGACCGGTTATAAATATAACCGGTCTTAATATTTCATCATAATTACAAAAATGCCACTGGTCATATTTTTAAGACCTTATCCGATATAACCAGTCTAAATGTTCCAGTCTAAAAGCCCTTTTCTGTACTAGTGTAAGTACATTTAACAACTTGTACAAATTGAATTTTGGGAGCTAACTAAGTTTTTTAATATTATCCGAGTATCAAATATTGTAAGTGAATATATAGTCCAAACCCCTTCCAAAGATAATGGAGAATTGGTATACAAGTAATGAACTACTTAGAACTTAACCTATATAATCTGTAAGTATTGTGTATTTGACTGTTGTAGAAAATATTGACACCTTGCGTGATTATGATATATAAAGGAAAATATGGGTTGATTTATGAAACAAGCTTTAGATATGCATGATGTAATCTAATCTTTAAGTGCTCAAATATGCTTAATTAATTTAACACTCTTTTCTACATATGTATTCATATATAGCTATCTTACTGAGTAAAGTTTAAGTATTATTGGACCAAATTGAGAGTAGCTCTCCCAAATATAAATTTCACATTTACATGGACTTAAACCCAAGATCTCATGATTAGACAATCAAAGCCTCTTCTACTAAAGACCAATGCCTGATGCTTGAGAAGACACTACTTGCCCTTGCTTGAAGGTTGAAACCACTATTTTTTTCTATCAATATATGATGATGTAAAATTGTGAAAATATAATTTAACAGATATAGCCTTAACGTTTGTTAGGATTACAATTTCTGAAAACCAATAACCACTTCTCTTTGTAAAATTGTGAAACCTGATCTTGGCCCATTTATTAGTTATTCTTCGATTGCCTTATTTAAATGTTTCTGTCAAATTAAATTGAATTAAATTTTATTACTACTCTTAAGTCAAGTTTATAGGGAAAACCGTCTCTCAAAGTAGAAATATTGTTTTCGAATATTTGTCATCACTTACAAGTCTTGAACGTGGCCCTTGAGATGGGAATGATGGGAAGAGGACCAATAAAAAGATATGTTGGAATATACTAGTCTACTCTTAAACTCCACCTATGTTATAGCCGGTCCCAAGCCCGGGTAAAGGAGGAGGGTTGTGTTATTCCCCAATAGCCAACGTAAAACCCTGTCGAATCTCTTATGAATATGGATCAACGAAGAAATTGTGCTAATACTAGGTCGTTGCCTGTAAGTAACGCGCTATATGGCTCGAGTACAGTGATAAGTGAGCAAGGGCCGCTACATCATCGCCCGAGTGTAGTGTTAAATGAGCAAGGGCTACCGCTCTCTTCTGAACGGAGGCGGCTAAAGAAGCTAGTTCATGAGAGCAAGATTAGATTTGGCACTTGGAACATTGGGACTCTGAATGCCAAATCTCTAGAGGTGGTGGGCGTAATGAATGATCGAAAGATTAATATCTTGTGCCTTCAAGAAACTAAATGGGCAGGAGAAAGGTCTCAGGAAATTAATGGTTTTAAGCTTTGGTATACAGGAAAGGTTAATGGAAGGAATAATGTTGGTATCATAACTGACAATGAATGGAGAAAGAACGTGGTGGAAGTTAAAAGGGTTGAGGACATAATCATTTCTTTAAAAATAATTGTTGGGAAGGATAGTATAAACATTATAAGTGCGTATGCACCTCAAGTAGGGACAGAAGCACATCTTAAGGAAAAGTTATGGGAAGATTTGGAGGGGCTAATTCAGAGTATCCCACTAACCGAAAAGATTTTTATTAGAGTTGATCTTAATGGACATGTCGGTAAGGAGGCAGGACCTCATACAAGGGCTCATGGGGGTTTTGGATTTGGGTGCTTAATAGTGAAGGTCAATCTATTATTGATTTCTCCCTCGCATATAACCTCAAGATTGTCAACACTTGCTTTAAGAAGAGAGAGGAGCATTTAATAACATATAAGAGTGGAGCTGCCAAGACACAGATTGACTTCTTTTTGGTAAGAAACTCTGATAGAAGATTTTGTACTAATTGCAAAGTGATCCCTGGGGATGGCGTGACAACACAACATATGGTTTTGATCCTTGATGTGAATATTAAGTGTGTAAAACAAAAGCATCGGTAAGTTTTAAATCTAAGGATCAGGTGGTGGCAGTTAAAGGGGGAGAAGCAGGAGATTTTTAAGAGAACTCTTTTGGAGGAGGGTGAGTGGGAGTTACAAGGAAGGGCTAATATCATATGGGAGAATATGTCTAAAAAGGTTCAAAAGGTTGCTAAAGTAATTTTGGGAGAATCAAAAGGTTTTGGTCAGCAAGATAAGGAAACTTGGTGGTGGGATGAGACTGTTCAAGAGAAAGTCAAACATAAGAAAGATTGTTTTAGAGCAATACACTTGTGTAATAATGTGGAAAATTGGGAAAGGTATCGTTTGGCTAAAAAGGAGACTAAGAAGGCAGTGAGTGAAGCTCGTAATAAAGCATATGAGGAGTTTTATAAGGAGTTAGGAACCAAAGTGGGAGAGCGTAAGATTTACAAGATAGCAAAGAACAAGGAGAGAAAATCGAGAGACTTGGATCAAGTGAGGTGTATAAAGGATGAAGAAGGCAAGGTTTTGGTTACTGATGGAGATATTAAGAATAGGTGGGAAGCCTACTTTTATAAGTTGTTCAATGATGGAGGGGGAGGGCCTTGTGATTGCGAAGATTTGACAACTCGAGAAGGTGATCTCAATTTGTCATTTTACTGCAGGATTTGAGGTCACGAGGTTAGGGAAGCTCTTAAGAAAATGGAAAATGGTAAAGCTGTTGGGCCTGATGGGATTCCTATTGAAGTTTGGAAATGCTTGGGTGAAGAGGGTGTTTTGTGGCTCACAAAATTATTTAATGAAATTTTACGATTCAAGAAAATATCGGATGAGTGGAGGAAAAGTACTTTGATTCCTATTTATAAGAATAAAGGGGATATTCAAAATTGTGCAAACTATAGAGGAATTAAGCTTATGAGTCATACAATGAAATTATGGGAAAAGGTGATTGAACGCCAGTTGAGGTTGGAGACTAAAATTATGGAAAACCAATTTGGATTCATGCTAGGAAGGTCTACAACAGAAGCGATTTATTTATTAAGGGGGTGTATGGAGAAGTATATGAGCAAAGGAAGAGATTTGCATATGGTTTTCATCGATTTGGAAAAAGCATATGACCGTGTGCCAAGAGATATATTATGGAAAGCCTTGGAAAAGAAGGGGGTGCGGTTTGCATATATCAAAACCATTTAGGACATGTATGAGGGGGTTACAACCAATGTTAGAACGCCTGGAGGTGTAACAAAGGACTTTCCTATAAGGATTGACCTACATCAGGGATCAGCTTTGAGCCCTTATTTGTTTAACCTAGTGGTAGATGTTCTAATTGAGCCTATAAGAGAGGAGATCCCTAAATGCATGTTTTTTGCAGATGATATAGTTTTGTTGGCTGAATCAAGGGAGGAAATTAATTCTAAACTTGAGATATAGAGACAGACTTTGGAAGTGAAGGGTTTTCGTCTGAGTAGGAGCAAAACTGAATATATGCATTGTAAGTATGATAAGAGACAAGGTTGAAATGAAGTGGAAGTTAAAATAGAAGGGCAAGTCATTCCGCAAGTGACAAAATTTTGGTATTTGGGATCAATTATACAACAAGATGGTGAAATTGATGGTGATGTCAATCACAGAATTCAAGCTGGATGGTGTAAATGGAGAAAAGTTACTGGAGTTATTTGTGATCGGAAAGTACCTAATAAGGTAAAAGGGAAGTTCTACCGCACTACTATAAAACCAGCAATGCTTTATGGTAGTGAGTGTTAGGCTTTAAAGGAATTACATGAGCATAAAATGGGGGTGGCCGAGATGAGGATGTTGAGATGGATGTGTGGTCATACAAGAAAAGACAAGATTCATAATAATCATATACGTGAACGAGTTGGAGTGGCCTTTATTGAAGGAAAGATGATAGAAAGTCGTTTGAGGTGGTTTGGATATGTTCAACGAAGGCCGTTGAATGCACCGGTGAGGAGGGTGGATTAAGCCATATGGAGTCCTGTAAAATGAAGTCACGGAAGGCCGAAGTGTACGCTTAATGAAGTCATAGAGAGAGATCTTTTGATTAATAATATACCAAAAAATTTGGTTTTCAACAGAGCACAATGGCGTCATGCGATTTATGTAGCCGACCCTACCTAGTGGGATAAAGGCTTTGTTCTTGTTGTTGTTATTTATACTAGTCTACTCTTAATGGATTAAGGCCCAAGCCCAATACAAATTGGGGCTATTGTATAAATATGAAGAAATATGGGTTAAAGCTAGAGTTTTTCTTTTATGGTTCATGAGTTATAATTATTCTCATGTAACCATTCATTAAATGGTTATATCTATTCCTAAGTGTATGTACGGATACTATATAAAGGATGTAGGATGAAGGGATTAATAATTCTAAATATGACATTCACAATCCTTCCCCTAAAAGTTTTTCTTATAAGAGTTTTCTCTTGTATTCCCTTCTTTGGTCTATTTGCTGTGCAACATGATCGGGGTCCTCATTAGTGCTCTGGTTTCGTGTGGAAACTTCAACAAGTTAGTTGGATTCTAGGTGCGTTTAGAATTCTTATAGGGCATCAGAGCCTAGTTTTCTTGACACCTTTATGATATTATTTTTCTTGGAGACACTGGTTTTTTTAAGGCCAATTATGTATATTTTACTTGCGGTCCATGTATGTGTTCTGCTGCTAGTACACAAATATATTATTTATTCATATATATATATATATATATTACTTTGCAGATCGTATGAGATTCTTTATTGTTCATACAATTTTGATGCTCTCTTGTTTGTGATGCATGTGATTCCCTGCCCACAAATATATGCAAATCCTTTAAATGTTTTACATTCCTTACATGTATGCATATATTCCCCTTGAATATGTTCATTGCCTTTTTTTTTCACAACAAATACATCTGCATATATACACGCAAGTGTTTTATTCAAATTTCACGCTTTCCGGATGATATGTGTAGTTGTATGAAATATGTCTACGTAGGAAATATGAGCTTTAAGTACCCAAGTCAATGTAAAACAAATCTTAAAAGCCTAAAGAATAAAGGGCGAAGATGCAACAATGCCCATTAACTTTTCTAAAAGAGTGATCCCTACTACAAAAAAGTAAAGCTGTGACGCTTATAATTATATTAGTTGTGGTGCTAGAGAAGTGCCACATATCAGGACGTCACTTAAAAAAGCTAAGCGCCACGGCATTTTAAATTGTTTTTTTAAAATACCCTACTGTGGCGCTTTTTGGAGGAAGTGCCACAAGAGGTGGGGCTCCTGAAGAAGTGCCACCAAAAGAATTATTTTTTTTAAAAAAATTATTTTTGTATTTTTCTTTTAGAACCCTATAATTTTTTTTTAATCAAAAGAACCCTATAATTATAGTTGATAACACACTTTGAACACATTTTCATATCCAAAACAAAATGAAAAACAAATGCAAACTACAATCAAATAACTCCAAAATGATATAAATTAACAAATAACTAATTAACAAAAACATTGCTAAGTAAAATACAAGTGTTAAACATAAATAATTATTTTATTTATATGCTATTGATCGACACCACTGAAGATTGTTCTTAGTTTTTTACATGTTCTGACATTCAGATTTTGAAGATAGTAGATCCTGAAAGTATCTTTGGGACCCCTCCATATGTACCTCAACTCACGTATAGATTTTCCAATCACATTTCTTCTAATCTTAATCTCACTTCTGGACGGTCTATTTCCACTCCTTCCAAATTAAGAACCTCTTCTATTTTGAAGTCTCTTACCTCAAGATTTGTCAACCTTTCCACATCCTAGACGATTTTCATCAAGTCCTGATAAAAATAAATCAATTCAAAATTTCAGCATGAATTCAAATTATCACATTCACAAAAATTGTGAAATTCCTAATACTATGATTAATGGATGCCTCAATAGGCATTGGTTTATAAAAAGAGAAACTTTATCTCTAGATGCCTCAAATGCTTACAAATTAAGGACATACATGCACACATGTTTATGCTCAATTATATACACTTGAAATAATATAATGTCTATATTCATTAGAAGTTGATAAACATACAGTGCATCTTTCTTTTAAAGTATATATCAGAAATTTTTAACTTTTTTAGGTCACTATTTACTTGATTCACAAATTCTATTATAATTTGGGAAAGGAATGTGTGTGTATGTGTTGATGCAAACCCAATTTTTTTGAATGAAAATGTATGAAAATTTAGAAATTTCATGTCTTGACAAGACAAATTTTTTAGGCATGAAAATATGTTCTTGACGTTCAAGTTTGAATGCTATATAGTCCATTGAAAAAAAAAAGTCCAGGAACAATAATTTAAATGTGTTACTTTTGGAGCTTTCACATCCAATTGTATTTGTTGCAAAGAAGCCATCAAATCTAGAAAAGATCCTTCGTTGAACTCTTAAAAATCCTCCAATTTAGTGCTTTGTAGATACTGAAAGCCGAGGTGATATCTTTTTGCATAAATATTATTGATCCTATTTGGTACATGTACAAGTGAAGTGTTGATTGAAGTAGAGATGGTGATGAATGACAAAAAGAAGAGAAGGAGAAAATATGGGGACTAAGAGGATAAGGAGTGAGGCACGTGTTAGATGGGGAGTGGAGACTAAGAGGATAAATGTGATAGAAGCATATTGCAGGAGAGAGAATAATTTGAAAAAAAAAAACTTTGTGTGGCACTTCCTTAAGCAAGCACCACAGCTGCTACTTCATTTCTTTTTTTTTAAAAAAATAACCTTAAGTGGCACTTCTTTAAGGAAGGGTCACCTAATATCACCAAGCAGCTTTGACACTTCCTTGAGGAAGCACCATCTAACGTGTTTTTTTTAAAAAAAAAATTGAAAATCTAGAAAGAAGCTAAAGAAATTTCACAAAAGATGCGCCATTGATCTCTATTTTTGTAGTAGTGAACAAATACATAAACTTTATTTGGGTGCAAAAATGCCCATGAATTTTTGAAAACTGGGCATTTTTGCCACTTTTTCAAAAAGTTCATGGGCATTTTTGCACCAAAATAAAATTTATATTATTTGATTCTCTTTTAAAATAGTTCATGGGCATTTTTGCACCTTCATCCAAAAATAAATAGCCAATGGAAACTTCGATATTGGGTGGTTAGAAAACTCATGTTTTAGGAATTGAAATTAGCATGAATGTGTAGAGAATGAGAAAACCATAGACAGTGAATCCAAATATATAGAAACATTGTTGGAAACTAGTTGTGTAATCATAAATGCCATCCCTCTAAACTGAGTTTCGGTTTAAAGAAATCTAAGTTTTCAGGCCACCAAATTATCTAATTATTCTTTATTCGGCCAAAATTTAATAATTATTTTAAACTCATTTTGACGTAATTTTCTCACTTATACCTCAATTAAACCTCAAAATATAGTTTGAGGGATTATTCTCTATCTTTTCACATCTTCAGGGATATTCATAAAATTCTAGGCATAATTTTCAAAATTACACTTAGTTACCCGTAATTTTTTTAAATTACGCTTTTGTCCAAATCTAAGACGATAGATATACAACATTATCTTGACAATTCTACTATTTTATTCGGTCCTTAGATAATCTTCAATTACACATTTATTCAAGAATGCCAAATATTACCTAGTCCTTGAGAATTATTTTTGCACAACTAACCTTGGTCATCTATTAATTTCATACTAATTCTTCAACTTTTCAGGCCTGAAATCTGAGATATGACCATTTCTTCCCTTTATCTAAACCATTCTTAAATCAATGACACAGATCGTGCCACATCTTCTAATGAGCCCCTTATCTAGAAGGTTTCCATGTGGGAAGGTTTCTTTGAAGGATGTGTCTTATAAGGCTTTAATTTCTCTAACACCAATTGTTAGATTTTGGGGTATAGTTTTGTTAAAGACTTGTACTCATTATACACCCCTTGCCTCCTGGCATTCAATAGCCATCAATCATCAGTGGATCAGAGAAATCTCCATCTAAATGGAAGGAGAAGAGCAAAACTTGAATATAAAAACTACTTAGATGGACGATGGAAAAGTCTTTCATTTCAAGAACGGCTATGCTCGAGCACAACAACGGTGTCATTTGGTTTTGAATGCTTGGTCAAGGGGTGGCAGAATCCACTTTGTCGAAGAGCAGTGGAAGAGCATAATAGACACATCACCGATACGGTATAGAATAAACAATGTCGGTACGTACTCGCCGAGAAGACCAAGTTTGCTTTTACCAACAAGGCGAAGCAAAGAAGATGAACAAGAAATGGAGATGACGAAATTCGGCTTTCTGTGACTAGTGAGTTGTTAGCTTCTCAATCCTCAACATCAAGATTTTTGAAACATTAATTTCTGCCCAAGGCAAAATGGTGATTTTTTATCTTATGCATTGTTACACCAGCACCATAATTTTATCTTAATTTTTAATTCTTTATTGTTTTGTTTATTTATTTTTCACGAAAATACATAGAACGCCCTTCAATTTTAACTCAATTGCAAGTAACCTCCATCTTCTTTAAAAAGTTTAAAAATAAAACCCTCAACTCTTAGATCCTGATTGTCAACCCCCTACCATTAAAATGATAGTTAAACTTAATGAAATGTAAGCCACGTCACAGGATTTAAAATGACTTGGCATATGCTGGGCAAAAAAAATGATTTGGCATATGACATGTAATTTTTTTATAATTTATTATATTATCCATCCCTAAAAGGAAACTTTTGTACCCTAACTTCAAATAGGGAGACTGCCGCATCGCTCTCATTCCTTCTATGGGGAGACCATGGGATTTTTTGTTAGAGCAGATAGTGTTCTGCGTACAACAATTGAGTCTACTAAAGGTAGCTTTAGTGTGTGTTTGGCACTGGCTTTTTCAGGCCTATTCGTCCGATTTTGACCCATTCATGTGATTGTCTACAACTTTGAAAAAATGGAGTGTTTGATTAAACGATTGGAAAATATGACTTTTGGTGATTGCGATGGTAAAACGTATAAAATGATAAAGCTCCATTTTGGAGCTTTCAGCATATTGTTTTTCTGAGAAAGAGAGAAAGAGAGAGAAAAAGGGCCACCTGATATTTGGTCAAGAGAGAAAGAGAGAGAGAAATGCAGAGTGACGTGAGAGAGAGAGAGAGACAAAAAAGAGAAGAATGATGTGAGAGAGAGAGATAGGAAAAATATTTATATGTATCATTAATTTATACTCCTTTCGGTCCTAAATATAAAATAGAGCTGACTTTTTAGATATATTAAGAAAGTTAATTAAATTACTTTAAAATATTTATATTTATCATTTTTTCCAAACTATTTTGTCCAACTTATAAATTGACATATAATCCAAATATATTGACTCTGACATTAATTTTCCACCATATTATACGGGACATATGATCTAATTAGTTATGTAATATTATTTCATCAAATTGTGTATTTTTTAATTCCCAAATTTCTGAACTTTAACTTTTATCAATTTTTTATAATTTCAAATTTAATTTCTCTCTTACCATTATCACAAAAGTCACTTATGCTTAAACCAATCCAAACAAATTTTACTTTTTATAAAAGTCATTTATACAACCGTCAATCCAAACATAAATCACATTATACAATCTAACTTTTATCCAAAAGTAAGATTACAAAAAGTCATTTTTGTTATCGCTGCTCCAAACACACACTTACTAAACAAAGTCCAATTTCTCTTCTTGTGCTTAATAATTCCTGTTGGGGGGGGGGGGAGGAAATCTAGGAATCTACTGGTGGCATTAGGATAAAAGTTTATAGGTTTAAAGTGTCTACTAAAGGTAGCTTTACTAAACAAAGTCCAATTTCTCTTCTTGTGCTTAATAATTCCTGTGGGGGAGGGGGGAGGAAATCTAGGAATCTACCGGTGGCGTTAGGATAAAAGTTTATAAGGTTAAAGTGCAAAAATATGCATAAAGTTGTCTCAAAAGCGCACCTGTAACCATAAATTTTTTTAATTATAAAAGCAATCATGAACTTTCAAAAATAGGGAAAAAGTGACACATCAATTAAAACTAACTGACGGGCATTATGAAAATACCAAAATAACCCTAACTCAAAAGAAAAACAATATCTCCCTCTGAACCAAATTCACCTTCTACTCGTCGGGAAAGAAGGGTGAATTTCAAAATAACAGTGCCAAAAATTAGCTTTCTTTCCCTCTCAAGTCTAGTTGTGATTCCCTCTGGTTCTGTCGATCTTGTGTCTATCTCCTCTGGTGTCGCTCACTCTCACCACCAACCAAAGAAGAAGACGAAGACTAGTGGAAATCTAGGAATCTACTGATGGCATTAGGATAAAAGTTTATAGGGTTAAGGTGCAAAAATATACATGAAGTTTTCTCAAAAGTGCACCTGCAACCATAAATTTTGTTTGAGTTTAAAAGTAACCATGAACTTTTAAGAAAAAGAGACACTTTCATCAAAACTAACTAACATGCATTCTAAAAATACCAAAATAACCCTAACTCAAAAGAAAAACAATGTCTCCCTCTGAACCAAATTCACCTTCTGCTCGTTGGGAAAGAAGGGTGAATTTCACAATAACAGTGTCAAAAATTAGTTGTCTTTCCCTCCAAGTCTAGTTGTGATTCCCTCTGGTTTTGTCGATCTTGTGTCTATCTCCTCTGGTGTCGCTCACTCTTACTCACCAACCAAAGAAGAAGACGAAGACTGGTGAAAATCAGCCTCCTACTCTCTATCTCCAATCTCTTTAATTCAAGCACTTGTTGTTGAAGGAGGAAGAAGAAGAAGAAGAATTCAGTTGGCTTCTTGTACTTTCCCTGCAATTGCTATTTCTGCAATGAAGAAGATCTGATCTTTCTCCTAAGGATCTATCTTTTATGGCTTCATCCTTTCCTCTGTTTATCGTGAACGCATCTGGTTCCTAAGAAGCCCGATGATGAAGATAATAAGATCCCAAAATCTTGATGTTGTTGTGCATGCTTTTCTGGAAAAAGAAAAAATTAAAAGCGCCTAAAGGAGAAGTTGAATGCCATACCAATGAGAGAAGAAGCAAAGGCGATGAGGAGGAGGTCACCCCCTTCTATTCTCTCCTCCATGCCGCCGCTGTCGCCGGCAGGATTTGAGAAGAAATGGGATAGTCCAAGGAACGAAGGGAGAGTTTGAGAGAGAGAGAGAGAGAGGAGGGATGAAAATGATAAGAAGAGTAGTTTAGGAAATTAAAAAATTTAAGTCTTTTTATTTTTAAAAATAGCATGGGGCCCACAAAAAACAATAACAGATGTTTACTTTTTCTAAAGTGTCACTTTTACTTCCTTTTAAAAAATTTACCGTTTTACTTTTACACAAAAAAAAAAGTTTATGATGATAGATGCATTTTTGTGAAAAAAATATATATGGGCATTTTTACACCTTACCTAAATTTATATATATAAGGGAGTAGAAGGGGGCGCAACGCAATGTCAGTTGACAATTATCAACATTAGTTTAAGTTGATCGATTCATAAAAATACGCCCCTTCCTATTCCACCAAAAACAAGCTTGCCAAAGATGGAGACAGGTAGAGAATAAACTGATAAAGAAAATGATGACTAGTGATTTTAGTTTATGATAAATTAATAAAATTTTCTTTTTAGTAAGGTTCTGAATTTTAATTTAGGATAAATTAATAAATTATAAAAAAGTTACATGTCATATGCCGAGTCAATTTATATAATATGACGTGGCTTACATTCCGTGAAATTTAATTATCATTTTAACAGTAGGGGACGGTAAAAATCTAAAGGTTGAGGGTTTTATTTTTAAATTTTCAAAAAGAAGGATATTATCTACAACTAAGTTAAAGTTGAGGGGTATTGTGTGTATTTTCGCCTTTAATTTTTATATAACTTCCTCACGTATTTAATTTATTTATAAGAGAAATGTATTTTTTTTGGCCAAGATAAGAGAAACGATGTTAATAGTAGAGAACATGTTCTCGTGCATACCTAATATACCTCAATCAATTTTGTCACTTTGATATAAATGCATAGATGTGAGATAAAACATTTCTTTATTTTACATTTATTTTGTTAGCACATTGATACTTTTTTATTGGAAACAATCATGTTAAAAACTTTTTTCAGTATTAATTGTGGGCAATGCTCTTGGCATAGAATCCAATATTAATTTATTATATTTTGAGGAACTAATCTTTTTTAGGAGACCTCTTTCTCTTTCTCTGTTTTTTTTTTCTTTTTTTGTATTTTGTATGTTGTCAAAACATGCATGTTACTTAGTCAGTAAAGATCCAATTAAAAGAAAAAATTTTTATTAAAAAGTAAGTAAACAGATAAGGATAATTAATTAATTTTTGTTACGTATTAAAACTTTAACAAGATTTAATGTTGTCAACTCGTGGTTACTGGTTACCATTGTTCTCTAATCTAGATCGGACCGGACCGATGACTTGGTCTTGGTCAAATTTTTGATTTTTTTTTGTGAAATCGTTATTTTTATATATTTTTTTAAAATTTTATATTATAAGCCTAAAATCTTTCATCTCTCGTTAGGTCTCAATTTAGCTCCGGTTTGATTTCGGTCTGACCTACTGATCTTAATTTAATATTCCGACCGATTCACTGACCAATCCGAATTTAATTACCTTACTGATTACAATGCCGTTAGTTATCTTTGTGGGGTACATGGGTAAAATAGTAAATTAAAAAGAGATAGGGTTCGGTACTCAATCCAGGTAGCTTTCGCTCCTATATAAACAGTATCTCCTTTTATTGCCTCATTCCATCTTTTCATTAATCGCCGCCTTCGTCATAGTTTTCTCTTGCGCCTGATTCAGAACAGTTCTGCGAGGTTGCTTCATTTTCATTGTAGATCTAAGCCCTCGTTGCCACGATCTCATTAGGGGGAGGGAAAGCAATTGAAAAACGATCCATCTCTCTCTCTCTCTCTTTCTAATTCTCTCTTTTCTTCTCTTCTCTGCCTTGCTATTGTTTTCTGGAATGTCCGATGCCACGTCGCCGGTAGCTACAAAGAGCTGTGACCGGCGATGCTATGATCGGACTGAGAGTGAGTTCTATGTTTCGCATTTTGATAGGAATCCGTGGATCTCTCATCTGCTGATCCTTCGGAGCCGATTTGTGCGATTACATTCTTAAAAATTGTGTTAATTCGTTATTTTAGGGTTTTGAGATTGTGAAGTCGATGATGATTGCGCTTATATGTTGCAAGTGCCGTCTGAAATTTGTTGATTGATGTGAAATTCAGATTTGTCTCTGAGACTTCCTTCTCTTCAATTCTAAGTTCACATTTCAACCAAATGAACTTTGGAGAAAAATTGTGAGTTGAAATTTCAAATTATTAATTCCAACTATAATCCTGTTATATACTTCTTTCCTTTGGCAATTTTCTGATCTTATTTTTGTACTATTATTTCACCCTAGAAATTGCTTATTACGGACCTGTTTATTTTCGGTTTTTTTGTATAGTCCCGCGTTAAACGGCCCAATGAACTTACCAAAATCAGACTCTGCCTCTAGACTCAAGTGAAATCATTCCAACCATTATGCCTCGTTGGCGCTGCGCCTCTGCCCTGATCTTCGATTAAAAAGCTCTTATAGTGCTATGTCATATGTGTTTGGTTGAGCTTATTTTTAGACAATAAATCCTTATTACGTAAACCGAGATAAAATCTCTCTCACATACTTACCTCGTAACGAACACGTAATAGAAAAGAGCTTAGTCTCTTTCTCTAAGCTCTCTGTTTTTTCCCTTGTTTGTCCTTCTGTTTTTTCCCCTTCCAATGTCTCTTTATTTTAGAAAATGGTTTAGTTTTACCTTTGAATATTTTCAAGCTCAAACTAAACTAAACTGACTATGTGAGGATTGCAAATATCATATGACATCAACATAGAAAAGAGCTTAGTCTTTTTTTTTTTTTTTTTGCCGTGAAGAAAAGAGCTTAGTCTCTGCCCCTAAGCTCTCTGTTTTTTCTTTTTTTCCTTTTTTCTATTTTTCCCCTTCCAATGTCTCTTTATTTTGAGAAAAGGGTTCAGGTTTAGTTTTACATAATAAACTGACCGTTATCAGTGAAGTCATTCCGAAAGTATAAAAAATCAAGTTTTTTTTTTTGTTAATCTTGTGTTTTTATTGTATGAGGACTTATGAACAGTATTAAAATTGATAATGCGTTGATTGTTGCCCCCTGGAGTATGGAGTATTGTTGTTTCCCATTGAAAAAAACAAATAAAGGAAAATTTAATGTTTTGGTTCAATTATTGATTCACCTGTAACGTAGTTCATCAATTACGATTCTATACGTCAGTGGGATAGTTTATTTTTTATTTATAAGTGTTTATAGATCGTGATTTACGGTATATGAGGTAAATATGTGAGATGATTTTTTTTTTCTCGATTTATGTAATAAGGACTTATTGCTAAAAAATAAGTGATACTAAACATAGACTCAATTTCTAAGCTTTTAACTCATATGACTTGTTCACTGAACTTTTCACATTCAATAATTTAATCCTTATCATATACTCCCTCCGGTCCTAATTATAAGATAAAGTTGACTTTTTTGGAGAAATTAAGGAAACCAATTAAATCACTTTAGAATATTTATATTTATATTTTTTTCTACAAACTAATTAATTTGACTAATAAACTTATATATAATCTAAAGATACTAAAAATATAAATACTTTAAAGTGATTTAATTGGCTTCCTTAATTTCTCTAAAAAAGTCAACTTTATCTTATAATTAGGATTGGATGGAGTATAATTTATTGAGTCATCAAGTAACTATCCTACTTGGGCAAAATTATACTTCATCTTTTTTCTTCACAACATTAGTTACTCATCCTCTTACAATACATTTTCTTTCATCATTTTTTAATTACTACTCTCTCTCTTACTCATTTATAAATAGAGGTATTTTTAAAAAAAATTATATTTCCTACATATTTAATATTTTTAAGTTTTAATTAACTTCCACTGTTAAAAATTGCCAATATATTCTCTAAGTTGATGCGTATTTGATAAAAAGTGGGGGAAGAAGCATCTCTCTCCGGACTCCTCCACCTCGTAAATCCTCAGCTTCTTTTGTTTATTGAGTGGCCTTTCTTGGGAGTTTGGACGCAGCACGTGTTTCCATCAGCAATAAGCTCCTTTAAAACTCTAGTTGGATATGCGATCCCACCGTCACAGATACGTACTATATATCATGGGTTTTTGTAAACATGGTATATAATCATGGGTTGATCCCATGTTTTTGGCCATCAAGGAGGAATTTTATAATACGTACATCAAATATTATTTTAAATATTTATTTAGGCATGATGGAAAACCCAACATGATTGAATGGGTTATACCAAAAAAAAAAAAAAAAACTGCTTTATGAAGATGCACAAAGGGGTGTTCAAGTGTTTTACCGGGATCGAGATCACTCATTCCCCAATCCTGTCTCGAGAGAATGCTGGGAGGGTAAAATCATTCTCGGTCCCGGTCTTGGTCCGAGAAAGTCCCAGTATAACCAGGATAGGGACCAAGAATTCCTAGTATAATTAATAAAGAAGTGCCATGTTCGAACAGCTAGGAAAAGGCTAAGAAATTAAGAAAATTTAACACATTCCCTGCAGCAACAGATCTGACCTATAATGTTCATCAAGATTGTCTACAATACCATGATTACATAGCAAGAGTTGGTAGAGCAAAAACACATTACAACAACATTAAATTCAAATTATAAGAGCAAACAAAGTTTCAGTCCCATAAATTTAATCAGACAATAATGAATCAATGAACAAACAACAAACACCTATTAGGAGTTTGAACCTTGCTCTTCAGCCGCAAAAGTGAAACGAAAAAAAGTGGTTGAAATTAAAATTATTATTAAGAACTTAAATAAAACAAGTGAATTAAATAAGACAAAGATTACAATATTACCGATTAGAGCTGCTAATACTTGCTCAGTGTCATTGAAGTTATCAATATCAAGTGATTCAAGCCCGGTTGGGAGTAATATGGATGGAGAGAGCCAATTTTGTGCACAAATGAGTGCTTCATCCGTCTTGGGTGATAATGAACTTTTGTGTGAATCAATGATAGGGCCCCCTGTGCTGAAAGCCGATTCTAAAGAAACAATTGAAACAGGCATAACCAACACATCACGTGCTATCATGGACAAGACTCTGTACCTACTACTATATACTTTCCATTAATTCAAAATAAGAAAATCAGGATCACGACCTTCTCCTAACTCAGATTGCAGATACTTGTCCAGCTCCGCATACTTATGACTTTGACTCTCATTTTGATTATCAGCCATAAATCTTCCCTTTGCTTCATTCTCTTCAGTATCAATATCAAAAGTATCTTTTTCAGTATTTGTTACAGCGCTACAACTACTATCAATTCCTTCTTGTGCCCGACTCTAACTCTCAAAAACAATCCTAGATGTGCCAAGATTACTTGAATAAATGATATAGGATATTTGAGACTTTTTGTGCATGTCTACACGACTATCAGGATCGTCAGGATACATAGTATCAAAAGCGTACTTCAAAAACTTCATTTATACCTGGAGTCAAGCACCACTGCAATCACCAACAAAGGATTAAAATTTTGAAACCGATCCCAATACTTATCATATTTGCTCTCCATACTTTTAGCCATGACATACAAAGAACCACGATTTGTTAAAGCTTTATTGAGAATAGAAGCAAAATTTGATACTTGTCAGAAGGCCAAATGCGAGGTCATGAAAAGTGATCCTGAAAGTTTCAAAGTGACATTGTAGAACAATTTCAAAAACTTAGTAAACTCACTAGCTTGTTAAAATGACTCATCCGTAGGAGGACCAATTAAACCTTTATCAAAGAAGTGTTTTTTGTAGTCATCGTCTGAGGCCATCCTTTCAAACACACTATTGAATTAAATGACACTCTCCAACATGATGTAAGTTGAATTCCACCTAGTTGGACAATCCATGCTTAGTAAACCCTTTGATTCAACTTTCATCTTTTCCACAAGCAACTTGAACTTTCGAAGCCTTAAAGGAGAAGATCTTACATATTTAATGGCATTCCAAAATGGCTTCAACTAACTCATGCGTATCCTTTATGCCATCACAAACAACCAAATTTAAAATGTGTGCACAACACCTCAAGTGCATAAAGTCCACATCACATACTAAATCATTCCAATGTTTAAAAACGGACTTCAACCTTAACCAGGCACTATCATTGGAAGAATCATTATCAACAGTGAAAGTAAACCCTTGTCAATCCCCCAAGACAACAGGCATTTCTCAATTTCATCTGCAATTGTTTCACCCTTATGATTTTCAACTACACAAAAATTCAATATTCGCTTTTGGCATGTTCAACTCTCGTCAATCCAATGAGTAGTCAGGCATATATAATTGGCATTCTGATTTGAAGTCCAAGTATTCGTAGTAAAGGATACTCGAACTTTTGTAATCTCAAAATACTTTTTCAATTTAACTGCCTCTTCAAGATCCAACTTCTTGCAATCTCTAGTAATTGTCGATCATGAGGGGACCTTAAAGCGGGGTTCTACGTCACTCATCATCGCTTTGAAACCAACAAGTTCCATAGTTCAGAAAAGGCCTCTCCTCTAATATAATGTATTTTGCAACACCTCTTCTACCTCACTCTTGACTAAATACATGAGAAGTCATAGTATTAGGACCCTATCTGAGTTGTAAACAAAAATTGGTTCTTCTTGTTTGCTTTGTTTGGATTTTTAGGACATATATCTAAATGTCTCTGCAATCCAGAAGATCCTTGTTTGGTATGATGGCAAAGAATTTCTTTTGGGCAATAATTACGCTTGGTTGTGTGATTTCCAGTAGTTGGGAAAATTTAATTTGTATCTTCCTATAATGGTCCCAAACGTTTGATTTTTTTTTTCTTTTTCCCTAGTCTTTCATCCCCCTCTAAATCTACTTCCACTTCACTAGCTTCTTGTTCTACTGTACTTGGAGTTGCTTGGACGGTTTCTTCATTGATGCTTGTATTACTATTGGCCAAGTTTCTAGATCTTTTCACCATTTGTTAGTAAGCATTAAGCAACAACATTACAACAATAAAAAGCAATATGGCAATACATGTGTTAGGAAAGTAATCCTATATTATCCCTTTCCATTAATCATACTAATTCAATAATTCAAATGCGGCATATACTATCAATGGGTAACAAATGAAATTAGCAATTATTATTGTTACTCCATAAAAAATGAAATAAGCAATTATGGTAATACAATGCATAAGACCAAGCACATGTTTATATGTTATAATCATGATATTTATTGTTTTATACCTCTAGAAAAGTTCTACTTCTATTATTAAATTTTGATTAAATGTACTTGGGTGTAGAGTTTTATGGTCTTCACAATGTCAGACTTTATACATACAAAGAACTATGAATTGGCACTGAAGATTTTAGTCCTATAAATAAAATTGGAGAGGGGCGATTTTGCTTGCATTAGAAATTGATTTATCATTCCTTTTCTTTTGAATGAAAACTTGAATAATTCTGTTTAAGTATTGCCAATTGCCAGGTAGAGTTAGATGGGATTAGGCAATTGAGGATGGTGTTAATATCATAATTGAAACACAGAGGCGGTCGTCATCACACTCTCTTCTCCCATCTTCACCACTAAACCACCTTTCAACTTCAGCCAAAACAATAAATAACTAGTCATGCACACACAAGTAGGGAAAAAAACTTTGGAAACTACTAGTGTTCGATAAAAAAACAAGGAAATGGCAATATATGCCTCAAGTGTTCGATGACCGTCTGTGTTTAATCCTTTAATGTTTGAGATATTCAAATTAATCCCATATCTATTTTCTTGACTCACTTCAAGAAACGCATAGATCGAGCAAAGAACACTAAGATCTAGCAAACAAATTAAACCAAGTCAAGTAAAGAAAGGCAACGGTTGGAAAGGGAAGTAAAGAAAGAAAGAGTTAGAAATTGATTCACTTGAACGAGATGAGTTGGGACGGGACGACGATTGTGAGGTTGGAAAGACGACGGCGGGGCTGACTGGGTGTCGGATTGTCGGTAAGGCTGATTGCGATGGCAAGCCTTGCATGGCGACAAAGTGGCGCCGAAGGATCCAAGTCGAAGAAAAAAGATAGCGATAGGGCGAGCACAGTGGGGGTGATGGCCTGATTGGGTGCAGTGAGGGCAGGGCAGAGGGTACGACACGACTTTGAGAGAGCCAGAGAGGAGACTGGAGAGTGGAGAGGAGTAGGAAGTGAAATATAAAATTAAAAAAACCATTAAAACAAAAAAGTGACATAAATTAGAGAATCACATAAATTTTTTTAATTATTTAAAAAAATATGATACTAAGATCGGGATTGTCAACACCCGTCTTCATTTCGATATTCGAATAGTAATAAAGACTAGATTATGTGGCCATACAGAATAGCACAATTATACTGATAAAAATATTCGTTTACAATCCCAACGTCGTTCGTAAACAAAATACAAAATACAGCAGAAATTTCAATAATTACAGGGTTCCCAAAAATATCTTAATATTAGACTAATTATAGCCACCATCTTTAACCTTACCTCGAGACATGTGCCAATCACTTCTCGGCATCTACGCCTTTGCCTTTTGTCCCACTGGCATCCGCTGATATGTTTATTTTAAAAATAGGGTGAGATTCCGAAAAATCCTCGTAGAGACATACTATCGACATATAAAATGTGAAAATTAAATATGCAATGCACCATATTAGGAAAAAATGAAACTTCAATTCAATTCACATATAATTACCTCAACCGAGTCACTGACTAAACCTAGGATTTTCAATATACCTTGGCTGGGCTCCGAACTACAACTAGGATTTTCTGATATACCGTTGTTGAGTACCGAACCACAATTAGGTACTGTGCCTCTAACACACAATCATATCACGAAATACAGTATCAAATACATACAATTATTCACATAGTGAATGAAGGATGGTGGTCCCTTCCTCAAAGTCTTATCAATTCCTTTTTAATGTGCCTCGTAAAACGTGTTGCTCCGACTTCCGACTCGGTCCTAAAATATTAAATGTACAAGAAATAGGTCATAACCTATCCGAGTATCATTTTAGAATCTTCCATAGTATTTCTTGTGGTTATATTAGTCTATGATGAAAATTCACCAAAATGCCCTCAGGACCCCGGTTCGGCCTCACCGTACCCGGCCTGATGGTACATTTTTTTTGAAATTTTGACTAGGGTTACCCTAACGTATTTCACCTAAGGAATCCATTTCTGGGCTTGAAATTACGAAATTCAGTGTCAAATTACGAAAAAAACCTTGACAGCCCATGTTTAGGGATTTTGGGGGCATTTTCGTAATTACGCATTTTCGGCCTTTTTCCGAAAAAGTGACCAACTGTAACCCCACCTATTTTTGCCTACTAAATCCAATAGAACCATCTATTGCATAAAAGTCTAGCTCCTTCCCCTAGAACAGTGCTGTCTAAAACCTTTGAAAAAAAAATGGAAAAATGCTCGTTTGTGTTTTAGCTTCCAAAACTTGTACTTTTCTACTTCTAATCCTTTATTAACTCATTTAAACACATCTTAAATATGATTCAAAGAAATTTGGGTAGCATAACCCTTTAGGGTTAGGGCTTTCCAAATTCACAAACTTAACAAAAATCACAAAAACCAAACACAAACCTCAACAACAACTTCATACAAAAATAGATCTAAGGTTTATGAAGTTACCTCTTGAGATCTTGAATCCTCTCTCTAGGCATCTCCCCTCTCTCTCCTTGAGCTAAAAATCTGTCTTCAAGATTATAGATTCCATGAAGAGAAAGGTTTAGAGAAGGTTTTTCATGCAAAGATTCAAAGAAAAGCTTAAGAGATCATGATTTACCTTAAGCTTTCTCTCCTTCTCTCTAGATCTCCAAGTCTTCTTCAAGCTTTCTCTCTCTCCTTTCTTTCTTGCCTTGGCTGAAAATGAACAAAGGGAAGAGGAAGGAAGTGCTTCATAAACTTTCTCCCATCATCCTACACCATTTGATTTCATCAAGGGACCATAATGTGACACTTGCCACAGTCCTCCCATCCTTCAAGTTTATGTTATAATGCCTCCATTTAGCTTCCCATTAGGTTTGAACTAATTTTTTCTCCCCTTGGTTGGCCTCACAAAATCATCCCCCTCTCAAGCTCACTAACCATGTTACTTTCCTCCAACTAATCCAAACTTACACTCAACCATGCCTTCATGTAGTGTACACTCAACCTTGCATTCAAGTAGTGTACCATTATCATCATGACTATGTTCTTGTAGCAATTAGACATGTGCTCTTAAAAATCAATTATAAGTTAATCTCTTCTTCATTTGATAATGACAGTTGGCTTATTTAATTTCATTAATCAATTTTTCCCTCTTATTTTCCTTGTTAGACGAAAATATGGAAGAAAAGGAAAATAAAATTGTTTCCACATTTCCATAATTCAATTAAATGAATTATGTATAATTCCCTCTAATTTTAAAATTCTTGATTTATTCCATTAAAAATATTCCAATTATAAATTTTTCTTTATTTTCCTTGATTAATTGAAATTAACTTCAATTAATTGAAAAATAGTTAATCTTGGCTAAGTTGGCAAAATTATGGCTTTGCTATTACCATTGAAATCTAATTCTTTTTTTGAATTAATTTGATCATTTTTTCCATGAATATTCACCATTTTATTGAATTTTTTGAATAATTACAATATATTCAGTGAATATAAAATTTGGAATGTTACAAGGATTCCCCAAGGCTTGCTCGGATCATGGTCCCAATCTTGGTCCCGGTATGGCCGGGGACCGGGATGGGATTGCTGGGACCGAGACCCTATGAATACTCCTAGATGCACGGTTCATCTTCACTTGTCCTAATAAATATATCAGAGAGAATGTTGTCACTTTTTTTTTTTTTGCGCCCTAGTATTCAAATATTTTTTCAAATTGTTCCTATGAAATCAAGAAAATATAAAAAAATTGAGATGAAGAGATATAAATAGAGAATTGGAGAGACAAATGAAGCAATAATTATTTATTTAGATGCATTCAAAGTGTACTACATAGTATTCTATTTATAGGCCCTTAACTTCAACCAAGAGTTACATAAAGTAAATAGCAAAGTTAATCCTCATGAAGGGCATAAATTGTAGCCTTTGAATTTAGGCATAAAGACTCCTAAAGACTATTCATTATAGAGGTTATAGAGTGTAGAAAGTGAAAAGCTAAAAGTTGGGACTTTATAAACATCCTCATCATCTAGTATTTATACAACACTTCCCCTTAGATATCTATGAATAAATATTGTGCCTTATTAAAACCTTATTAAGAAAAACCTAGTGAGACAAAACCCCAGTGAAGGAAAAAAGAATACACAATACAAATCTAAGCTATCTCGTTAAAAACCTTACCAAAAAAACCCCTTGGGACAAAACCTTTGTTAAGGAAAAGAGTACAACATGGTCTCTACTCCATCTGATGATAATATTGTATTTACTCCTCCTGATAATAACATTAGTTTTACTCCCCCTAAAAAGATCTTCACTTACAATGTACTTTCGAGCATATAATTCGTTTGACCACCAAACTATGAATGATGCGTTGTCACCAAATGTTCTACTGAAATGTATTCCTCTAACATATCTTCTGGATATATTAAATTATCAGTATATTATATCTTTGTCTTATTCAATGTGGAAATAATAATAAAATTATTCTAAAAATCACCAAAATATATCTTGCATTCACATATTCAGTTTGTTCTGAACAAAATAATATCATATAATATGTTCATAGGACTCTAAATTTTATTTTTGTTATCATGTACCTGTAAGAACTAATTTTTACCAATAAAATCATAAAAAAATACAATATTAGCATGATACATAAAATATTCTAAAAAAAATAAGGTACTTCTGGACCATTAAATTCAATATATCTTTGCAAGAAAAGTCACCATAACAAAAATATGTGATTGTAAAATTATTAACGCATTTGATAACTAATCTACAAGTCAAGTAAAATATAAAATTACTCATGTTTTAATATATTTTTCAATCAATTATATATGCTTGAATTATTTTTAAAATCGCATAACATTTTATATATAGGATGATTTTCTTGTATATACCTCTGGCATTTTAGATCCTTTAAGAATTCTCATATAAATTTCACTATTTAATGAGCCATATAAATAGGCTGTATATAACAACATCTAAAAGACGCATAATTTTATTTTAATATGCTGCCAGAAATACAAAATTATTATATCCATCACAAATTAGTATGCCTCATCATAGTCTTCATTAACATTTGTGAAAATCAGTATTTTCACTTAAATATTTATATATTTCATATTTCATATGGGACTGCAGGTCCATAATTTTTACATGTCGAATTAATGTAATCTCATTTTCATTGCGTCTTTGCCCTTTTACTTTTCCTTTTGGCCAATCTCCATTCTATCTACTCGTAAGATAGATTTATGCATAAGATCTTCAATTGATTATGTGAAATTATTATCAATACTGTTATCAACAACTTAATCTTTTCGATTTCATTTTTCCTATGACACAATTAATTAAGATATCTTTATTACTTTCAGGTACTTAACCTCTTTTGAAGTTTTTGCAACTAGTTATTATGTCTTGGCTTCTTATTGAGTGCCTATTTTCTCAATATGATTATCTTGATTATTTGCTCCTTTCTTTTTTTCTTTTGGAATTGATTATTCTCTCATAATTTGGACATGTCTCGCTTTCATTTATGTTGATTAGAGTATTTTTAGCTAGAATATGAGATTTAGTAAATCTTATTTAGGTGAGTAATCACATCTGACAGATTTTGTGCAATATTTCATAAATACAAAACCTAATGAACTTTTGGTTCATGTTACTATATTCGATGATCTATACTTGATAATAATAATGCATTCCTTTTGTTCTCTTTTCCAGTTATTCAATGTATCCCCTTCAAGTTAGGAAACCTTTGTCAAATGACAATCGCCTAATCATACAGTATAAGTCTCCTAAATCCATTTATTTCTATTAGAAACATCCTTTTGTTTCATTTAGAGACAAACAAGAAGAAAGATGTTTTTATCCAACATTTATCTCAATTGTCTTTAAATATCCATCATGTGCATTATAGTGGATCAATAGTTATGCACATTCAAACTTTTTAAAATGGAATATACTTGACTCCTGATCGAAAGCCAATTTTTCCGGGAGAATTTTATTGACTAGTATAAGTGCTGCAATATGTAAAATCAAATATACCAACATCAAAATAAAAATGTATTCTCAAAAGCTTTGATTTAGCTATTTCTGGAGGCTTTAATAAATGATTTCTAGACACTACTACAAAATATGGATTTAGTGGCACTAATTTTATGACACTTCTTCAAACAAACGCCGGAAGATACTTCTATTTTTTTAACAAAAAAATATAAATGACGCTTGACCAGGGAAACGAAATAGCAGCCTAATATCTTGTATGGCGCTTTCCTGGGAAATCATCATACAAGGAGATATTTAAAAAAAGCAAAATTACTCCCCTTGTATGGACAAGTTCCATACAAGGAGATACTAAAAAGGCGCCCTATCATTAATTCAAATGGTTTGCAAGTGTCAACCGTTTTAATTAGTACAAAGGCATATTTTATTATTAGGTGGTGTAATTTTTCTTAATAACCCTTTTGAAAAATGTCTTTATTTTTTTAAAACAAATAAATGGCTAACTTAACTAAAATGTAATGTTAAATATCACATTAACTAGTACTACTGTCTTAGATGTGATATTTATTTAACTTATCCAAAGTGTTCAGGTTATCATTAACATGTTCAAATCTTGTATGAAACTAGACAAAATTATAAGTTCTTTTTAAAATAACAAAATAATTTTCTTTTTGAACTAAATGGGCTTTGTGTTTAGTAAATTCTATTACAAATTAATTTCAACATATAACATTAATATTTTTTAGTTTTATTGAAAATTGGAAATTTAATTCACTCTAAATTTATAAATATGAATTTTTATTAATGAAATAATAATTCTTTATGTTTTATAAATAATGAACATAAAAGTTTTTGATAAAAACAATGTGATTTGAACTTTATAGAGAAAACAATTTTGACACAGAAAATAAGAAAAAACTAATTAATTTAATTTTCAAAAAATAAATCTTGAATATCAAATAAAATACTTAAACTAAATTTTCTTTCGGTGGAATTAAACTAAATGTTCTATTCATTCAACAACATATAAGTAAGAATGTCGACATTTCCTGTGTCTATATATACATCAAATTTTTTTATCCCATGATATGCGAAATTCAAATTTACTTTTTTAAAAAATAAACAAGAAAATTAAAAAATATATGAGGGAATAATGTTTGTGGCAGCTATGGAGCTTTCCTAGTCAAGCGCCATAGCTGTCACATGTATTTTTTTTTTATAAAAAATAAGATAAGGTTTGTTGGGAAAATAACAAAGCTCCATTACCATGATAGATGCTTCAAAGGCTCATTGTTTATTTTTTCTTCTCTAGTTACATATAGAATAATAGAAATTCCGTAAGTAACAAAGCTCTATTACCATGATAGATCCTTCATTCGAAAAGTTTGTCTATACTAAAAAAAAAGTTAAATTTGAGAATTGGTTTAAAAGTCAAAACCTAAAGATAAATTACTCTTAATAAAAAATATTTTATTTTTTTTAATAAAAAGCCTTGGACGACGCTTTTTTAAAAAAAATGCCGTGCAAGGCCTACCTTGGATGGCACTTGGTAAGGCCTTGGCAATCCAAGGCATGCCTTGAATTTTCAAGGCACTTGGACGGCGCTTGGTTTCAGGCACCACGTGGTGCCTTGAATATATTCAAGGTGCATTTTTGTGCTTGGTGTCTTTAATATATGTAGTTTTTTTTTTAAAATTGGGAGGCTATGACGCTTTGACAAAAAGTACCGCATGTAACCCCCTCCGTAATTATATATAAAATACGTGATTAAAATGAATTAGAGACCAATGGCTAAACAAAACTAATTTAATATCCCATCTTTACGATAGGGTTTTTACAAATACCTTTCGAAATCTAATATACTTGGTCTCACATTCATATTTCGAATACAATTACTTCACGAAGATAACTCACATTCAATATATATCAAAGTGCACAACATAACCTTCCGGCAATCCCGAATTCCTTACATTAATCCAAGCTTTATAGGGCACATTCGCCCTTCACAATTTTCTAAATAGGGGATTACACAAATCCAATTCGAAGCCATAATTCAAATATACATTCCGACCTATACAATCATACATACATCCAAACATATACAGTCATCCCAACTACAATGATAACCAAATACCAAAATTAGAACCTGATGAAGTCCTTGCCGCCCTTGGTTGCCTGCTCCATCCTCGATCCACTTACCTTGTCTAAAATGTTGGTAGGGAACGGTGAGATTTTAGAGAATCTCAGTAGGAAATAAATACCAATATGCATGCAAGATAAGTGTTTAATGCATGACATGCTTGCAATACATAACCCATATTCACACAATGACATATCTGCGTACTCAATGTTTTAATAACATACTTATGGTCATAGCATAAATAGAAATAGAGCTACAGTCATTCATATATATTTCACATAATCAAACAAAGCAAAACATGCATCAATACACCAACACAAATATCAAATACATGCAGAAGAGGTAAGTTCCTTACCCTTGTTCTTTCCACGTATGCTCCAGCACCGGCTACTCACGAATAGGGCGAACAACAAACTCTATAACCAAAATCAAGGACATAGGGTCATTCTCTATTCCAAATCCTTACTTTTATAACACTTAAAGTTGGTTGTCATTCATAACCTTTAGATGGCTACTCAAAGCCTAAACACATGCCTAAAGGATTGGAAAAGACTATACCAAAAAGCACCTTTCAAAAGTGTAAAATGCTGATATTTGAGGGTTGGTTGCGGCCCACAAATCCATTAGACACGGCCAAAATAGGTCAAAAATATTTGGGCCATGGCCAAGAAAATCCTATTTCTTGGCTGAACTTCCAAAAACCATAACTAATTCTAGAAAAATCAAAATGAGATGATTCCAAAGCCAAATGAAATCTATTTAAGTCCTCTTTACTGAAAAAATATGGACCATTATCAGAAATTACCACACAAATACAGAATTACTCAAAATCCAACACTACTCCAAAACAGATTCTAGTTTTAACATCAAACTTTGGACAACCATAACTCCCAACTTACAAAACGAAATGACACAAATAATATGTCCATTTTGAAGCTTGGAATGTGAAATTTAAGACTGGAAATTTCCAGAACTTTTAGACACCATTTAGTCATTCAAAAATTTCGTGCAAACTGACTGCCCAGCAAAAAGTTTCAATCGACAGAATTTCCAGATTTTGGTCATTTGTCCCCGATGGTCCGAAATTCACAACAAACACCATTTCCATACAAATTTTCACAAGAAAACCATTAGAAATACCAAATCAATCAAATTCATATCACATTGACATGTTTTCACAATAACCACAATGTGACAACCTAAACTCCACATTGCAAATTCTTTCCATTCAAAGTTCTAATCCAATTCCAATGAACATATAACATAACAAAACACCAATTGCACCACATTACACCTTGCAACTCATCCATTTCACAATTCCACCAAAATCAGGGCAAAAACCACAATTCTCAAAACTTAACCAATAATCACAATATATAGGTCAAAAGAGAGCTCTTACTCACCTCTTCTTCTTTCCCAAACCAATTCTTTGATTCTTCATCTTTCTAAATTCCCACAAGCTCTCAAACACCTTCTTTCACAAATCTAAAACCACAGAGATGAAGCTCTCATCACTATGAACAACATTAAAGAATGATATTAGAGCATTAGAAAACCACAAATAAGCCAAAACCTTACCTCTTTCTTTTGCTCTCCACCTTGAACTTTGTCGCCAGTGGAGTTTGAAGAGAGAGGAAGATGAGATTATGATGTGTAGAATTTTGGGCAATATAAGGCCCTTTGGCCGACTAAGAAAGATAGGAGAGAGGGAAAATGAGAGTTGAACATTTGACCTCATCCTAGGGTCCATATCTTGTCAAGTGTCACAATCTTACTTCATCTCCCATGAGTTCACATAAACACATACACATGGAATTCCACCCCTTTTAATCACATAACAATCAATCCTAACCATTGATCTTTAAGTTACCAATGAGTTTCCACTTTGATAACTGACCAATTGGTCTATAACTTTACCATTCTGTCCTTGATTATGACAATTCCTCTTGAATCACCACCCAACACATCTTATATCACTTTTCCTCATGCCATGCGCCCTACCCTTCCCTTATGATGCATTTTAAGCTTTGGCACACAATTATGCTTAAATGAAAGGCTTGGGCATCGACTACAACACATTCGAATCACAACGTATATCGTATTCTCCAAAAATCACCATTTTACTTTTTTTTAATACCCCAAAGATAGAAGAATCATTAGGGAATAAATTTGGGCTCCTGCTAAATCGAGGCTTAGCAGTCCACTTATTTCGGGCTTATTCTCTAGCCTCAAATATCAAAATTCAGGGTATTACACAGCAGCTACCGTCAACACTCATTTCCATTTCGATAATCGAAGAGTAATAAAGACGGAATTAATGGGCATATACAAAAGTACAATTATACTGATAAAAATATTCATTTACAATTCTGATATCGTTCGTTGATGAAAACAGAAAATACAGCAGAAGTTTTAATATTTACAAATTTCACCAAAATATCACAAAATAGACTAATATGACCACGATCTTGTCCTCGCCTCGAGACCTGTGCCGCTCACTTTCCGGCGTCTACATCTTTTCCCTTAGACTCACTGGTACCCGTTGAGGTGTTTATTAAAAATAGGGTGAGATTCCAGAGAACCCCAGTAGAAACATGCTATCGTTCATAGAAAATGCGAAAAGTAAATATGATATATGTCATGTATGCACCAATTAATGAACATTATAAACATATCATCTATATGTATACATAAGAAGGGCCCAGCCCCACTATTCTACACCGGTTGGGTTTTCACCAACTCCAGTGTAAGTGCCTTTGATGTAATATCCCGATTTGTGATTAGGACTGATAACTCTGATAATCATTGTAATTAGTGTAATTAAGCACTATTATGATTAATGTAATGTAAACTTTGGGAATAAATACATGTGGTATTTAAGATCAATGGTTGTGATTCCTTGACCGTGGGTCGGAATCCTATGTATTGTGATTTGGTGAGCTCATAAGGGAGTGAGTGGATGAAGACATGTGGCAAGAGGGTGGCCATTGGATGAGGTCACTAGAAGACAAAATAACACTTTTTCTCTTTTCTCTCTCTCTCTCTTTCGGTTGTGTGTATGGGAGGGGAAAAGAAACATTTCCATCATCATCTTCCTTCCATTTCTCTCTCTTGTTTTCTCTCTCCTCTCCTTCCTCCATTTCTGGCGCTGTTTGAGCTTGGAAGAGAAGAAGAAAGCTTTGATTTTGGTGAGTTGTGATTCTCCTTTGCTCTAATCCCCTTCTCTAATTTTGTTCATCTCAATGAGAGCTACATTGTGATGGTTGTAGAGCCTTGAGTGGTGTTGATTTGAGCTTTGGGTCGAAAGGGGGAGTTGTGGAATCAAGATTCTGAATTGGGCAAAGAGAAGAGGTAGGCATTTAGAGCATTTTGAAGTATAATGTATGATTTTTGGCTAAGTATAGTCAAATCTGGAATTTTTGCCCTAAATATGCCTATTTCTGGAAATGTGAGGATCATTATGATTGATGATTGAAAATGATTTAGTTTGAAGATATATGATCATTTGATGTAATTTGGAATGTTAAAAAGGTGTTAAGGGAATTAGACATTGTGTATCTTAGAGACCTTAAGGAATGATTGTGGTCAAATGGGTTTTTGGAGTGTTTTTAGAGTTGCCATTGTGTTCCCTGGTTAGTGCTTAGTGTGTATGAGCATTGGGAAGAGTTTGGGGAACCTTTGGGAGTGAATTTGACCATCTGGAGTTTCTGGTTTTTGGCTGCGTTTTGGGTCTCTGATGCACATCACTCGAGCAGAGGAAGAACGTGCTCGAGTGATATGCAAGTTTTTCCCTGTTGTGCTTCGAGTTACCTGGGTTTTACGGGTTGTGCTCGCGAGCATTGCCTTGTGCTCGAGTGAGCGAAGAACATGCTCGAAGTGAGCATGGTTCTGCTCGAGTGAAGAAGCAAGTCCGGAGTTGAGGTTGCTTTCGGGACCTCACTCGCTGGTTGATGCCACGAGTGTGCTCTGACACTCGCGAGCATAGCTGTTTCACTCGAAGCACTGAGGGTCGTGCTCGAGTGAGATGGTGCTTCAGGTGAGAGTTGTGCTTTCGGGTTGATGCTCGCGGGAAAGTGGCACGAGTGTGCTTTCTCACTCGCGGGTGTGGGGGTGTGCTCGAGCACTGGGGGTCGTGCTCGAGTGAGCCTGTGCCTCAGGTGAGAGTGGTGCTCTCGGGTAGTCACTCGCAGCGTATGCTCGCGGGTGCTCGAGAGAGAGCTTTTGGCCTTGTGCTCGAAGTGTGGTCGGCGTGCTCGAGTGAGCCAGTTCCTGGAAGTGCCTTTGTGCTTTCGAGTGCTCACTCGCAGGCTCACTCTCTCTTGTGCTCGGGTGCTGTCCGTACCAATGCTCGAGTGAGAACATCTGTGCTCGAGTGATGTCCGTACTTGTGCTCGAGTGAGAGCATTTGTGCTCGAGTGAGACTGTCAAAAATCAGTGTTTTGCCTTCGAGTAAGGGGTCTTTTGGGTAGGTTCTTCCAACCCTTTAGGCATATGTTTAGGCCTATTTTAGTCACCTAATGAGTCCTAAATAATAACCAACTTAGAGAATTATTGAATTATACATTGGAAAAGAGATTGATCAATTGTCCCTAATTTGAATAGGATTTGACATCTGTCGTTCGCGTGAGCCTACTGTGCCAAAGATTGTCAGGAAAGATTCAGGTAGCGACTTCTCTCTTATGCTTTATGTAAATGTATTGTATGTTTGTCTGTCATTCATTGTGTGGATGTTGCTGCTGCTGCTTTGTGCTTTGTGTTGCTGCTACATAGTGTTCACCGCGAAAGCGGGCGTTGTGCATAGTGATTACAGCGAAAGCTGGCATAGTGTTCACCACGAAAGTGGGCGTAGTGCATTGTGATTACAGCCGTGAGTGCTGTCGTATGTGGCATGAGCCAGAGATCATTGTGAAGCTGCTGATTATGATGAACATGCATGCTCTATGTTTATATATTGTATGAGTGAGTTGTTGCTCTGGGATTCTCAAGAATCTCATTATTTCCTTATGACTAACTTTTTCAGACAGGGCAAGTGGCTCGAAGGGGAAGCGACCAACCCGGAGTGGTTAGGGTCTCCTAGGGACATTCATGTTTTGGGATAGTTGGTTATATCCATTTTGGCTTTGGGATTGCCAAAGTGTAAAGAGATGTAAATGATTATTTTGTATCGTGTAATCCCCTTTATGGGAAAACTCATAAACCCATATCATATATGTATTATCCCGGGGTTTGCCGGGATTTTGGTTTTCGCACTTTGATATTTATTATGTACTCTGATTTCTCAAGTAGTTATATCCGTACATGAATGTGAGACCATGAATATATATAAGTTTTGAAATGATTTCCATACGCCCCATCTTTCAGATGAGGGATTATAAATTGTTAAACCATCTTATTGGTCTCTATTTCATTTAAGTTTTGTAATCCGGATGTAATTACGGTGAGGGGGTTACATTTGACACTTCTGACCCCTCTTTGGGCAAATCGTGTTGATTAATAAAGCACATTTACAAACATTGGCATCCACACAATCATATAACTATGTCATAATTTATGAAGGATAATTTCCCTACCACAATACTTTATAATCCTCTATTTAATGGTGTCTCGTAAAGCGTGTTTCCCGACGTCCAACTCGGTCCTAAAATATTAAATGTACCAGAAATAGGTCATAACCTATCTAAGTATCATTTTAGACTCTTTTATAGTGTTTATTGTAGTTATATTAGTCTATGGTGAAAATTTACAAAAATGCTCTCGGGAACCTGGCCCGGCCCCGCCGTATCCAGCCCGATGGCACGTTTTCCCAAAATTTTGACCAAAGCTATTTTGACTTATTTTCGCCCAAGGAATCCATTTTCGAGCTCAAAATCACCAAATTAAGTGCCAAATTACGAAAATGCCGCTGACAGCCCCTATTTAGAGATTTCAATGGCGATTTCGTAATTATACTTTTTCGGCATCTATCGAAAAATTGCCCAACTGTAACCCCACCTATTTTTGCCCACTGAGTCTAATGGAACCATTTATTTCATGAAAATTCAACCCCTAGTACCAGTTCTGATCTGACCAAAATATTGAAGGGAAAATAGAAAAATGTAGCTTTTTGTTTTAGCTTCCAAAACTTGTACTTTTCCACTTCTAATCCTTGGTTAACTCATTTAAACACTTCTTAATCATGATTTAAAGGATTTTGGGCAGCATAACCCCTTAGGGTTATGACTTTTCTAATTTTACAACTCAACCCAAAAATCACAAAACCAAACAACAATCACCAACAACAACTTCAATACACTAAGAAGTTGAGATTTTTTTGGAGATTACCTCTTGATCCTTGATGTTTCTCTCTCTAGGACGTCCTCTCTCTCTCCTAATCCTTGAAGATTAGCTTGCTAAACCATGATTTCCATGAAGAATAAGAGATTAGAGGATGACTACACAAAATAAGAAGCTTAAATCACTTTGGAACACAAGCTCTTACCTTGATTTTCTTCCTCTTTCCCTCTACCCTCAAGAGCTTCACAAACTCTCTCTCTCTTCCTTTTCTCTATGGCTTGGACGAAATATGCACAAGGGGAGGGAGAAAATATGTTTTAGTATTTTAGTCTTCTTCCTTCCTAACCATTGATTTAATCAAGGGCCCAAGTTGTGACACTTGTCACCATCCTCTCTCCCCTCATGATCATTCCATTAGTTACTCATTAAATTGGAACCAATTGCTTCTTGTTTGGTTCATAAAAAAACGTCCACCCCCTCTCTTCTTCAACTATTCCATCATTCCTCCAACTAAGTCAAAATGTGCACTCCACCATGCCATCATGTTTCTTATTTCTTCACTCAAGCTTCCATCATCATGCACTATACCATCATTCCATTTTTGTGTACACTCAATCTTGGTCATGATTTCCTTCTACTTGTAACATGTGATCATGTATCAATTAATTTTTCCCCTCTTTCTTTCATGTTGGATGAAAATTAGAGAGGAAGAGGAGAGAAAATTGTTTTGCACAATTCCATAATTCACACAATTGATTTTATGTATAATCCCCCTTAATTTCTCAATTCTTGATTTATTCCACCAAGAATAATCACAATATGCATTTTCCTTTATTTTTCTTGATTAATTGAAATTAACTCCAATTAATTGGAAAATAATTAATCTTGGGCTAAATTGGCAAAATTATGATTTTGCTATCCCCTTTGTAATTTAATTCAATTTTTGAATTAATTTACCCATTTCCTTATGAATATGAATATTTCAAAATTCACTAAATCCAAATTCATGAATATTCACCATTTTATTGAATTACTCAAATAATTACAATATATTCTTGTTGAATATAGAATTTGGGGTGTTATAGCTACTACCACCTTGTATGACACTTGTATGTAAAGTGTTATACAAGGTGCTATTTAATTTCCACAACCTATCGTTCTCATTTTCATTTTCATCTTCTCGCATTCCTTCTATCTCCCTAATTTCCTAGAACTCCATTGTAGTACAAAGTTTTCTCTCTCATGTATTTTTTTTGTCTCGGCCTCATTCAGAAGCTCCTTAGAGAGTAAGTGTTTTTTTTCAACATTTAATTTATGTTTTCTTTTTTAGTTAAAATCTATCATGAATCTTATATGTGTGCTCATAATTTTGTTTTCAGGTATTTATTTAAAGTTTCAACTCTGTCTTCTTGAACTTCCTATATATTATAAATTTTTTAATTTTTGTGCTTACAAATATAATAATATTTAGTTTTATCCTCCATAGAAGTATCGTGTATGGCTCAAGTTTAAGCAACTTAAATGCTGGAGTTCTTTTATGCTTGATACATGAAGACGCAATATTAGAAAAGATACATGCTCTATTATTTCATTTTTCTATGGATTGTATTGTAAATTGCTATGGATTTTAGATTGTAAACAGAGGTTTACATCAGGAAAATAAAATAATTATGATTTTTTTTTTAAAAAAAATACTTCCTATAGCATTTCTCCAAGGAAGTTCCATTGGAAGTCATTGACTTCCTATGGCACTTCCCTGGAGAAGCGCCGTAGCTTTATATTTTAAAAAAAAAATTAAATAATCAAGCTATGGCACTTCCGTATATTCAAGAAGTGTCATAGCTTATTTTAATGGTGCTAGAAGCTATAACAGTTCTCAGCGCTATAATGTTCTTTAAATTAAGCGCCACAGTTTGCATTTTTTTTAGTATTGAGATCATATTATCTGGAAATTGTACGTTCAACATAATTATTTATTCAAACAATCTTGCAAACTTCATGTTGTAAACTAATAATAATCACACATGTAATCATCTTATAGATGCATCTATTAAATTTATTGAATACTTATATGATTTACATGCTATTTGAATGGCCCCATAGATGAGTTTGATATATTTCCAAAAATATAGAGATCTATTCCAATTCATAACTTGTGATACTCTCTTAATCACATTTCTTTGAGAACAAGCAATAAATAATAATTCTTGAGTTATATAATATATTGGCTATACATAATATTTTATCATTTGTTGTATCATTTATATGAGTCGATGATCAAACAAATCATGCCAACAAAGATTAGTAAACTTTTATTGTATCAAGTTTCTTTACCAACATCAAACTTTACAATTTTCATATCATATTGATATAAAATCTTAATTTGACATCCATTTTTAGTAAATTAATTAGGCTTTGTGGGGAATTACATGAGCACAACTTTTCAATATTAACTCACACTTGTATTCTAATAATCTCTCCATCAAGTGTGAGTCATATACATACACTTTCTTTATTTCCATATTTTAAAGACAAACTAGTATATAGTAAGCCAATAATATATCTTTTACTTGAAAGCTCAAGAACTTCACACCTCACATATAATCATAAATTTTAGTCCACTGGGCTATCATTTAGATCTTTTAACAGAGTGAAACTCTGATATAAATCTACGGCTCATAACTTTTCATGATCAATTCTTTTTTCACCCATAGAATTAAGAAAATCTATGTTAGTTCTCTTGGAACTATATCGATTTTGTTACATACATGTTCTTCATGAACTAACACATATTTTCGCATTTTTATATAACTTTATTACTCATTAATAATAATATACTTCAATTTGCCTCTTTTGATGCATATTCAAAATATCAAATTAAATATTCAAAATAAATAAAGATCTCATTGCAATGATTTTGTGATGTTTAGGGGCTAATATTAATTTGAGAGTCAACAGAAGAGTTATGCACATCGCCAGAGGAGACCGTTGGAGTTTAATGTGGGAGATCACATTTTTCTGAAGGTTTCACCCATTACAGGCATTGGGAGGTCTATTAAGGTGAAGAAACTGACTCCTCGATTCATTGGGCCATATGAGATTTTGGAACGAATTGGTCCTGTTGCATATCAGATCGCCTTGCCTCCGCACTTGTCTAATGTGCACGACATGTTCCGCGTGTCACAATTGAAGAATTATCATCCGGACGTCTCACATGTCATTGAGCCTGGGGAAGTTGAGTTGAGAGAGAACTTGAGTTACGTAGTAGAACTAGAGAGAATTTTGGATGTCTAGAACAAGCAACTGAAGAAAAAGACCATTTGGCTTGTGAAAGTCTTCTGGAAGGGTATGACACCTGGAGATGATGTGTCATGATTTTCCAAATTTGTTTGCTTAGGTATGTAGTTGTGCTTGTCTTGATTGGATTATTATGTTCTGGTTGTGTTTTTGTTCCTCACTTGAATCGAATTTTGGGGATAAAATTCTATTTAGGTGGGGAAAGTTGTAACATCCTAATTTTATGTTAGGATTTAATTACAATTTAGAAAGAATTAATCATGATAAATGAATTTATCATATAATTATCGAAATAAATGTTTTTATTTAAAATATGATTTAGGATAGTAAAAGAAATTAGTGGAGTAAAGATGTAAAAATAATAATATTTTATTACTATTATTGTTGTTGCTGCTAATATTGTTTAAAAAAAAGGATAGAATTTGACAGTAAAAAAATAATCAAAAAAATACAAAATATATATATATATATATATAAATATAAAATGTAATTAAAAAAATAATATATAAGTGGTAGATAAAGGGGCCACGTTGCCCCTTTACCTGCCACAAGGGGGAGGGGGTATTATATATACTAAGGGTGAGTATGGTGTCCAATGGCCCGGTGCACTCACCTTAGCCCTACAAAAAAATTGCCCATCCCAGCCCTAAAAAGTGGCCCGAAAACATTTTGGGTAGCTTTGGTTGGGCTAATAATCGGGCAGGGTCGGGCATCGGGCAAGGAGTGCTGCCCTACCCATTTGGCCCTACCCTGAAAATTATTTTCATTTATTTAAAATATAAAATTTCATATCAATTAAATATTATTTCATATATATATATTTTTATTTAAAATATATATATTATCTATTGTATAATACTCTTCTGGTCCTCTCTTTTTTGCTCTAGCCACTAAACACTATTTATAAGTAGATTTCTTTCTTTCTTCTTTATTTTGTGATGTATTAAATTATAGTTGCTTTATATTTTTTTTCCAGATGCTTCATCATTTGATCAATTTTTAGGACATTGAATTGATGCAAAATACTTTGACTTCACGGCTTTGATTACAATCTTTGTGTTTCCTTATTTATAATGGATTATGGATGTTGTTTAATTTTTAAAGTATGGATATTTGTTAAGATATATGGTATTTTTTAAATTTCAAGACTCAAGTAGTAGACTTATTTTGAAATATCCCAAAATATGGAATCATCGAATGTATTTGAAGTTTATATTACTTATGACAAAGTTAAGACATATGGTATTGGTAACTACATGAATGTTTATAAAATTTACATGGAATTATTTTTTTTATATGTGAACAAGACAAGGCGTTATCACTTGGGCAGGGAAGCCCACCCTGCCCAGCCCAAAATGGTTAGGACTTTTAGCTGGCAGGGCCGGGTATCGAGCTGCAAAATGCAACCCATTCATCCTTCGGGCAGGGGTCTCGCCCTGCCCATGGCCACCCCTAATATATACCCCACCCGCCCATCACTTTTCGGAGGGAGAGATAAGTCCTGGTTTTTGTAGTTTTGGAGATTAATAGGATATTCAAAATCACTTTTAATAATAAAACTTCTTTTATAAAAACTGTTCTAAATAATTTTTTTTTCCTTATGATAACAATTTTTTATTAGTTAGAAAATATTTTGGGGATATGATTTTATGCAAGTTTTCAGTTTTGTCAATATATGACTATAGTAATGTGGAGGATAATTAATAGTTGATTTTAATTGGTTTACTTTTGTTATTTAGTTGGTATAAGATTTTATACTGAATTTTATCTATAATCATCCTATAAATAATCTATATTGAACTTTTTAACCGATTAAATTTGGGTTAAATGATTTATTTGGATTAGTGGAGGTATTATTAAAGTTTTAATCGGTTTAGATTTTTTACTAAAGTGAAGATTTATAATTTAGCTATTTTATGCCATAAACTTAAAGTTGAGGATTTTATGTAATGGAATGAAGTTGATTATATTCAATGTCTTAAATGTGTTGTTTGAGTTAAGAAAAATATTTGAATCAATGCTGAAATAAATAATTGGGATTTTAGTGGGAAATTAGAATTTTTGCGTAATTAATTCAAACTTTAAAATTATAAAATTAAGTTAAGTTAATTGTTCTAATAACTCAAAGAGTTATTAATGTGCAGTAAAGTGATTGTTGTAGATTGATTTTGGCATATGTTTGAGTTCTTGGATTAGGAGTAGTGTGGTTATAATTTGCTTTGGCGAGAGGTAATTACTTTCCACTTGTTTTATGTGTTAGTCTGTTGTTTGTGAGTATTTTGTGAAACCCTTATTTGAATGAAAATGGATATTGATTAGATATCTCAATGAGTAAATGTTTAGTGAGATGGAAAAAGTTATCTTGATATTGAAGAGTATTTTAATATAAACTTGTCTTATGGAATCTTATGATTTGAATTGTAATATATATATATATATATATATATATATATATATATATATATATATATATATGTGAGCTGAGAATTGAGACATTATGTTGTTTATATGAAGATGATTTGGATATCATTGTATGCAAGTGGAAATCTTGGGAAATTCCCATTGAGTTATTTATTGATAATTATTGTGAAGATTGGTTTGGGATAAGGTGGAGTAATTTGTTTTACCATGTGGTATAACTTCTATTGTGCATGATGATTGGCTTTCTATTGTCCCACCTATTCAATGAGGGACTGTCCTACCAGTTCAATGAGGGGAAAAGGTCCATGGTCCAGTCATGTGCCCTGTGGATATTGGTCAATCTTCATTACGTGATCGGAGAGCTTGTTGAGTGACTAATGACATGGATAATAACTTAGGCCATAGATCTAGTCGGCGGAAATAAAGCGATTCAGTTGGATTGATGGAGGCAACTTAGAAATTGTGATAGTGAAAGGGTGATATGAAACTTGTGCAAAGTAATATGTGATATATATGAAATTGTGATACAGAATTCCTGACATAGAATTGGTGATATGAAATTGTGATGTGGAAATTGCGATATAGAAATTGTGATATGGAATTCCTGACATGGAGTTGGTGATATGAAATTGTTATATGGAAATTGTGATATAGAAGTCCTGATAAGGAATTTGTGATATGAAATTGTGATACATGATTTATGATATGGAATTCTTGATGTGGAATTTGAGATATGAAATTGTGATATAAAATTGGTAAGTTAGAAGTTTGTGCGTTAATTCTCATACTTTGTTATATAAACTATTCCACTTAGCACCTCATGAGCACATATTAGCATGTGTAAAGAGTTAGATAGCTGATTACTAAGGTTTTTGTCTCATCCCGTTGATTTAACATTTTTCAGGTGATAGTTCCCATACTGGGACGTCAGAGAGAGCTCCTGAGGCATAGATATTTCTCCATATATGTGTATAGCCTCTTTTAGTTTATTTTATGATGAATTGATGTATATTGTCACTCATAGGGCTCATATTTTGTAAACTCTGATTTGACTACATACTTTTGATTACGGTACTATGATTTGGATATTATGCAAAATTGGATTTTTGATCTTCGACTTATGGTGAATGACGTATTCTAAATTTTGAGAAAACTAAAGGTCCAAATGTTATTCAGGATTGCTTGAAAATGTTTAGATTATCTTTTTTCTATTATGGATGACTTTAGTTTGAAATGGAAATCTTTATAATCACTGTAGAATTTTGAATGGTTTATTAAACATTAGTTCTACCATGATTAATGTTTGAAAGACGAGTTAATATTATGAAGGTAAGGATAGGACTTTACAGAAATTAATCTGGAGATTAATCACTTGAAACTCATACATAAATGTAATTAGTAACATTTAGAAGTAGTATAAGAATTTAGGATGTTCATCATGATGAATGGAAAAGGTATTGAGTTGTTGAGACACTAATTATAAAAGACTGATGAACACTCATTAGAATTTGACTTAGGATCACTCAAGTAATTCATTATCACTCGAGTTCTTTCACTGTCACTCGAGTGTGCAAGTGATGGTTTCCTGATAATTACTAGTGAGTATCCTTGTAGTGATATTTGATGAAAAAGAAGATCACTCGAGTGATCTTCCATAGGTTTAAAAAGATTAAGCTCGCTCAATCACTACAAAGTAACTTGAGTGCACTTTTAGCTCACTTGCAAGTGCCCTGCAAGTAATCATGGATCACTCGAGTGATCTTTTTAGAAGATCACATCACTTTAGCTTCACTTGCTAGTGATTCGCAATTGAATGCCATCACTGGAGTGATTTTGAGCATATCACCCGAGTGCACCAATCTGTCACTTGAGTGATCTACTTTACCATATCACCAACTTTTAGATTGGTTGCAAGTCACTTGCAAATATTTGCAAGTGATGTCAATCACTGAGTGCTTACTCCATCACTCGAGTAATATAGACAATAAAACTTGCACAACTTTTGATCACCATTGAGTGACTTGCAAAAATACTGGAAGTGAAGATTCATCACTCAAGTGCATCCACTATCACTCGAGTAATCCCCTTTGATAATCTTTATTCTTATTGATTATCACTCAAGTGCTAAAACTTCAGTGATTTTCCTAAGCTGGAAAGGATTACCATAGGGTTTCACTTTGATCGCTTTAAGTGAAAAATCATCACTCAAGCGACTTACTAATTCAAGTTTTTTCAAAGATACTTATATCACTCGAGTGCTTTAAACTTCATTCTAGTGACTTGAATCATCAAGTCAACTTTGTGTTATCCTTCTTGTCTATCAAAATAAACTTCTATATATATATATATATATATATATTAATGTTTGTTATCATCAAAACATTATGAGAGCTAACATTTATTAGTAAAGTATTTTTTTTTCTAGATTAAGAGTTTTGACATTTATTTTTATATTTTTAAATATTATTCTTCTGGTTTTCACCACACATAAAAGCTATTTTAATTGGCAAAGTGATAGTAAAAATCTTAATAAATTTATTTAAATGTTAAAAGTAACAACATGTGTTTTAATATTATAAATTGAGATTTCAAGGGAGCCAGTTAAATTTAAATTTTGAAATGTCAGGGGGATTATTTGTATCTTATTAAAGTTTGGGGGGTTATCTGAAATTGGTTTAAGTTCATAAGGTTTTATGAACTTCTTTTTTTGATACAAAGAGGGTTTTATGGAGTTAGTGATTCACATAGGATGCTATGTAGGATGTCACTTGCTATCTCTTAATTTGATGTGATAATTTCCATTAAAAAATAACAGTCAGTTAATGGCAGAGGATAATAATAAAAATAAAATAAAATAAAAGGTTGGAAGGTTAAATTTAAACTTTTAGATGTTAGGGGGCTATATGTAACTAGCTTAAAGTTCCCAGGGCGTTTTGTATAATTTAGCTTTTTTTTTTTTAGTTGAAGGTCGATGCTCGAAAGTAAACTGAAGGGAGAATGACAAAAAAAATTGAAATTGTAAAATCCAAATTCATGTTTGTTATCAAAAATTGATAAAGGAATGACGAAGCTTGATAAGTAATTCACAATTCACATTTTAGAAAATACTTTATTTGAAATTCTGCAATTTCAAAATTCTTTCTATGTGTTTTTCCCTAAACTAAAACTAAGTTAATAGGAGATCCAAAATCTACACAATAATATTACAGATCTGGACTAAACAGTATTTAAAACCAGAAATCATATATCATCGTCAATAAAATTACAGATCTAGTATCTGAAATCCAAAATCTACACAATAATAACTCTAGAGCTGAAATCTCATAAACAGAAGATGATAACAATAAGATGAATCAGTTACGAAAAACTTATCTCCTTCTATTATTAAAATTCATTTTCTCGTAATAATGAATAGAGAAGAGCAACAGGGAGAGAAGTACCTCATTTTCTCAGTGGGAATGTGGCCATGAAGCATGTTTTGGTGTCTCGATCTACAAACCATAACAACATGAGTTAGAAGATAAAATAGAAGGGAAATCCAAAGAAAAAAGAGAAAGAAGATAAAATAGTAAGAAACATAACAGATCTGATGAAAGAGAGAGAGAGCAAAGAAGAAGCAAGTTTAAAAATAGTATATAAAGAAGAAGAAGCAAGAGTTAAATGCGTGGTGGTAAGCATTACATATCTGGTGAAAAAAGAGAGAGAGAAAAGAAGAAACAATTTTAAAAACAGCATATAAAGAAGAAGAAGTAAAAGTTAAATGTGTGGTGGTAGTGGTTGCGTTGATGAGAAAGAAGAGTGCGGATCTATAAAACTGACAAATAAAGACTGTCAGTACAGATTTGAATTGTTTTTGGCATCCCCAATTTAATTTAGGGACGCCTAAAGTTGTTTAGTTAATTTTTTTTTTTATTTTTTTTAACTTTAGACATCCCCAATTCAAAAAGGGACATCTAAAGTCACACTTTAGACGTCCCCAATTTAATTGGGGACGTCTAAAGTTTTTTTTTTTTTTTAATAAATCAGGGACGCCTCAAGTGGCGTCCCTTATATTATATCAAGGACGCCACTTTAGGCGTCCCTGATAACATTAGGGACGCCAAAAGTGGCGTCCCTGATATTTAAGGGACGCCTAATATATATTAGGGACGCCTTTGATTTTAAAAAAAAAATTTTACTTTAGACGTCCCTAATTAAATTGGGGATGTCTAAAGTGATCAAAAGGCGTTCCTGATTTTAAAAAAAAAAATTTAACTTTAGACGTCCCCAATTAAATTGGGGACGTCTAAAGTGACTTTAGACGTCCCTTTTTGAATTGGGGATGTCTAAAACTATTCAAGTCTCACTCAGAATTATAAAAATGCCATCGTCTTTATTTTTTATGTCCCTTTTTTAAAAAGGGACATCCTTTAGGGTCGTCAAAGCAATATTTTGTAGTAGTGTATGGAGTTAGTAATTCACATAGGATGCTATTTAGGATGTCACTTGCTATCTCTTAATTTGATGTGATAATTTTCATTAAAAAAATAACAGTCAGTTAATGGCAGAGGCTAATAATAAAAATAAAATAAAATAAAAGGTTGGAAGGTTAAATTTAAACTTTTAGATGTTAGGGGGTTATACGTAACTAGCTTAAAGTTCCTAGGGCGTTTTGTATAATTTAGCTTTTTTTTTTTTTGGTTGGAGGTTGATGCCCGAAAGTAAACTAAGGGGAGAAAGACAAAAAAAAATTGAAATTGTAAAATCCAAAATCATGTTGTTATCAAAAATTAACAAGGGAATGACGGAACTTGATAAATAATTCACAATTCACTTTTTAAAAAATACTTTATTTGAAATTTTGCAATTTCAAAATTCTTTATATGTGTTTTCCCCTAAACTAAAACTAAGTTAATAGGAGATTAAATCCCATACAATGTCTGGCTGGGCACGCGATTAAGCAGAACCGGGTAGACACTCTTTAAAAAGGCATTTGTAAGATTGTTTTGATTTGTTTTTCTTTTGGGTGAACATTTGCAAGATTGTTTTAGACTCTTGAAATATGGTTCAGCACCAGATCCCAATTGTACTCCTCCTCTAGATCTGTATAAAATTCAGGCTTAGAAGTAGTTTGTTACATTCCATTCAGCAACTTGTCAATTAAATACTTTGGAATCCAAAGCTCTAAAATAGCTTTCATAAATCCAGATTTCCTAGCTAAATTTAATTAATCCTTTAAGGATTGCCCACTCTTCGGCCTCAGGACACCGCATTGTCCAAATACTGATTGCAGTAGTTTCATATAAAGTTTTTAGGTCCGTTCTTGTGTGCTTTCATATCAGTTGTTGGTGTTCGATGTTTGAAGTCATTTTATGTGTTCTATATATTATTTTAGTATGTTTACATTGAACTAATTTACGTTTTATTAATATATGATATTTTATTGAGGAAAAAAATGAAGAAAAGAGAGAAGCTTTGTTAACGTCTTCGTTAAATTGGGAGAGGGATAAATAAACACAATCTGAAAGGTTTTTGTTTTTGTTTTTTGTTTTTTTGAGTCAAGAGGATAAGGAACAACGACCATCTCCATCTCAGTGCCTCCCGCTCATATGTTTCTTTGTTTTTTAATTTAAATGAACCAGCACTATAGCAAAAGGTTACAAGTGGGAAAAACCCTCAACTATCTTATTTTTGGTGTGATTATGCTACAAAAAAAAATGCTAACATTAAAATTCTAAATTATGACAAAACATATCAAAATTTAATTTTAAGAAATACCAATGATTTTAGTCAAAAATTGGATTAGGTATTGAGAAAGAACTTAATAAAATTAAAAGATCAAACATAAACATTGTATGAAGTTAGAGAAAAAAAAAAGATTGACAAAAAGAAAAAAAAAGTTAGAGATCAAAAATACAATTTTACCCTTTTTTTATGGTTTCTCCATCTGTCTATGCACCATCATCTCTTGACTAGAACAGGGAAATTGGGCTCAGCCCTTTTAGGCCCTGAATTTATAAGGGTCAGGTTTAAGATTTTTGTCTCAAAAGTGAAAGCAAGCTTAAAAGGGTTAGCTATGTAAGGATGAAGGCCTAAAAGGGCCGACCATGTAGGGCCACGGGCTGGCCCTTTTAGGCCCTTATATATTTTTTTATTTTTTAAAATTATTTATACGATAATAATATTATTGATTTTTTATATTTTGTTAATGAAGTTGTAAATATTTAGTTATTATTATCTTTTTTAAAATTAAGTTTCATAAGAATATCTTGTATTAAGAATCCTAAAAATTAAAAATTTATAAAAGATATTTTTTATTTCATAAGTATTCTTACCAATTTTATATTTTTTGACTTATTTTCTGGTGATTATATTATTTTATTTATATCTTATGTTGTTTATTTTATTGACCACTTATACTTTTCAAAACATATTTATAAGAAGTATTTTTAATTTTGTTAAGTCTTCTCATTAATTAGTTGTAATTGTGGTATGTAGATAATAGTTTATCTTTGATTATGCCTTAATACTATGTTTATTTGTTGCATGATGCATACCGTTCACACTCTAATTATGACAACATTTATATGTTAAATTAAAAATTTCATTGTTGTAATTTAAAAAAACTAAAAAAAAGTATAAATTGTTAAACCTTGTAAAAAGGACTTTAGGCCTTGCGGGTCGGCCTTGGCCTATATGCTCTCAGGTCGGGTTTTTAAAAATAACAATTTTTTTTACCCTGACCCATCAAGGGCTGACCCTGATTCTCAACTCTACTCTTGACCAAGCTTGATTTAAAATTAAACCTAAAACAAAAAATACATTATTTCCCTTCATGGAATTGCTTGATTGAAGTAAATTGCATTTCTTTGTCGAAAAAAAGGAAGCAAATTGCATTTTTTTCCCCTTGCTCGACTTATCTGCTTTTGATAATTAGTAATATAGAAATTATAGTCTATTTCATGTTTATATTATAATCAACAATGTATTTTAATTCTCATCAGATCCTAACAAAATGGTAGGACCTCCATCTAATGTCATATAGGAAAAATTATTGGAGAAATAACTTTCGTTTATGTTGAAACAATTTGCTGTGTAACATTTCTGTCTTCTCTCCCTTTCTATTTTCTTTTCTTTTGCTTCCTCAAAAATATGTTTTTGCCAATTTTTTTCAAAATCAATGTTTTTTTTTAATAAGCTGAAAAAGAATATCCTCTTTCTCTATGGCAGGAAACTAGGGAATAGGGATAAAACAATGACGATTTTGGCGGGAAGCGTTATATCCGCACCATTTAGTTTACCATTCTACCCTCAGCATCGCCTCCGCCTCAAAACTCAAACGTTAACGGTTGATACTTTAGACGCAAGCTTTCCTCTTGTTTTGTGATTTTGAGATTCGAGTACGAATTCGTCAATCTAGCAATTGAATTTCTGTTTCGAACACCGTTCATTGACACATTGAGTTGCTACCGTATTCACTTTGATCATTTATGCAACCTGGGTATTCTGTTATGAAGTTCCTCATTGATAGCTTGATTTTTCGATTTTTATGGAATTCCCATTTCTCAGGTCCTCTTCTTTCTCAATCTCTTATGCATTTATGTTTATGTAGAATTGTCCATTTGTCTGTTCGTGGAATCTAATCAGTTTTCTTTGTTTTGCCTTTTGAAGAAGAAATTAGAAGCTTGTTGGGAAAAACTTCGGGTAATAAGAAAGTCGTACAGGTTGGTCTTCATGGGGAAAGGGAACGATGGGTTCTGCATTTTTCCTCTTACCAGTTTGCAAATTGGGTAATCTCTTTTTTTGGTCTAAACAGAGTGGATATATATTTCTTTTGCGTGTACAAAATTGTTGCTTCAATTATTTTAAGCTTGCTATTATTGCAATTGTGGGAACATTGAATTTACTCGCAATGCATTATGACTTGTCCTTTTTTAAATTATCATGTTTCTTAGAATCCTTTGATTTGTGCAACTATTAGTTTCCTCATACGCTTGTTGTATCTTTATGCCTCATAATTATAAATCTGACTTTAGTTTAGGTTGCTTGATCCCTAAGTCAAAGGCATTCTTATATGATGTTCCTAATGCTGCCAAGTTTTGTGCTGCATAGAACTTATTATATCCAAATATGAAGTACAGACACAGTTGAGTGGTATGTAATTAGGATTTTCAAATTGAAATTGACAAGACTTCTGGTATCTCAAGATACGGCATTGGTAACATTGTGCACTTTGGTCTTATTTTAGTTGGTTTTGTTCCAATTTCTGTCAAGTGTTCAACTTGTTAGTCACATTGGTCAGTTTTTTTAAATAAAGAGCAATAGAAGCTTCATTTACACATGACGTTGCCTTAGTTAACAGTGGTTTAGTGATTACAACATAAACTTTTAAGGATTCCATTAACAGAAGTAAGGGAATCAAGGTTGATGAAGAAAAATTATGAATGATTTAGAATGCATGATTATCCAGTGTGATTACATTATTCAATGACCCTGGATATGAATGGTGTTATTTTCTTAGTTTCTCTATGTTTCATAATACTTAAGCATCTTTTGTGATGTATTTTTCAGAGATCTGCAGTCTTACCTCTCAGATATTAGCCTTTTCCTTGCCAATGATAGTAAAATGGTATATATTTTGGTTGACAACCGACCTTGGCTGAGAGACTTAGGGTACCAGAGCTCACACTTATGGCAACTGATGGTTACCAAGGTGATTAAGCACATGATTTTTATATTGATGTTATTTCATCCTTGAAGTAAACCCACATAATTTTGTAAATTCCAGTCAAGGTTATCGCCTTTCGCCATTTCCAAATCTCGGGGAGAGAGAAAGGAGGTTTGTGAATCAAGCACTGCTAGTAAACAAAACAAGTTTCTAAGCTGGTCCTCATTAATTCAAGACCTAACGGTATCGAGAAAGAAGCTTATGCTTCCTGTAAAAAATCTAAGGAATTCCTTGCCTTTCTACTTTGAATTGCATAGGACCTTGTATGGCTTTATTGTATTTGAAGTTGCATGGAACAATGTTAATGGCATCAACTATTTGAATGAGCTTCAGGTACAGTATATTTCAAGCTCCGTATTATGTTTGATCTTTACCTTCTATCCCATCATGTACTGTGTGTCTGATCATTTTTATTACTTACAGACTGATACCTTAATGTACATCCAAGCTAAATTCATGCAAAGATGGGAATTTGACAGTGTAGCTCAAGCAGCAAGCTGCATGTCTTTGTGGTTTTCAGGAAATCTATCTGAGCAAATGCAGTTGAAAGAGCACCTGGATTCTATTGCAGGTAGTTTCGATATATTTGAGTGTACATCTCATATGTTTGAACTTTGGACTTTGGATAGTTTTGATAATAATTGTCTACTTACCACCATCACCATATCAGTTATCAAAAATCCCTCTGTTCCTTATTATAAGCTTCAAAATTGTCAAAGGGCACATACTAAAATATAAGCTTCATTTTATGTTTGTCTAAGAATTTATTGCACTTTTTCCAACTTTACTTTTGTTGAGAGCGTATTTATTGTATGTATTCTCTCTCATTTATCCTCTATACATATAAGGGCATAGTTGGAAAAATAACACCTTCAACTAATTTTCATTGTCTTCTTGATTAAGCAAATCACTTATTTGAAGCTTATAACAAGGGACCAAGGGAGTAGAAGGCTTAATGCTGGTTTCTATGAATATTTAACTGTGTTGAAATACTCAAAAATAGTGAATCAATTATGACTCTACATTTTCCAATGCAAGTGAAGCAATACACCAAATTTAATTCAATTGTGCACAAAATAGGAAAGAAAAAGCATTTTTTAGAGACCAACTTCCTTTAATTATGTTTATTAATTTAGTGCATCAATAGACTTGTGCCTTGTATACGAAAAGGAAGGTATTCCATGGCCATAAAAAACAAAAGAAAGAAAGAAAAGGGAGGTATCATTATATTTTAGACATAAGTTTAACAATGTATTGGTTGTTTGCAGCACTGAGAATATGTAATACCTCAGGGCCTTATTTGGATGGCCAGAACATAAAGAGAAAAATGGGATTTTTCTTTTTTCAAATTTTCTTGACCTGTACTCATGCTTCTTGACGATAAAACGTGGTTTGCATGAGGAAAGGTTTGCCTATAAAATGTTTACAGCCTCTCACATGATGTCAGCAAAAAGGACCTTTTTAGTTAATGGACTGAAATGAAGTTTTGACAAATTTGTTTAATATTTGCAATCTTCCTTCAGGGGAGCAGGATCTTTCTGAAACAGGACGCATTGATAAGGATGATAATACTTGCAGTAGTATTATGACTGCTAACGATGGCTCCATCAACTGTCTGGACAAAAATATTGAACAGTTTTCTGAGAACACAGAACAGAAAATGGGCATGGAACTCACATCTTCTCCTACTTCTGGACCTTGTAGAAGAAGAAAAGTAATTAATTCTTTTAGTGCTAATGCTGAGGTTGAGAGTTATTGCAAGGAAATGAAGTCTGGGACAAATTCTGAGACATGTAGTAATGTTTCTGAGGATGCAGTTGAAGCCACTCAATATAAGGATGTATTAATATCATTTAGGTTTAATGACCATGACCTCCCTTTTAAATTAAGAGATGTTATAATATTTGATCTTCGATTACTTACTTTGTTAGAGGCTGGCCTACCATCTTGGGTCATCTTCCTTCAGTCATACCCAGTAGTCTGCAATCTTTATCGCCCATGGATGTGCCCTTTGGCTCGGGTTTTGTATGTGACAATCTCACTTGTCACTGTCCTCATTGGATTATATGATTTATACAAGAATGTTCCAATTCTTAAGGCCACTGTAGCTCATTTATTTGGGCCTTTGTTTGATTGGATAGAAACTTGGGACATGGTTTCAAGGGTTAAATACTTAGGAACAATGTTGTTTCTTCACAATTTAAGAAAGGCTTTTGGCTGGTGTTTGACCTTCTCAAATGCAGCTCGAACCTTCTTCTCAGTCCATGTTCGTCCTCTTGCAAAGCCACTAACGATGCTCTTGGAATTTCTTCTTCCCACCTGGAACGTATTGTTTGAAGTAGCAGAAAGCATCTTCTATCTTGTTTGGGAAGTGATTGAAACTCTTGGCGACATGGTAGGAGTTCTATTGGAGCTTCTCTTCACACCATTGTGGTACATTGTCACTGTTGTTTGGGGTGTTAGTAAGTCATCTTCATTTTTTGAACTTATGGTGTTTCCCTTTATTTCTTAAATTAGTTATTTGATATAAAAGTTCTACTGTTGATTGTTTGTATGTTCTTGTTTGCAATGTCCTACAGTTTCGTCAATCCTATATCCTATATTATGGATTACCAGTGAAATTTTGTATGCTCCTATACGTCTGCTACTAGCGATATCTGGTTTTATGGCTTCCATATTTACTTGCATGATTAATATACTTGGAGCTACATGGGAGTTTGTAAGTGGCATCTTCCAGTTTGCATCATCTTCTGAGGCAGCAGTCAGCACTAGTGAAGTTTCCATGTGGCATACTCTTTGGAAGGACCTTTTTTCCCAGGTTGTTAGATGAGGTTATATAAGTGAATTTTTAAAATATAGTCGTAGTTGTTTTATAAATGAAAATTATCTTGATTACTGTATGTTAATTCGTACTAATTCCTGTTGGCAAAAAAAACATGCATATTCCAGATATTCCGTGCACTCAGGATTATACTGAATGGGGTTGCTGAATTCCTTGCAGCATGTAACAGGCACCGACTTAGGTATGCTTATACTCAGTTTTACTTGAAGAGATCTAAATTATATATGATGGTTTGTGATAGTTGACTACGCATACTATGGGTTTTAGGGAAAGATTTTGAATGGGAATTTACTGTTATCTTTCATATTGTGCTATATATTTTGATTTTATCAAGTTTCTTTGTGGTTTTCAGTAACCATTTTTTATTAGTTTAGCTAACAGTTAGTAGTGCTATCACTGAAATGAGTTTTTACTTTCATATCAAATGATTTCCAGATTTTCAGATATTCATAAAGAACAGAAATGTTTGTCAATTCTTAGTATTGGTAGCTTCGCCTAAATGCTGCTACTACTAATAGGGTAATTCACGTTTTCCTTACAAAATAATGGTATTTTGTCCCTATAAATACTATCTCGCCTTGAAGGGGATGTTTTCTCATGTCTTGGCATAGATGATTCTTCAATCTCAAGAATAGCTTCAAGAATATGTTTAAAGTAGGTTCAGGAAAATTCTCCAGAGGCTGAAATTCACTCCAATAATGAATAGGTGTTCAGAAATAGGATCGCAACTTTCGTAGTCTTTTTGAGAAGAAGAGCAACCAAGAAATATGCATTTGACAACACGGGGATCAAACTTGGATGTGAAATGATGTAAGTGGACAAATGTTAGCACTCAAACACTATTACGTAGAAGGTGGTGGTCCAGGAGGGTGAGAGAGAATGTTCCCGGAATTTGTCAAGAGGAGAAACATAGGAGCTCTACTAACTTCAAGTAAAGATTTATTTTTTGTTCAACAATGCCATTTTGTTGTGGGTAATGAGGGCAAGACTGATTGAAGTATTTAGTGCCATTGTCAATATACAACATTTGAATGGCACTATTGAAATGAGTGATGATGGAATTAGAGAATTCAATGAAGGTGGAGGGGATGTCAGAGTTGTCTTTTAAGTAAATACACTCGGCACATTTGAGTGTGATGATCAATGAAAATAACAAACAATTTTGCACTGGAAGATTAAGAACACAAGATCGTCCCCATAGGTCACCATGAATGACAAAAAAAGGTCGTGTAGATTTATAGGTAGAATGTGCAAAAGTAGCATGATGGTGCTTGACAGGTTCATAAACATCACAACGAAAATCAATCATTTTAGTAGAAGAAAACTGAGGAAACAAACTATTCAAATAGGTAAAACTAGAATGACCCATCCTTTTATGCCATAACATGAGATCATCATCCTTAGAAGTAGACACCAGACAACTCAGAACATGAGAACATAAAGCACTTGGTTCATTTGTCAAGATAATACAGCCCCTCGTACTCCTTATCACCACCAGTCATCCTCCCCAATGAACGATCCTGGAAAACACAGAGTGATAAAGAAGTGAGCAGGGTAGTTTACCTGTTTAGCTAATTTGCTTATAGAAAGGGCATTACAAGCTAGATATATGTAGGACAGACTTCAAGTGCAACAAATCACAAATAGTAATTGTGACTTTAACAACAATAGGAAATAAGGTACAATTTGCAGCTCTGATTTTTTCATGGCCAGCACAAGTAAGATAAGAAACAAACATACGTGCGCGCTTGAGAAGTCATATATATGATCAGCGGCACTGGGCATGATAACCTCGAAACTTCCAGTTAGGGGGTTTTCCATGTAAATCCCAACACGTGTCTCGGGAATGGCCAGTTTTCTTACAATAATCACATGATAACCTCCCTTTAGCCCACCTTTTCCCTCTGTTAGTATTATCTTCACTAACCAAAGCAGATGACCTAGACATCACCTTACTAAATGAAGCCTCTCGGCGAACTTCTGCATAGACTTCACCTGGTGAGGGCAATGATGATCGTTCTAAAATCCTCCTACGAACACCATCAAGTGACTCATTGAGACCAGCTAAGAACTGAAAGACCCTATCATCATCAACCCGTTTCCTGTAAATAGCAGCACATTGATCACATGCCCATTTTTCCTCTTCTGTATTAAGATCAATCTTTTGCCATATACCTACTAACTCTAGCCAATAGTCTTTTACCTCTCGCTCACCCTGCCCGAGTAGCCAACACTTTCTATTGAGAAGACACAGTAGAAAAGGATCTTCTTTCATATCATAACAGTCTCTTACATCTTCCCAAATTGCTTGAGCTGTGGGCTGAAACATGAAGACTCTTCTAACCTTTGGAGTCATGGAATTGATCAGCCATAATGATACGATGGCATTTTGGGCCTTCCACTTCACCATGGCACTCGAATTAGACTCGTCTGGTTTCTCACATTCCCCTGTTATGAGCCCTAGCTTTCCTCTGCCTTCAATTTCTCGCTTAACAGACTTGGCCCAAACTCGATAATTTTTACCATTGAATTTTTCTGGAACGATCAAGTCTGTGAAATCCTCATCATGATAGTTGAATCCTGGAGAGGTTTCTACATGGATCTGGTTCTCGTGAAGTATTTCATTAGTCTCAGAACTCATGATGGGTGAGAGACGTCGTCGTTGCTTCACAATGCTTAAAAACTGGAGACGATGGAGGAATCAGGATCGTGAACAGACCCACAAACAGAGTCGCGAAGATGAAGGATCTTGAACAGAGTCACGTCTGGCTCCGTCGGTTACAACGTAGATAGGGTTGCGAGCAGAGGCGTGTTCTGATCTACTCCTTAGAGACTCTGCAGTGTATATATAGCCCACAGAGCAAACAGAATGGGAAGAGGATCATACAGAAAAATGATTGCTGGGGATTTCCCAGGATTCTCTCACTAAAATCCTAATCATACTAAATATACAATATATATTTTCCCCCTATCCTATTTATAAGAAATTTTATCTCTCATGGTATTAATCTTTTTTATAAATAATTTTCATTGTGTTTGAAAATAAAATTTTTTTTTTCATATTTTACACTAATTAAATAGATAATCTATAATTAATTATCTCACACACACACAAATCAAGAGTTATATTTAGGAGAAAAAGTGAAAGAAACTAGGTGAACGAAGTCAACAAAATATTAGAAAAATGTGTATATTTTATTATCTCTCGTACTTTTTATATATTCTCTTTTATATACTCTTTCCATAAATACAAACATATACAAAAAAAACATAACATTTTTAATATATTTATTTTTTTTAACTATCAGTTTATTTTACACAATAAAAAAATTATTTATAAATAGGATAAAAGGGAGTATTGACTTACCTACCCATTTACCTACCTAGTGCTTATGCTTGAGGCTGAGGGAGAGAAAAGTAGAAGAAAGGAAATTAATATTTTTTTTTTACCATTTATGAAATTTTTTCAACCTAGTATTCCATTTATACTTAGCACAAGAGTTTTTTTCCTTTCTCCCTCCATCCCACAGCCAATTACAAAAAAGTGATATGACTAAGTGCTCGTTTGAGATAACTTATTTTTAGGTAATAAGTGCTTATAAATCATGATTTATGGTATACGAGGTAAGTATGTGAGAGGATTTTTATCTCGACTTACGTAATAAATACTTATTCTTAAAAAATAAGCTAATCCAAACATGCTATAAGTTCAACATTTTTCTGGGTCAATTTGTAGATCCCCTCCTTTTATTTTGTTATGTTTTATTCTTAGGATCTCATCTTCATTATTGGATCAAAATATGGATGGTTCGGACATATTATTTTATAAAATTATTATTATTTATAAATTATGCAGATCAAATTTTAAAAATTTAAATTTATGTTTTAATGCTTATAATATTAATTTTATAAAATATAAAATTCGAATCATTAAACTTTTTATATCTAAATATAGATATGAAATTTTGAGAAAAAAAGAAGAATGAGAAAAAGGAGATAATCCAATCGGCAGGTCAATCTTCTTCCTTTCTCTTCCTCTTTCCCTCCTCTTTCTCTTCTAAACATCCGATGATATTTCAATATTTTAAGATTTTAACATTTAAAATTATTTTATAAATAATTTTTAAAATTTTTAGTGTATTTGAAAACGGTTGAGATTAAGTATCAATAGTTTCTGTTTTATTATTTATCTTTTAAAAAATCAACACTTTAACCATACTTTTGAAAAAGATTAAAGGTAAAAGCAATGAAATATTAATGCAACTGCTAGAAAAAGAAGAGAAGGGAAGATAATTCCGGAAGCGAGGAGAGACTCGACACCCATTTTTTTACTCTTCTCTTTGCTATCAGTTAAGTTTCTTATTCAATTTTTATTTTTATTTTTTCTACCAAAAATGTCAACTTCCTTTAAAAAGAACTAGCTTGCACAATTGGAATTTTTGTCCAAAAGAATTTTCGGTTGACATCTGTTAATTTCTTGAGAAGCCTTTGGACTATCATATACTGTAGATGTATTATGGCTTTATGGCCCTGATCCCTCCTCTTCCTTTCAGGATCAGTTCCTTTTTTTTTTATAATTAATATTTTTATATAGTTTTTACTGAATTATAACTTATAACTTAGTTCCTTCACTTTATATTCATGATTTTTTAACTATTTAAAATGTTAGTTCATATATTTTAAAAAATAAAATTATATATTTTATGAAACCTAAGGAATAAAGTTTTAAATGGTTAAAATTATAAGAATCAAATATCAACTAAATTGAAATTATATGATTGAGTTGCACTGATTCAAAATTTAAATATTGAGTAACAGTACAGTCAAAACTATAGCTACCAAGATATTACTTTTGCTCAACAAAAATGCATCATAGGGTATCAAAGTCGATTCTATATTTTTGTGCTCAAGTAAATTTCAGAATGTCCAACCTTGCTTTTTGTTAACCATAAATTTTAAAATCATTCATATCATTTATGAATGCACACCTAAGATCTTTAGCTTTTGGAATGAGTTAGTTCTTAACCCTTTGTGTGCTTCAACGGTAATTAGTTATTTCTCATTATACTAACCCTGATTCTTAATATAAGAAATAATTGACTAATTTAGATAGATTAATGAAATTAATTAGTTATATTAGTTATTTATAACAATATAGGTTTGGTTTTCTTAAACCCCATCTTTCATCATAACTGTCGTTAGATAGAAACTCCTTACTATGTACAATAATAGGGATGGATGGGGAAAAAATTATAAATTTAGGAGATAAAGTAGATTGGGGTCTTATAATTTAAGATCAAATTCAATCCCAACCAACTTTTATATTAAGGATCAGATGTAGTATACACTATATAGTCTTAAAATGTTTGAGATATAAGTGTCAGTTGAGTGATATTAATTATATGCACTAACCATAAAGTGACATGATGGCGTGCAGCATTTATAATCATATACAGGAGTTTATCCGAAGATTGCGTGGCAAGTGCCAAGCATCACAGCAAGTACGTTTAAGAGATGGTAGAGCAAATTGGGTGAAACAAAATCTGGTGAGGGCCTTCAAATAGTCTTTAATTTTGTGATTTTGGCTTCTCATTATATATGCTGAACCTTATTTATTTCACAAGCCGCGCTTAGTTAAAATGCTGTTTTGGATGGAGAACTTGATACTCTTCCATGTTTAAAAAAAAAAAAAGAAAGTGTCGGAGGGTACTGGAAATTCATTTCTTGTCATGCGATGTGTACTTGTGAAAGGAAAGTTAACGAAGAGATCTCAATATTTGTTGGGCTAGAGGCCTAAGTTATAGGAAAATTTGTGTTTTCTCTGAATGCATAGCCATCTACCTTATAGTTAGAGGTTGTGAGAGCAATCACCCTTTTAGAGATATAGTGGATGAAGCAAGATCTCTAATTTATAGAGATTGACAAGTTAGTTTTGGCCATTTTCATAAGGAACAAAACATTGTTACTTATAGTTTAGTTAGGTTATCTCATCCGTTGATAAGGAATTTTTGTTTCTTTGATCAACCACCACTTTCTATGGAGAAAGAGGTTGTTGATGAAAGATGGTATGTTGTTTTGACGTAGGTCTCCAATATTGAGACAATGTTATCCAGTTTTTACTCCAAGACAAAAAAAAAAAAAAAAAGAGTTAACAAAGAGTGGAAGATAAACTTTATTATATGAAGAAAATGAAGGGGGGAAAGTTTTGTCATGGGTGAGTGGACACTCATTGTTGTTCTTAGTAAATACTCTCTCCGAGCCCTTTTCGGTACCTTTTATAATAGATGAATAACTAATTCTCAGTGATACAAAAATATAGTTCAAGTTACTTGGATTAATAATTAATAAATACATCAAAAATGCAAATTTCTTTCTAGAATTACCCTCATTTAATAATAATGGGTTGGTGAGTTTAAATAATTGATCTCATAAATAAATACTCATTTTTAACGACAGTACTAAAGAAACATATTTGATAGATGCTCCAGACAAGAGGTTGTTGTTTCTTATAAATAGGACTAAAAGAGCTTTGAAAAAAAAAAATTCTGTTATAAAAACGAGCAGAGGGAGTAAAATGAATAAAGGTTGCACTGATGAACTTTGGTCATCTGAACATATTTGGAGAGCCTGCTTGCTTTTTGAAGGCAAGTAAGGTAAATAAAAGAGGTGTGTGATAGAGCCTATAGTATAGGATGCTGATATGTAAACTGTAAAAAGTAAAAAGATGTTATAAGCCATACTGGAATCGCTTTGTTTCGAAAAATAAGTGTTTGTTACGTAAGTTGAGATAAAACCCTTCTCACATACTTATTTCATATACCATAAATCATAATTTATAAGCATTTATAAATAAAAAATAAACTATTAGAAATGAGCACTACTGTTACTTGATCAATAAACCCGATTGACATTAGGATTAGTTAGTTGTAGCCCTTAGTTGTTAGGATTAGGTAATAGCCGTTAGAGTGAGTAGACTAAATCATGCAGAAGAATAGATAGGAGGTCAGACATTTTTACCTATATAAGAGATACCTTATGTATTGAATGATTCAGGCACTATTCAGTCTCTCTCTCTGTTCTGTTTCTCTTCTTCCTCCTCTTCTTTCTCGTTTACCCTCTCTTTATGTATTCTTCTACACCACTCTTAACAAGGATGGTGAGTCATACATTGAGTAATTCAGAGTGCTGTGTGGGGTGCTTCAGTGAGTTGGTTCTCCTTACTGAATAGCCTGCTTTGAAAGATGGTTTCCCATCACAGAAAGTCTAATAACTTAGGCTATGAGAGGTATAATGCAGTGCTAGATGATTTCTAGTTACGTTTGGTCTTTATGTGTGGTGGGGCCCGAGTCCAAAATCAACAAATCAATTGTATTTCCTCAAAAAATTAACTATATTATAATTTAACTCAGTAATTCCCCATTAGTTAGTTAGTTAATTAAAATATTAAAAGAGAATAAAATGTTAGTATTTATGATCCTTGAAAAATAACTCCCAATTCTAAAACGTCCTTCCTACTAATAAAATGCTAATTATCAGTATCAAATATAGGAGTTAGACAAGTCTTTTATTTTTATCTCTAAAATTTATAATTTTTTCTCAAAATGTATTAAGTTCTTATATTTTGGACAAAAATAAATGAATTATATTTGAGGCTAAAAGTAGTAATAATTAGCATTTTATTGGTAGGAATGACTTTTTAGAACTGGGAGGTTATTTTTCATGGATTATAAACACTAGCATTTTATTCTCTTTTAATATTTTAATTAATTAATTAACTAACTAATGGGAAATTAATGAGTTTAATTTTAATGGAGTTTCGTGCAAAAGATTTGTTGATTTTAGATATGGGTCCCACCACATGCCTATTTTTATTTTCATTTCACTTGCTTACTCTCTTCCTTTCTTCTTTTCTGTGCTTCTTCCTCTTCTTATGTCGGCATGCAATAGTTTAAGAGAAAATAATAATTACAGTTCCTAAGTTTTCTCTATAAAAGTTTGGACCGAATATGGATTCGTATAATGTTTTCATGTTGTTTTTTTTGTGTTCCAGAATAAAACTAGAGAAAATCTCAAGAAAATACCACTTGAACTTCAAAATCTTAAATTTGTTTTATTGACAATAAGAAGAATGAGATTGACAACTCAGGTTTTTGTCGAATAACTGATTTAGGATTTTGAAGATCAAATAATATTTTCTTAGAATTTTCCCATAAAACTATCATCCAAGGCATTTCTGACTCCTTAAACCCAATTATTGAATTGCATTTGCAGGAAGAGGAAAAGAGGAAAGTAGAATGAAAATGAAAGTTCCATCATCATTGTGAGGGATTACAAGCTGATCTTTGACAAACTTGACATCAAACAGAGCAATCTTGCGTTTACTCCATCCAACTTACCCTCGAGTTTTAAGGTTATTTTTGTAGGAACACAATTTTGATTTTTCATTTCTTCAGGTGTTTCAATGGTTTTGTTTTCTTGCCAATTCCCCCCCCTACTTTATCATGATTTCATACTAGAGAATCATCATTTGCATATAAAATGTACAGGGAACTTGTAAATAACAACAGTTTCAATAGTTACAGTCTTGAAAATTCAAAATTGAATATGTCAAAATAAATCATTGTTTGAACATTTGATTGTCCCAATAAAGTTTTTTAAATCTTTCATTTTTTTTCTTTTAGCATTCGGTATCCGGCGATTTTTCTAGGCCTGGCCTTCTTTGGACTAGGTAACCCGAGCAACTGACTAATCCAGATTCGAGGCTATGTCGAACCCTTCTTTGGGTGTTCACCTCTCCTTTTAGTAATGACTCCATTCACAAGGCTCAAACACGAGACCTTGTGGAAGGGATCCAAGTGCCAAACCACTTGAGCTAGTTGCCTTTGGTTAAATCTTTCATTTTGTTCTTGCTTGAATAGAATGAGGTTAATGTTTCCTCAAGACTCTTTAATCCTACGCCTCTCTTGTATCAACAAGAGATAATTTAGGTCCAAGGGATGTTGTACTCAAAACCAGCTTTCTTTTCTCGTCACAAAAGCTTTCTTCTTACCAAGTCATTCCTGATTTGTAGGAGATATCACATTAAAACAATCTAGATTGATCCATCCTGCAAGACTCCCCTCAAAAGAACATAGATAGATAGAGGTCTAAAAGATAGCAGTGCATAGAGATAGAAGTAGGTTAGACTTCTATCAGTGGGTTCACGGTCTAATCTACTTTAAGCCTAATAGAGGCTTTAGCCTTTAGCTAAGCCTGTTCAGGCAAAGAGGCCAAGCTTATTTTCTCACGGCTTACCCTATAGGCTTCGCCTATTTATCTTTTATTTATTAAATTTTCACTATAACATATAATTACATATGTAGGATCAATAAGACTGAAGCTTTAGATTGTTGTTGCAAACTCATGCTAATTTGATTAAAGCCTAGTCTAGCTTAGCGTATTTCAACTCCTAGTAGTGCCAACAAAAATGTTAGAACTGTTAAATATATCCTAATGTTGTTATATATGCATATGCAAAAATAGCATGTGCCCCACAACAAAAAATAACACTATTAATTTATAGTTTTGATATTCTTGCTTCCATATTAAATTTTCATGGATATTTTTACTTCTCCAAAAGGTGCTGGATGTATTTTAGGTAAAAACTCAGGCATTTTTTTTTTCACCTTAGCCAGATAATAAAGCACAAGTTTTTTCCCCTCAAATTTTTTATTATTTTTTTTGGGCCACGCCTCAGGTTGAAATTTTTTTTTTGGTTGCCCACCCGGTTCATCGAAGCTTTGCCCCCACTACATCCTGATCCGACCCGCGTTGCGCACCTGGCTGTGGTGGGAGAGTCTCCCAATAGGAATTTTCTGCATACACAAGGCTTGGTTCCGTTTAAGCAAGGTCTCGGGTTTGAACCTTATGTATGCAGAAAATTCTCATTGGGAGACTCTCCCAACATAGCCAGGTGCGCGACACGGGTCAGATCCGGATGTAGTCGGGGTAAAACTCCGGTGAACCGGGTGGGCAACTAAAAAAAAAAAGGTTGAAATTGAAACATCAAAAAAGTGGTCAAGTTTTCTCAGGCCCGAATTCAAACTCTAAATATATTAAGGACATCATATTAAAAACTTTACAATAACACGGAAGTCCTTGAATTGTACTCCCTCCTGTCTTTAATATAAGATATATTTAATAAATTCATCTTGATCTTAAATATAGGGCATAATTTTTATATTTGTCAGTCTTTTCCTAATTTACCTCTCTTGATGTTCCCTCAACAATAATTATGGATGAGAGGGAATGAGGGAATTAAAAAAAGCGATTAGAGTATTTTAGAAAATATATGTCATATTAACTAACTCAATCAACTTCCTTAATCTAATCAAATTAAGTAAATATATCTTACATTAAACAAAGGATAAAGGAGGAGTGTCACATAATGGTTGCACTGCCAAAGCATATACCATAAAGTGATTAAAATGGCCCTCCCAGAATTTTATCTAACGCTATGTAAGATCTTTGTTTTATGATGATACCAAACAACTTTGTTTTTGATACCAAGTCAAAAAATACTTGAAAAAATATTTGAATTTTCAACTAAAATCAAGGCTATGTTTGGATGGTACCATCTAAATTCTCATCAATAATTTAATGGCGTTGGAAGTTTGGAATTTATGTAGTCAGTTCTCCTGTTTGAAAACCCTCCAAGATACTGTATGTGCTGCTGAACACTAACTGATCGCAAATCAAAGTGCACAGCCTGAAGTAAAAAATATACCAACAAAGATTGACGTAAGGAGTAAATTGAAAAATTAATCCTATTCCGGCACATACGGTGGACACCAGTAAGAAAACTAGCCAGCAATGGCTACTTACAATTTAACCTACATAGTGACTTGGCTGGCTGTATTCTTAACCATCATGAAGGTGTATTGAGTGACAGTAAACTACTTTACAAAACTATATAGACATGTCAAAATAAAGCAAGAGGGGCAGAGTATAACTGCATATCAATGCTCATGCTTAACTCTAGCCTTCAATATTCTAGGGAGAGGTGGCGAGGTTGAAGTTCTAACTGGTTGGTTTGACACTGAAGGAGTGACCTGGCCCTGATACAAGCCTGACATGCTAGAATCCTCACCGCCGGCCACAAGATTTTGTGTCATAGTATCACTCTGTGGTCTCTCACAAAATTTCATTGCCTTGAGGACATAGTTGTCACCATGTAGCTCAAAAGGAGTGCTGTAGAAGGAGAGGAGAATGTATGCACACAGATTAAAAGGAAAGATTTTGAAAAGTTCAGATATAAAAGATAAATGCAGGTGGCTGATGCACTTCTCAATTTGGACAGAAAAGCTTTCTCCATTAATGATGTCGTTGAGATATGATGTTTCTCTTGATGGAAATCACACAAAGGCAGTAAATTTATAAAAATAAATTATTATAGTTAGTCTTTTGGGTTAATACTATCTTTGGTCTTTATAATTTATAGTCAATTTTGGTTTTACTCTCTGAAGTTTCAAATATGTTGTTTGGTCTCTCAAGTTTACTTTGTTACAAACCGTAGTCTCTAAAGTTTTAGAAGGACTTAGCTAGAGTTAACACTGTTAATTAAACTTATGTGGCACTAACACCGTTAAATACCCTGACTGGGCAAGATAAGGTGGAAAAATCAATTCTAAACTTATATTTTTTTCCTGGCTACCCTCTTCAACGCTCTCTTCTTGAACCGCATCAACAGAACCATCCAAACACAACTGCAGCTACAGGGCATGAGCCAGTCGATCTTTTATTTTTGTCTTTCGCCGTTTACTCTGCACTCTCCTTACGGTTTCTTCTTCAACTTCTTCCTCTTACAAGTCAAGCTTCCAATCGCATCACACCTCTCTGTATATAACCAAACCATTAATGTTGCCACATCATTCACAATTCCCAATAAGTTCTAACCATCTTGTTTCTTTTTCATCTCATAAACATTTGGTCCTTTAGATAGCAATGAAGCGCAGACAATTTTTACATGAATCTACTGACACACATCCTCCTCTCCTACTTGCTTCTCAGATGAACCCGAACCACATTGAGCTTAAATTTCCCCACGGCAATCTTGGATTCCGGTTGCACCCTCCAAAATGACATCATATTCTGCAGGAAAATCATAGGTCATTATTAGGCTGACCCAAATCCATTGGATACAATACAGAAGAACCCATTCCTAGTGAGGTCGCAGTCCATCAGAAAATAAATTGTGGTCGTCGCCATAGTGGGTTGATTTCCTACCTCTTGTTATCGTTGGATGATGAATGCCGGCACTGAAGCAGCAGGAGCTGGAAGCATCATAACCGTTTGTTCAGGTCAGATATTAGGCGTTATAATTTATTTTCCACCCCAACTTACCCGGTCAGCCTCCACATAAGCATGTTTAACGGTGTTAATGCCACATAATCTTAATTAATAGTGTTAACTCTGACTATAAGTCTTTCTAAAACTTCAGGGACTAACAATTTGAAGCAGAATAAATTTGAGGGACCAAAACCACCTATTTTAAACTTCAGGGACTAAAACCAAAATGACTACAAATTAAAATAACCAAAGATGGTATTAACCCTAGTTTTTGTTTCCAAAGTTTCCATTTTGAATTTAGAAGGGAATGAAGGAAATTTATCCCTACTAGTAGGTTTCAGCAAATGGTAATTTCTGAGATTGTCCCTTGTGGGTTTTCTCAAAGGGAAGGAAAAGCTCTTATAAGCGATGCCTCTATGCCTGTATTCATTGTCTCGGGAAGATTACTAGTAAGGAAATTTATCCCTACTAGTAGGTTTCAGCAAATGGTAATTTCTGAGATTGTCCCTTGTGGGTTTTCTCAAAGGGAAGGAAAAGCTCTTATAAGCGATGCCTCTATGCCTGTATTCATTGTCTCGGGAAGATTACTAGTAAGGAAATTTATCCCTACTAGTAGGTTTCAGCAAATGGTAATTTCTGAGATTGTCCCTTGTGGGTTTTCTCAAAGGGAAGGAAAAGCTCTTATAAGCGATGCCTCTATGCCTGTATTCATTGTCTCAGGAAGATTACTAGGAGAGGGATAAAATAAACCCACGAATGCTTTTGAGAACAATATTGGTTATCCAAAGAAGCTTTCTCACCTATTGAAATCAAAATGTACAAGCTGCATATCTTCTGATATTTCCACTTCTACAGTTGCATGGGGGCGAGTCTACAATTTTAAGAAATTATGGAAAAAAAGTGTCAGAAGGACTACAAGGCAAAAATTTTAAAGCCAAGCACCATCATGATGTAAATTTTCTAATTTAAAGCTCCTTCCTTCCTTTAAAATCAGACTATTATGTACTCCCTCCATCCTTAATTATACCACTCTGATCTTATTTATAAGTCATTTTTAACAAAAAAATGTGGTCCTATTTATAAGTCTAGTTTCGGTGTGGTAAATGAGATTGAAACAATTTTGCCTCTATTTATTGTACCATTGAAGAAATAATTTATAGATAGAGAGAAAAAAGTTGAAAAGTACACATTTATAAATAAGGGCATAGTTGGAAATTTACCCTATAATCATTGAATTAACTACCTTTCCTTGGCATGTGAGATTTAGTTAAAAAAGACTTATAAATAGGACTAGATAAGCTTTAAATAACCAATTTGAGTTTATCAAGAAAACAGTTAAAATTAGTTAAGAGCAATAAATATGTATTGTTTTCCAACTATGTCATTATTTGTAAAGAGGATAAATGAGAGAGACAATAAATGCAACAAATAGAGTCAATGGGTAAAGTTGAAAAAAGCACAATAAATGCTTTGACAAATATAAAATGAAGCTTAAATTTTAGGACACACCCATTCACAAATTTGAAGCTTATATTTTGGGATGAAGGGAGTACTAAATAAATGAAGAGGAAAAGAGACAGTAGAGGGGAGAGGGAACGGAGATGGAGACATATGGAGAACAGAGAAACATATAGAGATGAAGAAAAATATTTCCCTAATGTAAACAAGGGCCTAATCCCTAATGTAAATCAGATTTGTGATGATGGAATAATAGTGTTACTCTGAATTCTGTTTGTCTCTATCTCTCGGTTCTTTTCTCTCAATTCCCCTGTCTTCTTCTCTCTTGAATCCCTCTATTTTTGGTTCTTTCCCTCACTCTCTCCCATTACGGAATTATGATCCTGTAACACTAACTAACCTAACTTCCTAACAAACCCATACTCCCCTAATTTATTGCATAACACTGACCTTTAATTAAATTTTAAAAAGGGAGCAGGTCTCCTAAGTTCGACAACTATGATTTCTACCATGAACCATATCATGGAATTATGAAAATATAATGCCAAACAGATAGTCTGAGAGTTCAGTGAACTAAAGGTGCTACCCGATGATATAGTTCTAGCAAATAAAATATTTTACAGCGAATGTGATGAGAGAGTAGACCCACAAAAACCATGTCAGGCAATAAGAATGTTTAAACCCAGCTTGAGCAACGATTTCATATGAACAGGTTCACCAAAAAAATCAGAAGATGATGAGAAGATAGTATACCTGTACAAGAATAAAAGGTAAGGCTACACCTCCACTGGGAGCATTTCCTGAGGCATATAATTGCTCATTTTGTTGCATGAGATTCTGAAGACCTATGTACTTGATGTAATAAGACAAGGTGTCAGCAAACAGACACTAATCAATACAACAGAAGCCATTTGTTTGGCACTTATAACCAACAACACATTCCAACAAGAAAAAATACAAAATTCCTTAAACTTGCAAATTGGTATTTGATTCCCAAAACCAAATCCATTAGTGAGCACTGACTTACTTGCTCCTCCAGCTCCTGCAGTTAGGCATCTTTCTTTTCAATCCGACTCCTAAGCTGAAGGCTCTCCGTCTTGGATAAATTACACTTGAGGTGTCAAAATCCTTCTTGTTATCTCAGAGTGTTATGGGGAAAGAATAAACCAGTTGACCCATATAAGATCATATGATATGTATGCAAACCTTTAATTCTTCAATATCATTCATACTTGTATGAGGGAGACCCTTCCATTCAATATCCTTTTTATCCTTGGACATTATATCCATTGCCATGAGAACATTCAAAGCATCATAAACCCTTCGGCGAATGCTTTTCTCAGCATATTGTTGCTGTCAAACATTTGCCCTCAATTAGTCCAGAACTTGTAACTCAAACTTTCATACAGTATATTGCAATCGTTGATACTAGCAGCAAACCTGATCAGGAGATGAAACACTACTGCTTGGATCAGCAAATTCAGCAACAAGTTCATCTGCGACCTATTGAAATAACTACAATCTTCAGATATTGAATAAGTTAAACTTAGGAAACAAATCGAAGATCAGCAACTTGTCCAGAGGAAGAAAAGAAAATATTTTGCAAAGAATACTAACTCACTATCAGTTCATTACTTCATGTAACATGCTGGGAAACAAAAACCAAACCCACTCACCCATCAAACTATTCTAACACAAAGATGCCCAAAAATGTCTCCTAAGCAGCTACATATACAATAGTAATAATAATAATTTGCAACAATGCAGATTTTTATTAGATTTCATCAGTATTGTTATTTCATCCCACCAGTTAAACCTATTGCCTCTATTGCATTGCAGCAATCCTTCATCCATATCAGAGAGGCCCTTGTACCTTTCATTTAACATGCAACATCAATAAAATGCTTGGTAGTTACAAAGTTCACTGATTGGGAATCCACTTTGAAATTCAAGGCCAACTAAGAATATCTGATTTCACAGTAACTATAAAAGACTACAGTAGTTTAGAGGGCTTAGCATGCATTACACAGCTCCAAGTCATGCCTAGCTTGATGAATTCGATCATGAGACGTCAAAACTTGCTTTGACAGAATATCACGACTCGTTCATGGAAAAACCAAGTACAGAACAAAGACCAAGACCCTAATGTATAATCATACAACTTCAAGATCCGAAATGGTCAAATTATAACCAAAATTCAAATCTGAAACATTCCAGAACTAACACCACTGCCAAAACTTTCTTTTCTTTCCCCTCTTTCCACTCCATGACCACATGTTGCAAGATCTTGTTCAGTGTCAAGACCAAAACTTTGAAAACCATTGCCTCGATAGCAAGATCACAGAATGAATAGGATTACCAAAAAAACCAGAAAGGCTGTAGATCTATGAGGGAACATGACTTGCTGAAGAAGAGAATTCAAGCCCGTTGACAATCCTGTGAGAACCATTGACCTTGCCAATGGATGCATGAACTAGTTCTTGCTCCTCATTGCTAATCATAGTTGCATTGGATTTGGTGGAGAAAGGGGAGGGCAGAGGGTGCATGGTGGAGGGTGAAGGTTGGCGAAGATGGAGGTTGAAGGTTGGAGAAGGTGGAAGGCGAAGGTGGCTGAAGGTTAGAGAAGGCTGCATCTAGGTTCTCCATTGTTGACGAAGATGGTGGTTTCCTCTCCATAGGGACAGGATTGGGATGAAGATTATTTTTCAAGGAAAATAAAATTTTCCATGGGTTCAGGTCAGGAAATGATTTTCCAGCCTTTTCCATGAAAATCAATTTCTAAGAAGCCAAAATCATGCGAACCAAACCACAGAAAATGCCATTTCGTCTTCCTATTCCTGTTCCTGATCCCTCTTTCCAGTGAACCAAAAGGGGCCTTAGAGAACGGATGTGAAGTAATTAGCCTTTGAACTTCGGATTCCAGTTCATAATCTGATAGAGAAATCTTTTATCCACCTTCATTCTCATCTATTTCTCTGTTTCTTCTAGAGTTCCCAAGAATTTACTATAAGGTTCATGGAAATTCCCCAGAATCTATCATATTCGTGTCTAAAATTTGATCACCTAGATATGGCTACTCACTACCATCTTACCACATTAAGACAATAATACAGCAAATTACTTTTTTTTTTTTTGGGTCCATCAATAACAGATTCATTATACAATCGAGTGCATAAAATTGAAGCAAAAAATTAATAATAGTAACAGATACTGAAGTAATCACTGACCTCATTGTAAGTGGTTCTTCCCTTACTTTCCACCTTCTCACACACTACAAAAGGGGGGAAAATAAATTATATAAGCAGCAAAGTGCATAAAATTAATGTCTGAAACTCTGTTAAGAGCAAAATCATATAAACTACTATAAGTATGAAGTTATTAAAGTGCACAAATGCAACTCAGCAAGGCTGACATTAAAAACAAGAACAAAAAGGAGAGATGAATAGATCATAAACCTTTCATGCTAAATTGGCGGAGCCCTCTTCCACTCTTGTCACCTCCAACGGCATGCTGGCCTCTCTTTTTCTTCTTACCACTAATTGAAAACTAAGAAAAATAAGTAAGAATTGATAACCGTATAAACCAAAAACAAAAAAGCATCTAGAGAATTGTTAAACCTCATGAATTCACACTTGCAAGTATTAATTATAATTCATTTCCAGTACAACGAAAATAAATGTTTAAGCATATGTGTTGCCTTGAACCAAACTAGAAACAAAGAAATTCAGTGTGCATCAAGAAACAAACAAACAAACCACATTAATCAATGTACTCTACTACAACCTAGAAAAGGAAAGCTCTACATTATAAAAACTACACATTCACTACAATCTCATAGAATAACAGAGAACTCACGCAACTGCTTCCTGAGATCCAGCATCATCACCATGGGTGTCAGGATGATTTAGTCTTAGAAAAGTGTTATTGCTGGCCGGTGTAGACATTGTTTGCTCACTCCTACTGGATGGAGACACTACACTTTTACTTGTGGAAATTGATTGGCCAGAAAGTGTTGTCCCATGACCTAGCAGCTCATCTTCCTCTTCCTCTTGGCATGGTTGCTCAGGTTGTGCCCCCATTTTGGCAAGTTACCCACCTATCCTCCTGTTAACAAATCCCAATGATACAAAAAGACTTTGATTGAACTGAAGAGTCAATGTAGAACAAATGATTTCCTGCACGATATAAACAAAGGTCAATTCAGTAGCGCTTAGAATCCAACACCATTTCCACACTAGTTAACAAGAGATGGTCCATACAATAAAAACAAAAAGTATGAGCGCACCAGGAAAGACCTTATGGCAACTATTCAATCACAATGAAAAGATAAGATTTCTGTGTTCCTGAGGACTCCATCAAGATTCATACCAATATATAATAACAAATTAAGCAGGATAGATAAACGAATAGTGAAGAGAATAACTTGGTTCCAACCCATAACATGAGTAAAACTCAAGAAAATGGGCAGCAACACAGAAGCTGCAGACTTAATACAGAACTATTGAAGAAACAAAGATTCTTACCACATATGGTAATCAATAATGTTTCTGATTCTGCCTACTAATAGAACAGTTTGAATATGAAGAGACAGAGAAATGACATAGGAGCTCAGTAGCGATATGCTTCTAGGTGAGCACACCACCTAAAATGAAAGTTAAACATATCAGAATAAACATATAAAATGCAAGAAATTAAGAAGTTGAAAGAGAAAAAAAGGCGTCAAAGTAATTATACAAATCCCCTGTGCAGCTACACTTCTGTGGCAACTAACAACCATGAAATATACTTCTTTATTTATACGTCCCCAAAAATGAAAAGACTGAAAGCAAAATGGAAACTTAGCAGTACTTTTAAAAACTGTTCACATAGCCGTTTTTCACATTTAGACAACGCCTTTGCCACCAAAGTAAGGGACTCATTTAACAATTGCTATCCTCAATCAGGATACTGTTAAAGTAAACAAACTACTATTTCCTACCACGAGTGTTCAACAAAGTCATGCATTCAGATTTCCCAAATGCTTCCTCATAAGCAAGTATAGTCCATTCTCCTCAAGAAATAATTACAAAAGCGGAGAGACTAACATGCCCGAGGCAATTTTGCAAACTGAAAAGCTACACATTCTGTATGACAACTAAAATTTCGAGATCAATAATCAAAGTTTCACAAAATAATGTCAGCTGGGATTTCCAACGCTGTAGTTAGAAAAATAATATATATATCTATGATAATACGTGTACATGCTCTATCAGTATCTTGGTAGATAAACACCACGGTAGACAAAAGGATTACGATGTATAGGTACGGAAGAGTCAGTGGGTGGCTATCTAATTCTAGAGTAGATAATTTTTTTGACAATTTCTAAATTCCCACAATTTCTTTTTGTTGCTTTTAAATAATTCTCATATAATCCCCACAGAATTAGAGCCCAATAAAATAAAAAACATAAAAAATTTCAATTTTCTCTCCGACGGCGCATTGAGAAGAGGACAGAACAGACTTGTTCGCAGAATGACCGTAGAACGGGAGACATTTAAAAGAACGAGGAAGCGGAAAACGATAAAAGAAAAGGGAGAATCCAATGCCTGGTGGGGACGTGGTGGCAAGATGGCACGAGAGGACGGTGGAGACAGTCCGATAATGGCGGTTAGGGCAGATCTGAGCCTATGAAGCGGGAGCGCGCTACTTTCTTTGATCACTCCTTCCTTGGACCCTCCGACACAAGACGTTATAAACTTCGCGCTACTTCCTTAGTCCACTGCTTCCTTGGACTCACGACGCAAAACGTTGTGGACTTTAGAGTACAGGAGGCTTCAATTTTATTTGTTAGTTTTGTTTTCTAATTTGATCAAAGTATAATCCCATCAAAAAGTTGGCAAAAAACCTAGTTAGAAATATTAATTATGTGGATGTTTAGTGACTCATATCCTAATCAAAACTACTTGACTGTATTTAATACTCCTTTTGATCCTAAATATAAGATAAAATTGACTTTCTTCGGGGAAATTAAGGAAGTTAAATAAGTTACTTAATCATATTATTTGTTATGTATCTTTAGATCATATATTAGTTTATTAGTCAAGTTAATTAGTTTAGTGAAAAAAATATAAATATAAATATTCTAAGCTAATTTAATTAGCTTCCTTAATTTCTCCAAAAAAAATCAACTTGTCTTTTATTTAGGACCTGAGGTAGTACTTTTTTGGAAAAATCACCCACAGGTCCTAAGAATCAGATATATTAAAAAAAAAAAGTCCCAGGGAAAAGTCAAATATTAGAAAAGTCTCTAAGGAATTTTCTGTGATTATTTCCCAAAGTAAAATGACAAACATGCCCCCATTCTAATTTAAATTATCCTTTGTTCAAATTCCCAATTGCATGTTCACCTTCATTCAGAGCCATTTGAAAACCTTGCCCTGCTTCTGGTTGTCCGTTGCTGGTGGTCCACTCCGAGTGTCGTCCGTCGCTGCTCTGCTTCCAGTGTCCGTTGCTGCTCCGCTACCAGTAGAGGTTCGTCGCTGCTCCCTCCCAGTCGCTATCCGTCACTGGTCCCCTCCCAGTCGGTGTCCGTCACTACTGTGAGTGATGTCAATTTAACTTATTTACTTTGTCTTAGATTTACATATGGCAGAATAGAGAGTATTTGCATGCTATTATAAATATTATTTTTCTTGACCTCACTTCTTTTGATTCTTTCTCTGCTCTGAATGTAATGATGGGATATATTTGGTAATTTACTTTGTTAGCATAGTTTCTATGTGTGAAAGGAATGTTGGTTGTTATAGCAGGCTAAAAGATCATAGGCCATGTTTGGGATAGTTAGGCAACTCTTTACTGCTTTAAGAAGCAATTGCTTGGTAAAAGGTTGTCAGGGTCATTAAATATTTGATAAGATAATTATGTGTCTATTAGAGAGAGAGAGAGAGAGAGAGAGAGAGAGAGAGAGTGTGTGTGTGTGTGTGTGTGTGTGTCTCGGAAGTTTCTTTTGTAAAAAAAAAAAGGGGACTGTAGCTTTAATATTAAAGAAACAATGTTGATGGATTCATCAAACAATTAAACTCTTAGCCTTTAGAGAAGGTATGCAAAACTACAAAATGAGAAGCAACACAACTTCCAAAGTGGTGGAATGGTTAGTAAACATCTAAAATTAAATATCTGATTTAAGATAGTAAAATGAAAAATTCAGTGTGGCTACTAGCCAGTTACTATTAGTAGCATTAAATACTAGGAATAAAGAAATGATGTATAGGTAATCATATTTTTTTTATTTATTCAATTATGATAATGGTTACTTTATAGTTAGTTGTGTCAGTTTGTGGGAAGAGATGAAACCTGTAGTTGTTTGGATTTTCTTACTTGAAGATTGGTGTACTGGTATAGGCCCATAGGATTGATATGTGGGACTTGGTTCTTGCTGACTATATTGTGCTCAGTTTATGAAGTGTGCAATGTGTTTGGCAGTGAAATATTTACTTTTGGTGATTCTAGGAGCTAACTATTTTAAAAATGCAATAAATGTTGATATATGTTGTAGTTATTTATGCACATGCATATGATGTTACTGCTTGATATCACCATGAGTGGACAAGATGAGAGTAAAATATCATTACAAGGAATGGCTTTGTTGGTGGTTTTCTGAATTAATAATATCATTATATCTTTTCTTTCATCAAGCATGATAAGGAGTAATGATGGGTGATTGGAGTAGCAATCATGTTTCAGGTTAAGAAGAAAATGATGAAAAAAAGAAAAAGGAAAGATAAAGACGAAGAGCGGCAGCCAAAAGTGTTTGCGTATATATTGTTCACACAAGAGTATTATCAGAACAATAATAAAATAGAATAAGCCGAAAAGGCCTTTTAAAGAAGAGAGTCAGTCGGTGAAAGAAGCTTGGAACGCATTGAAAGATGACGAGAAGGAGACACATAGGATGATGGCTAAGAAATTAAGAAGGTGGGCAAAAAGGACAAAATATGTGGTTCCATTCTTCACTTGCTGTGCCGTTAATTGGTTTATGAAAGTGTGTAAAAGTGTGAAGAATAGAGAAGATAGGATGGAGTGGCTAAAGAAAGTTGGATTTGATAATTTAGTTAACATGTGTTGCTCACAAATCCCTCGAGATTTATGTGAGCAGTTTATGGGTGCATTTGACCCTTCAACTAATAATGTTTCGATCCAAGGGAGGTCACTTCACATTTATCTGGAAGATGTAAAAGAATTGATGGGGTTACTGTGTGAGGGGGAGACATTGAAAGAAATGTGATGAATAAAGACGAAGGTTTTCAGCAATTGAAAACATTATATGGGATAATGCCATACAAGACGATTGGAAAATGGCTAATTGAGAGAGAGGAGGATCCAGATTTTGAATTCCTCTTTGTTATGTATGCATAAGGCACGATCTTGTGTCCCGAAGTGGGTGCTAAAGTGAGTGATCGAGTGTTAAAGGTGATGGTGGCAACAAAGAGAGCTTTTGGGGATAATGATTGGCCAACCTTCGTGTTGAATGAATTTTCCAATTCAGTTGCACAATACAAGATAAAAGTAAGGAAAGGGAAAGTTTTAGGAAGAATCAATGTAGGAGGATCTATATATTTTTTGATGGTAAGTGCAACTTTTATCCATGTAACCTAAGTTGGCAATGTATAATGAATTGTAAATTGCTGCATTAAATATTGACATTTGCTGCTGATAAGTTGTTATTTCAATTTTATGTAGTTTTTTTGCATTCTTTTGTAAATGTTGTCCTTGTTGTGTTGTGTCATGATGAAAATAATTTTTTCATGCAGAGAGATTGCATCATTAGCTTACTTTGAAGAGTTCAACCAGAATTATTTGGCAAAGGAAAAGAAATACCTAATGTTGTCATTTGGGCAAAAGTGCATGTCCAATGTGATACGTTAGTATTACTTGTTTTTTGCTTCTCATGACTTTGAAATGGTTGGTTGTTTGTTTGATTTCGTTTGTTTAACTTTAGAACTATGTATGTTGCATATGTTTGCAGTGATTCTTGTGGTGTCCATGTTTTTTCATGGTTACACGGCTAGGATGGCTTTGCACAGGACAAAGAGGGGAATACTATGCCTAAGTTGTCTCGTGACCAAATTCGGTAGATGAAAGTCGATTCGTTTTGGAGGCTTATGACACATGACAAGAACAAATATGTGCAAAAGGTGCTGTCCATTGTAGCTGGCAAGCAAAAAAAGAAGAGGAAGAAAGACATGTGGCAGTTCTGATGTTATTTTGTATGAAACGTGTTATGTTATGTAGATATGTTGTTAATTTGTGGGTCCTTTAAGAACTTGATGTCCTTGTGTGGGAAGTCTTGTTGTAGGAAAGTCAATCATGCAATGCTTGTTGTTCATTGTCATATGCAGGTGACAAGTTCATATTTACAACTTCTGTAGGCATTTTTACAACTGGTTATGTTTGTGTTTAAACATGTTCATTTTGTTGTACGAGATACCTTCCATGTTGCAATAAAACAACCTTTGTTCAAAAAATTAGTTGCTGCAAAATGGTCTGTTTACAACTCGTAAGGCATGTATTCACAATAGGTTGAGCGTGTTTTACAACTTCCTCCTCGTTTTTGCCTAAAACAATGTTTTTTCACATTAAGTATGCGAAAATGGTCAATTTGCAACTCATAAAGCATGTATTCACAATAGACAGAGTGTGTTTTACAACTTCCTCTCTGTATCTACCTAAAACAATGTTTTCTCATGTTAAGTATGCAAAATAGTCTGTTTACAACTCTTCAAGCATGTATTTACAACACTTTGAGTGTGTTTTACAACTTCCTCCTCGTTTCTGTTAGAAACAATGTTTTCTCACGTTAACACTACGAAATGGTCTATTTACAACTTGTAAATCGTGTATTCACAATAGGTTACGTGTGTTTTACAACTTCATCCCCGTTCCTATCTGAAACAATGTTTTCACATTAAGTATGCCAAATGGTCTGTTTACAACTCTTCAAGTGTGTATTTACACACTTTGGGTGCGTTTTACAACTTCCTCCCCATTTCTACCAGAAACAATGTTTTCTCACGTTAACATTGCAAATGGTCTGTTTACAACTCGTAAAGCGTGTATTCACAATAGGTTGAGTGTGTTTTACAACTTCATCCTCGTTCCTGCCAGAAACAATGTTTTCTCACGTTAAGTATGTGAAATAGTTTATTTACAACTCTTCAAGTGTGTATTCACAACACTTTTAGTGTGTTTTACAACTTCGTCCCCGTTCCTGCCTGAGACAATGTTTTCTCACATTAAGTATGTCAAATGGTCTGTTTACAACTCTTCAAGCGTGTATTCATAATAGTTTAAGTGCATTTTACAACATCATTCTCATTCCTGCCTGAAACAATATTTTCTCACGTTAAGTATGGGAAATGATCTGTTTATAACTTGTAAAGTGTGTATTCACAATAGGTTGTGTGTGTTTTACAACTTCCTCCCCATTTCTACCTAAAACAATGTTTTCTCACATTAAGTATGCCAATTGGTCTGTTTACAACTTGTCAAGCATGTATTCACAAACACTTTGAGTTCATTTTACAACGTTTTTCATCCTCGATGGATGAAACTGCCTTTGTTCACATAAGTTTTTCACAGCAACTTTATCGGTTTACAACTTCTTAAGCATATGAATGAACAAACTTTGTTCACAACGCAAGCTTACAACTGCAATAGTAATTCCCATTGGGCTTCTCAGAATAGCTGAATTGGTCATAATTTATCAAGTGATTGACCACTAGTTGTGCCTATTTTATCAAGTGCATTAGTCACATTTACAAGTGAATTGTAATTCTCCCATAAGTTTATAAAATGCACACCTTTCCACTATCACAAAAGCTACCCATGATTTTAACTCATTACTGTGCCTATTTTATTGCAATTCCTGCTGCAAAATTTGACAACAACTAATGCCACTTTTGACAACTTCTAATGCATGTTTTCACAATATCATGAGTTATTTTCACAAGATCACTATCCAACCCATAAAAGTCTGTAAAATTAATGTCCTCCCTGTAACTACAACACATCATGATTTTAAATAACCTTGCTACCTAATTTTGCAACTTCATCACAGTGCATGTCACAATTGAATAGCATATCATATCCACATATCATATAACATTAAAATATTAAGTAGTATGAGTAAGTGGCTATTTTCACCTACTAATTTTACTTAATATTATATCATTTGTAAATAAGTGCACCAACATCTGAACCCATTAAAAAACCAATAAGGGTCATAGGAAGGCACCATTTAATGGTGTATATATATAATCACAAAAAAGTAACTACCAAAAACAAGTACATGCATGTAGTAATTGTTTTTTAGCTTGGATTTGGATTTGGATATTTGCAAGTCTTAACGGAGCGTCTAACCTTATTGCATCTCTCACAATGATAAAACTTCTTGTTTTGAAACTAAGATTCCATTCTTTTTCTTTTCTGTCTCCCTGGCGGCCTTGTAGTTGTTGGAGGGTCCAATAATGTCTGTGTCAGCATATGTGTGACACTCAGAGAATCAGCTCGTGGATAATTATGTGTTGCAACTGGTCTAATGATGTTTGCACATATTTTCTCCTGTGCTTCTATTTTAAGCCAGTCATGTATAAATGTGTACACAATACTATTGAGTACCTTAATAGCTGCACATGCATGTCCACAATGTACTCCACTCATTTGCCATGCCAAACATGTGCATTTTCTTTGAGCAAGATCTACATTGATATAAATTGTCGCTTCACCATATCTTGTTTTCACTAAAAAGTGATAGTCTTCATAATATTCTGCATACATATTTTCAGCATATTTAATTTGTTGCATCAATTTCTCTTCAATATTGGGTCCAACTCCATTTTTCCCTTATAAGGACCACTTAGATGACAACCATTTATATAAACTATGGGCCGACAACCACCTATAAAACCTTTAACCGAGAAACCATAAGTAATAAATACCCTTTGAAATTTATTGTTAGATGAGCCTTTCCATTTTGCAATTGTGCCTGGATCACTTTCAATCAATCTGTCATATATCCACGGAATTACCATGTAAGAGTCTTCTACTCGACCATATAATTCCTTTAATGCTCTTTCTTTTTCTGTACAAGTTTGCTTGAATTTTATTAGAAGTCTTGTTAATATTGCACCTCAAATCATCCATTACAATTGATGATGTCAAGCTCGACCTGTGTAGATGCCAGCCAATTAGGCTATAATGTGCATGGTAAATGTTTTTGTAACCCCCTCCATAATTATTATCTGAAATACGCGATTAAAATGAAATGGAGACTAATAATAATCAAAACTCATTTACATTCCCATCCATAAGATAGGGTTTTCACAAATTTCTTTTACAAACACTTTAACCTGGTCTTACATTCATATTTCGAATACAATTACCTCGTGAAGATAAATCACATTCATATAAATATAAGAGTGCACAATACTAATCCCGGCAATCCCAGATTCATACCTTCACTAAAGATTCATAGGGCACATACGCCATTTACAATTTCTCAAATAGGGATTACACAATACTAAATCCAAATACATATTCCAACCTATCATCCGAACATATACATCCAAACATTTACAGTTTTTCCAACATCTAACGATAACCAACTACCAAATCCAAATGCCCATAAGGAATTCTCGCTACCCTTAGCCGCTTGCTCCTTCCCCGAGCTACCTGTCCTGTCTAAAATATTGGTAGGGGAGGGTGAGATTCGAGAGAATCCTAGCAGAAAACAGATACCAATATGCATGCAAGATAAGTGTTTAATGCATGATATGCTTGCATCACAATAACTCGTGCTCACATAATGATATATCCGCATGCTCAATGTTTCAACAACATACTCATGGCCATAACATAAATAGAAATGGAGCTTCAATTATTCATATATGTTTGACATAATCAAGCAAAGCAATAACATACATCAATACACAAACACAAATATCAATACATGCAGGAGAGGTAAGTTCCGTACACTTATTCTTTCCATGTGTGCTCTAGCATCAGCTACTCGTGATCCGACGAATATCGAACCATGATCAGGGTGAATATCGAACCCTATAAACCAAATCAAGGATATAGGGTTATTCACGATTCCAAATCCTTACTTGAATAACACTTATTGTTAGTTATCATTCACAACTTTTAGGTGGCTAATCAAAGCCTAAACATATGTCTAAACGCTTGGGAAAACACTTGACCAAAGACCATCTTTGGAAGTCCAAAATTTCATTTTTGGGGGTTGGCTGCGGCCCAAGAATCCACTGGCCGGGGCCAAAAATAGGTCTGAAGTATTTGGGCTGCAACCAAGACAAATCCTGTTTTTTGGCTGAACTTTCAAAAATCATAACTAATTTTATAAAAATCAAAATGAGGTGATTCCAAAGCCAAATGAAAGGTATTTAAATCCTCTTTATAGAAAAATAATGGACCATTACTAGAAATCACCACAAAATTCCAGAATTACCCAAAACTCAACAATGCTCCAAAACAGAGTCTAGTTTTAGTACCAAACTTTGGCAAAGCATAACTCTCAGTTCACAAAACAAAATGACATTAATTATATGTCCATTTTGAAGCTTGAGATGTGAAATTTAAGACTGAAAATTTTCAGAATTTTCCAACACCATTTAGTCATTCAAACCTTTCGTACAAACTGACTGCCCATAATAGAGTTCACACAAGACAGATTTCCAACTTTTCTACCAAACTATCCAATGACTCCAAAATCAATACCAAAACCTATTTCCATACAATTTCTCACAAGGAACACAATGAAAACCTCAAATGACCAAATTCACATTAATTTCCAAGATATAACCCAAGACAACAACACAATGCCAATTTCCAAAATCCACAAACTTCACATACTAACCTCAAATCAATTATATCTATCCAATACACACAACAACACACCATTTCCATGACCACCACATGTCATACTCTCTAAGACCCTTATTTTCAAAAATAGGGTTGAAAGCGTTAGAACCCGCTGACACCCAAGAGGGGGGGTGAATTGGGTGTAAGATAAAAATCTTAAGAACTTTGAAAATCTTTTTACATCTTAGAGGAAGCAATAAATATGAAAGTAATGAATCATAAATCAACAGTTTATATATATGCTGGAAATATAAGAGTTTAAGTAAGAAAGTGTGCAAACTGTGATTTATTCTGATTCGGTCCAAACTGCGATGGCCTACGTCCAGTCCCCAGGCTCCTCCTGAGATTTTCAAATCCACTATCTTCTTATTTAATCCAGGCACAAGAAAAGCCTTTACAAAGTTCTCACCAAGATACTCCCCTTACAACATGTCTTACGAGCAGAGCAATCCCGAAGACCTTTCCCTCCTGCTTACCTGTGCAAGTCTAATGAGCAGCAACGTTCTCTTCTGCTTACACCACTGTAAGTCTTACGAGCAGCAACGTTCTCTACTACTTGCACCTTGTAAGTCTTACGAGTAGAAAGTTTTACCGGCGATTCTCTCTATACTTGCCCGTAAGGAAATCAACCCACTCAAGGTCCCTCTACCTTGAGATCAATTCAGAAATACAATAGAAAGGGTTTACAAACTCTCTCACAGAGTGGATATGATGAACACAGAAGTACAATACAAAAACTCTCTCTCAAATATACATTATATAGAAAATAGATAAGAACAGAGAGAAGTTGGATTGGAGTAGATGATTCATGATCTTGTAGTGTTCTCGTTGGTGTTGCTCTTTGTTGAATGTTTCCATATTTATATATGAGTTGAGATAGCCGTTGGAAGCATTTCAACCTATCCGTTAGAGTGGCTTAGCTTCGTTTGACTATTCTTCGTTTTTGAAAACTAGCCGTTGTGCACGTTGACACTCCGCTTCCGTAAAGTCAGTTTTTCTCTCTTCACATCATCTCTTCATTGTATTCCTGAAGAAATACATTAAATACTAATACAATGAAGTGTTAGAGTAATTAGAAGCAAGAAGAATGAGTTATATAATCATTTCATTGATTTCCAGAATCTTCGGGACGTTGTTCTGTTTTCCTGGGAAGCATTACTCGAGTGCTCACTCGAGTAAACATCAAGTTTCTTCACAGGTTACTCGAGTGGCTACTCGAGTGGCCTTCCATTTTCTGCATAGCTTACTCGGGTAGTAACTTGAAGTTCTCTTCTAAATAACTCTGCGTACTCGGGTAGTAACTTGAAGTTCGACTTGAAGTTTGGGTAGTAACTTGAAGTTCAACTTGAAGTTCTCTTCTAAATAACTCTGTGTACTCGGGTAGTAACTTGAAGTTCGACTCTGGTTACTTCAAGTTTCTATTTCTTGACTCGAGTACTGACTCGAGTAACGTTGGCAGGCCGAGAGCAACTGGAAGTTTTCTATTTGATTACTCGAGTACCTACTCGAGTAACGTTGGCAGGCCGAGAGCAACTGGAAGTTTTCTATCTGATTACTCGAGTACTCACTCGAGTAAAGTCTTTTGTTATCAACTAGTTACTCGAGTGGTGCCTTCAAGTGAATTCTTGATTTTGACTCGAAACATGGCAAATTATATATGATCGGAAAGCCCTCATTATCTACATTCCAATGCAACAAGAATTAGCTCCAAACTAGTTGTGTACAGAAAGTTATGATCCAAAGAGTATCTACTGTTCTTAGACCATTTCTGAACTCACGAACCATCACGAGCAGCAACTTCCAGAAGTCATAGCTCTTAGGATATAGCTTCAAATGTGACAAATTATATATCCATGGAAAGCTATTTGAGTCTTCTTTCATATGGCACCAGTTTCGTTGCAATCCGATGTGTATTTGGGAATTATGTCCAAAATACCAAAGCTATCCAGGAATATGACGCTGATTCATGTGTCGACTTTCGAAGCTTATATCTCTCATCTGAACTCCTTTGAATATGATATTGGTGTCAAAAGTTCGTGTTGGAATTCTAGTTTCATTTGCCACCGGTTTCAGTTCGATCCGACATATGGTTGGAGAGATATCATCAAAATACCAAACCTCTGTTCTGCCGTGCGAAAACAGAGTGCCCATTACTTCAAGTTCAGCCTCGAGTAATTTATCAAGTAACCCGGCAGATTACTCGAGTAGCTACTCGAGTAATCACCTCCAAAATGAGGCAGTACCCTATTACTCGAGTAATCATCCCCAGAGGCACCATAACTTCCGTATACATCATTTTAGCTTCGTATTGACCCATGCCAACTTCCGTTTGACTATAGAAACCTCCGATATCACTTCTAATAGCTTGAATCTTGATATTCTTATGTGATCTTGCAAGTTCTTCTTTCTTTAATCTCTTTCTTCTTCTTTCTTCAATCTCTTTCTTCTTATTTTGCCACTTGATGATCATTCTTCATAACCCAACTAGATATCTTCTTAAATTGATGATCGTTCTTCATAAACCAACTAGATATCTTCTTGAATATCTTCAATCTTCTTCAATCTTTGCTTGATATTCCTATTAGTTCTTGCAATGCCTTCTTTCTTCAATCCCTTGTCTCTTGATTTTCTTCTTGATGATCATTCTCCATATATGAGGCATTATAACATCAACCCACAATCGGGTTTATGACTAATCTACAAAATATGCAACATTAAATATTGTAGTCAGTCAATGTAGAAGATAATTATATCATACAAACTTTTTGCTCATATTTAACATCTATATTTGACATCATCAAAACTATTCATATCTAACAGAAAGTTCCAGAAATTCAAGGCCTAACCAATGGCCATAAAACTCATATGAAAATGAAGCTTTCACTTACTTCAACAACTTTCCCAAAGAGGTTCTTTGGTTCTCCAACTTCTAGATTTTCTTGTGGCCACAAAACACCACCAATGGCAAATCTAAAACCATGAAAGTGAAGCTCTGAATTCAAGGAACAACTTTATAGAAGAGAATTTTTCCATTAGAGGTCATTTACTCACCTTAATCTCAAGCTTTCCTTCCTCCTTTCTCCTTCAACAATGGCGCAAGAGAGAGAATAAGAGAGAGGGAGTGAGTGAAATGATGAAGATGAAGGATGAGAAGCAGAAATTTCTGCTCCCCCATGCCATACCCATTCGGCTAAAAGAGAGGGAAAGAGAGAGAAATGGATTTAATATTCATTGTTTGACTTTCTCAACCATTCTCGCACCATACCCACTTGCCAAGTGTCTAGAGCTGGGAAAACGGGCCGGCCCGGCCCTACAGGGCCAGCCCTTCACGGGCTCGGGCCTAAACGGGCCAGCCCGTTTAGGCCTGTTTCCTAAAAAGTACCATATTTTTGAAGCCCACGGCCCTACAGGGCTGGCCCTTCACGGGCTCGGGCCTAAACGGGCTTAAACTTATTTTAATTAATTTTTTTTTAAATTTTTACAATTTATTTATTATTTTGCTTTAAATTGGTATACATTATTTTTAAAACTCATAAATTTTTAGTTAAAATAATCATCTAATGTCCAAATTAGCCTTTTTTTTAAGTTTAAATGAATAAAACATTGTAGAAAATAAAATAAATCAAACCAATTAATAAGTGTTTGCCTGTTATTAATACTCTATTAGAAACTTAGGTGTCTCTCATATTGATAATTTGATATAATGATATTATATTTATTAATTTATTTTAAAAAAATATTAAACGGGCCTAAAAGGGCCGGCCTGCAGGGCTTCAGGGCTGGCCCTACAGGGCTTGCGGCCCTACAGGGCCGGCCCTTTTAGGCCCGCTTCCATTTTCAGCCTCTAAATCATAAGCCCGGCCCTTGACGGGCTCGGGCCTAAACGGGCCGGCCCGAATTCCCGGCTCTACAAGTGTCCCAATATTATTGGTTCTCATAAAGTAAGTAACTCATTAGTTACTCTAACCACACCATTAGCCATTTAGTTACATATCTCATTTCTCCCTAGTTAGTAATTAATTTCTCCATTAATCACTAACTAATTGACCAATAATTTCCATTCTTTCTAATTTTCCACGAATCATTGCACATTTATTTAAATTGCCAAATAATACATATTTAATTCTTTTTCTTTTCTTTATGCGCCATTTACCCTTATTTTAGCCCAATAATTATTTCATCACATAATTATGCTAAAATACAGGGTGTTGGGCATTTCCAATAATAATTCAGATTTTAAATCCACATTAATTCACATAATTATCCACAATAATTGTCACTAGCTCTTAATTGAAATTTGGGGCGTTACAGTTTTCACTTTTATATGTTCTGATCGTTAGAAACTCCGTATCTTGATGTTCTCACGATGAATAAGCACCCATGTATCACGGACAACCATTAACCTTGCACTTCACAATTATCTTCTATTGATTGTTCTTCACAAATTGGTATGAAATCTTATGTGAAATGTTGTATTTGTATAATGTCTGACGAAGGCTCATAGCATTTGAAAATATCTGTTATGCTCCAATAATCAAATTCTTCTATTTGGTATGATTCATTTTTGGTATATGTGTTGGCACCATTTGAGTACAACATGCCAATGGTGGGACCTCTTGACTTTCATTTAACAAAGGAGGTGGGGACATACACAATCCTCCAACACCTACAAACAATTGATCAATCCTGCAATAAATGACAAGTTAGAGTGCTCTTCCACATACTGAAGTTACAACAAATTACTTTTCTTAAGACAACTCGACTAACACTTCTTGATCTTCCATTTGACCATTCATTGTTGGGAATGTATTCTCATTATTACCATCCTCTTCAATATACACATGACCATATTGTTCATTATATTTCATTAAATGATCCACCCCTACAAGATCCACAAATGTTGATGTATCAAGGGAAACTTTGAATTTCATTATTTCCATTTCCCATTATAGATGATATGATTCATTGCAACTCCTCATACATTGTGCTTCTTTTATGCATCTTTTTCTTACCAAACTACCAACATATTGCATTTCATCTGCTCCACCATTTAAAAACATCCCCCCACATAAAAAAAAACAAAATAGATTATTTCCCGAACTAGTTCCCATCTTCCATGATAATTTGCAACATTGAGTAGCCCTTGTTATTGATTTTGTAGTAGTTTCTTTGCTGAAATTGATTCTTACGAGACAAAATGTTTCCATCATTAATTCATATTACTGAAAAGAAACTATTTTATCAAATTTGTATTCAAGATGAACTTATGATTATTTGTTTGGTTTCTATTTTTCTTAAATAGAAGCATGGCTATGATAAGTTTGAAAATAATTTTAATACACATAATTTTTATCTCTTTTTTATTGAGAAATTTGTATAACAAACAGGCATGCGCACTTATTTATTTTGACTATTTTAATGATCTGAATTATCTAGGTACGACACTTGTCTTGAGCAAAATCATGATTCAATAATTGTTTATGCATTCTTAACTTATTTTTATAACAAATTGTGTAATGAAATTCTATTTACTTACCAAGTTCTTTGTATTTTGTTAGCCGTCTAGCTTTACCGCACGCGTACGAGTTGCAAGTAATATAAAAAAGATCGTTCCCACTAGAACTATGACAAAAATGAATTAATTATTTTAATTAAGTTATCAATCAAAACCATAAATAATAATTTGGTTCATATCAGAAACTAAGAAAAAGAGAGAAGAAAATTAATGGAAAACCAATTTTAAAGCTCCAAGTCTCTTTGAATCTTCAAGTTCCAGCTCCCCAAAACTCTGCTTCTCGCGTTCTCTGCCTGAGCTTTCTGTCTCGCGTCCGGATCTCTCCAGCAATGCCCTTGCTTCTCTCGGTTCTGTCTCGCGTCCGGCTTCTGGATCTGTGCGTCTCAGCGTTCTGTGTCCTCCGTCTCTGCCTTTCTCATCCTCCTTTTAATAGATATTGTTCAAGGTGATTTTTGCTGCAGTTTCCATGTCTCTATCCAGATTTCCTGAATATATATCATATATTAATGATTTGATCAGATCTGCATCTTCATACTCCACACGTGGGCCTACATTTCATGCCTTCAATTTTGCTTTTCTTTCATTGCGTGGGGTCCACATTTTTGGCCTTTTACGAATGAATATAACATAGCTTATCATCTTCATGTGCGTGGGACCCATGATTTCTTTATTCCTTCAATTTGCTTTTATTTCTTCCAATATCCTTGAGATTGTTTTTATCTTCGGGGATCTACGTTTTAGACTGAATGATTTGCTTGAGTAAGATATTATATATATCTATTTAGATATAGGTATATATTATATCATTTTCCTGTTCCTTAATTTATTTGATATTTTCATCTTTCTTCAATATAATAATATCACTGTAAGATAAAATAGGATATGATTAGATTTTATATTTAAATTCTTCTTTTCTCTTATAATTAATTAAAGAATATAAAATATATAAAATATAATTAAATAGATATAAAATATTAATAAATCCAGTGAATATATTCAAAATATATATCGATTTAATTATAAAATATATACTTATCATATTTCACATAGTAAAAATGAACCTACTCTTTAATATGTATTTTAGAGTGGATCAGTTACTCCTACTATATCACTTGATATTATGTTAATGAAGCATATCCTGTTGATTATAAATAGAAAATCCAGGTTACCTTATATTTTGTGCCTATCACACTAGAAATTTGGGCGTGGTGTTACAAAAGATCAGGCTTTCAAATATCTAAACGATTGCCATAAAAATTGAAAAACTGATTATAGATGACTACGAAAAAGAGCATATGAAAAATACTTTAAAATGTTAGATGTGTTTTTAATATAAACTCTCTAATATTTGAAAGTTCAAATTAAATTTAACCTCTACAATCTTCTATTCTTTTACAATGAACCCCTTGCCGTTAGTTTACCCTTACCTGTTAAATGGAATTTGCCACATCAGATCAATATGAGACACATAACATCCTATACCCTAGGTGGCAGCATATGTAATCTAATAATTTTATAGTAATTATATATTTTACATGGGGTCAAATTGTCATTTTATCATTTAAGAAAAAACCCTCATGCTTCTTGCAGACTCCATTTCTCATATCCCCTCCTCCTCTACTCTACTTTTCACTATTTCCCCTACTTCTCTCTCTCTCTCTTCAAACCCTCTCTTCCCATTTCCATCACTACCACTTTTGATACTCTCTCCTTGGTATCCTCCTCGTCTCCATTATCAGATGTTTCCTAATCTTCTGTGAATATTTATTTAGCAATGTTTCTGTACGTTGCCTTTTAATTGTTTTCGAGTGAGTTCATATGTACGCTTTTTAATGGGAAGTAATGTTTTGTGTCCACGTTGGGTGAGGAGTGTCTCCATTGATTTTCCTCTTCATTTATTCTTCATTGAGGATATCTACCATTAGATCAACTTTTAATTGTTAAGATTTAATAATATATAAATAATATCATTATAATAAAAATCTACCATGGTAAATCTCTACCATTGAAAGTTAATCTAATAGTAGATACCCTCAATGGAAAGTAAATAGAGAGGAAAATCAATGGAGACACCTCTCTCTTGTGCGCGCTGCTATAGGTGCATATAACTAGGGTGATATGCGGAGACATTAATTCATGAGCCAATTAAAGCGAGAACAAGGGTTTTTTTAATGATAAAATTATAATTTAATATCTGTTAAAAACATATAATTATTAGGGAGAATTCTAAAAAATTACCACTTGAACTTTAAAATCATAAACTAGTGATTTGACAAGAATTTGCATTGTCAATCTCATTACTCTTTTTGTTAATTTCATTACGCTTCTTGTCAATGGGATTTTGAAATTCAAATGATATTTTTTTTTTTGGAATTCTCCCTAATTATTATAAAATTATTAGATTACATATGTTGCCATGTAAAATGTCAATTTGGTGTAAATTATGTTAAAAAGATAACTGTCAATTAATGGCAAATGGTTCATTGTGAAAGAATAAAAGATTAGGGAGGTTAAATTTAAACTTTCAATTGTCTAGGAGATTATATGCAACTTACCTGGGTTGTATAATTTAACCTAAATTAATTTGAAGCATACCAATAATTTTAGATATTCCAAGACAGAGACAGATCAAATGAGACTTTAGTCATGAATGGAGTTGATAACTTTGATCATGTGTTGTTTTTTTTTTTAAAGATACAATCTAAATGGAATTGATAATTTTGTGTAGCACATGACCTTCTGGTTATTTATTTATTATCATTTCCTTGACACCCAACACAACACTGTTGTGAGGCAAACAAATGATTGGCAGATGGAGATAATATTACTGACTAAATGATTGAATAAATTCTCCCTCAGGTAAAATATGAGCATGGATTTAATAAATCCTTTATTCATTTCTGGACTGAAATTTCTCAATTACGGTCATACAATTACCATTATTCAGGATTCAGATTCCACATGCAACGCAGGAGAGAAAGCACTAGTTTGAATCAGATTCTTGAAATTTATTTTATCAGATTCTTGTAATTTATTTTCCTTGAAGGGAGTTCTTATAGTTTGATCCACTATATGAATTCATTATTATTAAGGGAAAAACTTTTAAAAAAAGGTGTAATTTAAAATTTATAGAATTTCATAAATTTTATGAAATTTCCTTCCTTTTTATTTAACACAATCTGTGCATTTCTTCTAGGAATGAAATTACACAAAGACTAAACATTAAAATTATTAGATCAAACAATAAAGTCACGGTCCAACTCAAACAAAATAAACTATATGGATAGAGACTTGATTCAAAATTGCGGAAAATTAAACTACAAGAATAATCATTGAAATAACTTTTTCCTTATTAAAGAATCTGGATGTTGCCTTGAGGACTCATCCTCGGATACACCTTCATCTTCTTATAAATCCGATACAGTCGAAATTCTAATATGGCAGCCACACAAGCCATGGAAACTATGAAGCCATTGTAAGCCCTCTTTGGAATAGAGAATCCTCCTCCAGTCATGGCGATAAACAAGCCATAGTAACCAAATATGCAGTGAAACAAGTTCGTCAAAGTTATGTACTGCGTAGGCCTAACAAGGAATAAAGCTCCCAGGATATGAACAGTAGAAAACACGAGTTGTATGCATCCAAAGGAGAGGAAATCCATAAAAAACTGCTTTATTCCCACCCGAATTACGTTCACAACACAGCCAGCCAGTCCTATGACATAAGCAACAATTATGCAGATCCAGTGCAAATGAAACCAAGCAGATTTTGTTGCTTCAAATCCCTTCAAATAACCAGCCATCCCTATTCCTATTGGCAACAGAATTCCCCATCCTATACCATTCAATATTCCACCAACCTAAAATGAAATAAATGAAATTAAAATCCAACCAAAATGTTCTTTTAATAAAATTCCAATTAAATGGAAATTTGCAGCATTTTTAATGCACATACGTACGAATGGCGAGTCATTTATTTGTATTTGTATTTGTATTTGTATTATATATTTTCATATAAAAGATGAACATTCAATACTTACCTTTATTGTGTATTCAGGAAAACAAGTGTACAGTATTTTAATTGGTAAAAGTACACGATTAATCCTTTAACTTCATATAAGTTTTCATTTTGGTCCATTAACTTTACTATTATAAAGTGGTATTTTAGTCATTTAATCTTAATGCCGGCCATTACCAAAAAAAAAAAGAAAAAAGATGATATTGAAAATTTAAGTGTTGAGAAATCCTTTTTCAAATGATAATGTATTAAATTTAATATTAAAGATAACAATTATCAATACCAAAAAAAAAAAAAAAAACAATGTCAGAGTTAAAGAACTGAAAACATACTATTTAAAATTAAAAGACTATACTGAAACTTTGTTAACTTAAAGGTTTACCTATTTTTGTTTAACAGAGAGAGGGACCAAGAGGAGTGGATAAACTTACTTTCCCGAGCAAAATGATCATTGGGGTATGATAATAGGAAGCGTCGAGAAAATCAAGGTGACCAAAAGATTTGAGATTATCTCCTTTTAGAGGATGAGGATAGAGAGTATCTTGGAAAAGAAAACCTTGTTGCCAAACATGATTTACCATAGTGGAATTCCCAGGAAGCCGAAACTTAGCATATATGATCATTGTATGATCTTCAAAACTCGCAGAAACGGCATGAACCTTAAAGCTAAGGTTGCCTTTCTCCAACCTCGTGCCATATGTGGTTATGGGAGAGGTATAAGCCGCCATTGTCCCGGCAGATTCCTTAAAAGCCACAAAAGCTTGAGATCCCTCCATGCCGGTGGAATTAGGGTTAATAGCCCAAGCAATCCACTGATTTTGTTCGACATTATAGTTCTTGAAAGCCATATCAATGGTGTTTGAAGGAACATCGTAGTTCCAATGGATAGAAGAGTTAAGGAAAGGCAAGTCATCGCAGGCGGAAAAATTTGCATAATTCATAAATTTGTAAGAATCATGACAAGTAATTGGGGACTGTCGGAAGAATCCTACACCCGTGAGGGTGAAAATTACAATGAAGCTGAAACGGACGAGGAAAATAACCCTGGGCGGAACCCTGGGCGGCAGAGAAGCCATGGAGTAGTTATTAGGGGGCGAGAGAGCGAGCGAGCTAGGTAAGTTTTGGAAAAAAAGTGGAATGCATATAATTCTAAAAGCATATAAATATTAGTACATAATTAATGAAATTAATTGAATAAGAATTATTTTTGGACGGAAATAATTGAATAAGAATGACACGACAATTTTTGGTGTAAAATAGCGCAGTCAAAACTTGTTAACAGATTGTTTATTTTATTGATTTTGAATTCAACATAATTAATTTTTTTTTGAATTAAGTGATATATTAAATGGATCTATACGATGCTATATGACTTTTGTTTTGATGTTTACTTGAAATATAAATGTAAATATTTATAGGATGTAGTGTATAATGTTTTCTCATAAATGTATTAACTATAAATAAAATAAAATTTAAAAAACATAATATAATATAAAAAGTCGAAACAAACTCGAGAATATATAATGACAATCAAATTTGTTATTATCTTTTTATTATTTATATTAATATATTATTTTATATTTCATAATTTTAGATATAAATCTTAAAATAAATAATATGATTTTATAAATATAAAAAAAAAATAAAATGTATGATATTAAAAATATCGTATGAATCATATTTTTTTTTATACAGAATGAACACTATAGTTAAATAATGTAATAATAGAAAAGTTTAATAAGGTTCCACAATTATCGGCCTATATTTCCGAAAATCAGACTACTCAATTGCTAATAAGATTATACTATATTTTAATTTTTAGTTGTGTATGTGTGTATATGTGTGTGTATATATATATATGTAACTACTTTTTTTAAAAAAACATAATGAAAGGAAAACAAAGCAACCAAACTAAGTCACTGCAGGAAACCGATCAAAATCCGATTGCAAGACATCTCGAATGTAATCTGGTTAGGAACTGACAATCCACATGTCGACTATCATATTTTTAGCTTCCACATCTAAGACATCAGTAACCTCATTGGCTTCGCGGTGATAATGAAGAATCTCGACAGTCCACTCCCTTCCAAGAAGCTGTTGTATCTCTGAAAGAACCGCAAAATCCGGATGCTCATCTTGCGCACGAGACTTAATGAGATCAATGGCCTCCTGACAGTCACTCTCGACAGCTAGAACTGGGCATCTCCTATCCCAGGCAAGTTTTAAAGCCCATAAGATTCCCCATGATTCCGCTGTAATTACCGTTCCATGACCAACACGATATTTGGAAACCTTGTATGAAGTTCCCATGGCAATCCCGCGTAATTCCTCCACAGGTGCATAGGCCAGTAACAGTATCATAAGCTCCATCCACACTATACTTTAACGCATTCAACGAAGTTGGACACCAAAGAAAGCGCGGACTTCCTTGTGCCAGAGAGTTACTAGGATCCAAGTTACACCAAGAAAGGAAAGCTCGAGTGCGGGCAATAACCACTGCTGCGTCCCATGACTTGTCATTAAAATACGGTCATTACGTCCAAGCCAAATGTTTCGACTTACTACTTCAACACATATATAGCAGAAATTCAAATCCCGAAATCACGGTCTTTTGCCAAAAACACCAACGAATCCAATTCACAGGGTCTGCTGGGGAGAAAAACATGTTAAACCGTGTATGCGGTGTTAATGCCTCCCAAACGTGTCGCGCACTACTAGAGCAATCACGTAAAGCATGAACCAAAGTTTCCTGCTCAGACGCGCAAAACTCACAATAACCAGTATGGTGAAGCCCACAAAGCTGTCCAGACAAATTCGTAAAATTACGATTATGGCAACGTAGCCAAAGAAATAGACGGTGACGCTGAGGAACTCGAACTTACACACCAACTTCCACATGGAGTCCCGTAATGACAACCCCTGCTCTGAAAGATAACCATATGCCGACTTCGGCGTAAACTGGCCGTTAGTGAACCAAAGCCAAACTGGAAATCCATCCCATCATACGAACATATATGAACGCGTTTAATAGTCTCGACAACAAGTGTAGGAGGGAGTGCTGCAAATTTCTCATAGTCCCAAGCACCCGAGGGATTTAAATAATCCGCAACCCTCCATTCCAAATTATCCTCTGGTGTGTGTCCAATAACTAGAGACTGGAGATCTCCATGATGTGGAACCCATATATCCTTCCAAAAGGATATGGTTTTGCCATTCTGCACTCGCCAAGCCAAGCCCTCCTGTACATGATCCCAGTTTGAGCGAATGCCTTTCCATGTTCATGATTTGGTCCTACGCCGCTCAACCTTTGGAATTAAATCTGCCCCACACTTATATTTCTCAGGTATGAATTTCACCCACAACAAGTCGGTTCGAGTCAACAATTCCCATCCTAGCTTAATCAGGAAGGCATTATTCTGAGTGTGAGCTCGGCGTAAACCCAAGCCTCCGTCTTCCTTTGGGCGACACACAATATCCCAAGACACGGGATGGATCTTACGTTGACCATTCATACTCCCCCACAAAAAATGATGAGTATAATCATGTTAGACGGGCCGCATTCCGTTTTAACGTAGTTATCGAGTCAAGTTAAGTGGAAGGTAATGAAAGAAGTTACATTAAGAATGATGAGCCTAATCTTTTATTACTATGGTAATACTAAGAGGCGACCGGCTCCTCTCCCTTGTTTTTCCATTCATTTCCTCTCCCTTGCCCAAAACTACACCCTTTTGGGTGCTAAAAAGGGAGGGTTAGGCCCCCAAAAGAAAAAAGATTCAGTATCATGAAGTATTTTTTCAGTGACACCTAATATCCTAAAATAATTTTTGTACATTCAGTACTATAAAATATTTTTCTAATTGTAATGAGTAGTTTAAACTTAAGATACAGAATGTTGATGAAAAAAATATTTCAGGGGATTAGATGCAAAAAGAAAAAAAATTATTTTAGAATACTAGGTATTGAAAAAATTATTTAAGGTGCTGAGTGAGCTAAAAATTAATTTATGATACTTAGTGTTATTAAAAATATACTTTATAGTACAATTTACTAGACAGTAATTACTACTAAAAAAATATGAGTGAGCTAAAAATTAATTTATGACACTCGGTGTTACTAAAAATATACTTTAGAGTGTTGTTTACTAGATAGTAGTTATAACTAAAAAAAATTATTTGAGGGTGATTAGTACATCAAAAATTATTTTAGGATATTGGATGCCACTCAAAATATGCTTCAGCACCCGAATGTCATTTTTTTTTTTTTTTAAAAAAGGCTAGCCTCCCTTTTTAACACCCACAACGGTGTAGTTTTGGGTAAGGGAGAGGAAATGGAGGGGAAAGCAGGGAGAGGAGTCAAGCGCTATTAAGAGCATAGGTTGGATGTTCCACTAGATTCATAGCCTCTATCAATAATCTTCTTCATCATAAGACTCTAAATAAAGTGGTAATCAAGATAAAATGAGACATAAAATTGAGGTTATGAGCAAGTTTATCGAGAGAAAGAAGATTAAAGCAAGGTCAAGTACATTCATTACCAAAGGTAATTGAAACAAAGGAGTAAGGTTTACAGTACTAAAACCAAGAACATGTGAATAGGAACCATTAGTAATGGTAATACTCTATGGATTCACATATGAGTCATAAGTATAGAAGAGATGACAATTACATGTCATGTGATCAGTAGCACTTGAATCTATAATCCATTTGGAGGAATAAGAGACAATGAATGTCTTGTCTTAGTATTGCTTGTTGCTATAAGACCACAAATAGTTGGGTGGCATACTTCTATAGCTCGCGTTACCTAACGAACTTGGCATAATCCGTAGAAGAAATCATAACCATGTTATTAGGGAATGCAGAGTCATACTACTGAGATAAACCACAACTATTAGCCATAAAATATTTTCAAGAGAAGATTTAGAGTCTCAAATGCAATGCTTAGATCTAACAAAGCTTAACCATATGCCACATTGGGGACAAATAGTCCATGCACATTCAAACCAAAAGAATACCAGGAAGAACAATAGCCACACCAGGGATTTAACAAAAGAGAACAACTGACACAGAGGTATCACACAAACCATTATGTGATGTGAGAATGAGCAACAAAAAGGAAGTACCAACCGGATTAGAGGTAGCAACAGACGATCACACTCCAGATCAAAGCAAACAAAGAGATTATCAAACCAGCATTAAAAAGGCCACACCAGGGACCAATAATAGAATCAATAGAGCAATATTAGGTAGACAAGGAGAAATTGCTACACTGAGAGACAACAACAGAAGTGACGAAACACAAAAGACCACGATTAGTGCAATATAGACCAAGAAAAGCCACAAATATATATATGTACCCAGACCTAGAAACCACCACAAATGGACTGAGGATGAAGAGCTGTTGTATGAGAGGAGATTGCCATCTAGAGCGATGCCACACAAGCTTTCACGTGCAAGTGCGTGGATGTCCGGCGGATCTGAAGGTGGCACATGAGCCTTACGTGTTAGTCAGATGGCGGTGATTCTTTTTTTCTATATGCCGAGACATTCACAAGCAAAGCGAGAACAAGGTTTTTTTTTTTTTAATGATAAAATCATAATTTGATATATGTAAAAATATATAATTATTATAAAATTATTAAATTACATATGTTGCCACCTGCCACGTAAAATGTCATATTTCTCATATTGATTTGGTGTAAATTCTGTTAAAATGATAACGGTGTCAATTAAGGGTAAGGGGTTCGTTGTGAAAGAACAAAATATTAGGGGGGTTAAATTTAAACTTTCAATTGTCAGGAAGGCTATACGCAACTGACTTAAAGTTTGAGGATTATTTAATTTAGCCTAAAATAGATTGAAGCATACCAATAATTTTAAATATTCAAAGACAGAGACAGATCAAATGATATTTGAGTCATGAATGGAATTGATAAATTTGATCATGTGTTTTTTTAAAAAAAAAAATAAAACCCATTTGGTACGCTGGAATTTCTTAATTACGGCCATACATTTACCATGTACCATTATTCAGGATTCAGATTCCACGTGCAACGGAGAGAAAGCTCTAATTTGAATCAGATTATTGTAACTTATTTTATCAGATTCGTGTAATTTATTTTCTTTGGAGTTCTTAGGCCCCATTTGGTGTGCTGGAATTGGAGGAGGTGGAAATGGAATTGGGTATCAATTCCATGAGAGAGTTTGTTTGGTATAATGGAATTGGAAAATTTTCCAATTCCATGTAGAAGCAAAAATGGGTCAATTCCATGAAAACGGCTTCCATGTTAAAAGCCAAGATTTATAATTCCATGTGCACATTTCCATCTCTTACCCTCCTCTTTTGCTTTAGCCTCCTCACCCACCCCTTCCATCTTCCAGCCACCATACCAAACACCACCTGTGAGATCCAACCAGCCATTGCCACCCACGCCACCGCCGGCAAGTCATAGACGACATCAAGGAGGAGCAGCGACGCTTCTTCTGGAATGAACAACATCCACCATAAAGCTTGTGATTTTTGCTATGGAATTTCGAGCTTCACATATGCAAATCTAGGTTGTAGGAGCACTAGATCTATTAGTAACCTTCACCAATTCCGTTCACGACGCCTTCTCTCTTTCACCTCTCCTCACTGAGAGGCCCCCATTGGTCGCGCCCTCATCACTACCCAATCTTCTTGTTCCCAATCGTCTCCCCTCATCCTTCTCCTTCTCGTCATGCTTTAAGAAGTCTCACCTCCATTATTGACTGTTGCATCTAGATCTGGGTTTATCCCCTGTTCTTGTGTGCTTGAGATTGAGAAAAGGATTGGCATCATTTTTGTATGGACGTTGCTGACTTTTAACTTGAGTGCTAGCATTCCACACTTCTTAAATTTTTCTTGTGCCCTTGAGATTCAGAAACATACTGTACTGAGATATTTTTTTATGGTTGGTGCCATGATGTTCGATGGTTGCTGCATTGCTCAGGAAGTCTCAGGGAAAAAGATGATGACTTTGGATTTTTTTATTTAGAAGGGTATTTTAGTATTTTTTAAATAAAAATTATGTTAGATTCCATGTGCATACCAAACATATTAAACCTAATTTCCATATCCATATCTATTTCCATCAAAACCAATTCCAGTGTACCAAACGGGCCCTTGTAGTTTGATCCCCTATATGAATTCATTATTATTAAGGGAAAAACCGTTTCTTTCTTTCTTTTTTTTAAAAAAACCGTAATTTCAAATTTATTTATAGAATTTCATGGATTTTATAGAATTTCCTTCCATTTTATTTACCACAATCTGTGCATTTCTATGAATGAAATTACACAAAGACTATAAATTAAAATTATTGGATCAAACAATAAGCCAGGGTCCAATTTCAAACAAAATAAAACTCGAAGAATAGTATGTGAAATAATTTTTCCTAATTAAGGAATCAGGTTGTTGCCACGAGGACTCATCTCCGGATGCACCTCCATCTTCTTATGACTCCGATATAGTCGAAAGTCTAATATGGCAGCCACACAAGCCAAGGAAATTATGATGCCAATGTAAGCCCCCTTTGGAAGAGAGAAGCCTCCTCCAAGCATGGCAATTAACGTGGCAGCGTAACCAAGTATAAAGTGACACTTGTTCGCCCAAAGAGGACCTTGCTTAGGCCTAATAAGGAATAAAGCACCCAAGATTTGAACAGTAGAAAAGACGAATTGTATGCATCCATAGGAGAAGAAATCCATGAAAAACTGCTTTATTCCCACTCGGATTATGTTCACAACACAGCCAACCATTCCTATGACATAAGCTGCAATCATGCAGACCCAGTGCAAATGAAACCAAGCAGATTTTGTTGCTTCAAATTCCTTCAAATAACCAGCCATCATTACTCCTATTGGCAACAGAATTCCCCATCCTATATCATTCAATATCCCACCGACCTAAAATGAAATAAATGAAATTAAACTCCAAATAAAATTTCAATTTGATGGAAACCCTATTTTTGTTTAACAGAGAGAAAGACTAAGATGAGTGGATAAACTTACCTTTCTGAGTAAAATGATCTTCGGGGTATGATAATAGGAAGCGTCCAGAAAATCAAGGCGATCAAAAGATTTGAGATTATCTCCTTTAAGAGGATGAGGATAGAGAGTATCTTGGAAAAGAAAACCTTGTTGCCAAACTTGATTTACCATAGTGGAATTCCCAGGAAGCTGAAACTTAGCATATATGATCATCGTAGGACCTTCAAAACTCGCAGAAACGGCATGAACCTTAAAGCTAAGGTTGCCTTTCTCCAACCTCGTGCCATATGTGGCTATAGGAGAGGTATAAGCGGCCATTGTCCCGTCAGATTTCTTAAAAGCCACAAAAGATTGAGATCCCACCATGCCTGTGGAAGCAGGGTTAATAGCCCAAGCGATCCACTGATTGTGTTCAACGTTATAGTTCTTGAAAGCCATATCAATGGTGTTTGAAGGAACATCGTAGTTCCAATGGATAGAAGAGTTAAGGAAAGGCAAGTCATCGCAGGCTGAAAAATTTGCAGAATTCGGAAATTTGTATGGATTATGACAAGTAATTGGAGATTGTGAGAATAATTGTACATGCCTGGTGGTGACAAATACAATCATGCTGAAAGCGAAGAAGAAAAGAACCCTGGGCAGCGGAGGAGCCATGGAGTAGTTTTGTGGTTTTTGTGGTGTGTGTTTTGTGTTTTTTTTGGGTGGGTAAGTTTTGGAAAAATTGGAATGCATATAATTCAAAAACATATATTCTGTAAAAAAATATAATTAAAAAACATATAGATATAAGTACATAATTAATGAAATTAATTGAATAAGATTTTTTTTTGGGACGGAAATTATTGAATAAGAATGACATGACAATGTTTCGTGTAAAATAGTAAAATACCGCAGTCAAAACTAATTAACCGATTTTTTATTTTATTTTTTTAATTTCAACATAAGTATTAAGAATATATTGTGAATCTAAAATAAATAAAGTTAAAGTCAAGAAAGAAATTAGATATGAGATAATATATAATTTCTTATAAGCTAAAGTATATTTTTTGTCATTTATTTACATGAGGTTTCATTTTAGTCCTTTATAAAGTGCACTTTTAATCTTTAAAATGTAATAAAGTTAATGTTACAAATGGAAAATGATGACTAAGCGAAGTTAATTAGTGGTGATAGTGCAATGCTAACAAAGTATGTTGGACTTGACACACAACATCTCATTTAATTTTAATCCTACATGGCATTTATTTAATCTCATTTCTTCATCATGAAACCCCAACCTTATGCTGCAACACCCTTCTTCATCCTTTTTTTGATTGATCAGGGGTTTTCCCCTAGAGGCTTAGAGGACAAGGGATTGGCTATGATCCTCTGCTCTTACCATCCTCTTCCCATCCACTACTCATCTCAACCTTTAGATTGAAATATGAACGGTTCAAATTCAATGTTTAATTAATATTTATAAAAAATATTTAAAAATATCAAATTATTAAAAATTTCAAAAATAATTAAATAAATTCAAAAATGCTAAATTTTAGTTATGATAATTTAAATATGTAATAAAAAATATTTAAAAATAATATTTTTATTACACATTAAATCTGAACCGCTCAGATTTCAATCTAAAAACTGAGATGAGTAGTGAAGGGGAAGAGGATGGAAAGAGGATGGTAAGAAAAGAGGACCGTAGCCAATCCCAGAGGACAAAGGGTTCCCACCTCTCCCAACAAGTGCTCTTCACAGGATTTGAACTTGTGTTCTCTTCCTTACACAGGTGAAGCCCCTTACCATCTCAACTAATGGCTTGTTGATCCTTATTCATCTTCTTCACCATGCCTTCTTTCAATTCCTCTCCGATCACTCAATGAAATTTTCCTATTCTAGAGTCAACTCCTTGGCATCCTCTAATATTTCATTAGATTTGAGTGATGCATGAAATCACACTTTCTTAATAGTCTCCATAAGTGTTTTACTCTTTATTTGAACAATCGATGGAGTTGTGAGTCACAAAAAATAATGAATTTTTGTTGATGAAAAAGAAAGAAGCAAAATTGAATGAATGAAATCATCATGAGAGGCGTCCATTGCTAAGGGAGTCTATTTCACTGAACACACACACACATAAAATATGATGTTGAGCAGTTTTTGGAAGGTTGCCGTACAAGAGCAGAGAGAATGTTCTCCATCCATCGGCTGCACAATTTGGTGTTCATCGCCCCTAACTCATCACAAACAAGACAAGTGAGTGAATCAATTTGAGATGTGGAGTGTCACACCCTATTTTCTGTTGTTATCAGATAAGCTTTATACATAATGAATTCAAACCACTAAGCCAAATTTCAATCCTGATAAGAAAACTCTTTTGAAAATAAGTGTAAACCCAGCCTAAACACAAGGTTCAAACCTGTAATTGAATAGTTTTTTTTAACAAAAAATTAAAAACTTTCAAAAACAGTTATATAATGGTTCACAAAATTCATTATGACTGATCAATCCTTTATTCCATTTAATATTATCAGAGTGTTGCTCTTCTCTTGTCCTAGTATATTGATTGTTAACCTATGGGCCCTTAACATATAATTGCCCAATCCTAATTCATTTATCGTGCTTGATGAAATTACCGATTCGTTATGCATATACTGCCTACTAAGGCTACCACGTGCTACGCATACTATACTACTACTGCTACTACAACTACAAGTACTATCTTCAATAAGTTTACATATATACATATATATACAAACTACATAGCCACATGATGAGGCTGCCAAAATATCTAAGTCAAATCAAAATTAGTATATTGATAACCAACATAAATTATTTCCTCTTCTCCACCTTCTCATTTCTCTGAATGCACTACATGCTTGCCTCGTGAGCTGCTTGCTTTCACTGTAGGTCATTCAAGGGAAGGGTGAGATTCGTGAGAATCTTAGTAGTAACATCAATCAATTATATAAGATATGCAAGTTCACAAAAGCATGCTAAACAAACCATCATATGATTAAGCATACGGCAATCAAGATGCAGCACAACATCAATCACAGTACACACAGTTCAATACAACACATATGGTATAATAAGTCTTACAGCCCAGGCCTCAAGCCCTAGACACTTTAGGTCTTTTAGCCTTACTTTGAATGCATATTTGGTCTTAAAGCCTAGGGTTAGACCCCATGCAACAATGCATGTCAGGACTTACGCCCTCAAGACACACAGTTCAATATAGTTTCATATATTCATAAAACGAATATAATTTATGGTAAACACATACATGCAGAACAATACATAATATATGAAAGAAGGAGTTACTACCTGACTGCCTTTCCTAGATTTTACTTTCTTTAATTTGGGTCCTCTTAGGGCTTGAGTAAATATCGAATCCTATAAGGACCTAGCTAAATCACAGGGGTGAGAAACAAATAAGATGTCCTAACAATCTGCCTGTATAGCAAAATTACTACCAAATATCAATTTAGGGTCCTAAGTTCCTAAAGCCTATGACCAAACTAACTGCCTTATTAAGTACTCAGAATTTCCAGATTTGTACCTAAAATTTAAAAATCCATAACTTATGGTTTACACATCCAATTCCTAAGTTCTAATATTCAATGAAAATCTATAAATACTTATTTTAAGGGAAAAATAATGACACAGCTAATTTATCATATTACCCTGATAAAATTCGTCCATTTTTCCATTGTCAGAATCTAAATTCCTAGATTGTTCATTGTTTCCTGACCAAACTTTCAAAAATCATAACTTCCATTCTAGATATTCAATTGATGCATTATAAAAATCATTTTAAATCTTTGAATGTGAACTATTTCTTTGTAAAATTTCTTAAACATTGGACAAGTTTTGCCAATCAAAACAGAGCATAAAACTGAATGACTTCCAAAAATGTCATTTTTAACAGTCTGCCTTAAACTCTCTAAAACTCTACTTTTCTCTACCCGATTTGGACTCTTCTTGATTCTAACATCTACCCCACATCTTAAAATTTCAAAAACCAAAAGAAAGCTGAAGAAATTCCTCCTATGGACTCTGTCTGAGCCTCTGATACTTTCCGGCAGAAACTCTGTTTTTAAGGCGACAAGACAGAGATGAAGAAATTAACATGCAATCCTAGTTTTTGACTCTAAACCTCTATGAATTTGACTCTATAAACTCCTATATGCTTGCTCTGTAATCGATGATTAATAGCAGAACCAAAAGAAAACTCAAAACCTTACTCAAGGACGACATGCAACACTGGATTTTACATTTACCGGTGACAGCTTTCATTTTTTTTCTGGCAGACTTCACTTCTGATAAAATATGATGTAATAGAGTAGTATATTATGATGTAATAATTTGTAATATTCAGATATTGTTAGTTTGTGGGCCTGAGGCCCAATAGGACCATTATATATATAGGGTCATTTCTATGATCCAATGAGAATATCTTGTAGAATTCATTATCTTCATATCAATAAAATAAGTGAGCAGGGCTTGCTGCTTTTTACATGCTTGGGTTCACATTTCCAACATGGTACCAGAGCCACAAGATTCCCTATGCTCAAGGTGTTTTTCCATATGATTCAGCGCCAAAAATTGTTACAATTTTCTTCTTAGTCTGAATGAATCATTTAGTGGTGCTCGCAGCCAAATTCTCTTGATGAGTCCGCTGCCTTCGGTAAATCAGGCCTATGCAATGGTCGCCGAGGATTAAGCATAAAAATCCCATGCCACTGCCACTCAGAATAGCCTTGTTGAAGGTGTGGCCATGGCTGCTCGTGGTAGAGGGCGTGGCCGGGGACAAGGCCAATCAAACTCTGGACCAGAGTGTTCCCATTGTGGCAAGAAGGGCCACCACAAGGATGTTTGCTGGGAACTTGTTGGCTATCCAGCTGACTCACAATGCAACAAGGGCAAGACAGGGAGAGTAGCTGCAGCTGGTCAATTGCCAACCGAACCTGTGCCCGATGGTGAGAAACGGACTCCAGTGTCCTAAGCATCCCAAAATGTATCTCCTACCTTTACTCAAGATCAGTATGAGAGACTTCTGGATTTGCTCAAGCGTGACTCTGAGGCAACGGTGCACGCTCTCACTGGTATTGATTCTGGTTTTCACTCTTCTATCCTTCCTTACAGTTGATGGGTATTGGACTCTGGGGCTACTTCCCATAGTACGGGTGATCTTTTTCTGTTTGAAACTTATAGAGTTAATGATAGTAATATTAAGGCCATTACGATCCCAAATGGAGCTAAAATATTAATCACCCATGTAGGTAATGTTAGGTTTTCTGCTGATATTTACCTCACAAATGTCTTGTATGCTTCCTAGTTGAAATTTAACCTCATATCTTTACCACGGTTAACTAAGGAATTAAATAACAAAGTGGTATTTTATCCTAACCATTGTTTAGTGTAGGCCCTTCCAAATGGCAAGAAGAAGGGGACTGATAAGGTTGAAGAAGGCTTATACATGCTATCATTTCCTAGATGTTTTCCTGCTGTTAACAATTTGAATATTGCCATTCACTCTTCTGCTGATTTGTCACTCTTACATAAACGACTAGGTCATGCTCCACTATCTGTGTTGAGACATTTAACCTTTGTAAAAGATAAGCATAGATCTTTCAATAAAGACTGTGACATTTGTCTACAATCGAAACAGACTCGTCTTCCTTTTGATTCTAGTTGTATTAAATATGTGATTTGTTTTGAGTTGCTCCACATGGATGTCTGGGGGCCTTATAAGACCCCTACACACCAAGGGCACCATTATTTCTTGACTATTGTGGATGATTTCTCTAGAAGTACTTGGGTATTTTTGATGAAGTCTAAACCTGAAACTGTTAGATGTATACGCAATTTTATAGCATATGTTCTCACACAATTCTCTTTGCATGTCAAAAAGATCCATAGTGAAAACGGTTCTAAATTTACTAATCTTGAATTGAACACTTACTTGAATGATAAAGGTATCATCCATGAAACTTCATGTCCATATACTCCACAACAGAATGGTATAGTAGAACGTAAACATCATACCTTAATGCAAATAGCCCGAAGTCTTATGATACAGTCAGGGGTGCCCCTTAAATACTGGGGGGGAATGTGTCCGTATGGCAGCCTTTATTGTCAATAGAGTTCCATATAAAGTCCTAGGTTTCAAAACACCTTATGAAAAGGTTTATGGTCATGAACCTAGTTATGAAAACCTTAGAGTTTTTGGGTCTCTTGCATATGCCACCAATTTAAATGCGACTGATAAATTCCAACCACGTAGCACCCCTTGTGTGTTCCTAGGATATTCCAACAACCAGAAGGGTTTCATCCTATTAGAGTTAGGATCAGATCGCCAATTGTTAGTCGACATATGAAATTCCTTGAACATAAGTTTCCCTTTATAGATGAACCGGGCTCCATCCAAGGGGGAGTGCCGTCAAGAGAGCTGAAGGATATGTTCTTTTTTGAAGAAAATGGAATTTCACAGCCTAGAACACAATTAAGGCCTGCCCAGTTCAGGTCTAATCCTGATGCTGGTACACAGGACAGATCTAACTCTGCCACTTCTACAACTGTTCCAGGGTCTTCTGCGTGCCCTGAATAGGGTCAAATTCCTTAACCAAGTATCCAGACAGATAGAGAGCGGAGGCCCCCTATTTGGGCCAAGGATTATGTATGTAGTTTAATAACCAAAGAGTCCCATGAAACTTCCTCCACATGTCTCTATCCCATTGGAAATTATATTTCATATGATAATGTTTCTGCTTCTCATATGTGTTTTCTATGTCAAATAGACTTTATTCGAGAACCCAAAACTTACCAAGAAGCTGCACATGATATTAATTGGGTAAGAGCAATGAATCTTGAAATGGAGGCACTTGAAAACAATAAAACTTGGGATCTCGTGCTGCTGCCCATTGGTAAGAAACCTATCGGTTGTAAATGGGTATATAAAATAAAGTATAAATCAAATGGGGAAATTGACAAATATAAAGCCCGGCTGGTTGCCAATGGGTATAATAAAAAAGAGGGAGTGGATTACCATGAAACGTTTTCTCCTGTTATAAAAATGATTTCTGTGCGTATGACTTTGAAACTTACGGCTTTGTATGGTTGGAATATATATCAGATGGATGTGCATAATACTTTCTTGTAGGGTGACCTAGAGGAGGAAGTCTATATGACTATCCCTCAAGGTTTCCAAAGCAAGGGGAGAATCTTGTGTGTAGACTACGAAAATCCTTATATGGCCTCAAGTAGGCCTCTCGGTAATGGAACTGTAAGTTGACTAAACCTTTAGTAGCGGGAGGTTTTATCCAAAGTAAGTATGATTACTCACTGTTTTTTAAGAAATATAGTGATGATAGTGTGGTTTTGATTCTGATTTATGTTGATGACTTACTCATTACTAGAAACATGCAAGAGAGGATAAATGAAGTTAAGGAGTTCTTACATAGTAACTTCAAAATTAAAGATCTGGTTTAATGAAGTACTTTCTTGGTATAGAAATGGCTAGGTCTGATAGAGGAATTGTTATGTCACAAAGAAAATATGCCTTAGACTTGTTGGCTGATTTAGGAATGAGTGCTTGTAGACCTCTTGGAATGCCAATGTCAAAAAATTTAAAATTGATAGGTTACCGAGAGGGTAAGGATAAGACCACAGACTTGTTGAGAGAGCGAGATAAGTATCAAAGGTTAATTGGAAGGCTAATTTACTTAACAGTGACCCATCCTGACTTGTGTTTTTCAATGCAGGTCCTAAGTCAATTCATGCAACAGCCTATGAAAGTGCATATGGCAGCAGCGTTAAACGTAGTGTGATATCTAAAGCAAAGTTCGGGCATGGGAATTCTAATAAGCTCTCGGGGAGGTACTACTATGAATTGCTACTGTGATTCCGATTGGGGGTCTTGTAGCATGACAAGAAGGTCCGTAACTGGATATTTGCTCAAGGTTGGAGGTTCATTGTTTCACTGGAAAACAAAGAAATAGTCCACGGTATCCTGTTCATCTGCTGAAGCCGAGTATAGAGCTCTTGCTTCTGCAAGTTCAGAAATTGTTTGGCTGGAAGGGGTAGTAAAGGAACTAGGAGAGCCTCAGTCACAACCAGTGGATGTTCACTACGATAGTAAAGCTGTAATTCATATTGCTACCAATCCTGTCTTCCATGAATGTACAAAACACATAGATATAGACTGCCATTTTGTTCGTGAGAAGGTACAATCAAAACTAATCAGGTTGGTGCATGTGAATTCTGCTTACCAGCAAGCTGACATTCTGACTAAGGCCATCACTAAAGGAGCACAAAACTAGATTCTTCACAAGTTAGGCGCAGTAAATGTTTTCTGCCCCCAACTTGAGGGGGAGTGATAAAATATGATGTAATAGAGTAGTATATTGTGATGTAATAATTTGTAATATTCAGATATTGTTAGTTTGTGGGCCTGAGGCCCAATAGGACCATTATATATACAGGGTCATTTCTGTGATCCAATGAGAATATCTTGTAGAATTCATTATCTTCATATCAATAAAATAAGTGAGCAGGGCTTGCTGCTCTTTACATGCTTGGGTTCACATTTCCAACAACTTCCAGCAGCCAAACAACCCAAAAAACCACTCAAATCCAAAGGAAAAAGCAATTTAAAGGTGAAGGAGACTCACCTATACGCATTTATGTGGATGCATATGAGGTTTGGAGCTTCCTTCTTCCTCTTCTCTGGTGAGAAATCACCTCTGGTTTTTCTCTTATTTCTCAACTCTCAACCTCTCTTTCTCTTTTCTCTTTCCTTCTTTGCGAAAGTGTCTAAATGAATGGGAGGGAAGGTTTTTTGTGTATTTAAGTGAGGCGTGTGCAGGTGTGGGTCGGGTATTTGGAGGGTCAAAAAACGAGAGTGAAACACACTAGATGGATCCGTGTGTGTGTCTCATAATGGGTTTTGGGTATGTGTGTTTTAATTATATATGTATAGGTAATTTTTATTCTATTAATCACATATACTACACTTTAATTTTTACCCTTTTGTCTAATTTACAACTCCTTAAATTCTTTAGGTTCCATAATTTGGCTTATCTTTAGTCCAATACTGAATTTCAGGTCCAAATAATAAAGTCATTAACTTTTCTTAATTTCTAAATCGGCATTGGCTAATTATCAAATTCCATAAATTAATCCTTAATAATTTTTAAGGATTTTCTCCCTTAATTAGCTTCATAAAGCTTTCAATAATTTCTTAGAAATTTTTGAGCCAAATTATGAGCTCTAACTATTTTTCCTCAATTTTTCAAGAAGATAGGCCCTTAAATTCCCAAAATTGATTTTATCACTATTTAAATTTTCTTTTGGGAAATTTATTCCTTTTTCAAATTTTAGGGATGTTACATGGAGGTTTGGCTTGACTACTGCAAGATATTAGTATTTTCTGAAATTCTTTTACGTGAAAAGAAAAACCTAACCCCTGTTAATAAGAGGTTAATGACCAAGAGTTGACAAGGACACCAAGGAGTTGACCAGAACGAAAGAATTTTGATTTGGAAGAAGTTAATGGGGATGAAGATGAAGAAGGGTTTCAAGATGAAGAAACGAGACAAAAAGGTTAAGAAATTAATTAATTAAAATAATTTATTTGGATTATATTTTTATTTAAAAATAAAATAATATAAATTAAATAAATGCCAAATAGGATTAAAATTAAATAAGATGTTGAGTTGCAAGTCCAACTTGCTTCATCAACATTGCACCATCACCACTTAACTTTGCTTGGTTAGCATTTTCAATTGATAACATTAATAGTGTTAAATTTTGAGCACTAAAACGGCACTTTTTAAATTTAAAGGACTAAAATGTAGCCTCATGTAGATATTAAATACTAACAGTATACTTTAGCCTTTCTTATATAACTAGATGTACTATTTAAGTATTATATCTTTATATATATATATAGACAAAGACGCAAATGCTCTAAATTCATATCAATATATAAACAAGATACTAATTGCAAATTTTTGTTTGGAATTAAATTGATATATTAAATATTGTATGAATCATATTTTTTTATACAAAATGAACATTATAATTAAATATTCTAATAAAAGAAAAGTTTAGCAAGGTTCCCCATTATGTGTCTACATTCTCAGAAATCGGACTACTCAATTGCTAATAGCATTATGTATTTTATTTTTAACTTGTGTGTGTGTATATATGTAACTACTATATTTGTAAGTTAGTTTTGTTTATTATTATATATTTAATTATTCATTCAAAGTTGATGGCAAGATGGTAGGACACAAAAATGAAATTAAATGATGAATAAGATGGTACCTAAATGTAAACGAAGTAAAGGGACAAATTAAAAAAAGAAGAGTAAAAGTATACATGCAACAATTTGTGATATGCGGCTTTTCCATGTAAAGGTCAAACATGAGAATAAAGCTTAGAAAAGAGAATAAAATAATAAAAATATAAATACGGCATATTATAAGTTCGGTCCTTAGCTGTTGAAGCATATGATTTTGAAAAGTTACCGGGAAAGGGGAATTATAAATTTGATAATGAAGATTCCCAAATATTGAGCAAATCTATTCCTTGTGCATGTAACTAAATTGCATCGGGACTGGTCCTAGACGTATGAATCATTAGAAACAATTCATCAGCTTCAATATTACAATATGTCAAAGATCCGAAATAACAACAATAAATATAATTCATCTGATCAAATTAACAGTCCAAGATCCCTGAAAAGAACCACTTAAATGAACTCCACAAGAAACTGATGGAAACGTACTTAAAAAGAATTCATATTTTATCACTCTCTGTTTTTTGCTATACAAATTGGTAATATGCCTCTGGTTCTCCCCAAAACATGAAAAATAATTAACTTTATTAATTTTCCAAAAAGTTATTAAAAAGCGCATTACCAATATGTACAAACCATTCCAAGCGCCTAGTCTTCACATGTTTTATCTCAAATAAACGAAGTCTGTGGGTTAAATTATGAGCATAGCTTGGGTCTATTTAGAATAAGCGCACTAAACGAGATCACGGTGACAAACCCATCTATTGAACATGTAAGACACCGTCTTACATACCACTTACCCTTAATATTAGTTAAAGTACTGGAGCGCAGTTCGGTGAGCAACACATGAATAGTATAAATATACTAATATATTTATATACGGTACTTGATTACATCATAGGTTTTTGCCCATAGGGTTTGATAGTATTTACGAGTTTTTCCAAAATATTCAGAAATAACTACATATAAACCACTAATTTTGCTTCGGGAGACGTGGCCATCAGTTCCTCGTGTCTATAACATTGCCTTTAGAGCCGCTGATTCCCATTGAGACATTGATTTTTTATGAAAAAAGATGAGATTCTAAGGAATCTCAGTAGTAACAGAATATCAATAATATAAAATGTGAAAATTAAATATGCAATACACCATATAGTGTAAAATGAAAATTCATAACATAATGTGTGTGTACACAAAGCTCAGTGCCAAATCGTTGTTCGGGTCCCCTACGTGTACCTCAGCTGGGCCCCTAACCATAGCTAGGTAATGTACCCTAGGCGTATCTTAGCTGGGTACCTAACCACAGCTAGGTAACATACCTCATGCACTGTGTTCATATCACAAAATGAAGTAGCATGCAACATATCAACAATCACATTGTATATGAGAGATAAAGTTACTACCTTAACCCTTTTTTATCCATAAATAGACTCCTCAAACTTCGTGCTACATCTTGAACTATCAATCAGGTCCTAAAATTCCAAATGTACAAGAATTAAGTTAAAACTCATTCATGTACTAGTTTAGACACTTCCAATATGTTCCTGGTAGTTATATGAGTCTATTGTGAAAATTAACCAAAATATCCTCGAGGACGTGGCCTAGCCCTGCCATACCCGGTCTGATTGTACTTTTCCTGAAATTTTGACTTGGGCTATTGTGATATATTTTCACCCAAGGAATCTATTTCCAAATTTAGAATTTCCAAATTCACTGCCAAAAGACCATAATTCCCTTGGCAGCTCCTATTTCAGGGTTTTAGGGGTGTTTTGGTAATTATGCTTTTTATGGCTTTTCTAGAAAAAGTGATCAATTATAACCCCACCTAATTTTCCCACCTGAACTCAATGGAATCATCAAATCATCAAAAATTCAACTCCAACCTCTTGAACCAATACTGGCCGAAACTCAAGGTTCTCCGGAAAAAATTAAGGTTTTTCACTTCCGACTCTGCAAACTTGCTCCTTTCTACTCCTAATCATTTTATTAACTATTTAATTATGTTATAACCACTATTTAGACTCAATTTTGGCACCATAATGCCTAGGGCACACCCTTTCCCAAATTTTACAATCAGAGCAAATCCAACAGAAATCCGCCGATTAAATTAACCACAACAGCTAAAAACTATATACAAACTGTCATTGTTCATTGATATCACTTATTTGTTACCCTTTATGATCCAATGGCTTGGATTTATTTAATTGGGTAAAATTATATATTGGTCTTTGTTTATTATTATACTCTTTGCTCAGATATCATATGATTTAATTGTATAAAAGTATAAGAGTTATAATGTCTAATATTGTATGGACCCTAGAGAAAGTTGGGTACCAAAGATCATATATTTATACTTTTGCAGGAGTTGACCAAGTTGCTATGCTTTTGGGTATAAAGAACAAATGCTAACAGAGTAGGCATGACTGGCAATGTTGCAGTATGGGTAGTAGCAGAATCTGTGGTATCACTCGAGTGATCCCTATCACTAGCAAGTGACTAGCTAGTGATACAATCAGAAAAGGACAAAGAGTAGGAATATCTCTTTGTGGCCTCAGCAGAATTCAATTCAAAGTAGATCAAGCCAAGAGCAAGGTCAGAAATAACAGTGATTATACCAAGAAATATTTATGTCCAGCTATCTATCTTGACTTGAAAACATTGAAGAATACTCATGAGTTGGATTCACACTTCCAACACTATAAGCCATCGCTATTCTAAAGGTCAGAAATAACAGTGATTATACCAAGAGATCTTTTTGTCCAGAAATAACATTGAACAATGTTGAGTTCATCACTTCTGTTAAATACCAATATTAGACAACTTTATGACTTGATCAACTAGAACTTCAAGGCTTTATTTTAAGCTCATCTTGGTATCCTAAAGTTCTCACAGAGACTAAACCTTCAGAGACCCTCAGCACTGATCACATCACCAGATAATGAGCAGCCAACGATGTATCAGTGAACTTTAGAGGACTATGACTCAAGTAATTATGACATTACTTGAGTGAGGTATTGTATTATTAATTAAAATTCTCTGAGTTGCATCACTCGAGTGATGGTCGAGTAGAATCACTTGAGTGACCACTCGAGTGATACAAGGTTACAACCTTAAAACCCTAAATAGCATCATCATTTTCAAAACTTGATTCCTCTCCAAATCTTCATATTTTCATACTCATTCTCTCTACAAAATTTCTAATGGTTTTACAAATCCAGGAGAATTATTAACCATATTACTCACAACGATTTTCTTTTAAGCCATGCATTCATTAAAGGGGAGCTTCACATTTACATGTGTTTTATATCTTAAAACGCTTATCTCCTTTGTTAGAAGAAAATCATTCTAGCATACTCATCTGCATTTCCTATCTTTTGATTAGTTTTGATGATAAGTTACTCTTATATTCTTCCTTTCATGATCTTAATTTTAATATATCTTATAGAAAGGATATTTTGATACTTGATGGCACTAATAATTCTCTTTGCAAGAATGCTTTTACTTCTAGCTGGAGAATTTGCTCTATGCAAGATCATTCCTCAACACACTAAAAGGAGAATATATTAGCTTTGAGGACATATGCTTTAACGATCAATCAAGGGAAATATATTGGCTACAACATTCAAAGCAACAAATGCCTATTCCAATACAAAAGGGTGTTAAGCATATTGTGATAAAAATATGGAACAAAAGCTCAACTCAGTAAGAGCATCCTATAGACACCATGAATATACATCAAAGTTGCACAGTGAAAGCAAGTGAACTGGACTTCATGGATCTATCATCAGCTTGCCAAATCCAAATAAGCATTTTTAGACCCTCTCTCTTTATATTTTGAGAATACTTGGCAAATCCTTGATTATGAAAGTTTCTCTTGAAAATGTCTTCAAGTTGCTTCAAATTTGAAAAGTGAAAACCATTATTCATTTGCATCATATTAAAAATGAAATTACCTTCAATTAGGGGGAGAGAAAATTGTTTTCTTGACACATTTATTTTGATTATTGAAAAGAAAGGCATTTCTACTTTGTTTTCAAGTTTACTTCTCCACAAGCCTTACTTCAATTCTTTATATTTCAAACTTTTTGCTGATGTCAAATAGGGAGAGAGAACGGCAAGAAAAATATGCTGCACTTAATTTGCTTTTATAATTCACACATATTTTTCTTAAAGGATTTGTCATCATCAAAAAGGGGAGAATGTTAGATATAATTAGTTTTGATGATATCAAATATAGATGACAAATATTAAGAGTAAAACCTATACATATATCTTGGAATTTTTTTGATAACTCAAGATACTTGAGTTGATTATCTTTTGGACTGGAGCACTATGCCATATGGGTATTCAATGTGTCTACGCTAGTCTCAAGTACTTAACTCGAACCTTGGAACTCAACTTATTACAATTTACCCTAAATATGTTAATTTCACAAGTCAAACCTATGCTGCAAGAATTTTCACCCAACTTTGAAAATTCATAACTTTGTCTAGGAATCTTCAATTGAGGTGGTTCAAACTCCAATGTGACGTTCTTTAAGTATATTTAAAGGAAAAATATTTTCTACTGCCAATCACATGCACACAATTCCAGAATTTTCAATCAATCCTTACTGCCACAAAAATCATTCCATATTTAATGCCTAACTTTAACAAGTCATATCTCACAATATACTAATCCAAAGGACACAAATTATATATCAAATTAAAGCTTATGATGTCTAGTATTATTTTAAAAAATATCATGATAAGTGGATAAGATTTATCTTTTCAAAAACATGTCACAAGCAGTCTGTCCCCCTAAAAACATCAATCTGGCAGCACTATGCTTAATTTTCAATTTTAATATTTTCATTCCAATGATCCAAAATTTATAACCACACCTTAATCCCACAAAATTTTGCATGGAGAATCCATATTTAACTTCAAATTTGGCAAAAACCAATTCCTTCCCTATGAACCAGTCAAGGCTGAAATACATCATAGGGAAAAGCAATGATTTTGCAACCTCCTTTCACAAAGTTTGCTAAACTTCCTTCCTACCATACTTAAACCTCTTTTATCATGATTTTCATGTGCTCATCTCATTAAATTCCTAAGGTTACCCATTAATAAAAAAAAAAAAAAATAGAGTAGCATGTAACCACCATGAAGACTCAATCAAAATTCAAGATAGTTGATTTAGAACAAAATTTATACTTACCTCTTGATTTTGCTATCACCTTAAGTTGACTTCTCCAACTTCCACACCACTTACACAGGTCCAAACACCTCCTCTCAAGAAACTCTACTTCTTGTTCCTTAGCTCTCAAAACCGTCATCTTCTCTTTCTCTTTCTCTAATTCAGTTTTCTCTTTCTATATATTTTTTTCTGTTTCTCTTGCTCTCTTATCTGGCCGAATTGCAACGAAATGAGAGAGAAAAGTGTTTCAATTAAATGGCCATGTGTGTGTTAAAGTGAAAAAAAACAAATGATAGTGGTGTCTTTCTTTTTGCTTTAAGTGTGCCCATATGTTCCAAGTATTGATTATTGTTTCTCTTCCTTGTTTTGTGCTTTGGACGACTTTAAGTGTGTGTGGTGTAGTGCGAGTAGGTGGGTGTGTGTGGTCTCATGTGACCCTTTGTAAAAGTGGATTAAATGTGGACCAACTCCCTCTCTATTCTCTCCTCATGCTTGGCCGTCCTTCTTGACTAAATGGAGAGGGAATATATTAATTAAACTCTTCCTCTCTTGTTCCACACGTCTTGTCCGAAATGAGTGTGAGAGAGTAGGAAGAGATGATATGTCATATTAGGTAAATGTCTACTCTTCCCCTCTTTTCCTTTTGGTTTATCTAAAAGGATAAGGGTGGGTATTGAGTTGGATGAATAATTGCTCGCCTCCCCTTTAACCGATTTGCAAGAGTGTGTAGTGTAGTGTGAGTAGGTGGGTGTGTGTGGTGAGGAAGTGTTTTATCTAAATGGATAAGGGTGGGTATTGTGTTGGATGAATAATTGCTCCCCCTTTCCTTTTCTTTGTCTTGACCAACATGTTTTAACAAAATGAAGGAAAGGTGTTGTCTAATTTGTCTCTTGAAATCTTGCTTTTTCAAGGATGAATGTTAGCCCTTCATATCATATTGGACACACATAAAGGAATTGAGCACTTTCCTTTAACTAATTCAATCAAACTCATAATTTATTCTTTTTTTTAATCACTATTTGCACTTACTTTTTGGGTCATTTAGCCCTTGAGTGAATTTTGGGATATTACAATACAAGTTTTCATTTTGATCCATTAACTTTATTATTATAAAGTGTTATTTTAGTCATGTAACCCTAACATTGCGAACCAAAAAAAAAAAAGTGATATTGAAGATTTAAATGTTGAAAAAGCCTTTTCAAATGATTATATATTAAGCGTAATTTTAAAAATAAAAATTATCATTTAAAAAAACAATGTCAGAGTTAAAGAACTGAAAATATCCTTTTTAAGATAAAAAGACTATACTGAAACTTTGTTTAAAGTAAAACGATCAAATGTATACTTTTACCTATTTTTATTTAGTAGAGAGAGACTAAGAGGAGTGGATAAAATTTCTTTTCCGAGTAAAAAGATTTGAAATTATCTCCTTTCGTGGCATGAAGATGGAGAGTATCTTGAAAAACAAAGCCTCGTTGCCAAACATGATTCACCATAGTGGAATTCCCAGGAAGCTGAAACTTGGCATATATGATCATCATAGCACCATCAAAAAACGCAGAAACATCATGAACCTTAGAAATAAGGTTGTCTTTCTCCAACCTCGTGCCATATGTGGTTATGGGAGCGTATAAGCCGCCATTTTCCCCCTCAGATTTCTAAAAAGCCACAAAAGCTTTGATCCTACCATGCCTGTGGCATTAGAGTTAATAGCCCAAACAATCCAATGAATGTGTTCGACATTATGCTTCTTGAAATCCATATCAATATGGTTTGATAAAAAAAAATCCATATCAATGGTGCTTGAAGAAGGAAAATGGTAGTTCCAATGAATTGAAGAGTCAAGGACAGGACAGGATAAAAAATTTGCAGAATTCGGAAATTTGTGAGAATTATGACAAGTAATTGGAGATTGTGGGAAGAATAATACACCCGTGATGGTGAAAAATACAATGAGGGTGAGAGGGAAGAGTAAATTAACCCTGGACGGCGGAGAATTCATGGAGCAGTTTTTATGGGTGGGAGAGAGAACTGGTAAGTTATGGAAAAATTTGAATGCACGTAGTTTATAAACATATAGATATTAACACTTGACTAATGAATATAATTTAATATAAAAATGTGAGAAAGATAATCTTAGACAATGACATGACAATTTTTCATGTAAAAGGGTAAAATAGTGCAGTCAACGCTTGCTAAGAGATTATTTATTTTTTATTATAATTCAACATAATTATTAAAAAAACTATGAATGTAAATAAAAATAAAATATATTTAATTAAAAATAGGAAGAATCCTGTATAAATCCAATTGAAATATTAAAATCCAAATTCAGGTCTATACTTTTAACAAATTATTGATGAGGCCAAGAGGCTTAATTAAGAATTTTTTTAATGTTATTAACAGATTAGAACACCCTCCTATAATTAAAAAGGAAAATTGAAGGTACATGAGCCCATGCATTTTTTATTATTTCAACGGGATTTAATTAAGATTTTCCCTTTATTTTTAGTTTGTTTGTTTTATGATTTGTTTTTTATAAAACAAACAAGTATTTATCTTTATATACAATCTAAAGTTTTATAAAAGAAACTATACTATTTATCCATATAAAATTATTCAAATTTGTATATATCCTATATAATCACAGAAAATAATTTTTTTTCTGCCAAAATATTATATAAATATAAGAATATATCTATATGCACAATATAATTTTTTAAGAAAACTGTACTATTTATGGATATTAAATTATTCAAATTTGTTTATATCCTTATAGTTGCAAAAAATATTTTTTTCCAACCAAGATATTACATAAATATAAGAATATAATGGGTGGATTCCTTTATCTATTTCATCAAAGACCTTAGCATGTGGTGGTTGGGGAATTTCACTTGTTCCAGTTCAATAAAGAAATCTGTTTTCCTTTCTTAATTCTAGAGGGAAATTAATGAACATTGATAAGGCTATTCCATTTTTGAATCACATATTAAATCGTGGAGTAAATTTAGTGAGTTTTTAATTAATACACTTATAATCATAATTAATAACAAAAGAGTAAAGAGACAATTGAATTAGCCAATGATTTGGGAAAGAAGAGATGACTTTGAGGGGACAATGTAGTCATTTAACAACATTCAGAAAATTTTAATTAAGCCTCTTAGCCTAATCAAGAATTTCTTAAAAGTGGAGGGCTAAATTTAGATTTTGGTATTTTAGTTGCTGATGATGGTTGATATACCATTGTGTTTGTGTTATATATGTTTTTTTTTTTATTTGTGTGTGTGTACATGTAACTACATAATATATTGAATTTGTGTTGTTTAATAATATGTATTTAATTATTCAATAACAGATAGAAAATTCATTCAAGGTTGATGGCAAGATGGCAGGACATAAAAGGAGGATGTTTTAAGTTCAAACTTCAAACCTTGGAGGAGCTTTATGCAAATTATGTCAAATCCCAAATTTTTACTAGGAATCCCCCAAAAAGATAAAATGCAAATTTAAACTTTTTCTACTACTAAAGCATAAATATTAAAATTTTCAAGGATAAGGAAAATTTTAAGGGCTAAAGTGAAAAAAGAAACGGAACCTGTATATAAAGGAAGAAAGGTACAAATAAGAAAAAGAAGAGGAAAAAAAATTCATCTTCCATTCAATTTTACGGATCTCGCCAATTCTTCATTAAGCCAAACTACAATGTTTTGGCTTCTGGTCCTTCGATCCCTTGTTATCTTGCTTCTGAATAAATGATCCTAAGGTCCTTGCGGATTTCGGAAAATACAGTTAAGTACCAGCTCACAATTTCATCTAGAAAATCACCATTTCTCAAACCTGAGGAATGAAAAACCGGACCGGACAATGAACCGGTCACAGCACAGGTTCAAAGGTTAATGGGTCAACCGGGGTCTAACCGGTAGTTGAACCGGTAGTGAATCGGTCATATTAAAATATTATAATTTATTAGTAGTAATATATATTAATATATTTTTAAACTTCTATAGATAAAAATGAAGATTTTTAAGAAAAAAATACTTAAAATCTATTAGTATGAGTTATAATGCCTATACTTATGCAATTATATCTCCTTTTCTATAATTATTATATCTTTTTAAATAATTTTTTTCATTATCTTCTTCATTTTTTTTATATTTGTTCTTTTTTTACCTATTTTTCTCTACATTTTGGTCTTCAACTTCCAATTTTCCCCTAAAGAAAGCAAAAACAGAAAAATAAAAAATATAAAAAAATGAAACCGGTTCAACCGGTTGAACCACCGGTTTTATCAGTTTTAACCGATTCTGATCGGTTCCCCAGTTTAACCATCAACCAGACCGGACGACTGGCCGGTTCCCAGTTCAACCGGTCGAACCGACCAGTCCGGTCCGGTTTTTTGTACAGTGCTCGAACCAATTATTCTCTATTATCTAGATTTTATTCTCTTTGCTTATTTACTAAAATTTATGACTTTTAATTCCAAAATTGATTATTATACCCTCTAACTAATCCCAAAATCCAATATAAAATATGAGTTTAGTAGTCATAAGCAAGGTATTAAAACTCGGATCAGGCATTGAACCGGTCGGGGTACTTGGTTAAGGGTTAGTGGGTCAGACCGGGGCCAAACCGGTGAGAAATTGAAAGTTTTAGACTTGTAGTATGAAATTCTAAAGGAAAAATTTAATTTTTTTTTAAAATATGAACCCGAACCTGATTGGGAACCGGACCGGTTTACCGGCCGGTTCGCCGGTTTCCGGGCCGGACTGGCCGGTCCGGTCCGGGTTCAATAACCCTGGTCATAAGTATATAAGCAAATGCAATTACCTGTCATGTGGCAATAGCACCCGAATCCACAAATCTATTTGGAGGAAGCAGGGACAAGGCATGTCTAGGTATTACCTATTGCCCTAAGACAACAAACAGTTGGGGTGACTTACTTCTGCAACTCACGATACCTAGTGAACTGGGCATACTCTATAGCGAAAATCATGACTGTGTTAATATAGAATGCAGAGTCACACCAATGAGATAAGCCATAGTTATTAGCCATAAAGACTAAGAATATGCATCTTATTGAATATGAATTTTCTTAACCCATATGAAGCCTGAATATGAGTTTGTACTTAGTCCCTAAGAATCTTATTGATTAATTTATAACATGACTTGCATATGTCAATTTAAATTGACACCATTATTCAACACCAAGTACAAATAATGAAGAGATTGAGTAATTGCAATTTAAAAGCAAATAGGAAGCAATAAGTTGACAACTACATAATTGAGAGAACTAAAAGATTGTCCATTATCCAATTAGGATGCGTGAAGATATTTTAAGGATGTACCTTATTGAGCGATCAATTTTGTTGTATGGAAATTACAAGATGCTGTTGGGTCAAAAGAAGATGTTATGACAACATTTTAAGGATAAACCTTATTTAGCAGTCGAATTTGTCATGTGACAATTACAAGGAGGATACTGTTGCGGTCATAGATGTTATGAAGGACTTCCACTAACAGGGAGCAAAGAATTGAGACCACAAAGACACACATATACCAATATGGATAAGTTCAATAATATAGACACACTTTGTTAAAAGATTAGAAAAACGAAAGATAGACATAATTTGATGCATAAATTTCTAGTGCAAATGATGTGCTGGATCTTGCCAGGAACAAGCATGGATTTGAACTTCGCTGGCAGATCAGGGGCCCTGTTTGGTATGTGTAAATCCCCCAGAGCCAAGACCAGTACCATTCTTAACAATAAAAAACTGAAAGCACACTTAGGGAACCTGCAGAGACAGAGTATTGCTTGAAAAAAGAAACAATGAGGCATTCCAGGCAAATGATACCTAGGGAACTGGGCATACTCTATAGCAAAAGAAACCAGGCATGTCTAAGTATTACCTGTTGCCCTAAGAGCACAATCAGTTGGGGTGACATCTGCAACTGACGACACCTAATGAACTGGGCATACTCTATAGCGAAAATCATGACTGTGTTATTATAGAATGCAGAGTCACACCAATGAGATAAGCCATGGCTATTAGCCATAAAGTACCTCAAGATAAGATTTAGAGTATCAAATGCAATGGTTAGATCTAGTAAGCTTAACCATATGTCACACTGGGGACAAATCATCAATGCACATTCAAACCAAAAGTGTGCCAGGAGGAATAATAGCCACACCAGGGGCTTAATGATAGAAAACAATAGACAAAGAGGCATCGCATAAACCATTCTGTGATGTGAGAATGAGTAGCAAAGGAAGTACCAACCAGATTAAAGGCGATAAGATAATATCACACATGGGATTAAAGCCAAACATAGAGATTATCAAACCAGCAATCAAAAGGCCACACTAGGAACCACTAACAGAAATAGTAGAGCAATACTAGGAAAACAAAGAGAAACAATTACAGTGGGAGCAAATAACTCAAGTGACAGAACACAAAACACGTCGATAATTGCAAAAATGGACCAAGAACAGCCACAAATATCAACACCTAGACCTAGAGACCACAACAAATGGAATGAGAATGAAGAGTCGCTCCTTGAGAGGGACATCCTTGTTGAGAGGAACACCTACATGTTGTCCCATGTTGACGCATGGATATCCAACAAATCAGAATGTGCTGTGTGAGCCTCAAGCGCTGGTCGGATAACGACAATTCTTTAGGGAAGTGTTGGTTGGAACCTAGAGAAGCCAATGCGGGTGCATGTGCTGACAAACGCCAAGCACAAAACTTTAACTCACTTGCATAAGATAATAGAAGCGAAGTATAACAAGGGAACAACAAGAAATGACACTAGCTACGAATATCTCTCTGATACCATACAGAGAAATGAAGAAATATGAATGAATTTTCTTCTTTCTATTCAAAATCAGAGGAGGTACATATATAAGAGAGATTAGCCATAGTGTTAATGGCTCATAACGATGAAATAATACCCTAATAGAATAATATCTGATTCTATACTAATGATACAAATTATATGCTATTTATATTAATGATATAATATTCTAACCATAGGAACATTCACATATAGCAAACACATTAGGAATCTGTGAATCAAGTTACAAAAGCAATTTTTTACAAATTAAAAGAAATGATTTCCCATAAGAATAAGAACACTTTTAGCAGAGGTACTAGACACACACTACTTGATATCTGTGGCCTCTGAGCTGTGCTTGATGATCTGTCAGCTTTGAGTTGCGATTGTTATTTGTTTTGTGCTAGTTCCTCTAATAAAACATATTCCTACAAGAAAGAATGTTTTCATCATTATCTCATATTATTGAAAAGAAATTATTTTAACAAATTGTTATTCATGACAAACTTCTGATTATTTGTTTGGTTTGTATTTTTTTTAAAAAAAATGAAGTATATGCATGGTCATGATAAGTTTGAAAATAGGTTTTACACACATAGAAATGACGACATTTATCTTTTTTATATTGTGAAATTTGTATAAACAAACATGCATGCGCACATATTTATTTTGAGTATTTTAATGATTTGAATTATTGAGGTATGACACTTGTTTTGATTAAAATCATGATTCAATAATTGTCTATGTACTCTTAACTTATTTTTATAACAACTTGTGCAATGAAATTCTATTTATTTACCAAGTTCTTTGTATTTTACATTGTAAAAATGCACCTGCCCCTTTGTATTTTAGAGTAGATCACCTACTTATTGAATAGTTATATATTGATTGATATGGTAAAGGTGATTTTTTCAAAAAAAAAAAAATTTAATTTATTATTTTATTGATTGATTGCTGCAAATATATTCATTTAAAGAGATTTACGTTGCATAATTATACAAGGTTTATGAATGATTATTATAATATCACTTGATATTTTGTTAATAAAGCAGATCTTGTCAATTATAAATAGAAAATAGAAAATTTAGAAGGTTTACAAAATAAGTTTACCATATATATATATATATATTTAATTTGTGGCAATCACACTTTAGTAATTTGGGGTGTGACACATGCGTTAATTAGAACCTTTTTAATTTGTCTGTTTATCTATATAAAAATTTAGGTTTTTACAAAAGATAAGTCTTTAAAAATATCTAAATGACTTCCCAAAAAAAATTGAAAGACTAATTATAGAAAAATGTAAAATATGAGTACTGATTATATATATATATATAGAAGATGAACATGAAGAAAGAGCATATGAAAAATATTTTAAGGGTAAAATTGGACTAAAAAATTACTTTAAGATGCTGGGTGCTATTTAAAAATACTATTGATTGAATCATATTTTTATATGAATTTTTCATGATTAATTTAGGATTTTAATGTATTTCCTAGGATATTATTGCATTATTAAGTATTAATTTTGATTATGGACAATTGTTTCAAATTAATAGCAATTAGGGTCAAAATGGTTAAAATTTATTAATTAAATTTTTGTACAATTGTCTCTTGAACTTTTAATGCTGCATGATGTTTGATATTGTATTGTAGGTGGTTTGGAAGAATATTTGAGATCTTGGAGGTCAAATTAATATTTTTGAAGATTGGGGAAAATCACAGAAAGGGGCTTTAAATTTGGGAAAATTACAACATGATCTCAGAATTTCATAGAAACTACAAGTGTATGTAGAGAAGAGGCAGACGAAATTACAAGAAAGGACCCAAAAATTTCAGAAATTTTAGTCATGCTTCACAAGTATTTCAAAATATTGCACTTTGGTCCTTCCTTCAGAACTTTTTAAGTTTGCAAATAGATCCCTGATCAAAACTTGCGTTTTGACCATGACCTACGTACTGTTCCCTTTCTTCATCTGCAAAGAACACATACCGACTGGGCTGGAGAAAAACAGAGACCAGGGAATTGGGTAACTGTTCATGGCCCTTCCTGCATTTGAAGCTTGAGAACAGACTGAACTTCAGCCCAAGATGGAGACCCGATTGGACAGACCCGAGAGAAGAGATCAGCAGGGAGAGAGCAAGCTGAGAGTGATATATAGAACAGCGCCGCACAAGCAGAGGAGGATCGAGAATCATCACCATCATCGCCTACCATCTTCATCCTTCCTTCCTCTTCCTCTCGTCCCCGGCGGCTTGCTTCACTCTCACCACCATTAGCCGCCGGCGACTTAGCTCCCTGAACCACCACAGACTGAGACAAGTTGAAGAAAACAGAGGGGGTGTGCGCCGCTGGGAATGGAGGACTGATCTGAAGAGAGAAAAAACGAGAAGGGAGAGGGTGAGTGAGAACAGAAGGATGTTGAGACAGCGTGGGGCGACACGGACAGAAAAGAAACCAGACCAGGACGAGAGTTGAAAGCTGAGATTCGAGATTGAATGAGAGAGTGGCGCCGCAAGTGAACAGGCCACAACCACCCTGCCATAGTTCTAGCTTTTTTTCCCTCAAATTCCGAATTGGTTGTGCATTCATTAGTCATGGATTGTCACTGTTTCAAGCAAATGGCTGCTGCAAATCAACCCATGTGTACCATCTGTAGCTAATTTTCCATTGAGTCTTGGTGGTAGAGAAGTAGAGAAAGTGACAAGACCTTTAAGGTTTTATAAGGGGAGTTTATTATTTTCCATTTGTTCAATTTATACATTATGTTCTTGTGGATTAATTTTGTACTATGATGTATATGTCTTGAAACTTAGATGAGTGATTATTTGTCTATGTTGGTTAATATTTTGTATTGAATTTGGTATTGGTGCATTTGAATTTTATTGGATTTAATTTCCTATTGAATTAATGAAGTTATATATTCTATGTGATATCTAGATTGTGTGATGGATTTAATTTAATTTGAATGTCGCGATTGTGCTTTCAATTAAGAGGAACCAAATGTATTAATCCATTTTCAATACATTTTAAGTGGGTCTTTAACAATTTTTCTAAGAGGTGACTAAGAATGCGATTGTAAGACTAATCATTTATTAAGTAGATTGGACCTAATGCGATTGTTTAGGGTTTTTAATTTGACTTGATGCAAAAGTAACTCCCAAATTATTTTAAGGAGCTAGGAAAGCCACCAAATTTATCACCAAGATTCATTTCATCATTCATATTCCAATTCCAAATTTCTTTCCACTCACTCATCGATCATTTTTATAGAAAAGAAAAAATAATAATAGTTTAGGGATTTTAATTAATTTGCATCCTTCTTTTAATTATTAATTTGAAAAACCAAAACTCATTTTCCTTTGTTTTTATTGCATATTGTATGACATTTAGGTTATTTAGGTAGTTCAATAAAGGCTCCTCAAGAGAACGACCCAAGTGTTGCATTGTACTATAATTCTTGAATTAAAAATATTTTACATTTGACCCCAAAACGTCAAAAAACAATAGAAGACCTAAATATAAGGCATATTAACGCTATTGAGAATGTGAGTTCAATCAACTAGCTAAATCTTCGTCTTTTTAAATTTACACACACACACACACACAATAACACCTATTTTTTGTTTAATAAAGTTAATAACATTTTAATCTTATAGGCTCCTCTTGATTTAATTAATTAATTAAACCTTATAATTAATTACCCAATTTTGAATCATATTATTGTAATTTATTTTGCTTGAAGTGAGCTCTTGTAGACTGATCTATTATAAGAATGCATCATTGACGGGGAAAACGTTTTATTTTTACCACAAAAAAAAAAAACCCGTTATTTTAAACTTATAGAATTTTCAGGGATTTTATGAAGAATTTCCTTCCATTTTATTTACCAAACAATCTGTGCATTTCTGTGAATAAAATTTCACAAAGACTACAAATTAAAGTTATTGGATCAAACTACAAGCCAAGGTCCAACTCAAACAAAATGAACTACTCCTCTAGTCCTAAATATAAGGCATATTTGGAAAGTTAATCTTTATAAAATATAAGAGAAATTTTTCATATTTTTCAATATTTACATAATTTACTCCTATTAATGCTCTCTCAACAATAATCAAAGAGGACAGGGAATGAGTGAATTAAGAAATATAACTAGCGTATTTTAAAAAATACATATCATATTAATAAATCTAAATCCTTAATCTAATCAAATTAGGTAAATGTATGTATTATATTAAGAAACGGAGGGAGTATACAGATAGAGACTTGATTCAAAATTGAGGTAAATTAAACTACGAGAATCTGTGAATTAATGTTTCCTAATTAAGGAATCTGGTTGTTGCCATGAGGACTCATCTCCGGGTGCACCTGCTTCTTTTTCTTCATATGAATCCAATACAGTTGAAATTCTAATATGACAGCAACACAAGCCAAGGAAACAATGATGCCATTGTAAGCCTACTTTGGAACAGAGAAGCCTCCTCCAAGCATGGCAAATAACATGAAACAGTAACCATAAATACAGTGACACAAGTTCATCGAAGTTATGTTCTGCTTAGGCCTAATAAGGAATAAAGCAAGCAAGTCTTCAATAGTACAAAAGGAGAATTGTGTGCCACTAAGGCTGAGCAACGGGTGGGCGGGCTGGCCCGTGGCCAAACCCGTGTCCTGCCCGTTTATAATACACGGGTACGGGCTAGACCGTACCCGTGGCACAACCCATTTAATCAGGGATAAACGGGTATGGGAAAAAACGGGGCAGTTCCGACGAGTTACGGGTTACCCATTTATATATGGCCACTTTGAAAAAAAAACCCTCCGGTAGGTCCGCCCTCTCACCAGTTGCTGCACAATATGAACAAAGAAGAAGAAGAATAAAATGAAGAAGAGAGAAATCCATATGCTCCAGAGCTAGATCTAAAAAACGCTAAGCAAGATCTGAAAAAAGTCGACGAGGGAGGAAACAGATCTGAGAAGATGAAGCACCAGTTGACTGGGCAGCAACGGATGAGGAGATGACCATGGGTGTGCAATGTGAGAAGGGAGATAAATGAGAGAGAAACACAAGAATGAGGACTGGTGAAGAAGGACAAGAAATTGTTGATGCTGATAGTGAAGTCAAAAGTCGTGTGCAGGTGAAGGGGTCATAGGGATTAGTTGGAAATTTTGGTGTTTTAAAATTTAAGATTTTATATGAAAACTGATGAAAGGCCAAAAAGGTAGGCGTTAGGTGAGGGGCGTGGGGCTCGAAGCAAGGACCGGTTCAAATATTACAGCAATTCTTCCTCTGCAAGACCAAGACGCAAGAGCTATGATTGTGATGGTAAGGAAGATTTAAAATCTTATATGTAACATTTTATATATAAAAAGGTATAAAATAATATACGGGTAACGGGGTGCCCCATGGGCCTACCCGTTACCCACCCCGTTTAACATATACGGGTACGGGCAACCCGTACCTGTTACGGGCCCAATCTGGACGGGCTTAAACGGGCCAAAAAATTATGGGGCGCGGGCGGACGGGCAGGTTACGGGTGTTTTGCTCACCCCTATGTGCCACCAATGGAGAAGTTATTGATATCAAGAAATTGATCTATTCCCAAATGGATTATGTTCACAACACAGCCAGCAGTTCCTATTATATAAGCTACAATCAGGAGGGCCCAGTGCATTTGAAACCAAGCAGATTTTGTAGCTTCAAGTGCCCTCAAATAAGGAGCCATCATTATTCCTATTGGCATCAGAATCCCCTATCCTATACAATTTAATATCCCACCAACCTAAAATAAACAAATGAAATTGAAATCCAACCAAAGTGCTATTTTTCCAAAATGCTAATTAGATGGAAATTTCTATCATCATCATATATAGAAAGGTGAATCATTGATGAATTCCTATTTTATCATATTTTTCAATACTTTATTTGGTGATTTTATCATGTTATTTTGGCAAAAAAATGCATTTATGACTAATTGGGATTAAAGTGATTGCATGAATTTGTTGATGGAATGGGTAAAAATGTCATTATTTTCATGATTGTCCAAATACACGGTATTACAATAGTTTGAATTTCATTTCAGAGCATTTTGGTCAAGCAGACGAATTTTGGAAATTTCAGTTCAGTCCTTGAATGCCAGAAATGACATTTTAGTACCCAAAGATATTGTCAGCTTAGTACCAGAATTTTGGAAATGACAATTTGGTCCTAAAAATCCTGAAATCAGCGTCTTTGACCTCTGAAATCAGATTTTAAGGGCTTCTCTTCTACTTTTTCAGTAAGCCAACACACATACATCCACCTCCATGTCGTGTCGGCTTCAACGCTCTCCACCTCCACTGCTAATCATCATCATCATTGTTCCTCTCCTGGTCATACTTGTAACCCCCTTCCGTAATTATATCCAAAATATGTGATTAAAGTGAAATAGAGACCAATAACAATTAAATAACATTTACAAACCCATCTACCAGACGGGGTTTTCACAAATACGTTTCGAAATCTAATTAACCTGGTCTCATATTCAATTTCGAATACAATCACTTCACGCGGATAATCACATTCAATATATAAATCAGAGTGCACAATATAATAATCCCGGAAATCAAGGGTTCACATCCTTACAAAAGGGTTTACAAAGGGCAATACGCCCATATACAAGTTCTCATACGGAGATTACACAAATCTCACCTCAAATACACATAATTAAATCCTTATCCACATATACAAATATCCAATACACAATACTTCCAACTATGATAACCAACTATCAGAATAACAACCCGAAGGAGTCCTCATCACCCTTGGCTACTTGCTCCATCCTCGATCCACTACCCTATCTGAAAGGTTAGTAGGGAAGGGTGAGATTCTAGAGAATCTCAGTAGGATAACAATATCAATATGTACGTACTATAAATTTTTAATGCATGACATGCTTGCATCACACAACTCATGATAACACAATGACAATTTGTAAGCTCAATGCTTCAAACAATATACATATGGCCATAGCATAAATTGAAACATAGCTTCAAATCACACATAATTATGCAAAGCAAAGACATGCACCAACACACACTAAAACAGATATCAAATACATGCAGGAGAGATATGTTCCCTACCCTCTTTCCACGTAAGCTCCAGCTCCGGCTGCTCACTATCAGGGCGAATATCCAACCCTAAAACCAAATCAAGGACATAGGGTCAATCTAAATTCCAAATCCTTACTTCCATATTACTTAAGGTTGGTTATCATTCACACCCTTTGGTGGCTATAATAAGCTCAACGAAAGCCTAAAGGATTGGGACGTACTAGATTGGAAATCACCTTTCAAAATCACAAACTATTAAAAATAGGGGTTGGCTGCAGCCAAAACGCGCACAGAAGGTTTCTGGCTGCAGCCAAGAATTTCTAGCTGCGGCCAAAACTTGCACAGAAACGTTTGCGCTGCAGCTAGGATTTTCTGCTGCAGCCAAGAAAACTTAGGAAATTCATAACTAATTCCAAAAAAATCGAAATGAGGTGATTCCAAAGCCAAATGAAATCTATTTAAGTCCTATGCATAGGAAAAATATGAGTCATTACTGGAAATCACCACAAAAATACAGAATTCCTCAAAATCCACTACTGCTCCAGAATCAAACCCAGTTTCGACCTCAAACTTTGGGGAAACATAAATCCCAGTTCACAAAACGAAATGACGCAATTTATATGTCCATTTTAAAGCTTAAGATGTGTCCTTCAAGACTGGAAAGTTTCAGAATTTTCTGACATCATTTGCCCATTCAAAACGGCAACACAAGCAGACTGTCCAGAATAGAGTTTCAAAAGACAGAATTCCAGTTTTTGCAATTTGGCTTCCAATGTTTCCATTTTCATACCAAACATCATTCCCACACAAATTTTCACAAGGAAACCATTGGAAACATCAAAACAACCAAATTCACATGATATTGACATGTTTTACCAACAATCACATGTCATCACAAATCACAACACAAACACCACATTGCCATTCTTTTCATTCCAAGTTCTCAAACCAATTCTAATGACACCAAAACATACTATGGCATCAATTTAACCACAATTCACCATTTTCAACATAAAACACATGACAATTCATGCATTTCACAATTCTACCAAAATCAGGGCATAATTCACAATTCACAAAACTCATCCACAAATCACAAAACTTAGATCAAAAGGCTTCAAATACTCACCTCTTCCTCTTTCCCAAACCAATTCTTTGATTCTTCATCTTTCCAAATTTCCTCAAGCCATCAAACACCTCCAATCAAGAATCTAAAACCATAGAGATGAAGCTCTCATCACTATGAACAATATTAAAGAAGAGAATTTAGGCATTAGAGACCATTTAACAAGCCAAATCTCAACTTTTACCTTTCTCTTTCCTCCCCCTCTTGAACGTCCATGGAGAAATAGAGAGAGAGAGAGTGGAGATGAAGATGAAGGCAGCAACTTTTGGAGAAAAGAAGACACTGGCCGAAGTAAAAGGGAAGAGAAAAGAGAGAAAATGAGTTGAAATCTCTGACCAAATCCAAGGGCTCAAATTGTGACACTTGTCACACCCTTATTCCATCTCTATGAGTTCACATGAAACCACACACATGGGATTCCACCCACTTAATCTCTACACAAATCAATCTCAACCATTGATCTTGAAGTTATCAATGAGTTCCCTTTTCGGTAACTGACCAATTGGTGGTAACTTTACCGTTTTGCCCCTGATTATGGCAATTCCTCTTGAATCACCACCAAACACACCATATCATTCCTTTTCTTCCACAATGCGCCCTCCCCTCTATTTTATGTCAATTTAGATGTTAATCCATAATTGAGCTTAAATACAGGGTTTCGGCGCTGCTCACAACACATACAAATCACATCATATTCTCCAAAAGAGTTATTTATCACTAACCACAGCCACTTTTGGAGTCATTAACCCTTAATCACAATTTGGGATTTTGCTAAACCGGGGCTTAGCAATCCACTAATCTCAGACTTATTCTTTACCCTCAAGTCTCAAATTTCGGGGTATTACAACACTAATCTTTCATATCCATTCATCTCCCTGTCCCTGTTCAATGGCCAAGTTTATGAGCTACTTCGGTGGGGTGACTTGCTACATCGTGAGCAGCTAACTGTTAGATTCCTTGGTGATTAATGAAGCTAGCTGGAGTTCTTCATGCTTCTGGGGAGTGTATTTTACCTTAATTTCAGTTTCACTCCTTTATGACTATAGATTGTGATTTCTAAGTCTCTTGGATTGCAATTTGTAATTGTCTCTGAGTGGTGTTTTCGGTTGTTGCACATTGATATTGAGATTTGTATTAGATTTTGTATTATGATGATGTGGTTGAATGATTGTTAGCCTAATTCTGTCACTCATGTATTTGAAACTCTTATTTGGTCGGTTAGGTTGCTAGCAATTGTCAATTTGAGTAGAGAATGCCTCTTGCAAGATTTAATGCATGTTAAGTGCCAACTAAAATGAGTCTAATGAACTAAATTCCAAGCTAGGTGTCTAGGTAGATTTAGCTAATTAGAGGAATTGTTTGGAGAAGGTCTCTTCTCACAAGTCTAAGTACTTAACAAAGGAATTAAACTCAATTAAATTGGAATAAGAATAGCTAGTGGATTCAATAATCTAGGAAGCTCATACTCAAATTTCATATCACTCCATTTCACTCATTAAACTTGGAAAAACCTATAAACAAATAGTTTAGCCTAGTTTAGAATAGTTAATTAATTTCCTTATACTCTTTGGTTAATTTGTTAATTAATACTTAGTTAGCTAGGGACTAAATAATCGGCTCCTCAAAGAGGTCGACCTAGGTTGGCATCACCATATATAGTGCATAGTTAGTCTAGTTTTATTTAATAGCCCTGCGACATGACTTGTCAAATTTGAAATTGACAAATCCCAATTTTAATTATATATTTTTATAATTTAATTGGGGTTTTTGTCATAATAATTGAGCCTAAATTGCCTTTCTTGAGATAAATTGAGATTAAGAGTAAATGGATTAAATTAGAAGTAAAAAGGGTAAAATTGTCAATTAAATTATAATTACTTTTAATCATTGATTTTTTTAAAAATATTTGATGTTGGTTACATTTTTTTCAATTGAAAATATTTGGAAATTTGGATTCAATATGAAAATTGCAATTTGGGTTTGAATTTAGGAAATGACAGTTTGGTATTCTGAAATTACAAACTATCAATTTAGTCTTGCCAAAACTCAGCGTTTTGGCATTGTTATGGAGAAACAAAGACGCGAGAGAGACGAGAACTAGCGCCGCGACAGGGAACAGCCTAGGGAGCTTTCCTCTCTCGCCGGCGTCACCATCAACCCCCACAGCTGCCGGCGAGCTTTACCGTCCTAGATCAAGAGTTGCAGCGAGCTGAGAGTTGAAAACCGGGGAGAGCTGCTGCGACTTCTGGGAGCATAAGGGTGGAGAGCTGAGGGGACGGGGAAAGGTATTGGAGAGCTGAGAGAAGCAAGTTGAGGTCGGAGGGGCGGAGCTGAAGGTCAGGAGCAGCCGTGATGATATGAGAGTCAGTTGTTCCATTTTCTTCACCATCCCTTTATCTCACTGTCTTCCTACCACCATCGATTGTCGACTACCGTCACAGTGACCGCCACCCATCTTCCAGCTTTACGGTCGGCTCACAAACATCACCACCACCATTCACCGTCATCTTACCAACCTTCACAGACCGTGACTCCCTTCTCCAGATTTCCAACCGTAGCTCCTCTGTTCTGATTCATTTCAACAGTGGCCCCTCTATTCTGTTTTTGGTTCCAATTGCAACCACTAATCTTCCATTATTCAGTGTTAATATGTTGCTTTAATTGGTTTTCTTCCATGGCTGGAATTTTGGAATTGATTAGTGAAGTTGTTTCCATTATTGGCGGTGGCTGAGCTTATTACTCCTAGAATGAAGGATTGAGTCTTGATGCTTAAAGCTACAAAGGGGAGTTTTAGTTTTAGTTAATTAGCTTAACTATATATTAATGATTTCATTGATTTTAGAAAATGTAATTTATAGTTAAGACTAAAATGTTTGGTTTAATCTTTGTTTGAACCAAATTGTTATTTGAATTAGTTTATGTTGAACATTGTGCTCATCAATATATGTGGTTTCATTGTAACTCTCTTGATTCTCTATTATCTTACATGGTATTGTTTGGATATTGAGTTAATTTTTGATTACTTTGGAACCTATTGGATAAATTAATTCATAATCACACACTAAGAGTGCTTAATAACATCTCTAGAGTATGTGTTCCTCTCTTTTAGTGTTAGACTCATCAGTTGATGGGGTTTGGTATTTTAGAGAACTTAGTGATTTCATAAATTGCATACAAAGTGGTTTTTAATAGTGTTTTAAGAAGTGATTATTTCTAGGTCTAGGAATAATTATTGATTAATGCACTAGACTCAATGGTGTTTGAGGTTTGATATTTTAAGGGACTTTGATTGCAATTGCTAGTGTTTTGTATTGAGTTTCGGTTAGAGGGATTAAGTCTTGCCCGATGTGAGAGATTTAATTCATCTAACTCATGCTAGCTTAAAGGGTCTTTTGAGCCTTTTTGTCAAACTAGCACACTCCCATTATTTTTTAAAGCAAATGATAAATGAAATTTATTGTTCTAGAAGGCTTTATCATATCTTTCAAAACCAATCTCCATTCCATCCCACTTTTATTCCAAAAATATCTATTTTAATTGCATTCGATTCATAGTTTTAAAAATCAATCATGTTTATTCTTGTCAATTTTGCATTGTAATTACTTAATTTACTAGGAATTTGTTTCATAATCGGCTCCTCAAAGTGAAATGACCCGAGTTGTGCACTATATTGCATTAATTCAGTTTTATTCTTGACAACCCCGAGGCGACTAAAGGGGATTATTTCAAGTGGCGCCATTGCTGGGGAGGCAAGAAATTGGTTTCCTAGTACTTAAGTATCAAGTACTTTTGACCGGGGTGAGTCTTTAGGATTTTTGCATTTATAGTGTTTTCATATTTAGTCATAGTTTAGGTTGCATTTTAGGTTAGTTTTTCATTTTGCATGTTTTCTTTAGTATACCATTTTGCTTTCATTCTTAAAGGAAAACTTTTAGTTAAAAAAAAAAAAACTCAAACAAAGATCTTTGTTTCCATTTGTCTAGGATTTAGCTTAAGTTGGTGTTAGGTTTAATTTGATTCTATTGTGTTTTTATTTTTCTAGTCTTTGGAACTTTATTGTGGACTGCTTGATAGATGCTTAGTGATGAAAGTTGAGAAACTTGAAAGTTATTGCATCTAAAACTTGAAACTTGAGCCTTGTTGACTCTGCTAGTTAGAACTTGAATTTGCTAGACTATTCTTTTGGTGTTGATCTTATTGCTTGGGAAAATTTCCTTTGACCTGATGTGTGCATGAGCCTACTACAGTGTCTTGTGTGAATTTGTGAAAATTGGAAAGAGTCCATTGATTGAAGGCATAAACTTGGATGGAGGAGGCATCTTCTCAAAGACTTCAGACATTAAAAGAAAAATTGGATTTTATTCAGTTTCAGGTGGAAAATGTTAAAAGGATTTTGGATTCACAATGCACAACGCTAGAGTGCAACCTTCTATACCTCAATCACATGAGTGTTTCTAGGTTTGAGAATGAGAGGCCTTGTTGTAGAAATTCCCCAAACCATCACATACACAATTCTTTCCCTATTACCTATAACTCTAATTCCATTGATTACCTTCCCTATGAACCATCCTATGAACCTTCATTTTCCTCTTCACTATATAAACAAGAACCATATCACCAACCTCCATTTTAAACATATCATCAACCCTCTCACCTCTCAAACAATCCTTCATTCGAATCAAGTCACCCACCACTTCATACACCTTCTCCTTACCCTACTTTGAACCTCTGCCCACTACAAAAAAACTGGGTATTAGAGAAGGAATTTAGCGACGGAAAATGGTCCATTCCTAAAAGGGTCGTTGCTAATTCTATTCAATTCCATCGCTAATTTAGAGACGGATTAGCGATGGAAATTCCATCTCTAATCTATGACGGAAATTCCGCCCCTAATGATAAATTCTGTCGCTAATTTTTTAGACGGATTAATGGCAGAAATTCTATTACTAATTTTTGAGACGGATTCGCGACGGAATTTCCGTCTCTAATCCGCCACAAAGTAAAAAAAATAATTCCGTTATTAATTTCTGAGACGGATTCTAGACTGAATTTTCGTCCCTAATCTGTCACAAAGTTTAAAAAAATTAATTCCGTTATTAATTTCTGAGACAAATTAGCAACAGAATTTCCATCTCTAATTTCTCCAGGATTAGTGACGGAATTTCCATCCCTAATCTGTCACAAAGTTTAAAAAAAATTAATTTCGCTATTAATTTCTGAGACGGATTAGCGACGGAATTTCCGTCGCTAATCCGTTACAAAGTGAAATCTTTTTTTTTTTAAATAATTTTGTAATAGAATTTCCATCATAAATCCGTCTCTAAGCTTTTTTAGTTTTCTCTCTCCAATTAATTTTTTTTTGTTATTTTGAATTTAACGATAAGTCAACCTTAATAACCTATAATGGTTAAAAAACTGAAAGTGAAATTAAATTGATTGCAAATGAAATCAAATTCAAACCAAGTTCTAAAATGATAGTAAGTTAACAACTACAAAGCAACAAAAGAACTAAAGTGAAAATGTATATAATTATCAAACAAACCACACAAATATTTCAAACACCATCACTATCACCATCACTATCATCTTCTTCCATATAAGAATCTTCTTCTTCTTGTTTTTCTTCATCCTCTTGTTCTTCTTCATCATCTACCTGCTCTTCTTTATCTTCTTGACCAACCATGGCATTAGTTGTCATATGTACTTCTTCATACTAAATTTCAGAGTCTCTGTGGTTATTCATCATAAAGACAAAGTTGCATGGTAACATGCAATTGTTGAATGGTAAGAATAGTATCAATATTTTTCAAGAAATATCAGTGTTGTTCCTTGCAAAAACGACAAGAGTTTTATTTAAAATAGAATGTTGGGTTCAATTATTTTCTTTTCATGCCACAATATTTCTAAACTAAGACAAATGTTATTATTTAGGAGTATGATTCTTGCAAAAAGAGATGCAAAGCACATGACACTTGATATAAAGAGATATCGAATCAGAGTTACACACTGAACACACATGGCACAACTTAGGGTGTGTTTAAATTAGCTTTTGGAGAAAAAGTGGATAATAGCTTTTAGAGATATGCATGTCCAACATTAGCTGCTTAAACTTAAAACCCTAACAAGTTAGTGAAACTTCTAAGTTTTTTGGCAATGAATGATGTTGGTACATAAACACTACAAAAAAAAATGGTATTCTGTAGTGGTGGTATTGTAGCGGTTATATCAAACCGCTACAAATTATAGTATTTGTAGCGGTTTTAATCTAAACCGCTACAAATTTGTAGCGGCAAACTACGTGCCAAGTGGCGCGACAGATTAGCAGCGTTTTTTGTAGCTGTTAGGTAGACAAAACCGATACAAATTTGGCTCCCTCCTTTTTTCCATTTGCTCATTTTGTTTCCTGAAGTTTCTCTGAGTGTTTTCTTTGAGATTTGAGCTTTCAGACGTTTGTAAATGAGTTTTCGCTGTAATATTTCTCAGTATTTACACTTGAGGTATGTAGATAACATGTATTTTATTTGTATTTGTATATTTATTAGATTTTTGCATAACAATGTGAAGAATTTTTTTTTTGGATTTTTACAGTTGATATGGCTTCAAGAGAGGATAGGGGGAAGGCCTCTGAGGTCCCTAGACCGATTTTGCGGAGTGGCAGCAGCAGAACAGGGGGCAGAGGGAGGGGGTAGTACGGAGGCAGGGCGACCATGGCATTTCAGCCCATCCCCTCACAGGAGTCGGCCCTACCACAGGCACCGTAGACGATCCCACAGGAGACGATCGCACCAGAGGTGCCTGAGTTTGGGGAGCAGATATCAGCGTCGAGGACTACGACGAGCAGGACTTCGAGATCCCGATTGGGCTTAAGGAGATGGAGCAGTTCCTCGATGAGGAGGAGGCTCGAGAGCAGAACAACCCACGAGGGTCATCTTCGTGGTCTACTGGGTTTGAAGTGCAAGTCCAAGGTAAATAAATTTTTTAATTTAATAAATTATTTATTTAAATTCAAAATGTTAAATTTGAATTACAATTTATCTAACGTGCGGTAAACTGTGTAGATGAGCAGGGGAACGTGTCGACGAGGAGGCTGGACATGGCCGGTCTGAACAGCATGGATCGGACCCTACGAGTTATAGTGCCGTGGAATGAGGGCACTGACCAGCCCATCGACAATGGGGGTCACCTGTTCAATCGCTTCCTGAACGACCTGGGAGCGAATTGGATGCGGTTCCCCCTTCACTTCAAGACGTGGAGGCACGTTCCGAAGGGGCCGAAGGACCAGGCTTGGGAGGAGGTGGTTCAGGTAATTAATAGTATTTAATTAATATTTTTTGTAATTAATTATATTTAATTAATGTTTTTTAATAGGATTTTTGTAATTAATGATATTTAAATAATTGTTTTGCAGCTGCGGTTTGCCGTCCGGGTCAACCGGAAGAGGTACACCCTCGTGAAGATGGGTGACGGCTGGAGGAATAGGAGGAACCGTCTCTTCCGCAGGGTGGATAAGGACAGGACAATGCCTCTGGAGCAGCTGACCGAGAGCGTCTCGGACGGCATGCCGCAGAACGACTGGGTGGGTTTCGTCTAGTTTAGGATGAGCGTTGAGGGGCAGGTAATGTATTTATTAGATTATTTATATACTTTTTTAAATTGTTAATTATTAAATTATAATTTCAATTTAATTATTTTTAATTTGAACTTTATTAATTTTAAATGTTTTTATTATTTTAATACATTTAATATTGTTTTTTTCCAGGAACTTTCTCAGAGGAACACCAGGATCTGTGCGCAGTAGACGATCCACCACACAGCAGGATCGAAGACCTTTGCTGTCACCTACAGCGAGCTGGTAACTTTTCAAAATATCACTAACTTTTAGCTGGTTATTTCATAATACTAATTAATTGAATTTTGTAATTGTTTTAGGAGAAGAAGGCATAGCAGGAGAACCGTCAGACGGACTATGGGGAGTTGTACGCCATCACGCATAGAGACCGTGACGGGACTGCGACCTATCAGCAGGCAGAGGTGGCCATTGTAAGTAATTTTATTATTATAATTTTTATAAAACCAACTTAATAATGAAAAATTATAATTAGTAATTGTTTCATAAATTGGCAGGAGCAGATGCAGCAGTCGCAGGCTGAGCTACGACAGACCCAGGCCGAGGAGTCACAGGGGTCAGTGGACCCGACGGCTCCTTTGAAGGCGGGTCTGGGTCAAGCTGAGCACCCTAGATGCGTGTGGGGGATGGGGATAGGCGCCAGACCTAGCATGGTCTACGGCAGGAGCGCCGCCTCTGAGGCTGGCAACTCTAGAGGGGTCAGACGTCTGAAGGACGAGTCTATTGACCAGCTACGATCAGATTTGGAGCAGCAGATGGCACAGCAGTAGCAGCAGATGCACCAGCTGCATCTGTAGCAGATGCAGCTGCAGGCTGATTTGATCTACGCTTAGCAGACGCAGTGGCGTGATATCGCGAACAACATGCTTGAGCGGTCATGGAGTCGCCTGTTCCCGGACGAGCCGCATCCACAGGTTCCCCCTGTCCCTCGGTATGTCGTCCCGACTACTACTCCTCCTCCTCCTCCTGCTGATGATGATGGTGCGGTTTGTAATATTCCAATTTTTGATTAAGGGCAAATCATGATTATTGTGGATAATTATGAATTTAGTTTGAATTATTATGTATTTTATGGCAATATTAAATTAATATGTCATAATTACTGAAAAATTGGAATAATGGAAATATTGGCCATAAGTGGTAATTAATGGAGAAATTAATTACTAACTAAGAGAAAATGAGATGTGTGATTAAAATGGCTAATTGAGAGATTAGATAAGTTAATTGGTGAGAGCCAATAGCAAGTTGACATGTGGCAAAAGTGTGTATGGTGAGTGTTGTGGAGAAAAGTCAAAAGGGGGATAAAATATTATTTTCTCTTTCTTCCTCTTTCTCCATTTCACTGCAGCATGGGGGAGGGAGAATTATCATCATTTTTCATCTTCTCTCACACTCAAACTCTCCTTCTCTCTCTAGTTCACCATTGTTGAAGGCAAGGGAAAGAAGAAAGCTTGATCTTTGAGTAAGTAAATGCCTTCCTTTGCTCAAACTCCCTTTATTAAAGTTGATCCTTGAGTTAAGAGCAACATTTCTATGGTTGTAGCTTGTCCATTGGTTGTGGTTTGTGACCACACGAAATTTTGGGAAGTGGTGAATCAAGAACTCCCTTTGAGAAAGTTGATAAGGTGAGTGAGAACTATCTATCTATCTATGTTTTATGCCAAATGGATTAACTTGGTATTTCTGGAATTTTGGGCCCATTTTCGAAAATGAGGGCCATTGGGAGTTTGGTATGTGTTTGATATGGAATTTGTATGTTTGGGATGCATTTTGGATAGATAGAATTGATTGGGTTTCAAATTGTTAAGTTTGGAGATTTTGAGAGTTTAGTGTTTAATGTTACCCAAAACCAAAGCATGATAATAGAATAGGATTTTGGTGATTTTGACATTCCCATTGGATTTCTTGAGTGATTTTATGTGGGGATAGCTTTGGTTGGGGTTTTGGGTTCATTAAAATCAATTGAGAAAAGTTGGAAAGTTGTCTTGTTTAAGCTCTGTTTTGCACAGTCAGTTCGAACGAGCGTTTTGAATGACAAAATTGTATTGGAAAATTATGAAAATTTCCAGTCTTAAATATCACATCCCAAGCTTCAAAATGGACATATATTTTGTGTCATTTCGTTTATAATTCTGTGAGATATGGTTGTCCAAAGTTTGGGATTGAAACAGAACTCTGTTTTGGAGTAGTGTTTAGTTTTTGGTGATTCTGTATTTGTGTAGTGATTTTCAGTGATGGGCTATATTTTTACTTGAAATAGGATTCATATACCTTTCATTTGGCGTTGGAATCACCTTGTTTCGATTTTTCTACAATTAGTTATGGTTTTCCAAAGTTCAGCCAAGAGTCAGGAAATTTATTGGCCGCAGCCCAAGCCTTTCTGGCCTGATTCAGGCCGCGGCCCATGGGTGGCTGGCCGCGGCCCACAGCCTTCTGACCATATTTGGGGCGCATCCCAAGGAAGGGCTGGCCGCGGCCCACCCCTGTGTTCCAGCACTTTAAGTTTTCGAAAGGAGATCTTTAACCTATTATTTCCCAACCTTTTAGGGCTTTTATTAGAGGCGTTTGTGGCCTCTTAAGGGTCAATTATGATAACCAAAATTAAGTGTTTCAAGTTAATTAAGTCTTGGAATAGAATATAACTCTTCGTCCCTAATCATGATTCTAGGATACGATATTTGCCCTCCTCGGGAGAGACCGGCGCTAGGACACGCCCGGAAGGATCAAGGTAGTGACTCTTCTCTCATTATGTATGATGTTTTGGAATGCATAACTTATCGTTGAATTTGTGAAATGTGTGCCATGGTCCATTATGGCGTGAGCAGGTCAGCGTGAGCCGTGTAGAGATTGACGGTGGTCATCTCTAGGTCGGCCTTTGAACTGTCGTCGTAATCGACATGGATATTGTGAATCCGACCCGTGGGGCGGCGTTTGTGAATCTAGCCGTGGGCTGTGTGTATCTTGCCTGTATGGCTTGTGTATGAAATGCATTATATAAATCCCAGCTGTGGTGAAATGTATTGTGTGGATTGTTGTGATGCAATGCAACGTGAGCAATTCAACGTGAGCAATCGTAAGGGATGACATGTGTCATACTAACCATTGCCGTTGTAATTGCCGTTGTAGTTGCTTGTTGTGGTTAATGATTTGCTTACATGCATTATTATTGTATATTATATGATTGATTTGTTACTACGGGGATTCCTTAGAATCTCACTCTCCCAAAAACCATGTTTTAGACAGGGCAGAAGGATCAAAAGGCAAGCGGGCGACGAAGAGTAGTTAGAACTCCGATTTAGAAGTATATTTTGGGGTTATTGGTTATCATATATATCAATTGGATGTTTTGGGAAGCAATTGTATATAATGGGATTTGTAGTATAGTTTTTGTGTAATCCCCAAGTTAAGGGTAATGAATTGTGGTCTTTGTGCCTTTGTATAAATCCTTATTAAATGAATGGAACCCGAGTGTGTCGGGAATTTGCCTTATACTCTGATATTTGTGAATGAAATCAACTTGTACAGGCCATTTAGTATTGAAATGTAAATATGAGACCGTCATGAATAGATTTTGTGAATGTTTTTGTAAGCCATGATTTTGGGAAGTTTGGTTTTGTTTAAGTCCCAAAATCATTTAAGGTCTCTAATTCTACATTAATTACGTTTTTACGAACTAATCTCGGCCTTAAGCGTGAAGGGGGTTACATTTGTGGTATAAGAGCTGTAGTTCCTGGCAAGGTGAGGATTTGCTAGGATAGCTCCTTAGTTGACCTTAATCCTTTGAGTTTAGGGTAGCTTAATGATTGATAAGTGCTTGTTACGTATACACATGAGCATTTCTACTAATTGTGGATTGAGATGAATGTTATGGATTATGTGTATACATTGGCTAAGGTATTGACGTGGTGAATCATTTCTAGTGATAAAGACGAAATGGTTCGCCCTCTTACTAGAGTCAGGCAACAGGACCCAGAGGTGGAGGAACTTAATGACAATCCTTGTAACCCCCTTCACGCTTAAGGCCAAGATTTAGTTCATAAAAACATAATTGATGTGGAATTAGAGACCTTAGATGATTTTGGGACTTAAACAAAATCAAACTTCCCAAAATCATGGCTTACAAAAACTTTTACAAAATTTGTTCATGACGGTCTCATACTCACATTTTAATACTAAATGGCCTGTACAAGTTGATTTCATTCACAAATATCAGAGTATAGAGCAAATTCCCGACACACTTGGGTTCCATTCATTAAATAAGGGATTTACAAAGGCACAAAGCCCACAATTCATTACCCTTAACTTGGGGATTACACAAATCTACATCAAAAATCCCAATATTTACAATTGTTTCCTAAAAATATCCAAAAGATATACATGATAACCAATAACCCAAAATATACTCCTAACTGGAGTTCTAACTACTCTTCGTCGCCCGCTTGCCTTTTGATCCTTCTGCCCTGTCTAAAACATGGTTTTTGGGAGAGTGAGATTCTAAGGAATCCCCGTAGTAACAAATCAATCATATAATGTACGATAATAGTGCATGTAAGCAAATCATTAACCACAACAAGCAACTACAACGGCAGTTACAACGGCAATGGTTAGTATGACACATGTCATCCCTTACGATTGCTCACGCTGAATTGTTCACGTTGCATTGCATCATAGCAATCCACATAATACATTTCACCACAGCTGGGATTCATATAATGCATTTCATACACAAGCCATACAGGCAAGATAGACACAGCCCATGGCTGGATTCACAAATGCCGCCCCACGGGTCGGATTCACAATATCTATGTCGATTACGACGACAGTTCAACGGCCGACCTAGAGATGACCACCGTCAATCCCTACACGGCTCACGCTGACCTGCTCACGCCGTAATGGACTATGGCACACATTTCACAAATTCAATGATAAGTTATACATGCGAAAACATCATACATAATATGAGAGAAGAGTCACTACCTTGATCCTTCCGTAAGTATCCTAGTGCCGGTCTCTCCCGAGGAGGGTAAATATTGTATCCTAGAATCATGATTAGAGACGAAGAGTTATATTCTATTCCAAGACTTAATTAACTTGAAACACTTAATTTTGGTTATCATAATTGACCCTTAAGAGGCCACAAATGCCTCTAATAAAAGCCCTAAAAGGTTGGGAAACAATAGGTTAGAGATCTCCTTTTGAAAACTTAAAGTGCTGGAACACAGGGGTGGGCCGCGGCTAGCCCTTCCTTGGGTTGCGGCCCAAATATGGTCAGAAATCCATAGGCTGCGGCCAGCCACCCTTGGGCCGCGGCTTGAATCAGGCCAGAAAGTCTTGGGCCGCGGCCAGCCACTCCTGGGCCGCGGTCAAGAAATTTCCTGACTCTTGGCTGAACTTCGAGAAACCATAACTAATTGTAGAAAAATATAAACGAGGTGATTCTAAAGCCAAATGAAAGGTATATAAGTCCTCTTTCAAGGAAAAATATAGCCCATCACTGGAAATCACTACACAAATACAGAATCACCAAAAACTAAACACTACTCCAAAACAGAGTTCTGTTTCAATCCCAAACTTTGGACAACCATATCTCACAGAATTATAAACGAAATGATACAAAATATATGTCCATTTTGAAGCTTAGGATGTGAAATTTAAGACTGGAAAGTTTCATAATTTTCCAATACCATTTGGTCATTCAAAACGCTTGTTCAATCTGACAGCAAAAAACAGAGCTCAAACCAAACAACTTTCCAAATTTTCCCAAGTGATCCAAATGAACCCAAAATCAATAACCAAGCTCATTCCCACACAAAATCACTCAAGGAACCCAATGGGAGTGTCAAAATCACCAAAATTCTATTCCATTATCATGCTTTGGTTTTGGGTAACATTAAACACTAAAATCTCAAATTCTCCAAACTTAACAATTTCCAACCCAAACAATTCTATCTATCCAAAATGTATTCCAACATACAAATTCCATACCAAACATATACCAAACTCTCAATGGCCCTCATTTTCAAAAATAGCCCAAGAATTCTAGAAAATCCAAATTAATCCATTTGGCATAAAACATAGATAGATAAATAGGTCTTACTCACCTTATCAACTTTCTCAAAGGGAGTTCTTGATTCGCCACCTCCCAAAATTTCGTGTGGCCACAAACCACAACCAATGGACAAACTACAACCATAGAAATGTTGCTCTTAACTCAAGGATCAACTTTAGTGAAGGGAGTTTGAGCAAAGGAAGGCATTTACTTACCCAAAGATCAAGCTTTCTTCTTTCCCTTGCCTTCAACAATGGTGAACGAGAGAGAGAGAGAGAGAGCAAGAAAGAGAGAGATGAGATGGAGTGTGAAGAAGAAGAAACAATAATACTCCCCCCCATACCTCCAGCCGAAAGAGAGAGAAGAGAGGAGAGAAAAATAATATTTTTATCCCACTTGTCTTACACACACATGCACTCTCTCTCCCATACTCTCTTTGCCACATGTCAAATTGCTATTGGCTCTCACCAAATAAGTCACCAATTAACTTATCTAATCTCTCCATTAGCCATTTAAATCACACATCCCATTTTCTCTTAGTTAGTAATTAATTTCTCCCTTAATTACCAACTCATGACCAATAATTTCCATTCTTCCAATTTCTCAATAATTATGACATATTAATCAAAATAGCCATAAAACACATAATAATTCAAATTAAATTCATAATTATCCACAATAATCATGATTTGCCCTTAATCAAAAATTGGGATATTACAATCCTCCTGATCCAATGCGAGAGATGATGGATCTCGTACCGGAACAAAGGGATATGATAGCTGAGCTGAGGGAAGAGCTCAGAGAGGAAAGGGCTAATCGAAATGAGGGAAGGGCCCAGTCAACTCATGAGGAGACTCAACTATAGACTCATCATGAGGAGACAGCTGAGGGGTCTAATGGATCTCATGAATCCCCACCTCACACGGTGCCTAATCAAGAGTCTTAAGGGGTGCCAGTTCGTGAGGGAAGGGACTTGAATTCTTGGGTCTCCAAGTTTTGCAAGCATATGCCTCCAGTGTTCAGAGGGAGGTTTGATCCCCAAGCTGCTGAGGACTGGTTGAACCGGTTAGAAAAGATTTTTGAAGTCCTCGAGTGCCCTACAGAGGTCAAGGCAAAACTAGCTGTGTATAAGCTAGAAGGAGACGCCGAATGGTGGTGGAGGAACATCGCCACGTCATTGAAGAACCGGAATGTACCATTGACTTGGGAGGTATTTGAAGAGAAATTCAATGAGAAGTATTTCCCCAAGTCGGTGAGGCTTGAGAAAGAGTCTGAGTTCCTAGCCATCAAGCAGGTAGATACAGAGAGCTTTGACGAGTATCTTTCCTGTTTCACTCGATTGTCACGGTATTCTGCCTACCTTCGGGAAAGAGATAATGAGGAGTGGAGCTTCGCTATGCTAATCCGGGGATTGAGGCGCGAATTGAAGAAGAGGTTAGCTGCTCATCAGTTTACTAACTTCAATAAGGCCGTGCAAGAGTGTAGAATTGTGGAGTATAACTTGAGGGAGTTGTACCCATCCAAGGGTAGTGGCAACCGCAATGAGCCTAGCAAGGCTAATACTTCCCAGAAGCGGAAGGGGTAAGGATTCTCATATGGGGGTGGTAGCAAGAAGCCTTACCAACCTGGGGGTCGTAGTGATCAGAGACCTCCAGCGGGACCAATGTGTTATCAGTGTAGAAAGTACCATCCGGGCAAAACCTGTGCTGGAGAAGTGATCTGTTTCAACTGCAAGCAAGTGGGTCACATCTCTACTAAGTGCCCACGACCGCCGGTAGAGCAAAGGCCCAGGAATCAGGGTCGAGTGTTCGCGATGACACATGAGGAAACCTGGAAGTCGTCTGAATTGATCCAAGGTAAAATTCTTCTTGGTGATAATGAGTTAGATACTTTGTTTGACTCGGGTGCAAGTCATTCATTCATAGCTTATGACTGTGTAAAGCGCCTGGGATTGCATGTACATAGACTACCATTTGATTTGGTTGTGTCGACGCCGATGGGTGTCAAGGCTGTGACGGCCAAAGCCTGTTTAAATTGTGTGATAGTTGTTGAGGGTCGTGAGTCTACAGTAGATTTAATCTATCTGCCACTCTAACAATTGGAAGTTATTTTGGGCTTTGACTGGTTGACAGCAAATGATGTATTACTTGATTGTGGTAATAAAAGGATCACTTTCCGTAGTGCACAATGGGATAGCAATGTAAATGCTAGTTTGAATTTACTTTCAACGGCTAAAGCAGAGAGATATCTTGAGAAGGGATGCCAAGGATATATGGTGTTCTTCTCTATTCAGGGAGAGTCAGGTAAAGCTCTAGAGAGTATACCTGTTGTGAAAGAATTCCCTGAAGTATTTCCGGACGATCTTAGTGGATTGCCTTCGGAAAGGGAAGTGGAATTCCCAATTGAGATTGTGCCTGGAGCTGGTTCGATATCGAAAGCCCCATATCGCATGGCCCCGAATGAAATGGCGGAGTTGAAGAAGCAAATTGAAGAATTGCTTGAGAAAGGATTCATCCGACCTAGTGTATCGCCATGGGGAGCTCCAGTGTTATTTGTGAAAAAGAAAGATGGAAGCTTGAAGCTTTGTATCGATTATCGAGAACTTAACAAGGTAACTGTTAAGAATAAGTATCCACTCCCAAGGATTGATGACCTGTTAGATCAATTGTCTGGCTCGTGCGTATTCTCCAAAATTGATCTAAGGTCGGGATATCATCAGTTGCGTGTGAAGGCAGCGGACATTCCGAAGACTGCTTTCAGAATGAGATATGGGCACTATGAGTTCCTTGTGATGCCCTTCGATTTGACAAATGCACCGGCGGTATTCATGGATTATATGAATCGCATCTTCCGACAGTATTTTGACCAGTTCATGGTTGTGTTTATCGACGACATCTTGATCTATTCCAAGAGTAGGGAGGATCATAAGCAACATCTGAGAATCGTGTTGAGAATTTTAAGGGAAAAGCAACTCTATGACAAATTGAGCAAATGTGAGTTTTGGCTTACGGAAGTGAAGTTCCTTGGCCATGTGATCTCTCGAGACGGGGTATCGGTGGATCCCAGTAAGGTGGAAGCAGTACTTGATTGGAAAAGACCAGAAACTGTTTCTGAGATTCGCAGCTTTCTGGGTCTTGCTGGTTATTACCGGAGGTTCATTCAGAACTTCTCGCGTATTGCATTGCCGATGACCAAGCTTACGAGGAAGGATCAACCATTTTTGTGGGATGAATGTTGTGAGCGGAGTTTCACTGAGCTGAAGGAGAGATTGACTATGGCACCAGTGTTGATTATACCTGATCCCAGTGAGGCTTACGTCGTGTACAGTGATGCGAGTAAGCAGGGGTTAGGGTGTGTCCTAATGCAGCAGGGACGTGTGGTGGCCTATGCCTCTCGACAGCTGAAACCGCATGAGATGAATTACCCCACTCATGATCTGGATTTTGCGGCAATTGTGTTTGCATTGAAAATTTGGCGTCATTACCTATATCGTGTGACAGTGGAACTGTACTGGGACCACAAAAGTCTCAAATATCTGTATGATCAGAAAGAGTTGAACATGAGACAGCGTCGGTGGATGGAGTTGCTAAAAGATTACAACCTGGAGATCAAATATCATCCGGGTAAGGCTAATGTTGTCGCGGATGCTTTGAGTCGGAAGGCGGTGCTAGTGGCAACAATGATGATCCAGGAATGGAAACTAATAGAGGATTTTCGGGATTTGAATCTCTCGAAGGAAATCCTCTATGCCAGTTATGGTGTGGTCCAAAGGGAGAATGACCTGAGGACTGAAATTGAAGAGGCTCAAATGCATGATGAGCTAGCCCAGTCGATCCGAGCTATGATTGAGTGAGGAGAGACTCGGGATTATGACTTGTCACCAAGTGGACTGGTGCATTATCAGAAGAGAATCTATGTACCACTGAAGGCTGAGTTGAGATTGAGAATTCTTGATGAGGCTCATAAGAGTCAAAATACTCTTCACCCCGGTATGACCAAGATGTATCACAACTTGAAGTCTATGTATTGGTGGCCAGGGTTGAAGAGTGATGTGACAAAGTACGTGGCGTGGTGTCTTACCTGTCAAAAGGTGAAGATTGAGCACCAGAGACCGCCAGGGTTGCTTCAGAGTCCAGAAATTCCAGAATGGAAGTGGGACAGTGTGGCCATGGATCTAGTGGTGGGTCTACCCAAGATTAAGAACTATGATGCGATCTGGGTGATTGTTGATCGACTCACGAAGTCTGCGCACTTCATACCCATCAATGCTAGCTATTCTCCTGATAGGCTGGCTGAGATCTATATTAAGGAGATTGTGAGACTCCATGGTACACCGAAGAATATAATCTCTGATAGAGATCCTCGGTTTACTTCGAGATTTTGGAGGGCTCTGCACGAAGCTATGGGTACTCAATTGAGGTTTAGCACGGCCTACCATCCTCAAACAGATGGACAGTCAGAGAGGACTATCTAGACTTTAGAAGATATGCTGAGAGCGTATGTCCTAGATTTCAAAGGAAAGTGGGACTACTATCTTCCATTGGCTGAGTTTGCTTATAACAACAATTACCATGCGAGCATTCAAATGGCTCCGTATGAAGCACTGTATGGAATAAAGTGCCAGTCACCATTGTGCTGGTCAGAGTTGTCTGAGAGGAAGTTATATGGGCCGGATCTTGTCGACCAAACCGCTGAGCAGATCTGAGTTATCAAGAAGAGGCTCCTTACGGCACAAAGTCGTCAGAAGAGCTATGCTGATAAGAGGAGAAGACCTCTTGAATTTGAAGTGGGGGATCATGTTTTCTTGAGAGTGTCTCCGGTCACAGGCATCGGGAGAGCGATCAAACAGAAGAAGCTAAGTCCAAGATATATTGGTCCGTTTGAGATTCTGGCAAGAATCGGGCCGGTAGCATATCGGATAGCCCTACCCCCGAGTTTGAGTAGACTGCATGATGTATTCCATATCTCGCAGCTCAAGAAGTACCAACTAGACCCTGAGTATATCATTGAGTATGAAGAGGTTGAGTTGCAAGATAACTTCACTTATGCGGTAATGCCAGAGCTTATCATTGATCAAGAAGAGCGGCATCTCAAGCATCGAAGCTTACCGTTTGTGAAGGTGGTCTGGAAGGGAATGTCACCAAGGGAAGCCACTTGGGAGGCGGAAGCGAACATGAGGAAAAGATTTCCTGAGTTTATGCCCCAAGATGTGTAACAAATTTCGAGGGCGAAATTTATTGAACGGGGGGATAATTGTAATATCCCAATTTTTGATTAAGGGAAAATCATGATTATTGTGGATAATTATGAATTTAGTTTGAATTATTATGTATGTTATGGCAATATTAAATTAATATGTCATAATTACTGAAAAATTGGAATAATGGAAATATTGGCCATAAGTGGTAATTAATGGAGAAATTAATTACTAACTAAGGGAAAATGAGATGTGTGATTAAAATGGCCCAAGAGTGGCTGGCCGCGGCCCAAGCCTTTCTGGCCTGATTCTGGCCACGGCCCATGGGTGGGTGGCCGCGGCCCACGGCCTTCTGACCATATTTGGGCCGCAGCCCAAGGAAGGGCTGGCCGCGGCCCACCCTTGTGTTCCAACACTTTAAGTTTTCGAAAGGAGATCTCTAACCTATTGTTTCCCAACCTTTTAGGGCTTTTATTAGAGGCGTTTGTGGCCTCTTAAGGGTCAATTATGATAACCAAAATTAAGTGTTTCAAGTTAATTAAGTCTTGGAATAGAATATAACTCTTCGTCCCTAATCATGATTCTAGGATACAATATTTGCCCTCCTCGGGAGAGATCGGCGCTAGGACACGCCCGGAAGGATCAAGGTAGTGACTCTTCTCTCATATTATGTATGATGTTTTGGCATGCATAACTTATCGTTGAATTTGTGAAATGTGTGCCATGGTCCATTATGGTGTGAGCAGGTCAGCGTGAGCCGTGTAGAGATTGACGGTGGTCATCTCTAGGTTGGCCGTTGAACTGTCGTCATAATCGACATAGATATTGTGAATCCGACCCGTGGGGCGGCGTTTGTGAATCCAGCCGTGGGCTGTGTGTATCTTGCCTGTATGGCTTGTGTATGAAATGCATTATATGAATCCCAGCTGTGGTGAAATGTATTGTGTGGATTGTTGTGATGCAATGCAACGTGAGCAATTCAGCGTGAGCAATCGTAAGGGATGACATGTGTCATACTAACCATTGCCGTTGTAATTGCCGTTGTAGTTGCTTGTTGTGGTTAATGATTTGCTTACATGCATTATTATTGTACATTATATGATTGATTTGTTACTACGGGGATTCCTTAGAATCTCACTCTCCCAAAAACCATGTTTAGACAGGGCAGAAGGATCAAAAGGCAAGCAGGCGACGAAGAGTAGTTAGAACTCTGATTTAGAAGTATATTTTGGGGTTATTGGTTATCATGTATATCAATTGGATGTTTTGGGAAGCAATTGTATATAATGGGACTGGTAGTATAGTTTTTGTGTAATCCCCAAGTTAAGGGTAATGAATTGTGGGCTTTGTGCCTTTGTATAAACCCTTATTAAATGAATGGAACCCGAGTGTGTCGGGAATTTGCCTTATACTATGATATTTGTGAATGAAATCAACTTGTACAGGCCATTTAGTATTGAAATGTAAATACGAGACCGTCATGAATAGATTTTGTGAAAGTTTTTGTAAGCCATGATTTTGGGAAGTTTGGTTTTGTTTAAGTGTCAAAATCATTTAAGGTCTCTAATTCTACATTAATTACGTTTTTACGAACTAATCTCGGCCTTAAGCGTGAAGGGGGTTACACGGTTCACTCTGCCCAGCGGCCCAATCCAGCAGCACCTGAGGGAGCACCAGATGATCAACCCCCAGCTATTTAGTTTATGACATCTTTTTTTTATTTGTTGTTGAAACATTTGTAAATATATATATATATAAGTTTGTATTTTAGAACTTAAATTCTTATTGTGTTTACCATAATTATATTTATATTATTAGACCGCATTGTTGAATTTGTGAATTAATTGTAACAATATTATTTATATTTCTAAAATAAAAAAATAAAGCATATATATATATTTGTAGCGGTTTTATAATAAAAACCACTACAAATATATATGGTTGTAGCGATTATACAATAAAATCTGCTACAACCATATATATGGCTGTAGCGGTTCCACAATAAAAACTACTACAAATATATATGGTTGTAGCGGTTCTACAATAAAAACCGCTACACCCATATATATGGTTGTAGCGGTTCTATAATAGAAATTGCTACAAATATATATATGGTTGTAGTGGTTTTACAATAAAAACAGCTACAAATACTCAACATTTGATTTTAAAATTTGCCGCCTTTGTGCACATTTGTTGCGATTATTTTATGTATAACCGGTACAAATTAAAAATAATTTTTTAATTTGCTAGCCAACTACTTTAATATTAGTAGCGTTTGTATACATATAACCGCTACAAATACTCAACTTTTAAATTTTGAATTTCCCACCAATGTGTGCAAAATTCCAACGGCTTGAAAATTAGTAGCGGTTTTGTACATATAACCGCTACAAATATTTTAGAACTGTAGCTATTAGTGTAGTGGTTTTTAAACCGCTACAAAATTTTAAACGTTGGAATTTCATAATATAAGATTCTTGGCATTCGTCATTATCTACTCATCTTCTTCTCTATACTTTCTTCTCTCTTACTAGTAGCTATGGATAAATCATGGATCAGGTTGCCGCGCAATTCTCCCGAATATTTGTATGAATAAAATAGTTTCTTGGATTTCGCATTCACTCAAGCCAGCGTAACGGAAAGATTGTCTGTCCGTGTTGGAGATGCAAGTTCAAGAAGTGGCATGCACGAAATGTTGTGAAGGAACATTTACTTGTGAAGCCTTTCCCTGAGGACTATATGTTCTGGGCAGTTCATGGTGAGAAGGCCGGCATCAGATATGACGATGCTCTTCCTCGAAGTTCTCAAGTAGGGGTTCAAGTATATGAAGATGATCCTGTGAATGATGCTGTGCGTGATGCGTTTGGATTTCAAGGCGACAACTTCAACGAAGAAGTGTACGGTTCTGAGCCAGTTTTTATGAGGAATGAAGCAGCTCGAGATTTTTTCAGCTTGATGGATGAAGCAGATCATCCTTTATATCAAGGTTGTCGCAAATATTCTAAATTATCTTTCTTGTTCAAATTGTATCATATCAAGTGCTTATATGGGATCACAGATAAGGGAATGTCGATGTTGCTCGAATTATTACAAGATGCATTCCCCAACGCTGAGATTCCTACAACGTTCTACGAGGCCAAGAAGATTATCAACAGGTTGGGGTTGAACTATCAAAAGATTGATGCATGCCCAAATGATTGTATGCTGTATTGGGGAGACGATTCCAGCAGGGAGACTTGTAAGAGATGTCACACATTGAGGTACAAGACAATTTGGAAGGGAAAAAAGCAGAAGAAGAAACCTGCAAAGATTCTCAGGTACTTCCCTTTGAAACCTGGCCTATAAAGATTATTTATGTAGTCTAAAACTGCAGAGCACATGAGGTGGCATGCCATTGATAACAATGAAGACGGTAAATTAAGACATCCTCGGGATGCATATGCTTGGAAAATGTTTGACAATGACTTTCCAGATTTCATGACTGACCCCAGAAATGTTTGGCTTGCGTTGGTGACCGACGGTTTCAATCCTTTGGGGAATCTTAGCACAAGTTACAGATTTGGCCGGTAGTCTTAGTTCCCTACAACTTACCCCCTGGATGTGTATGAAACAAAGCTCTTTCATTATGTCTATGATCATTCCAGGCAAAAAGGCACTGGGCAATGACATCGATATGTATCTCCAACCGCTTATTGCTGAATTGCTTGACCTGTGGAATGTCGGCTTAGAGATGTACGACGCTTACAGCAAGACTTTGTTCAACTTGCGTGCAACCTTGATGTGGACTATTAGTGACTTTCCTGGCCTTGGCACATTATCTGGTTGGAATGTGCATACTGGGTTGGCGTGTCCAGCTTGCAATTTTGACTCTGACGCAGTGCGCCTTCCCCACAGCCAAAAGTGGTGCTTTATGGGGCATCAGAGGTTTCTCAATGGAAGGCATAACACTACTACAAACTAGATATTTAACGACCCTAAAGGACATCCCTTTTTAAATTAGGGACGCCCAAAGTTCAATATTTAGCGGGAGATATTGGCGGTGGTTGAAATTTTTTTTAAAAAAAAAATTTGAACCACTTTAGACGTCCATAGTCAAACTGGGGACGTCTAAAGCTCACTTTAGACGTCCCCAGTCAGACTGGGGACTTCTAAAGTGAGTTTTAGACGTCCCCATTTTGACTGGGGACACGGAAAAGCTTGTCAGACACCCATCCTATCAGCAGCAGGCCTGCAGCTTTATTTTCCTTCCCCAAACTTCATTCCGTCTTCCCTCGTGAGCTTCGTTCCAAGCTGTCTTCGTCTTTCCCCCTTTCCCTTGCTTCCTTTCCCGTCTTCCTTCCTCTTTCTCAGTTCGTTGCTGCAACTCCCTTTCCCGTGCTTCCTTCCCTTTCTGCCTTCCTCTTTCTCATAATCATATTTCTATTTTTCCCTCTCTCTTCTTTGACGAGAGCACCATCATTTGTGTCTCCCTTTCACAACTATCGTCTTCCTAGCTGGTGGCACTGTGAGTCATCTCCATTTCTGTCGTCCACAGGTTTGTCTCTCACTCCCATAACTTTGGATACAAATGATTGAACAAATGCTTGTAACTGTTAATTTAAATCAGATTATGAAATTGGAAAAACAGAGTAACTTGTATATGCATACTTTTAATCTGCTTCTAATTTGCTTGATATGGAAATGGACTGCCATTATTGCATACTTGCTTTTTTCGTTAGCAGACTTCAACACGGTGATGTATATATATAGACATGAGTTAAAAAAATGACAATGATACTTAGGAATGAATTTGGTTTGGCTTAGGTTAGTCTAGTTTAACATTATTCAAAAGTCAACTAAATTACAAAAATATGTCAGAGTTTTGCCTCAAATGCGTGTATGGTTCTTTGGGATGAATTTCCAAGGTGCGAATTAGAGTTTTGTTGTTGTACATACAATTAGATTGTTGGATAACATGTTTATTAGATAGTGCTGAACTGCTATTGTTTCCATTCTGGTTTATGCAATATTTCTTCTATCCAATTTCTGCAGTTTAAATTTGCTAGACAGTGATGTATATATAAAAGGCCATAAAAAACTTTAGAAGTCCCCAGTGCAAATTAGGGACTTCTAAAGTGGTTCTGAACCAGTTTAGACGTCCCTAATTTGCATTGGGGACGTCTAAAGTTTGGACTTTAGAAGTCCCCAGTGCAAACTGGGGACGTCTAAAGTGGTTTAGAAACACTTTAGACGTCCCCAGTAACGACTGGGGACGTCTAAAGTCTGACCAAAAGACGTCCCCTATTTTAGGGACGTTATTGACAGCTTTTTCTATGACGCTCAGATAAACGTCCATCTGTTTTCAGACGTTAAAAGGCCTAAAAAAGGGACGTTAACAGCATTTTTTGTAGTAGTGTAAGTTCAAATTGCAACGAAATCGCTTCAATGGGAAACCAGAAAAAAGAGGACCACCTCAGACTTTGTCCAGTACAGATATCTTATAGCAGCTTGAGCATGCTCACTTCGAGTTTGGAAAAAGCGACAATTCAGCACAAACTCGCCAAAAGACGCGCAGGACTTCAGCGCCTCAGTAGTGGAAGAAGATAAGTATTTTATTTACTCTTCCATATTGGAGATCTAATTTACTTCGCCACAGTCTTGATGTAATGCACATTGAAAAGAATGTTTGTGACAATGTGTTGTATATGCTGCTTAACGAACTCGGCAAGACAAAAGATCACCTTCAAGATTGGGGTTTGTTGGGCAGCCACAGAATTAAGGAAAAGTTTGTGTAGAGTAAGAGGTTTACAAGTGAGAGGGAAAATGGAGGGTTTTGCAAAATTTTTGCAGGGGAAATATGTAAATTAATGAAAACATTTTTGTAAATGGAGGGAAACGTTTTTGCGCCATGTTTTTCAATAACATCTATAAAAACTAATGAAACAGATTTTTTAATGCAAAACTATAACTTTAATAATAGAACTTCAATAAATTTAAGAAAAATAATGTGAAACACATAACAATGAAGTTATCAACTCAAAATCAAATTGGTTAGAGTTATGGTTCTAATTTTCATTTTTGACTCATTAAATATATTTTACTTTATTTTTCTAAATTATAGTGAATTTTCAAATTGTATAACTTAAATATTAAGAGTCTTAGTCCAAAACACAACAACTCATTATAGTAAATTTTCAAATTGTACTATGACTAATTATTTGCTTTAGCCTATTGACTACCACTCTAATCCTACTTATTAGTATCAATTAACAAATCAAATAAGTATTTAACATTGAACTAAACAAATCCGCTGAGGAAGAGAGAGTTTGAGAGAGGAGAGCTGCAATGGCTTACGGAAAAGGGAGAAGACGGTAACTCAATGATTCCGAGAGAGAAGAGAGTTGTGAGTGCCAATGAAGAGAGAAGTTGGGTGACCTTGTGAGGCTGAACAAGTGACTAACCAATTATTGTATCAATCTTGTGCGTCATGCTATTTGTAGCCTAACCAATTAAAATACAATAATTCATGAGCTGATTTGGCACCTCTTAAACATTAGTTGGTATATTAAAAAAATTTAAAGATTTCACAATATTTATTTTTTCTTTATTTGTGAAATCTTAATTAAATGATTTGAATTTTTAAGAAAAATAAAAATGTGAATTAGATGAGCAGCCAACTAGGATTAATATTAGTTGAATTGTTGTATTTTAACTAATTATACCACATATGACATGGCAAACTAAGTTCACACAATAATTGCACATACTAGCTCTACCTTTGATTTAGTATTCAACAATCTTGATATGATTAGAAAAACACAAAATGAAGTAAATAAAATTCCTGAAGGTTATATGATGCATAAATACCTGTATTTAGAGGTTCCTTCGGCTAGCAAGCGTGGCATATGTAATTCATAATTACGGGGTTGTTTCTCAATATAGAGTACAATTAAGGGTGAGATGGTAAAAATCTAGAAACAAAATTCATATTGACTTTATTATTTGCTTTGGCCTATCAACCACCATTCTGATCCTACTTATTAGTCTCAATTAACAAATCAAATGAGTATTTAACATTGAACTAATTTCAAAACTTAATATTATTACATCAATGATAACAAAATATTTATTTATAAAGTTATAAATTGTATAGAAGAACAACATAAGAAAAAACTTACATTTTCTAAATTTTAGACTAGACTTATATTTTAAAATAGATTGGCCAAGTTGCAAGATTGAACTTTTTTTTTATACACACTACAAAAAAATCACTTTCAGCGGCGACATTTGGCGGCGACTTTTAATGTCACCGCTGAACGTGTCACATTTAGTGTCGCCGCTGAAAGTCAGACTTTCAGCGGCGACATTGTTTTGTCGCCGCCGAAAGTGAGTTTCAGCGGCGACTTTAGTGTCGCAGCTGAAAGTGTTTTTTGAAAATTAAAAAAAAATGTTAAAACACTTTTAGCGGCGACTATTAAAAGTCACTGCTGAAAGTGAGTTTCAGCGGCGACTTTAGTGTCGCCGCTGAAAGTGTTTTTTGAAAATAAAAAAAAAATTTAAAACACTTTCAGCGGCGACTATTAAAAGTTGTCGCTGAAAGTGAGTTTCAGCGGCGACTTTAGTGTCGCCGCTGAAAGTGTTTTTTGAAAATTTAAAAAAAAATTTAAAACACTTTCAGCGGTGACTATTAAAAGTCGCCGCTAAAAGTCTTTTTCATATTTTTTTATTAATATTTTTTAAAAATAATATTTATAAAATTAAAATAATATTTATAAAATTTAAATATTAATTATTAAATAATTCTATTTAACCTTAATTATTAAAATTATATTAATATTTATTAATATTATATTTATAATTTTTTATTAAAAATAATATTTCTCATATTAAATTATTATTTATTAAGTAATTTTAATTAAAAAAATTTTAAATTTAAATATATCAATATTTTTTTCGTCTTTATTTAATTTTTCATTACTTTTAATAATATTATATTTAATTAATAATTAATTATATGTATATAATTAATTAATTATATGTATGTATGTTTATATATATGATAATATTATATATATAATAATATGTAATAATATGACATAAGTTCATTTTGGCGCAACTGGTAGAGACTCGCGCGCTAAGGCATTGGCTCTCTGAGGTCGCGGGTTCGAACTGGAGGAGAGTCACATGGAGGAATTATGAGGAGGCGACACGTGGCAGCACGGGGAAGCGACACGTGGTAGCACGGGGAGGAGACACGTGGCAATTGTAAATTAAATTTTTTTAAAAAAAATAAAATTTTTTTTAATAAAAAAATTTAATTTTTTGAATTTTTTTTTAAAAAATTAACACGTTCAGCGGCGACAAAAGTCACCGCTGAAAGTATACTTTCTTTTTGTCGCCGCTAAAACTTTCAGCGACAGTCGCATAGGCGGCGACAAAAATGTCACCGCTGAAAGTCTTTCAGCGGCGACTTTTAGACTTTCAGCGGCGACAAAAGTCGCGGCTGAAAGTCTTTTTTTTGTAGTGACAATTGCAAGATTGCACTTATACTGTAAATCAAACGAGTATTTAATTACACATTCATATAATATATGTAATAGTAATTATTTACATGTTTTTATGTATTATTTGAAATGGTAGAATACAGTATTGCAATTTGTCTCAAATTCAATATTTTATAAATAAAATCCTATGCTTTGTATAAAACTCAAACAAACAAGTTGTGATGTCTATACTTTGTAAATTGTATCATAAGTTGTTATGAATTTTAACTTTTATATATTAGTGTTTTTTGTTTGTATTTTTGTTTAATTTTTATCTACGGATTTCATAACTATATCTAGCTTCCTAAACAACTATTGTATTTTTATTTTGTTAAAGAAATCATATTAGTAACACTAATAAATGAGTGTACGAATACATTGATTAGTAGTCTAATTAATTTCAAGAAATTAGCACTACAATTATTCTTTCTTCATTTATCATGTTAATTTCTAAAAGAGAGTAGTTTATATATTGTTTCATTGTTTGTTTAGCTAATACGAAGTCACATGACGATGCTATTTTTATGATATATGAATGCATTTCATAAGAATTCACCTCCATGATGTCTCAACAAGTTTTACATAATCATACTATATTATCATTTATTCTTTAAATGGTGAAAATTTGAAATTTTCAAATTTGCAACGGAATTAGTAACAGAATAATGACTAAACTTAGAGACGGAACAATTTTTGTCACTAATTTCTATCAAAAAACAAGATTAAATCATCCCTTAAATTAGTAACAGAATTTGTGACGGGATAATGACAGAATTGGTGACGGAATTTAGAGACGGAATCATAGATAGAATTTAGAGACCGAATAATTCCGTCACTAATTTCCGTCTCTAAAAATTTAGAGACGGAAATTAAAGACGGAATTATTCCGTCTCTAAATTACATCTCTGATCCGTCTCTGATTCTGTCTCTAAATTTTTAGAGATGAAAATTAGCGACAGAATTATTCCGTCTCTCATTCCGTCTATAAATTTTTAGAGACAAAAATTAGCGACGAAATTATTCCGTCCCTATTCCGTCTTTGATTCCGTCTCTAAATTTTTAGAGACAGAAAATAACGACGGAAATATTCTGTCTCTAAATTCAGTCTCTAATCCGTCTCTAAAATAAGTGACAGATTTATGAATGGTTTAGAGACAGAATAGCGACGGAATATTAATTCCGTCTCTAATTTCCTGTTTTTTTGTAGTGGCCTCATATTCATAATACGCAACATAGTGGATTGGATACCCTCTTCTCATCCCACAACATGGATTCCCTAATAAGTGCATTGACAAGGAGTGCAAAACACTCTAAGAGCAATACCTTCAATTACTCTTGCATCAAGGAACAATTGGAAGCTCTAGAGAGATAGAAGAGCAATTAGAAGACATTGATGAGTTTTTCAAGGCATACTATGCTCATATGCTATCGGTAAAGATAAGAGGCGAAGATGGAACCAACCTCCACCCTACATTCTCAAACCTCTTCCAATTGATCCTGAACCGCCTCCACCTGAGAAAATCAAGCAAAGAGAAGTATACACTATGAAGACTATCATGTTTCTCATATTGGATGAGAACTTCTCTTTCAAGTGCCTTAAAAGATTCTGACAAAGGTTGTCTCTTTCCTCACTTGTTTTCTTCCTAATCTTTATGATTCTTTGAGCTTAGTTGTTGTATGAGGAAGATAAGTGTGGGGGAGAGACATAATCAAGTAGTAAAAGATAGAATTCTTTTGTTGTTCACCCTCTTAGGCTTTGAGCTCTTGTCATTCCTTACCCTGAGGTTTCACATTGAGGACAAAGCAAAATTTAAGTGTGGGGGAGGGATTAGGAATTGAGTCTTGTTTTCTTCATTGTGCCTAGTTGCAAAAAATGTGTAATTTTCCCAAAAAAAAAAAAACCAGAGAATTCTTGGTTCAAATCACACTCTTAAATTTTTGCCACTCCTTGATTTGGAAATTTGTCTAAATAATTATGGGAATTGCTTATGCTCTTGGTTGATTTTTAATGAATTGATTTGTTATTGCTCTTAGAGTTAGCATTTGGATTAGTTGAGTTAATGCATTTTGATTAGGCCAATATTCAATTAATCTTTGTGAATGTGCATTTGAGAAGAAAACCTTTGTTAGAAGGATTTTGAGCCTAATTTTCATTCATTAATGTGTGTTTGCCACCTATTCTAGTGTACCTCTAGAACTTATTTAAATTCTTTTTCAAAATCACATTTGCATTTAGATTAATGAATATGATAGGGGCATTTCATTTCATCAACCTTTATCCCAAATACAAACCCTATACACTAATCCATTGTTAACCCTCTTTGAATTCCAAAATTCACATTCCAAAATCTATCATTAATTAACAAGCACTATGTATGCATCCCATTTGCATTAGATTGGCATCCAAACATCATTGAATTGCCATAAATATCATAGGTATGAAGAAATGACATTTACATGCATTATATATTGAAAAACAAATAGAAGAAAAAGCATGAAAGAAGAAGAAGAAGAAGAAGAAGCTATATCACGAAAAAAAAAAAGAAAGAAAGAAAAAAACACAAAAGAAAAGAAGAAATAAAAAAAAAAATAAAGCATTTGTTTTGATTGGAAAGAGATGTGGTTATTTGAGGAAAAAAAAATGGATGCCATTGCACATAGTACTTGTTGTTTCATTATCCCTTCCATAAGACCATTTCTATCATTACAACCATTTTTAAAGTCCCCTTGATTTATGAGTCTAGGTGCTATATATTGGTGGAGAGAGTATACTTTTTACAAGCATACTCTCCTGTGTCTAGGTGGTGTTAAGCGAAATTTCCCATACTTGTGAGATGAGTTAAACACGGGAATCCTTGAGTGTTCTCTTGTGCACATTGTGCATTAATCTAGCCTATTTGCATTACATCATGCTAAGACTTGTGTTAGCTTGATTTGTGATTAATGATTAATTCATTGACTCCAACCTTAAGCATTTGAAGTTTTCGTTTGTGTTTAGTTTTGAATTGATTAGTGTTTTGCCAATGAGTGCAAAAGTTTAAGTGTAGGGGAATTGATAAATCCCAATTTTAATACTAAGCCTAAATTGCCTTTCTTGAGATAAATTAAGATTAAGAGTAAATGGATTAAATTAGGAATAAAAGGGTAAAATTGTCAATTAAATTATAATTACTTTTAATCATTGATTTTTCTGAGAATATTTGATGTTGGTTAAATTGTTTTTAATTGAAAATATTTGGAAATTTGGATTAAATCTGAAAATTGCAATTTGGGTTTGAATTTAGGAAATGACAGTTTGGTATTATGGAATTACAAAATATCAGTTCCGTCTTGGCAAAACTCAGCGTTTTGGCATTGTTTTCCTTTAGGTCAGTGGAGATGATTAAAGGAGAAACAGAGGCGCAAGAGAGACGAGAACCAGCGCCGCGACAGGGAACAGCCTAGGGAGCTGGGAGCTTGAACGGTCTTCATCACCTTGGCTTGCCTCTCTCGCCGGCGGCACCATCAACCCCCACAGCCACAGGCGAGCTCTACCGTTCTAGATCAAGAGTTGCAGCTAGCTGAGAGTTGAAAACCGGGGAGAGCTGCTGCGACTTCTGGGAGCATAAGGGTGAAGAGCTGAGGGAACGGGGAAAGGTATTGGAGAGCTGAGAGAAGCAAGTTGAGGTTGGAGGGGCGGAGCTGAAGGTCAGGAGCAGCCGTGAACATCTGAGAGTCAGTTGTTCCATTTTCTTCACCATCCCTTCATCTCACTGTCTTCCTACCACCATCGATTGTCGACTACCGTCACAGTGACCGCCACCCATCTTCCAGCTTTACGGTCGGCTCACAAACATCACCACCACCATTCACCGTCATCTTACCAACCTTCACAGACCGTGACTCCCTTGTCCAGATTTCCAACCGTAGCTCCTCTGTTCTGATTCATTTCAATAGTGGCCCCTCTGTTCTGTTTTTGGTTCCAATTGCAACCACTAATCTTCCATTATTCAGTGTTAATCTGTTGCTTTAATTGGTTTTCTTCCATGGCAGGAATTTTGGAATTGATTAGTGAAGTTGTTTCCATGATTGGCGGTGGCTGAGCTTATCTGCTCCTAGAATAAAGGATTGAGTCTTGATGTTGGAGCTAGAAGGGGAGTTTTAGTTTTAGTTAATTAGTTTAAGTATATATTTATGATTTCTTTGATTTTAGAAATTGTAAGTTGTAGTTAAGACTATGTTTTGTTTAATTTTTATTTGAATCAATTTGTTACTTGAATTAGTTTATGTTGAACATTGTACTCATCAATATATGTGGTTACATATATATTTCATTGTAATTCTCTTGATTCTCTATTATTTTGCATGGTATTGTTTGGATATTGAGTTAATTTTGGATTACTTTGGAACCATTTGCATAAATTAATTCATAATCACATACTAAGAGTGCTTAATAACATCTCTAGAGTAGGGGTTCCTCTCTTTTGGTGTTAGACTCATCGATTGATGAGATTTGGTATTTTAGAAAACTTAGTAATTTCATAAATTGCATACAAAGTGGTTTTTAATAGTGTTTTAAGAAGTGATTATTTATAGGTCTAGGAATAATCATTGATTAATGCACTAGACTCAATGATGTTTGAGGTTTGGTGTTTCAAGAGACTTTGACTGCAATTGCTACTGTTTTGTACTGAGTTTTGGTTAGAGGGATTAAGTCTTGTCCGGTGTGGGAGATTTATTTCACCTAACTCAAGCTAGCTCAAAGGGTCTTTTGAGCATTTTTGTCAAACCAGCACACTCCCATTATCTTTTGAAGCAAATGATAGATGAAATTCATTGCTCTATGAGGCTTTATCATATCTTGCAAAACCAATCTCCATTTCATTCCACTTTTATTCCAAAAATCTCAAAAATAATTATTTTAATTGCATTCAATTCATAGTTTTAAAAACCAATCAATCATGTTTATTCTTATTAATTTTGCATTGTAATTACTTAGTTTATTAGAAATTTGTTTCATAATCAGCTCCTCAAGGTGAAACGACCTGAGTTGTGCACTATATTGTATTAAATTGGTTTTATTTTTTATTAACCGAGATAACTAAAGGGGATTATTTCAAGTGATTATTAGTATTTTTATTATATTTATTAATATAAAAATTTATCATTCAATACTTGGTTTTATTATATATTCAAGAAGACGAGTGTATACTATTTTTATGGGTAAAATTATACATTTAATCATTTAACTTCATAGAAGTTTTCATTTTGGTAACTAAAGTGTTGTTTTTTTTTTAGTCCTTTAACGCCCTAACGCCATTAGCAAAAACGATGATATTAAAACTTTAAATATTGAAAAAACCTTTTTCAAATAATGCTATATTAAGTATAATTTAAAAAAAGAGAATTATCATTAAAAAAACAATATTAGGGTTACGTTAAAGCACTTAAAACACACTTTTAAAATTAAAAGACCATACTGAAACTTTGTTGAACTTTAAAAAGTTAAAGGATCAAATATGTAATTTTACATTGTACGGTCCAACATCAATATGGCCAAACTTATTTAATTTCTTTATTATATTGAATTTTCCAATCATTTCTCTTTCCAACGTCAATACGCATGTAGTAGCCATTAATTAGTTCTAATACTGAACCCTTGTTTATTGATATAAGTGATGGAAGACATTAAAGAAGAATTTTTCAGATATTTATGACATCTTTAAAGGGGGTATGGGTGGGTTTTCATGGAACTCATCCACTAGTAGATGGGAAGCTGAGGATCAAGTGTGGGATCAATTGATTGAGGTGAGCTTTTATGAAATTTGGGATATTATAGTTTTATATAAACCTGTATTAGTTTGCTTTTGGTATGAATAAAATTGACTTGCTTTTAGTATTGAATCACATTTACTCTGCATAAACACATTATGCTTATTGTTGGAAGTCACGTGCTTAGAACAAATAAACCAACTTAATGAGACAGAGAAAAGAGAAGGGGCACGTACACAGTGGAAGGACAGGAGAGTTTAATTCCAGGGGACCCCGTATTTAATAGATCACCTCCTTCCTTTTCATTTGCTTCGGTTCAGATGTTAGTCCATTTGCTTTTTTTTTTTTTTTCAGAAATATTCTTTACATTTTTTCCGTAAGAGTATGAAATATTTTAAATTGCATGATTCAGTCATTAAGGTCTTACCAAAAACAATAAAATAAAGACTGGAGCGAGCATTATCTAAAACAATCAACATGTGTGGTTGTCATTAGTTCTTTTTAGTTTTTAAACCCCTCCATGCAGTGTTATCAGTTGATGTACTACATGTGTGTGTATTTTCCAGCTCCTCCTTTCTTGCTCCTGTAACTCTTTCAGCAACCTTGCCTTTCTTAGTCATTAAGAATGTTGGCAATGTCTGAACTTGGAATGCTTGAGACACCTTCTGTTTCATTTATATATTGAATTCAGATAATTAGTTCTGTTTCATTTGATCTTCTTTCACAATGCTGATATGTCTAATAATTTATTTACTTGTGATATATTGTATTTTTCATGTTAAACCAAAAGCAGCCAATTGGAAAAATACATCCATACCCAATTATGAGAAGATGGTTGCTCTTTATGGCAATGATAGAGCCAATGGGAATAATGGTGATACCCCTTCAAATATGAAGAAACAGAGGCATGAATTTGTGGATGTGGAAAATGAAGAGTCTTTTGAAAATGTTTCACTCAATATAGAAACTGCCACACTTGATTACCACTCTACTAGTGAGAGCTCTAAGGCCAAAAGGGGTTCTGGATCCAAAGATAAAGACCCTTTCCAAATGCATTTAATTGCAGAGAAGATGGATGTTCTTGAAGATGTTCTGAGTGAAGGGAATAAGGTGTTTAAAGAGAGATATACTCCACATATTTCAGGAGAAGAAACCTTGAAAATGATTCAAGAATGTGGATGTGAGGAGAAGATTCCTAGAATTTTTAACTTTCTTATGGATGATGTGGCCAAGCTCAGGGCTGTTCTTCAATGCCCACCTTTATTGCGCAAGCAAGTGATTATGGATGCGGTTTTCGGTTCTTAGATTATGGATACGTTATTAGCACTTTGAAAGAACTTTTACTTTGACTTGTCTATTTGGATGATAATATTTTAGTTCTTAGATTATGAATGTGGTTTTGGGTTCTTATATTAGTATTTGGTTATTAGATTATGGATATGATGTTAACACTTTGAAAACACTCACATTGACATGTTGTCTATTTTAATGATATTTTGTTGATCACCTTGTTCTTATTTTATTGATAATCTTTATACATTATTGTCTATATCTATACTAATTATAGAATTATAATTAATAATTAGATATGTATTATTGTATATGTGATATTTATGAATTATAATTATATTTATTTAATTTTTATAATTACAAAATTATAATTTTATGCAGTAAATTCAGTTTATAATTATATTTATTTAGTTTTTATAATAATAAAATTATAATTTTATGTATTGAATGCCATTTATAATTATATTTTATTAAATATGTTAAAAAGTTATAAAATACAAATTAAACGAAATAAGGTTAAAATTGTCCATATAAAAATATTTCCCCTCCCCTCCCCTCCTACACCAAACATGGCAGTATTAAAAATCCCTCCCCTCCTCTCTCTTTTTGTCAATCCAAACAAGATAAAAGAAAATCCCTCTCAAAACCCCCCTTCCCCTCCCCTCCATTAAAATCCCTCCCTTCCCCTCCCCTTCATTGAGCCAAACAGACCCTAAGAGGAGTAGATAAACTTGCTTTTCGTAGTATCTTGATCTCCGAGTTATCCTCCACGGGATAATAGGAAGATTCGAGAAAATCAAGGTGACCAAAAGATTTGAGATTATCTCCTTTCAAAGGATGAGGATGGAGAGTATCTTGGGTAAAAAAACCTTGTTGCCAAACATGATTTGCCAGAGTGGAATCCCTAGGAAGCTGAAACTTAGCATATATGATCATCGTACGATCTTCAAAACTCGCAGAAATAACATGAACCCTAAAGCTAAGGTTTCCTTTCTCCAACCTCGTGCCATATGTGGTTATGGGAGAGGTATAAGCGCAATTGTCCCGTCAGATTTCTTAAAAGCCACGAAAGCTTGAGATCCCACCATACCTGTTGAATTAGGGTTAATAGCCCAAGAAATCCACTGATTGTGTTCGACATTATTGTTCATGAAAGCCATATCAATGGTGTTTGAAGGAAAATGACAGTTCCAATGGATAGAAGAGGCAAGGAAAGGCAAGTCATCGCAATCTGAAAAATTTGGAGAATTTGGAAATTTGTAAGAATTAAGACAAGTAATTGGAGATTGTGGGAAGACTAATACACCAGTGATGGTGAAAATTACAATGACGATGAGAATGCAAAATAAATAAATGTTGGGCGGCACCGGAAAATCCATGGAGTAGTTTTTTTGAGGGGGAGAGAGCTAGATAAGTTTTGGATAAATTAGAATGTTATGATGTGTTTGGCTCAACAGAGGGGAGGGATGAGAAGGGTCCATATAGAGGGAAGGGGAAGGGGAGGGAAAGGGAGAGATTTGAATGATCGTTGTTTGCATTGATTGGAGGGAAGAGGAGGGGGTAATTTTGATGATACCATATTTGGTTTGGGAAGGGCGCTAATAATAAATTGATTATTTACCCTTATAAGTTATAGCATTAATTTAATTTTTGTCATTGGTTTTTTTTTCCGGTCAACATCGTTGTTTTTGTTAGTATATTAATCTCATAGTAAAAATTGTATTTGATCTCTTAATAGATATTAAGATTAATATTATTAAATATTATGATTGGATTTGAATCAGGTATTTAAATGATATCACGTAATGTATAGTATTATAAGATGGAGTTAATATATTAGATGTTATAAGATATTATGATTGATATTACAGGATTAATATTCTTATATATTAGGATTGTATTTGAATTGGATATTTTATGAGGATTTAGATAATTAAGGATTTAAATTAAATATCTAAATGATATAACATCATGTATAGTATTATAATTTATCACTCTTTTTTCTTTATTTTACATGACAAACATGATTAAACCTTATGAAGCACTAAACAACCTACACGTTTTTTTTTTTTTTTTGTTTATAGCATATTTTAGGTCTGTTCAGTTGTTTCTATCCTTGATGGGATATTAATACCTACTAAATAAACCAAAGCAACATGGCACCCAAAAAAAAAACAAAACCAGAAAAACATATAAAGCAGCAAACCAAAACATCATATTGATTTCATACATCTTAAAAATGCTATGGTCATGGAAATTGGACATTTTAGACAGTCTTTAACCCAAATTAAAAGACAAACTTATGAGATTTGTGGCGAACAATTGAGTGAACAGAGAGTGAGGAAGAGAACAAAAAGGAAATGGATATTTTTGTTAGACTCTAAAATGAGTCTTTTAAAATGACAAACCAAAATATAATAAAGGTTAAAAAATTGAAAACTGTGTGGGGAAAAAGAAGGTAAAGATACAGAGAGAGTTTCACATGCTCATAGGGTTTTATTAAAAGTATTAAAAACTGAAAAGCGTAGGAGAATACTCACTTGTCAAAATCAAACTCTTACTTGTCTCACAGTGTTGACTTGGTGAAGACGATGCATTGTTGGCATAGAAGGAGTATATAAGTATTCTAAAATCCTAAGGATATGAGAGTAATTTTATTATTTTACTAAAATTAAATTTTCTCTTTCATCTCCACTCCTCAAAATCCAAATTTTGGAGGGGGAGACTAAGAAGGGGATAGGAGGTGAGAGGAACCCCTCCCCTCTTTAAAAATGTTTTATCTAAAAAAGGGGACGCTTCCATAAAAAAAACTTTCAAGCCAAACGAGGGAAGGGGAGCAATTCTCCCCCACGTCCCAACCCTCCACTTCAAAAACGTCATACAAAACACATCATAAGGGTTAAGCTACATCTAGCAGTCGGAAGTATTTATCCAAGTGCATCCAGTTCCCTAAAATATTTCTGGTTCACCCAACACCCTGAAGTACTTTTTTAAGAGCGTCCATAAGGAAATATTTGAAGTTTAACCTTTGCTCAATTACATGTAAACTCAATAAACTTTATTAGTAATGTTTAAGAGTGATTAGATGCTATTTAATCTAAGTTTGATTGACTTTTGATGGGTTTGGAAAAATCCAAGATGAAGATTAAAAACTAGGAAGAACAAGAATCGGGTAGAACTTGTAGGTTAAAAGCTTTTCTAAGATTTCTTGAGTGAAACTCGGAGGTTCCCTAAAGAGTTTTGAAACAGTTAACTGATCACTGGAGTGAAGGAATATAACTAGAGTAAAAATATCTGTTTAGGGACTTTGCACTCTAGTGAAACTTTCAAGTTGTATTTGAGAGATGTTTCACAAAATATAATCATAACTAGAGTGATAGAATAACACTCAAGTGATCCTTAGGAATTTCACAAAACATCTTAATCACTTGCAGGATTCAGGTGAGTTGAAGCAAATAATCGAGTGAGAACTCGAGAGATAACACATCGCTGGTGCCCAGAACTTCATCAAAACTTGCGAGGTCAAATTTTCAAGTGAGAACTTGAGTGGTAACTCGATTGCTAATCATAAATTTCAAATTTAATTCAGTCACTCGCAAAATTCGAAAAAGTTATCAATCAAATAGACTTCCATAACTTGAATGCTGTCTAAAATTTTCTAAGTCATGTTGTAACGATAGAGAGCAATTGCAAGTTTCAAGTGAGTAAACCGCCAAGAATTGATATTACTTGAGTTGTCACTCAAGTGAGAACATAAATTTTGACAGACCAAGTCAATAACCTCTAGGTTTCAAACGAGTAGCATAAAATAGCTAGAACTCGAGTGATTTTAGAATATGACTAGTGCTATTTTTATCAGAAAATGCTTATCAAATATAAAAATGATTTATTTTATTTTATTTATGTTTTCAAAGACATTTTGATCCTGCAAAAAAATGAGTCCAAGAATGTTATAATCAAAACACTTGATTCTAACAAGTTCAATATTTAAAGAGACTTACGTTGAATAATTATACAAGGTTCATGAATGATTATTATAATAACACTTGATATCATATTAATGCGGCAGATCTTGCCAATTATAAGTAGAAAATAGCAAATTAGAAGGGCTTATAAAATAAGGTTACCTTGTACTTTGTACTAGTCACGCTTTAGTAATTTAGGGCGTGACACATACCTTAGAACCCTTTTAATTTGTCTGTTTATCTATATATGAAATTTAGGTTGTTACATAAGATAAGTCTTTAAATATCCAAATGACTACCGACAAAAAATTGAAAAACTAATTATAAAAATTGTAACAGGTGTGCACTATATATATATATAAGATGAGTATGAAAAAAGAGCATATACATCTGAAAAAAAAGGAGCATATTAAAAATATTTTGCAGGAAAAATTGGACCAAAAATTTACTTTAAGATGCTGAGTCCTACTTAAAAATATTTTTAAATGTTGGATGCATTTGAACTTAACAGGCTTTTTGGGAGTTAACTATGAGGAAAATTGCACACCAAAAAAATGCTTTATGTAAAAAATTATACTACAAATTATTTTAGAGTGCGGAGTGCTCATAATACTTTACCCTGTTAATCCTATTGAGACAGTGAGTTTAATCAACTAGCTAAATCTTCTCCATTTTAAATTGATATATATATATATATATAACACAACACCTATTGTTAGTTTAATAAACTTAAGAACATTTTCGCCATATAAGCTCCTCTTGATTCAATTAATTAATTAAATCCTTGTATTTTATTACCCCAATTTTGAATCAGATTATTGTAATTTATTTTGCTTGAAGTGAGCTCTTGAAGGAAAACAGGCTTCTACTACTATTGAGGAGCAGGACAGAGCGCAGTCAAGGTCGGGCTAGAATGAGAAGCAGAATGATGGGCGAATTTCGCAGGGGAATGGGGTGAGTAGAATGGAGTTTGTGGAGGGGTCTAACTCCAACCTGCAAATCTCACAAGTCTGGTAGGAATGGCGATGCTGTCAGGCAGAGGATTTGCTGTGCATTCCCTGCCGCGCCCTCACTTTGCTTTGCATTTCATGTAAGATTTAATGATCTAAACAACCATAAAAAATACATTTGGGAAGGCAGGGCACAGCAGGGACTGTGCAGCACCCCCCAAAACAAACCCAAGTATTGCATGGTGTGGTAAATAAAGAGACTCCTGACGAGGTCTTATCGGTTGTTTGCGGTAGTCTAGTTTCAGCTAAACGGTGTGACTTTTGGCAGCAGCTGTCATCACTAGAAGTGAGTGCAGAAGGTAAGTGGTGTGTGTGGGGACTTTAACGCCTCGATTTTTGACGATGAACGTATTTCAGTTGCTCGAACAAGAATAAGTGGTGACCGGTGTTTCAAGCAATGAGTTTCTAACACAAGCATGATAAATTTGGGTTTCTGGGGACCTTGATTTACATGAAGCCAGGGGCATACTCACAGTCGTAAGTATTGATAAGGGGTCGGCGAATACAATGTGGTTAGAGAAATGCCCTGGTGTATCGTTTTTGCTCCTCCTAAAATTCAGTTTAGACCATGTTCCTATACTCTTCTAACCTGTTCGAGCGGAGAGGTGTGTTCCTAGGGAGAGATCGTTCTTCTTCATTGTTCCTTGGGCTATGCACTAGGGATTCCATGATCATGTTAAAGGAACTTGGTGTGCCGGACAAAGCTGGGAGAAGAATAAGATAAGGTTTCAGGGTGTCGTACAAGAATGGAACCGCGATGTGTTTGAAGATATTAATAAAAGGAAGAGGTCATTACTATTTTAGCTAGAAGATATAACTAAACGAATTTCTAAACATGGAGAGTTAAGAAGGAATGAAATATGGGAACAAGTAGAAAAGGTTTTAGTACAAGAAGAAATCATGCGGCTCCAATGGTCGAGATATAATTGGTATACTGCAGGGGACAAGAACACCCGCTTTTTTCAGTCTATGGTAAACAGTAGGAAGCGTCAAAATCATATATCAGTGATTAAGGGTCTAGATGGTTCATGGGTCTACGAAGAGAAGGAATTATGAAGTTAGGGACTAATTTTTACCAGAAATTATTTAATTTGTCTTAGAGGAGGACGTGGCATGGGGGGTGGACTTTGGCATAGTTTTCCCTGAGGTTGAATTGATTCTCCTTAATTGGGTTGGTAGAGAGGTGGACCAGGTAGAGATTAAAACAAGAAGTGTTTGATATGGGTGCACTAAAAGCTCCTGGCCTTGGATGGTTTGAGCCCTCTGTTTTTTTCATTGTTCCCAGAACCGGACCAGACCGGCCGGTCCGGCCCGGAAACCGCCGAACCGGTCATCAGACCGGTTCGGTCCGGTGACCCGGTCCGGTCTGGGTTTTTTATCTTTTTTATTTTTTAAAAATCAATTTTTTTAATTTTTCCTTTAGAATTTCATACTAATAAGTCTAAAATTTTCAATTTCACACCGGTTTGGCCCGGGTTGAGCTCCGGTTTGGCTCCGGTCTGACCCACTGACCCTTAACTCAGTACCCCGACCGGTTCAATACCCGGTCCGAGTTTTAATACCTTGGTTTTTTTAGAGTACTCAATGGTATATCGTTAGTCCATCTATTGTGAATTTTGGGACAATCTATTTTTACTAACCCAACGCAAGTGAGACAAATTAAACGCATGTGTATTGACACACTCGAATGGATTTCAGATTTTTGGCCTATTAGCCTTTGCAATATAATTTACAAAATAATTACAAAGGTTATTTCTTCACATCTTAAATGTGTTACGCTTCTAGTCATCACCCCAAACTAGTGTAGTTTTGTTCGTGGGAGGCAAGGTATCAACAATATTGTGCTTGCCCAAGAGATAACCCATTATATGCAAACTATGAAATGTAAGAGGGTTATGGCAATAAAGATTGATTTGGAGAAAGAGTACAATCAAATGAATTGGGGTTTTGTGGCTAGATGTTTAGAGGAACTCTGTATCCCCGTAATATTTGCAACTTGATTTACCAGTGTATTTGTTTGCTACATTTTTAGTTAGTATGGAAAGACGGAAGAGGGATGTTTTCCTTCCCACAAGAGGCATCCGGCAGAGTGATCCTATGTCCCCTTTTATGTTTGTTCTTGTTATGGAGAACTTAGCACATTTGATACAAAATGAAGTGGAATTGGGAAATTGGTTGCCATTCAAACTGAAGAAGCATGGGGCGGCCGTGTTAGACCTCTTTTTGCAGATGATTTAATTTTGTTCATGAAGGCCAATATGGATCAAGTGGGAATTATTAAGGCATACGCATTGATGACTTTTGTGTTGCTTCAGGTGAGAGAGTTAGTTGTGCTAAATCTAGCGTGTTCCTTTCTAGTAATGTTAATCATAATAGAATCAAGGAGATCGGCAATTTTTTGGGTTTTACTCCAACTTCAAACCTTGGTAAGTATTTTTGGGTGCCGTTACACCATGAGAGAGTGTCTAAGAACACATATCAGTACATTTTGGATAAAATGGAAAGTCCCTTCTCAAGCTGGAAGGCGAGGTTGTTATCAATGGCTACAAGATATACATTAGCGGCCTTGATAATGTCAGCTATACTAGCATATTCTATGCAATTTGGCCCTTTGTTTGTTGAATTCTATAAGTAGATTGAAAAAACGTGTTGGGGCTTCTCACTACCAAAAAAAATAGTTAATTAGTGAAATTTAGTGGAATTCCATCGCTAATTTGACTTAGTGACAAAATTCTATTGCTAGTTAATTAGTCGTAGGCTATTTGATGACAAAAACGTACAATTCTGTCGCAAAATTCACAGTTTTTTTTGTAGTGTCTTATGGGGAAATATTGCAAACTCTAGAAAGATCCCATTTGTTTCTTGGTGGGATGTGTACCAAAGATAAATGTATGAAGGGCAAAAATCAGGGGCATGGCAAGGGATTAAGAACCAGTGGGAGCAAACTGATGAAATACTTGAATCTTATTATTTGTTGTATGGGCCTGTATATTAGTATTAATGGGGCTTAGGCCTAATAAGCGCGGTTAGATTCAAGTTGTGTAAATAGGACTAGTATATATAGGTGGATCATTCTTTTCATATGGTGTGGTGTTGTAATAACATTTTTGTTCTTTCAATAAAGAAGTTGAGTAGCCTTCTTGCTGCCATATTATTCTCTATGTAAATATGACAGCCAACATGGTGCCACAGCCATCTAGATCGGTCTATTCATCAAGAACTCCATTGCTTAGCTTCAAGAACCAGCCCAAAAGAAGGCCCGCATCAAACTAATTTTCAAGGTCTCCACCACCCAACTCCAAGATCTGGCCCAAAAGAAGGCCCAAGACACCATATTCTCTCCTACCCAATTCATTGTGCTCTAGGTCATGATTTTCTCTGATTTCCTTCACACCCACACTATGCTCCTCTTCCAGATTGCGACTTCTTTTGGTTTCCGTCGCAGCTTCATCATGCCTTTCTTAGATTTCCGTCCTAGCGCCGTAGTGACCTTTGTTTTTCAGTCACAGCGCCGTCGCGACCAACTCTGTTTTCCATCGCAGCACCATCATGCCCTGTTCCAGATTTATCGATGTGATGGCCTCCGATCCTAAGGCCACTGTTTCTTCCACCAAAGTAGATGGCTTAAGCTTCAATCATCCCTTATATTTACATACGTTGGAAACCCAAGGGCTGACGATTGTTCCACACACCTTGACTGGCAGCGATAATTACCTCGTATGGAGCCGCGCAATGAGGATTGCTCTGCATGGGAAGCATAAATTAGGGTTTGTAGAGGGGACATGTATGAAGGAATCACAGATTGAAGGGCTTCACGAGCAGTGGGAATGTTGCAACGCTGAGGTTCTATCCTAGATCCTCAATTCCGTCTCCAAGGATCTTGCCAATAGTCTCATCTTCCACCAATATGCGTATTCAGCATGGAAGGACCTCCCAGAACAATTCGACAAGCACACATGTTTGCGTATTTTTTTCCCTTCATCGAGAATTATGTTACCTCTGTCACAATTCTGCTTTTGTTTCTCAATACTACACAAAGTTGAAGGAACTCTGGGAAGAACAATCCACTCTATTTCCTCTTCCTTCCTGTAAGTGTGATACCTCTAAAGTTTACTCTGACATGGTTCAACGTCCGAAACTGCTTCAATTTCTCCTTGGATTGAATGACTCTTTTAGTGGGGCTCATAGCCAAATCCTATTAATGAGCTCACTACCATCGGTTAACCAGGCTTTTGCCAAGATCACTGAAGACGAGGCTTAAAAACACCTTGCTCATTCCACGCCACATGCTTCTGTTGAAGGTGCTACAATGACCGTTCATGGCCGTGGACGTGGCAGGGGGCGAGGCCGTGCTGCTGGAAGCTCTGAGTGCTCCCTCTGTGGGAAGAAAGGTCACCACAAGGACATATGTTGGGAACTTGTTGGATATCCCCCAGACTTTCAAGGAAATAAGTACAAGCAGCCACGTGAAGCAACTACTAATCAACTCAAAACTGCACCAAGCACTAAAGGAGATAAGTCCCTCTAGACTATGCAAACATCACAAGTTGCCTCACCAAGTCTTACTCCGGATTAGTATGAATGGCTAATAGAACTTCTGAAATGAGATTCTGAGGCTACTGTGCATGCTCTAACTGGTATTGATACAGGTTTGAATTGCTTAAGTTCTAGTTGTAGTAAATGGGTTCTAGATTCAGGAGCAACTACCCATATAACAGGAGACTTAACCCTCTTTGACACTTATAGAGTTAATGATAGTAACATAAAAGCAATAAAAATACTGAATGGGGTTAGGGTACCTGTTACACACATAGGTAATATTAAACTATCTGAGGATATCTATCTTACCAATGTCCTTTATGCCTCTCAATTGCAATTTAACCTCATATCTGCACCACCGTTAACTAAAGAACTACGCTGCATGATAGTGTTCTTTCCTAACCACTGCTTGCTGCAGAGCCTTCCAAATGGCAAGAAGAAGGGGATTGGTAAGCTAGAAGAAGGACTTTACATGATATCTTTTTCCAAAAGACCTGATGTTGTTCTGAATGTATTAAATGTTGAAATACATAAATATGATGATATTTTACTTTTACATAGAAGATTAGGACATGCCCCATTACCTGTGTTGAAACATTTGACTTTTGTAAAGAACAAATGCGTTTCTTTCAATAAAGAATGTGATTCCTTTTACCTCTAGTTGCATTGAATCTCTTTTGTGCTTTGAGTTACTTCATATGGATGTATGGGGACCTTATAGAACCCCTACACATCAAGGGCATCAATATTTCCTTACTATTGTAGATGACTTCTCTAGAAGCACTTGGATATTTCTGATGAAATCAAAATCTGAGTATGTTCAGTGCATACGAAACTTTATTGTTTATGTAAATACACAATTCTCTTTGCATGTCAAAAGAATTAGAAGTGATAATGGGTCTGAATTTGTTAATCATGAATTACGACACTTTCTATCCAATAAAGGGATTATTCATGAAACAATATGTCCTTATACCCCTCAACAAAATGGCATAGTAGAGCATAAGCATCGTACCCTTATGCAGACATCTAGGAGTCTTATGATCCAATATGGAGTACTTATTAAGTATTGAGGGGAATGCATTCGTATGGCAACCTATATAGTAAATAGAGTTCCTTCAAAGGTTCTAGGTTATAAAACGCCTTATGAAAAGGTGTATGGACAAAAGCCATCCTTTGAAAACCTTAGGACATTCGAATCCCTAGCTCATGGCACGAACCTGAATATTTCTGAGAAATTCCAACCTCGTAATACACCATGTGTCTTTCTAGGTTATCCCAACAATCAAAAGGGATATATCGTCTTAGACTTGAAAACAGAAAGAATCACAGCCAGTAGGGATGTGACTTTCTTGGAAGATAGATTTCCATTTTTAGAATATAAACCCTTGGAACAAAGGGGAGAGATACCTAGAGAGGTGAGAGACATGTTTTTATTTGATGATGTTGAGGAATTTAGGACAAAAATGCAGTTTGATGATCCAAATGGTACTGATCAGATCAGAACAGAACCTGATCAACTATACATGATACAGAACCTGAAAATATTAGTTCTCCTCCTACTGAGATTCGAACTAGCAGGGCAAGAAAATCACTTATTTGGGCAAGGGACTATGTTTGCAATTTAATAACCAAAGGGTCCCATGAACAAAGCACAAAGTGCCTTTATCCAATACATGATTACATATCATATGATAAGATATTTGCTTCTCACATGTGTTTTCTTTGTCATTTAGATTCTATTTCTGAACCACGGTGTTATGAAGAAGTAGCCAACGATGGTAAGTGGATAAAGGCAATGAACCTTGAAATGGAAGCCCTTGAAAATAATAAGACTTGGGATATTGTCACTTTGCCTCCAGGTAAGAAACCCATTAGACGCAAATGGGTGTATAAAATAAAATATAAGTCTAATAGGGAGGTTGAAAAGTACAAAGCTAGGTTAGCAGCTAAAGGGTACAATAAAAGAGAAGGAGTTGATTATCATGTAAAATGATATATGTTCGTATGACTTTGAAATTGGCTGCGATATATAATTGGGACATATATCAAATGGATGTCCATAATGCCTTTTTGCAGGGAGATTTAGAGGAGGAAGTGTACATGACTCTTCCTCAAGGATTCCATAATAAAGGGGAGAACCTTGTGTGTAAGCTTAAGAAACCCTTGTATGGACTTAAGCAAGCCTCTCAGCAATGGAATTGTAAGTTGACAATGGCTTTAATAAAAGGTGGATTCACTCAAAGTAAGTTTGACTATTCATTTTCCTTTAAGAGGTACAGTGATGATAGCATTGTTTTAATTCTGATTTATGTTGATGATCTGCTAGTTACTGGTGACTCTGTATTGAAAATAGGTGAAGTAAAGCAATTTCTGCATAGTAACTTTAAGATTAAAGACTTGGGGTTGATGAAATATTTCTTGGGCATAGAAATGGCTAGGTCTCAAGATGGAATTATTATTTCACAAAGGAAATATGCTTTAGATTTATTAGCTGATCTAGGAATGAGTGGATGTAAACCTCTTAGAATGCCAATGCCACAAAATTTGAAACTAATAGGTTATCAAGAAGGAAAAGATAAACCTTGTGATTTGTTGACAGATTGGGACAAGTATAGAAGATTAATTGGTAGACTTATTTACTTGACTGTGACACGCCCTGAGATATGTTTCTTGAAGTAGGTGTTAAGTCAGTTCATGCAACAATCAATGAAGGTTCATATGGCAGCGCTCTCAATTTGATAAGATATATCAAGAAAAGTCCTGGCATGGGAATTCTAATTAGTTCACAAGGAGACACCACTATGAGCTGCTATTGTGATTCCGATTGGGGTACATGTGCAATGACTAGGAGATTTGTCACCGGGTACTTGCTCAAGTTGGGAGGATTATTGGTTCATTGGAAATTAAAGAAGCAAGCAACAGTATCGCGTTCTTCTGGAAAAGCTGAATATAGGGCATTGGGGTCAGCAACTTCTGAGGTAGTATGGCTAGAAGGATTCCTTACTGAAATTGGTCAGCCTCAGCCACATCCTGTAGATGTTTATTGTGACAGTAAGGCTGCAATTCACATAGCCAACAACCCCATTTTTTACGAGCGAACCAAACATATCGAGATCGATTGTCATTTCGTTCGTGAAAAGGTTCAAGCGAAATTGATCAAGCTACAGCATGTTAGAACAAATGAACAACAAGCTGATTTTTTAACCGAGGTTGTTACAAGGGATACACAAGATAGAATACTGTGCAAGTTGGGAGCAGTAGATATTTTCTGCCCTCCACCTTGAAGGGGAGTGATGGAATACCTTAATGTTATTATTTGTTGTATGGGCCTGTATATTAGTATTAATGGTGCTTAGGCCCAATAAGAGTGGTTAGATTCAAGTTGTGTAAATAGGACTAGTATATATATAGGTGGTCATTCTTTTGATCGGGTGTGGTGTTGTAATAACATATTATGAGATGGTCCACATGCAAGGAGTGAGTGACGCCTCGTGTTACCAGTGGCCTTAATGGATCAGTTTTACTCGCTTGAATCCATTACCGGGGTGGGTGCACTGAAACATTCGACAAAGGAATAAGGTAGATGGAGCAAGTTAGGACGTGTGGTTTGAAATCATGTGCCGTCAGTTATGGCTTAACAGGAATAGCAGAGTATTTGAATGTGCTCGCTAGTAGCCATACACAATCGACTCCCGAACCCTAAATGGTCTTTGTAGACCAGTTTCATTTTCAAAAAAGGTTTCGAAAATTATCCTATTTCTAAATTTTGGTGGCGGCTTATTGTTTTTCAAATTTCCGGCACTACAGGGTGATTAATTTAGCATTTGTGTTGGCTATATCCACATAAAAGCCTTTAAGTAGCCAGCCAGATGCTATTATTGCCAAAGTTCGAGCATGACTTCGATGGTCGGGTGATAAATCATAATTTTGTACTCCCTCTGGTTCTATTTATAAGTAACTTTCTCTCTCATGGGCTTGATCCTTTTTATAAGCAACTTTCATTGTGTATGAAAATGTAAGCTTCTTTTTCCTATTTTACCCTTATTAAATACATATATTTATAATTAATTATCACACACACCAAGAGTTATATCTCATACTTTTTATTCATTCTCTCTCTTATACTCTGTTTATAAATAGGGCCATATATGGAAAAACATGGCATTTTTGACACTTATTGTTTTTAACTACCAGTTTATTTTGTACAATCAAGAGAGAAGTTGCTTATAAATTGGATCAGAGGGAGTATATTTTTCGCACTGTATTCGTTTTTTAAGAATGATTTTAGGCTAATTTGAATTTATTAAGGAATATTTGAATCATTAGCCAAGTTTAGGAAATAATGTAAATTTGAATTAATTGTGATAATATTGGGCTTAAATTGTTAATATTTTAAATGCCTATTTTGGATGGATTTCCATTTCCAAATATATGATAGATCACAATCTCATTTAATTTTTTCAGGTTAAGGAAAAGCAAATGATTAAATCGTATGATGTAGAATTAATTTGAGAAGTTTAAAGAAGATTTAATTCCCGAGTTCAAATGGGCTAATTAAATTCTAATGAGTTCAAATCTTATACCCAAAGCTCCCTCATTCTCCCAATACATAAGCCTAGCCACCACTAGAATTAGGATCCTCTCTCTTTAGCGTTGGTTAGTGTTGGTTGAAGGGGAGGCCACATACCACTCTGGTCCTATTTATAAGTCCCTTTTAACTAATTCTCACATACCAAGGAGAGTTAGTTAACTCATTTACTATGGGGTAAATTTTCAATCTTGCCCTTATCTATTATTGGTTTCAAACGTCAACATGAATAAATTCTTTTTGTTTATTGCAATTAATAGGGGTAAAAAAGTATAAAATGCATCTACTATCCTGAAAATGGACTTATAAATAGGACCAAAATTTTTGATAAAAAATGACTTATAAATAGGACCTGAGTGGTATATCTCTTCCTTCACATTCACTATTAGTTCAATCATCCTTCCTTTCCAATATATTCATCGCGCCACCTCATCTCACCCACAACATCAATTTATATTCATCGAGTTTATCTGGATTTCCCCTCCTAATTGGATACTTAAGATTAACGTGGATGGTGCCAACGGTGGTGAAGAGGCCCATGCGTAGTTGCAAGAAATTAGCTAGCTAATTTCTTTAGGCAAATGTATTATAAAAAAAAAAAAAACGAGTGATTCATTGTACGAATTCATCATTGAGGGAAAAAAGGTTTTATTTTTACCCAAAAAAACCGTTATTTTAAATTTATAGAATTTTCATGGATTTTATGGAATTTCCTTCCATTTTATTTACCGCAATTATGTGCATTTCTAATAATGAAATTTCACAAAGCACAATGACGATACATTAAAATTATTGAATCAAACAACAAGCCAGGGTCCAATTTCAAACAAAATAAAACTACAAGAATAATCTGTGACATAATTTTTCCTAATTAAGGAACCTGGTTGTTGGCATGAGCACTCATCTCCGGATGCACCTCCTTCTTCATATGAATCAGATACAGTTGACATTCTAATATGGAAGCCACACAAGCCAAGGAAATTATGATGCCAACGTATGCCTTCTCCCATCATGGCAAAGAACATGGCACCGTATCCAAGTATACAGTGCCACAATTCCGCTTCAAAGGGACGTAGTAGTACGTATCAAGAAACTGTTTTATCCCCGAACTGATTATGATCACACCACAGCCAGCTATTGCTGTGACATAAGCTAAAGTCAGGCAGAACCAGGGCAAATGAAACCAAGCAGTTTTAGTAGCTTCAAATCCCTTCAAATAACGAGCCATCATTGTTCCTACTGGCGTCATAATTCCCCATCCTATTCCACTCAATATCCCACCAACCTAAGATAAATAAATGAATGAATGAATGAAATAAATTAAAATCCAACCAAAGTGTTATTTTTATAAAATTCTAACTAGATGGAAATTTGTAGCATTTTTAATACACACACACACACACATGTATTGAACAGTGAGCCATTTATTAGTATTTTTGTTATATTTATTCATATTAAAAGTGATCATTCAATATTTACTTTTACTGTATATTTAAGAAAACAAGTGTTTAGTATTTTCATCGGATGAAGTACACGCTTAGTAATTTAACTTGATACAAGCTTTCATTTTGATCTGTAAACTTTATTATTATAAAATGTTATTTCAGTCATGTAACCCTAATGTTGTGAACAAAAAAAATGATGATATTGAAATTTTAAATGTTGAAAAAGCCTTTTCAGATGATTATATATTAAGCTTAATTTTAAAAATAAAAATTATCATTAAAAAAAACAATGTCAGAGTTGAAGAACTGAAAACATTACAATTTAAAATAAAGAGACTACACTGAAACTTTGTTTAAAGTTAAACCACCAAATGTATACTTTTACCTATTTTTATTTAGTAGAGAGAGACTAAGAGGGGTGGATAAACTTACTTTTCCGAGTAAAAAGATTTGAGATTATCTCCTTTCGTAGCATGAAGATGGAGAGTATCTTGAAAAACAAAGCCTCGTTGCCAAACATGATTCACCATAGTGGAATTCCTTGGAAGCTGAAACTTGGCATATATGATCATCATAGCAACTTCAAAAATTGCAGACACATCATGAACCTTAAAACTAAGGTTGCCTTTCTCCAACCTCGTGCCACATCATGTGGTTATGGGAGGGTATAAGTCGCCATTTTCCGTCATATTTCTTAAAAGCCACAAAAGCTTAGATCCCACCATGCCTGTGGAATTAGGCTTAATAGCCCAAACAATCCACTGAATGTGTTCGACACTAAGCTTCTAGAAATCCATATCAATGGTGTTTGAAGAAGGAAAATGGTAGTTCTAATGGATCGAAGAGTCAAGGACAGGACAGGCAAGTCATCGCAGGCTGCAAAATTTGCAGAATTCGGAAATTTGTAAGAATTATGACAAGTAATTGGGGATTGTGGGAAGAATAATACACCCGTGATTGTGGGAAGAATAATACACCCGTGATGGTGAAAAGTACAATGACGGTGAGAGGGAAGAGGAAATTAACCTTGGACGGCGGAGAATTCATGGAGTAGTTTTTAGGGGTGGGAGAGAGAGCTAGGTAAGTTGATTCTGAAAGAAGACTTGTTCGCAGCTAATGGTTCTGTCCTACTTGACTTTTTTATGATTGATCCGAATTTCGTTCACTCTGTGAGATAATGGATCTAACGTTAGGGCTTAGTGACTCCATCTCTCTTGCCGAACTACTTGAACCCGAGCCATTCGCTTCCTTATAAGCCATGTCCATACTAAAAGAGCTAAATCTCCTGGTGACTAGATTCATTCCGTAGCACGGGATTCTGTAACAGCAAAATCAAAGAGCCCTATTACCGGATCGAGATCCCGCATTTGCATCTGAGAAAGAAAGAGAGTCTCTCCCTATCTAAAGAGCTACTTTCCCTCAACTTCTCGCAAAGTAAACTATATTTGTTCCCTTACGGTTGAACGTCTGAAAGCCAAACAACTCTAAAGAGCTGCCACATTACTATACCTATCGCTTCTCCATCTTCTCTGTTACGCCCCTCGGTGCAGATAAAAGCTTGTGCCTTAGGGGAAATGGTTCGCGCAAAGCCTAGAATGGTAAGGTTTGAAATAGCTTCCTGGAAGGATGCTGACTTGCTTTGTCTTGCTTACCTGCTCGGAATTGAGCTCCAAAAAAGGGACTTACTCTAACGATGCATATCTTTAATTAAGCAAACCAACTGGAGGAAAGATCACAGCAGGTCTAGGAGCCGAAAGAGCTCAGCTGACTTAGCTATAGAGGGCGACTGAAAAGGAGGCTCGACCCACAGGCGGAGCGGTGGGCAGAGAGAGATTGAATGAAAAGAGTAGGAGAATTCATGGAGTAGTTTTTAGGGGTGGCAGAGAGAGCTAGGTAAGTTTTGGAAAATTTTGAATGCACGTAATTTATAAACATATAGATATTACACTTGATTAATGAATATAATTTAATATAAAAATGTGAGAAATTAGACAATAACATGAAAATTTTTTATTTTTTATACTTCCGACTTAAATAATGAAGATAATTTTACACTTGATTAATGAATATAATTTAATATTACACTTGCTAACAGATTTTTTATTTTTTATTATAAATTCAACATAATTATTAAAAAATACTATGAATGTAAATAAACATAAAATATATAAAGTTAAAATCAGGGAGAATCTTGTACAAATGCAATTGAAATATCAAAATCCAAATTTAAATCTACACTTTTAACAAATTATTGATGAGGCCACAATTTTTGAATGTTATTAAAAGACTAGAACGCCCTCCTACAATTAAAAAGAAAATTTGAAGGTGAATGTAGCTCATTTTTTATTATGTCAGCCGGATTTAATTAAGATTTTCTCTTTACTTTTAGTTAGCTTGTTTTATGATTTGTTTTTTCTATAAAACAAAAAAATATTTATCTATAGATACAATATAAAGTTTTGTAAAAAAAGAACTATACTATTTATCCAAATAAAAGTATTCAAATCTGAATATATCCTATATAATCACAACAAATATTTTTGTCCAGAAAAAATATTATATAAATAAAAGAATATATCTTTATGTACAATATAAATATTTTAAGAAAACTGTACTATTCATGGATATTAAATTATTCAAATTGATTTATATCCTGCACAAATATTTTTTTCCAGCTAAGATATTATATAAATATAAGAATATAATGGGTGGATAAGTGGATTCATTCTTCTATTTTATCAAAAACCTTATCATGTGGTGGTTGGGGAATTTCACTTATTCCATTTCAATAAAGAAATCTGTTGTCCTTTATTAATTCTAAATGGAAATTAATTAACATAGATAAGCCTATTCCATTTTTGAATCACATATTAAATTATGAAGTTTCGTTATTTTTTAATTAATACACTAGTAATCATAACTAATAACAAGAGAGTGAAGAGAGAATTGAATTAGCCGATGATTTGGGAAGAAGATGACTTTGGGGGAATATGTGGTCATTCAACAACCTTCAAAAATCCCTAATTAGGCCCCTCTTAGCCTGATCAAGAATTTATTAAAAGTGAAGGCCTAAATTTGGATTTTGGTATTTCAGTTGTTTATATAGGATTGTCCTTTAAAAATATTGTATGAAATATACTCTTATAAAAATGAAAATTATAATTAAATATTCAATAAAAGAAAAATTTAGCGAGAATCCCCCATTAGAAGCCTGCATTCCCGGAAAACTAGGCTAGTCAAGTACTGATAATGGTTGACACCATTGTGTTGGTGTTATATATGTTTTTTTTTTATTTGTGCGTGCGTGCGCGCATGTAATTACATAATATATTGAATTTGTGTTGTTTAATATTATGTATTTAATTATTCAATAATAGACAGAAAATTCATTCAAGGTTGATGGCAAGATGGTAGGACATAAAACCAGGATGTTTTAAGTTCAAACTTCAAACCTTGGAGGAGCCTTGTGCAAATTGTGTCAAATCCCAAATTTTGAACAGCTATTCTCTAAAAAGATAAAGAGAAAATTCAAAGAAAATACCACTTAAACTTCAAAATCTCAAATCAATGATTTGATAAAATCCTAAGTTATCAATCCCATTACTCTTTTTGTCAATCACATTACTCTTATTGTCAACAAAATCAATTTAAAATTTTGAAGTTCAAGTGTTATATTTTTTGGGATTTTCCCAAAGATATAATGGTTCCCATAAACTAAAACGCAAATTTAAACTTTTTCTACTACTAAAGCATAAATATTATAATTTTCGAGGATCAGGAAAATGTTAAGGGCTAAAAAAAAGAAACGGAACCTATATATAAAGGAAGACAGGTACAAATTAGAAAAAGAAGAGGAGAAAAAATACATCTTCCATTCAATATTACAGATGTCGCCAATTCTTCATTAAGCCAAACGACAATGTTTTGGCTTCAGGTCCTTCGATCCCTTATTATCTTGCTTCTGAATTAATGATCCTAAGGTCCTCGCGAATTTTGGAAAATACAATTAAGTACCAGCGCACAAACTCATCATTTCCCAAACCAATTATTCTCTATTATCTAGATTTTATTCTCTTTGTTTATTTACTCAAATTTATGACCTTTAATTCCAAAATTCATTATTATACCCTCTAATTAATCCCAAAATCCAATATAAAATTTGAGTTTATTAGTCATAAGTACATAAGCAAATGCCATTACTTGTCATGTGGTCAGTAACACCTGTATCTACAATTCATTTGGCGGAAGAAAAGACAAGGCATGTCTAAGTATTACCTGTTGCCATAAGACCACTAACAGTCGGGGTGACATACTTCTGTAGTTCACGATACCTAGTGAACTCGGCATACTCTATAGCAAAATCATGACTTTGTTATTGCAGAATGCAGAGTCACACCAATGAGATAATCCATAGCTATTAGCCATAAAAGTACCTCAAGAGAAGTTTTAGAGTATCAAATGCAATGCTTAGATCTAGTAAGCTTAACCATATGTCACATTGGGGACAAATCATCAATGCACATTCAAATCAAAAGTGTACCAGGACGAATAATAGCCACACCAGGGGCTTAATTATAGAAAACAACAGACAAAGAGGCCTCACATAAACCATTATGTGATGTGAGAATGAGTAGCAAAGGAAGTACCAACCAGATTAAAGGCAATAATAGTATATCACACATGGGATTAAAGCCAACAAAGAGATTATCAAAACAGCAATCAAAAGGCCACATTTGGAACCAATAATAGAAATAGTAGAGCAATACTAGGAAAACAAAGAGAAACAATTACACTGGGAGCAAATAACAGAAGTGACAGAACACAAAGCACAACGATAAATGCAATATGGACCAAGAACAGCCACAAATTACAAATATCAACACCTAGACCTAGAAACCACCAAAAATGGAATGAGGATGAAGAGTCGCTCCCTGAAAGGGACATCCTTGTTGCGAGGAACACCTACATGTTGTCCCTTGCCGACACATGGATATCCAACAAATTTGAATGTGCCGTGTGAGCCTCAAGCGCTAGTCGGGCAACAACAATTCTTTAGGGAAGTGCTGGTTGGAACCTAGAGAAGCCAATGTGGGGGCGCATGTGCTGATAAACACCCAAGCACAAAACCTTAACTCACTTGCATAAGCTAACAGAAGCAAAGTATAACAAGGGAACAACAAGAAATGACACTAGCTAGGAATATTGCTTTGATACCATATAGAGAAATGAAGAAATATGAATGAATTTTTATTTCTATTTAAAATCAGAGGAGGTACATATATAAGAAAGATTAGCCATAGTGTTAATGGCTCATAACCACGTAATAATACCCTAATAGAATAATATCTGATTCTATACTAATGATACAAATTATATGCTATTTACATTAATGATATAATGTTCTAACTATAGGAACATCCACATATAGCAAACACATTAGGAATCTCTGAATCAAGTTACAAGAGCAATTTTTCACAAATTAAAAGAAATGATTTCCCATAAGAATAAGAACACCTTTAGCAGAGGTACTAGACACACACTACTTGATATCTGTGCCCTCTGAGCTGTGCTTAATTATCCGTTGGCTTTGAGTTGCATTTGTTATTTATTTTGTGTTAGTTCCTCTGCTAAAACATATCCCTACAAGAAAGAATGTTTTCATCATTAGCTCATATTATTGAAAAGAAATTATTTTATCAAATTTTTATTCATGATGAACTTCTGATTATTTGTTTGGTTTCTATTTTTTAAAAAAGAAGCATATGCATGGTCATGATAAGTTTGAAATTAAGTTTCACACGCATAGTAATGACGACATTTATCTTTTTTATATTATGAAAATTGTATAAACAAACATTTGAATTATTGAGGTATGACACTTGTCTTGATTAAAATCATGATTCAATAATTTTTTATGTACTCTTAACTTATTTTTATAACAAATTGTGTAATGAAATTCTATTTATTTACCAAGTTCTTTGTATTTTACACAGTAAAAAAGTACCTGCTCCTTAATTTCTATTTTAGAGTAGATCACCTACCTATTGAATAGTTATATAATGATTGATATGGTAAAGGTGATTTTATAAAAGAAAAAATTGATTTATTTTTTTATTGACTGATTGGTGCAAATATATTCATTTAAAGAGATTTACGGTGAATAATTATACAAGGTTTATGAATGATTATTATAATATCATTTGATATTTTGTTAATAAAGCAGATCTTGCCAATTATCTATGGAAAATAGAAAATTTAGAAGGCTTACAAAGTAAGATTACCATATATATATATATATATATATTGCCAATCACACTTTAGTAATTTGGGGTGTGACACATACGTTAATTAGAACCTGTTTAAGTTGTCTGTTTATCTATATATAAATTTTAGGTTGTTATAAAAGATAAGTCCTTGAAAATATCTAAATGACAACCAAAAAAATTGGAAGACTTATTATAGAAAAATGTAAAAGATGAGAACTAATTATATATATATTTATATAGAAGATGAGTATGAAGAAAGAGCATATGAGAAATATTTTAAGGGTAAAATTGGATTAAAAATTTACTTTAAGATGCTGAGTGCTAAGGAAAAATACTATTTAGATGTACTTTAACTTGATGGGCTTTTAACGGCAAGGAAAAATTGCACATGAAAAAATTCTTTACGAGTAAAACTATACTACAAATTACTTTAGGGTACTGAGTACTCATGCAAAAATACCTTACTGTGCTAGATGCACATTAACCCTATTGAGAATGTGAGCTTAATCAACTAGCTAAATCTTCATCTTTTTAAATATATATATGTATAATAACACCTATTTTTTGTTTAATAAAGTTAAGAACATTTTATTCTTGCATGATCCTCTTGATTTAATTAATTAATTAAATCCTTATAGTTTATTACCCAATTTTGAATCATAATATTGTAATTTATTTTGCTTAAAGTGAGCTCTTATAGATTGATCCATTATACGAATGCTTCATTGAGGGGGAAAACGTTTTATTTTTACCAAAAGAAAAAAACCGTTATTTTAAACTTATAGGATTTTCAGGAATTTTATGGAAAATTTCCTTCCATTTTATTTACCACACAATCTGTGCATTTCTGTGAATAAAATTTCACAAAGACTACAAATTAAAGTTATTGGATCAAACAAAATAAACTACTCCTCTGGTCCTTAATATGAGATATATTTGAAGAGTTAATATTGGTCCTAAATATAAGACAAAGTTTTCATAGTTGTCAATATTTTCATAATTTACTCCTATTGATGCTCTCTCAACAATAATCAAAGAGGGTAGGGAATGAGTGAATTAAGGAAGATGACTAAGGTATTTTAAAAAATTACATGTCATATTAACAAATATAGCATCCTTAATTTAACCAAATTAGGTAAATATATATTATATTAATAAACGGAGGGAGTATATAGATAGAGACTTGATTCAAAATTGAGGTAAGTTAAACTACAAGAATCTGTGAATTAATGTTTCCTAATTAAGGAATCTGGTTGTTGCCAAGAGGACTCATCTCCGGGTGCACCTGCTTCTTTTTCTTCATATGAATCCGATACAGTTGAAATTCTAATATGGCAGCCACACAAGCCAAGGAAACTATGATGCCATTGTAAGCCCACTTTGGAACAGAGAAGCCTCCTCCAAGCATGGCAAATAACATGACACAGTAACCATAAATACAGTGACACAGGTTCATCGAAGTTATGTTCTGCTTAGGCCTAATAAGGAATAAAGCAAGCAAGATTTGAAAAGTACAAAAGGAGAATTGAGTGCCACCAGCAGAAACGTTATTGATATCAAGAAATTGGTCTATTCCCAAATGGATTATGTTCACAACACAGCCAGCTGTTCCTACGATATAAGCTACACTCAGGCAGACCCAGTGCAAATGAAACCAAGCAGATTTTGTAGCCTCAAATGCCTTCAAATAACGAGCCATCATTATTCCTATTGGCATCAAAATTCCCCATCCTATACAATTCAATATCCCACCAACCTAAAATAAATAAATGAAATTAAAATCCAGCCAAAGTGTTATTTTTATAAAATGCTAATTAGAAGAAAGTTTCTATCATCCTCATATATAGAAATGTGAACCATTTATTAGTATTTTTATTATATTTATTTATATAAAAATTTATCATTCAATACTTGGTTTTATTATATATTCAAGAAGACAAGTGTATACTATTTTTATTGGTAAAATTATACATTTAATCATTTAACTTCATACAAGTTGTCATTTTGGTTGCTTAACTTTATTATAAAGTGTTTTTTCTTAGTCCTTTAACGCCTTATCGCCATTAACAAAAACTGATGATATTAGAACTTTAAATACTGAAAAAATAAAATTTCAAATAATGCTATATTAAGTATACTTTAAAAAAAAAAGAATTATCGTTAAAAAAACATTGTTAGGGTTAAAGGATTCAAAACACACTTTTAAAATTAAAAGACTATACTGAAACTTTGTTTAACTTTAAAAAGTTAAAGGATCAAATATTTACTTTTACATATTTTTATTTAATAGAGAAAGACTAAGAGGAGTAGATAAACTTACCTTTCCGAGTAACATGATCTTCGGGTTATCCTCAACGGGATAATAGGAAGCTTCGAGAAAATCAAGGCGACCAAAAGATTTGAGATTATCTCCTTTCAAAGGATGACGATGGAGAGTATCTTGGGAAAACAAACCTTGTTGCCAAACATGATTTACCTGAGTGGAATTTCTAGGAAGCTGAAACTTAGCATATATGATCATCGTACGATCCTCAAAACTCGCAGAAACAGATTGAACCTTAAAGCTAAGGTTTTCTTTCTCCAACCTCGTGCCATATGTGGTTATAGGAGAGGTATAAGCCGAAATTGTCCCATCAGATTTCCTAAAAGCCACGAAAGCTTGAGATCCCACCATACCTGTTGAATTAGGGTTAATAGCCCAAGAAATCCACTGATTGTGTTCGACATTATTGTTCATGAAAGCCATATCAATGGTGTTTGAAGGAAAATGACAGTTCCAATGGATAGAAGAGTCAAGGAAAGGCAAGTCATTACAAGCTGAAAAATTTGCAGAATTCGGAAATTTGTAAGAATTATGACAAGTAATTGGGGATTGTGGGAAGAATAATACACCCGTGATGCTGAAAATTACAATGAGGATGAGAGTGCAGAAGAAATAAACGTTAGGCGGCACTGGAAGATCCATGGAGTAGTTTTTTTGGGGAGAGAGAGCTAGATAAGATTTGGATAAATTAGAATGTTACGCTGTGTTTGGATCTACCGAGTGGAGGGATGAGAAGGGTCTATATAAAGGGTAGGGGAGGGAAAAGGAGAGATTCTAATGATCGCTGTTTGCATTGATTGGAGAGGAGAGGAGATGAGGGAAGTAATTTTGATGATACTTATTCGGTTTGGGAGGGGAGCTAATAGTATCTTGATTATTTTACCCTTATAATATTAATTTAATTTTTATCATTGTCTTTTCAGTCAACATCGTTGTTTTTTTATTTTGTTCAACATCTTTGTTTTTTTTAGTATATCAATCTCTCATAGTAAATATTATATTTGATCTCTTAATAGATATTAAGATTAATATTTTTAAATATTATGATTGGATTTGAATAAAATATTTAAATGATATCATATAATGTATAGTATTATAATATCGAGTTAATATATCAAAGGGAGAATCCAAAATAAATCCATTTGAAATATCAAAATCCAGAATCATGTCTACACTTTCAACAAATTCCTAATTAAACCAAGATAGTGAATTAGGGATTTATAAATATGGTAAATTTACCCCAATGACTTTTGATATTTATTAACCCCGTCCCTCTCTCCTTAATCAGTCATCTTCTTTCTCTCTGATCCTTCTCTCTCTCTAATAATCAATTACCTCGTACCATCATCCTCTTGCAATGCTACTTCTGCAAGACGTCCTAATCCTATCAAACCTGCACTCTTTTTTTTTTTTTTTCTTTGGGAAATTCGGCACTCTAGTAATAATGAAACGTTGTCTTGAATGGTCTCAAGCTGAGTTTTTCTCTTCCCCAATTTTTCAGGGGTGGTACGTGATAGAATGGAAGGACGTTGAAACTCATTTGTATTCTTTCATATGGTAGGAGGTGCTGGATAATTGGAGAGATAGTGAGAAGGATGGGAAAAAAGGGGAATTAGGGATACATGATTTAGGAGAGAGGAAAAGGGTTAATAAATATTGAAGGGTATTGGGGTAAATTTTCAAGATTCATAAATCCCTAATTAATTATCTTGGCCTGATTAAGAATTTGTTGAAAATATAGGTCTCAATATGGATTCTAGTATTTCATATGGATTTAATTGGAATTCTCCCTATATCAAATGTTATAAGATATTAGGATTGATATTACAAGATATTAGGATTAATATTGTTAGATATTAGGATTGGATTTAAATTGAATAGTTTGTTAGGATTTAGATATTTAAGGATTTAAATTAAATATTTAAATGATATCACATCATGTATAGTATTATAATTTATCACTCCCTTTTTTTATTTTACATGACAAACATGATTAAACCATATGAAGCACTAAACAACCTACACTTATTTTTTTGTTTATAGCATATTTTAGGTCTGTTCAGTTGTTTCTATCCTTGATGAGATATTAATACCTAGTAAATAAACCAAAGCAACATGGCATCCAAAAAAAAAAACACTAAAACAGAAAAACATATATAGCATCAAACAAAAACATCATATTGATTTCATACATCTTAAAAATGCTATGGTCATGGAAATTGGACATTGTAGACAATCTTTAACCCAAATTAAAAAAAAAAAAAAACAAACTTATGAGATTTGTGGCGAACAATTGAGCGAACAAAGAGTGAGGAAGAGAACCACGTCCCCTAGCATACAAGTGGTAAGTGGCTTGGGTTGCTTAAGCGTCTTGTCCCGGGTTCGATCCTTGGGGCGGTGTGTGTGCAGCAGGGGATGTGGCCACGTCAAACCCCCCAAAAGGGGCACTCAATATGGTGTAAGGGATTAGTCTGGTGCCTGTCGGGCTTGGGATACCCTCTACCCAAAAAAAAAAAAAAAAAAGAGTGAGGAAGAGGACAAAAAGGAAATGGATATTTTGGTTAGAGTCTAAAATGAGTCTTTTAAAATAACAAACCAAAATATGATAAAGGTTAAGAAACTGAAAACTGTGTGGGGAAAAAGAAGGTGAAGAGACTGAGAGAGTTTCGCATCCTCATGGGGCTTTATTAAAAGTATTAAAAACTGAAAAGCGTAGGAGAATACTCGTCAAAATCAAACTCTTACTTGTCTCACGGTTCTGACTTGGTGGAGACGATAAATTGTTAGCATAGAAGGAGTATATAAGTATTATAAAAGCTTCAGGATATGGGAGTAATTTTATTATTCTACTAAAATTAAATTCTCTCTTTCAACTTCACTCCATAAAACCTCAAATTTGGAGGGGAGATTAGGAAGGGAATAGGAGGTGAGAGGAACCACTCCCCTCTTTAAAAATTTTTTATCAAAACAAGGGGACCCTTCCTTAAAAACATTTCAAGTCAAACGATGGGAGGGGCGCAATTCTCCCCCATGCCCCTCCCCTCCCCTTCAAAAACCCAGTACCAAACACATCGTAAGGCTTAAGGTACATCCAGCACTCGGAAGTATTCACTACTACAAAAAAGGGATTTAGTGGCACCACTCTTATGGTCCTTCTTTAAAGAAGCGCCATAGGTAATTGTTTTAAAAAAAAAAAAATCTAGAAGCTATGGCGCTTCTTATTATAAGTGTCATAGCTAGTGTTAAACTTACGTGGCACTTGATTAAACAAGAGCCATACAAGGCATTTGTTTTTCTTTAAAAAAAAAATAAAGGGTGAGCTATGGCGCTTGCTTAGCTAATCTTATTTTTTAAAAAAAAAAATCAAGGACTTGTATGGTGCTTACTTGATCCAACATTATACAAGATGTCACTATAACCTTAGAAATTTTGAAGGCCATTGTGAGTTCAAAATATTCCAAAAAAGGAAAAAGAAAGCCTTTAATGGCGCTTGGTGACCTTTAAAGGCCCTTTTTAATTTTGTTTTTAAATGGAGGGAAGCTATAGCACTTGTCTAGACAAGTGCGAGAGCTTCTCTGAAGTCTTGTATGGCACTCGATTGAGGAAGCGCTATATAAGGCTTAATTTTTTTAAAAACTTTGCCCAACCTATCATATATGTTCTTCTTTGTACATCCTCAGTTTCCTACTTTCCAAAATTTTATCCTAAATCTCTACTCAATTGGTTCTCACTCCTTATCCCTTTGTCCCTACTCACCACCTTTCCTTATCATTCTTCCCACTCCCCTCTTTCTATATAATACGGTCCGCACTCCTTCTCTCTAATTTGAAGTTGTCGCTATTGTCCCGACTACTCCCTCCTCTCTTTTATTGTAGCAAGTAGAAGTTTCCTTGGTCCCCCCACTTCCGTTGCTGTACAAAGTTTGGTCTCCAACATATTTTTTCCTTTCTCTTCTCGATCTTATACAGAAGATCCCTAGCTTATAAGTCTTTTTTTCCTATATACAGAAGCTTAAGTCCATACTTCTTCTTCTTCTTCTTTTAAGTTAAAATCTGTCATGAATTTAATATGTGTGTTTATTCACTTAAAATTAGTTATACATTACAATTGTTGTTATTAGATACATTTAATAGTGATTTTATGAATTAGTTATTTACTTCAAGTTATTTCATTCTAATTTGGTTTGATTATGGCCTAGCTTGGTTTTGTTCATTTTTCTATGGATTTTGACTATAAATACAGAGAGTTTCACTAGGAAAAGGAAACAATTATGTAAAATTATTATTATTTTTTTTTTAAAAAAAAGACTTCATATGGTGCTTCTTTAGAGAAGGGTCATAGGAAGTCATATTACTTCCTATGGCGCTTCCCCACACTTCCTATAGCCTTCCCTGAGGAAGCACCATAAGAAGCTATTCTTTAAAAAAAATATAGAAACAAGCTATGATGCTTCCATATATTCTAGAAGCACTATAGCTTGTTTTAATGGTACTGGAAGCTATGACATTTCCCAAGCGCCATAGTGTTCTTTAAATTAAGTGTTATAGCTTGTGTTTTTTGTAGTAGTGATTTCTCCAAGTGCATCGAGTTCCCTAAAATATTTTTTGGTTTATCCGACACCCTAAACTATCTTTTTAAGGGCGTTCATCTACAAGTATTTTTCTAGGTACATCCAGTGCCCTAAAATATTTTACGGTGCACCAAACAACCTGAAGTATTTTTTTCAAGGGCATCCATCCCCCTAAAGTACTTTTTTGTGCAATTTTGCACTTAATAATTTAGATAATTTAAGTTATTGGATACACCCTAAAGTATTTTTTAAAGGGCATCCATCACCCGAAAATACTTTTTTGTGCACTTTTGCATTTAGCAATTTAGATAATTTAGGGTATTGTATGCACTTAAAAAATACTTTACGGGGTTGAATGCATAAAAAAATAGTTTATTATAATGGACGCACTTGAAAAATAATTTAGACTTCATACTGCTAGTTGCACCAGAAAAAATGCTTCAAAAAGCTGAGTGCATCATAAAATACTTTAAGGCACTGGATACACCTTAAAAATATTTCAAGGTGCTAAGTTATAAACATCTACTAGATATTAATACATGATTAATGAGATTAATTGAATACAAATATGAGAAAGATAATCTTAGAGAATGACGTCAAAATTTTTTATGTGAAACAGTAAAATATTGTGGTCAAAACTTGCTAACAGTTTGTTTATTTTTATTTTAAATTCAACATAATTATTAAATAATACAATTAATTTTAAAAAAATAAAATATATAGTATAAAAAATATTGTATGAATTATATGTTAAATACAAAAATGAACATTATTATCAAATATTGGGAAAATTGCACATAAATACCAATTTGAAAATTTATTTGTGAAATGGGACCCACAATCATGTAAAGTTGTGAAGTCCTTGAGTGTAAATAATTGTGATAGGAGAAAGACGAAATTACCCTTAATGAAAATATTACTTCCGCGCAATATATATCTTCCCTTTATATATAATCTATCTTCCCTTGTGTGCAATCCATCTTCTCTTCTGTTGCAAAATTAATACATAATGTGCAAAATTACTATGCAAATCAACTTTCCTAGTGCAAACCATCTATTCTTATGTGCAAATGATCCTGCCTTAATGAAATTCATCCTCCATAGTGCAAACCATCTTTCTTATGTGTGAAATTAGTCTCTAGTTTCAGCGACTGGGAGTTGGAGATTTCCCACACTCATAGGGAAAGTATTCGTTGTGCTGACTACCTGGCGGGAACGGCTCATAGTAATCCACAGGACTACATCGAATTAGGGCTTCCCCCATTGGAATGTATTCACCTTTTTGCTTTGGATTGTGGTTCTTTATCACAAGACCATCCTGTAAGGCTTAGCCTATAGATTATGTCACTTTCAAGCTTTGCTTGCCCTTGTAACACAAAAAAAAGAAATTAGTCTCTAGTTTGCAATTTACATTTTGTGCAAACAATCTTCCCTCAGTGCAAACCATCTCCCCATATACAAACAATCTTCCCTTTATGCGATCCATCGTCTTATATGCAAATCATTTTCCCTTTGTGCAACTCATCATGTCATATGTGAAATTTATCTTCCCTCTGTGCAATCCTTCTTCCCTTTATGAAATTCCTCTTTCATAAAAAAGCTAAAATTTGCAATTCCATGACCAATAATTCATTTTTGCCCATCACCTTTGCAATAACCCAATAATATAAGAATTTTAAAATCACCAGTACTTAATTAACTAGTCAAGTAAGTTAAATGAAAATTATGGAAGAGGAGAGGAAACAATGGATATAATTAGAGTTGAAAATAGTAATGCTACTGTGGCCCAGGTATTGAAAACTAGATCGGACACTGAACCGGTTGAGGCACTGGATTAAAGGATAATGGTCCAGATCAAAGTCAACCCAAGGGTCAGATCGGGGGTTAGATCGGGGTCAATTAAAATATATAGATATATATATAATTTAAATGTTCATGCATACCATTCAAAACACTACATGAGATTTTTTTTAACCAATAGTCAAATATAACCACATGAACTAATACTCACAAAAATATCATTTAAGTACATAAGGATTTTTCTCAAAAAAATGCCAAAAGTATTCCACAATACTTTTAAAGCTCCTACAAATAAAAAAAAATTTAGGGAAATAATTTTTATTTGAAAAAAAAACGCCAAAATGACTCTATTTGGAGTATAAAAAAGTAAACAAAAATAACAAAAAAATAGAGCACTCCATGACTAGGTTAGTTCGCCGCAATTCACACCAAGTTGCTGGTTCAATCAACCCAGGTTTTTTTCCTTCAACTGGACTAGAATAGTGACCAGTTCATCGGTTTCCAGTCTGAACCGGCCGGTCTGATTTGGTTTTCAATACATTGGCTACTGCTGCTAATGATGTTGATGATAATGATGATGATGATATTAATAATGATAATTATTATTATTATAACAACAACAACAACAACATATTATAATTGAATTTTTATATTTCTATTATTGCCTGGAATCATATTGAATGATTATTTAATATATAGATTATTTATTGTAAGTTTCATAGAGAAGTGGACTGGTGGTTTGGTGGAAACTTATTTGTTGCCTACTTTTAGATTTAGTGTTCAAATCCTATGCGTATTAAAAGGGGAATTTGTATATTGTTTTGTTGATATGAAATTACTATAAAGCCCTTCTTTAAAAATAAATATCTAAATAAACCATTAAGATATTTTAACCGACTCAGTACTCCCTCATTTTTTATTTCCCCTGCACCGTCAAATATGGGGGAGCAGAGGAGACAACAAAAATTTCCGGATTCTTCAGTCTCCTTCCTGCTCCTTCGCCACTACTTCCCCCTCCTTTTGCTGACGGTGCGTGCACTTAGCCTTGGTCCATCTTGCTTCTTCTTCTTTCTTCTATCTCCTCTAACCTCATCGTCACTTTCGTCTCTGTCACGGAAGTCATCCTCATCCCCTGTTCTGACCAGTCACAAGTCGGTGGAGTTTTGCGTCTTTTCCTTTTCCTCTTCTAGTCCATCTGATTGAGTGGTATCTTCGGAGTCTTTTCCCTGCTGCTATGTTTGCATGTAGTTGGATTATGGGTGCTTTAGTTCTTCTTCTTGCTTCTTTTTATCTGTTTATACGTTCATATATAGTGGGGAATGGAATTCTTTTCTACAGTTTTGGTTCAAAAGAGGGAAGAAAATTGGTGATTTCTAATCTAATTCTTAAAGAAAAGATATACTTTTCATTAGAAGAATAATATAAATTTTTGATGTTGACTTCCTTTGGTTTAAATTGATTATCAACAAAGAAGAGAGTTAGAAAGTACTCCATTGTAAATTATATATATATATATATATATATTAATGTTTTCGAATTATTTGGGCAAGAGATTTGGACAGTAGGAAGTTTAATGAAGTTGTTTTATCATTGTGGCACATAAGGTGTTTGTGAAAATGCTTTAAAGAAAGTTTGTAGCCAAATAAATTGTTAAAGCTAATATTACCCTTTTTTATTTTTCTTTTATTTGTTGTAATGGGTTTAATAGTTTGGGGAGTTGTACAGGGTTGCTGAAATTGTGTTCATTGTTAATAAGATTGACTCCTTGTATTGTATTGATGTTGGTTTGGGAGAGATTTGTGGGATGGAATTTGTTCTTAAAAAAAAAATAATTATTATGTAAGGATACATATGAATCGTGTTAAAAATGCAAGAGAAATGTTCATTGAGTAAATCCATAAGTTAAAAAAAAAAAAAAAACTGACAAACACAATATTAGCAAAATTATAATGTGTAAGTTATCTAAGACTCCTAATGGTATATAAACTATGATAAAAATAGTAATGAATATAAAGTAATTTCTTTTATTTCAATCTATGAAATACTAATCCAATTGGGGATTCTAACATTATCAATGAAATTTATTATTCAAATAACCTTTAGTATTTTGCTTGTGTTTGGAGGAGTCTCAGAAAAGGAACACGGGTGTTGTGTGTATATATGTTTGGGTAAGTGTGTGTATACATTGTTGAATTTATGTTGGTGTCTAAGTTGATAATTGCCTTGGTGTATGAGCAAGTTATGGTTGAATAATTCGCTTTGCTTTGCTTCTAGGATTGTTCTCTCATCATTATTGTTTGTTATGCTAGGATAAATTTCTGACTAAGGCATGTTTTTTTTTTTTAAAAAAAAAAGATGGTATAGAATAAACAAATATGAAATGGAAATTGACGTAGGAGAATTTTGAATTAACGTTAATAGGAATTTTTTTCTTTTGAATAGTTAGACAGTTACATGGGGAAATTTTGTTCCAAGTCAACATACTTGAAATGGAAAATCAAATCACTTGGGAGTCAGCAGATGAGTGAATAGCTTCCCAATTAATTTTTGAATAAGTTTTTCTTTTATCTCAATACACGGTTTTAAAGAGATTCACATGTATGTTGATATAATTCTTCTTGTAACTTTTATGCTGGGATTTTCTATTACAAAATATTCTTTACGAGCTTTCATCGTTGAAGAATAACCTTTCCGTTTGTTAATGCCAAAATGATCCCATGCATGCTTGAAACGTTTTGAGAGGACTGAATTCATAACGTTGGTTACTAATAGTAGTATTGTTGTCCTTGGAGGGTTTAAAGAATATTTTGAAAATAATTGGAGAGTTATCTATGCAATTTTAGAAGATTCAATGAGATTTATTATGAAAAGATCAACTCAAAGTGGTGAATTAATTATAGGATTTAGATTGTAATTTGGGATTAGAATTTATTCTAATTTTTCAATAGGATAGGAATATACCTATTGGACTCATATAATCATATTAGAGTGAATTTGGACATTTTATTGCCTCTTGAGTAAATTAGTTAGGAATATCAATTTTAACCTGATAGAGGAGTATAAGTGATTAGAAGATACTTATATTCATTGAAACTCTAGATTAACAATTTAACACTGAGTATTTTTAAATAGGTAAATGCATACTCTAAAACTTAAAGAAGGGATTAGCCACTCTAGGTTGTTTTTATCAATTGAAATCTTTAAATCATTAGATTTTTTCTTTTGCATTTGTTTAAATTGTCTTTCAATCTCTTTCTTGGATTTGCTCAACTTAAATGAAAATGGGAATTTTAATGCCTAATTATCTATTATCTTGGATCTCTGTGGGACGACCTTGATTTTCTATTATACCATTGCAGCGGCCCGTACACTTACGGTGCGTATTTAAAATTTAGTAGCATCATCCATATTCGAAGACAAAGCTAGAGTTTGATGTGATGGAGAAATCGAGGAGGTCTAGGAAAGCGATAAAGCGAGACTGAGTGAAACAATAAATGCATTTATTTGCTCTAGAGGAGGTAGGTGTTGTGAGGTTTAATAGGGACAATCACACATTTACTTTACCCCCACCTACCATGTCTCCCTATCTTCAATCACACTTGGCGTAACACCTTACTTCTGTAATTGATCTAATAAGTTTTACGTAGTGAATATGAACCATGAAGTAATATTCATTTATAAAGTTCTTTGGATTCCCAACCTCAGGAGATGATTCAAACCTATAGTTGAGTGGGTCTTTCAGAAAATTTCAAAATCTTGTGAAAGCGTCATTTAGTGGTTCGCAACTTCATTACTACTCATCGATTCTTATCTTTATTTAATTTAATCAGAGTGATTCATTGCTCATTTATTTAACCAGATTATTCCTCTTATTATTCTTAGTTCATTCATTTGTATATTTATTCAGACAATGTAGCCATGTAGGGCTACCATAGTAGCTAACATAATGCAAAATAGATCAATCTTCACTTCTCTTGTGCAACTCCCTACAGTACTTTTCTATACTTCATCACACCTGTATGATTGGTTAGGAGAGGGTGAGATTCAGAGCGAATCTCAGTAGTAAACAATGCTAACTACACATGCAAGATAATTCTTAGTGTATGATATGCTTGATGATATATATTTATGCCAACATAATGACATATACATGCCTAATGCTTCATAATACACTCATGGCCATAGTATAAGTACAAACAAAGCTTCAATTATTCACATATAATCCATACAATTCATCAAAGCAATAACACATATCAAATACATGCAAGTTAATAAGTAAAATATTTGCATATTTATTTTTCCTTATATGATGATTTTAGGACGATATTTAAGTTTAATATAATAAATTTGGTGTGATTGATAAATAAATAATGTTTTTGGAATAAATAGCATTTAAAAAAATAATAAAAATAAAAAAATGAAAGTATTGTAGCAATAGGATCACTGTAGCAGATGGTTACACTGTAGCGAACGGAAGTTACACTGTAGCGATGGAAGCACTGCAGATCCGCCAGATACTGTAGCAGCCAGATCACTGTAGCAGTACTATAGCATGTGGTTTTCCCCCCTATAAATAGAGATCAAGGCCAAGCTTAAGGAGAGGAGGAGAGGAGGAGAGGAAGAGAATTAGAAGTCCTTCTCTGACAAAGAGAGATCTTTTCTCTGACAGTTCTAAATAAATAGTGTTATTTTCTAGATTTAATTTTGTGCATTATATTACTTTTTGCATGCCTCTATCTTGGAAGGCTTAGGATTGTATTACATTTTGTATGCCTCTATCTTGGAAGGCTTAGGATTGTATCACATTTTGTATGCCGCCTACATGGAAGGTTTTACCTCCTAAATGGACGGCTAGAATTCTTTATTTTTCATGCATCTTTTGGTTGTATATTTATGTTTGAGAATTTAATATTCAAGTTTATGCAGTATTTATGAAGATTTCATTCTAACTTTATATAATGCCAATTTATTTTGGTTTTGTTTTTAATTTTATCATGAGCTAAATTTTCATTTTCCCAAGGTGATGATGTAACTTACTAATGACGGATTGAATCTTAAATTATTAAATCTAGTTTTAATTTCTCCTTCATGATTGATTTTTAATTATTGTTCTTAATGCTTTCATTTGATTGGCCACCTTTTGAATGATTTCAATATGCATGTTGAGACCGGAAGGAGATGCATGTGTGTAGATCCTATAATTAAAACCATGACTTGCATATGAAATAGGAATATATTCATGTGAGTTGTGTAGTCTTACTGAGTTCTATAAATCTTAAAGCATCATTAATTGCTTAAATTCATATAGGAATATTTGGATTAGCAATTAATTATAGAATTGATTGACCTTGGACAAGGCTAGTAATTAAATTAGGGAAACTCGACTATCAATCATGTGGAATAAATTGGGCTAGAATAGATAAGAGATTCAATCCAGAATTTGTTAAGTGAAATCTAATCCCTAGGACTTTTTCTCATAATTGTTTCATATCATTTGCATTCATATTTTATTATCTTTTATTTTGTACTCTCAATCACCAACAAATCGATCGACTGAATAAAGTTAAAATTACTCATTTTGGTACTTATTGATCAACCCTCATGGGAACGATACTCCACTTACTTCTATATTACTTGATTATGACAGTGTACACTTGCACTATTTAATTGATCATCTGCACTCGTATCACAAGTCAAGAGAGTTTAACTACCTCTTGTCTTTGTGTCCTCCTTATCTTCCAACCACTGAGGCTTCTTGGAAATTCTTTCATTCTTTTCTTTATTGACTTTTCATAGCTCTAGATATATAATCAAATCAATAGGGTCATTATGGTCATTTTACCAAGTCAACCAATGAGTTAAAGTGGTCAACATATCCTAAAAGACTAATTTCAGCCCTTAGAGTTCAAGGTAAATTACATTGTGCCATTATCTTTTTTCATTTTCGCACATTTATTCAAATTTGCCAGAATTTTCATAAATCTTTGAAAATTCATAACTAATTGTACATATATCCAATTGTGATGATTCCAAAGGCTATGTGACCCCTAATTAGTCTAGTTTTAGGGAAAAATATAGACATTACACTTCTAGATGCATATCAATACAATATCTCACTTAATTGATCACTACCCTCCACTACTACAAAAAGGGTAAAAGGTGGCGCACATTTTGTGGCCCTTCTTTAAACAAGTGCCACAGCTTCTCTTTTTTCTTTTTTAGCTCTATAATTTTTTTTTTAATTTTGGGTACCAGCTGTGGCGCCTAATAGATTAAGTGCCACAATTGAGGAGGCGTAGGCCGGCGCCACACTTGGGGCCACGCAAGCAGTTGTGGCGCCTGACCCACCAGGCGCCACAGCTGCAGCAAAGATCATGTGTGGCGCCTAAATAAATAGGCGCCACACATGATAAATTATATATCAGCTGTGGCGCCTAAACATTAGGCGCCACAGCTGATGAGAGGCAATGTGTGGCGCCTAACTATTTAGGCGCCACACTTGCCCATTTTTTAAAAAAAAAAAATTCAAATGGATAGTGTATCTCTTAATTATTTCATTTCCCGCGTAGTGGTCCCGTGTCCGCCCCCCATTCCTTCTCTTTTTGACTACTACTCCACTTTAATTATTTAACTACTCTCTCCTCCATTAAACTACTTTCCCTTTCTCATCTTCTTAGTGGATCCGTCGGCCCCCTCCCTCCATTTCCTATCATCTTCACACTAAAAAACACACCCACACGCTCACTCGTCACTCAAGCTAGTGTCACCAACGTGGTCTCCCACTCCCTGCGCTGGTCAATTAATAGATTTGTAAGAAGACTGTTTCATTCTAGCTTGCTTTGTTTAAATTTTTTTTAGTTAAGATAAACCGTAATATAACGTTTGCCTTTTTGTTCCTAATTTAATAGGAAAGAGTGAAAACCTAGCTTTTTTTGTTTGCCTTTTTGCTTTGTTTAAATTTTTTTGCCGACAAGCTTGCAATTTTTAGTAATCTTTTAATTTACTTAATTAGTTGTTGATGTACTGTGTTCACATATCAAGTTCTTGTATTGTGATATTTTTTATGTTAGCTTTGGAGAGTATTAATGTAAGAATATTATTGTTGGGGAACTACTCTCTCCTCCATTATCGTATGTGGAAGAAATTGTATCTGTTTGGCAAAATGTATGGTGATTGGGTTTGTGTGGCAATCGTGAAGTGGCCAGATTGCATTTTTATGGCAACGATGTTGCATTTGTGTTCGCGCCGAAGATATGGCGCTATTACTAGTAAGGGGTGATAGCAATATTGTATGGTGATTATGAGAATCCCGAGTATTTGTATGAGCAACCGTGCATGACACATTAGTTTGTTTAAAATTCTTCCGAGAATCAGATTTGTGGTGCACCGGTTGTCTGCGTGGTCTAGAAGGGACCATCCAATGTGAAATGAATTGTGAAACGAAAGCTGTCGTGAAGAAGCATCCGTAGTTTGTGGATTAAATGGTGTGACAAATTTCGAAGACGAAATTTATTGAACGAGGGGAGAAATGTAATACCCCGAATTTTGATACTCGAGGTTAGAGAATAAGCCTGAGAGAAGTAGACTGCTAAGCGCCATTTTAGCAAGATCCCAAATTGTGATTAAGAGTTAATGACTTCAAAAGTGGATGTGGTTAGTGATAAATAACCCTTTTGGAGAATATGATGTGATTTGGCACTCGAATGTGATTCGTGTGTGTTGTGAGCAGCGCCGAAACCCTGTATTTGAGTTTGATTGTGGATTAACATCCAAATTGACTTAGAATAGAGGGAAGAATTGAATGTGAATTGTGTTGACATGTTGAGATTGTTGTGAAAACATGTCAATGTGATGTGAATTTGATTGATTTGGTGTTTCCAATGGATTCCTTGTGAAAATTTATGTGGGAATGATGTTTGGTATGAAAATGGAACCAATAAAAGCAAAAATGCAAAATCTGAAATTCTGTCCAGTGAAACTCTAGTCTGGGCAGTCCGTTTGTGTGAACGTTTTAAATGGCCAAATGGTGTCTTAAAATTCTGAAACTTTCCAGTCTTATAGTTCACATCTCAAGCTTCAAAATGGACATATAATTTGTCCCATTTTGTTTTGTGAACTAGGAGATATGACTGTCCAAAGTTTGGGATGGAAACTGAACTCTGTTTTGGGGCAGTGATGAGTTTTATGTAATTCTAGAATTGTGTGGTGATTTTTAGTAATGGCCAATATTTTTCCTATGAAGAGGACTTAAATATCTTTCATTTGGCTTTGAGATAACCTCATTGCCAATTTTCTAGAATTAGTTATGATTTTTCAAATTTTGGGTAGAAAATCTGCTAGAAAATCCGAAAATGGGAATTATGACATCATCAAAATAAAATATGAAGTCAGCATGGAATTAAAAGCAATTCCTCCATCTTCATCAGCCATTTCCTGATGCCATTTCAGAAACAAAAACGTGAGAGATACCTTGGAGAAAATAGGGAGAAGGAAGGAGAAAACTCGTGAGGTAGGTCGATTTCTTCGGTGATCGAATTCGTACCTAACACGTATAATCCTTCTCCTAAGCTTCTCTTCTACATGGATTAAGGTACTTGAAGCTTAATTTTGCTGTTTAAAAGAGGCTATGGTTCAGCCATAAGAAGGATAAGCCAGAAGGAGCTTAAGGTAACCTCCGAAACTTCAATCTTTGATTGTTCTAGCTGCTGTGGTTGATTTAATCGGTGAAATTTCACCGGATTGTCTTTGTTTGTAAATTTGGAAAATGGGCTGGCCTAGGTGTTATGCTGCCCAAATTGATACTAAATGGTAGTTCTAACCCAATATAATGGTTAATAAAGTGGTTAGGAGTAGAAAGAAACACGTTTACGGAGCCGAAACCAAAAAACTCCAATTTTCCCCGGAGTACTTGTATTTTTCGGTTATTGCTATAAATGGGTCTTAGAGTTGGATTTTCAATGATTTTATGGTTCCATTGAGTTCAGGAGCGAAAATTAGATGGGGTTACAGTTGGTCACTTTTTCGGAAAAGGCCGAAAAGCATAATTATGAAAATGCCCCTGAAACCCTTAAAGTGGGGCTGCCAAGGGTAAATTTGTAAATTGACATTGAATTTGATAATTCCGAGTCCGGAAATGGATTCCTTGGGTGAAAATATGTTAGAATAGCCCATGTCAAAATTTCAAGAAAAGTACAGCTGGACCGGGTACGACAGAGCCGGGCTGGGTCCTCGGGGGTATTTTAGTAATTTTTCCATATAGCTTCATATAACCCCCAGAAACACTATGGAAGTATCTAAATAGTACATTTGACATTGTAGGATCGAATGTGAAGCCCGAGGTATTGGCACGTAAATCGAGGAGAAAAGACTGGAGGTAGGACTCCTTCGAGATGAGATTGTGTAATCCCCATTTGAAGAATTGTAATGGGCAATTGTGCCCTGTATATCTTTAGCGAAGGTATGTACCTGAGATTGTCAGGATGATTATGTTGTGCACTCTGATATTTATATGAATGTGATTTATCTTCGCGTAGTAATTGTATTCGAAATGTGAATATGAGACCAAGTTTATAAAAGATTTCGAAAGGTATTTTTGAAATGTGAATATTCGAAATGTGAATATGTGATGGGTTAGTAAATGTTATTTGATTATTATTGGTCTCTATTTCATTTTAATCTCGTATTTCGGATATAATTATGGAGGGGATTACAGCGCTTGCTGACATAAGCGCCATAGTAAGACCCCTGCTATGGCCCTTGCTGACGCAAGCGCCACAGGAGGCCCCCTCCTGTGGCATTTCCTCAAACAAGCGCCACAGGAGGGTATTTTTAAAAAAAATTTAAAATGTTGTCTTTTTTTAGTGGTGTCTAGATATGTGGCACTTCTCTAACGCCACAATTAATGCAATTATAAGCGCCACAGCTTTACTTTTTTGTAGTAGTGCTCAGAATTCGCAAGTTTCATGAGGCTTTAGCTGTCGGGAGGCGTAGGCCACCACTCGTCCCTGCTGCATAAAGACACACCCCAACCCTTGCTTACTCGCATCATTGTACACAACATAAGTCAAGCTAGGATCGAGTATAATCAACACCGGTGCCGTGGTCAACCTCTCCTTCAACTCAACTAAAATGTTTTCACAACGTTCATCCCACTTAAACGGCTAATCTTTTCGCGTGAGCTTGGTCATCGGCAAGGCAATCCGGGAGAAATTTTGAATAAATCTCCGGTAGTAACCAGTAAGACCTAGAAAACTGCGTATCTCAGCAACAGTTTCTGGCCTCTTCTAGTTAAGTACTGCTTCCACTTTACTGGGATCCACCGAGACCTCTTCTTGCGAGATAACATGGCCCAAGAATTTTACTTCTGGAAGCCAAAACTCGCACTTACTCAACTTGGCATAGAGCTGCTTTTCACATAATATCCCTAGCACAATTCTCAAATGATGCTCGTGCTCCTCCCTACTCTTAGAGTATATCAAAATGTCATCGATAAACACCACTACAAATTGGTCTAAGTACTGTCGAAAGGCACGATTCATGTAATCCATGAATACAACAGGTGCATTGGTTAGGCCAAAGGGCATTACTAGAAACTCATAGTGCCCGTACCTAGTTCTAAAGGCAATCTTCGGTACATCTTCTGCTTTTACTCGCAGCTGATGATAACCCGACCTTAGATCAATCTTCGAAAATACACAAGAACCAGACAGTTGATCTAAAAGGTCATCGATTCTTGGGAGTGGATACTTGTTCTTAACAGTTATTTTGTTCAATTCTCTGTAGTCCACACATAGTCTCAAACTCCCGTCTTTCTTCTTAACAAACAATTCTGGAGCTCCCCATGGCAAAACACTGGGTCGAATGAACCCTTTTTCAAGTAAGTCTTCAATCTGCTTCTTTAGCTCCGCCATTTCATTTGGGGCCATTCGGTATAGGGCTTTGATGTAGAACCAGCTCCAGGCACAATTTCAATTGGAAACTGCACTTCCCTTTCTGGAGGTAATCCACTAAGATCATCCGGAAATACCTTAGGAAACTCTCTTACCATGGGTATACTTTCTAAAGTTTCTTCTATCTCTCCCTGCACAGAAAAGAATACCATATACCTCTGGCACCCCTTCTCTAGATATTTCTCAGCTTTAGCCGTTGAGAGGAAGTTCAAACTAGAATTCACATTATCATCCTTATGGGATTTAGGATACACTTTTTCTTATTTCCACAATCCAGCAATACATTATTCGTTGTCAACCAATCAAAACCCAATATGACTTCTAATTGGTAGAGCGGAAGACAAATCAAATCAACAGTAGACTCATGCCCCTCAACAGTTCTTGGCAATGAATGAATGACTTGCACCCGAATCAAATAAAGCTTGCAGTAAACTACCATTGATAAAGATTTTACCTTGAATCAGGTCGGGGGACTTCCGGGCTTCCTCATGTGTCATGGTGAACACCCTGGCCTGATTCCTGGGCCTTTGCTCTGTTAGCAGCCATCTGCATTCAGTAGCAATGTGTCCCGGCTGTTTACAGTTATAACAAACTACTTGCCTCGTATATGTTCTACCAGGATGTGCCCTCCCACAACGAGTGCATGTCAATATTGTTGGGGGTTTTTGATTATCATGACCCTCAAATTGATAAGGCTTCTTACCACTACCCTTAGCTAAGAACCCCTGTCGCTTTCACTTTTGGGAAGTATTCCCTTTACAAGGCTCACTGCGGTTGCTGGTAGCTTTGGCAGGATACAAACCTCTCAGATTGTTTTCTGTGATTCTGCATTCTTCAACCGCTTTATTTAACTCAGTAAACAAATGAGTGGCCAATCTCTTTCTCAGTTCTCATCTTAGACCACAAATAAGCATGTCTGAACTCCATTCTTCGTCATCCATTCTCCGAAGATAGGAGGAATACCGGGACAACCGGACGAAATGGGACAGATACTCATCAAAGGTCTCCGTGTCTCCTTGTTTGATATTTAAAAATTCAGTTTCCTTCTCAAGCCTCACTGACTTGGGAAAATATTTCTCATTGAACTGTCATTGAAATACTTCCCAGGTCAGTGGTACATTGCGGCTTTGAAGTGTTAGGGCGATATTCCGCTACCAACGGTCTGCATCTCCTTCCAACTTGTACACTGCTAACCGCGCTTTCACCTCTGATGGGCATTCAAGAACCTCAAAGATCTTCTCTAGTTTGTTCAACCAATCTTCAGCTACTTGAGGACCAAATCTGCCTTAAAACACCGGAGGTAGATGTTTGCAGAATTTAGAGACCCAATACTGCAGATCTCTCTCCTCACGGGCTGGTACTCCATGCAACTCTAGGTTTGGTTCGATGTGAGGAGGTGATTCTGGAGGTCGAATGGAGCCTTCAGCGGTTTCTTCGTGATGTGTGTCCTCTTGGGTCTCTTCGTGAGTGGACTGGCCGCGGTCTTCGTTGCGTTTTGCCCTTTCCTCTCTGAGCTCTTCTCTCAGCTCAACTATCATATCTCTTTGATCCCGAATCAACCCCATCATCTCCTGCATAGGGTCTGGTGGATGTCATTAAGCACTACCTCCACTTCTGGTTCTACTCTTCTGTTTCTTGGGTGAACCATTGTGTCTTTCAATTCTACAATGATTCACCATGTCAGTATCATAACAAATGTATACACATAATCCTTAAAACTTGTATATATCAGCAACCAGCAAAATACTCAAGTGTATACCACAAACAATCATAAGCCATCTTTTATGACTAAGGCAACAACTATGGCAACTAGCCTAGCAAATCCTATCCTTGCCAGGAACTACAGCTCTGATACCAAAAATGTAACCCCCTACCTTAATAGCCAAATTTATAGTTCGAGAATGCGTCATTAAGTTGAAATAGAGACCAGTGGTTAATTTAAAACTTTTCCAAAACTTGTTTAGTGCGGTCTCACATTCACATCTTGAATATAATTGGTCTGTCCAGTTCGGTCCCATTCATACATATCAGAGTGCAACCAAAAATTCCCGACAACGCTCAGGTTTCGTTACTTAATAAAGGGTTTACAACGCTTAGTTTCCCATACAGGGGATTACAAACACTATTCAATATATACAACATGTGCAACTAATCACCAACAAAATATGACAACCAACTACCAAAATTAAAACTCCTAGCTAGGAGCTCTAACCGCCCTTTGTCACTTGCTTTTCCTTTGAATCGCTCGCCCTTGCTGTAGGTTAATTATTGGAAAGAATGAGATTCAAAAGAATCCTAGTAGTAACAATTTACTTATAACATGTACAATCACAAAGCATGTAAGCAAATCACAACAGCAACAACACAACGGCATTTTTGCAACAGATTTTGCTGCATTCACAACAGCATGTTTCACAACAACATGTTTCACAACAGCACAACAACGGCATTTCACAACGGCAATGTTACATCACAGCATATTCAATGAAATGACATACGTGCAAGGCATCATACACATAATAAGAGAAAGAGTCACTACCTTGTTCTTTTTGCTCATGCACTGGCACTGGTTTATCACGTGCAGGGCAAATGTCAAATCCTATAATTAGAATTACGGGCGACAGGTTATTACTTAATCCAATTCTTTAATTCAAACACTCAAGTTGGTTATCATTAGGGACATTTAGTCAAATCAACTAAGGAGTTAACGTGGTAAATTAACCTAAAAGACCAATTCCTAACCTCAAAGTTCAACAATACTACATTATGCCATTACATTTTCAATTTTCGCATAAGGGACCAAATCTGCCAGAATTTTCTCCAGACTTTGAAAAATCATAACTAATTCTAAACAATTCGAAATGAGGTGATCCCAAGTTGTATAGAAAGCTATTGAAGTTCTATTCATAGGAAAAATATGAATCATTATTGGAAATCACCACACAATTCCAGAATTACACAAAATCCCACACTGCTTCAGAATTAAGTCCAGTTTCAACATCAAACTTTGGGCAACCAGAACTCACAGCTCAAAAAACGAAAAGATACAATTTATATGTCCATTTTGAAGCTTGGAATGTGAAGTTTTAGACTGGAAAGTTTCATAATTTTTAGAGATCATTTGGTTATCCAAAAACACCACACAAGTAGAGTATCTCGCTGGAATCCTGTTCAGGCTGAAAACCCAAATTTACACTTTGAGTTTCAATGACCCAAAATTCACAACCCAGGGCTATTCCTACATAATTTTTCGTGTAGAACACAATGGTAACATCAAAATTAACAAATTCCCATTCATTCTCCATGTCCTGTTTTGGCAGAAAATTCAAAATAAATCCCAACAATTACCAACTTCTAATTTTAGCATCAAACTTATGTCAAATGGTTTCCAATCATCATAAACCACCAATAACATAACCAAAACATCATGAATTACCCAAACCCTTGTTTAGCTAAAATCAGGGAAGATTTACACATGCCAAAATTCTCATTCAACCAACACAACCAATAGCTCAAATTGATGCTAATACTCACATCTTGCTTCTCCTTAAGTTCTTTCTTTGATTCTTCAGCTTTTGTTCTTGCAAGGTGGCTGAAAACTCCTCTTCTTCAAAAACAAAAACCATAGAAATGAAGCTAAGGAAGAGAGGAACAAGTTTCATGAAGGACTCTTGAGCCATAGATGAGGTTAAGGAGGTGAAAATCAAGGTGGAAAGTCTCACCTTTTCCTTGCTCTTCCTTCTCTTTCGTTGGAGCTGCAGCACTGACTTGGAGAGTGAGAGAGAGAGAGAGAGTGATAAATGATCAGTTTTTTCCTTTCCCTTATCACTTAAAGAGCTGACCGAAATATGGGACTCGAAAGGAAAAATGATCTATCAAAGTTATCACACTTCCACCTCCTCAAAATAATATATTTTAATAGCTTTAACATGTGCCAAATAAATTGATATCCTCATATTTTCTCTTTCCATATACTTGGCCGAAAATTACTTCTTGTTTTAACTAAAAAGAGACTTTGAATTATCCAATCTTCCTCCTCCACATATTTTATTTAGAGTTGCAATATTTGACCATAAGACTTTTTTTTTCCATCATCTTTTCTCTTCCTTCATCTTAACTTGACCGAAACTACACCTTAAAGAGGCTATATACATTTGATTCAATTCCCTCTTCATTTTCCTTCATGTTGGCCAAAATTATTGACTAAGTCCTCATCTCCTTACTTGGTCTTTCATGTGTTTCTCTTTCTCTATTGCACCGAAAATAGCTCTTATAGTAACCAAAAGAAAGCTTCTTGAATTATCAATATTTACCTCCTTACTTTAGTTGTAATTGTTGACTAAATTCAACATACTTTCTTTTCCTCTTCATGCCATACGAATTGTAGCCCATGGAATAGCCAAAAGGGATTATTCAATTTATCATAATTTCAACTCTTCAAATATTACTTATTTAGTTGAAATTGTTGACTTAGTCATCATCTTTTACAACTTGGTCAAATTGCCTTCACATGTCATATGTAATAGCCTATATTGTTTCCTCTTGTCATACATAAGTCATGGCCCTTTGAAGAAGAAGATGATCTTGTAAAATATCATCTTGTAATATAATATTAAATTGCCAATTTTGCATATGAAACTTGACTAAATTCATAACTAAATTTTCCAGAGGTAATTATGTCATTAATCCCACCATCTATTTTGTACATTTAGCCCTTGGTACATCTTAGGATATTACATCCTTCACACCCACACTGTGCTCCTCTTCCAGATTGCGACTTCTTTTGATTTCCGTCACAGCTTCATCATGCCTTTCTTAGATTTCCATCCTAGCGTCGTAGTGACTTTTGTTTTTCAGTCGCAGCGCCGTCGCGACCCACTCTGTTTTCCATCACAGCACCGTCATGCCCTGTTCCAGATTTATCGATGTGATGGCCTCCGATCCTAAAGCCACTATTTCTTCCACAAAATTAGATGGCTTAAGCTTCAATCATCCCTTATATTTACATCCGTCGGAAACCCAAGGGCTGACGATTATTCCACACACATTGACTGGCACCGATAATTACCTCGTATGGAGCAGCGCAATGAGGATTGCTCTGTGTGGGAAGCACAAATTAGGGTTTGTAGAGGGGACATGTATGAAGGAATCACAGATTGAAGGGCTTCACAAGCAGTGGGAACGTTGCAACGCTGAGGTCCTCTCCTAGATCCTCAATTCCGTCTCCAAGGATCTTGCCAATAGTCTCATCTTCCACCAATATGCGTATTCGGCATGGAAGGACCTCCAAGAACAATTCGACAAGCACACAGGTTCGCGTATTTTTTTCCCTTCATCGTGAATTATGTTACCTCCGTCAAGATTCTGCTTTTGTTTCTCAATACTACACGAAGTTAAAGGAACTCTGGGAAGAACAATCCACTCTATTTCCTCTTCCTTCCTATAAGTGCGATACCTCTAAAGTTTACTCTGACATGGTTCAACGTCCAAAACTGCTTCAATTTCTCCTTGGATTGAATGACTCTTTTAGTGGGGCTCATAGCCAAATCATATTAATGATCCCACTACCATCGGTTAACCAGGATTTTGCCAAGATCACTGAAGACGATGCTTAAAAAAACCATGCTCATTCCATGCCACATGCTACTGTTGAAGGTGCTGCAATGACCGTTCGTGGCAGTGGACGTGGCAGGTGGCGAGGCCGTGCTGCTAGAAACTCTGAGTGCTCCCACTGTGGGAAGAAAGGTTACCACAAGGACATATGTTGGGAACTTGTTGGATATCCTCTTAATTTTCAAGGAAATAAGTCCAAGCAGCCACATGAAGCAACTACTAATCAACTCAAAACTGTACCAAGCACTGTAAGAGATAAGTCTCTCTAGACTATGCAGACATCACAAGTTGCCTTACCAAGTCTTACTCCGGATCAGTATGAATGGCTAATGGAACTTCTGAAATGAGATTCTGAGGCTACTATGCATGCTCTATCTGGTACTGATACAGGTTTGGATTGCTTTAAGTTCTAGTTGTAGTAAATGGGTTTTAGATTCAGGAGCAACTACCCATATAACAGGAGACTTAACCCTCTTTGACACTTATAGAGTTAATGATAGTAACATAAAAGCAATAAAAATACCGAATGGGGTTAGGGTACCTGTTACACACATAGGTAATATTAAACTATCTGAGGATATCTATCTTACCAATGTCCTTTATCCCTCTCAATTGCAATTTAACCTCATATCTGCACCACCGTTAACTAAAGAACTATGCTGTATGATAGTGTTCTGTCCTAACTGATTCCTGCAGGGCCTTCCAAATAGCAAAAAGAAGGGGATTGGTAAGCTAGAAGAAGGACTTTACATGATATCTTTTTCCAAAAGACCTGCTGCTGTTCTGAATGTATTGAATGCTGAAATACATAAATATGATGATATTTTACTTTTACATAGAAGATTAGGACATGCCCCATTACTTGTGTTGAAACATTTGACTTTTGTAAAGAACAAATGCGTTTCTTTCAATAAAGAATGTGAAATTGTCATGCAATCCAAGCAAACCCAAATTCCTTTTACATCTAGTTCCATTGGATCTCTTTTGTGCTTTGAGTTACTTCATATGGATGTATGGGGACCTTATAGAACCCCTACACATCAAGGGCATCAATATTTCCTTACTATTGTTGATGACTTCTCTAGAAGCACTTGGATATTTCTGATGAAATCAAAATATGAGTATGTTCAGTCGATACGAAACTTTATTGTTTATGTAAATACACAATTCTCTTTGCATGTCAAAAGAATTAGAAGTGATAATGGGTTTGAATTTGTTAATCATGAATTACGACACTTTCTATCCAATAAAGGGATATACCCCTCAACAAAATGGCATAGTAGAGCGTAAGCATCGTACCCTTATGCAGACATCTAGGAGTCTTATGATCCAATACGGAGTACTTATTAAGTATTGGGGGGAATGCATTCGTATGGCAGCCTATATAGTAAATAGAGTTCCTTCAAAGGTTCTAAGTTATAAAACGCCTTATGAAAAGGTGTATGGACAAAAGCCATCCTTTGAAAACCTTAGGACATTCGGATCCCTAGCTCATGGCATGAACCTAAATATTTCTAAGAAATTCCAATCTCGTAATACACCATGTGTCTTTCTAGGTTATCCCAACAATCAAAAGGGATATATCCTCTTAGACTTGAAAACAGAAAGAATCATAGTCAGTAGGGATGTGACTTTCTTGGAAGATAGATTTCCATTTTTAGAATATAAACCCTTGGAACAAAGGGGAGAGATACCTAGAGAGGTGAGAGACATGTTTTTATTTGATGATGTTGAGGAATTTAGGACAAAAATGCAGTTTCATGATCCAAATGGTACTGATCAGATTAGAACAGAACCTGATCCAACTGTACATGATACAGAACCTGAAATTATTAGTTCTCTTCCTACTGAAATTCAAACTAGCAAGGCAAGAAAATCACTTATTTGGGCAAGGGACTATGTCTACAATTTTATAACCAAAGGGTCCCATGAACAAAGCACAAAGTGCCTTTATCCAGTACACGATTACATATCATATGATAAGATATTTGCTTATTTGCTTCTCATATGTGTTTTCTTTGTCATTTAGATTCTATTTTTGAACCACGGTGTTATGAAGAAGCAGCCAACGATGGTAAGTTGATAAAGGCAATGAACCTTGAAATGGAAGCCCTTGAAAATAATAAGACTTGGGATATTTTCACTTTGCCTCCAGGTAAGAAACCCATTAGACGTAAATGGGTGTATAAAATAAAATATAAGTCTAATGAGGAGGTTGAAAAATACAAAGCTAGGTTAGTAGCTAAAGGGTACAATCAAAGAGAAGGAGTTGATTATCATGTAAAATGATATATGTTCGTATGATTTTGAAATTGGCTGCGATATATAATTGGGACATATATCAAATGGATGTCCATAATGCCTTTTTGCAGGGAGATTTAAAGGAGGAAGTGTACATGACTCTTCCTCAAGGATTCCATAGTAACACTACTACAAAAAAGTAAAGCTGTGGCGCTTATAATTGCATTAACTGTGGCGCTAGAGAAGTGCCACATATCTAGACGCCACTAAAAAAAGCTGTGGCGCTTGGAAGCGCCACAACATTTTAATTTTTTTTTTTTTAAAAAAAATACCCTCCTGTGGCGCTTGTTTGAGGAAGTGCCACAGGAGGGTCCCTTTTTTTCTTTTTTTTTTCTTTTTTTTTTCTTTTTTCTTTCTTTCTTCTTCTTCTTCTTCTTTTTTTTCCTGTGGCCCCTTTTTTATGCTTTCTGATTGTGAAGTTTTATATAAAATGAGTGGCTTTCATGTTTATCATCTCCACAAATTGTCAATCTTTCTATTTTATATTTCAACCTATTATATATATATATATATATATATATATATATATATATATATATATATATATATATATAATTTTCACATTTAAAATTCAAGTTCCCCAACAATAATGTTCTTACATTAATACTCTCCAAAACTAACATAAAAAATATCACAATACAAGAACATGATATGTGAACACAGTACATCAACAACTAATTAAGTAAATTAAAATATTACTAAAAAACGCAAGCTTGTTGGCAAAAAAATTTAAACAAAGCAAAAAGGCAAACGAAACAAGATAGGTTTTCATTCTTTTCTATTAAATTAGGAACAAAAAGGCAAACGTTATATTACGGTTTATCTTGACTAAAAAAAAAATTTTAACAAAGCAAGCTAGCTAGAATGAAATAGTCTTCTTCTTACAAATCTATTAATTGACAAGCGCAGAGAGTGGGAGACCACGTTGGTGATGCTAGCTTGAGTGGCGAGTGAGCGTGTGGGTATGTTTTTTAGTGTGAAGATGATTAGAAATGGAGGGAGGGGGCCGACGGATCCACTAAAAAGATGAGAAAGGGAAAGTAGTTTAATAGAGGAGAGAGTAGTTAAATAATTAAAGTGGAGTAGTAGTCAAAAAGAAAAGGAATGGGGGGCGGACACAGAACCACTACGCGGGAAATGAAATAATTAAGAGCTACACTATCAATTTGAATTTTTTTTGTTTTTAAAAGTGAGCAATTGTGGCGCCTAAATAATTAGGCGCCACAATTGCCTCTTCTCAGCTGTGGCGCCTAATGCTTAGGCGCCATAGCTGAGAAATATATTAACATGTGTGGCGCCTATTTATTTAGGCGCCACACATGTCCACTTTAAAAAAAAAAAATCAATGCTACAGCTGTGGCACTTGGTGGGTTAGGCGTCACAGCTACTTTTGTGACCACAAAGGCAGGCGCCACACTAGGCCTCCTCAATTGTAGCACTTAATCTATTAGGCGCCACAGCTGGTACCGAAAATTAAAAAAAAAATTATAGACGTAAAAAAAAACAGAGAGAAGCTGTGGCACTTGTTTAAAGAAGTGCCACAAAATGTGCGCCACCTTTTACCCTTTTTGTAGTAGTGTAAAGGGGAGAACCTTGTGTGTAAGCTTAAGAAACCCTTGTATGGACTTAAGCAAGCCTCTCAGCAATAGAATTGTAAGTTGATAATGGCTTTAATAAAAGGCGGATTCACTCAAAGTAAGTTTGACTATTCATTTTTCTTTAAGAGGTACAGTGATGATAGCATTGTTTTAATTTTGATTTATGTTGATGATCTGCTAGTTACTGGTGACTCTGTATTGAAAATAGGTGAAGTAAAGCAATTTCTACATAGTAACTTTAAGATTAAAGACTTGGGGTTGATGAAATATTTCTTGGGCATAGAAATGGCTAGGTCTCAAGATGGAATTATTATTTCACAAAGGAAATATGCTTTAGATTTATTAGTTGATCTAGGAATGAGTGGATGTAAACCTCTTGGAATGCCAATGCCACAAAATTTGAAACTAATAGGTTATCAAGAAGGAAAAGATAAACCTTGTGATTTGTTGACAGATTGGGACAGGTATAGAAGATTAATTGGTAGACTTATTTACTTGACTGTGTGACATGCCCTGACATATGTTTCTCGATGTAGGTGTTAAGTCAGTTCAAGCAACAACCAATGAAGGTTCATATGGCGCCACTCTCAATCTGATAAGATATATCAAGAAAAGTCCTGGCATGGGAATTCTAATTAGTTCACAAGCTGCTATTGTGATTCCGATTGGGGTGCATGTGCAATGACCAGGAGATTTGTCACCGGGTACTTGCTCAAGTTGGGAGGATTATTGGTTCATCGGAAATTAAAGAAGCAAATAACAGTATCACGTTCTTCTAGCACTACAAAAAAAACGTGATTTAGTAGCGGTTAAAAATGAGTATTAGTAGCGGTTCCAACCGCTACAAACTAAGTTAGTAGCGGTTATTTAAACCGCTACGAAATCGTACATTGCAAGCCGTTTTGTAGCGGTTATTTAAAATCGCTACTCAATGAACAATAACCGCTACATATTTTGTAGCAGTTCATTTAAACCGCTAGAACACCCAGAGATATTTGTAGTGGTTATATAACCGCTACATATATAAAAAATTATATTGAGAGCTAAAAAGAATTTTTTATTTTGTAGCGGTTAACGAACCGCTACTAATTTTGAATCTCATGAAATTAGTAGCGGTTTTGGAAAACCGCTACAAATTTTGAATTTCATGAAATTAGTAACGGTTTTCCAAAACCGCTACTAATTTCATGAAATTCAAATTTAGCGCCAAAAAATTTAAATTGAGTAGTAAAAAGGCGCGTTATTTAGTAGCGGTTTAATAACCGCTACAAATATTTAAATTTTTTTTTAAAAAAATACAATAATATTTTTCTGTTTTTTCAATATTATATTAAATAATTTATTTTCAATAGTTTAACTATTAATAAATAAAAAGGAAAAATGTAATTGAATAGGATTAGTATAAAATTTATATTAATAATATTATTAAGGATAGGTAGGTAATAAGGAATTATTATGTTTTATAATATAATGTAATTGTGTATGAAAAATAGATGAAAATGAGATACAGTTATGATATATCTAGAAAAAAAGATGATTAGAATAAATTTTATAGAAAGGAAAGAAGTATTCTAAAAAAAAATAAAAATCATGTTACCATATTTGATAAAATTATTCCGCTCCTCTACTCATACGAAAGAAGTTGTGAATGAGAGGAAATGAAAGAAAGGTAAGGTGAAAAGAAATTAGGGAGTGTTTGAAATGAGTTGTAGTAAGGGTATTTATAGGGATCCCCGTACTATTTGTAGCGGTTAATGTAGTGGTTATTAATTAGTAGCGGTTATGTATATTTTTGTAGCGGTTTATTATTCGTAGTGCTATTTGTAGCGGTTAATGTAACGGTTATTATTTAGTAGCGGTTATTTATTAATTAGTAGCGGTTAAAAAACCGCTACTAATATTATTTTAATTTTTTTTTTAAATTTTTTTTTTACATTTTATTTTTAGAAATTTTTTGCATTTTTTTAAATTTGATCACTCATCATCGCCATCCCTACAGAAATTTTGTAGAAAAATTATTGTTATTGATGTATTATTAAATTTAAAAAATGTAATTCAAATGACGTGGACTTAAAAAACTCACCGCAGTAGAGGTAAATTGTCATCGCCTTCAGGGAAGTAGTTTTCAAAATCAGTTGGCTGAAATGGCTCACTCTCGTAGACGATGTTATCGCCTTCACCCATGTCGTAAAGGTCTCTTGGCTTTAAATGAACGACCATGTGCCAATCCGTATGCCTCTCGTCCTCGACATAATAAACTTGATGTGCCTCTGAAGCTAGAATATACGGCTCATCATCTTGAGAAATACCAGTATGAATCGGCCGTGAGAAATTGACTGATGTGATCCCTAGGTCGTCAGTTGTCAGTCCCCGAGAAGTAGTGGTATTTGCCCACAAACACTTGAACAGCGTCACGGTGAAACGGCCCTGATAATTAAGCTCGACCACATCAAGAAGCTTGCCATAGTAAGGGACGCCTCTTAACTGCATGTTGGCGTCACTGCTGCTCGCATAACTCCTTGTCCCAAATGTGCCATAAACACCCGAATTTTGTGTTTGCAATCCTTGATCCCGTGAAACCGTGCAAAACTTAAAACCATTGACATTGTATGCTGTAAACCGTTTTGCATGATCAAGAGGGCCGATTGCGAGAGCTCTGAAATCTGGTGAGTATGGGTTGTGGTCATTTAGTATTCTGCGCGCAAACCAGCTCGGGAATTCTCTGTGGACCCTCCTATCAACTTCCGAGGATGTCTGTGTACGGATCCTGAGTTGACGCTTCACATGACTTCTGAATTCCCTGCAATTAATAATGGAAAGGCGTTAGTGAAATGAAAGTGAGAAATGTTACGAAAGATATAGATCGAATAACATGTGAGTGTACAATTCTTACCGTACAAAAGGTTCAACTTGAGTGCAATTAATCAAGACATGTCTATGTGCTTGGAACTTCTCAGTTGTCGTTAGTTTGAAGTTCTCAGTTGCTCCAACTGGTTTACCAACACGAGGGATAAATTCTCCTGATGTCGGCGCAGGTTCCGGACAATCGTCAACACGAGGCGGGCGGTTGAAATCCGTCTCAAGATCATCAAAATACCTTGAGCAAAAATATAGCACCTCATCCCCTATATAGCCTTCAGCTATAGAACCTTCTGGCCACGCCTTATTCCTCACGTAAGATTTTAATTTCCCAAGGAACCTACGAAGTACATAAGAGAAAATTGATATAAAATGATGAAAAGGATGACCAGCAAACATTAAATACGGACAATAAATGAAAGCACATATTTAAAATAAGTACCTCTCAATCGGATACATCCAACAATATTGTACTGGTCCAGCGAGCTTTGTTTCATGAACGAGGTGGACTGTGAGGTGAACCATCACAGTAAAAAAGGACGGGGGAAAGATCATCTCCAAGTGACAAAGCGTAAGAATGATTTTCGACTGCAGCTGATCGTGCTCTTCAACGATCAAAACCTTAGAACACAACTTCCGAAAGAAAGAACAAAGTTCCACCAAAATGATGGAAACATCGGGAGGAAGTGTATTCTTTATAGCCAGAGGGAGTAATTGCTGCATAAGAACATGTGAGTCGTGACTCTTCAGGCCAGCAACCTTTCGAGCCTGCAAGTCGACACATCGAGAAATGTTGCTTGAATACCCATCAGGAACTTTTAATTTCTTCAACGTCGCAAGGAACACATCCTTGTTCGGTTTTGTGAGGGTAAACTTTGCCGGTGTAAATCTGTCATGCTCATCTGGCCAAGCGTCTTCACGAACTCCCATGTCGCGTAAATCTTTCCTAGCTTGAAGGTGATCTTTTGTCTTGCCGGGTTCGTTAAGCAGCGTATACAGCACATTGTCGCAAACATTCTTTTCAATGTGCATTACATCAAGACTGTGGCGAAGTAAATTAGATCTCCAATACGGAAGCATGAAGAAAATACTTATCTTCTTCCACTGCTGAGGCGCCGAAGTCCTGCGCGTCTTTTGGTGAGTTTGTGCTGAATCGTCGCTTTTTCCAAACTCGAAGTCAACATGCTCAAGCTGCTGTAAGATATCTGTATCGGACAAAGTCTGAGGTGGTCCTCTTTTCTCTGGTTTCCCATTGAAGCGATTCCGTTGCAATCTGAACTTATGCGTTCCATCGAGAAACCTCCGATGCCCCATAAAGCACCACTTTCGGCTGTGGGGAAGGCGCAATGCGTCAGAGTCGAAATTGCAAGCTGGACACGCCGACCCAGTATGCACATTCCAACCAGATAATGTGCCAAGGCCAGGAAAGTCACTGATCGTCCACATCAAGGCTGCACGCATGTTGAACAAAGTCTTGCTGTGAGCGTCGTACGTCTCCAAGCCGACATTCCACAGGTCAAGCAATTCCTCAATAAGCGGTTGGAGATACACATCGATGTCATTGCCCGGTGCCTTTTTGCCTGGAATGATCATAGACATAATGAAAGAGCTTTGTTTCATACACATCCAGGGGGGTAAGTTGTAGGGAACTAAGACTACCGGCCAAATGCTGTAACTTGTGCTAAGATTCCCGAAAGGATTGAAACCGTCGGTCGCCAACACAAGCTGAACATTTCTGGGGTCAGTCACAAAATCTGGAAAGTCGTTGTCAAACGTTTTCCAAGCAGCTGCATCCCGCGGATGTCTTAATTTACCATCTTCGTTTTTATCAACGGCATGCCACCTCATGTGCTCAGTAGTTTTAGAAGACATAAATAATCTTTGCAGACGAGGTTTCAAAGGGAAGTACCTGAGAATCTTTGCAGGTTTCTTCTTCTGCTTTTTCCCCTTCCGAATTGTCTTGTACCTCGATGTGTGACATCTCTTACACGTCTCCCTGCTGGAATCGTCTCCCCAATACAGCATACAATCATTTGGGCACGCATCAATCTTTTGATAATTCAACCCCAACCTGTTGATAATCTTCTTGGCCTCGTAGAAGGTTGTGGGAATCTCGGCGTCGGGGAATGCATCTTGTAATAAGTCGAGCAACATCGACATTCTTCCCTTATCTGTGATCCCACACAAGCACTTGATATGATACAATTTGATCAAGAAAGATAATTTAGAATATTTGCGACAACCTTGATATAAAGGACGATCTGTCTCATCCATCAAGCTGAAAAAATCCCGAGCTGCTTCATTCCCCATAAAAGCCGGCTCAGAGCCGTGCACTTCTTCGTTGAAGTTGTCGCCTTGAAATCCAAACGCATCACGCACAGCATCATTCACAGGATCATCTTCATCTACTTGAACGCCTACTTGAGAACTTCGAGGAAGAGCCTTGTCATATCTAATGCCGGCCTTCTCACCATGAACTGCCCAGAACGTATACTCCTTGGGGAAAGGCTTCACAAGCAAATGTTCCTTCACAACATTTCGTGCATGCCACTTCTTGAACTTGCATTTCCGACAGGGACAGACGATCTTGCCGTTACAGCTGGCGTGAGTGAATGCGAAATCTAAGAAACTGTTTAATCTGTACAAATATTCAGGAGAATTGCGCGGCAACCTTATCCATGATTTATCCATAGCTACAGTGAGAGAGAAGAAAGTATAGAGAAGAAGATGAGTGAGAAGATAATGACGAATGCTTAGAACCTTATATTCTGAAAATCCAACGTTTATAATTTTGTAGCGGTTATCAAACCGCTACACCAACCGCTACAAAAATTTTGTAGCGGTTATATATATAAAACCGCTACGAATATTCAAGCCGTTAATTGGTGGGAAATTCAAAATGTACTTGTTCAGTATTAGTAGCGGTTATATATATAAAACCGCTACTAATATTAAAGCCGTTGGACATTAAATATAAAAATATTTTTCTAATTTCTAGCGGTTATACATAATATAACCGCTACAAATGTGCACAAAGGCGGCAAATTTCAAAATTCAAATGATTTGAGTGTTTGTAGCGGTTTTTAGTTTATAACCACTACAAACATACATATTTGTAGCGGTTCCTGAAGGTAAACCGCTACAAATATATATGTACATTTGTAGCGGTTATTAGTGTATAACCGCTACAAAAATACATATTTGTAGCGGTTTCTGAAGGTAAACCGCTACAAATCTATATGTACATTTGTAGCGGTTTTAAGTTAGAACCGCTACAAACTAGAGATTTGTAGCGGTTTTAAGTTAAAACCGCTACAAATATATATATATACTTTATTTTTTTTTAATTTAGATATAAATCATTTATAAATTATTTCAACGCTGCTAATAATATAAATATAATAATATAAAACACAATAAGAAAATTCTGAAATAAAAACTCATAAATATTTACAAATGTTTAAACAAAAGAAAATGTCCTAAACTAAGGAGCTGGGGGCTGATCCTCTGGTGCTCCCTCAGGTGGGGCTCCCTCAGATGCCGCTGGATCGGGCCGCTGCGCAAGTGAACCACACCATCGTCATCAGCAGGAGGAGGAGCAGTAGGAGGAGGAGTAGTACTCGGGACGACGTAGCAAGGGACAGGGGGAACCGCTGGATGCTGCTCGTTCGGGAACAGCCGACTCCATGCTCCCTCGAGCATGGTGTTCGCGATCTCATGCCACTGCGTCTGCTGAGCGTACATCATATCCGCGTGCATCTGCAGCTGCTGCTGCTGCTGCGCCTGCATCTGCTGTATCTGCTGCTGCTGCTGCGCCATCTGCTGCTGCGTCATCTCCAAATCTGACCGAAGCTGGTCAATAGACTCGTCCCTCCGACGTCTGACCCCTCTAGAGCTGCCAGCCTCAGAGTCGGCGCTCCTGCCGTAGACCATGCTGGGTCTGGCGCCTATCCCCATACCCCGCACGCGTCCGGGGTGCTCAGCCTGAGCCAGACCTGCCTTCAAAGGAGCCGTCGGGTCCACTGACCCCTGTGACTCCTCAGGCTGGGTCTGTCGCAGCTCAGCCTACGACAGCTGCATCCGCTCCTGCCATTTTATGAAACAATTAATAATTAGCATTTTTCATTATTAACTTGGTTTTATGAAAAATATAATACTAAAATTACTTACAATGGCCGCCTCTGCCTGCTGAGAGGTCGCAGTCCCGTCACGGTGTCTGTGTGTGATGGCGTACAGCTCTGCATAGTCCGTCTGACGGTTCTCCTGCTGTGCCCTCGTCTCCTGAAACAATTACAAAACAATTAGTATTATGAAATAATGAGCTAAAAGTAAGTAAAGCACTTGAAAAGTTACCAGCTCGCTGTAGGTCACAGCAAAGGTCTTCGATCCTGCTGTGTGGTGGATCGTCTGCTGCGCCCGGATCTCGGCATTCCTCCGAGCAAGCTCCTGGAAAAAAAAATTAAATGTATTATAATTTAAAATTAAATACAAATTAAATTGATATTATAATTTAATATTTAACAATTACAAAATTATATATCAAAAATCTAATAAATACATTACCTGCGCCTCAGGGCTCCTCCTGAACTAGACGAAACGCGGCCAGTCGTTCGGCGGGACGCCGTCCGGGACGCTCTCCTGCAGCTGCTCCAGAGGCATCGTCCCGTCCCCATCCACACTGTGGAAGAGACGGTTCCTCCTGTTCCTCCAGGCGTCGCCCATCTTCATGAGGGCGTACCTCTTCCGGTTGGCCCGGACGGCAAACCGCAGCTGAAAAAAATACATTTAAATATCAATAATTATAAAAACCATAATTTAAAAAAAATAATTAAATATAATTAATTAAAAAAATATTAATTAAATAGTTTTAATTACCTGAACCACCTCCTCCCAAGCCTGGTCCTTCGGCCCCTTCGGAATGTGCCTCCACGTCGGGAAGTGAAGGGGGAACCGCATCCAATTCGATCCCAGGTCGCTCAGGAAGCGGTTGAGCAGGTGACCCCCATTGTGGATCGGCTGGTCAGTGCCCTCGTTCCACGGCACTATAACTCGCAGGGACCGGTCCATGCTGTTCATACCGGTCACATCCAGCCTCCTCGTCGACACGTTCCCGTGCTCATCTGCACAGCTGACCGCACGTTAGATAAATTATAATTCAAAGTTAACATTTCAAATTTAAATAAATAACTTACTAAATTAAAAAAGTAATTTACCTTCGACCTGCACCTCAAACCCAGTGGACCGCGAAGACAACCCTCGTGGGTTGTTCTGCTCCCGAGCGTCCTCCTGATCGAGGAATTGCTCCATCTCCCTGAACCCACTAATCGGGATCTCGAACTCCTCCTCGTTGAGGAAGTCCTCAACGCTAATATTTGGCCCCTCCACCTCAGGCACCTCTGGTACAGTCGTCGCCTGTGGGATCGTCGGCGGTGCCTGTGGGGGGCTGGGTTGAGATGCCGCGGTAGCCCTGCCTGCGCGCTGCCCCCTCCCTCTGCCCCCTGCCCGGCTGCTGCCACCCCATAAAGTCGGTCTGGGGACCTCAGGGGCCTTCCCCTTATCCTTTCCTGAAGCCATATCAACTGTACAAATTAAAAAAAAAATTAGTTACATTATGCAAAAATATAATAAAAATATAAATATAAAAATACAAATATAAATAAAATACGTGTTATATACGTACCTCAAGTGTAAATACTAAGAAATACCGAGCAAAAACTCCTATAGAGACGTCTGAACGCTCAAATCTCGAAGAAATCACTCAGAGAAACCTCAGGAAACAAAATGGGCAAAATGAGAAATGAAGGAGGATTGGCTTTAAATAGCCCAGATATTAGTAGCGGTTATTAAAATAACCGCTACTGTAACCGCTACAAATTTAATTATTTGTAGCGGTTTTACAATAACCGCTACAAATGTTCACAACGTTTGAAATTCTGTAGCGGTTATTGCTTAGAACCGCTACAAATGTCGGGACTCTTTAAATTCTGTAGCGGTTATAGGGGCATAACTGCTACAAACTTCTGACCTTTGGTATTTTGTAGTGGTTATTGCCCCTATAACCGCTACAGAATCCTGTGGTTGGTATTTTGTAGCGGTTTGTGGGCATTAACCGCTACAAGTTTTGGCGGGAATTTCGCGCCAAATTTGTAGCGGTTATTTTTAGAAAACCGCTACAAAAAAACTGGCCGCTACAAATTTGTAGCGGTTTAGGTTAGAACCGCTACAACTATCATAATTTGTAACGGTTTAACATAACCGCTACAATTGCACCGCTACAAAATACCTTTTTTTTTGTAGTGTAGAAAAGCTGAATATAGGGCATTGGGGTCAGCAACTTCTGAGGAGTATGGCTAGAAGGATTCCTTATTGAAATTGGTCAGCCTCAACCACATCCTATGGATGTTTATTGTGACAGTAAGGCTGCAATTCACATAACCAATAACCCCATTTTTCATGATCAAACCAAACATATCGAGATCGATTGTCATTTCATTCGTGAAAAGGTTCAAGCCAAATTGATCAAGCTATAGCATGTTAGAACGAATGAACAACAAGCTGATTTTTTAACTGAGGTTGTTACAAGGGATACACAAGATAGAATACCGTGCAAGTTGGGAGCGGTAGATATTTTCTGCCCTCAACCTTGAAGGGGAGTGATGGAATACCTTAATGTTATTATTTGTTGTATGGGCCTGTATATTAGTATTAATGGTGCTTAGGCCCAATAAGCGTGGTTAGGTTCAAGTTGTGTAAATAGGACTAGTATATATAGGTGGATCATTCTTTTGATCGGATGTGGTGTTGTAATAACATATTATGAGATGGTCCACATGCAAGCAGTGAGTGGCGCCTCGTGTTACCAGTGGCCTTAATGGATCAGTTTTACTCGCTTGAATCTATTACCGGGGTGGGTGCACTGAAACATTCGACAAAGGAATAAGGTAGATGGAGCAAGTTAGGACGTGTGGTTTGTAATCATGTGCCGTCAGTTATGGCTTAATAGGAATAGCAGAGTATTTGAATGTGCTAGCTAGTAGCCAGCCAGATGCTATTATTGCCAAAGTTCGAGCGTGACTTCGATGGTCGGGTGATAAATGATAATTTTTGTACTCCCTCTAATTCTATTTATAAGTAACTTTCTCTCTCATAGGCTTGATCCTTTTTATAAGCAACTTTCATTGTGTCTGAAAATGTAAGCTTCTTTTTCCTATTTTACCCTTATTAAATACATATATTTATAATTAATTATCACACGCACCAAGAGTTATCTCTCATACTTTTTATTCATTCTCTCTCTTATACTCTTTTCATAAATAGGGCCATATATGGAAAAACATGGCATTTTTTACAATTTATAGTCATCGAGTTTATCTGGATTTCCCCTCCTAATTGGATACTTAAGATTAACGTGGATGGTGCCAACGGTGGTGAAGAGGCCCATGCGTAGTTGCAAGAAATTAGCTAGCTAATTTCTTTAGGCAAATGTACTATAAAAAAACGAGTGATTCATTGTACGAATTCATCATTGAGGGAAAAAAGGTTTTATTTTTACCCAAAAAAACCGTTATTTTAAATTTATAGAATTTTCATGGATTTTATGGAATTTCCTTCCATTTTATTTACCGCAATTATGTGCATTTCTAATAATGAAAATTCACAAATCACAATGACGATACATTAAAATTATTGCATCAAACAACAAGCCAGGGTCCAATTTCAAACAAAATAAAACTACAAGAATAATCTGTGACATAATTTTTCCTAATTAAGGAACCTGGTTGTTGCCATGAGCACTCATCTCCGGATGCACCTCCTTCTTCATATGAATCAGATACAGTTGACATTCTAATACGGCAGCCACACAAGCCAAGGAAATTATGATGCCAACCTATGCCTCCTCCCATCATGGCAAAGAACATGGCACCGTATCCAAGTATACAGTGCCAAATTTCCTCTTCAAAGGGGCGTAGTAGTACGTATCAAGAAACTGATTTATTCCCGAACTGATTATGATCACACCACAGCCAGGTATTGCTGTGACATAAGCTAAAGTCAGGCAGAACCAGGGCAAATGAAACCAAGAAGTTTTAGTAGCTTCAAATCCCTTCAAATAACGAGCCATCATTGTGCCTACTGGCGTCATAATTCCCCATCCTATTCCACTCAATATCCCACCAACCTAAGATAAATAAATGAATGAATGAATGAAATAAATTAAAATCCAACCAAAGTGTTATTTTTATAAAATTCTAACTAAATGGAAATTTGTAGCATTTTTAATACACACACACACACACATATGTATTGAACAGTGAGCCATTTATTAGTATTTTTGTTATATTTATTCATATTAAAAGTGATCATTCAATATTTACTTTTACTGTATATTTAAGAAAACAAGTGTTTAGTATTTTCATCGGGTGAAGTACACGCTTAGTATTTTAAGTTGATACAAGCTTTCATTTTGATCTGTAAACTTTATTATTATAAAATGTTATTTCAGTCATGTAACACTAATGTTGTGAACAAAAAAAATGATGATATTGAAAATTTAAATGTTGAAAAATCCTTTTCAGATGATTATATATTAAGCTTAATTTTAAAAATAACAATTATCATTAAAAAAAACAATGTCAGAGTTAAAGAACTGAAAACATTACATTTTAAAATAAAGAGACTACACTGAAACTTTGTTTAAAGTTAAACCACCAAATGTATATTTTTACCTATTTTTATTTAGTAGAGAGAGACTAAGGGGTGGATAAACTTACTTTTCCGAGTAAAAAGATTTGAGATTATCTCCTTTCGTAGCATGAAGATGGAGAGTATCTTGAAAAACAAAGTCTCGTTGCCAAACATGATTCACCATAGTGGAATTCCTAGGAAGCTGAAACTTGGCATATATGATCATCATAGCAACTTCAAACATTGCAGACACATCATGAACCTTAAAACTAAGGTTGCCTTTCTCCAACCTCGTGCCACATGTGGTTATGGGAGGGTATAAGTCGCCATTTTCCGTCAGATTTCTTAAAAGCCACAAAAGTTTAGATCCCACGATGCCTGTGGAATTAGGCTTAATAGCCCAAACAATCCACTGAATGTGTTCGACATTATGCTTCTAGAAATCCATATCAATGGTGTTTGAAGAAGGAAAATGGTAGTTCTAATGGATCGAAGAGTCAAGGACAGGACAGGCAAGTCATCGCAGGCTGAAAAATTTGCAGAATTCGGAAATTTGTAAGAATTATGACAAGTAATTGGGGATTGCGGGAAGAATAATACACCCGTGATGGTGAAAAGTACAATGACGGTGAGAGGGAAGAGGAAATTAACCTTGGACGGCGGAGAATTCATGGAGTAGTTTTTAGGGGTGGGAGAGAGAGCTAGGTAAGTTGATTCTGAAAGAAGACTTGTTTGCAGCTAATGGTTCTGTCCTAGTTGACTTTTTTATGATTGATCCGAATTTCGTTCACTCTGTGAGATAATGGATCTAACGTTAGGGCGCTTAGGGACTCCATCTCTCTTGCCGAACGGCACGGAATGTCTCCATTTAATAATATCTCCACTGCCTCTCCATTAAGGTTAAACACGCCGTTTTGCTAATAAGACAAGATCTGGGCCGTTATTTTTGTCACTTCAATCTGAGCCGTTGGACTTTATAGATCAGTTCTCCACCGCCTCTCCTGTGCGCCTGTGATGAAAACCGTTCCCTCAGCCTCACCCATGGCCTGTCCAAGCTTTGTCACCACTGCCACAAGTTTGGTGTGCCTACATTCATTCCCCAACTCTCATCTTTTGCCTTAGTTGTGCCCCCCTCTCCTCTGTTCCATGTCTCATACAATTTCTCTTAATCTGTAAAACGCTGAACCATGTTTTCTTTGGAACTGTGAAGGAGAACTACTATGTTTCTTTGCATATGTTAGAAGACTCGAGTTTGTCTCAAAAAGGTTTCTACATAAAAAACGAAGAACGACCATCAAAGCAGTAGTGGCAAGCTATCTGAATTTTTACTTTCGGTAATGTTGCGCTTATAAGAGGCGCTGGAGAACCGATCTATGAAGTCCAACGGTCCGGACTGAAGTGATGAAAAAATATGGCCCGGATCTTGTTTTATTAGTAAAATGGTGTGTTTAACCTCAATGGAGAGGCAGTGGAGAGATTATTAAATGGAGACCTTCCATGCCGCTTGCCGAACTACTTGAACCCGAGCCATTCGATTCCTTATAATCCATGTCGATACTAAAAGAGCTAAATCTCCTGGTGACTAGATTCATTCCGTAGCACGGGATTCTGTAACAGCAAAAACAAAGAGCCATATTACCGCATCGAGATCCCGCATTTGCATCTGACAAAGAAAGAGAGTCTCTCCCTATCTAAAGAGCTACTTTCCCTCAACTTCTCGCAAAGTAAACTATGTTTGTTTCCTTACGGTTGAGCGTCTGAAAGCCAAACAACTCTAAAGAGCTGCCACATTACTATACCTATCGCTTCTCCATCTTCTCTGTTACGCCCCTCGGTGCAGATAAAAGCTTGTGCCTTAGGGGAAATGGTTCGCGCAAAGCCTAGAATGGTAAGGTTTGAAATAGCTTCCTGGAAGGATGCTGACTTGCTTTGTCTTGCTTACCTGCTCGGAATTGAGCTCCAAAAAAGGGACTTACTCTAATGATGCATATCTTTAAGTAAGCAAACCAACTGGAGGAAAGATCACAGAAGGTCTAGGAGCCGAAAGATCTCAGCTGACTTAGCTATAGAGGGCGGCTGAAAAGGAGGCTCGACCCACGGGCGGAGCGGTGGGCAGAGAGAGATTGAATGAAAAGAGTAGGAGAATTCATGGAGTAGTTTTTAGGGGTGGCAGAGAGAGCTAGGTAAGTTTTGGAAAATTTTGAATGCACGTAATTTATAAACATATAGATATTACCCTTGATTAATGAATATAATTTAATATAAAAATGTGAGAAATTAGACAATAACATGACAATTTTTTTATTTTTTATACTTCCGACTTGAATAATGAATATAATTTTACACTTGATTAATGAATATAATTTAATATTACACTTGCTAGCAGATTGTTTATTTTTTATTATAAATTCAACATAATTATTAAAAAAATACTATGAATGTAAATAAAAATAAAATATATAAAGTTAAAATCAGGGAGAATCTTGTACAAATCCAATTGAAATATCAAAATCCAAATTTAAATCTACACTTTAACAAATTATTGATGAGGCCACAATTTTTGAATGTTATTAAAAGACTAGAACGCCCTCCTACAATTAAAAAGAAAATTTGAAGGTGAATGTAGCTCGTTTTTTATTATGTCAGCCGGATTTAATTAAGATTTTCTCTTTACTTTTAGTTAGTTTGTTTTATGATTTGTTTTTTTTTATAAAACAAAAAAAAAATATTTATCTATAGATACAATATAAAGTTTTGTTAAAAAGGAACTATACTATTTATCCAAAAAAAGGTATTCAAATTTGAATATATCCTATATAATCACAACAAATATTTTTGTCCAGAAAAAATATTATATAAATATAAAAATATATCTTTATGTACAATATAAATATTTTAAGAAAACTGTACTATTCATGGATATTAAATTATTCAAATTGATTTATATCCTGCACAAATATTTTTTTCCAGCTAAGATACTATATAAATATAAGAATATAATGGGTGGATAAGTGGATTCATTCTTCTATTTTATCAAAAACCTTAGCATGTGGTGGTTGGGGAATTTCACTTGTTCCATTTCAATAAAGAAATCTGTTGTCCTTTCTTAATTCTAAATGGAAATTAATTAACATAGATAAGCATATTCCATTTTTGAATCACATATTAAATTATGAAGTTTCGTTATTTTTTAATTAATACACTAATAATCATAACTAATAACAAGAGAGTGAAGAGAGAATTGAATTAGCCGATGATTTGGGAAAAAGGAGATGACTTTGAGGGAATATGTGGTCATTTAACAACATTCAAAAATCCCTAATTAGGCCCCTCTTAGCCTGATCAAGAATTTATTAAAAGTGGAGGCCTAAATTTGGATTTTGGTATTTCAGCTGTTTATATAGAATTGTCCTTTAAAAATATTGTATGAAATATACTCTTATAAAAATGAAAATTATAATTAAATATTCAATAAAAGAAAAATTTAGCGAGAATCCCCCATTAGAAGCCTGCATTCCCGCAAAACTAGGCTAGTCAAGTACAGATAATGGTTGCCACCATTGTGTTGGTGTTATATATGTTTTTTTTTTTTTTTATTTGTGTGTGCGTGCGCGCATGTAATTACATAATATATTGAATTTGTGTTGTTTAATATTATGTATTTAATTATTCAATAATAGACAGAAAATTCATTCAAGGTTTATGGCAAGATGGTAGGACATAAAACCAGGATGTTTTAAGTTCAAACTTCAAACCTTGGAGGAGCCTTGTGCAAATTGTGTCAAATCCCAAATTTTGAACAGCTATTCCCTAAAAAGATAAAGAGAAAATTCAAAGAAAATACTACTTGAACTTCAAAATATCAAATCAATGATTTGATAAAATCTTAAGTTATCAATCCTATTACTCTTTTTGTCAACCACATTACTCTTATTGTCAACAAAATCAATTTGAAATTGTAAAGTTCAAGTGTTATTTTTTTGGGATTTTCCCAAAGATATAATGGTTCCCATAAACTAAAACGCAAATTTAAACTTTTTCTACTACTAAAGCATAAATATTATAATTTTCGAGGATCAGGAAAATGTTAAGGGCTAAAAAAAAGAAACGGAACCTATATATAAAGGAAGACAGGTACAAATTAGAAAAAGAAGAGGAGAAAAAATACATCTTCCATTCAATATTACAGATGTCGCCAATTCTTCATTAAGCCAAACGACAATGTTTTGGCTTCTGGTCCTTCGATCCCTTATTATCTTGCTTCTGAATTAATGATCCTAAGGTCCGCACGAATTTCGGAAATACAGTTAAGTACCAGCGCACAAACTCATCTAGAAAATCATCATTTCTCAAACCAATTATTCTCTATTATCTAGATTTTATTCTCTTTGTTTATTTACTCAAATTTATGACTTTTAATTCCAAAATTGATTATTATACCCTCTAATTAATTCCAAAATCCAATGTAAAATTTGAGTTTATTAGTCATAAGTACATAAGCAAATGCCATTACTTGTCATGTGGTCAGTAACACCTGTATCTACAATTCATTTGGCGGAAGAAAAGACAAGGCATCAGACCACTAACAGTCGGGGTGACATAAGACCACTAACAGTCGGGGTGACATACTTCTGTAGTTCACGATACCTAGTGAACTCGGCATACTCTATAGCAAAATCATGACTTTGTTATTACAGAATGCAGAGTCACACCAATGAGATAATCCATAGCTATTAGCCATAAAAGTACCTCAAGAGAAGTTTTAGCGTATCAAATGCAATGCTTAGATCTTGTAAGCTTAACCATATGTCACAATGGGGACAAATCATCAATGCACATTCAAACCAAAAGTGTACCAGGACGAATAATAGCCACACCTGGGGCTTAATTATAGAAAACAACAGACAAAGAGGCCTCGCATAAACCATTATGTGATGTGAGAATAAGTAGCAAAGGAAGTACCAACCAGATTAAAGGCAATAATAGGATATCACACATGGGATTAAAGCCAACAAAGAGATTATCAAAACAGCAATCAAAAGGACACGCTAGGAACCAATAGAAGAAATAGTAGAGCAATACTAGGAAAACAAAGAGAAACAATTACACTGGGAGCAAATAACAGAAGTGACAGAACACAAAGCACAACGATAAATGCAATATGGACCAAGAACAGCCACAAATTACAAATATCAACACCTAGACCTAGAAACCACCAAAAATGGCAACAAGGTTTGTTGTCCCGTGCCGACACATGGATATCCAACAAATTTGAATGTGCCGTGTGAGCCTCAAGCGCTACTCGGGCAACAACAATTCTTTAGGGAAGTGCTGGTTGGAACCTAGAGAAGCCAATGTGGGGGCGCATGTGCTGATAAACACCCAAGCATAACACCTTAACTCACTTGCATAAGCTAACAGAAGCAAAGTATATAACAAGGGAACAACAAGAAATGACACTAGCTAGGAATATTGCTTTGATACCATATAGAGAAATGAAGAAATATGAATGAATTTTTATTTCTATTCAAAATCAGAGGAGGTACAAATATAGGAGAGATTAGCCATAGTGTTAATGGCTCATAACCATGTAATAATACCCTAATAGAATAATATCTGATTCTATACTAATGATACAAATTATATGCTATTTACATTAATGATATAATGTTCTAACCATAGGAACATCCACATATAGCAAACAAATTAGGAATCTCTGAATCAAGTTACAAGAGCAATTTTTCACAAATTAAAAGAAATGATTTCCCATAAGAATAAGAACACCTTTAGCAAAGGTACTAGACACACACTACTTGATATCTGTGCCCTCTGAGCTGTGCTTAATTATCCGTTGGCTTTGAGTTGCATTTGTTATTTATTTTGTGTTAGTTACTCTGCTAAAACATATCCCTACAAGAAAGAATGTTTTCATCATTATCTCATATTATTGAAAAGAATTTTATCAAATTTTTATTCATGATGAACTTCTGATTATTTGTTTGGTTTCTATTTTTTAAAAAAGAAGCATATGCATGGTCATGATAAGTTTGAAAATAAGTTTCACACGCATAGTAATGACGACATTTATCTTTTTTATATTATGAAATTTGTATAAACAAAAATTTGAATTATTGAGGTATAACACTTGTCTTGATTAAAATCATGATTCAATAATTGTTTATGTACTCTTAACTTATTTTTATAACAAATTGTGTAATGAAATTCTATTTATTTACCAAGTTCTTTGTATTTTACACAGTAAAAAAGTACCTGCTCCTTAATTTGTATTTTAGAGTAGATCACCTACCTATTGAATAGTTATATATTGATTGATATGGTAAAGGTGATTTTATAAAAAAAAAAAAAAAAGAAACCTTGATTTATTCTTTTATTGACTGATTGCTGCAAATATATTCATTTAAAGAGATTTACGGTGAATAATTATACAAGGTTTATGAATGATTATTATAATATCATTTGATATTTTGTTAATAAAGCAGATCTTGCCAATTATCTATGGAAAATAGAAAACTTAGAAGGCTTACAAAGTAAGATTACCATATTGCCAATCACACTTTAGTAATTTGGGGTGTGACACAAACGTTAATTAGAACCTGTTTAAGTTGTCTGTTTATCTATATATAAAATTTAGGTTGTTATAAAAGATAAGTCCTTGAAAATATCTAAATGACTACCAAAAAAATTGAAAGACTTATTATAGAAAAATGTAAAAGATGAGAACTAATTCTATATATTTATATAGAAGATGAGTATGAAGAAAGAGCATATGAGAAATATTTTAAGGGTAAAATTGGATTAAAAATTTACTTTAAGATGCTGAGTGCTAAGAAAAAAAATACTATTTAGATGTACTTTAACTTGATGGGCTTTTAACGGCAAGGCAAAATTGCACATGAAAAAATTCTTTACGAGTAAAACTATACTACAAATTACTTTAGGGTACTGAGTACTCATTCAAAAATACCTTACTGTGCTAGATGCACATTAACCCTATTGAGAATGTGAGCTTAATCAACTAGCTAAATCTTCATCTTTTTAAATATATATATGTATAATAACACCTACTTTTTGTTTAATAAAGTTAATTAAGAACAATTTAATCTTACAGGCTCCTCTTGATTTAATTAATTAATTAAATCCTTATAGTTTATTACCCAATTTTGAATCATATTATTGTAATTTATTTTGCTTAAAGTGAGCTCTTATAGATTGATCCATTATACGAATGCATCATTGAGGGGGAAAACGTTTTATTTTTACCAAAAGAAAAAAAAAACCGTTATTTTAAACTTATAGAATTTTCAGGAATTTTATGGAAAATTTCCTTCCATTTTATTTACCACACAATCTGTGCATTTCTGTGAATAAAATTTCACAAAGACTACAAATTAAAGTTATTGGATCAAACAATAAGCTAGGGTCCAATCAAACAAAATAAACTACTCCTCTGGTCCTTAATATGAGATATATTTGGGGAGTTAATATTGGTCCTAAATATAAGACAAAGTTTTCATAGTTGTCCATATTTTCATAATTTACTCCTATTGATGCTCTCTCAATAATAATCAAAGAGGGTAGGGAATGAGTAAATTAAGGAAGATGACTAAGGTATTTTAAAAAATTACATGTCATATTAACAAATATAGTATCCTTAATTTAATCAAATTAGATAAATATATATTATATTAATAAACGGAGGGAGTATATCGATAGAGACTTGATTCAAAATTGAGGTAAGTTAAACTAGAAGAATCTGTGAATTAATGTTTCCTAATTAAGGAATCTGGTTGTTGCCATGAGGACTCATCTCCGGGTGCACCTGCTTCTTTTTCTTCATATGAATCCGATACAGTTGAAATTCTAATATGGCAGCCACACAAGCCAAGGAAACTATGATGCCATTGTAAGCCCACTTTGGAACAGAGAAGCCTCCTCCAACCATGGCCAATAACATGACAAAGTAACCATGCATACAGTGACACAGGTTCATCGAAGTTATGTTCTGCCTAGGCCTAATAAGGAATAAAGCAGGCAAGATTTGAACAGTACAAAAGAAGAATTGAGTGCCACCAACGGAGAAGTTATTGATATCAAGAAATTGGTCTATTCCCAAATGGATTATGTTCACAACACAGCCAGCTGTTCCTACGATATAAGCTACAATCAGGCAGACCCAGTGCAAATGAAACCAAGCAGATTTTGTAGCCTCAAATGCCTTCAAATAACGAGCCATCATTATTCCTATTGGCATCAAAATTCCCCATCCTATACAATTCAATATCCCACCAACCTAAAATAAATAAATAAATGAAATTAAAATCCAGCCATAGTGTTATTTTTATAAAATGCTAATTAGAAGAAAGTTTCTATCATCCTCATATATAGAAAGGTGAACCATTTATTAGTATTTTTATTATATTTATTTATATAAAAATTTATCATTCAATACTTGGTTTTATTATATATTCAAGAAGACAAGTGTATACTATTTTTATTGGTAAAATTATACATTTAATCATTTAACTTCATACAAGTTGTCATTTTGGTCGCTTAACTTTATTATAAAGTGTTTTTTCTTAGTCCTTTAACGCCTTAACGCCATTAACAAAAACTGATTATATTAGAACTTTAAATACTGAGGAAAAAAATTCAAATAATGCTATATTAAGTACAATTTAAAAAAAAAGAATTATCATTAAAAAAACATTGTTAGGGTTAAAGGATTCAAAACACACTTTTAAAATTAAAAGACTATACCGAAACTTTGTTTAACTTTAAAAAGTTAAAGGATCAAATATTTACTTTTACATATTTTTATTTAATAGAGAAAGACTAAGAGGAGTAGATAAACTTACTTTTCCGAGTAACATGATCTTCAGGTTATCCTCAACGGGATAATAGGAAGCTTCGAGAAAATCAAGGCGACCAAAAGATTTGAGATTATCGCCTTTCAAAGGATGAGGATGGAGAGTATCTTGGGAAAACAAACCTTGTTGCCAAACATGATTTACCTGAGTGGAATTTCTAGGAAGCGGAAACTTAGCATATATGATCATCGTACGATCCTCAAAACTCGCAGAAAGAGATGGAACCTTAAAGCTAAGGTTTTCTTTCTCCAACCTCGTGCCATAAGTGGTTATAGGAGAGGTATAAGCCGAAATTGTCCCGTCAGATTTCCTAAAAGCCACGAAAGCTTGAGATCCCACCATACCTGTTGAATTAGGGTTAATAGCCCAAGAAATCCACTGATTGTGTTCGACATTATTGTTCATGAAAGCCATATCAATGGTGTTTGAAGGAATATGACAGTTCCAATGGATAGAAGAGTCCAGGAAAGGCAAGTCATTACAAGCTGAAAAATTTGCAGAATTAGGAAATTTGTAAGAATTATGACAAGTAATTGGGGATTGTGGGAAGAATAATACACCCGTGATGGTGAAAATTACAATGAGGATGAGAATGCAGAAGAAATAAACGTTAGGCGGCACTGGAAGATCCATGGAGTAGTTTTTTTGGGGAGAGAGAGCTAGATAAGGTTTGGATAAATTAGAATGTTACGCTGTGTTTGGATCTACCGAGTGGAGGGATGAGAAGGGTCTATATAAAGGGTAGGGGGGGAAAAGAAGAGATTCTAATGATCGCTGTTTGCATTGATTGGAGAGGAGAGGAGGGAAGTAATTTTGATGATACTTATTCGGTTTGGGAGGGGAGCTAATAGTATCTTGATTATTTTACCCTTATAATATTAATTTAATTTTTATCATTGTTTTTTCAGTCAACATCGTTGTTTTTTTTTTATTTTATTCAACATCTTTGCTTTTTTAGTATATCAATCTCTCATAGTAAATATTATATTTGATCTCTTAATAGATATTAAGATTAATATTTTTAAATATTATGATTGGATTTGAATAAAATATTTAAATGATATCATATAATGTATAGTATTATAATATCAAGTTAATATATCAAAGGGAGAATCCAAAATAAATCCATTTGAAATATCAAAATTCGGAATCAGGTCTATACTTTCAACAAATTCATAATCAAACCAAGATAGTGAATTAGGGATTTATAAATATGGTAAATTTACCCCCAATGACTTTTGATATTTATTAACCCCGTTCCTCTCTCCTTAATCAGCCATCTTCTTTCTCTCTGATCCTTCTCTCTCTAATCATCAATTACCTCGTACCATCATCCTCTTGCAATGTTACTTTTGCAAGACGTCATAATCCTATCAAACCTGCACTCTTTCTTTTTTTGGGAAATCCGGCACTCTGGTAACAATGAAACATTGTCTTGAATGGTCCTAAGTTGAGTTTTTCTCTTCCCCAATTTTTCAGGGGTGGTACGTGATGGAATGAAAGGACGTTGAAACTCATATTTGTATTCTTTCATATGGTAGGAGGTGCTGCATAATTGGAGAGACAGTGAGAAGGATGGGAAAAAAGGGGAACTAGGGATACATGATTTAGGAGAGAGGAAAGGGGTTAATAAATATTGAAGGGTATTAGGGTAAATTTTCAAGATTCATAAATCTCTAATTATGGCCTGATTAAGAATTTGTTAAAAATATAGGTCTCAATATGGATTCTAGTATTTCATATGAATTTAATTGGAATTCTCCCTATATCATATGTTATAAGATATTAGGATTGATATTACAGGATATTAGGATTAATATTGTTAGATATTAGGATTGGATTTAAATTGAATATTTTGTTAGGATTTAGATATTTAAGGATTTAAATTAAATATTTAAATGATATCACATCATGTATAGTATTATAATTTATCACTCCCTTTTTTTATTTTACATGACAAACATGATTAAACCATGTGAAGCACTAAACAACCTACACTTATTTTTTTGTTTATAGCATATTTTAGGTCTGTTCAGTTGTTTCTATCCTTGATGAGATATTAATACCTAGTAAATAAACCAAAGCAACATGGCACCAAAAAAAAACACTAAACCAGAAAAACATATATAGCATCAAACAAAAACATCATATTGATTTCATACATCTTAAAAATGCTATGGTCATGGAAATTGGACATTGTAGACAATCTTTAACCCAAATTAAAAAAAAAAAAAAACAAACTTATGAGATTTGTGGCGAACAATTGAGCGAGCAAAGAGTGAGGAAGAGGACAAAAAGGAAATGGATATTTTGGTTAGAGTCTAAAATGAGTCTTTTAAAATAACAAACCAAAATATGATAAAGGTTAAGAAACTGAAAACTGTGTGGGGAAAAAGAAGGTAAAGAGACTGAGAGAGTTTCGCATCCTCATAGGGTTTTATTAAAAGTATTAAAAACTGAAAAGCGTAGGAGAATACTCGTCAAAATCAAAGTCTCACTTGTCTCACGGAGTTGACTTGGTGGAGACGATGAATTGTTAGCATAGAAGGAGTATATAAGTATTATAAAAGCTTCAGGATATGGGAGTAATTTTATTATTTTACTAAAATTAAATTTTCTCTTTCAACTCCACTCCATAAAACCTCAAATTTGGAGGGGAGATTAGGAAGGGAATAGGAGGTGAGAGAAACCCTCTTTAAAAATTTTTTATCAAAACAAGGGGACCCTTCCTTAAAACATTTCAAGCCAAACAATGGGAGGGGCGCAATTCTCCCCTATGCCCCTCCCCTCCCCTCCCCTCCCCTTCAAAAACCTAGTACCAAATATATAGTAAGAGTTAAGGTACATCTAGCACTCGAAAATATTCACTACTACAAAAAATGGTTTTAGTGACACCACTTTTATGGCATTTCTTTAAAGAAGCACCATAGGTATTTTTTTTTTTTTAAAAAAATCTAGAAGCTATGGCGCTTCTTGTTATAAGTTTCATAGCTAGTGTTAGGCTTGCGTGGCACTTACTTAAACAAAAGCCATACAAGGCATTTATTTTTATTTAAAAAAAATAAAGGGTTAGCTATGGCGCTTGCTTAGCTAATCTTATTTTAAAAAAAAAAAAAATCAAGGACTTGTATGATGCTTACTTGATCCAGCGCTATTGACAAATCCCAATTTTAATTATATATTTTTATACTTTAATTAGGATTTTTTTCATAATAATTGAGTATAAATTGCCTTTCTTGAGATAAATTGAGATTAAGAATAAATAGATTAAATTATGAATAAAAAAGGTACAATTGTCAATTAAATTATAATTACTCTTTCTCATTGATTTTTCTGAGATTATTTGATATTGGTTAAATTGTTTTCAATTGAAAATACTTGAAAATTTGGATTAAATCTGAAAATGGCAGTTTGGGACTCAAATGTCGGAAATGACAGTTTGGTACCATGAATTTGAAAAATCACAGTTTAATACCACTGAAACTACAGCGTTGTTGCAGAAAGATTCACGCTGGGATAGAACAGATTTAAGAACAGAACCAGAGACGCGTGAGAGGAGCATAGCGCCGAAACACAGACCTTCGCATCTTCATCTTCGTCTTCAACCTTCACCTTCTTCTTCCTCTCTCGCCGGCGGCACCATCACCACCACAGCCGCCGGCGAGCTTCATCCACCACAGCCACGGGATCAGAACAGAGCAAGGAGAGAGGCGCAGAGAACGCTGCAAGACTGAGCAGAGGAGGTACAGCAACCAGACTTGGCGAACTTCGTCTTCCTCCACCATCGTTCTCCACTTCGTCATCTTCACTTCACCATTGCTCTCATCACCTTTGCATCTCTCTCCTTTGCTGAAAGCTGTCAAAGATCAGAACAGAGTAGCTGCAGAATCTCTTGGACCTTCAAGCCTCCATCAATCGAATCACCATATTCATCTTCAATCTCATTTATCTTGTGGTGTTCCATGGCTGGACGTTCAATTGAGAATTTGATTTTGATTCTTGGTGCTGTTTTGATGAGTGGCAGTAGCCGATTTCATAATCCCTTGTAGCAAAGGCAATGGCATGAACATGGAGCTTCAATAGGGAGTTTTTGCTCTTCTATTTCTCTAATTCTACATTGTAATTGTGATTCCTAGGTTTTAGAATAAATTTTATAATGTTGAATTGATTTATGTTGATGTATTTAGAGAATTGGACGTGGCTTGGATCTTTGTTAGATACTTAACATTATGCTTAATTAGCTTAATTATCATTTCTTTGTGCTGGTTAGTCATTGAATTGATGATTTTGTGAATATTTTGTGCTAATTTCAAGGTGGCTTGGTTAGTGGATTAAGGGTGTCTTGTGTTTACATTGATTAATTGAGTGTGAATTTATTAATTGTATTTAGCATTGGATTTTAACATCATTAATCTTCATTTTTCATATGGGTGCCATTGTTAAAATAAGATTAATGAGAAAATCAAGCAGTAATGCGAGGTAGCTCAGTTATTAGATCAAAAGCTAAATATGATTTTTAAGTTCATTTAATTGCTAGAATTCTTAATCAACCTAATTTAAAGAGATTAATATGTAAGGTGGCTTGGTATTGATCAATCTATATTAAACCTAGTTTAAGGGGTGGCCCTTGGAACTATTTTGGAACTAGCATGATAAATCTCCCATAATCATTTTAAGTGAGGATTGTTTACGCCATTGCTACAAGGGGTTGTTTATTCCATTGTTGATTCCTTTACTTCTCTTATTTTATTAATTCCATCATCATTTTATTTCATATTTTCAAGAAAAATCCTAAAAAAAATAGTTTAGAACAATTTAATTCTTAATTGCAAAAAGTATTTGATAGCTAAAGAGACCAAATTTTTCCATTTTTAATCATTTCATGTCAATCATTGCACTTAGTTCCTAGGTAATTAATAAAAGGCTCTTCCAGAAAAGATCCGGGATTGCACCCTATATTACAATCCTTGGTTTAATTTTGAAGAAGGTTACTAAGGCACAAAGCCGACAATGCCTTATTCCGCAAGCGCTATACAAGGCTTAATTTTTTTAAAACCTTTGCCCAACTTGCCATATATGTTTTTCTTCGTATGTCCTCAGTTTCCCACTTTCCAGAATTTTATCCTAAATCTCCATTCAATTGGTTCTCACTCCTTATCCCTTCGTCCATACTCACCACCTTTCCTTATCATTCTTCCCACTCCCCTCACTACTATAGAATATACATATAAAGTCCCTAAAGGACGTCCCTTTTTGAAAAAGGGACGCCCAAAATATTGGGCGGTGGCATATGTGTAATTATAGATCAAAGTTGAAAAGGTTGGCTCGTAAAAAATAATTGAATCTCGCGCCTGAATGCGTATTAGACGTCCCCATGTTCATTGGGGACGTGTAAAGACTGTTTTAGACGTCCCCAACAAACATGGGGACGTCTAAAGACTCCAGAAAAGTGTATGTAGAGCGGGGGGAAAAAATAACACACTTTAGACGTCCCCAGATGGTCTGGGGACGTCTAAAGCTTAAACATTAGACGTCCCCAGACCAGTTGGGGACGTCTAAATCTTATATTAGACGTCCCCAGCTGGTCTGGGGACGTCTAAAGGTGCCTTTAGACTCCCCAGCTGGGCTGGGGACGTGTAAAGGGTGCCTTTAGACGTCCCCAGACCAGCTGGGGACGTCTTAGGCTGAAGCAAATGCACTGGTCGACTTGACCAGTGCATGTGAAGTGTCAGCTTTTTCTGTGACTTTCTTTACTCTCCCTCTCCTTCATCACTTCCGTCCCCTCTCCCCTGCTTCTTGTTTTTTTTTTTACTTTACTCTTTCACTTTCGTCCCCTCTCCCCTGCTTGTTGCTTTATTCTCCTACCTTCATCACTTCTGAATATGCGAGGCCATTTCTCCTCTCCCCTGTTTCTTCTTGTTCCTTCTTAGCTATTTCATCCAAACCGTTGCATCTTTGCTCTGCTGGTTCTGCACTGGTCTCTCTCATTCTCTCCACAGTCGGCCTCCTCTTACCACCGTGGGTCATCTGCTCTAAAGTTCTGTGCTTTAGGTTAGCTAAAACTAAACTTGTGAATGAATTTGTGAATGATTAGGAAAATGCCTTTGTTCTGTGTTGGAATTTAAGTGTGGTTTGAATGAATTTGTGAATGATTAGGAAAAATGCGTTTGTTCTGTGCTGGAATTTAAGTGTGGTTTGAATGAATTTGTGAATGATTAGGAAAACCAGACACTAGGCAATGTATACTGCCCTGTATATTTGGGGCTGCTGAAGTGTATATATAATTGTATTTAATATATATATATATATATATATTCATTATTTGACAAAATTGAACAAGCATATTTACTTATCATTCAATTAGAATATAATGAATAAACATATTTTTTATTTACTTAGTAGATATTCATATTTTTCATAAAGCATATTTAATTAAGAAATTGGTAAATTGAGTTCTTAAGAAATAAAGTATTATTATTATTATAATTATTGTTCTTATTGTTGTTGTAGATGTTGTTGTTAAATAGTAAGAAAATAATCTCTAGTGAATTAATTTTCATTGGCTCAAAAATTGAATCTAAACAATAAAATCTAAACAGGATTATTGCATAGAATATGTTTTTGAAATATTAAGCTGAGATGGTTTGTTATTTTGATTTTGGGATGTCTCACTTTTAAGGGGAAATGCTGCCAAAATTTTGAAAAACATGCTTGTAAAAGGCAATTCCCCGTGTTTTCAATTATTCTAAACTTGAGTGTAAATGGAAATGGCATAGGTGGTAATAAAATGGATCATAGTTGGATGAATGCTCTAAGAACAAGTGAAGAATATGAGAATGGGGTTGAAAACTTTATTGAATTTGCTAGGAGGAACGTTCTAGCAAAAAATGAGATGTATTTTTGTCCCTGTGTCAATTGTTTAAATAAGAGAAAACGGGATGTTGAAGTTATAAGGGATCACCTACTTTGTGATGGAATAAATCTTCGATACACAAGGTGGATATGGCATGGTGAGGAAGTAACTGATTGTCCGTCACACAAGAAGGAAGCTGTGGATGTCATAGATGAAGATACAGTGGAGAGAATGATTCATGATGTTGAGGTAGAATCGTTTGCGCAGTCGCATGAATATGACAGCCTGCGGAGTGATGCAGAGACACCGTTGTACCCTGGGAGTAAGTATACACGGCTCACAGGAACATTACATTTGGTTAACTTAAAAGCAACTTGTGGGTGGACCGATAGTAGTTTCACATTGCTGCTTGAACTGTTGTGTGATATGTTTCCAGACGATAATGTACTTCCAAATCGTATGTATGAGGCCAAGAAAATCCTATCTACAATGGGTATGGAGTATAAAAAGATACACGCTTGCCCTAATGACTGTGTACTGTACAGAAAGGAGTATGAAGGCCTGAGTGAGTGCCCTAAGTGTCAAACCGCACGATATAAAGTGAAGAAATATGGTGGTTGTGGCGATGGGAAGACTAAAAGGCAACCTGTAAAAGTTTTGTGGTATCTTCCAATAATACCGCGCTTTAAGCGTTTGTTTGGCACTGCAAAAAAGGCGAAGAAGTTGAGATGGCATTCGGATGACAGAATATCCGACGGAAAATATCTTCGGCACCCAGCTGACTCTCCACAGTGGAAGAAAATAGATGAAATGTTCCCTGAATTTGGCAGCAAGCCGAGAAACCTTCGGCTTGGGCTCTGTACAGATGGCATCAATCCGTATGGAACTCTTAATAGCACACACAGTGCGTGGCCAGTACTCCTTGTAATATACAACTTGCCTCCCTGGCTTTGTATGAAACGCAAGTATGTGATGCTTTCTATGATGATTTATGGACCAAAACAGCCAGGAAACGATATCGATGTCTACCTGGCGCCTTTGATTGAGGACTTAAAGAAGTTGTGGGAGGAAGGCGTAGATGTGTTTGATGCGTATAAGAATGAGTCCTTCAAGCTACGTTCAATGCTGTTCACCACCATAAATGACTTCCCTGCCTACGGAAACCTCTCAGGGTACAGTGTGAAGGGGCATAAAGCATGTCCGATCTGTGAAGCAGACACTCACTTCCACCAACTGAAACATGGAAGAAAAATGGTCTACCTAGGTCACAGGAGGTTCCTTCCTAGATTCCACCCGTATCGTAGGTTAAGAAAGCGTTTTAACGGCTTGCCGGAGCATGGAATGGCTCCAAAGGCATTAACTGGAGAGGAAGTTTACAGTCGGGTTGAACGTATCAATGTCTTACTCAGTAAGAATCATAAGACTTCGGGTGAGAAGAACATATGGAAGAAGAGATCAATTTTCTTTGATCTTCCATATTGGCGTAGTCTTGACGTGAGACACAGTATTGATGTAATGCACGTGGAGAAAAACGTTTGTGATAGCCCTGTTAGTACACTTTTGCACATTCCAGGGAAGACCAAGGATGGGATTAATGTGAGACTAGACCTTGTTGATATGGGAATAAGAGAACGGTTACATCCACAGCTAAGAGATGATGGTAGGAGGGCATACATGGAGCCAGCAGCGTATACACTATCAAAAGTGGAGAAAAGAAGTTTGTGTGGGTGTTTGCATGAAATTAAGGTACCACAAGGATATTCTTCGAATGTGAGAAGATGTGTGTCAATGGACGATTTGAAGTTAGTGGGAATGAAGTCCCATGATTATCATGTGTTGATGCAACAACTGTTACCAGTAGCTATTAGAGGGATTATGAAAGATGAAGTTCGAAACACTGTGACAAGATTGTGTGTTTTCTTTAATGCTATCTGTAACAAAGTCATTGACACTAAAAAGCTGGATGAACTGGAAGCTGAGGGTTATATCATATTGTCCTAATTAGAGATGCACTTTCCTCCTTCTTTTTTTGATATAATGGTCCATTTGATAGTTCATTTGGTAAGGGAGGTAATGCTCTGCGGTCCAGTTTACCTGAGGTGGATGTTCCCTTTCGAGCGATACATGAAGATCTTAAAAGGGTACTCTAAAAATCCCTATAGACCAGAAGCCTCAATAGTTGAAAGGTATGTTGTTGAAGAGGCTATAGACTTCTGCAGCGATTATCTATCAGGGAAGAAGGAACAATCTCGGCATGAAGAGGGGAGGAGCAAGGGAACACGAGGACTGAAAGTGAAGACTATGCCTCGTGAAGAGGTGTTGCAAGCACACCTTTATATCCTGAATAACATGGCAGAAGTGCAACCGTACATAGAGGAACACAGAAAGAGATTGAAGAAAGAGAATCCAAGGAAGAATGACATGCAGATTACTATTGAGCAAAACAAGACATTCATTCAGTGGTTTGAGGAAAAGGTTTTGCATGAGACCGGTGTGTCTGGGACAATAGAGTGGCTAGCCTGGGGGCCTTCGTTTCAGATCATTACTTGGAGCGGTTATGATATAAATGGGTATTCTTTCTACACAAAAGACCAAGATGACAGGAGTACCATGCAAAATAGTGGGGTGATGGTAGAAGCTGAAGCCATGCACTTTTCTAGTTCGAAAGACAAAAACCCCATATTAGCATCCATGGCCTATTATGGAGTGATAGAAGAAATATGGGAAATCACTTACAACAAGTTCAAAGTTGCTTTATTCAAATGTAAGTGGGTTAGAAATAATGCTGTGGTAATAGATCAACAATTTGGATTTGTCTCAGTTGATCTTGAAAGAGTAGGTTGTAGGGATGAGCCCTTCATTCTAGCAAGCCAGGCGAAACAAGTGTTTTATGTCACAGATCCCGCAAATAAAAAAATGTCCATTGTACTTCAGAGTAAAAAACAGAAGCATGGTGATCCGACCTTCAACCTTGACGACACACCACCTTTCACAATTAATCCACCTACAACAAGTGAAGTAGAATTGGTAGATGATAAAGAATATGCTGTGAGAAATGATCATGGTGAAGGAATATGTGAAACAATCTAGAGTAAGAGCTTAACTTAGAAAATAGTAATGTGTGCTGTTTGTTTTATTACGTCTCAGTTTATTCATTTAGTTACAATTTATTCACCTATCTGACAATGATTTTTGTGCTTACAGGAATATGGACAATTCTGGTGACTCTCAAAGTGATGGGGACAATGAAATGAATAGGCCTGAACATAATGCGACACGTGAACCGGTTGCGAGATGAAGGGTTAGAGGCAGTACAAAAATGCCTGCATTGGTAGCACGTCATAACCATCAACAGGAGAGGTTGCATATTGACTTTGATCAAAATATGAAACCAATTGGTCCGGAGGAAGACCATTTCATTAGCTACGTAGGTTTTTTGGCTCGAAGCAAAGTTCGCATTACCTATGCTAATTGGAAGTTGGTTCCACCAAAAACCAAAGACTTGATTTGGCAACAACTTTTGGTATATAAGTTTCAATACATCTGCATTATATCTTTATTCCTATCGCTTCAAATATAATTAACGTATGTTTTTACCTTGCAGCAAACCTATGATGTCCCTGACACTGCGGAGATGTACAAGGAGTGGATGACGGAGGTTCGTCTATGATGGAAAGATTTCAAGAACAGGCTCACACGAGATTACATTCGAGGGGACTTGAGGGGTAAGGATCCATGTCATGAGTATCCATTTTTGTCTCCAGAGGACTGGAGGTTGTTTATGGCATCACGAGAAGATCCAAACTTTTTGGTAAGATTTCTGTAATCATAGTGTTTTATTTGAATATAGTTGACATTATTGATTCGGTGTTCGTTGTTTTCCTTTAAAAGGCATTAAGTGCAGCAAATGCAGAGAGGCAAGCAGCTAATAACTATCAACATTGCATGTCTTGTGGTGGTTATCGGAAGCTTCAGTGACAGATGATGGCAGAAGAGTTGGAGAAATTGAAGGAAGCAGCCACATCAGATCCTACCGTTGTGGTCCAGCCCCCGCCACCTCCACCACGTCACAAAAAATGGAAAGCAGGGAGGCTTAAGGGTGGGAAGTACGTAAATCCGACTGTTGCTGAGGTTGCCGCAAGAATTGTAAGTAGTTAGAGCATAATTACAAACTTATTTTTTCATATTGGGAGTGCTTACGATAACTTTTATGCTGCAGGATGAACTGGAAGATCATAGTAGCCAAGGTTCGTTCACTTCAAGTGGACGGATGGACATCTTGTCAACGGCGATTGGGAAGCCAAATCACCCTGGTCATGTTCGAGGGGAGGCAGTGGGAGTTCGTGTCACGAAGTATTTTGGCCGAGCCTCACATCCTTATTCATCACAAGTTGAACCCAGTAGGGAGCTTGTGGCCAAGATTCGTCAGGAAGTCTCACAAGAGCTCGAGGCCAACCTTCGCGACAAGCTCCGACAAGAGCTGTTGCCAGAGCTACGTCTTGAGCTGATGCCTGAGCTACGAGCTGAAATGCAGAAGATGTTTGAATCGCAGATGGCAACTATCGAGCGTAGAACCCATTCATCCCCGGCCTTCCACAGCACCAAAGGAAGTTATAACCTGGCGGAGGAACCACTTGGCGACCCTTCTCATACTCCAGCGCCAGGAGAACCTGCCATCCTCTCTTTGGATGCCCCAGTGCTGCATGTAGTTGCAGATGCTCTCGTTCACACAGAAGCTACTACCCACCATCATTAGCAAATTCCACAACATTTGCGTAGGGTGACTGTGACGTGTGTTCGAGCGGGGGAAGAAGGTACAGCCATCCCTATTCCTGATGCCGAGGTTGCCACGATAGCTCAGGCAAGAGGATCTTTCATCCTTTGGCCTGTACATCTTATTGGCTTGTTACCACCAACACCTCCAATGGTATGGAACTACCTCACTTTTACTTGAGATGTGTTGACATCCTACTAACAGTATGTGCTTTTATGTTCTAAAAGAACGAGCAGAAAGCAGAGAAATGGCCCTTCTTAGCACGACTGCAGCATATCTATAAAGGCATTCGCCAAATTGATTTGCATATGCCTACAGGGATTGTGGGCCAGGAAACAGAGTATCACTTCACAATTGATAAACAAGATCTTAAACAGTTCATGAAGTTCGAGGAGCTAGATGTTGGATGGGGCAAATTTGCAATCCTGTAAGTTTTTTATTTCCCATTTTTTGATTCATTTAGTTAAGTTGATTTTAACTAGCTAATACATTCATTATTTTAATTCTATTATAGCTCCTTCCGTCGTATATGCATTGAGCCTCAGAGAGTTGAGTTTTATGGATTCTTGTCTCCTGCACATACGACAAGGGTTGGGAATACATTGAAAAGAAGGACGAACTATGTGGGCTTCGCATTGGCAGAGGACGAGTATCGTTGTTATCTAGCACCGATTGTTCAAGGGTACGTATTTTAATTTTGCGTATTTGAGATTATTAATAAATAATTGCCTTCCCATCTAACTTCTTTTTAATCTATATATGTTGTGATAGTTATCACTGGAGTTTGTGTGTTGTCTGTCCTCGGTCGCACGTTGTTTACTGGTTTGATTCCTTAAATAAAAGACCAGACAAAGACACTAAAAGCGTCTTTAACCAGTGAGTTATTTTTTTTTGTATTTCATTGCTTCTTGATTCTTGACTTAATGAATTATTCTAATTTATTTTGATTTTCATTTTAATGATAGGGCATGCACGACGTATCGAGTGCTTGGCGGGCCACGCGAACGTAGAGGTGGCAAAGATCCGAGATGGTTGTTTCCAAAGGTATATAGTTTCAAATCAAGTTCTTTTGATTGACGGTCGTTTTAGATATGCCTTTATTGATTTTAACCATTTGCTTTTGATTTATAGTGTCCTCGACAACCTGGCGGCTGGGAATGTGGATATTATGTCTTGCTTTATATGTTTAACATCATTCAGAGTGGCATTACGACAGATTTTGAACAAGTAATCGCTTCTTCATTCTCAGAGGATAATATTCTTGGCGTTGTGATTCAATTGCAATTCATTCACTTCATTCATTATTTCATCTAAGATTATTTTCTAATTTACAGATTTTTGACAATGAAGATGCCTACTCATATGAAGACTTAAATATGATCAGAGACTTTTTGGCTGGACATCTTCTTCAACGTATACCAGAAGAGTAAAGTCTTTAGTAGTTTGTGTAGGACATACTTTTGTGGTAGTACATATAATTAGCGTTATTGTTGTTGGATATGGATTGGATTTTAGTCTTGGTTATTGTACAAACTGGGGACTTTGATATAGATTGTTGTGTAGTTTGTCTGGTTTGAAAGTTTGTGTGGAATGTAGTAGACTTGGATATAGATTGTTGTGTAGTTTGTGTGGCATGTAGAAGCCTTGGGTTGATCACTGTGTTTGTTGTTGTTTCCATTCTGCTGAACTGCTGTTCTTTTATTCTGTTGTTGGAATCCTATTTCTGCAGTTTACATTTCCAGACAGTGCAATATATATAGAAAGTCCATTTAAAAAAAAACTTTCAACGTCCTTAATAAAAAAAGAGACGTGGAAAGTATTACTGTCGACACTTTAGACGTCCCCAGTTCCAACTGGGGACGTCTAATGTCATACTTTAGACGTCCCTAGTTGGAACTGGGGAAGTCTAAAGTCTGCCTTCTACGTCCCCTATTTTACGGACATTAATGACGTTTTTTTCTACAACCCTCACATAGACGTCCCTCTGTTTTCAGACGTTAAAAGGCCAAAAAAAAGGACGTTAAAAACCTTTTTTCTAGTAGTGCCTCTTTCTATATAATACAGTCCGCATTCCTTCTCTCTGATTTGAAGTTGTCGCTATTGTCCCGACTACTCCCTCCTCTCTTTTATTGTAGCAAGTAGAAGTTTTCTTGGTCCCCCCACTTCCGTTGTTGTACAAATTTTGGTCTCCAACATATTTTTTCCCTTCTCTTCTCGATCTCATACAGAAGTTCCCTAGCTTATAAGTCTTTTTTTCCTATATAAAGAAGCTTAAGTCTGTACTTCTTATTCTTCTTTTAAGTTAAAATCTGTCATGAATTTAATATGCGTGTTTATTCACTTAAAATCAGTTATACATTACAATTGTTGTTATTAAATACATTTAATAGTTATTTTATGAATTAGTTATTTACTTCAAGTTATTTCACTTTGATTTGGTTTGATTAAGGCCTGGCTTGGTTTTGTTCATTTTGTTGTGAATTTTGACTATAAATACAAAAAGTTTAACTAGAAAAATGAAACAATTATGTAAAATTATTTTTTAAAAAAATAAAAAGACTTCATATGGTGCTTCCTCACACTTCCTATGCCCTTCCCTAAGGAAGCACCATAAGAAGCTATTTTTTAAAAAAACAAATAGAAACAAGCTATGATGCTTCCATATATTCAACAAGCACCATAGCTTGTTTTAATGGCACTGGAAGCTATGACATTTCCCAAGTGCCGTAATGTTCTTTAAATTAAGTGTTATAGCTTGTGTTTTTTGTAGTAGTGATTTCTCCAGGTGCATCCAGTTCCCTAAAATATTTTTTGGTTTATCCAACACCATAAACTATCTTTTTAAGGGCGTTCATCTACAAGTATTTTTCTAGGTATATCCAGTGCCCTAAAATATTTTGCTGTGCATCAAACACCCTGCAGTATTTTTGTTAAGGGCATCCATCCCCCTAAAGTACTTTTTTGTGCAATTTTGTACTTAATAATTTAGATAATTTAGGGTATTGGATACACCCTGAAGTATTTTTTAAAGGGCATCCTTCACCCTAAAATACTTTTTTGTGCACTTTTGCATTTAGCAATTTAGATAATTTAGGGTATTTGATGCACTTAAAAAATACTTTACAATGTTGAATGCATAAAAAATAGTTTATTATAATGGACACACTTGAAAAATAATTCAGACTTCATATTGCTAAGCGCACCAGAAAAATGCTTTAAAAAGCTGAGTGCATCATAAAATACTTTAAGGCACTGGATACACCTTAAAAATATTTCAAGGTGCTAAGTTATAAACATCTACTATATATTAATACATGATTAATGAGATTAATTGAATACAAATATCAAATATGAGAAAGATAATCTTAGAGAATGACATCAAAATTTTTTATGTGAAATAGTAAAATATTGTGGTCAAAACTTGCTAACAGTTTGTTTATTTTTATTTTAAATTCAACATAATTATTAAATAATACTATTAATTTAAAAAAATAAAATATATAGTATAAAAAATATTGTATGAATTATATGTTAAATACAAAAATGAACATTATTATCAAATATTGGGAAAATTGCACAGAAATACCAATTTGAAAATTTATTTGTGAAATGGGACCTACAATCATGTAAAGTTGTGAAGTCCTTAAGTGTAAATAATTGTGATAGGAGAAAGACAAAATTACCCTTAATGGAAATATTACTTCCATGCAATATATATCTTCCCTTTATATAAAATCTATCTTCCCTTGTGTGCAATCCATCTTCTCTTCTGTTGCAAAATTAATACATAATGTGCAAATTACAGTTTGTGCAAATCACCTTTCCTAGTGCAAACCATCTATTCTTATGTGCAAATGATCCAGCCTTAATGAAATTCATCCTTCTTAGTGCAAACCATCTTTCTTATGTGTGAAATTAGTCTCTAGTTTGCAATTTACATTTTGTGCAAACCATCTCCCCATGTACAAACAATCTTCCCTTCATGTGATCCATCATCTTATATGCAAATCATCTTCCCTTTGTGCAACTCATCATCTCATATGTGCAATTTATCTTCCCTCTGTGCAATCCTTCTTCCCTTTATGAAATTCTTCTTTCATAAAAAACCTAAAATTTGCAATTCCATGACCAATAATTCATTTTTGCCCATCACCTTTGCAATAACCCAATAATATAAGAATTTTAAAATCACCAGTACTTAATTAACTAGTCAAGTAAGTTAAATGAAAAATAAGGAAGAGGAGAGGAAACAAAGGATATAATTAGAGTTGAAAACAGTAATGCTACTGTGGCCCAGGTATTGAAAACTAGTTCGGACACTGAACCGGTTGAGGTACTGGGTTAAGGGACAATGGTTTAAATCAAAGTCAACCCAGGGGTCAGATCGGGGGTTAGATCGGGGTCAATTAATATATATATATATATATATAATTTAAATGTTCATGCATACCATTCAAAACACTACATGAGATTTTTTTTTAACCAATAGTCAAATATAACCACATGAACTAATACCCACAAAAATATCATTTAAGTACATAAGGATTTTTCTCAAAAAAATGCCAAAAGTATTCCACAATACTTTTAAAGCTCCTACAAATAAAAAAATTTTAGGAAAATAATTTTTTTGAAAAAAAAAAGGTCAAAATGACTTCATTTGGAGTATAAAAAAGTAAACAAAAATAACAAAAAATAGAGCACTCCGTGACTTGGTTAGTTTGCCCCAATTCACACTAGGTCGATTGGTCTAGTCAACCCAGGTTTTTTTCCTTCGATTGGACCAAACTGGCGACCAGTTCATCAGTTTTCGGTCTAAACCGGTCGGTCTGGTCCGGTTTTCAATACATTGGCTACTATTGCTAATGATGTTGATGATGATGATGATGATATTAATAATAATAATTATTATTATTATTATAACAACAACAAGGAAAACATATTATAATTAGATTTTTATATTTCTATTATTGCCTGGAATCATATTGAATGCTTATTTAATTTTTAATTAATATATAGATTATTTATTGTAAGTTTCATAGAGAAGTGGACTGGTGGTTTGGTGGAAACTTATTTGTTGCCTATTTTTAGATTTAGTGTTCAAATCCTATGCGTAGAGCCGCTAATATGGGCTCAACCCGCGGGCTCAACCCGTGAGCCCGCGGGTTTTGACCGGTTAGGGTTGGGAAAATCCCAATCCGCAAAAATGCTGGCTGCATAGGCCCGCACCGCATAACCCACGGGTTAATGCGGGCCAGCCCGCGGGTGGCCCGCAAAATTTTTATTTTTTATTTACATATAATAATTTTACGAAACTTATAAGTTTTTCACTCTTATCTTGGTACCTCCCAATCCAAAGTAAAAAAATATTAGCTTCTTCCCTTCTTCTTTAAACAAAATTATTATATCTTGGTTGTTTGAGGATGAGTTTATGTTTTATTTATAAACTGTAACAAATTTGATAACTTTATCTCTTAAATTTTAGATTATGTTTTTAAATTTTTATAAAAGAAATAATTAATACTATGAAGGTAAATTTAATTACTCATATATATATGTATCATATTTTTAATCCTCTTTAAAAAATATGAATTTTTTTTTCAAAAAAAAAAATTCAGGCCCGCAGGTTGGCCCGCAACCCGCACACTGCGGGTTAAGGTTGGCATTTTGTCAGCCCGCAAAAGTGAGGGCTGCACAGGCCCGCACAGCACAGGCCGCGGGTTGGCGCGTGCTGGCCCGTATTCCCAACTATACCTATGCGTATCAAAAGGGGAATTAGTATATTGTTTTGTTGATATGAAATTACTATAAAGCCCTTTTTTAAAAATAAATATCCAAATAAACCATTAAGATATTTTAACATACCCAGTACTCCCTCATTTTTATTTCCCCTGCACCGTCAAACATGGGGGAGCAGAGGAGACAACAAAAATTTCCGGATTCTTCAGTCTCCTTCCTGCTTCTTCGCCACTACTTTCCCCCTCCTTTTGCTGACGGTGCGTGCGCTTAGCTTGCTCCATCTTGCTTCTTCTTCTTTCTTCTATCTCCTCTAGCCTCATCGTCACTTTCGTCTCTGTCACGGAAGTCATCCTCATCCCCTGTTCTGACCAGTCACAAGTCGGTGGAGTTTTGCGTCTTTTCCTTTTCCTCTTCTAGTCCATCTGATTGAGTGGTATCTTCGGAGTCTTTTCCCTGCTGCTATGTTTGCATGTAGTTGGATTATGGGTGCTTTAGTTCTTCTTCTTGTTTTTTTTATCTGTTTATACGTTCAGATATAGTGGGGAATGGAATTCTTTTCTACAGTTTTGGTTCAAAAGAGGGAAGAAAATTGGTGATTTCTAATCTAATCCTTAAAGAAAAGATATACTTTTCATTTGAAGAATAATATAAATTTTTGATGTTGATTTCCTTTGGTTTAAATTGATTATCAATAAAGAAGAGAGTTAGAAAGCACTCCATTGTAAATTATATATATATATATATATATATATATATATATATTAATGTTTTCGAATTATTGGGCAAGAGATTTGGACAGTAGGAAGTTTAATGAAGTTGTTTTATCATTGTGGCACATAAGGTGTTTGTCAAAATGCTTTAAAGAAAGTTTGTAGCCAAATAAATTGTTAAAGCTAATATTACCCTTTTTTTATTTTTCTTTTATTTGTTGTAATGTGTTTACAAGTTTGGGGAGTTGTACATGGTTGCTGAAATTGTGTTCATTGTTAATAAGATTGACTCCTTGTATTGATGTTGGTTTGGGAGAGATTTGTGGGATGGAACTTGTTCTAAAAAAAAAAAAATTATGTAAGGATACATATGAATCGTGTTAAAAATGCAAGAGAAAAGTTCATTGAGTAAATCCATAAGTTAAAAAAAAACTGACATGCACAATATTAGCAAAATTATAATGTGTAAGTTATCTAAGACTCCTAATGGTATATAAACTATGATAAAAATAGTAATGAACATAAAGTAATTTCTTTTATTTCAATCTATGAAATACTAATCCAATTGGGATTCTAACATTATCAATGAAATTTATTATTCAAATAACCTTTAGTATTTTGCTTGTGTTTGGAGGAGTCTCAGAAAAGGAACACGGGTGTTGTGTGTATATATGTTTGGGTAAGTGTGTGTATATATTGTTCAATTTATGTTGGTGTCTAAGTTGATAATTGCCTTGGTGTATGAGCAAGTTATGGTTGAATAATTCGCTTTTCTTTGCTTCTAGGATTGTTCTCTCATCATTATTGTTTGTTATGCTAGGATAATTTTCTGACTAAGGCATGTTTTTTTTTTAAAAAAAAAAACATGGTATAGAATAAACAAATATGAAATGGAAATTGATGTAGGAGAATTTTGAATTAACGTTCATAGGAAGTTTTTTCTTTTGAATAGTTAGGCAGTTACATGGGGAAATTTTGTTCCAAGTCAACATACTTGAAATGGAAAATCAAATCACTTGGGAGTCAGCAGATGAGTGAATAGCGTCCCAATTAATTTTTGAATAAGTTTTTCTTTTATCTCAATATACGGCTTTAGAGAGATTCAAATGTATGTTGATATAATTCTTCTTGTAATCTTAATTTAATTATTGTGCTATTTGAAGTATTCCAATTATTCTAGTCCTTTTTGAAATAAACTTAAATTTATTGATATTTTTTGGTATCTTGATTATAATATTTGAATCTATGACCTAGTTAGTGAAATATTTGATCAATGAGTTTTATGCATGGATATGGTGAAAACATTTTCCAAACGGAGAATATGACAAATTATGTTGAAGAATGAATCTAAAAATGTTTATGTATGGAATTTGAAAGGCATAGTTTTGAGATATTATTTTTGAAACTTTCATGCTGGAATTTTCTATTACAAAATATTCTTTACGAGCTTTCATCGTTGAAGAATAACCTTTCCGTTTGTTAATGGCAAAAGGATCCCATGCATGCTTGAAACGTTTTGAGAGGACTGAATTCAGAACGTTGGTTACTAATAGTAGTATTGTTGTCCTTGGAGAGTTTAAAGAATATTTTGAAGATAATTGGAGAGTTATTTATGTAATTTTAGAAGATTCAATGAGATTTTATTATGAAAAGATCAACTCAAAGTGGTGAATTAATTATAGGATTTAGATTGTAAATATTTAGGATAAAAATAATTAATGTTAATAAGATAAAATTTAAAAAAAGAAGAAGAAAAAGAAGAAGTTGTTATTATTTTATTTTCTCTTACTTTTTGATTTAGACATATATTGTTAGCTATGTTTTAATAAGGGCACTGGGTGATGTCGTTTTGGATGAGATTTCTGAATCAGAAAGCAATTATTGACAGGTGAGGACGACGACGTTTTGGTGGGGGATCAACGAAATTGAAGTAATCTAAAGAAAAAGCTAGGGGTTTACACCGAATGGGGACAGCCGCAAAAATGGACTGAGACATTTTTTCATCCTCTTCCTAAGCTACAGAGCAGCGAGAAGAGCCGCAATTGTTGACAGCAGAGCTTCGTCTCTTGACTTGAGCAGCCGCACAGTGAGAGAAGAAAAGAAAAGAAACAGAGCAGAGGATGAGAGCAGCTGGACAGAGGAGCCGAACCAGAGAGTTTGATCGGACTTGAGGAAGGAACGGACAAGACGAGCATCAAGAGCCAGAGGAGCTGCTATTTTCCACTGTTCATCATCTTCTTCATTCTTGATTCCGGGCGAGAACCAGAGCAGAATCGGAGCTGAACCAGAAGAGGTCTCAAGCTGAATCAGAGGAGCTGAGAGTCGGCGACTGAGTTAGAGCTAGAGAGAGAGCTGACAGTGAGATGGGATATCACAGAGATCACAGAGCTTGACTAACCACCATTGTCATCTTCCTTCGGTCACAACGCCATTGCAGCATCCCTCAGAGTCGCCATTTGAGATTGGGAAGGCCGAGCTTCATTCTTTATTTTCCTTCCTTTAGTTTGATTCAGTATTTTTCTAACTGTAAATTTTGTTGCTGCTGCTGGTTTGTACGTGATTAAAGTGATGTGTGGCTAGGCTCACTTTAAATCTAGAGTAGTTATGAATTAATTTGAGAATTTGAGTATATATGAACTAATTAATTGTACTTAGTGATATTTTTGTTTACTTAATCTTGAATTATTTTGTCTACTTAGTGCTTGATCACCATTAAGTATGAATTTGGAGAATTTAGATTAGCCTTAGGAGAGGGATCTTAATTGGACCATAAGATTAAGTAATGTGGGATTAGAATTTATTCTAATTTTCCAATAGGATAGGAATATACCTATTGGACTCATATAATCATATTAGAGTGAATTTGGACATTTTATTGCCTCTTGAGTAAATTAGTTAGGAATATCAATTTTAACTTGAGAGAGGAGTATAAGTGATTGGAAGATACTTATATTCATTGAAACTCTAGATTAACAATTTAACACTAAGTACTTTTAATTGGGTAAATGCATGCTCTAAAACTTAAAGAAGGGATTAGCCACTTTAGGTTGTTTTTATCAATTGAAATCTTTAAATCATTAGATTTGTTTCTTTTGCATTTGTTTAAATTGTTTTTCAATCTCTTTCTTTGATTTGCTCAACTTAAATAAAAATAGGAATTTTAATGCCTAATTATCTATTACCTTAGATCTCTGTGGGATGACCTTGATTTTCTATTTTACTATTTCAACGGCTTATACATTTATGGTGCGTATTTAAAATTTAGTAGCATCATCCATATTCAAAGACAAAGCTAGAGTTTGATGTGATGGAGAAATCGAGGAGGTCTAGGAAAGCGATAAAGCGAGACTGAGTGAAACAATAAAGGCATTTATTTGATCTAGAGGAGTAGGTGTTGTGAGGTTTAATAGGGACATTCACACATTTACTTTACCCCCACCTACTATGTCTCCCTATCTTCAATCACACTTGGTGTAACCCCCTTCGATGATCAGGCCGAGATTAGTGTTTAAAGGCGTTTAATAATCGATGAAAAATTCGGAACAATTAAAAACTTTTTAAAACACCTATACAAATGGATCTCCATTCATTTCATTCATTAAAACAAATGGTATGTTTGGTCTGTCACATATACAATATCAGAGTAAGCACAATTCCCAACGTTTACCCAGGATAATAACATTAATCCAAAGGTTTATACAGGGCATCATTGCCCATCTCAGTATCCATACCGGGGATTACACAAAACTATACCACTACAATTCTATTCAATATGTATACATTTATCCAAAATGATAACCAGTTCAATATAAAACCAAAATATATAGCTAAGACTACAGCTGGTAGTCCTAATCGTCCTTTGCCACTTGCATGCTTTTCGATCCACTTGCCCTGTCTAAAAATGTTATTTGGAAAGAATGAGATTCTAGAGAATCCCAGTAGCAACAGTTTATTTATATGATGTATATATACAAAGCAAGTCACATATATCACAATGCAGCAATCAATATTCGAGACCAGGCTTTCGCCACGTTCCCTTCACTATATACGAGGTCGGGCTTCCCCACGTCCCCTTCACTTTTACTGTAATCGAGTCTGGGCTTTCGCCACGTCCTCTTCACTTTCACTGTATTCAATGACTAATGCAAACAAGCAATGCAATACACATGATATAGGATAAAGTGTCACTACATTGGTCTTTCCGTTCTTAAGCAGGCACAGGTCTTCTACGCTTCAGGCAAATATCAAATCTTAAAGTCATAATTAAGGACGAAGCATTATTCTCTATTCCAATACTCAATTGACTCTTCAACACTTAGATTTGGTTATCAATAATGACCCTTAAGAAGCCACAAATGCCCCTAATAAAACCCCTAAAAGGTTGGGAAACAATAGGTTGAAGATCTCTTTTCCAAAACTCAAAGTGCTGGAACACAGGGGTTGGCCGCGACCAGCCCTTCCTTGGGCCGCGGCCAAAATATGGTCAGAAGGTCGCTGGCCACGGTCAGCCACTCATGGGCCGCGGCCAGAATCAAGGCAGAAAGGTTTGGGCCGCGGCCAAGAAATTTCCTGATTCTTGGCTGAACTTCGAAAAATCATATCTAATTGTAGAAAATTCAAAACGGAGTGATTCCAAAGCCAAATGAAATGTATTTAAGTCCATGTTCAAGGAAAAATATGGCTCATAACTTCAAATCATCACAAAAATACAGAATCACCAAAAACTCAACACTACTCCAAAACAGAGTTCTGTTTTTGCCTCAAACTTTGGAAAAGCATAACTCTCAGTTAAAAAAACTAAATGACACAAATTATATGTTAATTTTTAAGCTTGGGATGTGATATTTAAGACTGGAAAGTTTCATAATTTTCTGAAATCATTTGGTCATTCAAAACGCCAATACAAACAGACTGCCCAGAATAGACTTTCAATGGCAGCATTTCCAATTTTCTACCAAAGTGCCCAATGGCTCCAAAATCAACAATCAAGCCTATTCCTTACACTAAAACACTCAAGGAATCCAATAAAACCATTTAAACAACCTAATTTCCACTACATAAGAATGCTTTGGTCCATGGCCACATTAAACACTAACTTTCCAATCTCACTCATTTCTTTCCCAATCAATCCTATCTATCCATACACATTCCAAATATACCATTTCTATACCTTTAACATGCCAAATGACCAATGAAACTCATTTTCAAAAATGGCCAATAAATCCCAGAAATTCAAAGCAACCTCAAATGGCACAAAACTTAGATGGGTAGATAGGTTTCACTTACCTCTTTAACTTTCTCAAAGTGACTTTTCAATTCTCCAACTTTCACAATCTCTTGAGGTCACAAACTAACACCAATGAACACATTACAACCATCAAAACGAAGCTCTTCATTCAAGGATCAATATTAGAGAAGGAAGTTTGAGCATTTGGAGACATTTCCCTTACCTTTTTGCAAGCTTTAATTTCCCCCTATTTCTGCAACAATGGCACCAAGAGAGAGGAGAAGAGAGAGAACGAGAGAGATGAGAGTGAGGAGGAGTGAAGAAAGAGAGAAAATGATGATACACTACTCCCCCATGCCTTTTCAGCGTCCAAGAGGGAAGAAGAAAGAGAAAATATATTTTACAATGGCCTTTGACTTTTCTCATCTCCCTCCCCACATGTGAGCTTGCCATGTGTTCACTCCTCATTGGCTCTCACTCACTAAATCACCAATTAGCTTTTCTAATCCATCCATTAACCATTCAATCTCACTTCTCATTTTCCTATAGTTAGTAATTAATTTCCCATTAATCACCAACTTAAGGCCAATAATCCCATTCTATTAATTTATCATCAATTATGACATATTAGATAATATTGTCACCAATACACATTAGTTCCACTTTAATCCGATAATTATCCTCAATAATTATCATTAGGCCTTAATCAAAAATTGGGGCGTTACACTTGGCATAACACCTTACTTCTATAATTGATCTAATAAGTTTTACGTAGTGAATATGAACCATGAAGTGATATTCATTTATAAAGTTCTTTGAATTCCCAACCTCAGGAGAGGATTTGAACTTATAGTTGAGTGGGTCTTTCAGAAAATTTCAAAATCTTGTGGAAGCGTCATTTGGTGGTTCACAACTTCATTACTACTCATCGATTCTTATCTTTATTTAATTTAATTAGAGTGATTTGTTGCTCATTTATTTAGCCACATTATTCCGCTTATTTTTCTTAGTTTATTCATTTGTATATTTATACAGATAGTGTAGCCATGTAGGGCTACCAAAGTATCTAACATAATGCAAAATAGATCAATCTTCACTTCTCTTGTGCAACTCCCTACAGTACTTTTCTACACTTCATCACACCTGTATGGTTGGTTGGGGAAGGGTGAGATTCGGAGCGAATCTCAGTAGTAAACAATGCTAACTACACATGCAAGATAATTCTTAGTGTTTGATATGCTTGATGATATATATTTATGCCAACATAATGACATATGCATGCCTAATGCTTCATAATACACTCATGGCCATAGCATAAGTACAAACAAAGCTTCAATTATTCACATATAATCCATACAATTCATCAAAGCAATAACACATATCAAATACATGCAAGTTGATAAGTAAAATATTTGCATATTTATTTTCCCTTATATGATGATTTTATGGATGATATTTGAGTTTAATATAATAAATTTGGGTGTGATTGACAAATAAATGATGTTTTTGGAATAAATAGCATTTTAAAAAATAATAAAAATAAAAAAATGAAAGTTACTGTAGCAATAGGATCACTGTAGCAGATGGTTACACTGTAGCGGATGGAAGTACTGTAGCGACGGAAGCACTGTAGAGCCGCCAAATATTGTAGCAGTACCGTAGCACGTGGTTTTTTTCCCTTATAAATAGAGATCAAGACCAAGCTCAAAGAGAAGAGGAGAGGAAGACAATTAGAAGTCCTTCTCTGACAAAGAGAGATCTTTTCTCTGACAGTTCTAAATAAATTGTGTTATTTTCTAGATTTAATTTTGTGCATTGTATTACATTTTGCATGCCTCCATCTTGGAAGGCTTAGGATTGTATTACATTTTGCATGCCTCTATCTTGAAAGGCTTAGGATTGTATCACATTTTGAATGCCTCTATCTTGGAAGGCTTAGGGCCCGTTTGGTTCCATCTCATTACCCCCTACAGTGCAGTGCAATGCAATGCAATGCAATATTAATTACAGGGGTAGTGTTTGGTTTGATTTTTAAGTAACGTGCAATGAGTTAATATTTTAACAATTATTTAAAATTAATATATTACAAAAAGTCTATTTTACCCCTTAATATAATCTTTATAGAAAAAATAGTTAAAAGCCGGTGACGGCGGGGATGGAGGAGGAAGAGGTAGTGGCGGCGGCAATGATGGGGCTGGCGGGGGAGGAGGAGGTGGTGGTGGTGGTGGTGGGTGATAGGCCGATGGAGGGGCCGGGGTGGCGGGGGAGGAGGAGGAGGTGGCGGCGGCGGTAGGCTGTGGGCCGGTGGCGGGGCCAGGGGTGGCGACCGAGGGGGAGGTGGTGGCGGTGGGCGACCGGGGTGGAGGAGGAGGTGGTGGCAGTGGGGTTGGAGGAGGAGGTAGTGGTGGCAGGGCTAGGGGTGGCGGCGGAGGAGGAGGTGGTGGTGGCGGCGGTGGGCAGTGGGGTTGGAGGAGGAGGTAGTGGCGATAAGCCAGTGGCGGCGGCGGCGGGTGGCAATGGGGGTGGAGGAGGAGGTAGCAGCGGCAGGTGGAGCTGATGGCGGTAGAGGAGGAGGAGGTTATGGTGTGATGTGGCAAGTGAAATGAGATAAATGACACAAAGACAAGGGAAACTAAAGGGTAAATTGGACTTTTTAAACCATGCAATGGGATGGTAATGAGGATTCATAGGGGGGGAGGTATGAATAAGGATTACCAATTTTTTAGTAATCATCATTACCATGGTAAACTATATTACCATGCTAAAAAGCAACCAAACACTCTTCTCTTGGTAATGCAATCATGATTACCATTGCATGCATGCAATGGGGTTAAACCAAAAGGGCTCTTATGATTGTATAATATTTTGCATGCCGCCTAATGGAAGGTTTTACATCCTAAATGGACGGTTAGAATTCTTAATTTTTCATGCATCTTTTGGTTGTATATTTATGTTTGAGAATTTAATATTCAAGTTTATGCAGTATTTATGAGGATTTCATTCTAGCTTTATATAATGTCAATTTATTTTGGTTTTGTTTTTAATTTTATCATGAGCTAAATTTTCATTTTCCTAGGGTGATGACGTAACTTACTAATGACGGATTGAATCTTAAATTATTAAATCTAATTTTAATTTCTCCTTCATGAATGAGTTTTAATTATTATTATTAATGCTTTCATTTGATTGGCCGCCTTTTGAATGATTTCAATATGCACGTTGAGACCAGAAGGAGATGCATGTGTGTAGATCCGATAATTAAAACTATAGCTGGGCGGGCTGGCCCGCACCAACCCGCAGCCGACGCGGTGCGGGCCCGTGCAGCCCGCACTTCTGCGGCTGGCAAAATGCCAACCCTAACCCGGAGTGTGCGGGTTGCGGGCCAGCCCGTGGGCCCGCCATTTTTTTTTGAAAAAAAAAATTCATATTTTTTAAAGAGGATTGAAAATATGAGATACATATATATGAGTAATTAAATTTACCTTCCTAGTATCAATCATTTCTTTTATAAAAATTTAAAAACATAATCTAAAATTTAAGAGATAAAGTTATCAAATTTGTTAAAGTTTATAAACAAAATATAAACTTATCCTCAAGCAACCAAGATATAATAATTTGGTTTAAAGCAGAAGGGAAGAGGTTAAGATTTTTTCTCTTTGGATTGGGAGGTACCAAGATAAGAGTGGAAAACTTATAAGTTTTGTAAAATTATTATATGTAACTAAAAAATAAAAAATTTTGCGGGCCAACCCGCGGGCTGGCCCACATTAACCCGTGAGTTATGCGGTGCGGGCCTGTGCTACCCGCATTTTTGTGGGTTGGGATTTTCCCAATCCTAGCCCGTCAAAACCCGCGGGCTCACGGGTTGAGCCCATATTACTTGCTCTAATTAAAACCATGACTTGCATATGAAATAGAAATATATTCATGTGAGTTGTGTAGTCTTACTGAGTTCCATAAATCTTAAAGCATCATTAATTGCTTAAATTCATATAGGAATATTTGTATTAGCAATTAATTATAGAATTGCTTGACCTTGGAAGAGGCTAGTAATTAAATTAGGGAAACTTGACTATCAATCATGTGGAATAAATTGGGCTAGAATAGATAAGTGATTCAATCCGGAATTGGTTAAGTGGAATCTAATCCCTAGGACTTTTTCTCATAATTGTTTCATATCATTTGCATTCATATTTAATTATCTTTTATTTTGTACTCTCGATCACCAACAAATCGCTCGACTGATTAAAGTTAAAATTACTCATTTTGGTACTTAGTGATCAATCCTTGTGGGAACGATACTCTACTCACTTCTATATTACTTGATTATGATAGTGTATACTTGTACTATTTAATTGATCATCTACACTCGTATCACAAGTCAAGATAGTTTAACTACCTCTTGTCTTTGTTTCCTCCTTATCTTCCAACCACTGAGGCTTCTTGGAAATTCTTCCATTCTTTTCTTTATTGACTTTTCATAGCTCTAGATATATAATCAAATCAATAGGGTCATTATGGTCATTTTACCAAGTCAACCAATGAGTTAAAGTGGTAAACATATCCTAAAAGACTAATTTCAGCCCTTAGAGTTCAAGGTAAATTACATTGTGCCATTATCTTTTTTCATTTTCGCACATTTATTCAAATCTGCCAGAATTTTCATAAATCTTTAAAAATTCATAACTAATTGTACATATGTCCAATTGTGATAATTCCAAAGGCTATGTGACCCCTAATCAATCTAGTTTTGGGGAAAAATATAGCCGTTACACTTCTAGATGCATATCAATACATTATCTCACTTAATTGATCACTACCCCCAGAATTCGCCAGTTTTCCAAACCAAATTTTGAAAATTCATAATTTTTTTACAAAAATCCAAATGGGTTGGTTCTAGGTTCTATAAAAATCTCTTTAAGTCCTATTTCAATGAAAAATATCACAGAGCATTGATTACAACTACACATTTTTCAAAAAAATCATCAAACATAGACTGCCACATATTTCATTTCAAAATCAAAGTCAAATTTTGAAAAATCATAACTTTCAATCTACAAGTTTAAATGGCTCATATTACCTATCAAATTAAAGCCTAGGATGTGTACTTTAATCTGGCAAAATTTTATAGCATTTGGACTAAGTTTGGATGATAAAAAACATGTTACAGATTATATGCCTCCAGAAAACAAATTCAAGCAAACTTGAACACAAACTTCCAAAATCATCATAAATCATCATTTAACCATAAACACAAGATTAAATCATGATTAAACCTTAAAAATACCCCTGGATGAAATTTGAACATAACCCTACCCTCATGAAAACTCCTCCAAACAACAAACTAATCGATTCAAAATGAAGCCCATGATTACTTCTAAGTGTTTTCGCAACTGGTTCGGAAATTCGGTAGTACCCCGGCCGATGAAATGGCACTAAACCCCTCCAAATAAAAATCCAAAATTGTAGAAATTAACCTTGGCATGAGTAGAAGAAGGTTTGTGAAGGGTATTTTGAGACAAGATGCCGATTCAGTAGTGTTCGGTTAATTGAACTCAAGAACAATTACTACTCGTCTTTTCTCTTTCCTCTAACTTTTTTGCCCATTTTTCATGATTTCCCCCTATTTTTGTGAGAGTTGGCTGAAATAGATGGCCTAGGAGGAGTTTTGAAAAAATATGCCATATGCCAGTAAGTTGTGGTGCCTATCCGATGATCCAACTATTCAGTGACACGTGTCACTTGCTTTAATAAAGTGGGTCCTGTCTCTTTTGTCGGGCCTTTAGCCGTCCAACTTGTCAGGGAAAGTGAGGGCCTGATGGTTTTCCCTAGCTCCTGGGTTTAGTGTTCAGGAAAGTTAGTCGGTTGACAGGATCGGAGACCGGTAGATTTCCCTAAGTTCAAGCGCAAGGTAGCAACTTCTTATGGTGCCGACACAAAAGTCAAAAAGGTAAGTGTCTTGTCACTTCACATTCATCCAACACAAAAGTTATGTCATGATTGTTTACTTTATTAAAGTTACTTTAATAAAATTACTTTATCGGTGTCTACTCAGGACTTACTCGGGATTGCTTCATGCATATCAGGGCCCATCAATGACACCAAATCGGTGTGTGTGAGTTACCCCACTTGGCGCCACACACGGGCGTCCACTTTAAAAACGTAGGGTACATTTGTGTTCTTTGAAAATACCATGTGCACACATATACCGGCATATTTCATTTGACCAATCAGTCCTAGACCTTATGACAGCTGAGTGGCATCTTTCAACCAACCTATTGGCACCCTATATGTGCCCTCTACATATCTGCACTGACACATAATCATACTACCTACAAATATCGAGCCCTCACTTGTGCCAGCTCAATAAGCATGCAACACAATGATCATACACTAGTCAGATATCTCCAATAGTATTCAGCAGTCATCACACAACATTCCCATTCATTCAATATACGTATGTAGCATTTACATATAGGACCTACTAGTCCATTCTTACAGCGCTTGGTTTCTTAGGCCAGACAACCTCTTTAGAACTTTACTGGGATCACAATATCATGTCCTACAGTCTCTTCGGGACTCTATTCGAATCGCATTGTATGCATATCAAGCCTTACAGCTTATTCTACTCTCACAATGCTAGATTTTCCAACTTACTACCCAGGGAATCACCCCCCATGACATTGGCATCATGGGACTTACTATCTTGTCTACATTCTAGTACAGTTTGAATGTTCTATCAGCATTAAGACATACCCTGGACACACGGGTCTAATGTTATCATGCTAGGCATCAACCACAACACTAAGCATACATGTCTTACAGCCTAGGGACACTGCCCTATGCAAACTTGCATACCAAGTCTTACCATCTTGAGCCTTCTCTTGTCACAATTCTCAAACACGTAACATTTTGCTGGCCTAAGGACATACTAGTCCCTCAGGTTTTATAACCTCAGGACATACAGTCCAACATCTTTGTTGAATACATATCAAGTTTAGCTACCTAGGACATACGATCCATTAGGTATTCTGAATTCATTCTAGGCTCTAACTCTTACTACTCAAACCCTTCATATACTTATGTAATGTTCTCGAAATAGGCAAAATAAACCATCCAAACACCATCATCTAGTAAGCATTCAGATATCATAACAAATCATATGGCCCCAAGTGTCCACCCGTGTAATAGGCCCCAGGCGACTACTCGTGCATAATATACAAATCACATGGTCATGAGTGTCCACCCGCACAATAGGCCTCGGGTGATTGGTCATGCATAATAGATACCTCCAGAGCCTAGGTGTCTGCCCATGCAATAGGCCTCGGGCGACCTCCCCATAAATTCTAAATGCTCATAAGGTCATACTGCCTAAAAAATCACCCATATGCCATAGGTATCATGGGACTTACAGCCTCAGGCCTTTGCCCTTCAGATCTAACTGCCTAAGGACACGCTAGCCTAGTAGGTCTCACTACCTACCATATATTCATAACATGAATATATCTAATGGTAAACACATACATATGGAACCATTACACAAGATACGAGAGCAAGTGTTGCTTTCTTTTATACCATCGAGCTTGTTCTTCCTTAATTTCCTCCCTCATTTTTCTTTCTACAAACGGTATTGGAGCACCCCATAGCAACTCACCGGGTTATATAAACACTTCTCTCAAGGACAACTATTCAATAAGAGAATCATTACAATGCATCACCATTAAGAGTTAATGTTTTCATAGCTCTACTCTATGGTTCGCTGTCACAGCGGCTTCATTCTAAGGTTCAACATCATGGCGGATCCACGCTATGGTACTACACTCGGTGCTTCACTCAGTCACCTGATTGGTCAGCCCCTTCGATCAGATTTCCCCATAGGTAGCCTTCCCAATCATATCTCTCCATAGGTAGCCTCCTCCGATCAAAACTTTCCGTAGGTAGCTCTTTCTAGTTGGTCTTCTCTGAATGGAAGTACTATTGTAATGGGAATCCATATCTTATAAGGTCCCTCTTCTCTAGCGGTCCGCAATATGCTTCTTTAAATATTCCATGTCATTTGGGGTCATTCTATATGAACTTTCGATAACGGTCTAGCTCTAGGCATAATCACAACTCAAAGGGAATATTCTATGATTAAGATCTTCCCTTATGCCAGATTAGCAACTACCAACCTCGAGAAACCTCATACACATTTCAATACATTCTAGTACCTCAGACCATCCAGATCAATTCAAATTCCTAAAGAATTAATTCAATTATTGAGTCTGATTCTTAGTTCACAATTCAACTCTAAGAACCTCAACATCAACTAAGCCAAAAAATCACTTTCCTCAATTATACCCAATAGGCATGCTAAAAAAATAAGATCAATAGTACCCATTCTAAACTTCATGATATTCGGGGTAATATCCTCAAAATATTATTGAAGGTTCAAAATCATCTATAAGGTTTATAAGGTTCAAACTTCCTTATGAAACAGAACCATAGTACAACTCTATTCACATTTCAACTTAAGCGCTAATTTAGCTTAGATATGATTTAAACCTATCTTTAACCTTCTGTATCACCAGATTGGATCCTCTAGGATCAAAATACAACATAATCACCACCCATCATATACCACAATATATTATACCTACATACCTTTATGGATTTTAATCTTTGGTTAAAGGTTTCAAATTTCTAAGGTACTTCCCAGGGGTCACCGATCCCAGGATTTCCTCATCTAAGCATGATTAACCGTGGAGTTCCAATGAGATTGGAGGCATCAGTGCTAGTACAATGCCATTTGCTACTGGGTATCAGTAGCCTATACATACCTCAATCCCAGTATGACATGTCAATCTTTCCAGAGATGCTAGGTACTGTCCCCACGAAAAAGTATAAATAGTACTAACATCTAGGTACAACTCTCTTATGAATTCCTGTAACATAAGGTGGGTATCTAAATCACATTCTAACTCAGTATCATAAACCGTAGGCTTATGCCATATATTTGCCTACCATTGTTTTCACTTATCATCCACTATATCAATTATGATCCATTATCAGAACCGATACCATTGGTGTTCTAATACCACCATTACGTACATTGATACCTTTATCAAGTATAGTGGTGCCACTGATACCACCAACTAGCTATTAACACCCCTTCTGCATGCACTTGTACCACTGCTTTCTGATGCAGCTAATACCACTCAGATACCTCTGGTAATATCCTGATACCACTATTACGAGTACTAGCATCATTACTGTGTGCACTGGTACCACTAATACCACCACTAGGTACTGGTACCACCTGTATGTGTATTGATACCATTGCTCTCTGATACCATTAATACCACCCTAGTATAGCTGTTACAAGCACTGGTATTATTAACATTTGCACTGATACCACAAACTAGGTACTAGTATTGCCTATACATGCACTGATACTACTGCTCTTTGATACCGTTGGTACCATCACTTAAGCATCAATGCCTCTACCCCTCCCTTCTACAAGTTGATTAACGGACAAGAGTGGTCTAACTTTTCAGTTTCCTCTATTATCCGTAACTCCCAATTGCAATAGCACTATCAAAGGATCACTACACTATTCACATGAGCAGAGACTATATCCTAGAGTAAGAACCCTTTGCCCTGACTGGACTTCTAACTCTAAGCAAACAATTCCATTGCCAGAATCACTGCATTGATACCATAAATGTAACACATTACTTCTGTAATCGATCTAATAAGTTTTAAGTAGTGAATTCTAACCACAAAGTGATATTAATCAAAGCAATAACACATATCATCACACAAGCATACACATATCAAATACATGCAAGTCAGGAGAGTTTAACTACCTCTTATCTTTATGTCTTCCTTATCTTCCAACCATGGAGGTTTCTTAGAAATTCTTCCATTATTTTCTTCATTGACTTCTCATAGCCCTATATATAAAATCATATCATTAAGGTCATTTTACCAAGTCAACCAATAAGCTAAAGTGGTCAAATTATCCTAAAGGACTAATTTCTACCCTTAGAGTTCAAGGTAATTACATTTTGTCATTACCGTTTTCCATTTTCGCACATTTATTCAAATCTGCCAGAATTTTCATAAATTTTTGAAAATTCATAACTAATTGTATAGATGTCCAATTGTGATGATTTTAAAGGCTATGTGACCCCTAATCAGTCAAGGTTTAGGGAAAAATATAGTCATTACACTTCTGGATCCAATACTTTAGGGAAAAATTGATGAGTTATAATTTAAGGTAAAATCAATAGAGGGTATTTTTGTTAAGAAAATATTATAAATAGAGATATTTTTATCTCTCAAATTTGCAATCCCATGATTGACAACGCAATACCAGGGGAAGGTGGCTTTGTAGCAATCCCACTTTCGTGGTACTCTCAATCCCTAGTTATCCGTAGTCCCTCAAACCAAATGATATATTCTGACCCAATCCCTGATCCAATCCCAGTCCCTACCCCCAGTGCTTCATACCAAACAGGGCCTAATAGCATCAGGCTGCATCTTGATGATGTAAGAACCCTATCGGAGGGGCGCCTGGCTTCTCTCCCATGTGAGGAAAGTGGAGGACAACTAGATTCAGTATTGAAGGAGATTTTGTGTTGCGCGCAAAACGACGTCACTTGAAGTAAGGGAGAGGCAATGGACCAGAACCGCATGGGAGGGAAGCCAGGCGCATCGAAGGGAGATGAAATCCTAGTAAAGGGAAAAAAGGAAAATGCTTGCTTTAATTAATTCTGGAAGGAACATAAAACAAATTATTTTAGGGTACTGAGTGCTCATACAAAAGTACTTTACGATGCTAGATGCACATTAACCCTATTGAGAATGTGAGTTTAATCAACTAGCTAAATCTTCTCCATTTTAAGTTGATACACACACACATATATAACAACACCTGTTTTTAGTTTAATAAACTTAAGAACATTTTCCTCTTATATTCTCCTCTTGATTTAATTAATTCCTTTTAGTTTATTACCCCAATTTTGAATCGGATTATTGAAATTAATTTTGCTTGAAGTGTGCTCTAATTGAGGGAAAAAACGTTTTATTTTTACCCCAAAAAAAGCCAATATTCTAAATTTCTAGAACTTTCATGCATTTCATGGAAATTTCCTTCCATTTTATTTACCACAATCTGTGCATTTCCATGAATAAAATTTCACAAAGACTATAAATTAAAGTTATTGGATCAAACAATAAATCAGAGTACAACTCAAACAAAATAAACTATATAGATAGAGACTTGATTCAAAATTGAGGTAAATTAAACTACAAGAATCTGTGAAATAATTTTTCCTAATTAAGGAATCTGGCTGTTGCCATGAGTACTTATCTCCAGCTGCTCCTGCTTCTTCGTATGAATCCGATACAGTAGAAATTCTAATATGGCAGCTACACAAGCCAAGGAAACTATGATTCCAACATAAGTCCTCTTTGGAATAGAGAAGCCTCCTCCCATGCATCATGGCAAAGTACATGGCACCGTAACCAAGTATACAGTGGCACAAGTTGAACAAAGATATGTCGTTGTGGCCTTGCCTAGACCTAATAAGGGATAAATAAGCAACCAAGATTAGAAGACTACAAAAGAAAAATTGTATGCTTCCAAGGGTGTGGTAATACGTATCAAGAAACTGCTTTATTCCCATGCTGATTATGATCACACCACAGCCAGCTATTGCTATTACATAAGCTAAAATCAGGCAGATCCAATGCAAATGAAACCAAGCAGATTTTGTAGCTTCAATTCCTTCAAATAACGAGCACTACTACAGAATATATATTTAACGTCCCTAAAGGACGTCCCTTTTTAAAAAAGGGAGGTAAAAAATAAAGGCGGTGGCATTTTTATAATTATAGATAAGAACTGAATAGCTTTAGACGTCCCTAATTTAAATAGGGACGTCTAAAATGTGACTTTACAAATTTTAGACGTCCCTATTTGAATTAAGGATGTCTAAAGTGAAAAAAAAAATCTTTTACTTTAGACATCCCCAATTCAGATTAGGGACGTCTAAAGTATAACTTTAGACATCCCCATATACATTGGGGACGTCTAAAGCATTTTAAATTTTTTTTTTGATGACTTTAGACGTCCCCATATATATTGGGGATGTCTAAAGCATTTTAATTTATTTTATTTTTATTTTTATTTTTTTTTGAAAATGAGGGCGTCCCTCATATATATATATATATAGGGACGCCAAAGGATCAGGGACGCCATTTTGGCGTCCCTAATACTATTAGGGACGCCAAAATGGCGTCCCTGATGGCGTCCCTATATATATATATATGGCGTCCCTCATTCAAAATAAAAAAAAAAATTTAAATGCTTTAGACGTCCCCAATATATATGGGGACGTCTAAAATCATCCAAAAAAAAAAATTTTTAATGCTTTAGACGTCCCCAATATATATGGGGACGTCTAAAGTCATCAAAAAAAAAAAAAATTTAAATGCTTTAGACGTCCCCAATATATATGGGGACGTCTAAAGTCATACTTTAGATGTCCCTAATTTGAATTGGGGACGTCTAAAGTAAAAAAAAAAAAAATTTAAAAAAAAACTGAACAACTTTAGGCGTCCCTAAATTAAATTGGGGACGTAAAAAATAATTCAAATTTTTACTGACAGTCTTTATTTGTCAGTCTTATACTACTTTTACACTCATCTTTCTTTTCCCATCGCCGTAAACATAAGAAAAGCCATTACCACCACACGTTTTAACTCTTGCTTCTTCTTCTTTATATGCTCATTTTACTCTTGCTTCTTCCTTTCTCTCTCTTTTTTTCACCTCCAAATCTGTTATGCTTTCTTACTATTGTTTATTATTTTATCCTCTTTCTCTTTTTTCTTTGGGTTTTCCTTCTATTTTATTTTCTAACTCGTGTTGTTATGGTTTGTAGATCAGGACTCTGAAACATGCTTCATGGCTACGTTCCGCTGAGAAAACGAGGTTCATCTCTCCCTGCCGCTCTTCTCTATTCATTATTACAAGAAAATGAATTTCAATAATAGAAGGAGATAAGTTTTTTGCAACTGATTCCTCTTATTGTTTTCATCTTCTCCCTATGAGATTTCAATTTTGGAGTTATTATTGTGTAGATTTGGATTTTAGACACTAGATCTGTAATTTTATTGACGATGATCTGTAATTTCTGGCTTTAAATACTGTTCAGTTCAGATCTGTAATATAAACGATTTTTTTTAAAAAAAAAAAAAGCACTTTTGAAGTCCCCAATTTAAATTGGGGACTTCTAAAGCGGGACTTTAGAAGTCCCCAATTCAAAATGGGGACGTCTAAAGTGCTACAGTGACACTTTAGACGTCCCCACTTTAAAATGGGGACGTCTAAAGTCCCCACTTTAGACGTCCCCATTTTAAAGTGGGGACGTCTAAAGTGTCACTGTAGCACTTTAGACGTCCCTTCTTAAAATGAGGACGTCTAAAGTCCAGATTTTAGACGTCTTTTTATCTACGGACGTTATTGCCATTTTTTACTACGTCACTCACATAGACATCCCCTTATTTTCAGACGTTAAAAGGCCTAAAAAAGGGACGTTAAAAACATTTTTTTGTAGTAGTGGAGCTATCATTATTCCTACTGGCATCAGAATTCCCCATCCTATTCCGCTCAATATCCCACCAACCTAAGATAGATAAATGAATGAATCAATGAATGAAACTAAAATCCAACGAAAGTGTTATTTTTATAAAATTCTAATTAGATGGAAATTTCTAGCATTTTTAATATATATGTATGTATATGTATAGAATAGTGAGCCATTTATTATATTTATTCATATAAAAAATGATCATTCAATACTTACTTTTATTGCATATTTAAGAAACAAGTGTATAGATTTTCATCGGTAAAAGTACATGCTTAGTCTCTCTTTTTGCTCAAGAATGCTTAGTCTTTTTACTTCATATAAGTTTTCATTTTGGTCCCTTAACTTTATTATTATAAAGTTTTATTTAAGTCATGTAACCCTAACCTAGTTAATAAAAAATGATGATATTAAAATTTAAATTTTGAAAAAGCCTTTTCAAATGGTTATATATTAAGTTTAATTTAAAACATAACAATTATCATTAAAAAAAACAATGTCAGAGTTAACGAATTGAAAACATACTTTTTAAAATCAATGAATGAATGAAATTAAAATCCAACCAGTGTTATTTTTATAAAATTCTAATTAGATGGAAATTTCTAGCATTTTTAATATATATATATATATATATATAGAGAGAGAGAGAGAGAGACAGAGAGAGAGAATAGTGAGCCATTTATTAGTATTTTTATTATATTTGCTCATATAAAAAGTGATCATTCAATACTTTTGATAATGTGTGTAGTATTTTTATATGTAAAAGTACATGCCTAGTCCTTTAACTTCATACAAGTAATCATTTTGGTCCGTTAACTTCATTATTGTAAAGTGTTATTTTAGTCATGCAACCCTAACGCAATCTAAAAGAATGATGACATTGAAAATTTAAATGTTGAAAAAACCTTTTCAAACGATTATTTATTAAGTTTAATTTTAAAAATAACAATTATCATGACCAAAAAACAAAACAATGTCAGAGTTGAAGAAATAAAAACATACTTTTTAAAATAAAAAGACTATACTGAAACTTTGTTTAAAATTAAAGGATTGAATATATACTTTTACTTATTTTTATTTGATAGAGAGAGACTAAGAGAGTGGAAAAACTCACTTTTCCGAGTGAAGTGATCGTCGGGTTATCTTTCACAGGATAATAGGAAGCTTCGAGAAAATCAAGTTGACCAAAAGATTTGAGATTATCTCCTTTCGTAGCATGAATATGGAGAGTGTCTTGGAAAACAAAGCCCCGTTGCCAAATATGATTCACCATAGTGGAATTCCCAGGAAGCTGAAACTTGGCATATATAATCATCATACCATGTTTAAAACTCGCAGAAACGGTATAAACTTTAAAGCTAAGGTTTCCTTTGTCCAACCTCGTGCCATATGTGGTTATAGGAGAGGTATAAGCCGCCATTGTGCCATCAGATTTCTTAAAAGCCACGAATGCTTGAGATCCTTCCATGCCTGTGGAATTAGGGTTAATAGCCCAAGCAATCCACTGATTGTGTTCGACATTATTGTTCTTGAAAGCCATATCAATGGAGTTTGAAGGAAAATGGTAGTTCCAATGGATAGAAGAGTCAAGGACAGGCAAGTCATCGCAGGCTGAAAAATTTACAGAATTCAAAAATTTGTAAGGATTATGACAAGTAATTTGGTTTTGTTCCAGGGAGAAAAATACACCCATGATGGTCAAAAATACAATGTAGGTGAAAGCGGAGGAGAAAACTTCCTTGGGTGGCAGAGAATCCATGGAGTAGTTTTTTTTGGGGGGGGGGGGGGTTTGGAAAATTAGAATGCATATAATTTATAAAGGATCATATTGAGATCAAGTTAATTCTGTACATCTATTATATTAAGTTATTCAATCTAACATGACCATGTGTCGTTTTTTTTTCATTTAGGTTTATAGTTAAGTGATAAAAATTAAAAAATAAGGCACAAGATCATATATGATTGGAGATCCTGACGAAATGGTCATATAGAAATTAATATGTGATTAATGAAATTAATTGAATAAGAATGACATGAAAATTTTTCATGTAAAATAGTAAAATAGCGCGGTCAAAACCCAACTCTTGAGGAGCAGCTGAGAGAGGTTCTTTTAGCCAAGTGATCCGCCGCTAAATTGCACCAACAACTGACCCACTGCAATTCAACGTTCCAGTCTCTTCGCAACAGACATTTGATTTCTTCAATAAGCGTAAACTCTGCATGAGAGCTCCGTAGAATCTGTGTCCAAGGTAATTCTTCTCAGGCCATAACTCAGCTGTTAAACTATCTGCAGTGTCCACTCTCGGCATGAAAGCTTGAGCCTCTTTTGTAATTGCAACAATGGAGACATTCTTTTGTTCCAAGATAAAAAGATTACGCCTCCGCCATAACGACCAACATATAATAGCAAAGAGGTACCTCCAATCCTCCTGTTCACGTGCCTTTCTCGTTGAAATATTCCACCTAAACCAAGTACGAAAATATTGTATGAATTTTTTTTAGGAAAATAAAATATATAATATAAAAAATATTGTACGAATTATATTTTTAACACAAAATGAACATTATAATTAAGTATTTTAATAAAAGAAAAATTTAGCGATATTCCCCGTTATAAGCCTATATTCCTGCAAACTAGGCTAGTCAGTGGCTAATAATGGAAGATATCATTGTGTTTGTGTTATATATTTTATTTTTTATTTGTATATATATGTAATTATGTAATATATTGAATTTTTTGTTTAATATTATATATTTAATTATTAAATAACATATAAAAAAATGGATTTGACTTCTCTAATTTTCTTTTTCCATTTATCCCATCCTTTACTCCAAAACTACATAGTTTTGAGGGGTACACAAAGCAAGGGAACACTTTTGTTCAAAATAAAAAGACTATATACTTTTAATCTTTTAAGTTTATATGAGGTATATTTTTAGTCCCTTAACTTTATAAAGTATATTTTTTGTCCTATAATTCTAACATTGTTAATGTTGCTAACAAAAAATGTCGATGCAGCAAACTTAAGTGATGACTGTGTAATTAAATGTTATTAATATTAAATTTAAAATATGTGTAAATTAAAAAATATATAAGAACATAATGAAATCGTCAATATCAAAACCTCAATATATTAAAAAAATTTAGTTTAATAATATACATATGTTAGTTTAATAATCTAAATAGAAAAACCTCAATTTTATTTGCAACAATTTGTCAATTTATTTTAGTTTAATAAAATAAATATATTATATTAAAAAAATTTAAAAATTGAGTATGCTTTATCAGTTGTACAATCAACACTTCAGTTTATTGTGTCAACATTTTCAATTAGCAACATTAACAGTATTAGAAATATAGGATCAAAAGTATACTTTATAAAATTAAAAGACTAAAAGTATACCTTATGTAAAGCTTAAAAGACAAAAAGTATACTTTAGCCAAAATAATCATCACCCCGAATATTTTTCATAGATCCTAAAAAAAATTTTAGTATAGTCAGCACCCTAAAATATCTTTTTAGTGGCACCCAGTATCTAGCACTTAGCACTTTGAAGTATTTTCCAATAGATACTAGGTGTCAATAAAAAAATATTTTAGGATACAAAGTCTATTAAAAATTAATTTAAGATACTAATGGCTACTGAAAAAAATCTTTTAGAGTGTTATATACTATGTCTGTTTTGTGGGGGGGGGGGGCTCCTCTTGCTTTATTTACCCAAAAACTACGTTGTTTTGGGGTAAATGATGGGAACTGGCAGAAAAAGAAAATGACTGAAGCCAAATCCTAGAAAATTAATTCAAAGTTGATGGCAAGATGGTGGGACATAACAGGAGGATGTTTTAAGTTCAAACTTCAAGCCTTGGAGGAGTCATACGCAAATTGTGTCATATCCCAAATTTTGACTCTAGGAATCCCCTAAAAAAAGATAAAAATGGTTCTCATAAACTAAAATGCAAATTTAAACTTTTTCTGCAACCAAAGCATAAAAATCATATTTTCCGTGGCTCTGGGAGAATTTTAAGGGCTAAAATGAAAATGAAACGGAAACTAAATATAAAGGAAGGTATAAATTAGAAAAGGAAGAGGAAAAAAACATTCATGCACCAAGTTGTAATTATCGAAAGTGAGGGGTATTGAAGTAAATAAATATCATGAAATTTGTAATATGAGGCTTTTCTTGAGCATTGCTATATATTTGCGCATTTATGATGTTTAATACATCACAGCTACAACTAATAGATGTTATGTATGTCAAGACGGAAGTTGTGAAAGGATATATAATGATTAAATGTAATGGTTAATTATACACGTTGTCATATATTGTGAGGCGGAATTCTTGAAAACGTAAAAATAATAGTTGAAGTTAATAAGATTGTTCTCTCTTACTCTATCTTTCTTTTCTCATATTTATCTTTATTTATAACAGTTTATAATAAATCAATTGTAACATTGTCTGGCGTTGATTGTCTACAAATATTTTTTTAAAATTTTCCTGGTGACAGAAAAAATTTGTAGGTAAAGTTGTTGTAAATTTAATATAAGACCACCCCATGTGAGAGAATATTACGTGTAAAAAAGACGAGGAAGTAACATGAAAATACATTTTACTAATTAATTTGATTTTCAATCATTTGATGATATTAATTTTAATATGACCTTTTTGTTGTGACATTTGATTTGATTTTAAAAATTATATATTTTACCATAAGGGTAAAGGTAATTTAGTCGTTTAAATATTTACTCTCTTTTTCCCAATATTTTTCTTCACAACCAGGAGAGTGATACTATCTCTTATCATGAATATAAGATTTTGTTTATAGTACAGTTTATACTAATAATGATGTATTATATTATGAATGGGGTGGTAATATGTTCCTTTTCTAGGTCTCTCTTCTTTATATTTCCTATCCAACCATCGTTTCTTAAGTTGATACTTTTTCTATTTATAATATTTGTTTGTTGTTAAGTTGTATTGGAGCTGAGCCCTTCTGTGATTTGGTTGACCGAATGAAGCCTTTAATACAAATTTCAGAATTATCAAAAAATACCAATGACAACTCCGGATACGTGTTATTGACAAGTCTTAGAACACCATTAACAAATTCATGAGACTTTTTTGTAATTTTGAAATCTGAAGGGAACATTTTTCCTTTTATCTCAAACCTGAATGTAATTTTTCCAACGACAAATTGTTTCCAGAATATATGTAATCATTTTACATGCATTTATATCCCCAAATAAAATAATAATAAAAAAAAAAAAAGTTTCACATGCATACTCTGACCAAATTCCCGAAATCCTACGATTACATGACATCGCCTATTACAGATTCCAAAACAAGATAAAACTAAAGAGAAAACCCTATTATTACAAGGCCAAAAGAAGTTAAACCAAAAATAGACAACATATAGGAAAAGGGATACAAAAGGCTAAGACAAAACAAGATCCAAATCTTTCTAATGAGCAGAGTGGCTTGAGGACGTTTTCTTAAAATCAATCTTGTCAACCTTTACCTCCCCATCAATGAGTTCGTAGACGTAGACCACAACACGCAGGCCATCGATGTCCATGAGGACAAAACTCGGATTAACGTCGTAAGTGATGCTGCCGTAAGCACCTGTTGCAGAACCTGGATTTATGACGACGCCACCCTCATGTTTGTAAGCAGTGAACTGATGGGTGTGACCTGTGACAAGGATGTCTACATCAAGCTGCCTCTGAAGCATTGCTAGTGAGTCTAGGTCTCCCCATGGAATAACCTTCATAAACAATTAAGAACAAGGCATAATCATCATGTAGCAGTACAGAAGCAGGCATTATCTTTTTTGCCTCTGACATCCCTTCGATATCTAATGAAAAGAATTAATCTACATTCAAACATTGTCAGGCCAAAATAGGGTGGCTATTGAGGTATATCTGTTTTTTATTCCAATAAGCTCAAACCTGAGGCATTATTTATGGAGTAACAAGTTTTTTAAACTCAACCCAACAGCTACTGGTAAATCTTTAGTTTCTACTTGAATGAACAGACAACAATTACATAAAAATTCTATAAACAGTGGGAGAAAGTTGAATGGAAAATAAGAAACAGTTGCAACGGGTGCAATCAAAATAGATGTAGATTTCACCCTTTAATCCCAATGTGAAACATTTTCAATTGGAAGACAATGAGATAACCATTGCCCGTATGTGCAACTTGTATTTGAGGCAAGAATAAATGGCATTGTTAATTAAGAGGTTGTATCAGGATATGCTACGGAAATGGCTTCAGAATATTCTTTCAATGCCAAGAATATTTTCCCTTGTCTTAAAGTATAGAACTTTTCACAGCAAAGAATCCAGGAGTGGGGCCTCTTCCTGCCAGACATCCTAAACTGTACAATTTCTAGTACCTAGATATGCAAAGAAACAAAATGGCGGAAATAACAACTGAGCCAAAGAAAAAGCAAGACCTGATGGCCATGGCATAGTCCCAGCTTAAATTGACCAATGGTTAATGTCTTGGTCTCTGGATATCGTGTATCTTCATCATATTCTCCACGTGCAATATGCAAATCAGGACAAAGAGTCTTCAAATAGTCATGAACTTCCTGAACATAATTGGCATAAGTTAGTATAAAAGTTCAAGGCAATATTATCTAATTGAAGTATTGAACACCATACTGGCGACAAATTGCAACTCTTAGCATTATCAAATAACTTTTGCTTTCGAAGCCAATGCCCACAGCTTCAATGTTCATTCATAAGTTAGTCTTACTATTTACAGCAGAAATCACTTCCAGAAAAGAAAGAATTGGAAGGAACAATCAGAGTAACTAAACATTCAACTAGACCAAAAATAAAACAAAGAATTAAATTTATTTTAAAAAGGAAAAGGTCAAGAGACAAATAATTCACAGTTTAAATCTTTATTTAGTTCACCCAAACATATAATTTTTATTTAAGATCACAATATCTGTAAAAATTAGTTTAAAAGTTTAGCAACTCCATTACAAGGTAATTGCGAATTTATACTACATCAAACTTTAAACGCAACTCATGAGCAAGTTGTCTAAGAGTTATAAGAGCTACTAATTTGCTCCTTCATATAGCTTAAACTTTTAGTTTGGGTGAGGAGTGGATTATGGTATAGAACAACAAAAGCTGAAACTGGAATCCTAGCCGCACATTGGAATTATATGGGGTTACAAACATATTAACTATACTTGAGATTCCAGAACCAGAAATGTAACAAGTCAAATGATCATGTATGGTCTGGGTAATTAAATCCAGAGAAAATCTCTGATCTCCATGTTTTGGGACAGATGGCACACTTATAAAACACGTACACAAGCCTTAGGAAAATAAAACAGAAAATTTATAATAGTATGGTTCAGACTCAAAAAAAAAGAAGCTAGAATCATTCTTAAAAGAACACGAACTGTAATTAAATCATGCTCTATTCTAAAACAATCCATTGCATGATGCCACAAAATGTTAAATTAACTACTTGCAGCTTTCTAGCCTACTCTAACATGTCTGGTCAAACAATTTCATTTCACAGTTGTCCAAGAAAATTTTGAACTAAAGAAATAGCATTATTTCAGAGCATAAAACAAAAATAAAGACTAAGAATATGCATGTTATTAAATATGAGGTTTCTTAACCCATATGAAGCCTGAATACGAGTTTGTACTTAGTCCCTAAGAATCTTATTGATTGATTTATAACATGACTTGCATATGTCAATTTAAATTGACACCATTATTCAACACCTAGTACAAATAATGAAAAGATTGAGTAATTGCAATTTAAAAGCAAATAGGAAGCTATAAGTTGACAACTACATAATTGAGAGAACTAAAAGATTGTCCATCAAAGAAAGTCAAACTGATTCATATCCAATTAGGATGCATGAAGATATCTTAAGGATGTACCTTATTGACTGATCAGTTTGTTGTATGGAAATTACAAGATACTGTTGCCTCACAAGCAGAAGTTATGACAACATTTTAAGGATAAACCTTATTGAGCAGTCGAGTTTGTTGTGTGACAATTACAAGGAGGATACTGTTGCGATCATAGATGTTATGAAGGACTTTCCACTAACAGGGAGCAAAAAATTGAGACCACAAAGACACACATATACTTATACCAATATGGACAAGTTCAATAATATAGACACACTTTGTTAAGAGATTAGAAGAAAGAAAGATAAACATACTTTGATGCATAAATTTCCAGTGCAAATGATGTGCTGGATCTTGCCAGGAACCAGCATGGATTTGAACTTTGCTGGCAGATCAGGGGCCCTGTGTGGTATGTGTAAATCCCCCAGGGCCAAGACCAGTACCATTCTTAACAATCAAAAACTGAAAGCCCACTTAGGAAACCTGCAGAAACAGAGAATTGCTTGAAAAAAGAAGCAATGACGCATTCCAGACAAATGACTATTGAAATTACAGATTAATAAAACAGAATATAGAGCTGTGTGTCATCAGATAAAACTTGTTCATCAAATATTACCTAATGAACTAAAAATCATGGTTTGCGTACATAATTTATTTGCCTAAGCTGATATTGAATCAACAAAATACTAAGAGAATTCCTGTTCAGAGTTAAGAGATATAATCCTGATACAAAGCAAGTAGTCCCAGCCAAAAAACATAAAAGAGGAAAATAACAGCAAACCACAGTAGCAGGAAAAAAAACAGCAGAAATAGAACTAAAACACAGTCTATCTTTTGAGAAGCAAAAATCACTGCCAGAGAGCTCAATTAGATTTATCCACACTGATCACCCCTAAAAAGATCAACCCTGAAGACTCCCCTGAGGCCTTGATAAACAACTTATTCTCACTCATCCATCTCACCCCTCTCTCCTCAAGTTGCCGTACAAAGCTACTCATTCTCCTTGTAATTTCCTTCCTGGCCCTCTAACTCCTCCTTGCTCTTTAAGCTTCTCTTTAAAACTATTGACTCCGCTTTCAAATTCATTTCATGCAGACCTCTTTCTCTTCTCTTTTTTCTTTCCTTCTGCAATATTGTTGCACATTTTAACAAAGGCTCGTCAGCTTTCAAGAAAAACATGTCAGTAATAGCAAATTTCTCACTTATCCATAGTTGTAACATTCAGTTTCCTGCCTATACCCATTTTACTGTAAACAAAAAAAACTGATGCCTTTCAGTTCCAATATGGAATTTTTATGCTCATTAGAGTGTGTGATTCCATCATGCTCATTGGCATTAAAATGCAATGCAATGCTAATCATTTGATTTCCTTTTTGTTATATCATTCAAGCATCACTTATCCCCATTCACATTGAAAAAGATGATGTGCAATATTGAGTTGACAAGAGTGAAAAAGCTATAATATTCAATAAAAAATCAAGAAATAGAACAATGGAAATTTACAGGAAGTTGTTGGGAAATGAATAATTATGGGACAGGATGATAGCCATGAATGCAGGCAACCATAGGCGGATCTATATTACCACAAACATCAGCTGTAGATGCCCGTACTGAAATTTTTTAAATATGAATAGTTGATATAACATCCTTTCAATTTATGTTCCTGATGCTTTGACGAAGATGCCTCAGCAAGAGAATCAATTCAGTCAACTCCTCCAAGCCACTGAATAATGATAATTTAAACTCAACCTTCTAAATTGTTAGACACAACTCGAGCCAAGTCATTTACCAGATCATGGATCACAAAGAGATTAAGAAACCGAATGCCAATACACAACAAATCCAACATTGCACAACAAAACAGTCCAAAGCATATAAGTCGCTAGTAATGAAAATGAAGAAGGCAGAAGTATAAAAGTCGATTACAGACCACTGAAGAAAAAGCTAGTAATATTGTTTTTTTTTTTTTGGAAAAAAGGTAAAATCAATCTTTATTCAAAAGCGTGAACGATAGCACGGTACGACAGCGTCCGGCACAGCAGCGCAGGAAACAGATGACGCGGGGAATAAATTCAAATATAGATTTAAAGCTAGATTGAACAAATCAATCTTACCAGATTTTGGGAGTAGACAAAGCCCTAGGGTTCGAACCTTCTTCAATACTAGCCCGAGAACAACCACACAGGGCTGATAATGGCGGACGGCGGACGGCGGCGAGCGCGACCAAGTATGGAGCGCTTGTTCGTCAACCGAACAAAATGGATTTTACGGAGAATTAGCAACCTAAATAATAAAACTTATTTCATTAATTAATTTATAATCTAAAAGCATTATTTTTTTGGTCAAAAATCTAAAAGTATTATTACTATTATTTTTTAATATTACAACAACTCACTGCCTAGTTTGGGTACAAGATTTGCCCCCACTAATCCTGCTATCTCAAATTCTAAACTAAATTAGATAACCATTTTATTGATACTAAGTCGTTTGTGTGGGGTGGGTACTAAAATTCACCATGCATATTGTGCTTTGATAGTTTTTTGATTTTTTATATATAAAGAATGATATGTGGTATCTCTTAATAAGATAACTAATTTATTGATAAACGGAAAGAACAAAAAGGTGACCAGATCAGAATTTGGGTTTTGAAAGTTTGGAGCAAAAGACAATATTACCCTTTTTCTCATTCCGTTTTATCTTTCCTCCTTTCAGGCCTTCTCTCTCCAACATGTCTATTCCCTCTTCTTCGCCTGGTTCCCTTCAAGCTCAACATAGCAAAACAACCTTTGATCATAAAATTTTCAGTGTGCCTCAACCACTTGTCATGATGGCTCTTGGTCCCCAACAATCGTATGGCTCCACTCCTCAAATCTATTACATTATACTGTATAAATCAAGGGAGATGCTAGCAAAGTTAGAGAAGCCATCCCAAGAAGAAATGAGCACCGAGCTTAATGGAGATGGGGTGATCAATGATCATACATCCCAAGAACCTCGTGAAATGCGAATCTCCTCAATTCTAACTCAAGCTTGTACCTGTGAGCCAATCTCAGAACACCCCTCGATCCAGAAGACAAAAGTTGAACAAAGGAAGCCTCGATATCAAATAATAGATTAAATGTCAAAAAAATATATATATAATCTATAGTCTATTCTTTCTAGCATTAAGGTTGGTCTTGTCACAGTTCTAAATAACTGTATCTTCATGCTTTCAAAAGTTTCAAATGTAGTTGTTGTCATACAAAATTTGGTTTTTTAGAAATCCCAATAATGTATTTGTCATTACCAGTACTACTTTTGTTAATTGTGACAATTTATTATAAGTAATGTATATGGGAAAAACTTGTTCTCTAGAGTGGATGACTTGTATGTACTAGGTGCATGTGGAATGAGTAATATTCACAAGCTATTTGACCATTTATATGATAGTTGCTGTTATGAACATTTCTGATTTTGTTTTTGTCAACGCCATCACTGCACTTGCCATTACCATTATTAAACTTGTTAATACCATTAACAAAATTAGTCAAGCATTTACTCATTTTGTCAGTACCTAACGATTTTGTCAAAACCATTATAATTTTTGTCAAAATCATTATTATTCTAGTCAATTTGCATTACTCGATTGGTCATAGCCCAAAACTTTTGGCCAATCCTTTCAAGCATTTTGTTAGTACTTACTGATTTTGTCAAAACCATTAGAAATTTTGTCAAAATAATTAATGTTTTAGTCAATTCCATTGCTCAATTAGTTTTAGCCCAAAACTCTTGGCCAATCTTTTCACATATTTTGTCAGTTCTTATTGATTTTATCAAAACCATTATTGTTTTAGTCATTCACATCACTCATTAGTCACAGCCCACAACTCTTTGCCAATCAGTTCACAGATTTTGTAAGCACTTATTCATTTTGTCAAAAACATTACTGTTTTAGTTAATCGCATTACTCAATTGGTCTTTAAGTTAGTCTTAAAGGCATTTTGGTCTTTAAGTCAAAACATGAAAAACTCATATTCCCACCATATCCCTTCTCTATCATTTACAAGTTTTAATGGGCTTTTTCTGGGTTTTGGAAGTTGAAGTGGTATTTAAATGTATTTTTTCCTTGTAAAAAGGTATATTGATTTTTATAAAGTATCATTTTAATCACAAGAAAAAGATATAAAAAGAACTTTGAAATTACAAAATTTCAAATTATGTATTTTCCAAAAAATGAATTGTGAATTGCTTATCAAGTTTCATAATTCCCTTATCAACTCTTGCTAACAAGCCTGATTTAGAATTTTGCAATTTCAAAATTCTTTTTCTATCTTTTTTCCCTTTAATCATTTGAGTTAATATTTCCATAATGAAAATGTCACTTAATACATGTAATTAACATGAAGAATTCAGGTAAAAATTTTAAATTTTTGAGACAAATTAGACTTATGTCTTATTTTTCATTAGATATTTCATTTTTATTCACATTTAGTCTTTTACTTGCACACAACATTTCATTTTTTATTCTTTAATTTATAAAATATTTTGAGAAAATCGCACTCAAGTCATAAGGGCAAAAATAAAAAATAAAAAAGTCACAATGTAGATTCCCCTCACCGGTGAAAAACACTTTTTAGACCGATTAAAAACAACATTTTAGACTGGTTCTGGATGAGGTCTTGATACAATCAGTCTTAAAAGTCTGTTACTTTTTGGCCAATCTAAATAATAAGTTTTTAGACCGGTTGTTTATACAACGGGTCTAAATATAACGACATTAATACCAAATCTTGAAAAAATAGTCATACTTTTAAGACCGATTCTTTGAACAACTAGTCTTAAAAGTTATTTTTTAGACCGATTGTTCAAATAACTGGTCTTAAAAGTTGCATTTTTTTTTTAAATATTTCTTTTAGCCAGCAAGTCATTTCTCCTATAAAAACATTTTACACAGCAAGCCATTTCCAGCGACATCCAAATAAATTCTTCTCTTACATATTATAACTAATACCTTATACAGAAGCATTTTTTTCAAGTAAAAACACAATTTCAATTGGTGTATTACATCATTCTTCCCTCACCTCACATTTTATAGAAGCAACAACAATAAATTATTCTTCCTACACCCCAAATAAATTCTTTTCTTACACATTCTCATTTCATCAAACATTCTAAAACACAATTTCAACTGGTGTAATTTACTTCATTCTTCCTACACCTCACATTCCATAAAAGCAACAACAATAAATCATTGAAAATAAACACTATCACACACAATCGAAAAATTAAGGTATGTTGCCACACATTTTTATTCCCTTTTTTTTTAATATTGCAGTTTGACAAGAAAAATCAAAACTTTAGCTAATAATAAAATCAAAACACTTTAATTGATGATAGAGGAATCTATCGAGAAAGAACACAACAACAGTAATCCATCGTTGAAGATCACTAGCTGGCTCTGGAGCATCTACAGTAGGACACCTCAAATCTTTCATTTTCCTGTGATGACAACAAAAAAGTAGTTTTATATATATACTAACTATATACATAATTCAAATATAATTCATGATAATTACTTTAACAAGCTAACCTTCAAAGTAGTTTTATAAAGAGATATCCCCCCATATTCCTTCATGATGATCGTTTCATTATCTGCTTCATCTTCTTCGTTCAATTCTGGAAGACCCCTAGAAAAAAAAGAGTCTCAAGAAGATTATTCATTGAACGACTTTCCTTATTAATATCAATGACCCTTTTTCCTTGGAGAGCTACAGACCACATTTTATTTGCTTGATCAGTAATATAGAACACTTGTTTCGCTTGATATGCCATAATAAAAGGTTCATCTCCAAAACTTCTACTATTCAGATCAACTAATGTAAATCCTAACCGATCGATCATCACACTGTTGTTGACATCAACCCACTTGCAGTTGAAAATGAGAAATTTAATTTTAACATAATCAACCACCCAAATCTCTTCAATAACCCTATAATAAGGTATGGCTGCCAATCTAGGGTTCTTATCTTTATAACTAAAGAAGTGTATAGATTCAGCAACTAACATAACATCACTGTTTTGGACAGTGCTCCTATCATTTAGGGACTTCGTGTAAAACGTATAACCATTGATCACAAAAGAAATCCAACTTATGACATCAATCTCAAGACCTTGTGCTAACCATTTAATTGTATCAAAAACACATTCTTCTCAGGACAACATTTAATTGTATCAGTCCAACTTATGACGTCAATCTCAGGACCTTGTGCTAACCATTTAATTGTATCAGAAACACATTCTTCTCCATCAACCTTTTGTTTGAACTAATATGCAAAAGTTTTATTATGCTCTCTATTTAACATTTGTTCAGTCATTCGACTTTTTTCTTTCCATACAATTTCTTTATGAGCATTAACATAATCTTGAACTTCATCAACATTATTCAAAATGTACAAGTGGACTTATTGCAATTTATCAGGATCCATACTTTTTACTGTAGCCCCGTGTCTACCCTACCCCCCTTCTTCATCATAACGCTTAGGAAGCCTAATATGTCTTACATTTGACAAGTAATCTTGACAAAACTCCATTGCTTCTTCAGAAACATATTTCTGAATAATAGATGCTTCATGCCGATTTGCATTTTTCACATACCCTTTTAGGATTTTCATAGTTCTTTCAACTGGGTACATCCATCGTAAATAGATAGGGCCACACAACTTTATCTTCCTTAGTAGATGATCAATTAAATGTACCGTGATGTCAAAAAAAAAGGAAGAAAAAGCTTCTCAAGCTGGCGTAAAATCAGATATTCTTCATTTTTCAATTCATCCAATCTTTCTGTCTCAATGACTTTACTACATATAGCATTAAAGAAGAAACAAAGTCTAGTAAAAATATGTTGAAGATCATATTTGACAATGCCTCGAATAGCTACTGGGAGTAGTTGTTGCATTAAGACATGACAATCATGAAACTTTAGCCCTACTAACTTCAAGTCTTTCATCGACACAAGCTTCTTAAAATTTGAAGAATACCCTGAGGGAACTTTGATGACATGTAAACACTCACAAAAACTTCTTTTCTCATCCTTAGACAAAGTATGAGAAGCTGGAGGATAAAAAGTTCTCTTACCATATGGCCTGGATACAAATCTTCCCGTATTCCCATTTCTTGCAAATCTAATGTTGCCTTCACACTATCCTTAGAACTACCTTGTATGTTGAGCAGTGTCTCAACATTACTATCACATACGTTTTTCTCCACATGCATGAAATCAATACAGTGTCTCACATTAAGATTGGGCCAATATGGAAGATCAAAGAAGACTTGCCTCTTTTTTCATTACTAATCTATGTAGTCTTACTAAAGATAACATTGATATTTTTCACCTTTTCATAAACTTGCTCCCCAGCCAATGCCTCCGGAGCATCTTTAAACTCTTGTCCACCAAAAAAAGTTTTCTTTAATCTACGATATGGGTGGCCGCATCTAAGAAATCTCCTATGACCAAGATAAACCGTCTTTTTTTCATGTTGAAGTTGATGGTAACATGTGCCTTCTTCACAAATCGAATATGCTTTATGGCCTTTAACACTATATCTTGACAAGTTTCCATATGCAGGGAACTCATTTATATTACAAAAGATTATGGCTCGCATTTTAAAAACCTCATTCTTGTTTACGTCAAAAACATCAACACCTCCATCCCACAACTCTTTCAAGTCTTTAATTAAGGTTTCTAGGTAAACATCTATGTCATCAACATAGACAATATGATGTACTTTCGTTTCATGCATAACAGAGGAGATAAATTGTAAATTACCAACAAAACAGCCCATAAATTATGTATACTGTTTAGGCTACCAAAAAGATTCATACCATATGTGCTAAGCCCAAGTCTAAGGTTCCTAGGTTCTTCGCCGAAGCTAGGAAATAATTTATCGATTTTCTTCAATTGAGAAGAATCAGTCGAATGTCGAAGCTTTCCATCGGATATCTTCTCATCTGCATGCCATCTCAAATTTTTTGCACCGTCTTCATCAACAAACAAGCGCTTGAACCTTGGTATGGTAGGAAGATACCATAGCACTTTTGCATGGGCGTTATTTGATTTGTACCTCGGGGTTTCACATAGCGGACACTGTTGTTTCTTTTCATGCTCTTTTCTATACAATATGCAATCATTAGGGCATGCATGGATCTTTTTATATTTCATCCCTAGTGGACACAATATTTTCTTAGTATCATAATATCGATAAGGCAATACATTATCATCTGGAAGTATGTCCTTAAAAGCCTCAAGCGTTCTTGAAAAACTCTTGTTGCTCCGTACATGTCGTGCTTTCAAGCTTACCAATTTCAATACTGCTCTCAACAATTGGTATTTTTTACACCTCAGGTACAGCGGCTTCTCAGCATCACTGCACATATTATCATATGCATGTGATTGCTCAAAAGCCTCTTCTCCTAAATCATGAATAATATCCTCTATCCGATCATCCATATCCGTGTCATTATCATCAAAGGCCACACCCCCTGTTGAGATGTACTTGGCATTTCTAATTCTTCACTATGTCATACCCATATTGTATAACTTTTACAAAATCCTTCACAAATTAAATATGTATATATATTTGCAGCACTTAGTTGCTTCTCATTCAAACATACTACATAAGGGCAATAAAACATCCCACTATCATCATTGGCATTTCTTCTAGCAAAGGCTAAAAAACCCCTCACCCCAACATCATATTCAATACTCGTCCGTATAGCTTTTTATTCAACTACGATCCATATATATTAACACCTTGTAGCACCCTATCCAATAGCAAAACGATAGACAAAAAACAAGATAAGAAAGTATAAATAACTTGTAACACCCTATCCATTATCAAACTCTTGTTCATAACTTTATATTTAATTCAAACCCACATAGAAAATATCATAATGTGATCATTAATGGCAATCAAGATTCTGAAACATGCGTCTTAGCCCATGTTCCTGCTGAGAAGACGAGTTGTATCTGTTAGATCTCATGTTTTGATGATAACAAAAGAATGATTTGAAAAGGAAATGTTTAATAATAAAGCTTGAACTCAGTAATGACAGGAATAAGCTTTACTTGAGGTAAGCTTGGAAGTAATGAAGAGAGGCCAAGAGATAAAGCTGAGAATCTTGATCAGAAGCAAGTTTCTTAAGGCATTACTCGAGGCGGTACTCGAGTAATGAGACAAAACTTGAAGTAATCAAAGACAACTTCCAGTAACCAGGCAACGTTACTCGAGGAGCTACTCGAGTAACAGTGTAAAAGTTTTCAGGATGCCATTGATACTCGAGGAGTTACTCGAGTAACCCTGTTTCTAAAAATGTGCAGCTCTCAGCATTTAGTACTACTGCAACATTACTCGAGGAGCTACTCGAGTAATCATGTGAAAAACTTCCAGTTGCCTTCAGGTTACCAACGATACTCGAGGCGCTACTCGAGTAACTCTGTTTCTGAAAAGATGGAGCTCTCGGCACTTTGTACCACTGCAACATTACTCGAGTAGCTACTCGAGTAACGCATAAAGGTAAGTGAAAAACTTCAAGGTGGTACCCGATTAACTTGATATCTCTTTATTTCATGTTCCTCGAGTCCTTACTCCAGTATGCATATATTTAAGTGGATTCCTCGAGTAAGTACCCGAGTATGCAAAATGTTTTCAAGATAAACTTCAAGTCAGTACCCGGGTAAGTCATTGACAAAAAGCACAGTTACTCGAGGTGGTACCCGAGTAACCTATGGAACAGTGAGTGTATTACTCGAGTAGGTACCCGAGTAAACATGTATTTCCAAAGGTTTGAAAATTGGTTATTCCAGGCACTACCCGAGTAATCTTATGTTTATTCATTAACCTGGAATTGATCAAAGATTTTCCGAAGTTACTCGAGTAGGTACTCGAGTAACATTCAAGCAATACTCGAGGAGGTACTCGAGTAAGCTTACCCAGAAATTCTGAAATCATTCAAACGTTCATAGATTTGTTTCCTATATGATTAATCTTTCATTGTATTAGTATTCTTAGCCTATTTACAGATAAACAATGAAGAAAACACTTCAAGAGATTGAAGTCAAAAGAAACGTTCAAATGCCAACTACCGCCAACGGATATTTTTCAAAAACTTGAAAAGTCAACAGTGGCTGCGCACTCTCCAACGGACGAAAGAAAATGTTCCAACGGTCATCACCAACATATCTATATATATGGGAACATCCAAACAGAGGAAAAACAACAAGCACACACACAAACGTATTATCAAGTTTATTGCTCTGTTTTCACATTGGAATTGTATTTCTATGCTTCAGTGATTCTTATTCACTCTGTAAGAGAGATATTTCATTCAAACTCAATATTTGTTATTGAGATAACTTAAGGTTGTGGAACCTTGAGTTGGGATTGAATTGCAACTTGTAAGGGGGAGCGAGTGTCCAGGTATAGGAACTTGCTTGTACTGAGGTGCCAAGAACCCACTGAATCTTGGAAGTTATAGTGAAACTCTCAGAGAAGATCTGAGGACTGGACGTAGGTCAAAGTGGTTGTGACCGAACCAATATAACTCCCGGTGCACACTTCGGTGATATTTCTCCTTACTCATTACTGTTTTTAATTCCTCTGCTAAAGTTTTATATTTCCGACGAAATTTTAGTATCACCCAATTCACCCCCCCTCTTGGGTGAAACGCTTGTTCTAACAGTATCTCTCCCTGTTGCTCCTTTTTATTCACTATTACAAGAAAATGAATTTCAGTAATAAAAGCGGATGAGTTTTTCACAACTGATTCCTCTTATTGTTATCATCTTCTGCCTATGAGATTTCAGCTTTAGAGTTATTATTGTGTAGATTTTGGATTTGGAGTTCATACACTAGATCTATAATTTTATTGACTATGATCTGTAATTTCTGGTTTCAAATAGTGTTTAGTCCAGATCTATAATATAAATGATTTTTAAAAAAAAAAGAATCTTTAGACATCCCTTTTTTAAAAAAGGGACGCCTAAAGTGTCAGTGTACCACTTTAGATGTTTCTTTTTAAAATAGGAAAGTCTAAAGTGCAGACTTTAGACGTCCCTTTATTTACAGAAGTTATTGCCACTATTTACTACGTCGTTCATATAGACGTCTCCCTATTTTTAGACATTAAAAGCATTTTCTGTAGTAGTGTCTGGTGAGTTTGTAATCGAAATTGCCTGACCACCTATTCTTATTATCCCTAAGGACACCACCACAACCACTCCTTCCATCATGCAAGACTGAGCCATCTACTTCTAACTTGATGGAGTTATTTGGAGTCCCCAGTGTACTTTATCTTGCTAGAGTGGTACTTGTATAGAAAGCACAATTCTCTAGCAAATATTAATCCAAACAAGCCCTAAACAAACTATCATTAGCCTTTACATGATTAACCTCTTCATCAGAGCCAAACAATTTATTACAAAACCAAATATCTCAACAAGTATAACCAAACAAGGTGGACCATGAAACTTTCTTAGTGTGAAGTTTGCCCACCACATGTTTCAAGTTCCACTTCGCCCAATCTGCACCTTGTAAAGTGAAAAAAGAAGGCCACAAATCAGGTGTGACCACAACTTTCTATCTATCAGCAACATTAGAGTAGTCATGAAAGTTATGATTTTTCAAAGTTTGACCTTGATTCTGGAATAAATTCTGTGACAGTTTGGGTTTAACGATTTTCTAGGAAATGTGTGGCTATAATTGTTGCTCTGGGATATTTTTCCCTTAGGGTCTGTTTGGTTTGAGGGGAGGGGAGGAGATTGGAAGAGAGAGGAGGGATTTTGCTCCCCTCCCCTTGATTGGGAAGACAGAAAATTTAGGAGGGGAGGGGAAATTTTTTGAAATCTTCCCCTCCCTCCCCTCAAAACCTCTCCCCCTAAATTGGGGAGATTCGGAGGGGAGGAACAACATTTTGTCAAACCTTGACCACTTTGCCCATGCTTTTTTTTCATTATCCCCAAATTGTCCTAACCTCATATAAATAATTATAATATTATATTATTTATAATTATAATTATTTTTTTATCAAAATAATATTTATAAATATTATGATATATATTGAAAGTATAATTATAATTATTGGATATGTTATGAATATAATATTTATGTGGATATGGATATCCCCTATCATTTCCTATAATTATGAAATCACTTTAATTGTAAATTGGAGATCATATCTCTTTTTATTTTATAACAGGATATATTATTATAAATAAGCTGCAAATTATGTATTAAAAGCATATTTAATCTATTTTGATTAGTTTAAAACAATTTAAACAAAATAAGGGCAAAGTTGTCCATATAAAAATATTTCCCTCCCTTCCCCTCTTAAACCAAACAAGGTAACATTAAAATCCCTCCCCTCCCCTTCCCTCCGTCAAACCAAAAAGAGCCTTAAAGTTTATTTAAAGAACTTTTTATAGAAACTGGAAGCAACCCTTTTGGATTTTTGTAGAATTAATTATGAATTTTTAAATTTTGGTCATAAAAAATCTAGCATGTTCTGGACAAAGATTGGTGGTAGGGGTGAATAATTATGGAATCTGGAATTGTGTACGTCTAAGCTGAAGGGATGATTTTTTTCCCTTAAAGTAGACTAAATAAGGGTCATATAGGGCTTTAAATCACCTCATTTGGATTTTTCTAGAATTAGTTATGATTTTTCAAAGTTAAGTGAAAAATCTTCTAACTTTCTGGAATAGTGAGAAAATGAAAAAGTATTGACATTTGGTAATAAAATTAACAAATAAGGGTTAAGTTAAGCACTTAGAGTTAGTGTGAGTCCATTAAATATCCATTGGGCCTAATGTGTTAACTTTGAAGTTAACCAACAAAAGCGTTTTGAGTTATTAAAATTGGGACAAGTATGGGCCCAAATATAAGAAACATGTCCTAAAGGCCTATGGACCCACATTGGACATTCAATTGTCATGGCACTAATAATGTGGTATTTGTTTAGGGCCATGAGAAGCCAAGAAAGAAGAAGAATGGAAGAATTTCTAAGAAGCTACAATGGTTGGCATAAAAGGGACAAGAAGAAGGACTTCGTCCAAAAGATAGTGAACTTACTTACTTGCATGTATGTGATGTCTATGTTATGTATTGATTTACTGTATTAGTTTTACTTGATTATGTGAAGCATGTATAAATGAATGAAGCTCTATTTCTATTTTTTCTATGGTCATAAGTACGTTGCACAAAACATCGAGCATGCAAAATATCATTATGTGAACATGAGCCTATGTAAGGCAAGATCGTGCACTAGCATTCATCTTACATGTATTGTCTGTAATGTTTGTTACTGAGATTTCCCTGAATCTCACCCCACCAACCATATAGGTACAAAAATACGAAAGAAAAAAATGTTGAAGATGAACACAAAGAAAAGGAGGAGGAGAATCGAGAAAGAAAGAACTTGTATTAATTTACTGTATGTAAATCATCTGCATGGCAAGAATGTATGTATGAAGAATACGAATGTGCGTAATCGAATTAAGTTGTAACAGGGATTGCTAAACTCACTGCAACTATGAATAAGAATAAAAAATAGAACAAACTCTGATATTTGGTAAGAATAACGGCTCAACAGTCAGAATTCAGAAATGAACCCCTAACGAATTGAATAGAAACGCTTCCGTATATATATTAAGGGGCAGAAATGTAAGGTGTTACATCTCTTCCATGAGTAAACAACCACATGAAAGATTTGATTTTCTTTGGTACCCTCTATCTCCAAAGCATTTTCCATACATTATCTGTTTGTTGCCGAGTACCTACAAAAAGAGACTAATATGCGGATTTAACAAAAAAATGACCATCAATTGATGGCTTCCAGTAAATTTATCCTCTACTCTCTCCTTATTGGGTGGGTGTGCACAAGTGATTCGATCAATAGCTGACTGAGGTATCCAACAACCAAGTTTCTGTCTATCCCATTCTCCCCAGGGAGTAAAATACTCAATAACCTTCTCATCCCTATTGATAAGACCCTCCAAACCAAGAATTAAATCAATGATAGGCCCATTCAACTTTGAGCAATTCTCAAACCAGAAATATGTATTGCGTCTATTGCCAATCTTCTTCCCTAGGCCAGCTTTGAATTTTTCCCATTGATAACTCTCCATATTTTGCATATTTACAGGTTATTTTGGATATATTTGGAGAGTTATCTAAACAAATTTTAAGATATTTCTTAAGATTTTGATAAGATACCAATTTGATGCATGATTTGGGGTTTCATTATAAATACTATATTTTAAAATAAAAATAGATTTAGTTTTAAATAACTAATATTAATATTAATAGTTTTTAAAAAGAAAGAAAAGAAAAGGGAAGAGATTGAGTTTAAGTTCATTATCATTATTATGTTTATTATTATCATCTTTTAATTTAGCTTAACTTTTGTTCCTTTCTCTATTGCTTTAATACGTGGCATCAGCATGAGGGGAAGAGTTACATCAATATCAATTGAATTGCAGCTGATTTAGTGCTCGTTTGGATGAGTGATTGGAATGCTTAAAATCAGTTTTTCAATCGTGATTTATGGTATACGAGATAAGTATGTGAGAGAAGTTGTGTCTTGATTTACGTGAAAAACAGCTTATAAGCAATCTGATCGCTACAACAAACATGCTATTAAAGACAAGAGCAGGGACGTCTGCGTTTTGGGCTTGGGCTTGATATTTCTTACATAAGATTAAAGAGGAAGACCTAATGGACCTCTAAGAAGCAAGAAGAGAAGCCACGAGAAAAGAAAAAAAAACAAGAAGGCGCTGGACTGAATATAGGGAGGCAGCCGCAATTGTTGGAGGGGGAGCTAACTGAAATAGAGGAGGGCAGCCGCACAGAAAACGGCAATCATCTTCATCTATCAAGAGAGAGAGAGAGAGAGAGGAGCATCAGCTGGACGTTCCGGACCTGGGGAGGCTCCATTAGCTTCTGGTTCATCTTCTTGTTCCCCAGGTCCAACGAGCTCGAGGTGTGAAGGGAATAGCCAGGAGAGACCGAAGACAGAGCTGGGAGCGAGGATCGGAGGTTCATGAAACACCACACCACCACCTCTTCATCACCATCACTCGGTGACCATCCGGCTCACAACCACCTCCATTGTCCTTCACTGCCGTGAACAGAGTCGCAAGAGTTGGAGTAATAGAACGAGCCAAGCCTGAACCACCATTCATTCACTCCTCCTTCCTTCACTATCTATCACTTCCGGAACTGTGCTTCAAGTTCAGTCTGAGGCCGTGGATCCTCTGTGTTGGACTCATTTCAACCGTGTATCTCTGTTCTGCTTCTGAATTCAAATCTAGCCCCAATGTTTAATTAAAATCATGTTTGGCTAATTTCTTTTTCAACCTAGAGTAGCTATGAACTAATTTGGGGATTTGAGCATGTATGAACCATTAAATTATGCTTAGTGTTAATTTTTGTTTACTTAATCTTGTACTACCTCCGTTGCACTACAAACTTTATCCTATATTTAGGACCGGAGGGAGTATTATTTTATCTACCTAGTGCTTGATCACCCCTAAGTATGAATTTGAGAAATTTAGATTATCCTTAGAAGAGTGATCTTATTTGGACCATAGGATTAAGTAATGTGGAATTAGAATTTATTCTAATTTGCCAATAGGATAGGAATATACCTATTGGACCAATATAATAGTGAATTTGGATATTTATTGCCTCTTGAGTAAATTAGTTAGGAATAACAATTTTAACTTGAGAGAGGAGTATAAGTGATTGGAAGATACTTATACTCATTTAAACTCTAGATTAACAATTGAACATTAAGTACTTTTAATTGGGTAAATACATGCTCTAAGACTTGAAGAAGGGATTAGTCACTCTAGGTTGTTTTTATCATATGAAATATTTAAATCATTAGATTTATTTCTTTTTCATTTGTTTAAATTGTCTTTCAATCTTTTCCTTTGATTTGCTCAACTTAAATGAAAATGGGAATTTTAATGCTTAATTATCTATTACCTTGAATCTCCGTGAGATGACCTTGATTTGCTACTTTACTATTCTAACGACCCGTACATTTGCGGTACATATTTAAAATTTAGTAGCATCACCCATACAGAACAAATTCCTCTCCAAGTGAGGGAAGATTTAGGCGCATCTTTTCACTGTAAGCATTGGATTATGACCACAATGATACTTCGTTCAAAGAGCATCCACCTACAGGGCTTCATGATTATTAACAAGATTCTGGCAAAGTTTCATGACAAAGGCTTCATTTTGCTTCCTGAGGTTCTTAATCCCCATACCTCCTTCTTGCTTCTTGTTACTATATATCCCCTGGTCCAATCAATGATTCGATTACAAATTTTTACATCTCTTCTTTATTGATGTTTTCCAATTTAAAGTTTACTGAATCATTTTAAAAAATCAAAGCAAGAAGCTAAGTAGACTTCCAAAACATGATGCACATACAGTATTTCGTTCATTAGACTTACAGCTAAGTAGACCCTTTTTATATTTTGCACATGTTTCTAATAAATTTGTAATTATTAGGCTTTTTTATATATATTGCCATGAGTAGCCATTTTTCATTAGGATTATTAAAAAACTTGGCTGAACCTAAGCTTGTCTCTTCCTTTTTTACTGATTGATGATAGGTATTTACATGCTAATCTAGCTCGTTTTTGCCCCTCACTTTCTGGTGCAGGATGGCAAGATTATGAAGCTATGATCTCAAAACTTTTGCAAATCATTGAGTAATCTGAGTGGGAAAAAACAACAAAGAAAAATAATGCATGCACTTTAAAGACTTGTTTATTTAAACGTAAAAATCAAGTTATTTTCAGACTGCTTAGGGACTTTATAAGAAATAATTTATTATTTAGAATTTTTAAGAAAATATTGTTGGATTTAGTTATAACCATAAACGATAACTTATTAAATTTAAGATTTTAGTATATTTTCATAAACAATGTTTTGGTCTCTGGATATCTGGCATCTTCATCATATTCTCCACGTGCAATATGCAAGTCAAGACAAAGAGTCTTCAAATAGTCATGAACTTGTAATAAGCACCAGAGGAAGTATTAATATATAAACGGTCAAATTAAATTATCGCAGGTCATCAACTATATAGAGTATTATTATGCATATTCATTGTTCTTGTTTTATGTTGTAATTGAACCAACATAATATATCATTTTACACTCTATATATTAAGTCAGTATTGTTTAAAATAAGCAAGTGTGAGTGGTGTGTGTTGTGCAGAAATGTTGAAAGAAGGCAAAAATCCAAAAATGAAAGTTGATATTGATTTAAATAACTTCAACAATCCAAATGAAGTTAAGAATAAATAAGGCTGTAGCTATTGGGAGTGGATGTCAAACTTTTGTCATTCTATTGGGCATCTATTTCAGACATGGTGTTAAGGTATATTAATTTGTTCAGTTCTAGGTACTTGCTTTGTTTCTTTCAGTAAAACATGGTGCGGACAGTATTTCGTTAATAATGATATGACCCTAAAAAGTTATAACTCTCAACTCTTATTATTTTGTAAATGTTTCGTGATTGTTAGACTTATTTATCATAGAAAATATGCTGCTATACATGCATTCTGTACACAAGCTGACACTATTGAGCATAATTTTTCCTTGGCTAAAAAGTTTATATCTCTTTCATTTATAGGTTGTGTATACAAGTTAGGCGAAGTCGGAATCGTCTTATAGACATTGAAGAAGCAAGAGTTAGATACAAGAACTTAATTATCTAGTTTTCTCTATTTTCTCATCCTAACTATTGTCCTTTTCTTTAATATTGCTGCTTCATACTCTGACACTACTAGGAAAAAGTTAATAAACGGCGCTTTTATTATAAATATATGGCGCTTACCAAACATCATAGATTTCAACGTTGTAAAAACAAGCTATAGCGCTTATTGAATTTTTGAAAGCGCTGTAACTTGCAAATTTATTTTATTTAAATTGAATTGTGTCCTCCGGCACTTTATATAAGGGAGCACCCTGTAGGAGCTTCCTACGACACTTCAAATTTGAGCGCCGGAGGAAGCTCCTCAGGAGGCTCCACTGGGCCTCCTATGGCACTCTAACATGGAGCACTGTAGGAGGCCCCTTTACCTCCTCCGGCGCTCATGCATAAAATGTCGTAGGAGTTATATACTCCTAAGACATTTCTTATAGAAGCGTCGTAGGAGTTTTGGAATTTTTTTAAGTATTATTTTATGTAATTATTCAATTTTCCTGAACTCAAATTCATCAAATCCATAGCAATTCAAATTCAGAAGGAAAAAAAAGGCTAAACAGAATAAAATAAATGAAGCAAAACAAAATGAAACAGCACATAACTAATTCATAAGATGAGTATTAATTTTGTATGTATGGAATTCAAACACGTAATCAAAGTAAGTTTGCCCAAAATATATTGATATAAAATAAGATAAATGAATAGTGATATTAATTATTACTATTAGTATTATGATAATGTAGGACAAATATAATGAATAGTGATAAAATAAGATTATTCACGTGAATTGAAAGTGATGAATTGAGATTGAAGAAATGAATTATTCATATGAAAGTGTTTAAATGAAGCGTGATATATATATATAACCAAATAGTGAAATTAATTACCAAGTTCTTAATTGACTTCTTGTTATTCAAAAGAAAAAAAGAAAATAAGTTAAAATACAAAAAAAAAAAATCTATAACCCCCATAATTAAATATTTCTAAGGGAAAGTATTGACAAATTAAATGGAACAAAATATACTAAGACAATGCCAAAAATATATATATAAATTAAATGAGGAAGGAAGGTGATGAAACTTGCCTCAATTAATAACTTCGAAGTATCGATGGAGCTTAAACCTTGGATGCATGTGCTTAGCATATAAAAGAGGAATGAAGGTGATGAAGCTCGCCTTCTTTGCTCTCTCAATTGACTCAGTCTAATCTCTCGCTCTATTCTTGCTTAGCTCGATCTAAACTCTCTATGTATATATAATATCTAAGACAAGACATTGCGCTTGCAAGGGCAATCAATATTGCGCATGAAAGCCAATAGTAGTCTTGCAGCCTACTTTCTTTCCTTTCATTATACTTTCACTCACATTGACGTAGGAAGAGAATTGGAAAATGACAAGCTCTAGACTAGACTTGTCAAATCATGGGAACAGGTGCTAGGGGAGTGGGCAAACGTGGGGGTCGGGAAAGGCTTGGCCAACGCTCTCTTGCCAAGCTATAATTTTTTTAAAACTTTTTTTTGGGTAAATTTTTAACATTTTTTTTAACTCAAGAATGAAGCATGTGATGTTTTTTTTTTTTTGAACTCAGATATTAGGAGCTTTTAATTCATGGACTTTATCATTAGTCTTTTACTTTTTATTACCGAATCTTTTGGTTTAATATTACATTAATAACCATGTCAGTAAATAAAATATTACACTCTAATAAGGTTCAAATTAAGATTAATTAATTTGAACTTGCATTTGACCTAGAAACCATATCTTCTCTTTCTATCTTTTGTTCATCTTTTGAGTTCAATATTATGATGTCTTGAAACTTGATCTCTTTTGACTTGCATTCTATTAACCTTATCCAACACTTTATTTTTAAACGTTGAATAACATTTTTTTTTTACTATAAAAAGTGCTAAAAAATGACCCCAGCTACGACGCTATCTTCAAAAGCACCATAGCATTGGCTTTTCTTTTGTTTTTTTAACTAAATATTTTGTACGGTGTTTGTTTAAGAAAGTGTTGTACAAGTCTAATACTAACATTTGGCACTTATATTAAGAAGCGTCGTAGCTTCTGAACTTTTTTTTTAAAAAAAATAAACTGTTAACTACAACGCTTATTCAAAGAAGCGTCAAAAAAGGAGCGCCGTTGAATTCCTCTTTTGTAGGAGTGTGAGTTTATCATGACTTTATAGTGCCATGAATCTGAGCTTACTTGTTAATGGACTTGATATGATTCATGATTGGTATATGCTGATCTACTTTGCTTGACACCTCAAACTTGGTATGACACTGATTTGATATTCTTTTTTTTTTATAAGCAAAGATTTGATATTCTATTTGAGTCTGCAAAAAGGTTTGTAAAATTAATTAGATTGAGCTGTTTAGTATAGGTGTTGGCACTAAATAGATTTTAAAGAGAATGGAAGTGGGAAAAGCTATGGGAAAAGGAAAGGAAACGGGGAATTCTATTAAATCAATTTATATTTTAGTATGACTGAAAAAATAAAAATATTTGAACATAAAAAATTTGTAAAAAATGTAAATAAATGATACAACATTCCTTTATTATTTTTTAAGGGTGAATGTGCCAATTTAACAATGAGGTTTATATTACATCTAAAAGTTTTATTTTCGCAAACCAATATAACTCTAGGGACTAAGTTCAATCTAATCTTATATGCCAGATTCATAGGGTTTGGCTCTAAAATGATATGATTTTCACTAAACTACCACAGTTTTATCCCTTATTATTTTTATTAATTGAAGACAAAATAAATACAACATTATTTTATGAAAAGGACACCACTAGTCATCAACTGTGGAATACAAATTTAACCCAATACCCAGTATGGGGTATCCAAGTAGACGTAGGTTGATGAATAGTAATCCAACAAGAAAATTTACCAAAAGGTTCCCCGATTTGGGGCTTTTCTCCCTCTTCTAGGGTTTCTCTCTTACGATGTCAAGATGCGGTGCTCAAATTCTTGGGCTACGACTGATTCTCCCCAGCTAGTGGAGCTTACCATTGATTGGTCCGGTGGTGTCCCTATGTGTTGGTCTTGTAATGCTATGGGAGCAATGATGGGCTTCAGCGTAAGTGTGCAGGGGGATTGTGAGACTCGACTCGTGGAGGTTTGGAACGCTCAAAACTAGGTGCTGGCCTCCGATATTGACCTTCGATTGGCGCCTCCTGAGTCCTTGGTGATGATTGATGGGATGCTATGGGGAGTTCTAAGTCTCACCGTCACTATGAGGTTTTGGCAGCAGAACTGTTAGGAACATCTTGGAGTCTTGTCGCTGACCTAGGTAAATCAAAGGTAGAGACTATGCGATGCTCTAATGTGATATTGCGGAGAGCTATTGACCCTAAGGTTTGTAATCTCTTCAAGGCTCAATACCCTTAACACCTCTCAACTGATGCTATTTTCAAATCTTGTTATGAGGATGACATTATTGAACTTCTTGAAGTTGAAACCATTATGTTTAGAGATGTTGTTTGCTTAGAGGAGTTGAATCCCAAAGTTTGGTTTATTTAGCATTATTGGGGGGATTTTTGTAACTCTGCCTGAAACAACACATACCATTAGATCATTTTCTCTAAGCCAATTTTCACTACCCTGTTTGATTTGGTGAGCGAGGTCTTTAGGTGGGCATGAGGTAGGGTGAATTGTTATGTTTGGCTAAAGGTATTTTTCTATGGGAGGAATGTTAGCTTGTTTGGTGCTCGAAGTTGTTAGGCATGATCAAGTGCTATTAGTTTGGAATTTTCAACTTGTTCTTGTTCATAGGCTTGTGTATGCTGTTCATCATTGGCTCACAATGCACCTATTCAGTGTTTATGTCAACACTATTCATTTTCGGGTAGGATATGGGCCAGTTTAGTGTATAAGGCCTTATTGTTCATCTTTGGACTGGAGTTGTGATTCTCTCGATGATTATTATTCTGACCATGTTTTCTTTGTTATGGTGATGGATGTTGGTATACTTGAGAATATTCGAGACTCAAGGATTTTGATCAGGAACCATCTTTACATATGTGTTCCCATGGAAGTTGATTTGGTGGTCGGGCGGATTGCCAAAGCTTCATTAGACATGTCTCACCCTCTAGTTTGGGTATCTCGACCTGGGTTGTAGTTGCTGACCTTGTTGACGTTTTCTTCCTTTTATCTAAATTTATGTTCTTGCAGGAAGCTCATGTTTGTGTTTATTAGTTTGTTTGCTACTTGTTTGGCTTGTTCATGTTGTTTAGGTATTTCTGTTTCACGCTGAGACATTGTATTTTATCTAATTGCAATATAGTTAGTTTCTTTGTGGGCCAAAAAAAAAAAAAACAGATGTGGGTTGATGATAGACCCTTGCTTTGTTGATTTCTTGACATGTAACAGCTTTTAAAAGTAATGTTATACAGTTTATACTTAAAAACAATGAGAGCAGAATTATTGTCTTTAGGCAAAATAAAAAAATAAAAAGAAGAGTAAAATTATTTTATAGGCTGAATGTTACAAGCCCAAAAGCCCTTTTTTGTGATAAAAGACCTTTTAGTTTATACTAAAACTTACCCAAAAAAAGTTATTCTAAAACTTTCCGATTTTTAGAGCCCAACACTAAAATAATGGGCTTTTATAAAAATAAGTATGGGAAAATTGTGAAAAAATCTCTTATTGGCAACTTATTTATCAAATGGGACCTTCGTATGCAAATTATCTTCCGCGTGTGTAGAATATCTTCCCTGATGTGCAGATGATCTTCTCTGTATACAAAATTCTTCCCTATACACGCATACAAAAATCTTTCCCCGTATGCACAAAATCTTCCCTTCGTGTGCAGATATCTTCTCAAGTCCCATTTGACAATTAAGTTGCTAATAAAGTCTCTTTTCACAATTCTCCCAAATAAATATTGTTCCTTTATTAGCTTAAAATATTACAGTAAGGAAGCACGCCTGCCTCCTCCGTGTCCTCCACCCAATATCAATCTAAAATATAATATGGATCTGATATATATACATATATATATATATATATATATATATATATATATAAAATTAAATAATTGACGTTAAAAATTTAGAATATACACATAATTCAAATTAAACTGTTTTGAAAACAGCTGGATCACATGTCTGCGTCCTTTTGCTTTGTCCCTCTTTAATATATATATATATATATATTAAAGAGTAGTGAAGCTCTTCATATCGAAGACTACAGAGAACATTCGGACAAAAATTGTTTCATCCTTCATGTTCCCATTTTTTCCCTTGCTTGTTGTTAAGATTTATTCTATGAAATTATCATCCTTTATATTTAGATCTGTGAAATTATACATGCACATTTCGACAAATATATATATATATACACACACACACAGCGATTCTACTTCGATCTCATCTATGGATGAAGAATGGATCTGGAGGGACTGGGAACAGAGCCTTGAGTTCCTTGCCCGTTGAAGTTTCTCTTATTACCAAATAGTCCCTTAGTTTGTTTTGTTTTGTTTTTTCCAATTTCATTATGCTTTGCCATTGAATTTGAACTCTATCTGTGGACAGTTCTTCTAGCTAGCATTTTGTGATAATGAATTAATGAGCCTAATTTAATGAAGATTGACTGAAAATGGAAACTGGTGAACCCCACAGCATTTCTCTCTTAATTTTCAAATACTAGCAAAATAAAACAAAATTCACAATTAATCGGTCAAATTAAACATATCTGATTTACCATAATCTCTCGGCACCAAATTTCCAAGCCAAATATATTGCCTAGATTCATACCATAAGGGATTGCTTGGTACGAGGATTTGAGGGGTGGGAAGTGGAGGAAAAATTTTGACTTGGATTTAAAAAAGGAGAAATTAGGGAGAAGGGTCAAGGGAAAAAAATATTTATCAATAAGGATCCTAAAAATTGTAATTATTCTCACAGACCGATAATTAAAGTATAACTTTTTAATTATAAAGTTAACCCTGACTAAATTCTTTACGTTCTCTTTAACATTGATCATGTCAACTATTTGATGGTTAGTATATGTAGCATCTCAAGTTTTGGGTCTAGAAGCTCAATAATAAGTTTGGATTAAATAGACTATTAAGCACAGTAGAGCCAAATGTATATTATAAGGAAAATGTTTAAAATAATTATTAAAACTATTTAAAGAGCTTAGAAAAAGTGAGGAAATATTATGAAATGGTATTATGGAGATTGAACCCTAAAAGTGGCCTAGATAATTTTGAAGTTAATTTCTGGGAATTAATGACCTATTTTCCCAAAAATTTGAGGAAAAAATAGTTAGAGTAAATTTTTTATCCTGTAAATTTTAGAGATGATATTTTATGAAGTAAAGAAGGTAATGGAGGCCAAAAATATTTATAAACTGTCACAGAATAATTTTTAGAATATAGTATATGATTTCACAGGACAAATTCAGCAACCACAAAAATAGAACGAATTTCATTATTGGCGAGCAAGTTGGAGGAAGTATCAAGCATATGCTAACTCACGATGCAATGATGTTTGATCGGCCACTTGTGAACAAGTTAGCACAAAAAAAAACAAAAAAAGAAAAGAAGCAGCAGCAAGTATCATGCTTAAATTTTCGACCAAAAAAAAAACGTATCATGCTTAAATAATTTTCTAGCTCAACTCTCAGGAAGGAATATTCATGTCACTTTAAAGTACCATTTCCTCTGTTCTACTTCCACCACCAACAACCGCCGGCGAAGCTTCAAGAGAGCTTCAACTAGAGATAGAGGAAGAGAATAACAGCACTCTCTCTTCACCATTACTCTCGACCTTCCTCTGTTCCTAACTTCACCACCACCGTCGGAATCACATTTTCCGGCCCTCATTTCCAGCAACTACTTGCAGATTCTGGCGTGTTCATGGTTTTTCCGGCGAGTCTCTAGGGTTTGTCCGATGTGCAAGCTTTGGTTATTCTATGACTCCTTGAGTTCTGCATTGCTACATAGGGAAGTTATTTAATTTAAGTTTGTTTCTCATTAATATATTTTGATTAAGAGTTGATTTCTTTTGAATAATTTGTGAATTAAATTTGTGTAATTGTATTGAAATTTTGGATCTGAATTAATTTGAGTGGTTTGTTTATGCATTCATAATTACATTAATTTAATAAAATACCAAAAAAATAGTTAGGAAATTGTATTTTCTTTTATTGATTTATTTCCACCAAAAAACAAATATCAATTTCCTTTTGTTTTATTGCATTTATATGTCATTAGCAAGCTATTAAAACCTGAACCGGGTATTGAATCGGTTGGAGTATTGAGTTAAGGGTCAGTGGGTTAGACCGGGGTCAAACCGGAGCTAAACCGGGACCAAACCGATGAAAAATTGAAGATTTTAGGCTTATAGTATGAAATTATAAAAAAAATTATTTTTTTAAAATAGGAACCCAGACCGGACCAGGAACCGAACCGGTCTATCGGCAAGTTTGTCGGTTTCCGGGCCGGACCGGTAGGTCCAGTCCGAACTCCTACACCTGGGTCATTAGTGATTCAATAAAAGGCACCTTAAGAAAAGAGATGACCCAAGTATTATATTATACTACAATTTTTGGATTTAAAAAGTTCTCATACCTAATAGACGAGTTTTTTGAAATCGGGTTCTTGAATTTCCTTCACCTAATAGGACTAGTTTTTTTTTTTTTTTTTTTGAAATTGGGCTTGAATCTCCTTCACGTAATAAGTTTAGTGTTTTGGGATTGGGCTAGCTGGGCTATCTCTTGGCCTTGAGGCCTTTAATATGATTCTATAATGCCTTTTGTGATGTCCCATCTCAACTTTTCAATTTTCTTTTTGTTTTTGATTGCAGATTTTATAAAAAAAAAAGGGAGTGGCATTTTGATATTTAATGAGTATAAAAAGATAATTTTTTGAATATTTTTATGATTCCTTAAAAAAAATACTTTAAAATTGTGCTGTGTTGATTTTTTTAAAAACTAAAAAATTCAAAATTACATCATTTTATGTCTATAAAATATTTTGTTCATCTTTTTTTTTTTTTTATGTGAAACCAAGAAATATATTGGAAATCAAGAGAGGGAATGCACTCGCCATTTCATGGCATGCCCCCTTTTAATTCCAACAATAAGCATGTGATATATATATATATATATATATATATATATATATTTGCCAATCAGAGCAAGGGATATTATGGGACATACAAGTTGTGCACCCTAAAACATGGTTGTTAAAGCCTGATTGGACCGGATCAGGCGATTCAACTATGATATTGTCGAACCAGTCATCTAACTGGTCTAGTCTGATTAATTCCTTTTTCTTTAATTTCAGAATTTCATGACTTCAAAATTTATGTCTAATTCTATATATTTTAAAAAATAATAAATTAAGATTATGTTGAAATCTTGAGATGTCTACTTTCTAATGTAAAAGGAATCACTCAAAAATATTATTATTTGATCATCAAAAACTTTTAAATTCTAAAACTATTCCAAAAAATATTATCATTCAAGTTCACTTCCTTACTAGTCTGACCCTGGGTTAGCTTCGGTTTGACTTCAATATGACCTATTGACCCTTAATCCACTAGCTAGACTAGTTTATTGGCCAATCTAGATTTAACCTTACCTAAAACACGATCACTCTTTTGAAAGTCTTTGGTCTTTTAAATATTGAAAGTATAAACACAATAATATTTAATAATTACTTTATCATGTCTTGTATTTAATAATCACAAATTTATATAAAATTAGAAAAAATAGGCTTTTTTTTTCTTACTTTTGTTTTTTTTTTTTATAAATAGGCTCACCTTTAAAATTTAAAAGTTCATAATGAAGTTTGTTCCTCCTTCATAATCTAGGAAATACATTGGAAATTAAAAGAAGAATGCTCTAGTCTTCGCCTATTTCCATTGAACGGTAGGTGGTTTGAACATAAAAATAGAAACAAATTCTTTCCTGAATATAATTGTACTATAACGATAAAGTTCTCAAACGCGAAATCCAATCGAATCAAATCTTCAAATTATATATAGAATAATTACTTTCTTTGGTCAGTATTATAAGCACCTAATAGCAACTAACTTCATATAAACTAATGAAATTAATTATTTTTAGTAAAATATTAAAATTACCCTCATAACAAATTTTTGGTTAAAACAATTTAGTTAATTAGTAATTTGGTGTATTATCAAATGATAGATGTTGTTATTTATAATAAGAAAGGAGAAGGAGGGAGTACATTTATATGCTATTTTGAATCCTTAATATAAAAGCCAATTGATTTTTGTTTGGAGAGATTAAAAAAGTAAAATAAATTTTTTTAATTCTAACATAAATGGTATATCATTATTAATTTATAAGTCATATAAATTAGTTTGAAGGAAAATAATAAATATAAATATTTTAATTTAACTTATTTAATTTTATTCTTTGACAAAAGTCAACTGATCCTTGTATAAGGAGAGAAAATGTACGTGTGTGTGAAAAGCGAAGTCCCAATAAATGAGAGTTGGCTCGCGTCTGCTGTCCAGCGGTCTACTGCATATCCTTTTTCCCCCCAAACTACATATTTTTGGTATAGTTTTGAGATAAAATATTGGGGATGACTTTTTTTTTTTTTTAAAAATGGTGTATAGTGTTTTGAAATGTTTTTTTTGGACGTACCTAATATTTTAAAATATTTTTTAAGTAATGTGCAGTATGCTAAAATAATTTTTAGTGCATTTAGCCCCTTAAAATATTTTTTAGTTATACACAATCTATTAGCAGACTGATTGTAATTTTATCTTTAATGTATTTTTTCAGCTCCAAAAATTACTTTAAAATATTTTAGAGTGGGTGAAAATCAATAAATCAGTATCATAAGTTTTGAATGCTCTTTACTACTAAGAAAAATACATTAACAGTAAAATTGTAATCAATATCTTAAAACACTAAGTACAATTGAAAAAAAATATTTTAAAGGGTTAAAAACACCACAAAATATTTTAAAGTAATTTTTGGAATTGAAAAAGTACATTAAAGGTAAAATTACAATCAATCTGCTAACAGATCGGGTATAATTAAAAAAATATTTTAAGGGGTTAAAAGCATTAAAAATTATTTTAGAATACTATAGGTTACTTAAAAAATATTTTAAGATATTAGATATGTCCAAAAAAACACTTTAAAATATTAGACACCGTTTTAAGAAAAAAAAGGCCAACCCCAACATTATATACCAAAACTTCCCAAAAACGATGTAATTTTAAAAAAAAAGATAGGCAGCGAATTAGGACCTGTTTGGCAAAGCGGTAAGGCAAAGAAAACGCACATTAATGGAAAAAAGCCCGATAAATGCGAACAGCCCCTGTTTGGCAACACGACAATAATACTGGACTTTTTCTTATAACGTGGGTTAATATTAGAAGCTCAGATCTGTTGCTTTTTCATGCGGCACGGTAGAAATTAGTTATTATGGGGCAATTAATGCTCAACGAATTCGCACCCAACTCGTTAATGCATCTCTTCTCTATTTCTACTCGGCTCTCTTCTCATTTTCTGCTCAACTGTGCGTCTTCTCCCTGATCTTGGTGTCCGGCGTCGTTGTGGTAGTGCAGTCGACGTTGGGTGTCGGTGTGGGCGGAGCTCATCGCCGTCCGTGACTGGTTGGGTGCTGTCCGATCCTCCTTCTCCGATCCGTCCCTTGTTCAGAACTGTGGTGTTGCGTGTTGTGATCTTCGGCCTCTCCTTGCAGTTTGGTGGCCAGATCTGTGGGTGGGTGCTCCGATATGAGGTAAGCGGGCGTCGTGTGGTCGCCAGAGCTTCTCTGATGTCAGGTTTTTTTTGCTGTCTTGAGTGTTTTCCTCTGCTTATTGGTCGTCGGATTTGGGTTCACGGTCTGAAGGGTTTCACTTTTCTTGATTTGGGTTCACGGTTTGAAGCTTCACAAGGAACCAGTTTCGGTCATTGTCAGTTGGTTTGCTGCCATTTTTCTACATCTCCGTCTGAGGTTAAGGTCTGTTTTCTTCATCTCTGTTTCTTAAATTACTGAGCTCGTGGTTTTCTTCATCTCTGTTTCTTAAATGACTGAGTTATATATATATATATATATATCTATGCGTGGAAGAACTGTGGTCTGAAGTTTTCCATGTTAACTTCCTTCGTTGATTAATATGCGCATTGGTGCTAGCTAGTTTCTTCATCTCTGTTCCTTATTAGTTTGACTGTGCTCGTCGCTTTGCTAGTGTAGTCTGTGGAAGAAAGGGAGAAATATATATATATATATATATCTATACGTGGAAGAACTGTGGTCTGAAATTTTCCATGTTAACTTCCTTCCTTGATTAATATGCGCATGAGTGCTTGCTGGTTTCTTCATCTCTGTTCCTTATTAATTTGACTGAGCTCGTGGCTTTGCTAGTATGGTGTGTGGAAGAAAGGGATAAATAAATATATATATATATATATATATATATATATATATATATATATATGTGTGTATGTCAATGTGGTATGAAATTTTCCATCTTAACCTCTTTCCTTAATAAACATGCGTATGGGTGCTTGACTGGTTTCTTCACCTCTGGTCCTTATTAATTTTACTGAGCTCGTGGCTTTGGTAGTGTGGAATGTGGAAGAAAGGGAGATATATATATATATATATATATATATATGCGTGTGTATGGTGTGGTATAATTTTCCATTTTAACTTTTTTCCTTGATAAAATTAATAAGGAGCAAAGATGAGTAAAAGTGAATGTAATACGCAAAAACGAATCTCTGTTTGGTTAGCATGAACAAGTGAGTAAAAGTGAATGTAATGTAAGTGAAAATGTGATTTGTGGTTGTTTGCCTTTTAACGAATCCCTTGTTCGTGGCTTTATTATTTTTGTTTTTCACTTTACATTGAACGCTGAGCATTAATGCTGCATCATTTTTGTGTGTGTTTATATGCAATAAGAACTTGGTTGGTTAGCAAGAACTAGTGAGTACAAGAAAATGTGATTTCTATTCTTTTGAACAGATTCTCAGGAAGGCAAGGTTCGTAGGAAGAAGATAGTTAACTAACTCAAGAATGTGATTTCTATTCTTTTAATCTCTACTCTCTCGATTCCTTTTACCATTTGTAATGAATACTTTATGATGCGTATGAACTTAGGAACTTGTGGTGATTGCTGTTTTCTTAACATGTTGTTGCATATGGTTCCATGGTTTAGTTTTCCGTTACTCTGTCCTCTTTAGATTTTCAAGCGTGATCTCTAGCAATCCTTCTTTTCAATTCTGTTGTTCTTCAAATCGATAAGGTTCCTAATCTCTAAACGTGCTTCCGTTAATCTTCACTTGTTCATAGTTGACATAGAAGTATGAACAAGGAGAAACACAGAATAACGTGGGATGTAAATACCACGGGGATTTTCATACATGAATGCGTTGATCAAATTTACAAGAAAGAATGTCAAGGATCTTCTTTCACGAAGGATGGGTGGAAGAACATTATGTGTGCATTCAATGAAAAAACAGGACAATCATATAACAAGAAGCAACTGAAAAATAGGTTTGATAGCTTGAGGAAAGAATGGAAGGTGTGGGATAACTTATTCTCGAAAGAGACGGGCATATCGTATGACCCTACGAGGAATATGGTGATCGCTAAAGATGAGTGGTGGGACAGGAAAATTCAGGTGCACAAATGTTGTTATGATTATTATGAAGAACAATGTTATGATTACTATTTGTATTATTTTATATAAGGCATTGATTTGGAAGCTTGTATGCATACAGGAGAATGCGAAGTATGCCAAGTATAGGTACAGAGGCCTCATGTTTGCGAACGAATTAGGGATACTATTCAAGGACGTTATGGCATCGGGTGACACCATGTTCACACCATCTGATCCACAGCGGTTGTCACTGGGTATTGATGAAGACGATGTCTATCGACCCACAATGGACCTAGAAGAAGGATCAGGAGATAGTGAGGAAGATATTGAAGGTCTTTCTACTGGAGGTAGTGTGGGAGTGACAGCTGATTTCGAAGGAATAAGGTTGACAACGAACTCAACACCTAGTGCACCTAGTGGTTCGGGAAGCAGTGGGAAGAGAAAGAGGGTTGAAGGGGCTGAGAAAGCAAAAAGGAAAAAAAAGCCAACTTCGAAAGTAATAGTAGATGCAGTTAGTCGAATAGTTGACGCATCTACGGATAGAGTACATGCGATGAAAATGCTCTGCCCGACTGATATACCAGCGAGTGACGTCGTGGCTGAATTACTTACCATTCCTGAAATTGTTGCTGATAGAGACTTGCGTCGTCGATGTTGTAATATGATGATGCACCAAATGTCTCGCGACATGTTTGTTGGCTTGAAAGGAAATAAAGAAGCCTTGCTCGAGTGGTTGCAGGAACACGCTTACAACAGCCTACATCTTCAGATTGCCCCGAAGCCCTGAACTCCACTTCATGTTACTTTTGAAAACTTAATCATATGTAGTTATATTGATATACCTAACTTTATGTATGTTACTTTTGAAAACTTTGTCATATGTAGTTATATCGGTATGCCTGACTTTATGTATGTTTTGATAGTACGTATGTTAGATGAAGCAGCTATATGTTAAGCCAGTTGTGAATGTTACTAACTTATGCTATATGATGTGAATGTTACTTGTACATTTTATAGTCGTATTTGATTTCATACAATCTTCGCAAAAACACAGGTTACATCGTCTATGGCAAGTTCGAGTGGTGCAGATAGGTCGGAACGGCCGGAGGAAGTACGATTGTCTCGTGCAGATAGAAGGTCTCTGCTCATATCCCTCTTAGATGAAGAGTTGACAGAGTATGGACAAGTAGCTACGTTGATGGCTCAATATCTCGTGCCGTATATTTGCAAAGAACCATGTAGAACTAGCAAGCAAACAGGTGCACTGTGGGTGCAAGAGGTATTGGAAGGACACGATGGCATTTGTCATGAAAATTTTCGAGTGGAAAAACGTGTCTTCTCTCTCTTGTGCTCGAAATTGGTAGAACATGGGTTACGACAAACTAGGTATATTGGAATTGAAGAAATGGTTGCCATGTTCTTATATACAGTAGGTCATGCACAAGGAAATAGAATCATACAAGAACGATTTCAGCATTCTGGAGAAACCGTTAGTAGGATATTCCACATGGTTTTAAATGCTTGTGTTAATCTAGCGACAGAAATTATCAAACCGGTTGATCCCGAGTTCCATCATTGTCACCCAAAAATAAGCAATGATCGGCGATATTACCCCTATTTTAAGGATGCAATAGGAGCAATTGATGGAACTCACATCAAGTGTGTGGTCAGTCAGTTTGAGCAGGAGAGGTATATAGGGAGAAAGGGATATCCGACATAAAATATCATGGCCGTATGTGATTGGGATATGTGCTTCACTTTTGTGTTGGCAGGTTGGGAGGGAACTGCACATGATACTCGTGTCTTCCAAACTGCTATCTCTACTCCATCTATGAAGTTTCCGCATCCACCTCAAGGTATATCTCCAACACCTGATTGATACATTGTGTCTTTTTCCCCCTCACTTTTGCTATAATTTTACAGTGTAAATACAAATTCCATCATTTTATCAGGGAAATATTATTTGGTCGATGCTGGCTATCCAACACCTGTTGGATATCTTGGTCCGTATAGACATTAGCGTTATCATCTTCCAGACTTCAGGCGACGAGAGGGATTTGCAAATCCTAATGAGATGTTCAATTATTATCATTCAAGTTTGCGGACTACTATAGAAAGGACGTTTGGAGTCTGGAAGAATAGGTTTCAGCTCTTGGGGGAAATGAAGTCATATAGCTTTGAAACACAAGTCTACATAGTTTGTGCTACAATGGCTATACATAATCTTATCCGGAGAAATTCCCAAACAGATATGGATTTTCGAGAAGCTGAACGAGGAAATATATCTGGTCAAGATACTAATGATCTGAGTGATGTCGCATCCACATCAACTATCCGTAGATTATCGTCAACACAAATGAATGATGTTCGTGACACAATCAGAGATCAAATTATTAGGGGTAGATGATCCACTGATAAAACATTTCATGTATGCATTATAATTTATATATAAATTTATCCAATTTTAATTGAAGTGGCTTTAGTGTTTTTTTTTCAATAATAATTGAACTTTTATTATTTTACCAAATTTTATTTATATTTTTTCACTTTAATTATCACAATATATACAACTAATATATATATGGAGTTTTCAATAAGATTCATGCCCTTTTTAGTCATTTTCCATCTTAACGGGCCTTTGAAACACCAATCCAAACACGTTTAATGTTAGGAAAAAAGTCACTTTTTCTACCGCAATTCCAAACACAAATCACATCTACATTTTGACTTTTTTCTTATCTGACTTTTTTTAAAGTCAGTTAGCAAAAAAAAGCTACTTTTCTGCCGAAACATAATGGTGACAATTATGTTTCATAATCTCATTAGAAAAAAATCTAGGATTTTACTTCTTTGTATAAACACTAGACTATATTGTAGCTTCTCACTCTTTGGGATTGTCTGTAAATACCAGAAGCTATGCACAACTCTTCTCTAAATGAAATTATCGCCTATTCTTACTACGTTAAATTAATTTTCAGGATAAATTTTAAAATTGCTACATATGTGATCATGTTTTCGTTATATCTCACATTAACAATTTATAGCGTTTATGCATAAAATTTTAAAATTCTATTGACTTAAATGATCACGCTGTTTCATGTCCCAAAAAAATCATGCTATAATTATTTTTTTTACCAAAATCATGCTATAACTATATTTTCCTATGCAGACATGAAAAAGAATTCATTGAAAGCATTGCTGAAAAAACGAAGTCAAAGTTACTTGATGAATCACCATCAGACCTTAGTATATTAATTGGAATCGAACAAAAATTATATGAGTTGGAGTCAGTCATAGCAAGTGATCCCGAAGGAGTTCGATTTGTAGGAATATGGGGCACTGGAGGCTTAGGCAAAACCACTCTTGCTAGAGTTTTTTATGAGCGGAAGTGCAAAAACTTTGAGATACACTGCTTTCTTCATAATGTTAGAGAGGTACATGAAAAAGATGGTTTGATTTCATTGCAAAGAAAACTTCTTTTTTCTTTAGATAAAAGAAGTATGGAAGTAGCTGACTGTTATGAAGGAAAGAAGCTGATAAAAAACTTGTTAGGCGATAGAAAAGTTCTCCTTGTCCTTGATGATGTGAGTGATATAAGCCAACTTGAAGATTTGGCTCCAAAGCAAGGATGGTTTGGCGAAGGGAGCATAATAATAATAACAACAAGGGATAAGCATTTGCTATCATCACATGGTGTGTCTGCTAAGTATGATGTCAGATTCTTGAGTGATAATGAGTCTCTTGAACTTTTCCTTCAAAAAGCTTTTAAAGGAGATCAACCAAATAGGGATTATTTGGACCTTGCTAAAACCATCATTGAATATGCTAGAGGCCTTCCTTTAGCCCTCGAAGTGTTTGGCTCATTTATTTGCAAAAGAACTATAGAGGAATGGAAGGATGCACTAGCTAAGTTCAAGAAGGTTCCTCCCAATGACATATTGAAGATACTTCAAGTGAGTTTTGATGGATTAGACATTAAGGAGAAGGCTATATTCTTGGATATTGCTTGCTTTTTCAATGGGATAGGCAAAGCTTACGTTATACAAACTTTAAAAACTTTGGACAAGGATCTTTATCCAGAAATTGGAATAAAAGAGTGTTTGATACAACGTTTTTTGCCCCAATAAGCCCGATTTTGGTTCAATAAGTCCAATTCAAAACGCAATACATTTTTTTAGTGTTTGGAACAGCGTTTTGCAAAAAATAAAAAGCCCAAAAACGCAATTTATTAAATAAGCCTGAACTACCCACTTATTTTTGAAAAAAGCTGTAGCGTTTTTTTTTTCGGTCCAGAAGTTGCAACATTGCAAGCTTTCAATGCCTCTGTGTTGTGGGCTCCACATACTTCTCAGATCTCTTTTTTTTTTTTTTGCCATCGTACTTCTTAGATCTCATATATATATATATATATATATATCCCTTGTAATTTTCTTCATATACACTCACACATACATATATATATATATTATTCTTTTCCCATCTTCACACGCCTTGTGTATGTATTCTTCTAATTTTTCACTTCCTAAATATGATAATATTTCCAGCAAAATAAAATAGGATATGAATATATTTTATATCGAAATATCCTTTTATCCTATAATTAATTAAAGGACTGAAAAATATATAGAAGATAATTAGATAAGTATGAATAGCATTCATAACATGATCAAAGATCAACTTATACGAGACATGTGATCCAATTAGTTATGTAATATTTTTTTGTGAAATTATGTATTTTGGCATCACATTTTCTAACTTCACTTTTCCATTTATTTTTAATTTTAAATATCTTATTTGCTTATAATTAACACAAGTTTTTACTTTTAAAAAAACACTTATACAATCACTCATCTAAACAAGTTTTGACTTATTGAAAATCACTTATTCAATCGCTCATCCAAACATAAATCATATTACAAAAACTGACTTTTTTATTAAGTCATTTTTAATAAGTCAGAATCATAATAAGTCATTTTTCCTACCGTTATCCCAAACACACACTAAGTGTTCTTATTGATAAGTCACTAGTGATTAATTATGAAGGGCATTTGTGGGTGCATGAAATTCTCAAAGATATGGGTAAATATATTGTCTATCAAGAATCACTTGATAATGCCGGCAAGCGTTCTAGGATATGGTCTTTGGAGGATGCCAATCATGTACTAGAAAGAAATAAGGTGACATTTCAAAGTTTTTGTTTGTGTACTCTTTTTATAATAATTTATTTCATAACTCTTGCAAATTTTTATCTTGACTTGTTTCGTAGGGGACAGAAGCAATCCAGGGAATAGTTCTAAGATTACAAAAGTCATGTGATGCAGTTTGGGATCCTGCAACCTTCTCAAATATGAGTAACCTTAAGTTACTTATTGTTTCAAGATACTCACATTTTTCCCAAAATTACAAATTGAATCTTCCACGTGGACTGAAGTCCCTATCCAACGAGTTGAAAGGCATAGTATGGGAGGGGTATCCATTATTTTATTTGCCAAGTCAAGCTGAACTCCATGAACTTGTTGATCTAAATATGCGACATAGCAAGTTAAAAGAGCTTTGTAGAGGAACACAGGTAATTGTAGTCCTTTCATTTAAATTTTTTGTCCAAAATTTAATTATAAATTATAATTATAATTAGCTTTTGTTTTTTGACGGCTTATTGTTTCCTCATTGTTTTTTTAATTGTTAGTGTTTCCGAAGCCTTAAGTGCATTGATCTATCTCATTCAGAAGACCTCATCAAAACCCCAAATTTCGTTGGAATTCCTCATCTTGAAATATTGATTCTTGAAGGGTGTTCTAACTTGGTTGAAATTCACTAGTTTCTTAGTCATCACCAGAAACTTGTCCTTGTTGATTTGAAAGATTGCAGGAAAGTTAAAACCCTTACAAGAAAATTTGAGATGAATGCTTGGATACTTTTGTCCTATCTGGCTGTTCAAAAGTTAGAAAACTTCCTGAGTTTGGAAAAGAGATGGAACATCTGTCTAAGCTTGATTTAGAGGGGACTGCTATAGCCAAACTACCTCAATCACTGGGCAATTTGATTGGTCTCGTTGAATTAAATTTGAAGAACTGCAAAAAGCTGGTTTTTCTCCCATATAATGTTTGTAAATTGAAAGCTCTGAAAATTATGAGAATGTCTGGTTGTTCAAATCTTTCAAAGCTGCCAAAGAATTTGACTGAAAATGAGGCTTTGAAAGTGCTTGATTTGAGTGACATTGCTATAAAAGGGCTATCACTTTCTGAATACAATGGTGAATCACAATCTTCATCATCATGGAGTTGCTTCTCATTTCTTCAAAGGCCTTCAAGATCAACAAATTTTGTGTTGCCGTCTTTGTCATTCTTGACCGACCTAAGTTTAGTCTATTGCAATCTCCATGATGGATCACTTCTCGATGACATTAGCGAGTTATCATCATTGGAATTATTAAGTCTAATTGGTAACAATTTCATTGACTTACCTTATAGCCTCATTTCCAATCTTTCGAAGCTTAACAGTATTGGTCTCGCTTGTTGCCCATCGCTTCGGTCTTTGCCACAACTTCCATCGAATCTATCAGTTATTTATGCATTTGGTTGTTCATCAATGAGACATTACGGAACTTCACAACACCTGTGGGATTTCGTTGAATCATTTCAACCTCAGCAGGTTTATTTCATTTGTCTTTACTTGTTCTTTCCCCTTAATCATTATACTTCTTTTAACATGGAAAATATTTTCGTATAGGTTCTCAATAATGTTAAAGCTGTCGATCTAAATATTGAATCTGCAATTACAATATTGGGTTCACAAATTGTGAGTTTTTTTTAGAATAACATGATTTTTTCTTTATTTGTTTGATGATAAATATCTAGTTTATTTGACTTGTATATATTTCCATTTCTTACGTACTAACACAAACAATCTTTCTTTTCTTTGTTCAAGCCTTTTGATTTCTTCAGGAAATGTGCTCGCGTATTTGTAATTCAAGGTAGCGAAGTGCCATCGTTTTATAACCAAAACTACTTTGATGACAAAGAATTCAGGCATCCAAATGTGTCATTCATAATAATTAAGCATATCCCCTCATTTTTGTGATTCAAGTGAATGGTGGGGCATAGCCATATGCTTAGTGATAGAAAACAATTTTGAATGTGGAGAAGGATTGGATTCAATTTCTTTAACTTTCGGATTTCCTAATCACGATTTTCCAAATAAGTATTTTCTATGGGATAACGTTTATTTTCATTCAACTCAAAGCCATCAACTTTATATTACATATATTCGTTGTTCCTGCTTGGTTGTGGACGGACTTCAAATGACATTTTTTTTCTGTGGATGCTATTGAAAATAAGTCTCCAGCATTTAAAATAAAGAAGTGTGGATGGCGAGCAGTGCATAAAGAAGATGTTGAAGCTTGGAGAAGAACAAAGGAGAAAGGTTGTAGTAGCAATATCAGTAAAGTTGAGAAAAATGAAGGTCATACTCATTGCCCGAGACATCATGATCAATTCACAGAAAGGAAAATTATTGTAGAAGTCGATGGCACCTATTCTTCTTTAAATGACAAAGTAGCTTGTGGAGGCATTTTTAAAAATGGCAACAATTGTATGATGGAGGCTTTTCTTCTGAAATTAAGTGTTGGGGACTCCCTCGTAACAAAACTATGGGGTTGTGTTAGTTGACAGGACTCTTCTCTGATCATAACCAGTAGCTAATTGCTACTCATTCATTATCTCATTAACGAAATGTATTATCCAACCAACAACTGTATATTCCCAATCCTACAACTTATATACAAACAACATATATCCTATTAGAGCTACTAACTGGGTCAAGCCCAAACACAGTACATAATATACTTGGGCTCAAGCCCACTATTTCCTACAACTATTTACAATAATACTTCAACACTCCCCCTCAAGTTGAGTGTCATAAATATTCACAACACTCAACTTGGCAAGAAGCTCATTTTGGATCTCCATTGTTGTAGGCTTTGTCAGTATATCAGCTTGCTGTTCTCTGGTTCTAACGTGTTGCAACTTGATTAACTTAGATTGCACTTTCTCACGAACAAAGTGACAATCTATCTCAATGTGCTTGGTCCTTTCGTGAAATACTGGATTGGTTGCTATGTGAATTGCGGCCTTACTGTCACAAAACACACCACTGGTTCAGAAAGAGGGTATCCTACTTCCTTTAGTAGCCCTTCTACCCAAACAACCTCAGAAGTGGTAGAAGCAAGTGCTCTATATTCTGCCTCCGCCGAAGATCTAGAGACCATACTCTGTTTCTTCGTTTTCCAATGTACAAGCGAACCTCCAACTTTAAGTAAATAACCTGTGACAGACCTCCTAGTAGTCTCGCACGCACCCCAATCAGAATCACAATAGCAGCTCAACGACATGTCCCCATTTGTACTGATCAATATTCCTAATCCCGGACTTTGCTTTAAGTATCGTACAACATTTAAGGATGCCGCCATATGGACCTTCATAGGTTGTTGCATGAATTGACTAAGTGTCTGCACAGGAAAAGAAATATCAGGCCGTGTAATGACAAGATAAATCAACCTTCCTATTAAACGCCTATACCTCTCAGGATCACTCAACAGATCAGATTCCTTATCCTTATTTTTCTCATATGCACGCAACTTTAAATTTTGTGCCATAGGCATCCCAAGTGGCCTACAACCACTTATCCCAAAATCTGCCAAAAGATCTAAGGTATATTTTCTTTGTGACATCACAATTCCTTTAGTGGACCTGGCCATTTCAATGCCAAGGAAATACTTCATTACTCCTAGATCTTTTATTCTAAACTTATTATGAAGAAATTGTTTTACTTGTTCTATCCTTTCCTCAGAACTACCAGTAACAAGTATGTCATCCACGTAAACAAGTATTAGAACAATCTCCTTACCATACCTTTTAAAGAAGAATGAATAATCTGACTTACTCTGGGTGAAGCCTCCTTGAATTAGAGACATAGATAATTTACAATTCCACTGACGAGAAGCTTGTTTTAACCCATACAAGGATTTATGTAGTCGACATACCATATTCTCCCCCTTGCTATCAAAGCCTTGAGGAACAATCATGTAAACTTCTTCATCTAAGTCTCCCTGCAAGAAAGCGTTATGTACATCCATTTGATATATAGTCCAATTATTTATTGCAGCCAGTTTTAAAATAGTGCGTACGGTGATCATTTTAACAACCAGTGAAAATGTTTCATGATAGTCGACCCCCTCTCTTTGACTATAACCTTTAGCAACTAGCCTAGCTTTGTACTTTTCCACCTCACCATTTGATTTGTATTTGACTTTATATACCCACTTACAACCAATAGGTTTCTTACCTTTAGGTAACGGGAAAATTTCCCATGTCTTATTTGCCTCTAGGGCCTCTATTTCTAAATGCATTGCCTTAACCCATTCACTAGACATTGCTGCCTCCTCATAGCTTTTGAGTTCAGAAATAGCATCTAACTGACAAAGGAAAGCAAAATTATGTGAAGAAATATTGTGATATGAAATATAATCATGAATAGGATAAAGACATTTATTATTACTCTCATGAGAACCCTGAGTGACTAGATTACAAACATAGTCTTTAGCCCATATAGGTGGCCTTCTTTCTCTAGGCGCCTTAAGACCACTTGCATTGCTAGGCATAGGTGTAATTGGGTCATGTAGGGTATCTTGCTGTGTTTCACTACCCTGAATGGTCTCATTATTCTGTATATGTTGGGTCACCTCTTTCGGTTCCCTTTCAATATAAGGTACTGGATCATCATCAAAGAAAAACATGTTTCTAAGTTCGTAAGAGGTGTCACTATGATCAGGGGTTAATTCTTCTTTAAAGGGGAATCGAGTTTCAAGAAATGTAATATGCCTACTGATAATAATGTTGTGAGTAATGAGATCTAAGATAAGAAAGCCTTTTTGATTATTTGGGTACCCTAGAAAGACACATGGGGCACTTCTAGGTTGTAATTTGTCTGTTACATTAGATCTTGTGGCATATGCAAGACAACCAAAAGCCTTGAGATTATCAAAATTCGGTTCCTTTCCATAGACTTTCTCATATGGTGTTTTAAAATTCAAGACTTTAGAAGGGACTCTATTTACTAGGAAGGCCGCCATCCGTACACATTCTCCCCAATATTTAAGAGGAACCCCAGATTGAATGATAAGGCTTCAGGCTACCTGCATTAATGTTCGATGCTTTCTCTCTACAATTCCATTTTGTTCCGGAGTGTAGGGGCAACTAGTTTCATGAATAATTCCCTTTTCCCCGAAATAAGCTTTAAGATCACTATTAACGAACTCAGTACCATTATCACTCCTAACTTTCTTAACTGGAACAGAAAATTGGGTAGCAATATAAGCAATATAATTTTTAATGCAACCAACAGTTTCATTTTTTGATTTTATAAAAAATATCCAAGTGCTTCTAGAGTAATCATCTACAACAGTTAAGAAATAATGATGTCCTTGGTGTGTAGGTGTCCGATACGGACCCCATACATCCATATGTACTAATTCAAAACAAGAACGAGATTTGATACAACTAGAGCTAAATGGCAATTTAGTTTGCTTTGATTGAATACAGATCTCACATGTATCATTCCAAGTAACAGATTTATCCTTGACAATGTGTAAATGTCGCAACACAGGAAGTAGGGCATGTCCTAGTCTATTATGTAAAAGCCACAAATCATGAGAATTGTTTACATCCAGGGCAGAACTACTAATAACAGCAGCAGTACATTTAGGGAAATTTAACATGTATAGGTCGTCTTCTAGCTTACCAATCGCCTTCTTCTTCCCATCTTGAAGATCCTGCACTAAACAGTGGTTAGGAAAAAACACAACCATGCATTGCTGCTCATGTGCTAGCCTTGGCACAGAGATAAGATTGAATTTGAGTTGAGAGGCATATAATACATTGGTCAAGTATATATCATCTGACAGTCTAACATTACCAATATGAGTAATCCTTACACTATCACCATTAGGTATCTTAATTGCCTTAATAGGGCTATCATTAATTCGATATGTTTCAAAGAATGATAGATCTCCAGTGATGTGTGTCGTTGCGCCAGAATCAAACACCCATATACTATTTATAGTTAGAGTAGAAGGAGAGTTATGCAAACCTGTACCGGCGCCAGTGAGAGCATGCACAGTGCCTTCACAGTCCTTTTTTAGTAGGTTGAGGAGGCGATTATATTGATCTTGTGTGAAGGTGGGCGAGATAACTTGATCTCCTGATGCAGCAGACCCCCCGTGTCCATGTTAAGTTGATTAATTGATGCCTCTGGTATCTTAGGACCTTTAGGACCCTTGTAGCCAGCAGGGTATCCAACTAGCTCCCAACAAATGTCTTTGACATGTCCTTTCTTTCCACAGTGAGTGCATTCTGGAGGTGGCCCCCCTCGGCCTCTACCATGCCCTCTCCCCCTGCCTCGGGAGATCATAGCAATGCCCTCATTTAATGTGTGAGAAGAATGAGCAATAGAACATTGGGCTTCATCTTCACAGATCATAGCAAAAGCCTGATTAACAGTGGGTAGAGGTTGCATGAGAAGAATCTGACTCTTGGTTGTTCCGTAAGAATCGTTCAGGCCGAGAAGGAATTGTAGTAACTTTTGTTGATGAATATGCTCAGAATACACCTTAGAGGTAAGACATTGACATGTTGGAATTGGGAGCAAAGCAGACTGTTCTTCGCATAGTTCCTTCAATTTGGAGTAGTATTGTGAAACCGTCTGAGAACCTTGACGCAGCAGAGTAAGCTCACGATGAAGTGCAAATATTCTGGAGCCATTGACCTTATCATAGCGTTCTTGAAGATCAAGCCAGACAGAATGAGCATTGTGGTAGAAAATAAGACTATTCGTGAGTTCTTTAGAAATAGAGTTGAGCAGCCAGGAGAGGACAATGGCGTTGCACCGCTCCCATTGGTTCTGGAGACGTGTTTCTTGCAATTCTTTCGTGCAGGACCCGTCAATAAAACCAATTTTCTGCTTACCTAACAGTGCGATGCGCATAGCTCGACTCCAAATAGTGTAGTTCTCACTGCCAGTAAGAGTGTGCGGAATAATGGAGGTTGTTTGAGTGTCAGAGGGATGAAGGAAGAGAGGGTGATTGAATGGTATTGGGTCACCGGAGCGAGAATCGCCGGTCTCGATAGATTTATCGGCCATAGCAGCAATATGGAACGAGAGAGATCAGAAAATAAAGGAGACGTTGGAAGGCGGTGATCGATTCTGCGTGAACAGCGAATCTGAGCCGCAGCAACTGGGGGGACGTTGGAAGGCGGTGATCCATTTTGCGTGGACAGTGAATCGGAGGGGACTACCAGGGCGATGGTTCTGGAAACAAGCAAGAGCGATGGCGCTGGACTAAAACAAACGAAGGAAAAGAGATGGGGATCGAGTTGTGCCCTAAGCGAATCAGAGCTCGAGGACCGTTCGTGGGCGCCGGATCTGAGGATTAAGATGTGCTTCTTGAATTTTCGGTGGGGAAAGTTGGGGATCGAACTGTGCCCTATGCGAATCAGACCTCGAGGATCGTTCTTGGGCGCCGGATCTTGAGTTTTCGGTGGGGAAATTTGGATCTCAGACTTTGTTTGGAGCCGGATCTTGAGTCTGCGGTGGATCTTGGGCCTGTGACTTTGTATTTTTGGGCCACTAATGCAACCTGCAGGTATTCTTGGGTGGTCTTGGATTTTCGATCATATGAAGAGAAACCAGGACTGGTCGAATTTGTCTTCTTCCTCAGACCTGAAGCTCTGATGCCATGTTAGTTGACAGGACTCTTCTCTGATCATAACCAGTAGCTAATTGCTACTCATTCATTATCTCATTAACGAAATGTATTATCCAACCAACAACTGTATATTCCCAATAATCCTACAACTTATATACATACAACATATATCATTTTAGAGCTACTAACTGGGTCAAGCCCAAACACAGTACATAATATACTTGGGCTCAAGCCCACTATTTCCTACAACTATTTACAATAATACTTCAACAGGTTGCTTGATGGGTCTCAAAATAGCTTGGGACAGGGGTTGTAGAGATATCATCTTGAGAAGCGACTCTACCGAGACTGTTCATTTGATCAAATTTGAAGTCCATGAGATGCACAAAGATATTGCCGTGATCATGGAAATCAAAGCGATGATGGAGGAGGAATTGGTGTGTGGATGTCCAGGTCTGTCACAAAGATGGCAATGGTATAGCAAATTTACTTGCTAAAACAGCACTTGATGGAGCAATGGGTTTGCAAATCTTGGGCCCTAAGGCGATGACGGAAATATTGCAGGTGACTGATGTAGGGTAGATCTCCCTTGTGTCAAAAAAGAAAAAGATGAGCCTACTACTTCCAAGGTACGTTGCGATAAATTAGTCCTTCTTGTTTTAGATTAAATTTTATATCAATGCATGCTTGATAGCTATTTAATTTTTTCTTTTATACATTAATTTAATAAAAAAAGACTTTCAATTCAAGTAAATATTATATTTCCTTAATTATTTCATTTTCCTAAGAACTGTTTGATTTATATAGTATTTGTCGGGTTTGTTTTCGTAAGTTAAATTTTTTTTTCTTATTTATATGACCTTTCAAGAGTCCATCAAATTAAGGTCAAACTCGATTTAGTGTATTTCCTTAATTTTTTATTTCCATTTATTTGTGGCTAAAGATAAGCTGAGCCATAAGTTGCACAAGAGTTTACTTCATTTGTATTTCATTAGCACATCATATAATTATTTGTTCTAATTAGTTTTTTTTAAAGAGAATTCGGTTGTAAAGTTATACATGATCATTATATACCAGCTTGGTCCTTCGAGTGAGTGGCGGGGTACAGCCCTTTGCTTAGTATTAGAAAACAATTTGGTATTTGCTTAATTTGAAGTTTAATTTGTTTTAAGACGGTCTCCTTTCCTCATTATAAAAACATTAATCATTTAATCAGTTATTCATATTTTTAAAATTTCAACATTACCCTTAATGATTACGTTCATTATTGGAGGTTATTGAGTTTATATATAAATATTGAAACAAAAGCTAATACTTTAGACAAAAACATTTATATCGAGGACCACACTCACCACAGTAAGGGTTTTGTAGGAAGACCTTTTTGCACTAGTAGTGTCAGTAATTTTCTTTCGAATAAAAATCCATCGTACTCAAGTGACTTTTATTTGTTTTTGAGTCATAAGCTTAAAGAGTACCTAATGATGATGAAGATCATCCTAATGATAATGTTACTTGTTACTGTTTTTTCCACTGGTCCAATCAATGATTCGATTGCAAATTTTTACATCCTTCTTTATGAATGCTTAAATCTTCAAAGTTTACTGAATCAGTTTACAAAATCAAAGCAAGACGCTTGTGTGTTTGGTTGGGCTTGTTTTTGGACAATAAGTCCTTATTACGCAAGCCGAGATAAAACTCCTCTCACATACTTACCTGGTATACCGTGAATCACGATTTATAAGCACTTATTGCCCAAAAATAAGCTATTATTGAGGTAAGTGGACTTCCAAAACGTGATGCACATACAATATTTCGTTCAATAGACTTGCAGCTTTGTCCAAAACTTTTGATCTGGTGCAGGATGGAAAGAATATGAAGCTATGATCTTAAAAATTTTGCAAACCATTGAGTAATCTGAGCGGGAAAAACCAACAAAGAACAATAATGCATGCATTTTATTCTCCACGTGCAATATGCAAGTCAGGACAAAGAGTCATGAACTTCCTAAACATAAAGTTAGCTTAGAAGTCCAGGGCAAAATTGTCTGATTGAACACCGTGCTGAAGACAAATTGCAACTCATAGCATTATCAAATAACTTTTGCTTTCGAAGCCGATCCCCACAGCCTCAATGTTCATTCATAAGTTTGTCTTACTACTTACAGCAGAAATCACTTCCAGAAAAGAAAGAATTGGAATAAACAATCAGAATAACTGAACATCCAACTAAACCAGAAATAAAACAAAGAATTAAGTTTATTTCGAAAAAAGAAAATGTCAAGAGCCAAATTATTCACAGTTTAAAATCTTTATTTAGTTCACCTAAACAAAAGTTATTATTTAAGATCTCAATGTCTGTAGAAATTAGTATAAAATTTTAGAAACTCCTTTACAAGATAATTGTGAATTTATACTACAAACTTTCAAGGCAATGTGATTTCTCATGAGCATGTTGTCTGAGAGTTATAAGAGCTACTACTTTGCCCGTTCAAATAGCTTAGACTTCTAGTATGAGTAAGGAGTGGGTTATGATATAGATCAACATACAAAAGCTGAAACCGGAATCCTACCCACATATTAGAATTATATGGGGTTTACAAACATATTGACTATACTTGAGATTCCAGAATCCAGAAACCAGAAATGTAACAAGTCAAATGATCATATATGGTCTAGGTAACTAAATGCAGATAAAATCACTGGATTACATGTTTTGGGACATATATCACACTTATAAAGCATATGCATAAGCCGAGGAAAATAACAGAAAATTTATAATAGTATGATTTAAACTCAAAAAAAGCTAGATCTCATTCTTAAAAGAACACAAACTGTTATGAAATCATGCTCTATGCTAAAGCAATCCATTGCATTATGCCACAAAATGTTAAATTAACTAATTGCAGCTTTCTAGCCTACTCTAACATGTCTGGTCAAACAATTTCATTTCATAGTTATTATCAAAGAACACTTTGAACTAAAGAAATAGCATTATTTCAGAGCCTAAAATAAAAATAAAGACCAAGAATATGCATCTTTTTGAATACGAGGTATCTCATCCCAAATGAAGCCAAAATATGAGTTTGTACTTGGTCCCTAAGAATCTTATTGATTGATTTATAACATGACTTGCATATGTCAAGTTAAATTGACACCATTATCCAACACCTAGGTCAAATAATGAAGAGATTAAGTAATTGCAACTACATAATTGAGAGAACTACAAGATTGTCCATCAAGGAAAGTAAGATTGATTCATATACAATTAGGATGCATGAAAATATTTTAAGGATGTACCTTATTGAGTGATTAAGTTTGTTGTATGGAAATTACAAGGAGGATACTGTTGGGTCACAAGCAGATGTTATGAAGATATTTCAAGGATATACCTTATTGAGCAGTAGATTATCCCTTCTTGTTTTAGATTAAATTTTATATCAATGCATGCTTGATGGCTACTTAATGTTTTCTTTTATTCATTAATTTAATAAAAAAAAACCTTTCAATTCAATTAAATATTATATTTCCTTGATTATTTCATTTTCATAGGCACTGTTCGATTTATATAGTATTGGCCGGGTTTGTTTTCATAAGTTTAAAAAATTTTCTTATTTATATGACTTTTCAACAGTCCATCAAATTAAGGTCAAACTAGATTTGGTGTATTTCCTTAATTGTTTTATTTCTATTTATTTGTAGCTGAAGATAAGTAGAGCCATAAGTTGCACGAGATTTTACTTCATTTGTATTTTTTTAGCACATCATATAATTATTTTTTGTAATTAGTTCTTTTTAAGAGCATTGGGATATAAAGTTATACATGATCATTATATACCCAGCTTGGTCCTTCGAGTGAATGGTTGGGCATAGCCATTTGCTTAGTATTAGAAAACAATTTGGTATTTGCATAATTTGAAGTTAATTTGTTTTAAGACTATCTCCTTTCCTTATTATAAAAACATTAATCATTTTATATAAATTTAAGAATTCAGTTAAAATTAGTTATTCATATTTTTAAAATCTCAACTTCACCCTTAATGATTAAGTTCATTATTGGAGGTTATTTAGTTGATATATAAATATTGAGCAAAACATAATTATGATAAGAAGCTAACACTTTAGACAAAAAATTTTATACAGTAAAGGGTTTTTAAATACGGATGATGATATACTTACGATCCAATTGCCGGAGGTCATCAACTATGTATTATGCATGCAAATTCATGTTCTTGTTTTATGTTGTAATTGAACCGATGTCAAAAGTCCTTTTTAACAGTTGTAAGAAGACCTTTTTGCTCTAGTAGTGGCAGTAATTTTCTTTCAAATAAAAATGCATCGTACTCTAGTGACATTTATTTGTTTTGAGTCATAAGCTTAAGAGTACCTAATGTTGCTTCTTGTTACTATTTTTCCCTTTGGTCCAATCAATGATTCGATTACAAATTTTTACATCCCTTCTTAATGGATGCTTCAATCCTTAAAGTTTACTGAATCATTTTACAAAATCAAAACAAGAAGCTAAATAAGTGTTTGGAATAGCTTATTTTTGGGAAATAAGTACTTATTACGTAAGTCGAGATAAAACTCATCTCACATACTTACCTCGTGTACCGTGAATTATGAATTATAAACATTTATAAGTAAAAAATAAGTTATCTCAAATAAGCATTTAAGTAGACTCCCAAAACGTAATGCACATACAATATTTCGCTCATTAGACTTACAGCTTTGTCCAAAAAACAAAAAAAAACAAAAAGACTTACAGCTAAGTCGACCCTTATCATATTTTGCACATGTTTCAATAAATTTGTGATTATTAGGCTTATTTATATATATTGCCATGAGTGGCTAATCATTTTCATTAGGATTATTAAGAAACTTGGTTGAACCTAAGCTTGTATCTTCCTTTTTTACCCTAGTGATTGATGATAGGTTTGTACATGCTGATCTAGCTCTTTTTTACCCCTCACTTTCTGGTGTAGGATGGCAAGAATATGAAGATATGATCTTAAAACCTTTGCAAACCATTGAGTAATCTGGGTGGGAAAAACCAACAAAGAACAATAATGCATGCATTTTTAAAGACTTGTTTATCTAAACCTAAAAATTAGTTATTTTCAGATTGTATGGCGACTTCATGAAAAATGATTTATTATTCAGATTTTTTAAGAAAATATTGTTGGATCTAGTTATAACCATAAACAATGACTTATTGCCTATTAAATTTAAGATTTCAGTATATTTTCGTAGACAATGTTTTGGTCTCTGGATCTCGCATCTTCATCATATTCTCCACGTGCAATCTGCAAGTCAGGACAAAGAGTTTTCGAATAGCCATGAACTTGTAATCAGCACCAGAGGAAGTATGAATATATAAACGGTCAAATTATCGCAGGTCATCAACTATATAGATGAAGTTGTGCAGAAAGTTGAAAGAAGGCAAAAATCCAGAGTTGAGAATGAAGAAAGCTGTAGCTGTTGGGAGTGGATGTCAAACTTTTCGTTGGGCATTTATTTCAGACTTGATGTTAAGGTATATTAATTTGCTCTAGGTACATGTTTTGTTTCTTTCAGTAAGAATTTCTTGCTAATGAATTAAATGTGACTCTACCTACAAATGGTGATTGGTCTTCGTTTTTATTTTCCTTTTAATGTTGTAATCTTCATTCAAATAAATTTAAAACGCATCTTGAAATTTATGTGTTTTTAGTCATAAGCTGAGGAGTAATGCTGATCAATTTTTCGATCTTGTTGATCTTAACAAGTGTCACACGTTACTATGGAGCCGCTTATCACAGTTGTTCAGAAATTTAAGAACCACATGTGATCCAATTAGGACCATTATAATGACAAACTATCTAGAACTTTTATAAAAGCTTGAGTACGCATCATAGAATAATGAATTTTCTTAAAACTTAAAAAATTCATAACTAAATCAATTTAACTCCAAAAATTAGCAGTTCAAAGCTCTATTTCTATCTCCTGTAAGGGTCTTCGATATAAGAATAAGGCTTAGATTCACTTTAGTCTCATTCACATTCAGACCAAAAACTTACGTATTTCAAAACGGGTCAGTAGTGATTTTGCAGCACTTTCCAGAAATCTCATCACTACTTAGAAAAATCATATCTTCTAATCTACACATCCAAAAATTATAAACTAACACTTATTTTAAAGCTTAAGAAGTGTACTAGTCTCATGCAAACTTTCATTATTCAATTCAAAGATTTACCCTGTATGTCGTCAGTCACAAGACTGACGTTCCAGCAAGCATGAGAAACTACCTACCTACAGTAACCTTAAGTTTTCCCATGTTTATAATCGTGACAATTCTTTTGGCTGTAGCTACTCATCTTATACTCCTTATGAAGATATGTACAACTCAACAAATTTAAAGCTTGCACGCCATGAAAATTAAACCTAAATAATATGTTGAGCAAAATGCAACATGCTCCACCCTATCCACCACAGCCAAGCTTCTACCAGCTTCTCCTTTGCCTTGGATGTACTTGCTCCTATGGTTAACATATAAAGAGGGGAGGGGGGGGTTTTGAGATTGGGAGACCTACGTAGCAATAATCATATTGCAATATATAATGCATGGTAAATAACTAAGTATGGAAAATAAGCCATAGAGAACAATGCCATTCAATACCAACATATAGTTGGTCTAGTGGTATAAGGCCTAGCTAAATCCCTTTAGGTCTCGAGTTCGAGTCTTAGATGAGACACTTGTGTTAGGAGGGGCATCCACAAACCCCGAACCAGATATCAGATAATAAAACTCCCTCCGGTCCTAATTATAAGACAAAGTTGACTTTTTTGGAGAAATTAAGCAAGCCAATTAACTTACTTTAGAGTGTTTATATTTATGTTATCCTTAAATTATATATTACTTTATTAATCAAATTAATTAGTTTAGAGAAAAAAATAAAAATAAAAATAAAAATACTCTAAAGTAATTTAATTGGCTTCCTTAATTTCTCCAAAAAAATCAACTTTATCTTCTAATTAGGACCGGAGAGAGTATTTTAAAAAAAAACAGTACTTTCCAATAATTGAATAGTTGTAAGATTGAATAACTGAAACTGTTATTACACACGGCCATGACAATAACAGAAGTAAGGATTTTACATGTTCTCATGCTTAATTGCAGCAATAATGGCACAAACAAATATGTAACCAAAAGAGAATATACGAAATTAATCATTAAAGCTACCTTTATCTTCCTCCCTTTCTTGTGCTCCTTCCTGGTGTCTCCTTGGCAAGTTTGGGTCAAGGTAATTAAACCCGGACCGGTCAGTGAACCGGTCGGGGTACTAGGTCAAGGGTCAGTGGGTCAGACCGGAGTCAAACCGGAGCTAAACCGGTACCAAACCGGTGAAAAATAGAATATTTTAGGCTTATAGTATGAAATTCTAAAGGAAATTTAAAAAAAAAAAAATTAAAAAAAAAATTAAAAAAGTTGACCCGGACCGGTTTAGTGCCCGGGTCGCCGGTTCAGCCGGGCCGGTCCGGGTTAGAGAACATGGGTTTGGGTACAAATCAAAACCTGAGTTATATATGTATAGGAGCATATTAATATGCATAGTAGATATACTTTAATAGCATAATTACACTTTTAGCCTTGAACTTTCTATTTAGGGTGTGTTTGGATTCAATTTTTTTAATTGATTCTCAGCCCAAACCATGGTTTCCCTTAAAAACATCCAAACACTACTTTTTTTGCCATAATCCATTTTTGCCTCAAACCTTGGTTTTGAAGCCTCAAACCTTGGTTTACCAAGAATCTATTTTTTCCTCAATTCTGGAACAATTTTTTATTGATGGGCTCATTATTACTTTTCTCTCTCTTCCTTTTCTCTTTTCCTTTTCTCTTTCTTACGTTACTTTCTTTGTCTTCTTCTTCCATATTCCATTATTCCTTCAATCCCATCTGCATTTTTTCGTTTTTTTTTCCTGATTTGCGTGAACAGAACACGCAATTTTTTTTTTTTTTATTCATTCACTATGAAAAAATGAAACTTTTTATTATAATTAGATGAGATTGAGAAAATAGCCAAATTACCTACTGGGCTTCTATTCTAAATTCAATGGCACTGGTTTAATTTTGGTTGTTGGCGTCATTTTAATTTTGATTAGATAACATTTTCTGAAAAAATATGTAAATACCTACTGATCTGTTAAAATTTTTTCATCTATTTTTTTTATATTACATAATTGACAAATGTTATGATTTTACAATTTTTTGACAAATTTATTTCATTTTTTGTATTTATTATGTAATTTAATGTTAAATAATACTTAAAATATAATATTATCATTTATATGTAATTATCATAAAAGTTAATGTCCTTTTTAGTAATTTGATCATGAAAAAAGCTATTCTGATCAAAACATCCAAACACTCTCATTTTATCAAAATCACTTTTTTCTCATAATCTATTCTTCTTATAATCTATTCTCCAAAAGCTATTTTCCATTTTTTCTCCAGAAGCTATTAAAAAAAGCTAATCCAAACACACACTTACTTTGATTTCTTTTTCCACTTCAAAATTAAGGAATTTTAGCTATATCCCTTCATTGCATAGCTCTTCATAACATCATATGGCAAATAGAAATCAGTCCCAATTCCAAGACTTGATTCATAACAGCAATAATATATCACAACATAACTCAAGCAATTAACTACTCTCTCCGGACCTTAATATAAGACGTATTTACCTAATTTGATTAGATTAAGGAAGTTTATTAAGTTAGTTAATATGACATGTATTTTCTAAAATGCCTTAGCTCATCTTTCTTAATTTCCTCCTTCCCTCTCCTCTCTAATTATGATTGAGGGAGCATCAACAAGGGTAGATTAGGAGAATATTGACAAATATGAAAACTTTGTCTTATATTTAGGATTAAGATCAACTCCCCAAATATGTCTTATATTAAGGACCGGAGGGAGTACCATATTAGCTCTTTTAAATCTCATACAACTCTTGCTTCAAATGTGGAAATTATTATCCAGCTTAAATAACATTGTTCCAACATCACTTTTGGAGCTTTATACATGAGCCAATAATTCAAAATACCCATCCAATGTTTCAGGTATTAAAAAGTGAGTTTTTATAACTTTTGATTCAATATATATACAACACTTTGTACCATACACTTAATAAACTCATGAAAACTTCCCAACCTTAAAAAGAAAATCAGACAGCAACCCACTTAAGCTGGAACATTTTCCAGATTTCTCAAAAATCCTTAAAATTTGGACAGCACCTATTCTGATCCAGAAAATACAGCAACTAACACAAATATATATATATATATATACATATATATAACCTTTCCTGTTTCAGTGGTATTTCCAGGTTTAAAAAAATCATCTTTCCACTTTTACAGCTTGCAGTTAACCATTTAAATGATTGTTCGGTTGTTCCACATTCAGCATGTTAATCAGCAACTTTTGAACTCAATTCCACAAATTTAATGAGCAATTCTACGGTTCCATATACAAACATCTTTAATCATTTAAATAATTAAATCACCCACTTGTACAGCAATATGTAAAAGCATTTACACATTCAAGTAACCTTCCTTCTTCGTTACTATCTATTATATCTATTTAAGATGAATAACTAATCATATAGCAAGTTCAAGTCACTCTTGAACAGAACTTAGCTACTTAATTCACTGCTCCTCATTTCCCTTGACTAAACCCAATATTAAATACTTAATTCACTCTTGAACAGAACTTAGCTACTTAATTCACTCTTTGAAATCATAATGTTCAACTCAAACCACAAGTTTTCACGGGTTCCCTTCAAGCAACCTAAGGGCATATTAATAATTTAAAATACTGCTTCAGCGTCACACAACACTATGTGAAGGTTTATATTATCCCCAATTTTGCATATCCAGGGCGCACACATACACCCGATGCTTCACAGAACAGAGGATTGGCTTGAAAATCACTTCTCGGCCTAATCAGTCAGACAACCACTTACTAAGTATATAATATTACTCTTATATTATTAGGCATGCTTTGTTTGTTTCCTTACCACCGATTAGAGGACCCGAAACCACAATAATAAGCTTCAAATTACTTTAAAATACAGTAATCCATTATATGCAACAACGTTAATCTCCCTCTAAATATTAATTCCTCCCTTAATCGATGCTTCTCCCCAACTCAGAATCAAAATCCAATTCAGAAATTAGAGATGAAAGACTTATGCTTACCTCTGCCGGACTCTACTGTTATAAACAACTATCGGCACCTCCTCCTTCTTCCTCTTCTCTGTCGACCTCTTCCTCAGACCATTCTTCAGATTCTCGCACAATCACTCTCGATGCCTCCTTTAACCTTGCTTCTCCTGATTCAGTCGCTCTCTCAACTCTCTCTCGGCCACTTTCCTCTGGTCTATTTATCTGAATGAGGACAGAGCAAACTTGCCCTATGAGGAGGCACCAACGAGTCCGGCTTCGGTCTTTTTCCGAGGTAAAGGACCACCCTTTTCCTTTCTTTAATTGTTGGATTAAGATTTTAATATTTTAGATTTAATTTATTTTTATAATAATATTTTTAATATATTAATATATTGTTGAATTGAGATCTTAATGAATGAGATTTAATATATTTTTATAATAAAATATATTAAATCTAAATCATTAAGATCTCAATCTAAGGATTTAGGAAAGAAAGGAGAAGGACCGAAACCGGCACGAACTGAATCAATTGAATCCTCCGGCCCCCAATGAACCTGATTTGTTATTCTTTTTTTGGGCAAGGGTTGCTCTTCTGTAGGAGTGGTAAAATAGGCTGGCATGCGGGTTGCGGGCCAACCAGCGCCGGTAGGGGCTGGCGAGCTAGCATTTTTTTTAAATTTTTTACTCTTTTTCTCTTTCACCCATTCTTATCGCACTTCTTTTATTTTACACATTTGTGTTATGAAATCAATTTCATTCTTATTTTCCTTTTTTTTTCATTTATTTATATCACAAACTATATAAATACATTTCTTTTAAATTTAATAATAATATAATAAATAAATATAATATGAAAATAAGTGTCAAATAAAAAGTATGAGGAATTAATCAAACACATCATCAAAGAAAATGAGATAAGGGATCAAAGATATTTGAAGAAGAAAAAAATTAAGAGGGCCTGCGGGCCAGCCCGCGGGCTAAACCGGCTAAGCCCGTTTAGCCCTTTTTCAAATGGCGGCCCGAACCCGTTTAGCCCGCCCACCCGGTCCAAATTACCGGCTCTACTCTTCTGTTTGAATCTGCAAATTAAATGGGTTTGTGAAATTGATTGGATTGAACTGTACTGTGTAGGTATTGGGTATAGCAATGGGAAAAGGAAAGAAAATTTATTCTATCAAATCAATTTATAGTTTTTTTCCGGAAATCAATTTATATTTTAGTATGAGTGAAAAAATAAAAATATTTTAACATAACAAACATTCCTTTATAATATTGGACAAAATAAATTCCTTCATTATTTTTCTTGTTAATGGAAGATTAAATAAATACAACATTCCTTTACAAAAAGGATATCACTAATCATAAACTATAAAGAGCACAATTATTGTCTTCAGGCCCAGAAAAGGTAAAATTAGGGGAGAATTACACAGTGGTCCCATGGAAGCAAAAATATGAAGAAATGGTCTTAGGAAATCTGAAATTACCCTCAAGTCCCAAGAGACCATTTTGTAATAAAATCCAAGTGAGAAATGTTTGAAATACCCTTAAGTTTGAAAATAGGTCAAACTGAGTTTGGAGCTTCTTTGGCTAATTTGACAAGCTGAGATTCGGCCACTTCAGACGAGCTGAGATTTTGCCACTTCAGTGAAGGTGTTCGTGCAGTTCAAAAGCTAGTATTCGGCCACTTGAGTGAACCCCGGAAGGCGAGATCTTTGGCAAACGGAAGCTATAATCGACAACGGTGTTTGTCCGTTCTCAGAAGCTAGCATTCGGGCACTTGAGTGAACCGTGAAAGGCGAGATCTTTAGCAAAGGGAAGCTAGCTTTGGCGACGGTGTGTGTGTGTTTTCGGAGCCCAATCTGCTTCGATTACCTCAGATGCGGCCAGTCGAGTGAAGCCCAAAAGGCATCATTGTCGGTGACGTTGTTTATCCGTTTTCGGTGTTTCTGCGTTTTCAGAGGAAAAAATTTGACAGTTCAAGAACAAGAAACACACCACAAAGGGAAAGGCAGAGGCAAGCGGAGCCAAGAGATCTTTCGAAAAATCTTACTAGCCATTTGGTCGGTTAAGTTCTTCTTCGTACCTTGTCCTCTTGTTTCTTTTTGTTTCTTGATTATTCGCTCTGTGATTTTTATGATTCATTAGTTTGTGTATATTCATATTAGCATATTCATTTCCACATTCTTCAAAGATGGACAACCCCGATGAGCATGATTTCCACAGAACTTGCGGTATAAATCTGCATTCAATGTTCTAAAAGTTTGTGTCTTTGAGTTCGTCACACTGGGACGCGGAGGCAGGGGCACACATGGTTGGTCAATACTAGTGTTTCTATTAGGATTTAGCTTGATTAGGTGTTGTGAATTTGATATTTAGGTTCTGTAGCTTGATTAGGCCTCTCTTCTTCCTCATCTTCATTGAATGAATAAGCCACATCCTTAACAGCTTTAGAGCTCAGAGAAGTTACAACTTCCGTCTTATCTTTGGCAATTATGACAGTGTCCACAAGCAGCATTGAAAAGCTCTTGCTCTTTGGCTTGCTGCTCTCACTCTGCAAGTTCTGAAATCCAAGCGTAACATTGAAGACCATGCCTTCTTTTACTATTTGTTCATTTTTAGCATTAAGATTTAATCCTGACTCATGAAACTCAATGCTAATGCCTGTCCCAGCAGATTTAGTCAAATTAGAAACCAATTATGACCGTGTGTTTCAGTTTCGGGCCACTGAGTTTAATTCATTTCTGAAACTTGTTGAATTTCCATGGTAGCTAAAACAGAATTTGCTGAACTGTGATGACCATTGTTGCTCATAGTTATGGTTGTTTTTGGCATGTAGAGAGTGCTAAACATTGTGTTGTCATTAAATCATGGTCAAATGCTTGTGATGTTGAGTGTCTATTAACCGAAGCAATTCCCTCAATTATATCTACTGTTGTTACCTTTGTGCTTTATTCATTGACTATTTGACAGGGTTGTATAAATTTTTGTTAAAGTGAAATATAAATGTGACAACTTAAATTTTCTCAAAATATAAAAAAGGAAGTTTAACATTTATCTGGTTGTATCATTGGGGGACGGGGTAATATGAAATTTTCTTGTATTTCCAATCTATTGCATTTTGCATTTTGCAGTGAAATCTATTTGTTTACTCTTATTATCTTGTATACTTATGCAAAGATAAGCCTAGTACCTTGTGACATTATGCTGAACTGTGACCTATAATCAGAATGACGTAGGTTTATTTCAATGTTTCTTTTGAATTAGTGTAATCTGTTCCATTTTGGTGATAGTGTTAAATTAAATCAGTTACAGAGGCATAGGAAAAGTAGATTCAATTACCTACAGTTTAAGATGTTTTTGACATTATTTGCGCCATTGTTCTTCATGTGTCTGCATTTTTTAATCATTTGTAAGAGTAATAAGCAATTATGAGCATGGTTTGGTTTTTTCTCCAGGATTCCCTGCTATCCTGAGGTGGTTTTGTTGTGATAGTGTTTCACCATAAGTCATTTGTAAATATTAGTTACCAAAGCTTTGAACTCTATACTCTAGCTTTGACCTCTAATGCATTTAACTTGACTATGATGTTATGCATATGTTTTTTATTTAGTTTTTATGATTAGCTCATTCCTTTCTACTCTCTGAATTTTTAGTTTGTTCTTAATCTCCAAATGGAACAATAGGTGGATATGAATTTGTTGTCAATGTCTTCTTTTGAGATTTTCATGCTTCCACCTCTGACATATTAAACTTGACTATGATCTTATGTATATTTTGTATTTAGTTTTTGTTGTTAATTTACTCCTCTTTATTCTCTTTATATTTCGTTTGCTATTACTTTTTTGTTGCATAACATGTTTCTTTTTATGCTGTACTTACTGTTTTTGGATTGTGTTTGTTTATAATAAGTACTCTTTTGCTTGTGTTATGTTTGAAAGTTTGAGTGGTCGTTGTTTGAAAGCTGAGGTGTTTTTCTAAAATATAACCATTCCCTTCATTTGTTCCTTTGTTTATGCTCTCTCCTTTCCTTTTTTATGTTTTTATTTTTGTCGAGATGAGCTATTAATTCCAATAATCTTAATTTTTGTGGAGGCCTTTTTGCTAAGCATACTTTTGAAATATGCAAATCTGTACTGTGTTTAAGGAGCTTATGTTGAACAATCTGTTTGTAGGGAAGGAAGATGGAAAAAGCTGGTTCTGGCAAGAAGGAAAAATGAAGTAATAGCCCCACACGAACAAGGGCAGCAAGCTTTTCTGGCTATACTCTATTCACATAAGAGTTTTTCAGCCGGAAGGAGGAAAAGCAGAAGGGAAAGGTGAAGGACAAACAGAAGACGAAGGTGAATAAGGTGCAGAATTTTCAAAAGGCCAACCTAGAGGTGAGGGAGGCCTGGAATGCGTTGACTGAAGAGAAGAGAAAAGAATATGCTAAACGGGCTGAACAATTAAGAGGCCCTAGCAAAGGGAAGACGTATGTTGTTCCATTTCTGACACGATACGCACCAAAACAGTTTATGGCTGTGTGCAAAAACTTGAAGGCCAGACCAGATGCCATGAAAAGGCTGAAGATAATTGGGTTTGACAAGCTGTGCATATTTGTTGCCCACAAATAAACCGTTACATCTGCGCGGAGTTCATGCGATGTTTTGACCCTCCCACCAACCAAATCTCATTTTGAGGGTAGACGAGTGAGTTAAAGGCTAAAGATGTGCAACAATTGCTCGGTCTACCTAATGGTGGGCTAGATATACAAGTACAAATACAAGAGGAAGATCGGATATTCAAGGACCTTAGGAGTGTATACAGAAATTTAAAATACCAACAAATAGGAGATTTGTTGATGGGTGAATTAGATGAAAATTTTGAGTTCCTCTTTGTCATTTTCGCTTTAGGAACCTTATTGTCTCCAAGTGCGAGTATTTATGTTAGTGGTGTCTTAAAGTTGATGACACTAACAAAAGATGCACTTGGTCAGTTCAATTGGTCATCCTTCATTCTAAAAGAACTTTGTGTTGCAATTAGGGATTTCCAGAAGGAGTTGAGGAAAGGGAACGCTAAAGGTAGAAAAACTGTTGGAGGTTATACATACTTCCTCATGGTATATGTCTATGTTGTCTTTTTTTTTCTGTAATTGGAAATGTCAATGTATAATTGCTAATTGTGATGAACATGTGATGCAGATGTTTTGCCTACAACATTTTCCTCTGTCCAATCTGAAAGCAACTAAAGATAAAGATGCCATCCTTTACTGGAATGAGGAACAGGTGAGGAGCAGAGTTCAACTAGAGAAATCAAGCAAAAAAGGGCTTCTTTATGGTGTCGGGCAAGGGGATGGCCCTTCATCTAGATCATTTAATCCTGAAACAATGCTAACATACCCAGTAATTATGACTATTTAAATATGTACACTGTTGTAGATTGCATTTCAGTTAACTTGGTAATGCCTTAATTAGCAAATCTGATCAGTATGTTAATGTTACAGGAATTACAATGGACATACACTAGGTTGGTTGGCATTATTGGCAACGAGCTCCTTGCCCTTCAAAATAGGTTGTTGCATGGAAACAACGACGACGTCGACGACGAGAAGGACGATGAAGATGAAGATGCAACAATCTATAAGGCATCAAGTTCAAGGATTTTTGAGAAGGATGATGACAAGGCAGCTGAAGAGGAAGAAAATGAAGATGATAAGGAGGAGGAGCCAGGCACAAAAGGAGAGGAGGAGGAAACAGAAAGTGAAGAGAAGGATGTAGATGATGAACACCATGATGCCATCATTGAAATTGAAGCACATGATGCCGGTGAACCAGCAAAAGAACAATTCCAGCAACATGAACTTGGAGATAACCAGCAAGAAGGGAGTGATGTGGAAATGAGAAGGTTTAAAAGGATCATAAGTCCTAGTTGGGTTGTCAAATCTCCCTGGATAGATGCAACCAGAAAGTCTAAAGGAAAGAGAAAATTTGATGAGAAGGATATTTTATTTCAGTTGTGTACAACGCGGTGTAATGACGAAGATGGCGATGAGTAAGTTTATAGTATTACGTTGCAATTGTATTACATTAATGTTATAGTATGCTTTACATTTTTTGCTGTTTGTTTTTTTTCAGGGAGTTCGTGGAGATGCATGATGACTTCCTCACAAGGAGGGAACTCCAGTGTCTAAGACCAAGATCATGGATCAATGATAGGGTATGCCACTGGTATTAAGTTATGTTTTATCACTTTGCTGTCATATTTTCGTTGTGTAACTTTTTCATGTCACTGCTGCAGTTAATGACAATGGTCGCGAAGACCTTTATTGCTGATCAACAACAAAACGAGGGTAGAGTAACAAGACACATATTTACTGCCGATTTCAAGAGAAAACTTGTTGCTAACCCATTTAGATGGTCTTTGGCTGATCATGAAACACAAATCCTCCCCAAGTATGTGGGATATAACATTGGGGATTGTGATTTCATATTTTCCCCATGTGTTTGGAATGATCACTGGTTCTGCTATGTGGTTGACACAAAAGCCATGCGCTATTATGCCCTTGATTCTTTGGTTGACATACGAACATATGGGAGGAGGCAGCGGGAATTGGAATCGGGGTGTAAACCAATAGAGCCAAAGAAGAAGACAAGGAAGTGTAAAGGAGAGATTAACCCAAAGGAACACATGGCACAAGCAGTTGTATGGAATATTGTCACCAGACACCTCACACTCTGTTTACATTCATATCCCTTACTGATGTTGTCTTTCTTTTTTCAACGGAATTGCTTATTCCAAATTCTGCTAAGAGTGAAGCCACAACTATTTGCCGATGAGAACAAAATAGAGACGGGTTTGACATAAGCAAAAGTACATGTACAACATGACGCGTGAGTTGCCATTGTGGTTTTTGTTCATAATTTCACATTGAAAAAATGACTGTTGTGGTTTGTTACTTGTTAACGTGTTTGTGTAGAGATTCTTGTGGTGTGCATGTACTATCATGGCTACAGATGTGGGACGGCACTGAGCAAGGGCAAGACGGATACACCATGCCGTACTATACCACCGAGGAGCTCCAAGAAATGAAGGTCGGGTTCTTGTGGTGGCTCGTTACTCATCCACTCAAAAAACATGTAGACAAAGTTATGTCTTTGGTTCGAGGCATGCATAAGAGGAGCAGAACCAATTAGGTAATCATTGAACCTCTTTGTCAGCTCCGATTCATGTTACTGTTCTTATAATGCATGCACAAATTCTATTTTGAGGTTATGTTTATTGTTTTTTGGTGGAAGATTGTTTTTTTGTACTCATTTGGTTCATGGTTTTGAAATCTGGATTTGAACATATTAAATTATTGTTCATTCCATTCCATTTTGATGTATGATGATTTTGCACCAGACCAAACTTCGTCATTACGGTTCTTATAATGCTTCTCTCTCTAGCTCTCTTGTTCATTTTTACATAGTGGCTACTGGAAAATTATTTTAGGTCTGAAGTTTTCATTCCCTTTGTATGTTTTATTTTTCATGTTGAGGTGTTATTCACTAGGTGAATTATTTTGGTGAGAGTTTTTGGATGTTGCATTGCCAATTCAAATAAGCAGCAATTATAATGTGTATGAGAATTGTATTATCAATGCATGCTTTTGCATCTACTTGTAGCTTAACATCTATTGAAAGTCTCGGTGAGTCTCTGCTTGATGTTGCAAATAGTGGAATTCCTATATTTTTACATATCTGATTGTATGTATTAAATTTAATTTCAGAAGGCACGAATGCATTTGCCTACTTCTGGATGACTGATTCTTGTCCTCTCACTATGAAAGATATAGCAAAGAAAGCTCCATTTGAAGTGCTAAGTCTGGCCTGGTCCATTGTAGATGCCCTGTAAATTTGAAGCCAAAAAAGCTGGAATATGTGACTTTTAAACTAGACACCCCTTGTGGAGGAGTTAGCAGTCAACTCTCTCAGGAACATGCCTTGTTATCTGGAGCTACAATCATTAACATTAAACTTTTTAGTCTTATTGATTTTCCAATTTATGCACTGAAGAAGCTACTTGTTTATTCAGTGAAAGGAAAAAGAAGCTTTGTAATATTTTTCTCTGTAATGTGCGCGTCCTTGTATGTTGTTGAAACTTTGTGGCCTTGTTGAATTTCTAGTTTATGCAATGAAGAAGAAGGTGCTACTTTATTCGGTCAAAGAAAAAAGATTATTCTAGTTTATTCATATAAGCATGCCCTGGTGCCGAGGCAATTGACCCAAGTGCCGTCACACCAGAGAATTCAATGCTGCATACACTTCTTAGGTGCCATGGCATTTGGGTCAATTGCCGTGGCACGAGTGTGTTAACAATTTGCTTATGCACATTTTTCGTTGTCTCAGCATCTTTTATTCAATTAGTACCATATCGTAGTGCATCGCTTGCCATCAGACCAACCCATTGAATGAGTGTTTCGGAATTTCCCAAACCTAGGTTTCACCTTTTAAGTCATAAAAGTTAAACCAAACACACACTGAGACTCACTTGACAATTCATAATAGCATAAGTGTGTTAACAACTCGAGGGGCCTCCAGTGACAACTCAGGGTGCCTTCACTGACAACTTAAGGGGCATCCGGTAACAACTCGAGGGGCGTCCAGTGACAACTCGAGGGGCCTGCAATGACAACTGAAAGGGCCTTCAGTGACAACTAAAGGGGCGTTCATTAACAACTCAAGGAGCTTCCACTGACAACTCAAAGGGCCTGCACTGACAACTCAAAGGGCTTGCACTGACAACTCAAGGGGCCTTCACTGACAACTAAAGGGGCGTTTATTAACAACTCAAGGGGCTTCTACTGACAACTCAAGGGGCCTCCACTGACAACTCAAGGGCCCTTCACTGACAACTCTAGGAGACTTCACTGATAACTCAAGGGGCGTTCATTAACAACTCCATAGGCGTTCACTGACAACTCCATGGCCCTACAATGACAACTTGACGTCTATTCGTTGACAACAAAATTTACATCAGCTTGAAACATTCAAAACCTGACAGTAGTTTACACAAATGTCAATATTACTGCATAAATATATATTAACAACTCCATGGGGGTTCACTGACAACTCTATGGGCCTACAATGACAACTTGACGTCCATTTGTTGACAACAAAATTTACATCAGCTTGAAACATTCAAAACATGACAGTGGTTTACACAAATGTCAACATTACTGCATAAATATATATTAACAACTCCATGGGCGTTCACTGACAACTCCATGGGCCTACAATGGCAACTTTAGGTCCATACATTGACAACATAATTTATTACAACCTTCCATAAATGAAAGTGGGATACCAAGCCATATTATATCCAACCTTCATATCCAACCTTCATTTACAGCTGAAAATGCATGCACAAGTAAGACAAAAGTCACATACCATTGCTATAGAACTAGTATGGATTTGTATCTATTCATATTTACACAAATACTATAACATACACTTTCCAAAATTAAAAGAACCAAAACGAGCATGATTTATCAGCTTGGATTAGGATTCTTACAGGTCTTTACAGTGTGGCCAACTTCATTGCACCTACCACAATGATAAACCCTTTTGTCTTGAAACTGAGATTCAATCCTTTTTCGTTTTGGCCTTCCCGGGGGCCTTCTAGTAAGTAGTGGTCGCAATAAATTCTGAGTCATCAGCTGTGTCACTGTAAGGGCTTCAGCACGTGGGCAATCATGCGTTGCTACAGGCCTCATGGCTGTTGCATATATTTTTTCTTGGGTACAAAGTTTGTAGCATTCATCGACGTACAAATAGACACTATGATGAACTAACTTGATTGCTGCACATGCATGTGGACAAGGGATTCTGCTCATCTGCCATGCCAGGCAAGTACATGTGTGCCCCATAAGGTCAACACTCAGATGGATGACTCGGCTGTCACACACTGTTGCAACTGAAATCATATCATCACCATAATATTCACATTGCAGATTTTCAACGCCCTTGACTTATTCCATCAACTTAGACTCTATATTCGGCCCAATCCCATTCCTCTAATTTCTCATCGTTGCTTTGCATGCAAACATCTTCTTGGCTAATTTTTCTCTATGCTCATGAATGAAAACATCAACATTGTGCTTCCTCTCTTTCAATACCCAAGCATTAAATGAATCCGCAACATTCGATGTTAATTTATCCTATCTTTTGTGAGGAAACTTGCTTTGCACCCATCTTTCAACATCTCCTTCAGTCTCAACCCACATACCTAACTCCAGAGAAAACAATTTCAGCCTACCTAATGCAACATTATATTCATGTTCATGTCGTGCATATGCAATAGCATCAAGCATTTTAAGTGCATATTCTTTGCTGTTCGAAGAAGTCCTATCCTTTACTCTTCTAAGCTTTACAAACTATGAACTAAAGTTTTTCTTCACGTGCCGGTAACAAAATGCGTGTCTCTGAGATCCAAATATACAACAAATAGCACTTATGATGGCAAGATTCCTATCTGACACTATTATGATCTCCCTTGTGCCAATGATATCCTTCACAATCTTAAGAAACCAACTCCAATCATCATGTGTTTCTCCACTGACTATGCCATATGCCAAGGGAAACAATTGATCATCAGCATCATACGCATTAGCAGAAACCAATATTCCCTTGTAAGGACCACTAAGGTGACATCCATCTATATACAGTATGACTCGACACCCTTATAAAAAGCCTTTAATCGAGCATCCATAAGCAATGAATAGCCTCTCAAATCTGTCACCCTTAGAGAATCCACACCGGGCTACCGTGTTTGGATCGGTCTCTATAAGCCTATCACATATCCAAAGAAGAGTCATGTATGAATCTTCAATGCGGCCATGTATTTCCATCAATGCTCTTTCTTTTCCCCTGTATGCTTGACTATAATTTAGACGCACCCCGTAATCTCTATACATATCTCTCATAACCTTATTTGCATTCTTGTCTATGTTACACCTCAAACTGTCTGCGATTACTGATGAGGTTAATTTGGATCTCTTCAAGTGAGGTACAAGTAGATTATCCTGTGTGTCATGTTTGTGGTCACCTTTGAATGTCCTTATAGTGAGGAATTCTGTATCTTGTCATTCACCCATTGAATATGCTCCCAAGTACCATGGACATCCATCAACCATGCATTTGGCGATGATCTTTTCCTTGTTGTTTTTTTACATATTTATATGCAAACTTGTGGGCAATGCCATACTTGTATAATGTTTGTCGAAGGCCATCCGTATTGACAAAAACTTGTCCCTTCCTAATTATAAGATCCTTCCACTTTGTAGAGTTCATTTCAGGTGTTCTTATTGGCACCATTTGGACAGCGCATTGCAATGTAGGTGAATCTTCAATAGACATAGTGGCTGATCCTCCATCCCAACCTTCTGACAAGTTAACAAACCTGCACCACATTGCAAAGTAAAACATGTTACTAATGACAAGCTCATTTGCATTTGTTCACAAGCTTTTTTTTTATAATGATTTTAAACTTACACATATTGCTCATTACTTCGATCATCCCTTATTGCCGTTGTATTATCATCTTCATTTTGTCCTTCATCTACACAGACATGCCCACTTTCTCCACTATAATTGATTAAATGTTTAATTGCTTCATCATCTAGTATGTCCACAAATGTTGTTCTATCACATGGCAATGTGAACTTCATAACAAGTCTGCCGCTCTCTTTTCCCACAATGGAGGATATCATTGTTTTAAACTCTTCTAAACTTGTTCCTTCCTTAGTGGTTCTAGATCTAACGCTTCCACCAACATATGTTAAATCACCATCTCTACTGACTTCAAACCTTCCCCTTATATGAAGGAAACATAGTAGATTCTTGCCAGACGTCGTAGCCATCTCTGCTGTTTACTGCACAAAAAAGTTGTCATTAACAATGTCAGCAGCCTTATTAACAAATGCCACAGCCCCTGTTAACAACACTTTCTTACTACATAATCAACACCGCCAACCACACATATTTCACAGCTTGTTTATTAAATCCCCCTTATAATGACTGAAAACGGCACAAAATACAGAAAAACATAGCAAACTTTTCAGCCCCATTCCAAACACCATTACATCACAAGGAAGGAACATTTAATTATGACCTCTAGTTGTTACTAACAAGTTATGAAGCCTCCATTGACAACTATCGCTGTGCCATTAACAACTCTTTTTTCCCTACACAAGTCAGGTTATGTAGCCCCTAACCTTTGACCCTTATCTTCATTCCTTACCTCTTCTATTGCAGAAACAAACCACCATGAATCAGAAAATAGAGCATACAAAATCATACTAAAACACATTGAAACCTTAGCCAAAACATATCCGTTGCATTTACAAGACCTTCCTTTATAGCTTGCAAGCATATGGAGGACAATGCCTACAAAAATCTTGACCAAAACAAATATCAATAAAAAAAACCTTTAGTTGTCACAAAAAAACATTTAAATATGACCTCTAGTTGTCATTAACAACTTAAGGTGTCTCCATTGACAACTATTGCTGCTTTCATTAACAACTCTTTTTTTCCTACGCAAATCATGTCATGTAACCCCAAACCTTTGACCCACATCTTCATTCCTTACCTCTTATATTGTAGAAACATAGCACCATACACCAGAAAACAGAGCATAATAACACCAAAAACAGAGCATACAAAACCATACCCAAACACAATGCAAACTTTGTCAAACCATATCCATTGCATTTAATAGATCTTCCTTTATAATTTGCAAGCATACATAGGACAATACCCATCAAAAGTAGATAACTTTTTCCATTTTCATGATCAAAACGAACATGACTCAACAAAACCTAAAGCTATGTTTACCAACTAAACAGAATATGTGAGTCAGATGCAATAATCAAGACAAGACAGTGGATGGCATTAATTCCCTACCTTAATCTTCAACCATGGCTGCTGATCTCCACTGAGTTTTTCCCACCTTCTCCAGACTTCTTCCGGACGTAATGTGCGTGATTCACAGCATTTAATCACCTATTTTACTGTTTGTCGGATAGGGTGCAATTGTGACATTTCTCACCTGGATTTTATTAGAAAATGATCCCTTGGGAATTGAGGGTAATTTCAGATTTTCTCAGGACCATTTCTTTGTATTTTAGCTTTCATGGGACCCCTATGTAATTCTCCCTAAAATTATTTTACAAGTTGAATGTTAGGAGGCCTAAAGCCCTTTTAAATCTGTAGTAAAGCTTCCCGATTTTTAAATACGGACCCTAAAATAACTGGCTTCCGACAGGCCCATCCGTTTTCTTAGAATATAAAAATTAAATGAATTAATATATTATATTTAGAATTTAAACAAACTCACTTGCTAACTCTTCTATTGAGGATAGAGTAGAGTACACTTTCTTTTCTTCAAGTAACCGCACTATTTTAGTCTCAAAGAAATCTAAGAATTTTCAAAAGAAATAATAAAAGTTTATTTTGATGGAAAATATAAATTAAAAAATAGAATTTAATTACGGTTTGGTTTGAAAATTTTTTTTTGCAAGGAGAGGAGTGACGTTAGGCTTTAAGGCCTTTGATACAATATATATTTTCAAAATTGTGTGTATATAATAAGTTATGTTAAAAGCATATAATACCCTAAACTGTTTTTTTTCTCCAGAGATGTGTTTCCTCCTTTTTAGAGTAAATATTGTTGAAGGTTCTGTCATATACTAAATATGGACAACTTTTTCAGCACATGTTTAAATCATGATTTGTTACGTTATGAGGGATTAACCTTTTTTATTAGACTTAATCCTCATCGATTACCCTAAAAGTTTTTTTGTGCAAAAAAAATGTATGCTCCTTAAAATTTGGAATGTTACACCATTCCTCTTTTTTCCCTGCTTTTCTTTTTTCTTATTTCTCTTGCTATCCAAAGAAATATTTTTTTACTTATGGTTTCCTTCTAATGTTCTTTTCCTCATATATTTTTCTTTTTATCCAAATATAGGTGAGAGTGAGATTAATGTTTACCAGCAACAAACTCTTTTTTTTAAAAAAAAATTGAATAATTCATTTTTTGTAAAGGCTAAATGATACTTACTCATTGATGCCTGAGAAGTCCGTATGTGTGTGGCAGTGTGTGTGTGTATTACATTTTTTTGGAAAAAAAAAATATTCTTTCTCGAAAAAGGACACCTAACCATCTGAAGAATTTTATAGCTCTGAACGAAAGAAAAAATTGTATTGTTATGTGCTTCTATACAAATAAAAGTAGTCACCACTCAAATATTTCAAATTTAATAGTGACAATAACAATATTTAAGAGGGGCAAGGCGACTTTCATAATGAACATCTGGCAAAAAAACATATTGAACCCTCAAACCCATTGAAATAGTACTAAAAGCACACATTTATAAATGGAAAAATCACTTAAAAATACCTTTGAGACAAATTAATTACTGAATGCTATCTTAGAAGATCTGTTGCACTTAAACGAAAGATATTTTGTACATACTGGAAAATAATTTACACGTTCATATTATGCAGCAAGATTTATAATTATCTCCTTGTATTAAGCACAATCATTGTGTGCTTCCCTGCTCAAGGAGATTATAAATATGGAGTTATTTCATTTTAATCCCAGCAAAAAAACAACTTACACCTATCATATTGAACAAATATCTCATAATCAAAGATTTTTCAAGAAATCACAATACAATCGCATCAATATATCCTTGTTTGCATGTTTACCCTCACATAATACATTAAAATTTTGTGTCAATTACAGATTTTTTAGACCCACTTATACTTTCATGTACAAATATTTCAATCCCTCCCAACCCACATGGATACATAACAGCAATCCAAATCTTAAAACCACAAAATGATTAACCTAAACAAGGAAATCAAATATATAGTCTAAGCATAAGATTAAATCAAAGAACTCCCCTAAGCACAATTGCTCAACACCAAGAAGCAGTAAAATCAGCCACTCGTAGCTCTAATGGCAACAGCAATTTCCTTGAAACTTTGAAAATCCATGAGCATGATTGTTCAGCCAGACCAATAGAGAAATGGAGAAAGTGAGTCTTCGTTTTTTTTCTTGCACCCCGTTTTTTTTTAAAACTCTCTTCAGCTCAAGATCCAAGTTCAGTGGTGTAGGATCCCAAATGGTGGTGGAACAGAATAAGCCCAACGAAGATAATGGTGATGAATGGGGAAGAAGAAAATATCATTGGTATTGTGAAGAGGCTTGCCGGAAAATTGGGTTGACCGGAAACTGGAATTTGCTGCCGGCGGTGGTGCTTGACTGAGAAAGGTCGGTAATGGCGGTACTGTGATCTTCAGCTCTTTGGTCTCCTTCTCAGATCCTTCATCTCGCAATCAGCTCGGCTCCATCGCAAAGACACTTAGCTGCCTCTCAATGTCGGATCCCTGTCAAAATCCCAGCTCCCAATCTCCTTAGCTCACCATGAAGGCTCACCGACAGTGGTGAGATGACAGTGGTGTCCCTTCTCTGGTCTCTCCCGCTTCACGCCTCAGCTCTCTCTCTGTTTCAGCAGCGACCCCGGTCTGTCTCCCTCTCTCACGATGATGCTTCCCTCTGTGCGGCGCTCTCCCTCCAGCTCCTAACTCTGGATTTCAACTCTCCCTTCCTTCCTCCCTCTTCCCTCAGGTCCTTTTTTCTTGTTTCTCAAATCACTCCCGGGTCTGTTCAGTTCCGACTAGGCCTGGGCTACGTCTCTGTTCCTTTTTCTCAGTCTCGAGTCTTTTTTTTTTCTGTCTAGCTGCTCTATTGTATTCAGCCTCGGGTCTTTTTTTCTTGTTGGGCTCCCACGTCCTCTTGGGTTTCAGCTCCAGGAAGCCCAATTGATTCTGTTTCCGTTTTTTTAATTCAAAACCGCCTTAGGTCCTTGGGCTTGCATCTTGGGCTTGTTCTTCTTTTATTTTATTTTTCTTTGCACTTGGCCAAATAATTTGAACCTCCAAAACTTTTAATTTTTTTTTTTTAATACCTACAATGCAAAATTAAGCACAAGGTAGCATCAAAAGTTCAAGGGACAATTGTATAAAAATAATTAATAAATTGTGACCATTTTACCCCTAATTACCATTAATTCAAAACAATTATTCCTAATTAAAATTAATGCTTAATAATGCAATAATGTTTCAGGAAATACATTAAAATCCCAAATTAATCCTGGAAAATTCATATAAAAATATGGTTTAATCAATTCTCCCACACTTAGACCTTTGTACTCCTGAACAAAGGCAATTAAACACAATTTTCTAAATTCCAATCATCAATGCAATTGAAAGATGAACAATTTCATAATACAAAAGCAATGGATTAATTAATCAAACTTTTCAAGTCAACACTAGTCATAGTCAAGCAATGAAAAGAAATTAGCTAACTATACAATCTCAAAATATTAAAGTAAAACACAAGAGACTCTCAAAGTATTAGTGTTTCACTCATCTCACCTCATTGGGATAATTTCACTCTAGCTCACTTAGTTAACACCTTACCATAGGCTTGTAACAACTCTAATATCTCCACCACTAATAGCAATAAATGTAATGAATCAAGAGGACTTAAATGGTTTCTAATGTTGGATGAAGGCTAGATGAAATGAATTGATTGGAAAAAGAAATAGTTAATATGCAAGTCAAAGTTAAAAAAAAAAAAAGTTCATAGCATTTAAATATTTAACAAACTTGTGTCAATTGTTTTCCAAATTCATGAACAAATTCCTTCTTTGTATTTTTTTTTCTTTTATCTCTTTTTTTTTAACTATACTCTTTTTTTTTTCAATATCTTTTTTTTTCTCTTTCTCTTTTTTTTTCTATACACACACTTTTTTTTTAAACTTACTTTCTCTTTTCTATATACATGGCATTTCAAAATATACATTGTTCAATCAATTTGATTTTAAAACACTATGAACATTAGGAGTAAATGACATGCATACAACATAGGAATGGTTCAAAGGGGTAACAAAGGTAAGTGAATGAGGGTTTGTGTTTGGGTGAAATGGTTTAGAATGAATGCCTCTTTCATTTCCATTACACTAATGCAAATGCCATTTTGAAAAAGAGTTGAAACAAGTTCTAGAAGGTGAAGAACTAAGTGAACATGCACACATAGAAAGAATTCAAGGCTCAATTAACCTTCCAACAAGGTTTCTCTCTAATGCTCACTCCAATATAATCAATTGCATAGGAAGCTAACCACAATGCATTTACTTCACTATTCTTAATGCTAACCTTACAAACATAATCAATCAAAACATTGCAATCAATTATAAGAATGCTCAACTCTTAAAAGCACTAATGATATAGAAACTTTTGATTTCTTAAAAACAAGGAGTAAGCCAAAAATCTAATTGTGGGTTCATTTCTCTTCCCATTCACTTGAAAAGAACAAAAAATGTGGTTTCAAAAAGTTGCCAAAAACACTAGAACACATGAAAGCTCAAAAAATTTCTTACAAATCACATTCCAAAGTGGTAAATGCGACCCTTTACCACTTTAGCATGCATCAAAGTAAGTCATTCTTCAAAAATGTTTGAAAAATTTTCTAGTTTAAGGCATTTCTCATTTATAAACAACCAATTAATGTGATTCAAAATGTATTTCCCTCCCCCACACTTAATCACCACATTGTCCTCAATGTGTAAAACAACTCTATTAGTCTAACTTGTTCCTGAGTGAAGTGGAAAGTTGTGAAGTCCAATTGCAATTGGAGCACAACACATCAATCATCACATAAAGAGGGAGAAGGAGAAACAAGTCACAATAACAGAGGTACATAATCGAGATGAAAAGGAACAATAGCGATTAAGTAGGGTAGTGGCACAAATGCAAGCATACAAAGGGAGTTCTTATTCTAATTACTAAGCTATACTACTTCTACTTTTCCTACTAGAATGCCCTTCCCCCACACTTATCTCAAACAATCAGTCAAGTATATATATAACCACCAATCCAGGAAGATTGAAAGTAAAAGATTGTGAAAAGAGAAGAAGCAACCTGGCCTCAAGGGGGCTTTGATGATGAATCACGGTAGAGCTTGAGGAGATGCCATTGACTTGGAACTCCTTTCCAGTAGTCTCATCAAGCAACTCTACCATGCCAAATGAATGCACTTTGGTGACAGTGAAAGGCCCATACCATTTATCTTTAAGCTTCCCATTCAACAACTTGAATCGAGCCCTATACAACAGCATACGATCACACACCTTGAAGTCCTTTCTCAAAATCTTCTTATCATGTAGTAGCTTGGTCTTTTCTTTGTAAATGCGGGAGCTCTCATAAGCGTCCAATCGCATTTCCTCAAGTTCTTGTAGTTGCAGCTTCCTTTCCCAACCTGCTTCTTGCACATCCATATTGCATAATTTCACCGCCCAATAGGTTTTGTGCTCCAATTCTACCAGAATATGACATGCTTTCCCATAGATAAGCCGGTAAGGAGACATCCCTATTGGTGTCTTGAAAGCGGTTCTATAAGCCCATAGTGCTTCTTCCAACCTTGAACTCCAATCCTTCCTTGGAGGCTTGACTATCTTTTCCAAAATGTGTTTGATCTCTCGGTTGGAAACTTCTGCTTGCCCATTTGTTTGTGGATGATAAGGAGTGAACATTTTGTGGGTTACCCCTAGCTTAGCAAGTAGGTTATCAATAACCCTATTGCAAAAGTGGGTACCTCTATCACTCACTATAGCCCTTGGTACTCCAAATCTACAAAAGATGTTAGACTTGAGAAACTTGGAAACCGTTTAGGCATCATCTTTCCTAGTAGGAATGGCTTCTACCCACCTAGAAAGGTAATCTACAGCTAGCAAGATGTAGGTAAAACCGGATGATGGTGGAAAAGGACCCATGAAGTCTATACCCCAAACATCAAATACCTCACAAAAGAGCATGGGTTGTTGTGGCATCTCATGCCGCTTACCTAACCCCCCAAACCGTTGGCATTTATCACATGCCTTACAATACAAGTATGCATCCTTAAACAGGGTAGGCCAGTAAAACCCAGCATCTAACACTTTCCTAGAGGTCTTGTTAGCACTGAAATGTCTACTACAAACCATTGAATGGCAAGCAGAAAGTATGTCTTTGGACTTGATCTTTGGAATGCACCTCCTGATCACTTGATCATTGCATAGTCTCCATAAATATGGCTCATCCCAAATGTAGTGTTCAGCTTCCCGTTTAAGTTTCTGAGCCTGAAAGGGAGACAAATACTCAGGGATTAGACCGGTCACAATATAGTTAACAAGATTAGCAAACCAAGGAACATCGACAGAGATAGACATAAGAGATGAATCAGGAAAGTCATCACAAACAAAGTCAGAATCAAGTACTCCCCTTGTTCCATCCTGTTGTCTACTCAAATGATCCGCTACAAGGTTTGTAGTTCCAGGCCTGTCCTTAATGCTAATATCGAACTCTTGTAGCAACAACATCCATCTAATGAGCCTTGGTTTCGATTGAGGCTTGGTGAAGAGAAACTTCACAGCTGCATGATCTGTATACACAACCACTTTGGAATTGATCAAGTATTGTCTGAACTTATCTAATGCGAATATCACAGCAAACAGTTCTTTTTTAGTGGTTGTGTAATTCCTTTGTGCACTATCCAAGGTTTTGGATGCATAGGCAATCACATGGGACAACTTACTATGCTTTTGTCCTAGCATGACCCCCACAGCAGAATTGGAGGCATCACATGCTAATTCAAGAGGTAAGGTCCAATCTGGTGCACTCAAGATAGGAGGAGAAATCAAGTATGCTTTCAATTCATCAAATGCTTGTTTACAAGGATTATCAAAGACAAAATCAACATCCTTTTGCAATATGTCAAATTGAAGTTTCCCAGAATAAATTATGGATTTTCAAAGTTGACTATAAAGCTGGAGTTTCTGGAAAACTGTGAAACTACACTATGCAGAATTGTATTGTATAGAAACTACTGAAACTGTGATTAAAGGCCTATGTAGTCATATTGGACATTCATTCATCATGGCTCTAATGATATACTTATATATCTAGAATCATGAGAAGTCAAGAAGAAGCATATTCAATAGTTGGAAAAGAAAAGGTACAAGAGGAGGACTCCAAGACAAGAGGCAGTGAACTTACCTTATTTGCATGTATTTGATATTTCTGCTTGTATAGTGATGTATATGATTTTTTTACTTAATTGTGTAGAGATATTTGAATGAAGCCCCGTTTCTATTTATGCTATGGCCATGAGCATAGTATGTGAAGCATTGAGCATGCAAAAATGTCATTATGAGGTATGCATCTAGTTAAAGCTAACATGTCATGCACATAGCATATATCTTGTAAGCATTATGGTAACTGTTTACTACTGATATTCCCCTGGATCTCACCCTCCTTAACCAACCATTTAAATAGGTGAAAACAGGAGGTATGCTAACTACAAAGAAGAGTACTATACGAGAGGAATGCTGTGATGGAATGAAGACAGAAAGATGTCTAAGTTTCATTAATCGGGTTTAGACACCTTAGTAGCCATATATGGCTACATTATTCGTAATTATTATATACAATCCCTGTGAGAAATTTCTGTAATTGAGCATATATTATCAGTATATTTATGCTATTCATATCTGCCCATCGAACTGCACATAAAAACTCTAAAAAATGTGGAAATGAGATCAGGGTCTTACATTTAAGACTACTCTTTATGATATATTTATCAACTACCCTTTTTGTTTCATGGCTTGATATATGACTAGCAATGAAGATTCCATTTTTTCCTTTTCCCTAAAAGATGTAATAGATGGAAAAGTTTTAAAATTTTACATTGTTGTTGAAGCCTTATGCTATTATTGATTAATTGGTAAAGTTTGATTGATTTTGAGGATATTTGGTGGGTGAGATTTGTGGACAGGAAAAACTGGTTCTAAGAATTGTTTGTATATGCACATTAAGTGTTTGTTAAAATGTGGTAGAGAAATTATATATCAAATGAGTAGTTAATTGTGGCTAAAGTAGCATGGGGTAAAGTATAGTCTATATATTTATTTGATTTTCATGTTATATTTTAGGAATCGGAGTTCTTTCCTTAAGGCTCAAGACAATTATGTACTTAGAATGGAGTTTGGTTGCATATGCTAAAACAAAGTTTGAAATGTAAATTGGATTTGGGGAATTGATTTATTGAATTACTTATAGGGAAAATAACTTATATTGAGGGGTATTTTTATGGCAATTTTTCTTTTCTGATTGTGTCTTGATAAAAGTTTGAAAAATATAATTTGATTTTTTTTGCTTTAGTTTGGTTTCCTTTTCTTTTAATGCTACATTGTGTTAGTAACTTTAAGGGTTTTACCCTTTGTTAATGAATCTAAGAATTATTGAATCTTGTGAGCCTCTGTTGCTGTATGATATGGTTTGGATAACGATTTAAAAAATTTTGAAACTTGCTCTAAAAGATTATTAAGGATGCATACGAAATTTGTTAAAAACATGCAAGAGAAATGTTTGTTGGGTAAATCAACAAGTAAAAATCATTAACACAACATTGGCAAAATTGTAATGTGAGTTATCTAAGATTTTTAATGGCATGTTAACAATAGTGATAATGAAAATAAAGTGCATAGGCCAATTTCTTTGATTCTAAACTATGAAATACTAACAGAATGGGGGATTCTAACACTATCAGTGAAATGTATTATTCAAGTAATTTGTAGCACTTTGCTTGTGTTTGGAGGAACTTGAGAAAGGGAATGTGTATATATATTTGTATTTATGTGTATATGGTATGTTGGTGACTACATAGATGATAGCCTTAGTGTATGAGTAACTTAAGGTTGAATAATTCACATTGCTTTGGTCTCATAATTGTTGCTTGTCATATTGAGATAATTTCTAATCAAGTCTTGTTTAAACGTGATGGTCAAATAATAAATAAAATTAAGATCGAAGTTGATGAAGGAAAATTTTTAATTGAAGTTAATAGAGATTCTTTGTTTTGGATAATTAGTTAGTCATATCTACAGATTATTCAAGCCTATGCCTAAATTCCCAACTCCAAACTGAACTACACTACTCATAATGCATATTAAAAGAGTGAAGGACGAGGTGCAATTACCTAGGAAAGGTGAGAAAGCCCAGAGAAAACCAAACACGATCTCAGAAATTCAGAGGAACGAAGTCATGCCCAATGCCCTAGATTGCAGAAAACTCAGAAGAGTGTGGGTAGAAAATCAGATCTGAGACAGGAATCACTGATGAACGAGACTGAGAAGAGAAGGATTTAAGGGAGATGGAAATATAGGTGAGAGATTTAGGGCAAAATGGGGGAGGGAGTCACGAAATGAGAGTTTCGAAACTGAGAGAGAGAGAGAGAGAAAGATATGAGGGGTCAGCTGCTATGGAAGGGAAATGAGGAATGAGCAACGAGGGAGGCTAGGGTTAAAAACAGGGTGATCGGGTTTGGGCCGTGGCCCATAACCTTCTATGATCTTGTGGGCCGCGGCCCACAACTTTCTGGGCACTGATATTCCTTTCTGGGTATTGATGGGCCGCGGCCCAAATCTTTCTGTGCATTGGTTGGCTGCGGCCCATGACCTTCTGTGCTAGCTATTTTACTAAATTCTTTTATGAAATGTCGGTAAAAACCCACATGCCCTAAGAAAGAACGAAGTGCTTTAACACTAATAGGGTAAGGCAAGGAGAAAATCACCTCAATCTTAGCTCTATCAACTTCAATGCCCTTACTAGATATCAAATGACCAAGTACTATTCCATGATCAACCATGAAATTGCACTTCTCATAATTCAAAATCAGGTTTTTCTCAATGCATCTAGCAAGAACATTATCCAAACTAGCTAAACAAGCATCAAACGAATTGCCATACACTGTGAAATCATCCATAAAAACCTCCATGCAATTTTCAAGAAAATCACAAAATAGTGACATCATGCAACGCTGGAAAGTGCTAGGTGCATTGCACAATCCAAACAGCATTCTCCTATAGGCATAGGTACCAAATGGACAAGTAAAAGTGGTTTTTTCCTAATCTTCGGAAGCTAAAGGGATTTGGAAATATCCTGAATAACCATCTAGGAAACAATAGTGACTCTTACCCGCCAACCGCTCAAGCATCTGATCAATGAAAGGCAAGGGGAAGTGATCTTTCCTAGAGGCTTCATTCAATTTCCTATAATCTATGCACACTCGCCAAGCATTTTTCACCCTAGTAGGTACCAACTCATTATTTTCATTCTTTACCACAGTGATCCCACTCTTCTTAGGAGAATTTGGATGCGGTGCTTGGAGAATTTGGATGCGGTGCTTAAAAGATGTGAAGAGACAAACTTGATTCTTAATTGGGAGAAATGTCACTTCATGGTGCAAGAAAGCATTGTACTTGGCCATAGGGTATCCAAGAAAGGGTTGGAAGTAGATAAAGCTAAAATTGCTATTATTGAGCAATTACCACCGCCTACTAATGTGAAAGGTATCTGAAGCTTTCTTGGACATGCTGGGTTCTACCGAAGATTTATCAAGGATTTCTCAAAAATGTCCAAACCCCTTTCTAAGCTATTGGAGAAAGATGTGGAATTCAAGTTTGATGATGAGTGCCTACAAGCTTTTGAGGAGTTAAAGAAGCGTCTCATTTCAGGCCCTATCTTAGTAGCTCCAGATTGGGTCTTGCCTTTTATTATCATGGCTGATGCGAGTGATTACGCCGTTGGTGCTGTTCTTGGGCAAAAGGCAGAGAAAATCTTCCACCTTATATACTATGCTAGCAAAACTCTTGATTGTGCCCAACTCAATTATACCACCACTGAAAAGGAGTTACTTGCCATAGTCTATACCTGTGAGAAATTTTGACCTTATATTATGGGTACTAAGGTTATTGTCTATACTGATCATTCAGCTCTAAAGTACCGACTCACCTCAACAAGGTTTATACAGCCTTCAAGAATGAGATTTTGAAGATCAGGAATTTCATCAAAATTTGGTGTCTTTATTAGATATCTTGAATAGCTTAAATCCATAAATTTAAGCCTTCCAAACACCTGAATGACAACACAAGTTTAAAAAAATACTAAAAAAGGTGCTTTAAATTATAGATAATTATTTTATTGGAAAGACCATAATTACCTGTGATCCTCGCCATAGTTGTTTTATTGGACTTGGTTTCATTTTAAGATCAAAGAGTTCCTTACGTGGAACATGACTTGGCAGAACATGAAACAGAAATAAAATAGAACAACAATGACGCAGGGGATGACATCTGAAATAGTGAACGACGGCTGAAGGGGGTTGGTGGCTGTGGGAGTATGTGGGAGAAGAGTTGGTGAAGCCTAACGTTTCTGACTCTTGTAATATTTTAATAGGTATTTTAGTAGTATAAATAGGTGAATGAGATTCATTGTAAGACATCCATAATTTGAATAATTACCTTTGAGATTAGTTCCTATACCATTTTGGTACCAGAGTTGAGTTCCAGAGTGCCAGAGAGCGAAAGAGTGAGGAGTGGGTGAGAAACAAAAAACGTGAGAAAAGGGGGTGTTGGATTTTCACTCTCGGAGCATTTTTTGAAGAAACCGACCTCACCATCATGTTCAAAAGGCTGAAAAACCTTGGAATAGCCTTGATCACAGCTGTGAAACAACTCCACGCGCCTCCACGGACGTCGCCGGAAAGTCGCTAGAGTTTAGAGGTTGAAGATGATGACGTCATCATCCACGTCATCCTGATCTGCTGCGTCAGTGACAGGTCAGCCACTCGTTGACTGCCACGTGTCATAATCACCACGTCATCAATCCCAGTCAGCCAAACTTTCAGAAATTGCAATTTGACCCCTAAATTTGGTAAAAATTACAATTTCTTCCCCAAAACTTTCTGAAATTACATTGTTGCCCAAATTTCTGCCAAAATTACATTCGGACCCCAAAACTTTCTGAAATTACATTTTTGGCCCCAGATTAATACCAAAATTACATTTCAGAACCCAAAACTTTTAAAATTACATTTTGGTCCCTGATTTCTGCCAAAATTACATTTCGGACCTCAGAACTTTCTGAAAGTATATTTTGACCTCAGATTTTTATGAAAATTACATTGCAGTCCCTGAAAGTTAAGAAATTACCTTTCTACCCTATTTGTCCATAAAATTTCCAATTTTATCCCTTACTTTTCCATAAGTACCAATCCTACCCTTCCACCCTATACCTAACCTCACAAGAATAATTCCAAAATGCCTCCAAGACGCAGAAACACACACGGGATTGAGATGGACGAGATGAGAAGCCGGATACAAGAACTGGAAACCACTATACAAACGCAGGAAGTCATGCTGGAATCTCGCAGTGAATATTCAGATGATTCAGATAATAATAGTTCATCGTCTACTGACTACCACCGCCGTCCTCAACAACAGCAATTCCGCCTTAATGACATTAAGGTAGACATACCTGAATTTGAGGGAAGACTTCAACCAGACGAATTCGTTGATTGGCTTCAAACCGTCGAACGAGTTTTTGAATATAAGGAAATTCTTGATGAGTAGAAAGTCAAAATTGTCGCCATCAAACTAAAGAAACATGCCTCCATATGGTGGGAAAATCTCAAGAAAAGGCATGAAAGAGAAGGAAAAAGCAAGATCCGAAAGTGGGACAAGATGCGATGTGAGCTCTCACGTAAGTTTCTTCCAGATAATTATTATCAAAATAATTTCCTTTAATTACATAATCTCCGCCAAAAGGCTATGTCTGTGGAAGAATATACGAGGGAATTTGAAAAACTCATGATGAAGTGTGATATCCAAGAGAGAGAGGAGCAAACAATAGCCCGTTATATTGGAGGATTAAATACCAATATTGCCCATCCGGTACAGCTCCAACAATACTAGACTCTAGACGACGTCATTCGTCCAGCCATCCGTATTGAGAAGCGGTTACCCAAAAGGTTTCCGTTTCAACCGTCTTCCTCCATCGAAATTCCTTTTGATGGACATGAAGCACACATGCATCAGCCTACACAAATGCATCAGCATAACTCTTCAAACAAGCATACATAAGAATATTAGTTTAACTCTTCAAGCAAGCCTCCACCAAAGGCTATCAAGGAATTTAACTCCAAAGCACCTAAGTGCTTCAAATGCCAAGGGTTCGGTCATATCGCTTCAGAATGTCCTACCCGCAAAGTTGTTACTATTATTGAAGGGGAAACTTCTGCAGTTTTTGAAGAAGAAGAGGAGCTCATACCCAACAAAGAACCTGTATTTGATGAAGAGCCAAATTTTGATGAAGAAGCCATTCCTCCTGATCACAGTGAAACACTTGTGATCAGACGAAGCTTGCATATAGCCACAGTGAAAGAAGAGCCTTGGCTACGTCACAACATTTTTTATACTCGTTGCACTACTCAAGGTAAAGTCTGTGACGTCATTATCGACAACGGAAGCTATGAAAATGTAGTCTCTAACTACATGGTAGAAAAGCTGCAACTAACAACTCACAACCATCCGTACCCATACAAACTCCAATGGTTTAACAAAGGAACCGCGGTAAAAGTGTCCAAATGATGCCTTGTTACTTTCTCTCTAGGTAAAAAGTATCATGATGAAGTTTGGTGTGATGTTGTTCCGATGGATGCTTGTCATCTTCTTCTGGGTAGACCTTGGCAATATGATCGACACGCTCTATACGATGGTTATGCAAACACATATTTCTTCCAGAAGGATGATGTGAAGATTCAGCTTGAACCTTTGCCACCAGATAAACACGTCAAAATCCAAAATCAGTCCAAGTCATTTTTACTAAAGCATAAAGTTTCAGATCAATATCCGTTCATTGATGATGATGTTGTTTTTGACTCGAGGACGAGTCCTGTCCAACCCCGAGAGAATGAAACAAAAATAAAACAGAACAACAATGACGCAGTGGATGACATCTAAAATAGTGAATGATCGCTGAAGGGGGTTGATGGCTGTGGGAGTAGGTGGGAGAAGAGTTGGTGAAGCCTAACGTTTCTGACTCTTGTAATATTTTAATAGGTATTTTAGTAGTATAAATAGGTGAATGAGATTCATTATAAGACATCCATAATTTGAATAATTACATTTGAGATTGGTTTCTATACCAGAACATCTAAGCAATATCCCTCCCATTGTAGGACTTTTAATGAACTTGAAAAGCATTCAAGTCCATAATGAAGATTCAAAGAATAATGAGGAACACCTGACGAACTTGTTATGCTCAATAATTTAATATTACTCATCTTTGAGAAGGCTTTAGGGTCCCAATATGATACACACTCTTGGTCTAATCTTAATACTATACCCTGGATTGCTTATGTCCCATGAATATAAAACAATAAGTCAAGCTACTAAGATATAAAAGACATGAAAAAAGTACTAGATAAAGAGGGCACAATTACAAAAATTTACTAAGAATTACCTTATTTCTTTCTAGTACATAGCTAACATCTTCAAAGGACCATATCCTACTACGCTTGCCAACATCATTGGGTGATTCTTGAAAAACAATATTCTTACCCATTTCTTGAAGAATGTCATGCACCCGTAAACTCCCTTTACCATCAATTACCAATGATTTATCAATAAGTACTTTTATTCCAACTATTGGGTGAAGATCCAAATTTTGTAACGTTTGTATGACATAATCTTTATGGTTCCCATTAAAAAAACAAGCAATATCTAAGAAAATAGTCTTCTCATCATCATCTAATCCATCAAAACTCACTTGAAGTATCTTCAAGACATCATTCGGAGGAGCTTTCCTGAACTTAGCTATTCCATCTTTCCATTCTAATAAACTTCTTCCACAGAGAAATGAACCTAACACTTTAAGCACTAGAGGAAGGCCTTTAGCATATTGAATCACAGTTCTAGAAAGTTCCAAGAAATATTTGTTTGACTTATTTCCTTTAAATGCATTTTGATGGAAAAGTACAAGGGACTCATCATCACTCAAGAGTTTTATGTCATATTGAGTATATACATCATATGAAGATAACACATGTTTATCTCTAGTTGTTACTAATATTATGCTCCCTTCACCAAACCATCCTTGTTTCCCAGCCAGGTTCTCAAGTTGGCTTATTTCACTCACATCATCGAGCACAAGTAAAACCTTTCTATTGCATGACATGTTTTTTATCAACTTCCTTCCTTCATAATAGTCACTCACATCCATGCTTCTTTTATGCAGAGAAGAAAGAAGTTTTCTTTGCAAGGAAATCAAACCATCTGTTTTTGATACTTCTCTAACATTATGAAGAAAGCAATGAACATCAAAGTTTTCGTGCATTCTCTCATAAAAAGCTCTAGCAAGTGTAGTTTTACCTAAGCCTCCTGTGCCCCATATTCCTACAAATTGAAATCCACAAATTGACCACACTTCTTCTACTACAGTTTCAATGAGTTCCGTTTCATGCCTGAGAATGAAAGTAAAATAGTATCATTAACATATAAAAAAATTATATTGTGATCCATTTAAATATATATTTTTTTAAGAAAAAAAATGTTAAAATAACAATAAACATTTGCTTGAAATTGTTGGTTCAAAAAAATTCATGGTATTGATTTAGAGTTTTCGAAATTACCAAAAGTCAGAGCGTCAGCCAAATAAGTTGGCAACTTCTTCTAAAGCATCCCTCCATCTTTGCACCTTCATTTTGTCTTGTGTGAATTTTTCTTCAACTTTTTTGAATGCTTTTCCAATATTTCCTGTTTGATGTCGAATATTAGACGGATCTACACCATAAAAGATTGGAAATACCAATAATCTTATTTGTTTCTGAGAATAAAGAATCTTTAAGAGCTCATCCAAGCACCAAGCTGAAGAAGAAAAATTTGCAGATAGAACAACAATAGCAGTAAGTGATTCTTCAATTGCTTGAAGCAAACTTGGTTTAATAACATGTCCCCTCTCAAGTTCTTCATCATCCCTGAAAGCTATGATTCCCTTGCATTGCAAAGCACGATACAAATGATCTGTAAAACTTTTATGAGTGTCTTCTCCTCGAAAACTTAAGAAGACATGATACTTCCATCTCCTAGCTGAACCAAAAGACCCTAATAGCTCGTTTGGTTCAATTACATGAGAGAGGATTACATGTAATCTTGATGTAATAGAGTAATTACAGCGTTTGGTTGCACTTATGTAATGTAAACAGGATTACATTTTGTAATAGTGATTACATCATTTGATGTAATCAGGATTACACTGCTATGACTGATAAATGAGGATGCAGATATCCTGTAATCAAGTGAAAATGACACTATTGCCATCATAATTTTTTAAATTGACCAAAGTGCCCACCCATAAATGCTGTTAAATATTAAATAATTTTATTTATCACCAGTAAATATTAAAAAATAATTAATAATATAGAATCTTAAGAAATATTCCCCATTAAAAATTAAAAAATTATATTCCACCTTTAAAAAAATATTAAAACTTATCATTAAATAATATTTCCATCATTAAATATTAAAAAAATTAACATGAACCCAACCTATACACTGAATAATATTTTCATCATTAAATATTAAAAAATTACCATGAATCCAATTTGTATATTGTACATAATTAAAAAATTATCATGGACCTAATGTGTACATTATTATATATGTAGACAGGGGTAATTTTGTCCCTTGCTACATTATTCTCATGTATTTCTCATTTTCAATGTAATCCAACCAAACATTGTTATGTATATATATTATCTTTCTCTAATGACAAACCAAACAAATTATGTAATCATCATTACATTACATTCCATTACATTGCATTACATTCCATTACATTACCTTCAATTCCGTGAACCAAACGAGCACTAAGGGTCTGTTTGGTGTGAGGGATTTGGACGGGAAGGGAGGGGAGGGAAAATTTTTATGAGTAGAATTTTAAAAGATTGAAGAAGTGAGATAATAAAATTTTAATAAAGAGAATATATAAGATAAAAGAATAAGAAAAATTAATTAAAAAATTTTAACCCCACTTCTTTAATTTTTTTAAATTCAACTCAAAAATATTTTTCCTCCCCCCACTTTCCCTCCCCTCAGACCAAACAAGCCCTAAAGGGTATGCTGCTTCGTGAGCATTAAGTGCCATTGCAATAATTTGGAAGCTGAACCATGAAAATTACAAATACATCAATCATCATCTAGACATGTAATATGAAGGCGAAATAAATTCCCTACACAGTGCTTCATATAAATTCTTTAATTTATAAGGACATGACTTTACCTAAAACACATCTCTTCAATTTAAAAATATCCAACAATGATGGTGTTTCAAATAAAAAATATTCTGATGGAACATAATGCATCTTGCTTAGGAGAGAAGGACATGAAGAATAGAGGCGTTAGTGGTGACTTTGCCAGGCCATGACTTGTACCATATTTGTGTAAAAGCTTGACGGAAATTAGACACAAACTTCAGGCTCTAATAGGATTGACAACTAAGCAATTTTGCAAACAGCAAACTAAACCAACTATAAGATTTTGAAGTTCGATACTTCTTTCCTCTAATTAGCGCTATTTGAAATTTATGATAGCTTCTGCTGTTAGTAATAATGATGGGCAGAAGAATTAACAAAAGCAGGAACCAATTCACGCTTTAAGCTTTTGGGCCAAATAAATGAGCTTCCTTTATTTACTAATTGGTGATTTATTTCTAATAAATTAATTATTTTCATTTATATTGATATGCTAACAATGAAATTTATGGCAAGTATTAACATAAAACTGCAAATATCAGTCTATATGTAGTAATCCCGTGAACAAAGAAAAAGAATCGCAAAAGAAAATATTTTCTATTCTACATCAGTTCATTATTAAAGCGAAATTTCACAGATCTAAAGCAGTCAAATATTTCATCCAATAAATCTTAAAAGGAGAAAGGAAGAAAGTTGAAACCTGGAGGATGAAATAATATCGGAAGATTTGTTGGATTTCAACCTGATAAGATGAGGTAAAATGGGGAAACTTTGAGAAGTAAAAGGGTGGGAGTGAGCTCAAGTCTTCCCTTCTGTTTCCAAAGACTGTAGCGTTCAAATTTCAGACCGTGTTCCGGACTATAGTGTGTGTTTCTGAAAAGTAAAAAATTACTGGATATTACATTGTTTTTTAACTTTTCAGACACACACACAATATTGTAATTACTGTATATTACTATAGGTAACACACACATATGTATTGTAATTATTGCATATTACTATAGGCATATTTTTAGTATTTAAATCAGGTTCGATTTTACGTTTTAGAGCTATGTACTTATATTACAATTATTTTTTTAAAGAATAGACATAACTACTAAAATGTAAAGGGATATTTCTTTTTGTGAACCGTACCTCTCCATGATCGGGCTTGGATCCTAGTATTCCAACAGAAAGAATCAGTAAGGGGATACTGAAGACGGAAGAAAGTGAGCCAATTTTTGTGTATGAGTTTCAAAGCAAAACCTTGAGATCGGTATATACATCAAGTTTTTTTAAGAAAAAAATCGGAATCACAAAATGCTCGTAGATCGATATATATTCCCACACAGTCCAATGTCCCAAAACAGTGAATAATCCATTTCACTGACGAAAACAACATATAATAGAAATATCAACAGACAGGGTATATATTCTTTCTCATTTAGAGTCTCAAGGTTCTCTTACCGCAAGATTCATTCGCTGTTCACGCATAAATTAAATGGAAGCTGAATCTGTGTATATATTCTTTTTCATTGACATTTGACGTTTAATTCAAAGCGAAACTTCACAGATCTAAACAGTTATTTCAATGAGTAAATCTGGAAAGGAGAAAGGAAGGAAAGTAGAAACCTGAAGGATGAAATAATATCGGAAGACTTGTTCGATTTCAACCTGATACGATGAAATCCAGCGGGCGGCTACAGATTCTATAGAAATAAAAGAAATGGTGGGAGGGAGCTCAAGTCTTCTCTTCTCTTCAGTCTTTACTCTTTTCTTTACCTTTTAAGACGTTCATACTTCATACCTCGTATTTCAACCCGTGACTACAGTGTTTTTTGTTTTGCTGAATGACCCTAAACCATGGGACCCTATGTCTAGTGCTATATATACCACCTCGTTCTATTTACAAGTGTTTTTAAATTAATTCTCATATATCAAAGAGAATTTAATTAACATGTTAATTATAGGATAAATTTTTAATTTCGCCGTTATCTATGATTGGTTCCAAAAATTAATATGAATAAATTTCTTTTATTTATTGTAATTAATAGAGGTAAAAAAGTACAAAATGCATTTACTACCCTAAACTTATAAATAGGACCAATTGTTTTGGTAAAAAAATGATTTATAAATAGGATCAGAGTGGTATACTTGAAAGAATTATATGTGCTCATCCCCCTTGTGATGCAAGAGGAGCATATAAGTATTTTTGGAAGCCTTCTTCTAATGGTTGTTTTTCTATTAGTTCTGCTTCTCATTTTCTGACTACAGGTGATTCTAATTCAAATTCAACATTTTGGAGAAAGTTATGGAGATGGGAAATTCCTGAGAAGATTAGATCCTTTATGTGGCTTGTGGCGCATGGAAGGATACATACAGCACAGCTCAGAGCGAGGAGGGGATTATCTAATCTTGCTAATTGTCCCTTTCAATGTGGACAGGAGGAAGACGTGATGCATCTCCTAAGGGATTGTGCGAATGCTCGTGACAGGTGGATTTACATAATTAATCCCACCATGTGGAATAACTTTTTTAATTTGCAGGGAATGGAGTGGATAGAATGGAACCTCAAGCATGAAGCTAGGAGGGATTTCACCAGGAAGATCAGATGGGCAACTCTGTTCGGTTACGTATGTTGGGATATTTGGGTGGACAGATGCAGGAAGATTTTTGGAGAAGAAGTTCGGGATTACTACCGAAATGCCCAAGCCAGCCTCTTTAGGGCAAGTTGGGATAGGGACTTAAGCGCTCACTGCAAATTCTACACTCAGTCTGACAGTGGGAATGTAGGCCAAATAATTAGGAGACAGGGTTTTGTGACACTTGAAGCAGATGGATCAGTTCTTGAATCGGGTCAGAGTGGAAGTGTCGGGGTTATTCGAGGAAAAGATGGTGCCTGGTTATGTGGATATATGTGCAAACTCACGCTTGTTCCACCGGTCGTAGCATAAATTATTGCAATCATCCAAGGTCTTCAAATTTGCTGGCACATGAATTTAAAGAATATTAGTCTCTTTACGGATTGTATTGAAGCGATAAATTTACTTACTAGGGGGTGTGATGAAAGGAACCCTTTTAAGGAAGTTATTGATGAGGATAGATTATGGTTAGCTAAGGACGGTGTGTCCTTACTAACCATTTCTCTAGAGAGCTGAACGCCCAAGCCGATTTGTTAGCTAAGTTAGCTCATAGTAGCACTGAGCATTTTGTCATCTATGATCAACCACTACCTGTTCTTTTAGCAGGCGGTGGTTGATGATGGATCCTTAGATATCTCTCTTTTGAGCTGTCCTTTGTATTAATCTTCTGTTAGATTAATGAATTCAAGTGTTTTATTAAAAAAAAAAGTTAAATTCGATTTTACATTTTAAAACTATATCGTTATATACCAATTATTTAAAACATATTCGTTTGTATTTAAATTCAATAACGATTTAAATTATTTCACTTTTTAATTTTTGCATATTTTTTCCTTAAATATAATACTCCTTTTGCTTTTGCCAGATCAAATATAATATGCGTCCGAATCCTCTCAAAAGAAACTCTCATAGCGTCCCTCAGTGTCTAAATTTGGACCGTTTATTTCGTTTAATCGCGGCCGTCCACTTATTTAATCTGACCATTGACATTTGCCCCCTTCCCTTTCTTGTGAGACTCTTATGTCCTTCTTCTTCCAAACTCACACCACCATTAGTGCTCATATTCTTACTTGAACTAATGTTTATTACTCTCCTTCCTCATGACCACATGATTTCACATCTTCCTGCTTATAATGCCAACATACACTCACTACAAAAAAAAAAGGTGTTTTGTAGCGGTGCAATTGCAGTGGTTATATTAAACCGCTACAAATTATGATATTTGTAGCGGTTCTAACCTAAACCGCTACAAATTTGTAACGGCCAGTTTTTTTGTAGCGGTTTTCTAAAAATAACCGCTACAAATTTGGCGCGAAATTCCCGCCAAAACTTGTAGCGGTTATTTTGTAGCGGTTAATGCCCACAAACCGCTACAAAATACCAAAGGTCAGAAATTTGTAGCGGTTATGCCCCTATAACCGCTACAGAATTTAAAGGGTCCCGACATTTGTAGCGGTTCTAAGCAATAACCGCTACAGAATTTCAAACGTTGTGAACATTTGTAGCGGTTATTGTAAAACCGCTACAAATAATTAAATTTGTAGCGGTTACAGTAGCGGTTATTTTAATAACCGCTACTAATATCTGGGCTATTTAAAGCCAATCCTCCTTCATTTCTCATTTTGCCCATTTTGTTTCCTGAGGTTTCTCTGAGTGATTTCTTCGAGATTTGAGCGTTCAGACGTCTCTATAGGAGTTTTTGCTCGGTATTTCTCAGTATTTGCACTTGAGGTACGTATATAACACGTATTTTATTTATATTTCTATTTTTATATTTATATTTTTATTATATTTTTGCATAATGTAACTAATTTTTTTTAATTTGTACAGTTGATATGGCTTCAGGACAGGATAAGGGGAAGGCCCCTCAGGTCCCCAGACCGACTTTACGGGGTGGCAGTAGCCGGGGAGGGGGCAGAGGGAGGGGGCAGCGCGCAGGCAGGGCTATCGCGGCATCTCAGCCCATCCCCCCACAGGTACCGCAAACGATCCCACAGGCGACGACCGCACCAGAGGTGCCTGAGGTGGAGAGGCCAGAGATTAGCGTTGAGGACTTCCTCAACGAGGAGGATTTCGAGATCCCGCTTGGTGGGTTCAGGGAGATGGAGCAGTTCCTCGATGAGGAGGACGCTCGGGAGCAGAACAACCCACGAGGGTCGTCTTCGCGGTCCACTGGGTTTGAGGTGCAGATCGAAGGTAAATTAGTTTTTTAATTTAGTAAGTTATTTATTTATATTTGAAATGTTAACTTTGAATTATAATTTATCTAACGTGCGGTCAACTGTACAGATGAGCAGGGGAACGTGTCGACGAGGAGGTTGGATGTGACCGGTCTGAACAGCATGGACCGGTCCCTGCGAGTTATAGTGCCGTGGAACGAGGGCACTGACCAGCCGATCCACAATGGGGGTCACCTGCTCAACCGCTTCCTGAGCGACCTGGGATCGAATTGGATGCGGTTCCCCCTTCACTTCCCGACGTGGAGGCACATTCTGAAGGGGCCGAAGGACCAGGCTTGGGAGGAGGTAGTTCAGGTAATTAAAACTATTTAATTAATATTATTTTAATTAATTCTATTTAATTATTTTTTTAAATTATGGTTTTTATAATTATTGATATTTAAATGTATTTTTTTCAGCTGCGGTTTGCCGTCCGGGCCAATTGGAAGAGGTACGCCCTCATGAAGATGGGCGACGCCTGGAGGAACAGGAGGAACCGTCTCTTCCACAGTGTGGATGGGGACGGGACGATGCCTCTGGAGCAGCTGCAGGAGAGCGTCCCGGACGGCGTCCCGCCGAACGACTGGGCGCGTTTCGTCCAGTTCAGGAGGAGCCCTGAGGCGCAGGTAATGTATTTATTAGATTTTTGATATATAATTTTGTAATTGTTAAATATTAAATTATAATATCAATTTAATTTTTATTTAATTTTAAATTATAATACATTTAATTTTTTTTTCCAGGAGCTTGCTCGGAGGAACGCCGAGATCCGGGCGCAGCAGACGATCCACCACACAGCAGGATCGAAGACCTTTGCTGTGACCTACAGCGAGCTGGTAACTTTTCAAGTGCTTCACTTACTTTTAGTTGATTATTTCATAATACTAATTGTTTTGTAATTGTTTCAGGAGACGAGGGCACAGCAGGAGAACTGTCAGACGGACTATGCGGAGCTGTACGCCATCACACACAGACACCGTGACGGGACTGCGACCTCTCAGCAGGCAGAGGCGGCCATTGTAAGTAATTTTAGTATTATATTTTTCATAAAACCAAGTTAATAATGAAAAATGCTAATTATTAATTGTTTCATAAAATGGCAGGAGCGGATGCAGCTGTCGCAAGCTGAGCTGCGACAGACCCAGCCTGAGGAGTCACAGGGGTCAGTGGACCCGACGGCTCCTTTGAAGGCGGGTCTGGCTCAGGCTGAGCACCCCGGACGCGTGCGGGGTATGGGGATAGGCGCCAGACCCAGCATGGTCTACGGCAGGAGCGCCGCCTCTGAGGCTGGCAGCTCTAGAGGGGTCAGACGTCGGAGGGACGAGTCTATTGACCAGCTGCGGTCAGATTTGGAGATGACGCAGCAGCAGATGGCGCAGCAGCAGCAGCAGATGCAGGCGCAGCAGTAGCAGCAGCTGCAGATGCACGCGGATATGATGTACGCTCAGCAGACGCAGTGGCGTGAGATCGCGAACACCATGCTCGAGGGAGCATGGAGTCGCCTGTTCCCGAATGAGCAGCATCCAGCGGTTCCCCCTGTCCCTCGCTACGTCGTCCCGAGTACTACTCCTCCTCCTACTGCTGATGACGATGGTGCGGTTCACTCTATGCAGCGGCCCGATCCAGTGGCAGCTGAGGGAGCCCCACCTGAGGGAGCACCAGAGGATCAGCCCCTAGCTCCTTAGTTTAGGACATTTTCTTTTGTTTAAACATTTGTAAATATTTATATGACTTTTTATTTCAGAATTTTCTTATTGTGTTTTATATAATTATATTTATATTATTAGATCGCGTTGAAATAATTTATGAATGATTTATATCTAAATTAAAAAAAAAGTATATATATATTTGTAGCGGTTTTAACTTAAAACCGCTACAAATCTGTATTTTTGTAGCGGTTATTAGTGTATAACTGCTACAAACATAGATATTTGTAGCGGTTATTATTTTATAACCGCTACAAATGTACATAGATATTTGTAGCGGTTTACCTTCAGAGAAACCGCTACAAATATGTATGTTTGTAGCGGTTATACACTAATAACCGCTACAAACACTCAAATCATTTGAATTTTGAAATTTGCCGCCTTTGTGCACATTTGTAGCGGTTATGTTATATATAACCGCTACAAATTAGAAAAATATTTTTATATTTAATGTCCAACGGCTTTAATATTAGTAGCGGTTTTATATATGTAACCGCTACTAACACTCAACAAGTACATTTTGAATTTCCCACCAATTAATTAACGGCTTGAATATTAGTAGCGGTTTTATATATACAACCGCTACTAACACTCAACAAGTACATTTTGAATTTCCCACCAATTAATTAACGGCTTGAATATTAGTAGCGGTTATATATATATAACCGCTACAAATACTCAACAAGTACATTTTGAATATCCCACCAATTAACGGCTTGAATATTAGTAGCGGTTGTATATATAGAACCGCTACTAAATTATAAACGTTTGAATTTCTGTAGCGGTTAAACCGCTACAAAATTATAAACGTTGGAATTTCAGAATATAAGGTTCTAGGCATTCGTCATTATCTTCTCACTCATCTTCTTCTCTATACTTTCTTCTCTCTCACTTGTAGCTATGGATAAATCATGGATAAGGTTGCCGCGCAATTCTCCTGAATATTTGTACGGATTAAACAGTTTCTTAGATTTCGCATTCACTCACGCCAGCTGTAACGGCAAGATCGTCTGTCCCTGTCGGAAATGCAAGTTCAAGAAGTGGCATGCACGAAATGTTGTGAAGGAACATTTACTTGTGAAGCCTTTCCCTGAGGAGTATACGTTCTGGGCAGTTCATGGTGAGAAGGCCGGTATTAGATATGACGAGGCTCTTCCTCGAAGTTCTCAAGTAGGTGTTCAAGTAGATGAAGATGATCCTGTGAATGATGCTGTGCGTGATGCGTTTGGATTTCAAGGCGACAACTTCAACGAAGAAGTGCACGGCTCTGAGCCGGCTTTTATGGGGAATGAAGCAGCTCGGGATTTTTTCAGCTTGATGGATGAGGCAGATCATCCTTTATATCAAGGTTGTCGCAAATATTCTAAATTATCTTTCTTGATCAAATTGTATCATATCAAGTGCTTGTGTGGGATCACAGATAAGGGAATGTCGATGTTGCTCGACTTATTACAAGATGCATTCCCCGACGCCGAGATTCCCACAACCTTCTATGAGGCCAAGAAGATTATCAACAGGTTGGGGTTGAATTATCAAAAGATTGATGCGTGCCCAAATGATTGTATGCTGTATTGGGGAGACGATTCCAGCAGGGAGACGTGTAAGAGATGTCACACATCGAGGTACAAGACAATTCGGAAGGGGAAAAAGCAGAAGAAGAAACCTGCAAAGATTCTCAGGTACTTCCCTTTGAAACCTCGTCTGCAAAGATTATTTATGTCGTCTAAAACTGCTGAGCACATGAGGTGGCATGCCGTTGATAAAAACGAAGACGGTAAATTAAGACATCCGCGGGATGCAGCTGCTTGGAAAACGTTTGACAACGACTTTCCAGATTTTGTGACTGACCCCAGAAATGTTCGGCTTGTGTTGGCGACGAACGGTTTCAATCCTTTCGGGAATCTTAGCACAAGTTACAGCATTTGGCCGGTAGTCTTAGTTCCCTACAACTTACCCCCTGGATGTGTATGAAACAAAGCTCTTTAATTATGTCTATGATCATTCCAGGCAAAAAGGCACTGGGCAATGACATCGATGTGTATCTCCAACCGCTTATTGCGGAATTGCTTGACCTGTGGAATGTCGGCTTGGAGACGTACGACGCTCACAGCAAGACTTTGTTCAACATGCATGCAGCCTTGATGTGGACGATCAGTGACTTTCCTGGCCTTGGCACATTATCTGGTTGGAATGTGCATATTGGATCGGCGTGTCCAGCTTGTAATTTCGACTCTGACGCATTGCGCCTTCCCCACAGCCGAAAGTGGTGCTTTATGGGGCATCGGAGGTTTCTCGATGGAATGCATAAGTTCAGATTGCAACGGAATCGCTTCAATGGGAAACCAGAGAAAAGAGGACCACCTCAGACTTTGTCCGGTACTGATATCTTACAGCAGCTTGAGCATGTTGACTTCGAGTTTGGAAAAAGCGACGATTCAGTACAAACTCGCCAAAAGACGCGCAGGACTTCGGTGCCTCAGCAGTGGAAGAAGATAAGTATTTTCTTCACGCTTCCGTATTGGAGATCTAATTTACTTCGCCACAGTCTTGATATAATGCACATTGAAAAGAATGTTTGCGACAATGTGCTGTATACGCTGCTTAACGAACCCGGCAAGACAAAAGATCACCTTCAAGCTAGGAAAGATTTACGCGACATGGGAGTTCGTGAAGACGCTTGGCCAGATGAGCATGACAGATTTACACCGGCAAAGTTTACCCTCACAAAACCGAACAAGGATGTGTTCCTCGCGACGTTGAAGAAATTAAAAGTTCCTGATGGGTATTCAAGCAACATTTCTCGATGTGTCGACTTGCAGGCTCGAAAGGTTGCTGGCCTGAAGAGTCATGACTCACATGTTCTTATGCAGCAGTTACTCCCTCTGGCTATAAAGAATACACTTCCTCCCGATGTTTCCATCATTTTGGTGGAACTTTGTTCTTTCTTTTGGAAGTTGTGTTCTAAGGTTTTGATCGTTGAGGAGCTCGATCAGCTACAGTCGAAAATCATTCTTACGCTTTGTCACTTGGAGATGATCTTTCCTCCGTCCTTTTTTACTGTAATGGTTCACCTCATAGTCCACCTCGTTCATGAAACAAAGCTCGCTGGACCAGTACAATATCGTTGGATGTATCCGATTGAGAGGTACTTATTTTAAATATGTGCTTTCATTTATTGTCCGTATTTATATCAATTTTCATCATTTTATATCAATTTTCTCTTATGTACTTTGTAGGTTCCTTGGGAAATTAAAATCTTACGTGAGGAATAAGGCGTGGCCAGAAGGTTCTATAGCTGAAGGCTATATAGGGGATGAGGTGCTATATTTTTGCTCAAGGTATTTTGATGATCTTGAGACGGCTTTCAACCGCCCGCCTCGTGTTGACGATTGTCTGGAACCTGCGCCGACATCAGGAGAATTTATCCCTCGTGTTGGTAAACCAGTTGGAGCAACTGAGAACTTCAAACTAACGGCAACTGAGAAGTTCCAAGCACATAGACATGTCTTGATTAATTGCACTCAAGTTGAACCTTTTGTACGGTAAGAATTGTACACTCACATGTTATTCGATCTATATCTTTCGTAACATTTCTCACTTTCATTTCACTAACGCCTTTCTATTATTAATTGCAGGGAATTTAGAAGTCATGTGAAGCGTCAACTCAGGATCCGTACACAGACATCCTCGGAAGTTGATAGGAGGGTCCACAGAGAATTCCCGAGCTGGTTTGCGCGCAGAATACTAAATGACCACAACCCACACTCACCAGATTTCAGAGCTCTCGCAATCGGCCCTCTTGATCATGCAAAACGGTTTACAGCATACAATGTCAATGGTTTTAAGTTTTGCACAGTTTCACGGGATCAAGGATTGCAAACACAGAATTCGGGTGTTTATGGCACATTTGGGACAAGGAGTTATGCGAGCAGCAGTGACGCCAACATGCAGTTCGGAGGCGTCCCTTACTATGGCAAGCTTCTTGATGTGGTCGAGCTTAATTATCAGGGTCGTTTCACCGTGACGCTGTTCAAGTGTTTGTGGGCAAATACCACTACTTCTCGGGGACTGACAACTGACGACCTAGGGATCACATCAGTCAATTTCTCACGGCCGATTCATACTGGTATTTCTCAAGATGATGAGCCGTATATTCTAGCTTCAGAGGCACATCAAGTTTATTATGTCGAGGACGAGAGGCATAGGGATTGGCACATGGTCGTTCATTTAAAGCCAAGAGACCTTTACGACATGGGTGAAGGCGATAACATCGTCTACGAGAGTGAGCCATTTCAGCCAACTGATTTTGAAAACTACTTCCCTGAAGGCGATGACAATTTACCTCTACTGCGGTGAGTTTTTTTAAGTCCACGTCATTTGAATTACATTTTTTAAATTTAATAATACATCAATAACAATAATTTTTCTACAAAATTTCTGTAGGGATGGCGACGATGAGTGATTAAATTTAAAAAAATGCAAAAAATTTCTAAAAATAAAATGTAAAAAAAAAATTAAAAAAAAATTAAAATAATATTAGTAGCGGTTTTTTTAACCGCTACTAATTAATAAATAACCGCTACTAAATAATAACCGCTACATTAACCGCTACAAATAGCACTACGAATAATAAACCGCTACAAAAATATAAATAACCATTACTAATTAATAACCGCTACATTAACCGCTACAAATAGTACGAGGATCCCTATAAATACCCTTACTACAACTCATTTCAAACACTCCCTAATTTCTTTTCACCTTACCTTTCTTTCATTTCCTCTCATTCACAACTTCTTTCGTATGAATAGAGGAGCGGAATAATTTTATCAAATATGGTAACATGATTTTTATTTTTTTTTAGAATACTTCTTTCCTTTCTATAAAATTTATTTTAATAATCTTTTTTTCTAGATATATCATAACTGTATCTCATTTTCATCTATTTTTCATACACAATTACATTATATTATAAAACATAATAATTCCTTATTACCTACCTATCCTTAATAATATTATTAATATAAATTTTATACTAATCCTATTCAATTACATTTTTCCTTTTTATTTATTAATAGTTAAACTATTGAAAATAAATTATTTAATATAATATTGAAAAAACAGAAAAAATATTATTGTATTTTTTAAAAAAAAATTTTAAATATTTGTAGCGGTTATTAAACCGCTACTAAATAACTCGCCTTTTTACGACTCAATTTAAATTTTTTGGCGCTAAATTTGAATTTCATGAAATTAGTAGCGGTTTTGGAAAACCGCTACTAATTTCATGAGATTCAAAATTAGTAGCGGTTCGTTAACTGCTACAAAATAAAAAAATATAATTTTTTATATTTGTAGCGGTTATATAACCGCTACAAATATCTCTGGGTGTTCTAGCGGTTTAAATGAACCGCTACAAAATATGTAGCGGTTATTGTTCATTGAGTAGCGGTTTTAAATAACCGCTACAAAACGGCTTGCAACGTACGATTTCGTAGCGGTTTAAATAACCGCTACTAACTTAGTTTGTAGCGGTTGGAACCGCTACTAATACTCATTTTTAACCGCTACTAAATCACGTTTTTTTTGTAGTGACTCCTCCTCGTCTCTTCAATTCTCACCACCGTTATCGTCAACCACCATGAGATCTCCTCAGGCCCTCCGTAATGACGGCAGCGACAACCGCTCTCCCACCATCGGTTTTCACTCCACTGTTGTAGAACGCAAACCACGTCGTTTCAACTCCCTCATCCTCATCTTCCGACTCGTCTCTTTCTCCTTCTCCTTCGCCTCCTTCGTCTACATCCTCACCAACACTCGTGGCTCCGATTCTCCTCACTGGTATGTCTTCAACTCTTTCAGGTAAACCAAAAAAAAAAAAGAAAGGCTTCGAATCTAATCCTAATTCATAACCAAACCTTATCGAGCTAATTCCCTAATTTAATTATCTGTATTGCTCGGATTTAATGGCTAAAATTACTGAGATTCTTAATTTTTATGCGAAGATTTACTTGTGTATTCGACAATTTTTGTGAATGAAACTACAAAATCTGCAGTAACAAAGAGCTTAGAATTGTGAAGAATTTGCTTATACCGTACAAGAGCTTAAAATGAGTCACAAGAAGAAGTTTGTTTTCCGGGTGAAGTCAAATTAGAGTGGACTACGAGATCTTGGAGTCTCAACAAGTTATTTATTATAGCCTTCTTGGAGTCTCTATCCAAACTTGTGTTTTTTTTCCATTATTTGGCTTTTGCATGGCTGTTTATGTTGGTCCCCTTGTATATTGCACTCATTGTTCACGTTGTAGGAGATACTTTGGTAATCTTGTATCAATCAAATTTTAGTTTGCACCCTGACCCTGTAGCTGTTATCCTTGTGTTTTACATTTACAATGTTGATGAATTAAATTAGGATGCAAAAATTTGTTCTACTAGTTATGTATGTTTCCTTCAAGGATCTTTTTGGTAAATTTTTTTAAACGCCTATTGGTATGGGACACCAATCAAACACATTGTTCCATCTCTTTCAGGTGATAAATTAATGGTGTAAGATTTACTCACCTTTTGTCCTATTTCCATTATTTTTCTTTGAATCAATTTGTGATTAATTTCTGAAGATTTATGATATAAGTATAATCTGTCATGGCATGTGAGTCAAGAATGTGTTAAAACTAAAGAATTGTTTTTCCTTATCATTTTTCAAGTCTTGCTTGGGGCAATAGGGAACCGATTTAATAGGTTATGCTTTGGCTGCACAATAATTTGATCACATCAAATAGGATGCAAAAATAGGAAATCAAGGAAATGTGACAACTGAAAAGAAATAGAACAGATTTTAAAACTGCAGTTTTCAACATTGCAAAAATTATACTGATTGCCTTCATATGAAACAAAGTACAATTTGTTATAGCAGCACAACCATGTCATACAAAAGGGAACTTGTTGTGACTATATTACAAAAGGAAACTTGATGGATTGAATGATTAAATTGTTGAAATTTGAATTGTCATTGCAGGTGGTGGCTACCAAGTCCTTTATGTTGATTGAACATTGCTGAAGCAATAGGGGATGGACCTTCCCCTGCTCGGACTTGATTGAACATTGTTGAAGCTAAAGAGAATGGAGATACACCTAGTGGGAACCGAATGGACATTGTTGATGTTGTTATGGAAGATGGACCTTCACCTAATTAGACCATATCTAGCATCTTTGGTCAATCTTTTCAAAATATATTTTTCCAGAAGTTTCCTCACTTCATTTACCTCGTATATTTTTAAAGCATGGCAACACAATATCCCAATAGATTTAAAATGTCTATAGCTGCACCATACATAATCATCCTTTGAATCAAATGTCAGTGTTCACTTTTTGCCTTCATTAACCATGGTACCTGTATATGTGAACAATGGACCTGTCTCATCTCGAGATGATATACATGTGGTAAAAAAAAGATCAAATTGCTCTTGGAACAATTCTAACACCGAGTCAGTGTAAATCTTAGCAACTTAGCGGAAGATAGGCAAACTTTGGACTATCAATCTTGGTTTTTTCTCCCTTGCTTCATACTCACATTTCATCTCATTGTACCTCTTATATCCAACAACCCGCTCAAAACTTTTGAAGAATTCACAAATACTAACACTTGGGTCTGTAATATTCTTGATATTTGCATTAACACTTTTACTTATTTGTGTGCTATGCATACCGAGAGTAGTAGAGTACTTCATATGACACCACGCCCATTTCTCTTTGATTTCATATATGGACTTCATCCATGAGTTGTCCTCCAAATTGAATGATGATATTAGAGAATCCCATGTTTTTTCAAATTGTGACTTGTCATCAATGGCAAACATACACTTATTGAAGTCATGCAAAAAATGTGAACTACCCTTCATTTTATTTCCCAGATGTTTTATTCCATTTTGCCCAATATGCCATGTGCATAGTGCATGCCTCACTTCAGGAATAACTTCACATAGTGCTCTTGCCATTGCTTTATCTTGCTCAATAAAAACTGTTGCAGGCCTCTTTTGTTTGTTTGCTTTAAAAAAAGTTTCCAACAACCACTTAAATGATTATGTAGTTTCATCGTATAACAAAGCTGCACCAAAAATGACAATGCCTTTATAATGATTAAGTCCTAAAAATATGGCAAGAGGCCTATGATTATTATTTGTGCAGTATGTGGTGTCTAATGAAATTACATCTCCAAACACAAGCATAATCTATAAGCATACGAGCATTGGCCCATAAAATATTTGTAATTTGATTTTCCATATCAAGTTGATATAAATGATAAAATGAAGGGTTCTCGGTAATCTGTTCTTCAACATAATTCAGTAACCACCTAACTTCCTCATCCTTTAAACTTCTTCTTCATTTAACCTTCAAATAATTTTTCATATCAACTCGAGTGAAACCAAGATGAGCTTGTCCACCTACTTGCTTACTCATAAGGTCAAAAGTCTCTTTTTGTTGAAGTCCAGCATCCCTAGCCAAATCAATCTCATCTGCTTGCACATCTTGTATTTTTCATTGAGACCTCATCATATGCACAGTTTGTTGAAGATGTAATGGGTGGTTATACTTTTCAATAAAGCTGGTGATCTTAAATTTACCTTCGACCAAACTAACTATCATTCCAACTTTATATTCGGTCTTGGTCTCAGCACGATGGTTGGTGGTCAATGTGCACCTTTTATTTGGCCTTCGTTTGCCCTCTTTTGAACACTCATATCTATAGGCAATAATTGTCTTTTTATCTTTCTTGCTCTTTATCAACCCATTTTTTCTTGCACTACAGTCTACTTTACAAGTATATTCATTTCAAAACCTCCATGCTTCATCTAGATTATCAAATTCTTTTCCTAATCTAGGAGTCAAGTCAACTTCCATATATTGAATCCTGCAAAATAAATCTATATGCACCACACTGAGTTCTTGTATAAAATAGAAATTACAAAAATAAAAAAATTCAAGGCAGAACTTAAAATTTAAAGTAACAACACCTTGGTTAAATGTTTGAAGGGTATGTGAGAAGAAACCCAAGATGTAACCTTGCACCAAGATTAAATTATTAATCTTTCTACAGCCTCCGCACTCATCTCCTTGTGACATTGTTTCCAACGGGAAAAAAAAAAATATTAGTCTTTCTCTTATATAAAGATAATATATAAATCTCTTCCAATATTAAGCAAGAACAGTATAATCTCTTCTATGAATTTCATAACAAAAAACCTGCACATTTTTATTGGATACTTCACTTTAAATGAAGAGAAGTTGGCACATTAAAAACCCTTAAAATAAAGATTTTTGTGACATTAGTCATGAAAAAATCCACAAGATATGATCTTGTATGAAAAAAAAAAAAATCAGTCATTTTTCTCATACCTTGCCTTTTGACAATATTTCCCGCCAACATCATCACAAAAGTGCAGAAGGTGGTCCTCATTTTGAAGTGTTAGATATGATTAGTTTTGATGATGTTAAATATAGATATGAAATGATATGATAAGAGCAAAAAGTTTATATAATGTATTTCTTTGACTAACTACTATATTTAATGTTACATATTTTGTAGATTAGTCAAGCAAAGAATGAAGAAGATTGAAGGAATGAAAATGAACAAGAGGAAGAAGAAGAAAACAAATTGAAGATATTTAAGGAGATGCTTACTTGGGTTATGGAGAATTATTATCAAGAGAAAATCAAGAAGAAAGATATGGAAGAAAGAAGAACTTGTTAGATCTTACAAGAAGATCAAGATTCAAGTTGTTAGAAGTGATACTGGAGGTTTCTATGATGATAACGGAAGTTTCTATGATCAAATAATGGTTGGAATAGGTTAATATGAAGCTAAGATGACTTATATATGAGTTTTGGCACTTCCAGGGGAGTTATGCTTGAGCACGAGGTGTTTCACTCGAGCACAGGAAGAACTCACTCGAGCACGAGGTGTTTCACTCGAGCATGGGGTGAAAACTCTGTTCTACTCTGTTTTACGTTGAGCCTGAGCGAGGTCTGGTATTTTGGTCATATCTCTCAAACCACACATCGGATTGACCCGAAACCAGTGGCATATGAAAGAAGACTCCCAACACGTAAAATGGGCACTAGGATCACATTTAAAGAAGATCAAATGAAGGAGTTATGAATCGTGGAAAATGAAACTGAAATCACCGTCACTTTTTGACACAGGTTCGGTATTTTGAGTATAACTCACAAACTACACATCGGATTGAGACGAGACCAGTGCCAAATGAAAGTAGACTCAAAGAGCTTTCCATGGATAGGTAATATGCCTAATTTGAACGTATATTCTAGGAGCTATGCCTTCTGGAAGTTGACGCTTGTGCAGTATAGCGAAATATACACTCTTTCGATCATAACTTGCAGAATACAAGGAGTTTGGAGCTGATTCTTTTTGCATTGGAATGCATATGGCAAGAGCTTTCTTATGATACATCATTTGAATCAAATGGACGAAATTTTTCTAAAGTGGCCCCACATCACCCGCGAGTGCAAAAACTTTCTCTCTGAAAATATTATGCGAGTGATGTCCAGAAGCAGCTGAAACGTGAAGAAAATTGCTTCACTCGAGCACTAGGATCCATGCTCGAGCATTGGATGATTTCTCACTCGAGAACATGCAAGTTTTGTCATGGAAGTGATAACCCGAGAAGAAGCTTGTACGTGAAAGCATGAAACGCACTCGAGCATGACTGGTGGTGCTCGAGTGATTCGAGAATTCACTCGAGCAGATGTGAGTGAAGTGCAGAGAGTGCTTGCCTGAGAGAAAGTCAGAACGTGAAAATATCAACTTCACTCGAGTGAGCCACATTGCACTCGAAGTGAAAACTCTACAGAACGAAGAAACAAAACAGAGCCTCACGACAATCAATCCAAACGTGGTTAAATGTTATACAATCATTATGTTTTCACTTGTTATTGTTCCTAAATATTAACTAACATATATTTCAAGTGTAAAACAGGAGATTAAATATTTGGGTTGTATCTTCAAGAAAGGAGGTCACGGCGAATATATTCACTCAACGTGATGAGTCACAGAAGCCAGAAATTCAGCTTTTGACCAATGATCCAACATATCCATGACTAATACTTCATCATATTAGTGATTAAGTATTTTACAGTGTGAAACAGGATATTAAACGTTCGGGTTGCAGATTCAAATAAAAGTCAATTACGGTGAACTTCATCATTACACACCGAATGGCGGCTACCAACCACGACAAGTAACTGACCCACCATGAGAGATTGTCTGAAACACAAAACGCTCCACAACGTTACTACAGCTCAAAATGAATCTTCCTGCTGTTCAACAAAACGCTCCACTTTGCAACGGACAGTAGCTCGTTTTCAAATATGCTCAAACAGACAAAATGACTCCAACGGACGAATGCTCACAACGGTCATCATCTTCATCAACTATAAATGAGAAACCATTCAACATCGATGGGTGACTGAGAAATCCTGGCTTGGCCTAGCCTGTTTCCACCCCAAGCTGGCAATCCACATATCATTCACATCATTTTCATTAAGGAGGAAATTTGCCTGAAAGTTTTAAATCTAACTTTGAAAAAAATATAAAGTAGTTCATACATGGACTTCCGGCACAAATTTACACATTAAGAAGACTTTATGTGGATAATATATGGACTGTTAGCCTAGCATATCTGGTTAACTAATGGTCAAGGGATAATTGCTCCCTTTTTGAAGCTTTTGGGGCAAAATCCCCCTAGAAAACTTCAGGGCAAAATTTCCCCTTAACCCAAAATTAGATCAATTATCATGCAATATTATATAATCAATAAAATAAAAATAATGGGATTTATAATACAATGAAAATATAAAAATTAAGCACTCAAATACCTAAATTATTCTTGGATAAATAGAAATTAAACTCAAACAGACAATAGTAGCCTGACGGTATTTTGGCAAGAATATATATAATCTTTTTTTTTTTTTTTGGCCAAAGCAAGAATATATATAATCACATGATTAAGCAAACAATCTATATTATAGATAGAAAATAGAGATATAGCATAATTATAATTTGAAAGGAAGAAAATAGGAACCTGATGGATGAAAAAAGAGTGAAAGGTTGTTCGATCTGCGACCTTATCCGAAGATGAATGAATCCCAGTTAGGTACAAATTTATAGTTTTGAGAATTAATCAAGTTTTATGAGGCAACTCAAGTCTCCTCTTTATGCATTAAAACCGTGTAGCTCTTTTCACTTTTTTCTTTTTGACCAGTAAATTAATCTTCATTCATTAAAAGAGGTAAAGTAGTTCACACTTGCCAACACATGTTTTTTCAAAGTAAATTACGCAGTGCTAAGATACTGTTCCAGGAAACCTTGTTGTGTGTTTGGATTAACTTTTAGAGAATAGTTTTTACGATTTATGATATAAATATGTGAGAGGAGTTTTATCTCGATTTATGAAAAATAGCTTTTGAAACTACAGTTTTAGGCTTACCCAAACACACACTTAATTTCGGGCTCTTCTTGGGTACGCCATGCTGCTTTAGATAAAAATGCATCATTCAAACCCATGAAGTCTTGGGGCTGTTTCATACTCAGGAATTGGGTTTAAAAAAGTATGAGGTTAAAAGTTTTTAATTAATTTTCCTCTCATTTATGTCTAAACATACTACTACTATAAATTTGGATATTTATAATGATTAATACATAACAGTTTTAGCTAATAAACGTCATATATGTTGAGGCTGGGTTCGTGCAAGGATATATAACGTTTAAACGTAATGGTTAATTATACGCACTGTCACGTATAGCGAGGCAAAATTCATGAAAATACAAAAATAACGGTTATAGTTAATAACCGTAATTTATTTAGCGACAAAAGTGACAGTTTTTTTGAAACAATTGCCATGTAACATTTACAAATGATATGATTTCCAACCTCTTATATCAGCGAAGACAAAACATAACAATTTTCAGAAACAACCGTCATGTAACATTTTCAAATCATTTGGCTTCCCAAACTACTAGCTCATTAGTCATAACCCTTTGTAACATCATCGGACCTTTATAAGTCATAACCCTTCGTAACATCCGTTAGACCTCTATTTAAACTTACCCATTCGTTGTGATTCTTATTACTTTTCTTTATCGGCCTCTCATTCTCTCTATCATGTTAATATCTCAGGGAGCTCCTCCACCGCCGTCACCTCCTCCTCTGCCTCCTCCTGAAATGGAGGCTCTGGTGCAGCTATTGACAAGCATTGACCGCCACACAAGGCATCTCACCGAATACGCCAACAAGCTGAACAAGAAAAACTTTTGTTGAAAACTCTGTGCTCCTTTGTCTCCCTTCTGTGCACTTTGTTAATTTATGTTCTCACTAAGTTAATGATAGACTCATTCCCCAATATATATTTTTTCCAGATAAAGCAACTAGTGAGATTGATTGTAATTGATATGCTTCGTAAACTTATGGAGTATATTATAATGTATTGGTGGGCCTCGGGGGATTCCGTGATGTTATGATTAGTATGATGGTTTCAAATCCATTTTGTTTATAGTAAATGGGAAAGCATGAGCATCCACAAAGTTAATTTTTGTGGATTTGTTCTCTCATTGCGATTTTAATATCAAAGTTCAATAAGTATTGTTATTGTTATGTAAATGTTTGTTTGAAAGTTGGTGTACTTTGTTTAAAGCTTGTTAGGCTAAGTGGAATTTTTTGACTTAGCCTATGTACCTATCACGACTCAGGTTTTGGGTCGTGACACAAGACCAAACCATTCCTCCCACAATTTCCAATATAGTTCTTGCATTCACTTTCAAAGAAAGAGGAACAAAACTCTATCATAAAAGCACCACTTCAAAAGGAGAGGGGTTTGATGCCTACGCTTTCGTCTAATACAGTTTTGAAATTTCAATGCACCTCTTGGGGTCAAAATGAAATGAAATTTTATGGGTGAAAAGATAATGATGATACTATTGCTTTATTTTTTTTTTTTAATGATAGTATTTACAAGCAAATAAGGGTATTTACATTACAAATAAAGATATTCACAAAAACCAACAAAGATTCAAAATAAAGGAGTGAGTTAGCAAGAATATTTTGGCCATTTATAAGATAAATAAGAAAATTTACAAAATAAATAAGAGCATTCACAAGACAGATAAATGGATTCAAAAAAATACATGGAGTCAAAAATATTTTGGCCATTCACAAGACAAATAAGAGAATTCACAAGGACATTTATAAGACAGATAAATTGATTTAAAAATAAATCAAGGGCATCATTTTCTTTTAACCACAAAACTTAATTTCATTTTGACTCAAGAGGGTGCATTGAAGTGTTAAAATTTTTTGTGGTTGACTGAAATAAATTGCTTCCATAGGTGCTGACTAAAATTTTTTCTACAGTTTTCTAAGGGAAAATCATACATAAAGATGACCGAATTACTCAAATTCTAATTTGAGTCACTAAACTTAAAACATTATATATCAAGACATAAGTCATAATTAAGGATTTATAATTTGGGTCAAATTACCTTCTTATCCCTTAATTATTAAAAATAGCAAAATTGAAATTCAAGTAAATTATCATCGCATTCAAATGATGGAAAAAACAACGCATCATTTAAATTATTTTTCTTTTGACTAAAACCAAATTAAGAATTTATTATACTGTGATTATTTATAAATATATTTTTTTTGTTCGGCTCAGAATGAAAACCCATTAATCATTGGTGGTTAAATTTATTCTCGTTACGAGGGGAAAAAAACATAAGTTTCATCTTGTTATAAAACAATTCCAGGTAAAAACAAATCTTGTTATAAAACAATTAAATACTGCAAACATTTTAATTTAAAAAGAACAATAAAAATAGATGGCGTGAAATTCAAATTCATAAAAAAAATGAATTCGCATTCCTGAATTTATCATCAACAAAATTAATTCTCTTTTGATCTGAATTGATGACTCCCCATTTTTAATAAAATTTGAGATATATTTTGATATGTTTTGGAAGTCATTAATGCTAAAATAAAGGAATTTATTGGAGATTTTGATAAGATATAATTTGGTCCATAACTTGGGATCTTATTTTAAATATTATGATTTTAATCTAAAACAAAAATAATTTACCGTAGGATGATGATGATAATAATTCACTGTTTTAAAATTAAAAAAGAAAGAAAGAAGTTGTTTTTATTTTATTATCTTATCTTTTATTTTTATTTTCCTCCCTTGATGGTATAACAAGTGACGTGTTTTTACTTTCTGGATGAGAAGCTATGAAGCAATTTCCTAATCTATGAGAGAAGAATAAGTGTGGCACATGGGAGAAGGGGCTAAAACACATCAGATGCGACACCGTTTGGAACACATGAGTGGGAGACCTAATTGGGGGGGGGAGCCACATTCTTTTTTTTTTTTTGTGTAAGCATCTGGTATCTTGGGGCAAACCATCTTTCAGGCATATCAACGGCCCCAAACTAATTCGGATCGAGGCATGGTAGGAACCATTAAGGTTGGCACCCCTAGCCCCTAAGATGCCGCATTCCCATGTCTCGAACTCAAGACCCGTGGTTAAGCTAGAGGAGATCCTACCATCTCATCTAATCATAGGGGTTTAAAAAAAGCCACATTCTTGAGAGATTTGGGGTGGCTAAAACACTGTTCATCCTTCTTCTTTGTCGGGTGTGGGAGAAACATAGAGAGAAAATTGCAGGGTGAGAGAGAGGGGCGTTTCAGTTCAGCATCTTCCACGGGAGGACGAGAGGACTATGGAGGTAATTGAATCGAGGACCAGAGGCTCTATCGTTGCTGCTACTTCTTCTTCTAGCAAGCTCGACGAAACTTGTGAGGAGATTGAACCAGAGGAGCTTGACGCCATTTCTAACAAAGAGGAACCGGAGACAAGTCTAGAGCAAGGAGAAGAGAAGGGCTGTGAACTAAACTATCCATTATCATCTCAGCCAACAAGGAGTCAAAGGAGAGAAGAGCGACATTAATCGCTGAATTGTTCTTCATCTTGGGTTGTTTTTCATATCTTTATTTAACTTCCTCTGATTTCCATCATGCTATTGAATCTGGATGTTGTTGAGATGATTTTGGTGTTAATTACGAGTAACTTAGTTTGCATTAGGATTATTTCAAACCATTGCGAAAAGATTGAGGCTCACCTTTTTTTCGTTGTTAATGACAATTATGATTTAATTTTATCTCGAGCTTAATGATTCTATATGACTGGCCACCCACCACTTAGATTGATTTGTTCAATTGATTTAAATTTGAGAAATTTAATTTAATTGTAGGACTTAGATAAAATTATATTAGACTTGAAGTTTAGAGATTAAATGGATGGTTTGTTTGCAACATAGAGGTATAGTTACTAACTTAATATTGTTAAAATTAAGATTGTTGTTAATGAATATTTTCTCTTAAATGTAGCAAGAGATTGTACAACACCCCAATTTTTATTCACCGAAATGTGTCGTAATTATTTGAAATATTCAATAAAATGGTAAATATTCATGAAATTTGATTATGAATAGTGTTGGACATGTAATTTTCGATGAGACGGTGAGTTTGTCAAGTGATTTTAAAAGATCAAATGATGATAAAAAATTATAAAATTTTACATGGTGAAAGTAAACATCCTAAGCTTTAATTTGATAGGTCATGGGTACTTTTTGAGGCTGTATACAAAAAGTTATGGATTTTTTAATCTAGCCCAGAAAAAGTGTTAATTTTCTGGAACAACATTTAAATAATTTAATCCTGGGAATTTTGTGCTTCCAATTGGTAAAGGTTGTATTTTTCTTTGAAATTATACTCAATAAGCGTTCTATAGTCTTTGGAATCACTCCAATATGATGTGTACAAATTTAGTTATGATTTTTCAACTATTGGACAAAAAATCTGCTAGAATTTCCATTAAATCCGAAAATGGAAAACATTTTGGTATTAAATTGATATCAACCCATTTTGGCTCTAATTTGGACTCCTAGATGTGTAAAGGATTGACAAGAGAGAGAAGGAATTGGTTACATATAATGGGCTTTAAGTCATAAACTTAGATGTAGATAAAGTTGAATTACTTTATGACACCAAAAGTCAAACTTCTTGATTTTTGGTTAATTGAATAATTAAAAAGGGATAATATGAGATATTATAAAACATCATCCTCCCCTTCCATGCTTGAAAAGCCATCATCCATAGCTAGAGACAGAGAGAGAGAGGAGCCAAATTCTCAAGATAAGTTGATTTCTTTGGTAATTAGCTCCTAACGTGTGTAATTCTTCTCCTAAGCTTCTACTCTATATGATTCAAGGTGGTTCGAAGCAAGAATTTCAGTGGTGAAAGGGTTAGGATTTCGGCCAAACAAAGGAAGAGCCAGAAGGGAGCAAAGGTAACTTCCTAAACTTCAAATATTGGTTGTTCTTGTTGTTATGGATAATTTAATCGATGAATTTCTGTTGGCTTTGCTCTGATTGTGAAATTTGGAAAAGTGTGTGTCCTAGGTGTTATGCTGCCAAAATTGAGTTTGAATGATGGTTTAAACGTAATTAAATAGTTAATACAGTGATTAGAAATAGGAAAAAGCAAGTCTGTTGAGTTAGAATTGGAAAACCCCAACTTTTCCTAAAGAATCTTAAGTTTCGGTCAATGCTGGTTCAAGGGATTGGAGTTGGATTTTTAATGATATGATGATTCCATTGAGTTCAGGAGGAAAAATTAGGTGGGATTACAGTTTATCACTTTTCCAGAAAAGCCTTAAAAACATAATTACCAAAACACCCCTAAAACCCTGAAATAGGGGCTGCTAGAGCGTTCTGGTTTTTGGCAGTGAATTTGGTAATTTCAAGTCTGGAAATAGATTCATTGGGCAAAAAATGTCAGAATAGCCTAGGTCAGAATTTCGAGAAAAGTACGGTCGGACCAGGTATGGCAGGGCCAAGCCGGTCCCCGGGGGCATTTTGATAAATTTTCACAATAGACTCATATAACCACTAAGAACATATCGGAAGTGCCTAAAATAGTACATGAATGAGTTTTAACCTAATTATATTGTATATTTGACATTTTAGGACTAAGTTGAGAGCCACGTCGTTGGCACGCTTTGTGAGGCACACATTTTGAGGCGAAGAAGAGTTAAGGTAGTAACTATTATCTCTCATACACTAGGTGATTATTGATATGTTGTGTACTACTGTATTCTTTAATATGAACACATGCCGGGGGCACATTACCTAGCTATGGTTTGGGACCTAGCTGAGGTACACTAGTATTATCTAACTGTAGTTAGGGACTTAGCTGAAGTATGAGTAGGGGTTTCAACTAGATAGTTGGCTCTGAGCTTTGTTTACACACACGATATGATGTGAATTTTCATTTTACACTACATGGTACATTGCATATTTAATTTTCACATTTTATATGATTGATTTGTGTTGCTACTGAGATTTCTTAGAATCTAACCCCTTTTTATAAATAAAAAAAATGTCTTAGCGAGAACCAGCGTCTCTAAAGGAAAGGTTGTAGACACGGGAAATTGACGGGTATGTCTCCCGAGACAATGACTGTGGTTATATTGTAGTTTATTTTTGGACGTTTTGTATAAATTGTAAATAATATCAAATTCTGCATGGTTGATTCCTTTATGTAAATAAATACTTTTATCAGTATATTTATACTTTTTTGTATTCCTGTGGAATTTGGTCTTTATCACTGCGCATATTGAAATAGAAACATGTGTTGACAGATTGTGTATGTTAATTGAAGATATAAATTTGCTTTTGATTTGAAAAAGCTTAATCAAATGCTTTTGAACCTTAGACTAATCTGTGATGTCATTTAATTGCTAATAGAGTGGTAATTATTTAAGTCTCATGAATTGTAATGGTGAGAAATAAACTTATGCTCCTCTTATCTTCAAGTAGAGTTTCAATTTAATATTTGTCAATTAATTTTTCATTTTTTGATATAATTAAATTTAAAAATAAAAAACTCTTCAAATGGTTTTACTCTATCTAATTGACAGCGTAAGTATATTGATTAGCTTACTTTTACTTTAGTCCTCATAAGAGCAGCAACTCTTTATATTATTTATGATCTGTACGCTTGCAATAAACTAAATGGCTAATAAGTATAAATAATCATCAATAAAGTTTTTTAATTGATTAAGGTCAAAAGTGAATTAATTTTGTTGATGATGATAAATTTAGGAATGGCGAATTCAGTTTTTTTATGAATTTGAATTTCATGCCATCTATTTTTCTTGTTCTTTTTAAATTAAAATGTTTGTAATATTTAATTGTTTCATAACAAGATGAAACTTTTCGGGAGAATGACAGAAAAATACCATTTGAACTTCAAAATCCCGTTCACAAGAATGGTAATGGGATTGACAACGCAAATCTTTGTCAAATGACTAATTGGGGTTTTTGAAGTTCAAGTGGTATTTTTTTATCATTCTCCTAAACTTTTCTTCTTCTTTTTTCCGCGTAACAAGAATAAATTTAACCATACAATGATTAATGGGTTTTCATTATGTGCCGTACAAAGTCATTTTTTATTGATGAGAAAAAAACCAGTATATCGATACAAATTCATAAAAAATATACTTTTAAATAATCACAGTAAAGTCTTAATTTGGTTCTAGTCAAAGGAAAATTAATTTAAATGATGAGTTGTTTTAATTTTTCCATCATTTGATTTGATTGTGATGATAATTTATTTGAGTTTCAATTTTGCTATTTGTAATAATTAATGGATGGGAAAGTAATTTCACGTAAATTTTAAATCCTTAATGATAATGCATAACTTGATATATAAATTTTTTAAGTTCAGTGGCCCAAATTAGAATTTAAATAACTCAACCATTTTATATGGGATTTTCCCTTTTTTCTAATATCTTTCAATATTTACTAAAATCTTATCAACTATTTAATATATAATCGACAATAATTTTTAATTATTAAGTGATAAAATCTACAAGTAATATAAAAAAAACCTTATATTAGACAAATTGAATATTAAACTAATCATTTGATTAATATTATGATATCAGAGCCATAATCATTTGATTATGGGCCCCTCCTCATCTTGGTATCATAGCCAAAAGATAAAGTAGGGATGTAATACTTAAATCTAGATGTATTTTTATGGCATTAAAATTTTTGTTAGCAAATTAGTATGATTTAAAGATCTATACTTTATAACACTTTATATAAGAAGAATGCAACGGCGCCACTTGAAGAATTAGGCGTTGTCGGCTTTGTGCCTTGGTAAACTCTTCAAAAATAACCAAGGATTGCAACATAGGGTGTAATCCCGGATCGTCTCTCGAAGAGCCTTTTATTAATTACCTAGGAACTAAGTGCAATGATTGACATGAAATGATTAAAAATGGGAAAATTTGGTCTTTTTAATTATCAACTACTTTTTGCAATTAAGAATTACATTGTTCTAAACTAATTCTTTTTGGGATTTTTCTTGAAAATATGAAATGAAATGATGATGGAGTTAATGAAATGAAAATTAACAAGTGATAACAATAAGATGATAATCCTTTAGCATAATGATTCAAGCTATCCTTGCTTCAATTAATTTGGGAGTGTGCTAGTTTGACAAATTTGCTCAAAAGACCGTTTGAGCTAACTTGAGTTAGGTGAATTATTTCTCTACACCAGGTAGAAATTAATCCCTCTAACCGAAACCCAATTTAAACACTAGCAATTTGAATCAATGAAATACAATGACACAAGTAACCAAGAACCCTTGCATTACAATCACAATTAAATATTCATAACAATTTCATGCAAAAGCTATACCAAGTCAAGTACATAAAATTGTTACTAATGAAATCCAAAGTGTCAAATGCACACAGTTAAATCCAAATACACATTTAATCTCATAGATTGCATGGAACCCCAATGCAAAATCTCAATCCAATAAATAATTAAACTCTAAACCTAAAATTCAACTAATATAAAGGATTTAAGATAGAAATTAAACGGTAAGATACTCACATTTAAAGCTTCAAACTCAAGCTATCACCACTGCTCTAGAGGATTTGAGAATCAGCCACGGTAATTTATCATTGCAATTTCACCAAACAATTTCACAGTTCCTGCTAGAGCTGAAAATACTGGCCGGGCTGGTCCTGGGCTCGGGCCTAAACGGACAGGCCCGTTTAGGCTCGCTTCCTAAAAAATCCCCAATTTTAAAGTCTGCAACTTTTCACGGGCTCAGACCTAAACGGGCTTGAACTCATTTTAATTAAAAAAAGAATCTTTTTCAAGTTTTACAATTTATTTATTATTTTACCTTAAATTGATATACATTATTTTTAAAAATCATAAATTTTTAGTTAAAATAATCATCAAAAGTCTAAATTAGCCTCTTTTTTAAAGTTTAAATGAATAAACTATTGAAAAAAAATAAAATAAATCAAACCATTTAATAAGTGTTTATCTGTTATTTATACTTTATTAGGTATTTAAGTGTCTTTCATATTGATAATTTGATATAATGATATTATATATATTAATTTATTTTTAAAAAATATTAAACGAGCTTAAAAGGGCCGGCCCTACAGGGTTACAAAGCTGACCTTTTTAGGCCCACTTCCTATTTGAGCCTCTAAATCATAAACCCGGCTCTTAAAGGGCTCGGGTCTACACGGGCCGGTCCAACGGGCTCGGCCTGATTTCCCAGTTCCAGCCATATATACCACTGATTAAATAACTAATTAGCACCTAAATCAACTTAATCAGGGACTGGAATATTTCCAGAAGCAGCACAGAGAAAAATCACGGTGTGATGATATTGGAAATAGAAGAGGCTTCAGAATGGAATAATGAAAGGCGTAGGAGGATGAAACTCGCCGGAAGTGATGAGGTTGGAGGAGGTTGTGCACGGTGGTGGAGATGGTGCTCGCCGGAAAGGGAAGGTTATGGTGGTTGAGGGAAAACCGAAGCTGACAGTGGATGACTCTCTACTCCTTCAATGTCGGGGCAGCTCCCTTTTCAGCAGGTCTCTCTCAGCTCCCAGTCTTCAGCTCCTCCAAACCTCGCACACCCATCTCAGATAAGCTTCCCTGGTCCTAACGGTGGAGGCCCAAATAGTGACAGGGGAGTTGTGGTCGCCGGCGATGATGGAGTGATAGTGAATGTCGCCGGCGACGGTAGTGAGCTAAAATGGAGATGAATGAAAGTGATGAGAGCTAAGATCCTCTCCCTTCTGTCGCGGCGCTCCTCTGGTTTTTCGATCTCAATTGCCTTAATCTCCCGGCTAACCTAAAGAAAGATGCCCAAAATGCTGTGTTTCAATTTGTGGATCAGAATGACATTTTCAAAATTCGTGAGACTAAACTGACAATTTGAAAATTTAAGCCCCCAAATTGTCATTTTTAGTTTTAATCCCAAGTACCTACAATTAAAAATAATTAACCCAACATCAAATCAAATCTTCTCAGAAAAATCAATTATTAAGAGTAATTATAATTTTATTGATAATTTTGTCCTTTTTACTCGTAATTTAATCAATTTACTCTTAATCTCAATTTATCTTAAGAAAGGCATTGTAGGCTCAATAACTATAACAAAATCCCTAATTAAAATGTAAAAATATATAATAAAATAGGGATTGACAATTTTCAAATTGATTATTTTTTCAATTTGATTTAAATTTCCCCAACATCACGTGCTTCTTGAAGAGGTTAACTCTCCTTTTACTACTATTTTTGATGTTGTGTGTGATGATGAGGTGAATGAAGAAATTGTGGTTAAATCCCCTCAAATATTTGATGTTGATAATGCTCACTGTGATATGTCTATTAATAGTTGTGTAGTTGATAAGGTTGATTGCACTGTCAATGCTTCTATGTGTGATAAACATGTTCTTTTCCCTAGTTCTAGGAGTGATGAACACATTAAGCATGATATTGTGGAAATTGATGCATTATGCTTGGATGCTCAAATTGGTGAAGTGTGAACTTGATGATAACTCAAGTAATTGTCAAAATGATGATTGCTTACAGGATTCTTCTTCTGTTTCAAGTGTTGACAAGCATCATTCACAATTTTTTAATGCTATTGAACAAGATGAAGAACTTATTTTTTCCTCTTTCCTACATTCTACTTTTGTTTGTTCATGTGAGAGTGAAATGTCATGTGCTATTTGTGCGGAAATTGATAATTGGCTTTTTACTTCGCATGATCTTGATTTTTCATCTAATTCAATTGATAACATTAAAATGCATGCTACACTTGATCAAGGCCTTGAAAATTGTGCACCTATTGATCCCTCTGAATCACATATTTTAGGTAGTTCAATAAGGAAAGATTCAATGATTTTAAATTATAAAATTGTAAATGAAAATGAATCTTTCCATTTAATTCCTTCTTGCGATTTATCACCTGATATAGAAAATACAAATACTTGTTTTGAAATTTCAGGTGGTAATAGCTCAATTGAAAGGGTCCTTTGCGGTACCAACCTCCACCCTATATTCTCGGACCTCTTCCAATTGATCCTGAACCGCCTCCACTTAAGAAAATCAAGCAAAGAGAAGTGTGCACTATGAAGACCATCATGTTTCTTATATTGGATGAGAACTTCTCTTTTAAGCGCCTTAAAAGATTCTAACAAAGGTTGTCTCTTTCCTCACTTGTTTTCTTCCTAATTTTTATGATTCTTTGAGCTTAGTTGTTGTATCAGGAAGATAAGTGTGGGGTAGAGACATAATCCATTAGTAAAAGGTATAATTCTTTTGTTGTTCACCCCCTTAGACTTTAAGCTCATGTCATTCTTTTGCCCTTAGGTTTTGCATTGAGGACAATGCAAGATTTAAGTGTGGGGAGGGATTAGGATTGAGTCTTATGTGCTTTAGTGTGCTTAATTGAAAAATGTGTCATTTTCAAAAAATAAAAAATAAAAAAAATTCTTGATCCAAACCGCACTTTTGAATTTTTGCCACTCATTGTTTTGAAATTTTGTCTAAATACTTATGGAAATTGCTTATGCTCTTGGTTGATTTTTAATGGATTGATTGGTTATTACTTGGAGTTAGCATTTGGATTAGTTGAGTTAATGCTTTTTTATTAGGCTATTGTTCAATTAATATTTGTGAATGTGCATTTGAGAAGAAAAACTTTGTTGGAAGGATTTTGAGCCTCATTTCATTCATAAATGTGTGTTTATCACCTATTCTAGTGTACCTCTAGAACTTGTTTAAATTCTTTTTCAAAATCACATTTGCATTTAGATTAATGAATATGGTAGGGGCATTCATTTCATCACCCTTTATCCAAAAACACAAACCCTATACACTAATCCATTGTAATCCCCCTTTGAGCCCTTCACATTCTAAAATCCATCATTTATTAACAAGCACTATGTATGCATCCTATTTGCATTAGATTGGCATCCAAATGTCATTGAATTGCCATAAATAGCATAGGTATAAAGAAATGCCATTTACATACATTATATATTGAAAACAAATTGAAGAAAAAGCATGAAAAAAAAAAGAAAAAAAGATCATAAAGAAAAAGAGAGAGAAGAAAAAAGCACACAAAAAAAGAGGAAATAAAAAAATAAGGCATTTGTTTTTTTTTTTTGGCAAGGAGATGTGGTTATTTGAGCCTAAAGGAAAAAAATGGATGCCATTGTATATATTTTTGCAAGCATAGTACTAGCTTAATTATCAAACTTTAGGAAATTACCATTTCGTTATGTATATAAAATTAACTAAAACTACCTCATACTACGTATACTATGTTGCCTCTACTACTACGCATATTATCTTCACTATTTATGTATATACATATATATACAACCCACGTAGCCACAAGAGGCTATCAAAATACTTAAGTAAGTCACTACTACGGAAGGGGCTTTTAACGACCGTTTTTTGGCCTTTTAGACGACTGTTTTCAGGGGGACGTCTATCTTAGTGTCGTTGAAAATTCAGGAAAAGACTATTTTAAAAAACAGTCATTGTATGGGAGATACAACGACTGTTTTCCCCAAAACAGTCGTTGTATCCTCTCTTTTTTTTAATTTTAACGTTTTACTCCCTATATCATCTCCCTCTGCTCCTCCACCATATGTGTCTACAAGTCCCCACATCCTTAATTTCACCATTGCCTCCATACTACTACAAGTCTCCCCTCCCACCAGCTCCATCTTCGCTGCCTCCATACTAGTAGGTGAACCTATCCTAACGAGTTCTCTAACCTACACATTGCTATCTTTGAAAGAAAAAACCAGATCCATGAACCATTCTCTCATGATTAACTCTCTAGCTTCCCCTAATACTCATGGAAGTGAAAATCACATGTTAATTTTTCTATCATGACATATAGCGCATATATTATCATAACATCATTTCAATGTGCAAACTTCAACTTTCAATGTAAATCATGACATGCATATGGCCAAAGAGATGATGACATGCTTCCATGAAAATCCCTATTCTTCATCATCATTTTCCAAAGTGTTCTCTGAAAGCATAATGCCTTAACAAATTCAAAGTACTCATAAATAAGAAACTAGGAAAAGTATTTGAATATGCAAACTTATATAGCACTGTACAAAACCACTGCACTATGTAAAAAAACCTCTACACATCATCACCCCTCTATGTGTTGTAGAAGAGGTCCTGACAAGAGGTCTTAGATCAAATTAATGTCTTCGATTGTGTAGGGGTCTTGATCACCAAAAATCTGTGCGCAAAGTGGAGAATATGTTAACATAAATAAATAAATTGAATGAAATAACTAACAATTCAATCACATGAAAAGAACTGAAATTCAATTGAGAATCAAGAATGATCACCTGTTCAAAATTTGTAGTAAGGCCAGAGAAAATGATGTTATACATATATAGTATAACATAGAAGCCGTACTCGGTTTTCCCTGCTTGCTGAGGACACTATACATCGAAAGCAAACGGTAGAAAAGAATAAAGGCCTATGTAAAGCAATAGTCAATTGAAGAACTTGAATGTAAAGGACTTACGTTTGGCTAGAACCACTTTGTATGACCAGCTTTACCTTCACGCTTCCCACCCATTATATAATATGTCTTCAATGCACTGTAATAATTAAAATGATAAACAAAAGACATTAAAACAATTGAGTAAAATCAAAAATCAATGACGGACAAATAAATTTACTTTAAAAATATTTTTGATATCTGCGTTTGGCTTGCAACCCAATGAGTCAAACCGAAAGATGACGTTGATCGAGGGACAAGGAACACAGAGATTCCAATGTTAACTATAATCACATGCATATATAGATTAAAATGAGGTTAGATAACATGATATTGTTTAGCAAAGTGAACATGTATAAATATATCAAATAAAGTTACTTGCCCTTCAACAATTGGTGCCAGATAACAAGGCAGCTGAGTCTTGCCTATTGTATAGCCTACATAGCTCATCCGATCTTCCAACCTCTGGCTATTACATCATGACATAGTGCCAGGACATAAGAAGCCATATGTAGTGTCGAGCCCTCGTTCGGCACACAGTTTGTAGAAGCAGCTACCACATAAATGAAATGAGAAATGACACAGTAAATATAGAAACCTAAAACCCCTAAATATCAGTGCATTAATTACAATTAAAAATTATAACTAAACTCATATGACTGCAAATGTGACCCATCCTACGTCAATCTTCTCCAAAGATAGGAACTCTCTAATATCTTTGTTATCAAGTCCATAATTATATGAGATTCTGCGACCCACAGTCTCACAAGGCATTTGCAAGTCGACCTTATTTATGTCTTGATGAATATTTTGCAATCATGCTAAAAAAGGAAATTTCGTCGCATCATCTTGTTCCTAGTAACACACAAAATAAAGATTATAAGTAGAATGTCAAGGATCAAGTAACAGTAAGGTGTTTCCTACCATTGGAGGGACTGGCACAGTCTGAACAAGATGTCTAGGCCACAAGATGAAAGATCCTGTTGCTTGACCTAGATTGGCAACCTCACCATCAGGGAATGGGACATCTACACCTTCCTCCCCAAGCGAACACTTGTCACATTGACCTTAAGTTGATTGTCTTGGATTTAGTTATTATGGTGGGTGGTGGCATAGCTGTATACAACAGCATCAGCAACAACACGCAAGTACGGGACTTCCAAATACAGAATGCAGGGTTCTCCAGGCTCTAGTGAAGGACCAGGGTCGCCATGTCCAACCTCTGGCGGATTGTAACTACCTTTGGTACTGGGAAAGGCCAGAGATTCCTGAGTAAGAGAAATGAAAGAATTAATTAAAATAACGTAAGGAACAACTCAATATAATGTTAAATGAAATTAGTTACAAACCTCAGATCTAGACGCCACATTACACATCCCGCCTTGCATGTGAGACAACACCATCGTACTCATCTCACCACGTAGCTTACTCAACAACTCTTCTTTAAGCTCGTCTCGAAGTGAGTGATGTAGCTCTACTCGGATTTCCTCTCGAACCCTGGCCACAAACTCCTGACTCATTTCACCTCGTCCATAAGCTTGTGAACCTCGTCCAAAGTATTTAGAGAGACCAACTCCCCTTGACTCCCCTCTAACTTGACCAGGGTGATCTAGATTACTAAGCGTCGTGGCTAAGATGTCCATCCTTCCAGTTTGAGTGAAGGAACCCTGGCAGCTCTGCTCTTCAAGTTCATCCTGTGGCATACAATGGATAAATAGAAAGTAATTACATGCCACCAACGTTAGAAAAATGAAACACATTTAAATATACTTGTTATTAAATACTCACAATCCTTTTAGCGACATCAGTAACGACTGGATTTATATATTTATCTCCCTTTATCCTCCCCGCTTTCCATTTTTTGTGACGCGGGGGAGGAGGTGGCGCCTGCACGACTATACTAGGATCTACTCGGGCTGCTTCCTCTAATTTTTGCAATTCAGCCTGTATCATCTTCTTTTCGAGCTTTCGATAACCCCCACACAACATGTAATGAGGATAATTGTTTTTCGCTTGCCTCTCTTGATTTGCTTGACTCAATTTCTATATAAAAAAAGAATAATGATAACTGAGTTAGCGATGTCAAGTAAGTTCAACTAAAATGTTTAACACTAAGATGACCACAATGTACCAGGAAATTGGGATCCTGCCATTTAGAGAACCTCCAATCATTTGGAGAAAGAAACGGATACTCTTTACAAGGATCCTCATGACTCCTTGGCCCTCGAACGTACTTGGTTGTGAGCGTGGACTTGAAGTCTTTCCACCGCTCACGAACTTGCCCCATCCAATTTTTGTACATCTCCTTCGTATTGGGAACATCGTAGGTTTGCTACAAAACAAAATATATAGTAGTCGTTATATATGAACAAATAGAAATAAGAATATAGATACTGTAATCAGAATATTGGAAGTTGTTTTTCATTCATGTATACATTAGGTATTTATATACAAAGTAAGAGCCTCGGCATTAATGGCTCATTATAACAATTATGGTGAGTAATACTAATCACAATCCCTAATTATGTGGGATACTAACAATCCCTAATTAAGTGGGATATTGTTTCCTAACACTCCCCCTCAAGTTGGAGCATAGATGTTAATCAAGTCCAACTTGTTACAAAGATAGTCAACCAGTGTGCCATCTAAGGCCTTAGTCAAAAAATCACCCAACTGATCACTAGACGGTACATGTCCTGTAGAGATAAAGTTCTCTTTGATCTTATCACGTACAAAATGGCAATCAATCTCAATGTGTTTCATACGTTCATGGAACACGGAGTTGGAGGCTATATGTAAGGCAGCTTTATTATCACACCACAACTTCGCAGTTAATGATGTGGCAAGATCAACCTCCTTCATTAACTGGTGAATCCACACAATCTCCTATACTGACTGAGACATGGCTCGATACTCGGCCTCTGCACTAGACTTGGCCACTACGTCCTACTTCTTGCTCCTCCATGATACCAAGTTTCCACCAACAAGAACGCAATAGCCTGTAGTGGACCTCCTAGTCGTCTTTGACCCCGCATGATCTGCATCACAAAAACACTTAATCTTTGTATGACCATGATTCGTATAAAGTATACCACGACCAGGGGACCCCTTCAAATAATGCAGGACATGTTCCAAAGCTTCCCACTGAGCAACGGTCGGTGCGACCATGAATTGGCTAAGTCTACTGATAGGAAAGGTTACATCAAGGTGAGTTACCGTGAGATAGTTTAATTTTCCAATCAGCCTTCGGTACCGCTCAGGGTAAGCAAACGGTTTAATCTTCTCAGGATCAATCCTTTTTCTCACATCCTCTGGTAGTTCATCAAACGGCACACTATCATCAATGTCCAAAAAAGGATTATGAATCATGGGACAGCTACTGGGTATTGCCCCAATTTTCCCAGTTTCTTTCAATAGATCAAGGACATACTTCCGCTGGGTTAGGAGAATGCCTTTCTTGCTTCTCATAACTTCGATCCCAAGAAAGTACTTTAACAGACCCAAATCCTTTGTTTAGAAATGAGAATTAAGAAAGGCCTTGAGTGACTAGATCCCTGACGTATCACTACCTGTAATAACAATGTCATTGACATAGACCACTAGGAGAATCATGCCAGTATCCGTTTGTTGATAAAACACAGAATGATCACATTTACTTTGGTTCAGACCAAACTTCTTAACCACATAACTGAATCTATCAAACCAAGCACGAGGGCTCTGTTTCAAACCATATAAAGATTTCTGAAGGTGGCATACCTTGCCATGCTCCCCCTGAACAACAAAGCCAAGCGGTTGCTCCATGTAGACTTCCTTAAGAAGATCTCCATTTATAAAGGCATTCTTAACATCCAGTTGATGAAAATCCCAACCATGGGTATCTGCCATAGAGATAAACAGACGAACAGAGGACAACTTGGCCACAGGGGAGAAAGTTTCAGAGTAGTCAACACCATACGTTTGAGCATAACCCTTAGCAACCAATCGAGCTTTCAATCGTTCCAAGGTGCCATCAGCTTTCATCTTAACTGCAAATACCCATTTACACCCAATAGCCTTCTTTCTAGGAGGTAAATCAACAAGAGTCCAGGTACCAGCCTTATAAAGGGCCATCATTTCCTCTTCCATCGTAGCACGCCAACCAAGATGGGCCAAGGCTTGAGAAAGATTGGTGGGAATGGCAAGAGAGTCTAAGGAGGCTATGAAGGAACAAGATGTGGGCGTCAGGTGAGTGTAGGAAATAAACAAGGAAATCGGGTACGTACAAGTGCGTTTACCTTTGCGGAGGGCAATGGGTAGGTTAGCAAAAGGGGCAGTAGGATCTAGAGTATCAGACACTGGTACAGGGTCAGAGACAGGAGAAGGCGAAGGGGCTAAGTGCGGATCAGGCGTTGAGGCGGGTATTGGTAGATCAGAAAGACGAGAAGTGGCATTACTTTCCTTAAGACGTCTTTGATAAACATGGTGGATCGAAGGTGGAGCAGGTGCCAGCACAGACTCTTGCACTGGTGGGGAATGAACCTCATACACTAAGAGTTGATCAAGATCAGGGTCAAGGTTAGAAGATGGAGATAGAGCAGGGACAGGGAAGAATGAAGTGGACTCATAGAAAGTAACATCTGTAGACACAAGATAGCGCCGAAGATCAGTAGAATAGCACTGATAACCCTTCTGAACCCTAGAATAGCCAAGGAAGACACACTTGAGAGATTCTTGATCAAGCTTAGTGACACAGGGACAAATATCGCGGACAAAACAGACACAACCAAAGATTTTAGGATCAATACGAAACAAGGGTTTGGAAGGACATAAAGTTGTGTATGGAATGTCACCACTGAGAATAGGAGAGGGCATACGATTAATAAGGAAGCAGGCGGTGGACACAGAATCAGCCCAAAAGGTTTTAAGAACATGCATGTGAAACATTAGAGCGTGGGCGACTTCTAATAAGTGTCAGGTTTTTCTTTCAGCTACACCATTTTGAGCAGGTGTATCTGCACAGGAAGACTGATGAAGCATGCCATGTGTAAGCATATAGTCGTGAAATTGGGTAGAGAAATACTCTTTAGCATTATCACTTCATAAGGTTTTCATAGAGACACCAAACTGAGTTTTGATCTTGGCACAAAAATTGCAAAAGTGAGAAAATAACTTAGAACGATTTTTCATTAAATAAACCCAGGTGGTTCGAGAAAAGTCATCAACGAAAGTAACAAAGTACTTAAAACCAGACATGGAGACAATAGGACAAGGACCCCAAACATCAGAATGAACCAATTTAAAGGGGGACGCAGCCCGTTTATTGAGGCGAGGTGCCAGGTGAACACGGTGGTGTTTGGCAAATTGACACGACTCACACTCTAAGGACGACAACTGATGAAACTGAGGATATAACCTCTTCAAGGAGGACAATGACACATGACCTAAACGACAATGAACGTCAAACGAAGAGGAACCACCAGAGCAAGAAACTGAACGCGGTACTCGATCGTTAAGAAAGTAATGACCTCCAGATTGCGTATCCCCTACCAATAATCTGCTTCATCGTAAGATCCTGAATCACACAATGGTATGGAAAAAGTGAGATAAAACAATTTAACTGACGAGTAAGCTTGCTAGGAGACAAAAGGTTAAAAGCAAGGTTAGGAACATTAAGGACCGACGATAAAGGAACAGAGGATGTGGGTGTAACAGTGCCAGATCCAAGGACACAAAAAACATAACCATTGGCAATAGTGATGGAGAAAGGGTTGGCATAAGGTGCATACGTAGAGAACAAATGATGGTTACCTGTCATGTGGTCAGTGGCACCGAAATCGATGATCCACTTCGAGGAAGAAGTAGTAAGGCATGAGTCACTGTTACCTATAGCAAGTGCACTCAGAGTGGATGGAACATTGGCCGACTGATATGAGGATTGTGCCATATGAGCAGCTCTAGTATGTTGCAGCTTGTTTTGCAACTTGCGACAGTAATGTTTGGTATGTCCAGGTTCTTTACAATAGAAGCAAACAATAGAACTAGGGGTCGAGGGATTGTTGCCTGAGCGAGGAGGACCTTGGTTTTGTGAATCAGCAGAGGTCGAGGATGATGTACTATTTCAAGACCGCAAGAAGCCCTAGTGGCGGTTATCAGTGGGACCACGGCCAGCTAATGCACTAGCATTAGGAGCAGAAGCTGGGTGTAAGAGACTATAAGCAAGGAGCACACGAGAATACACATCCTGAAGCGAAGGAAGTTCAGAACTAGACAGAACCTGGGAATAAACTGTCTCATAGACCGGATCGAAGGTCAGGGGTAGGTAGCATTAACATCTTCAACTCTTCATACATTTTCTTGAACTCCATATAAAAAGTTTTCAAAGAACGGCCCTACTGTTCAGCATGATAGAATCCCTTGCAGACATCATGAATGTGAGTAATATTTCCTTTTCCAGAGTACAAAAATTTCAAGCAACCCATAAGTTCCTTAACAGTATTACAGTGACTAACCGAGGGAAGGATTTCGCTGTCAATAGAATTCTGGATTTGCAAGAGCAAACAGGCATCAGCTTGGGCCCAAGCCATCTTAGGGTCATCTATAGGAGGCGTATCAGTCAAATGGCCGTCCTTCTCAATAATGAGTAGGTACATGCAGACGGGTTTGCTCTAATCCATATAGTTGGTCCAGGTCAATTTGTGTGCAGTGATTTTGTTAGTCACAGGAACAATTTTAGTAGTGACACTAGCTTTGGAATCAGCCATGAATGCAAGTAGATAGCACCATACCAAAAAAGATGTGCCTCAAACAAGTACACACACCAACGAAGCAACCAACCAAAAAAATGGTCTCACAACCATAATAACCGAACAACCCCCAAAATATGAGAACACCAAACAAGGCAGAAGCAATAACCGAATAAGCTTCCAAACAAACTAAAAGAGCCAAAGAAGGCAGAAACACACCAAAAACAAAGACAACACCAGAAACAGAAACCGTAGTGCAAGGGACAATAGCAAAGAGAGGTAAAAACACCAACCACACTGCAAACGGGGGATACCATGATTTGACACAACCTTAGCCGCCTCAGGGTCAAATCACAAATTACCACGAATTAAATGCAATATAGTGCAAACAACTCGGGATCGTTCTCTTATCAAGGAGCCATTTATTTTGACTACCCTAGGAAAATCTAAGTATTATAAACATGGTTAGAAAGGGGATTTCTGAAATTGGTTTTTCTAGAAATTAAAATTTATGAAAATAAAACTATTCCTAAATTTTTTTTGTATTTTGGAAAATAATAAAGAAATGATTTGGATTAAAAAGGGATAATAAGATAAAATGAATCTTGGTGATAAAGAAAGTGGCAATCCTTGCTAAACAAATAATAGGAGTTCAAATTTCATTAAGTCTCAAGAACAACCTCAAGATAACACTTGAGTCTAATATTCCGAATTAATAGTAGCCCTTACAAACATAGCTAACTACTGCCTCTTGAGATATTGTTTAAACCCACTTAATGTGTAATTAAAATTGGAGTGATGCAAATTGTTCTTCTCCATTAGAATGTTCTAACAAACCATTCAAGAGCTAAAATCAACTATGATTACCAATCAATAACATGATAGCAAACATAATTTCATCAAGCACATCAAAAGAAATATATCAAAATGAACATCAAGATACATCATCCAATTAAAACTACAATAATCAACCCACATGGATACATAACAGCAATCCAAGTCTTAAAACCACAAAATGATTAACCTAAACAAGGAAATCAAATATATAGTTTAAGCATAAGATTAAATCAAAGAACTCCCCTATGTAAGCACAATTGCTCAAGCCACAATTCTCCATCACCAAGAAGCAGTAAAATTAGCCACTCATAGCTGTAATGGTAACAGCAATTTGCTTGAAACTTTGAAAATCCATGAGCATGATTGTTCAGCCAAACCAATAGAGAAATGGAAGTTAAAGGAGGAAGAAGGCAGAGTCACAGTTGTGAAGTTCCGGTGACAGTGGCGTTTTGGTGTGGAAGCAGGGGTCCAATGGTTTGGTTGAGGTACAACAGCTATATGGTGATGCGTGGAAGAGGAGAAATGCTAGACAAATCTGGAAATTGATTCGGAACAGAGGAAGGTGATGATATTGGATAGTGGTGACTGTGGTGATGAAAATAAAGGGACGAGAAAGGAAGATGAATGTCGTCGATGGTGGTGTGAGTGGAATGTGACGGTGGTAATTGAGTAAGGAAAGGAGAGAGAGACAATGGTGAAGGACAGAGTGATGGTGAGGACGGAGAAACAGAGGAGGACCGGCGAGAAGAAAGAACCTAGAATGCTGCCACGACGCTGTGGTCTGACAGAAATGGAGATGTGAGAACGGAGCAGTAGTGCTCTGCGGTAGTAGAGAGTGAGGCTCGACGGTGATGCTTGAAGGTGACTTCCGATGGTGTGAGATAAGCCAGAGACGATGGTCTCGTGTCTGTCGTGCTCAAGCTTCTCAGCAACGGTGGTTTTTGTCTGTCTTCTCCGATTGAAGCTCTCTCACTCACGGCGTAAGCTCTGCAGTGCTCCTCCTCCAGCTCCTAACTCTGGATCTCCAGTCCCTCTCTTTTTTCGGCGCCTCTTCTCTCAGGTCTCTCCCCCCTCTCACGCGGCGCCTCCACTCTCCAAATCTCAGCTCATGCTCTCTCTTTTTTCTCGGATCCTGCATGTCCAAATTCCATATCCAGCAGCTGTCGGATCCTCCATTTCCTGCTGATCTGGTCTGGGCTTCCTCATTGGGCCTATCCTATTCTTTTGTTTTATTCAGCAGCCCAAATAACCAGCTGGATCTGTTTCTCTTCTTTCTTTTCTTTGGGCTTGCCTTTCTATTTATATTTTTTTTTCTTTCTTTACACTTGACCCAATAATTTGAATCTCCAAAATTCTTAAATCTTAATTTCCTTCTTTAATACCTACAATGCAAAATTAAGCACAAGGTAGCATCAAAAGTTCAAGAGACAATTGTAAAAAAAAAATAATTAATAAATTTTGATCATTTTGCCCCTTTTTACAATTAATTCAATACTAATGCCCTTAATCAAAAATAGTGCTTAATCATGCAATTATGTTCCCTAAAATTCATTAAAAATCCCAATTTAATTACTAAAAATCATAGAAAAATATGGTTCAATCAACCCACAGTACAAAACCACTAGGGAAGGAACGGAGGCAGAGAAACGAGCTCGACGCAGCAATCTGAGGCAGAAAAGACGCCAGGGACCGCCTTAACACGCCGGCGTGTGGAACTCCGGCGAGGTGGGAGCTGGGCGTGAGGGCCACGCACAGCTCAGACGGCAGTGATCCTCTGGGGAATGGTCGATCGGACGACGGCGAGGCTTCCTGTGGGGGGCGTGTTCACAAGCTCCCCCAGCCATCGGAGCCCCTTGGGTGTGAACAGTAACTGATAGAGGATAACCTAGAAAATAGAACAGCGCTGGAAGGGAAAAAATGAAATCCAAAGAGCTCCTAGGCTCTGATACCATATAATCAAAATATTGGAAGTTGTTTTTCATTCATGTATACATTAGGTGTTTATATATAAAGTAGAAGCCTCAGCATTAATGGCTCATTATAACACATTATAGTGAGTAATACTAATCACAATCCCTAATTATGTGGGATACTAACAATCCCTAATCAAGTGGGATATTGTTTCCTAACAGATACAAATACAACTTTACACACCAAAATTTGTTTCCAAATCATACGCTTCGTGTCTTTTGAAACTTCCCACCAGGTAGGAATTAGAACGCTAACTTTGCTCCGACCCAAAAAGCCAAGGTAGCTAATGAACATGTCTCCGTCTGGCCCGAGTGGCTTCAAATTAGCATCAAATTCCACGTGAATCATGCTCGCCTGTTGTTCCTCATGACGTACCACCAACGATCGCAGCTTCGTGCTTCCTCTAACCTTTTTCTTAACCGGTGAGCCAACAGAGTTGCCCGAATTTGAACTTGCCATGATCCTGCTAAGAAATAAATATGACATGATAAGTAAAGTTAAATTACATGCACACTTTAAAAAATTCAAAATCTTACTAAGAAATAAATGTGACATATGATAAGTAAATTGAAATTACATGCATACTTTAAACAATTCAAAATCTTACTTTAAGTGTTTTCCTAAATTCCTTCACAATGATCAACTCTAGCTGCATATTCATTATCATCTACCAATTCTACTTCAGATGGCATAGGCAGATTTGTAGTGAAAGGCGGCATGTCGTCAAGATTCAAACTCGGATCACCATCCTTCTGTTTTTTACTTTGGAGTACAATAGACAATTTTTCATTTGTTGGATCAATGACATAAAACACTTGTTTTGCCTGACTTGCTAGAATGAATGGCTCATCTTTATAACCGACTCTTTCAAGATCAACTGAGGTGAATCCAAATTGATCTATTTCAACAGCATTATTGTTAACCCACTTGCATTTGAATAAAGGAACTCTCAACTTAGTGTAGCTTATCTCCCATATGTCTTCAATAACTCCATAATAGACCATGGATGCCAAAATGGGATTTTTGTCTTTTGAACTAGAAAAGTGCATTGATTTGGCTACCACCATCACCCCACTATTTTGCATAGTACTTCTGTTATCCTGGCCATTTGTAAAGAAAGAATACCCTTTTATATCGAAGCCACTCCAAGTTATGACCTCAAAAGAAGGCCCCCAAGCTAACCATTTGATTGTCTCAAACATATTAGTCTCGTGCGCTATCTTATCCTTGAACCACTCTATGAAAGTCTTGTTTTGCTCATTAGCTATCTGCATGTCATTTTTCCTTAGATAGATCTCCTTTAAACTCTTTCTATGTTCGGCTAAGTACAGCTAAACTTCTTCTGTATTATTCAAGATATATAGGTGTGCTTGCAACACCTCTTCACGACGCATACTCTTCACTTTTAGCCCTCGTGTTCCCTTACTTGTACCCTTTTCATGACGAGATTGGGCCTTTGACCTTGATAGATATTCTTTGCAAAAGTCCATAGCCTCTTCAACGACATATCTTTCCATAATTGAGGCTTCAGGTCGATAAGGATTTTTAGAATACCCTTTTAAGTTCTTCATGTATCGCTCGAAAGGGTACATCCACCTTAGATAAACTGGGCCGCATAGTCTTACCTCCCTTACCAGATGAACTATTAAATACACCATTATATCAAAGAATGTGGGAGGAAAATGCATCTCTAGTTGGGAAGAATAGTATAACCCTCATTTTCTAATTCGTCTAACCTTGCAATGTCAACAACTTTGCTACAAATAGCATTGAAGAAATTGCACAACCTTGTTATCGTCCTTCGCACATCATCTTTCATAATGCCTCTAACAGCTACTGGTAATAGTTGTTGCATTAAGACATGACAATCATGAGACTTCATTCCAACTAACTTCAAATCTTCCATTGACACAAGTCGGCTCACATTAGAAGAATACCCTTATGGCACCTTAATGCCGTGCAAACACCCACACAAACTTCTTCTCTCGGCTTTTGACAATGTATGCGTTGCTGGGGCTCCATATACGCTCTCTTACCATCATCTCTTAGTTGTGGATGAAGTCGTTCTCTTATTCCCATTTCAACCAAGTCTAGTCTTGCACTAATTCCATCTTTTGTTTTCCCTGGTATGTGCAAAAACATACCAACAAGGCTATCACATACATTTTTTCCACATGCATCACATCAATACTATGTCTCATATCAAGACTACGCCAATATGGAAGATCAAAGAAAATTGACCTCTTCCTCCATATGTTCTTCTCACCCATAGTCTTTTGATTTTTACCAAAAGTGACATTGATTCTTTCCTCCCGACTATAAACCTCGTCTCCAGTTAATTGCTTCAGAGCCATTTCATTCTCCGGCAAACCGTTAAAAGCCTTCTTTAGCCTACGGTGCGGGTAGAATCGAGGAAGAAATCGTCTATGACCAAGATAGACCATTTTTCTATTGTGCTTGAGTTGATGGAACTGTGTGCTAGCTTCACATAGCGGACATGCTTTATGACCCCTGACACTATAACCTGACAAGTTACCATATGCAGGGAAGTCGTTAATTGTGGTGAAAATCATTGCATGTAGCTTAAACGACTGTTACTTATATGCATCAAACACATCTACACCATCCTCCCACAACTTCTTTAAGTCCTCTATTAAAGGTGCCAAGTAGACATCGATATCGTTCCCTGGCTGTTTTGGTCCCGAAATCATCATAGAAAGCATCATATACTTGCGTTTCATACACAACCAGGGAGGTAAGTTGTAAATTACCAGTAGAATGGGCCATGCACTATGTGTACTGCTAAAAGTACCATAGGGATTGATCCCGTCTGTGCAAAACCCAAGCTGAAGGTTTTTAGGCTCACTACCAAATCCGGGATACATTTCATCTACTTTCTTCCATTGTAGAGAGTCAGCCGAGTGCCAAAGGAATTTTCCATCACAAACTCTGTCATCATAATGCCATCTCAACTTCTTTGCTTCTTTTGCATTAGCAAACATTCCTTTGAACAACGGTATGATTGGAAGATACCACAAAACCTTTAAAGGTTGCTTTTTATTTGTCTCATCACCACACCTATTACCTTTCTTCACTTTGTATCTAGAAGTTTTATATTTTGGACACTCACTTAAGCCTTCATACTCATTTCTGTACAATACGCAGTCATCAGGGCAAACATGTATCTTTTTATACTCCATACCCATCGTAGATAATATTTTCTTGGCCTCATACATACGATTTGGAAGTACATTATCCTCTGGAAACATATCGCACAACAATTCTAGTAACAATGTGAAACTACTGTCGGTCCACCCACAAGTTGCCTTTAAGTTGACCAAGTGCAAAATGCCTGACAAGCGTGTATACTTAGTACACCCAGGGTACAAAGGTGTCTCTTCATCACTCCGTATGCTATCATATACAGGCGTTTGTGCAAAATATTCTATCTCAACATCGTGAATCATGTTCTCCATTCTATTGTCATCTCCAACCTCCAAAACTTCCTTCTCATGTGACACCCAAGCGGTTACTTCCTCACCATGTCATATCCACCTTGTGTACCTGAAGAAATAGGCTTTGTCGGCTTTTATGCCTTGGTAACATCTTCAAAAATAACCAAGGATTGTAATATAGGGTACAATCCTGGATCGTCTCTCGAAGAGCCTTTTATTAATTACCTAGAAACTAAGTGCAATGATTGACATGAAATGAGTTAAAAATGATCTTTGAGCTTTTTATCTAACAACTAAATTGCAATTAAACTAAAATGCTTTTAAAACTAATATTTTTGGATTTTTGGAATAAAATTGATATGGAATGGAAATTGGTTAGAAATGCAAGTGATAAAGATGCTCTTGGAAATGGTTTTCAATGGCTATCCTTGCTTAATTAAGATATTTAGGAAGTTAATACACTAAGTTTCTAATATACCAAACCTCAATTACCATTGAGTCTAGCATCACAAGAGAGGAACCCCTACCCTTGAAATGCTATTAAGCCCTCTTAGTGTAATGAGTTTCTCTAAGTTTTCTAATATATCAAACCCCAATTACCATTGAGTCTAATGCTTAAACTCATGAACCCATTTATTTAAGTATTATTAAAACCCCCTTAGAGAGTGACTATGGAATAAGCAATGCATTTAGGTTCAACTACAATTCCAAGTCAATCAAACTATCCAACAATGCCATGTTAAATAGATAGAAAGCAATAGAATCATAGGAAACATATATATAACCATATATATTGATGAGTACAAATCTTCATTACAAATTCCAAATCACAACAACTCTATCCATAGAATAAAACATAACTAAAATTATAGTCTCAATATATAAATGAATTCTTAAACCTAAGAAATCAAAAATACAATGAGCTATAGATAAAATAAACTCCCCTTTGAAGCACATATGAGCTCAAGCCATCTCAAATTCATCTCCAAGATCAAAGCAATTCAGCTACTTACAGCCATGGATTCAAGAAACATAGTCATTCTCAAATTCAAACATCCAACCATGAAATCAGTAATTAAAGTAATCAATTAGCACTGAAGCAATTAAAAACAGAGGTTGGATTTGAACATAAAATCAGAGTGCCACGATCTGTGATGAGAGTCAGAAACAGATCAGAACAAGCCACTGTTTGCACTCTCCCAGATTGGGTGACGTAAGATGACGGTGGATAGCTGGTGTTGGTGGTAAATTGATGGTTGCCTCTTCGACAGCTCCAAACTCACAGTAACTCTGCTTCTCGGCTTTCCCTTCACGGCGATTGAACTTGGCAGTGGCAGAACTAGAGGTAAACGGTGGTAATAGAAGAGATGAGGGGCGGAGATGAAGATGATCGAAGCTGGCGGCAGCTTCCCTAATTTTAGTCCATCTCCTCCCCAAGCTCAGCTTTCGGCTCCCCAAGTTTCAAGTCTGTAACTCCTCTCAGCTGCCAACTCGTGGCTAATCTCTATCTTCTCAAACTCTGAAGCTCGCCGGCGATGAAGATGTATGGAGTCAGTGAAGCTAAGGTCGCCAGCAAGGAGAGGGGAAGAAGACAAAGCTGATGAGAGGTCGAGGAAGGTCCCTTGGTTGTTCGTAGCTTGCGGCTGTCTCTCAGCTCACGTCCAGATCCCCCCGCGGTGCCCTCAGCTCATTCTGTATATCATATCTGTTTTCGGGTCTAGGTATGTCCGAAAAGCATATCCACCAATCCAAGTCAGGTCTCCATTCCAGTGTTCTCGGGTTGCAGATGATGAATAGTAACCCTGGTCAAAACTTGCGTTTTGACCAGGGACTAATCTGAAATTATTAAAAGTTTGGTGGAGGGACTTAAGTGTAAATATTTAAAATGTTGGCGGGGTCAAATGTAATTTCTCAAACATCTGGGGTTTTTCTGTGATTTTTCTAGGGCCCTTTTCTACACATTTTTGTAATTTTCACAAAATCTTGGGACCTTTTCTGTAATTTTTTCTAACCCTCAAAATATTAATTTTGACCCTTTAAAATCTCCAATTTCCTTCCACAACACCAACAATGCAAAAATTAAGCATAAGTAGTATTAAAAGTCCAAAAAAAAACAATTGTACAAAATAATTAATAATTTTGACCATTTTGCCCCTAATTACCATTAATTCAAAACAATTGTTCCTAACCAAAATTAGTGCTTAATAATGCAATAATGTCCCAAGAAATACATTAAAATTCCCAAATTAATCATGAAAAATCATATAAAAATATGGTTCAATCAGTACCGAGGATTTATTCCATCACAAAGTAAGTGATCCCTTATATCATCAACATCCCATAGACTCTCATTTAAACAGTTGATACATGGACAAAAATACTTCCCATTTTTACTAGGCGCATTCATTTTAGCAAATTCAATAAACTTTTCCACCCCATTCTCATATTCTTCACTAATTCTCGAAGCATTCATCCAACAGTGATCCATTTTATTACCACCTAACCCATTTTCACAGACACTCAAGTTTAGAACAACTATATGAAACACTCATGACACACTGTAAAATCTAACAGTTCAACTACCATTTTCAAAGTTTAGTAATTCAAATTTATCACACTTACAACAAATAGTAGCACCATGATATCCTCAGATTTCAAAAACTTTCATCAACAAGCAATAACATAACTTACCAGCTAATCTTTAGCTTCCAAGGACACTATGTTTGTGATTGAGGATTTGGAAGAAGATTCTACTGAGGCAAGGATGTAGTAGGCCGGCAACCCAAGGGAGAACGATGGCAGTAGTGATACCTGCAGGTTTATGAGAGAGTTATTACCCAAAACATTATAATATTACCCAAAACTACTACATCGTTTATGAACTCAAAGGCATTGTTGAACTGACCTTGTTGATTGGACTGGTTTTGGTTTTTAAATTTCTTTCCAAAGAATTTAAGGGCTTTAGAATATATGTCTGTGAGTGTTTTTTTCTTTTTTTGGGCGGAGTTTTTGGAAAATGAATTTTTTTTATTTATACAATTAAAACAAATAAGAAAACACAAAGAAAATAAATTTTTAAAAGGACAAAACTTATTATTATTATGTCCATTTGTTTATATCTATTGGTCTAGTTTTCCCGTAGAAATAATCATCTTGCTGCTCCTTTACAGCTCTGTATTGGTCCATGTGCTTAATTTACCATCTCAGTTACTCATAAATCTTGGTAACACTTTTGTTGGTTTCTGGAATATTTTGATAGAAGGAGGCTAAAAATTTCAAAGTATAAATTACAATCGTTAAGGAACATTTAAACCTTTGGTTAAATGCATTATTTTGAAGGATTGTCAAGAGAGGTCTTGGAATTTCTGGAGTTAGGCAAAGCAAAACTATTAATATGAGTATAATTGGCATTTTGGTTTATTAATACATCATTTGGCAATCTCAACTCATCCACAAAAAATGTTGGTTTTATTTTTTCTTTTTATTAATATTATTTGATATTTTTCTAAAAAAATTGGTCTAGTTTACCAAATCAAATTGAAGCACATGAATTTTTATTTTTTTACACAATAAGATTTCACATGAATAAAATTTCAAAATTTTGTTTGACTACTACTATAAAAATCACATATGACAAAGCTTAATCAACCTTCATTTCATGCTTTACGATTGGGTTGAATCTTGGGTGATGCAAATAATCAACCAACAACTTTGGCATTGGTAAAGAATAACCTAATACCTACTCTGCATTTGGAATATTTCTGATTCCCATGAGATATTTAACAAGCACAACCAATCTCAATGACATACTAATTAAGCCTAGATTCAATCACAAACGAAGTGCAAAATGCCAAATTTTTTTTCCAGAACAGCACAAATTGACATCCAAATGAACAACTCAACTAGAAACAGAAAAGGGAAACTTACACACACACCAGAATAGACCAAGAACAACCAACGTTGTCTTCTTCACAACAGTATGCGAAGACCCAGTATGAACTACAAGAGCGAAAATAGAGGCTAAGAAGAGAAAACCAAAAGCAAAAAAAAAACCAGAGGAAGAAAACAGGGCTACCTACTTGCATTGCTTGCTACTCGGACTCAGAAGAGGGAAAGTGAAGATCAGACCTGCATGCGACCGAGAGGGAATGGAGGGACTGCGAAGACGGTGGATATCGAAGTGGGACAAAGGACAGAATGCAGGAGAAAGAGATAGGCCAAGAAATTTGCCCTATGGAGCTCGCGGGAGACACGAAATTCAGGGTTCAATTAGCGCGGGGAAGACAATGACAGAAACGCGTGCTAATTTGGGGAAAATATAACCAGTTTCAATGACTGGTTTTATAAACCAGCCGTTGAATCTAGTTTCAACGACTGGTTTTTAAACCAGTCGTTGAAAACAAAGTTTCAACGACTGTTTTCCTTGAAAACAGTTCGTTGAAACTTCAGTTCAGTGCTATCCATTCACAGAGCTTGCTTTTTTACTACTAGTTTCTAAAAATGGTCGTTGTTTGGTGTCGTGGAATCATGTTCTTGTAGTAACCTAGCCCAAAATATTATACAGATAATCAACAAAAAATAACTCTTCTCTTCCACCTTCTTATTTATCTGCAATTACCACTCTCTTGCCTTTATAGCTGCTTGCTTTCGCTGTATATCATTAATGGAAAGGGTGAGATTTGCGGAAATCTCAGTAGTAACAATAATCAATCATAACATATACTTGTTTACAAAGCATGCTAAACAAACCATCATATGAACAGCTTTAGCAATCAAGATGCAACATAAATATCAATCATAGGACACACTGGTCCAATACAACTCATATGGCATATAAGGTCTTACATCCCAGGGATACACCCCATACCAAAATCACCTTGGGACTTACGGCCTCGAATCACTGCCCAATAACCACGCTGAATGCATACAAGGTCTTACAGTCTAAGGTCACTGCCCCATGCAAAAATGCACCTTAGGGACTTATGGCCTTGGATTACTGCCCGGTACAACTCTGAATGCATATCAGGTCTTACAATCTTAGGACATACTGGTCCAAACATCGATTCCATATATTCATGAAACAAACATAACCAATGGTAAAAACATACATGTAGAACGATATATATTATATGAGAGAAAGAGTTACTACCTATCGACTTTTCCGGCAATTTACCTTTTCCAATTTGCTTTCTCTTCGAGCTCAGGTAAATATCGAATCTTATAATTTAGAATTCATGAAGAGATGGGTCATTACTTATTCCAATCTTATTAACATAACTAAAATTATGTTATTCTTGACCTCTCATATCTCTTATATCCTTTATTTGAATTTTTGGTTATCTTTGATAATCTTTTGTACTTAGGTTTATTGTGTATCTAAAATAGACATGTTGAATGTCTATTTCCCTAGCCATTAACTATTTAATTTAACTAAATTAGCCCTTCTAACTTATCCCAAATTCTCAACCTTCACTCAAGTCATACCATTATACTCATCTAAGCATGGCATAGCATAGACTAGCACCTCCATTTACGTCTGGAAATTTTCCAGCTTTAAAACATTAACTTAATCATCATATATATATATATATATATATATATTCTTCAAACTTATTGACAGCATCATCACTGTAATCACAGAAATTCCAACTTCAAAAATATTAGTTTAATAGTCTACAAGAAAATCTCAAATTATCTAGGATTCTCATTTAAAATCAAACAACTTAAAACCCATTGGTTATCGATTGATAATCCTTGAAACAATATACCATATTGACCCTTCTAAACTTCACAAGGAATTAGCTTAAAGTCTGGAAATTCCAAATTTCTAAAAATGTTCCAGCTTTAATAACCTTGTTCCAAAATCAGTTTTGAACCATACATATGAACTGATAAATTTAGATTATCCATCCAATATTTCAGGTGTTAAACAATGGGTCTTAATCACTTTTGATTCAATAACTTGAACCCCACAGCTTCCGAACAAGCACCCATATGCACATCACTTTTATCACACACTTAAGAAAAATTTATACTCTCCCTAATCTTCCAGAAATTTCAAGTGGCAGCACTTTCTAATCTAGAAAATATTTTCTACTTTTTGAAGCCATTTTCCCCTAGCAAAACTGAACATGCAGTACCATCATAGGCATTAATTCAACCTTATGATACTAACTTCGTGGTTTATTAATCCATTATTTCAATACCTCTAAACAAGGTCTAAGTATCTAAAGTAGTCATTTACAAATTTCAGCACCCAAAACTGAATCAACTCAGTCCCCCCCCCCCCCTTTTTTTTTTGAAAATCCTTTTTAATTCACATGAATACACTTTTAACACATGAATAGTTATCAACGCTGTGGGTATTATCAGCTCCCAAACTCAATTTCCTCAGCCACGTATAAATATATGTGTGTTGATATATATTACATTCACAAACATTTGGCACCTTCATGTCTCTGCTTTATGGGTGGCGCGACCTTATGTTGAAGTCTGGAGATATTTCCAGATATAATAAGAAACTCAAACCACCCAGCCACTCATATTCAAGTCTATCCACTCATAGGGATATTAAATAAGGCCTCACGATAGCAATTCACCAAAACCGAACAACATCAAATAAATCAAAAAACACTTATATCATGCACTTTTAACCATTTGTATTCCTTCTTATCTTTTAATTAATGAACCAGACACCATACCCATGAAAACTGGGAGCTTAGGTTTGGCAATCACAAATACAGAACCAAATAAGCCATGCAAAACAGGGGGTTCAAGTTCAGCCATTACCAAACAAAACGAAATTCCACATGCAATCCAAATACTATCTTTAATCTACTCTTAAATACTATTACAACCTTTATTCATTGCTATCTCTTTACTTAGCTTCAAATTTTATCAACCCAAAACTCTCTAAACATCCCTCATATGATGAAATAGAAGACAGGAGGAGGACTAGGGTACTTACTATAGCTGAAATCTAGCCTTGCATGTAGAAAATCCCCTCCTATTTTCCTCTTCTACAACTCCGACCCTCCTCTGCTCTCTCAAACCATCAATCTCTCTTTCTTGTGTTCTGTCCGAAAGTGCAAAATGAAATGGAGAGGGAAGTATTTTGTGTGATTCAATTAGATGCTGAAGTGTATAAGTGTTGGGTCGGGTGTGAGTGGGAAATTTATCACTATTTAAATTTCTTTTTGGAAAATTTTGTCCCTTTTGCCAATTTTTGGGATGTTACAGGAAACAAGTGGCCTTATAAAATAAAAATCAAATCAGCATTAATTATGGATTCGTTAATTGAGAAACAAGTTATTATATACTAATGTCATTCTTGTCGCTAAAGCAATCAAGTAAACTACAACCAACAATTAATGCAATATAGTGGCTACCCAGGTTATTTTCGCAATGAGCAACCTGTGAAACCTATAAAAGTAACATAAATTACTACAAATGTAATTTTTAGAGGTTTTTTTTTCTATGAAAATGGGAATTAAAATCTTAAACAGACGTTTGTGATTCTATTAAAGTGGGGTGGCATTACTCCACTTTTAATACTTTAGGGTGTTAATTATACCATAGAAAATACTTTGGGGTGCTCATTGCACCTTAACCCTAAAATAATATGATTGTGTTGTCATGATAATGGCTTGGTTTGTTCTCTTCAATCTATAGGAATATAACGCTTTTAAAAGGAGGTTGGGAAATTGATTTTTAAATTTTTTTTATAAAATTTATTTATATATTTGCCAGAGCAAACTTTCACGATTTGAAAGAAATGATTTCTAATGATAACATTATGAACATTTTTACCAGAGGAACATACACAAAGCGCTGGAAATTCGTGACCTTCGGATTGCACCTGTTATTCATGACCTTTAAGTTGCGCTGGGTATTTATGACCTTCGGGTTACGTTTGTTATTCGTTTTGTGTTGGTTCCTCTGATGAAACAAGTTTTTAGAAAAAAATGCTTTTATAATTATTTCATATTATTGAAAATAAAAGAAATTCTTTTATCAAATTTTTTTTAAGTTGAACCTATTGCCAATTTCTTCAGCTTCTTCTATTTTCTTAGATGCAAGGACTATTACGACAAGGTCACGTACTCTAAAAACAATTGGTTGATTTACACAACAAAAATAAAAAAAAATCTTTCAAAAGCCCAATCTTTGCAGATATCTTTGTAAAATATTTATACAATGTCCATTAATGATTATCATAATTACACTTCACATTGTATCAATAAAATAGATCTTATCAATTGTAAATATAAAATACTAAAGAAAAAGGGCTTACAAAGTGACGTTACCCTATACTTTATGCTGGTCATGCTTTAGTAGGTTAGAGCATGACACTTAAGCTCCCATGGAAGAGTCACCTCCTTCAAGCTCCAAACAAGTCACAACGATAGTATTGAATGAGGATGGAAGGTGATTGTTAATTGGTGTAATATATATGATTGATGAATGGATGGTAATAATCACTACATGGCAGAATGGAGTGAGGGAATGGATAATATAGAAAAGGGGAAGGAATATTGATGAAGTGGCGTGAGAAGGTTATGGTGAAGGAGAGTGGGCGTGAGTGTTGGGTTTCAAAGAGAGCTGAGCAAATCTTGTAGCGATTAGGTATTTTTTTATAAGAGAATGAGAAAGCTTATGGTATGAGATTTGAACTCATTAGAATTGATTTGGCAAATTCAATTAAATGCACCATAGGATTTCCAAAATTAATTATGTACCATAGGATTTCCTAATATATTTTTCCTTAACCTGCAAGAATTAAATGAGATCGTAATCTATCATATATTTGGAAATATTAATCCATAGCAAAATAGGCAATTAAAATATTAAAAATTTAAGCATAATATTATCACAATTAATTTAAATTTATATTATTTCCTAAAATTGGCTAATGATTCAAATATTTTCTAATAAATCCAAATTAACCTAAAATTGCTCCCAAAATACATTAATAAGGTGAGATAAAATATATAAAAATTATAATTTATCATATACTAGTATTAGGAAATTAATTAAGAATTAATTTTTTGATTATTTTTTAGAAGGCAAATAGGAGTGCATATAACTTTATAATTAATGATTTCCCCATACCTCTATTTAATAGGATGTGTCTCCCAAAATTTAACATCACCCCTGCTATTGAGTGAACGTCCATTGAGTGAATGTCGATCCAAAAAACATGTTTAGCCCATCTCATCTCCCCCTTACTCCCTCTTCAAATTTTCTCAGTAAAATCTCCATCTTCTTCATCCTTAAGGTTCATGAAATTCAAAAGCCTCATGAACACCATCATAGTCTCCCACATGCGCAAAATTATTCGCGCACTCTCCAAAGTCAAGACCGTTGTCCTTAATATTCTCAAGAACAACCAAGCCGTCCACAACAAAAATAAGCAGAAGATAATACTTGGTTCATTCAGGCTTCACTATAACTGGTGCTCTTCCAAGTCTTCTCATATCTTGTCCGTCCCGGCTCGAGTTTTGACAGCTTGCCTTCGAACCATTATTTGAGCCACCACGGTTCGAGTTGGCGCAGTACGATTTCAGTTTCAGCGGTAGAGCAACCAGTAGGCCTGGATTTTTCTTATGATGACTCAGAGGAGCTCGCAAGCTATCTTCAGTGGCTGGAGGAGAAAGTTCAGGACAAAGATACCAATAATGAGGAAATTAAAGAGGATATTGATATACTTGCAGAAATGTTCATTGCGAGCTGTCACGAGAAGTTTAGGTTGGAGAGGCAGGAGTCAGACAAGAGGTTTCAAGAAATGTTGGCCAGGAGCATGTAAAAAAGAGAAACACAGAAAATAATTAATTATAGGGGTTACTTTTCACTGTTTCAAGAAATTTTCCTTCCTTCTTGTCTTTATATATATGCTTCTTATATAACTTAATGAATATTGTAATAAGTATGTAATCATTCAAATGAAAGGTTTTGGCGCCAAAAGGTTTTGGAGAATCAAACATGTTTAATTTGACCGATTATTTGTGAATCTTATTTTATATTGCCAGTATTTGAAAAGTAAGAGAGGAATGTGGTGGGCTGCACTAGTATCCATTTTCTGTGAATTTCATTTAATTAAAAAATATAGTGCCCCACATCTAATGCTTGAAAGCGTCTCGAATAGCCTCTATTAAAAGAATACATGTGTCTGAAAAAAAATATTTTGTTGCCGGCCAACGTAAAGGTGCACTTTCTATAATTCTTTTCCAAATCCATGAAGAATTATAAGGCTTCTTGATTATATTTTCTTTTAAAGAATCAACATATTTAACTTTTAAAGTAGAAGCCAGTAAAGAAGACTCATTTGATGAAATTATTCTCTAAAATTGTTCAGCTAATAGAGCTTGATAGATTACTTTTAGTTGGTCTAATACCAAGACCCCCTTGATTAACTGGCAAGAAAAGAACATTTTTGTAATGAGGAGATGAATCTGATTTCCATTGCCACTATTCCCCAGGAAAAATTCATACATCTAGCATCATTTTTTGTCACAAATATGATAGGGGACCTTTACACAAAAACATTTTTGTAATCAGTTTGCTGCCGACAGACCTGATTTGATTAAAGATAAGTTACTGGTTTGAGATAAAAGCTTCATTTTCTAAGTTCATAATTGAGTTAATATGTTTGATAATTATTTTGACTTTCAAATTACAAGATGAGGAAGTTTGCTTCTATTTTAAAAAAGGAAAGTGGGAAGATTTAGGATATGTTTTTCCCTTTGAGAATTATAAACAACTCCAAAAGTAATGCCAAACCTCTTTTAAAAAAATCTTATAAAGACAGTTTGCCATCTCTAGAAAGTACTAGCAGTGGAATTGTTATAACCAGCTCAACAATCTTCTCTTGTACTCTAATTAACTTGAAGTGGCGACAAATTTCACCTCCCATGTTTGATGATCAACACCACAGCTTTCTCTCCTCCCATCATCAAATAGACTAACAACAATAATTATATGGGAGGAAAAGTATTATGAATGATTAAAATCAGAAGTTATTCATGCTCTATGCCTTTGAATTTCTAGAATAGAAGAGAATGAATTATCAATCGGAGGTGCCAATTTATGCTTGAAGTATTTCTCAATACAAGTCTGATGACAACAAAGTTTCCATAAGGGTAACTCTATGCATGAGTGTTCTCAAATGTAGCAAAAATGGTAAATCTACCAATGTTCGGACTTGTGACTTTTGGAAGGAAAGAAAAAAGAAAATTGGAAAAAAGCAATAATAAAGTGATTCTTAAATAAAATCCTACTAAAAATTTTATTTGGTATGTAAGATTCAGAAAAAGAGAGAGCTCCTTTTCCTCCTATACTTTATATAAAGTTTTAGTTTAATCTTAATGTTATAAAAATATCTTTTCAGCCCTTTAATTTTAATATCATGAATTTTAAATATCAATTTTTTGAGCTAAACATTACTAGTTTTTAAAATAAAACTTAATATACAAGCATTTGAGAATGTTTTGTAAATTGTCAACATTTTAAATTTTAATGTTAGCAGGTTTTGTATTAGCGCACTATGGTTAAAGGACAAAATATATTTTATAAATCATAGAATAAAAATTTGAATGTTGTGTGGAATTAAAGGACTAAATGTGAATAAAAATAAGCCATTATGTGAAGTTAGACATTAATCTAATTTAGCAAAAGTGTAAATTTACCAATGAAATTTTTTTCTATGAGCACCCAGCACAATTATGTTTTGTAGACGTATAAGTAGACATAATCATTTTAAAGTACAAAATTATATATAATCATTTAAGATATAGCAAATTTGGTACTTCCCTTAACTAGAGCTAACGTCTATCCCTTTTTTAGGTTGAGTCTCACAGTTTTTCTAGCTAGCATGTAGTGTGCACTTATTTTGTTTTAGATATTTGCGCCATCTTTTTCTTTCCCTTCCCTCTGATTCCATCACCTCCAACCTCCCTCTTCACTTTTTATCTTCAAACTCTCCCTACTCATTTACTTTTTCTAGATGAATCCGGCCTGAGGTTGTACAAGAGATCCGGCATATGGCTTAGAAGCAGGTCACTGCCGGTGAGTGAAACACCCTTTGGGCTCAAGGGCAAGTGTTGGTGGGGAGCTAGTAGGTGCTGCACTTGGAAATATCTAATGTGATATGAATCCTTTAGCTCCTTTGCTTCACTTGAAATATCTAAGAGGGAGGTTAGAGGTGAGGGATGACTAGAGAGGGAGAAGAAAGAAAAAGGAAGACACAAATTTCTAGAATAAAATAATGTTTAAATAAAAATAATAAAACTCAAGGAAATTTAAAGGCTAATAAATTAGCTTACATATCATATTAATTAAATTCAGTGATGTGGCATGCTTTTATTTGTCATAGGCTCATAGCATACATGATGTCGTCAATAGGAAGAATTGTAAGAACCACAAACCAAAAAATGGATGTACGTTAGTTCTAGTTAACGACAATGCCAAATTCGCTACCTCTTAAAATAATTATTTATACTTTTGCACCTTTTAAAATGATTATATATACGTTTGCACCAAATAAACATAATTGTGCTGGATGCTCATAGTGCAAAAATTTTATTGCTAAATTTATATACTTTTAAAATGAATATATATACTTTTGCACCAAATAAACATAATTGTGCTGGATGCTCATTGTGCATTCTCTCGTAAAAAGCTCTAGCAAGTGTAGTTTTACCTAAGCCTCCTGTGCCCCATATTCCTACAAATTGAACTCCACCCATTCCATTTGCTATGAATGAATCTAATTATGCTAGTTTTGATTCAATTCCAACTAATATCTCTGAGTCAAATGGAAGTTCATCATATAATTTTGACCACACTTCTTCTACCACAGTTTCAATGAGTTCTGTTTGATGCCTATGAATGAAACTAAAATAGTACCATTAACATATAAAAAAAATTTATATTGTGATCCATTTAAATAATTTTTTGGAAGAAAAAATGTTAAAATAACAGTAAACTTTTTGCTTGAAATTGTTGGTTCAAAAATAGTCATGATATTGATTCAGAGTTTTCGAAATTACCAAGTGTTAGAGTGCCAGCCAGATAAGTTGGCAATTTCTTCTAAAGCATCACTCCATCTTTGCACCTTCATTTTGTCTTGTCTGAATTTTTCTTCAACTTTTTCGAATGCTTTTCCAATATTTCCTGTTTGATGTCGAATATAAGACGGATGTACACCATAAAAGATTGGAAATACTGATAAGCCTATTTGTTTCTGAGAATGAAGAATCTTTAAGAGCTCGTCCAAGCACCAAGCCGAAGAAGCAAAATTTGCAGAGAGAACAACAATAGCAGTAAGTGATCTTTCAATTGCTTGAAGCAAACTTGGTTTAATAACATGTCCCCTCTCAAGTTCTTCATCATCCCTGAAAGCTATGATTCCCTTGCGTTGCAAAGCACGAAACAAATGATCTGTAAAACTTTTACGAGTATCTTCTCCTCGGAAACTTAAGAAGACATGATACTTCCATCTCTTAACTGAACCAGAAGAACTTGAAGGGTACGCAGTTCTATGTGTATTAAGTGCCATTGCAATAGTTTGGAAGCTGAACCATGTAAATTACAAATACGCCTATTAGCATCCGGACATGTGTGTGTGTGTGATATATCTTAATCCCGAAAGCAATAAAAAAAATCCCATAAAAAAATTTATATTCTAGATCGCATCAGTTCTCAGTTCATTATGAAAGCGAAAATTCACAGATCTAAAACTGTCATTTCACTGAATAAATCTAGAAAGGAAAAAGGAAGAAAGTAGAAACCTGAAGGATGAAAGATTTGTTCGATTTCGACCTGATAAGATGAAGTCCAGCAGCCTACTGATAATACAAAGAAAAATGGAGAAGCGTTAAGAAGTAAAATGGTGGTCAAGTCGTCCCTCTCTCTCTCTCTGCCAGAGGTGATCAAGTCTTCGCTAAATAGCCTTCAGTTCAAATTTCAAACCGCGTTACAGACTACAGCGTTCTGTTTCTCCGGAGGACAGAGCCATGGGACCCTACATCAGTTCGATTTTACGTTTTAGAACCAACTATTTTTTAAAAAAAAAATTTGTAAGTCAAATTTTTTTTTGGAAAAATTGATTTCAGTTTAATGTTCAAATCTACCATTAATCCATTATTTCCTTGTAAGGCCGCAGCCCCGCTCCATACTTGCCCTTCTTTTTTCTATTATTGTTCAATTTGAAACATATCTGTCTGTTTTAATTGAAGGGCTGCATATTATATAAGTGAGGGTTGTGATATGACATGAACGAAAAATAACTTACTAGTAGTTAATAAAGATTTAAATTATTTCACTTTTTATACATATTTTCCCTTCAAATATAATACATAAATTATCATTTTTATTTATAAAAATAAAAAAAGTAAGCTTAAGGCCAAGAGATAAGCTATAATATATTTCTTTATAATATTGAAAGAATTACAATGAGGTCTCAAATTATTCTTAGACATGTCTGTATAAAAATAAGATGAAACCGTGATAGATTAGTGACAGTTAAGCACGCAAATCCTCAAATTATTCTTAGACATAATTATACACAATAAATCCCTAATTTACTAAAACAAAGTGTCAAAGCACAAAATAAATGTGTGAAAATATATAAATTAATTGGAAAGATCATTTAGTGCCTAATATGATGCATCGTCTTTTAACAGCGTACCAACAAGCTGTTGGTTGAGGTAGTAAGGAGCCTTATCCTGATAAAGAAGAGAACACAAATTCGAATCCTGGGAAGTGCATTTATTGAAAGAGGTGAGAACCATTTACCATATAAGTCTCGAGGAGGAAACCATTGATCAAATAATATATATATATAGAGAGAGATATTGTATAACAGCACATGATTTGACAGATCTGGCTGCCGTCTGCTGCCATGTGGTCTGCTGGCAGTCCTTTTCTCCCAAACTACACATTTTTGGTGTGGTTTGGGGGTAAATGAGGGGTTAATTTTTTTTTATGGTATCTAATATTTTTTTGGATGTATTTAATATCTTAAAATATTTTTTAAGTAACATGCAGTATCCTAAAATAATTTTTAGTACATTTAACCTCTTAAAATATTTTTTCAGTCGTACCCATTGTGTTAGCAGACTGATTGCAATTTAACCCTTAATGTATTTTTTCAGCTTCAAAAATCGCTTTAAAATATTAGATGCTATTGAAAAAATATTTTAGAGTGGGTGGAAATTAATAAATCAGTATTATAAGTTTTGGATGCTCTTTGCTACTAAGAAAAATACATTAACAATAAAATTGTAGTCAATCTCCTCAAACACTAGGTTTAACTAAAAAAATATTTTAAAGAGTTAAAATCACCAAAAAATTAAAAACACAAAAAAAAAATATTTTAAAGTAACTTTTGGAGCTAAAAAAATACATTAAGGGTCAAATTATAATCAATCTGCTAACACACTGGGTACAACTAAAAAAATATTTTAAGAGGTTAAAAGTACTAAAAATTATTTTAGGATACTGCATGTTAATTAAAAATTATTTTAAGATACTAGATATATCTAAAAAAATACTTCAAAATACTAGATATCATTTTAAAAATAATTCAGCTCCTCCTTTACCCCCAAACCACACCAAAACGGCGTAGTTTGGGAGAAAAGGACAGGCAGCGGACCGCAGGCAGATCCTGATTTGACTCAGCCCTATTATGAATCTAGCATAAGAAGAGACCAAATTTAGGAATGTTTAGATTCACCATGGCAGAAGTAACTTTTTTCCAATCTAAATATTACAAACTTGAGTTAGGATAGAAGTCCGATGATGTAATATAATTTATGCTTGGATTCAAATAAAAAAATGTTTGGATTGACTTTTTAAAAAAGTTATTTTGATATAGGAAAACTTATTTGGATAACAGATTAAAAAATTGAGTTAGATTTAATATGACCAAAATTAACATGAGTTTTAAAAAATATATATTTATATGTATACAATTTGATGACTTTAGAGAAAAATTTTAAAACTATAATTGTAAAGATAAAAATAGTTAATATCTTATGGAGAAAATTCTTAAATATTAAAGACGCTTGATTAAATATATTTATTGAATAAAAATTGATATAAATTATAAATCAAGAATACCAAATTTTATAACTATATAATATTTGCATAAATAATTGAATATTTTTTATTAATAATTCTAAAAAATTAGTACTATGATAAACAAATTCAAACTAATTCACGAAAAACAATGATAGCATGAGTGAGCAGTTTGTGAAGTTGAAGGCAAAAAGGTCCAAGTGCTGAACGGCTGAACCAAAAAAGTGAATAATAATATATTGGGGGTTGGGAGCAAGAGCACTCATGGGTAATGGAGGAATGTCCAGTGTATCCCATTAATGGAGTGTTTGGATTAGTTTTTGAAGAATAGCTTTTATGATTTATGAAGTAAATATATTAGAGGAATTCTGTCTCAATTTACGAAAAAGGACTTTTGAAACCACGGTTTGGAGCTTATCCAATACACACTAAACTCACCTTTACAAAGAAGAGGATATTGTCTTATTCTTCTTTCTCATTATCTTCTCATAATCCAACTTCTACCTTTAGATTATGAAATGAATGGTTTTTATTTAATATTTTATAAATTAAAGTTTGTTTATTTATTCTATGTTGTAGTTATAAATTGTATATATCATATTTTAAGAGTTTAAATTTATTTATTTATTTATGTTTATACTAATAATTTTATAAAATATTGAATCTGAACTATTTTTTTTAATCTAATTGTAAATATGAGATTAAAAGAAGAAAATGAGAAAGAGAAAAATGAGAGAAAAACAACCTGAAAGCTCATTAATCTAATAAACCAATCACTAAAAGCTTTCATCTGAATATCATTAAAATGTAAAAAGTCACTTGTGGTTGTTACTACACACGTTTGGAGGTGTGATCCCAAACACGCCCTTAATTAGTCCCAAAATTAATAGATTCGTTTACCAAACCAAAAGGTTTAGATAGGACACAAATCTCATTTAACTTACATACTATTAGTTCATGAAAATTTCAAAAATAGTGAGTAAATAGATATCTAAAAGAATTGTGGCAAGAAAGAAAATAGGTATTGATTGAATTAATAACTAATATAGTAAGCATAACTGAATGAAATGGAATATGTCTAATTAATCACAAAGTTCATGCTTGAAGATTTCTATTTCGGATGTACTAAAAAAAAAAAAAAAAGTAATGCTTGAAGAGACAAATCCATTTCGCTGAATAAAACAACTAGAAATCAAACTCATACAGACAGTAGTAGCCGTGACAGTATAGTTTCTCGCAAGAATATAATCACACATCGAAGCAAAATCCCACTTCCTTATATTACAATTATTTTTTAAAAAAATGGCTTCAATTTAATGTTCAAACCAGCCATTAGTCCATCCGGCCCAAAAAGAAAAACCTGCCATTAATCTATTATTTTCTTTTAACGCTGCCGGCCCGCTCCATAACTACCCTTCTATTTTTTTATTGTTCAATTTGTTTTGCCAAATTTTATTATTCAATTTGAAACATATTTCTCTGTTTTAATTCAAGGGTCACATATTTTTTATATATATGTTTGGGGTATAACATGAATGAAAAATGAATTCGTTTATAATGATTTAAAATAATTTCAATTTTATACATATTTTATCCTCAAATATGATACATAAATAATCATTTTTGTTTATTAAAATAAAAGATTAACTTAAGGAAGAGAGATAAGTTTTGGGCTTATCTGTGCAAGCTGGAGAAGAGTGGATAACTTGGTTCTCCATTTAATGTCTTTTTCATAGGATTAACTTTCTAGGGATTAGATTTAAATATTTAATACTATGTGAAAATATTATTATAATATTAAATATAAAAAAATTTTACAATTATAAAAAATTACAAATATATTTTCTATTTTTATTATTAGTATTTAATATTATACTAATATTTTTATAGAATAAATATCAACCATTGAAATTTAATCTAATGGTGGAGAGACATTAATAAGAGAGGAAGTAGAGGGAGTGGTTAGTGGAGACAGTATAAAAATACGATGAATCCGTCATAGTTTGGTGAAAATAAAATCATGTAATATTATATAATTAGTAGAATAAAAATAATGGGGTGTATAAAAAATAATAAAAATGATGGGATTTAAAATACATTGAAAATATAACAATTAAGCACTCAAATCCCTAAATAATTCTTGGACACAATTATACACTTAATCACAAGTAGTGCTTGAGGAGATAAATGCACTTAAAAAAAAGGGAAAATTCTAAAAAACTACACTGAAAAATGAAAAAGGACATTTCAGTACAACGAAAATGGGAAAGGACAATTCAGGCGGGTGTCAGATTTTCAGAGGAATCTGTCATTTTGAAATTTTGGTCAAATTACGAAAATAACCTTCAGCCCTCAGTAGAAATAACAACATAGGAGTTGTTAATGGCGAATCTGGAGCTGTTAATGGTGAGATAAGTATTGTTATTAGCCCTGAAAAGAAGAAATTGGAGTTGTTAATGTGGAATCCGAAGTTGTTAATGGTGAGATAGGTGCTGTTATTTGCCCTGAAACTTATTTAGTGTGAAAGAAGAAATTGAAGTTGTTAATATCGAATCCGAAGTTGTTAATGGCGAGATAGTTGTTGTTATTGACTTTGAAACTAATTTAGTGTGAAAGAAGAAATTGGAGTCGTTAATGTCGAATCCAGAGTTGTTAATTAAGAGATAGGTGTTGTTATTGGCCTGAAACTTTTTAATTGTCAAAAAAGAATTGAAGTTGTTAATGGCGAATCTGGAGTTGTTAATTACGATGATCATGTTGTTATTCTGAAGTGGGGAATGAAGGGGTGAAGGGCATTTTCATAATTTGGCCGAGATTTCAAAATGACAGATTCCTCCAAAAATCTGACACCCGCCTGAATTGTC